>OY728162.1:1157656652-1159007486 GCA_963277665.1 Viscum album
TTTTGGACCGCTTGATAACATTTAACGGGAGGGGGCCGGACTGCACAAACACGGCCGACCCTCCTCCCTTATTATTATTTTGTTGTTGTGGTTAGAAGGAAAGTAACACGGTGTCGTCGCACCGCGCGGGAACCGGTGGAACGAAATGTGTGGCGTCGGTGCGCCATGCATTTGAGAATCGAACCAGAGACACGGCACCGTCAGGCCACGCCGGTGAACTACAAAAGCACCGCGGCCGGTTCTGGGCCGCGGCGGAGCAGGGGAACCGGTGGCCAGGTCCGGGCCGCCGGCATCGGAGCAGGGGGACCGGCCTTGTCGGTCCTGTGGCGGTAGAATCCGTCGGCCGGAGCGGGCCAGCCGGACCGTGGAAGAAACGGGGGTTCGAAACCCCCGGCTATCCAGACGTGAGCGGCCCCATTAAGGGGTCACGGTTACTACACATGGGGGTAGTGCCCCCCGCTTCCGAACGGCTGGGCCGTTTAGCCGAGTCCCTGGCCAGCGCGCCAGACTGAGCCGCCAGGCCGGGCCGCGCCCAATCGGGCCAGACCCGGTACGGGCAAACCCTAGAGGTATCGGGCCGGGTCGGACCGGGCCCTAACCCCCTAATACAAAACCTCTTTCGGTCTGTTTCCCATAACATGAGCTACGGGCCTCCGATCGACGCACCGTCAGTTGAGATACAATCCTTGGATCGAGGCGGTCATTTCAGTATATTGTACTCAAGGTTTCGGAGAACTTTGGGTTCAGCCGGGTTGGTTCGTACACGAAACCAGCCGGGCCCTCGGAACGAAAACGCTTATATCCTGAACATCGGACGTCCGATTGACTTGCCGTCGACTTTGATGGATTCCTCTAAGTGAGATGGACCTTTTGTCTTACTCCGATCGACATTTGGACATAGTTGGAGTATGGTCGGGTTGGTTTTGACATAAAAACCAACCGGGCCCCTAGGACGAAAAAGCCAATAACTTCTAGACCGGGCATCCGATTGACGCGCCGTCTGTGACGTTGAGTTCCTATTGACGATATGAAACATTTGGATTCATCAACTCCGGACTATGTGTCAGTTGATGTATCAGCCCCTCAGCTCGTGGATCGGACCCTCCCGGACGAACTTGATGTGTGCGGGAGCCCTAGATCTAGCTGGGACTGCGACGACACCGACGACTGTACAGAGATCCTCAGTGGATTCGACGGCGACGATTACAGCACTCAGCGATCCTACATGGATCAGTGCTACCGATCCTGTGTGGGTCAGATCCTATGTGGGTCAGCGCTCAGTGGTCCTGTGTGGGCCAGCGCCAACAGATCCTGCGTGGGTCCGGTCCTATTTGGGTCATTGCGGGGGTTAGTACCTATCAATCCATAATTGGTCTGATGGCTTAGATGAATCAGTGGAAATATCTGATCATCTCTATCATCATACGAAGAAGTATACCTGTGTGAGCTGAATCATGACTTGATTTCCTGTGTGGATTATGTTATGCTTTCCTATGTGGATTGGGTTGTGATTTCCTATGTGGAACAGGTTACGTTTTCCTGTGTGGACTGGGTTGTACTTGGGATCAGACATTGGAGAAAACTAGAATTGATAACCTAGGTATATGTATGGACATATACCTAAGCAGTGTCGGATGTTACTTCCTGATTGTACCTTTCCTTTGTGTATTATCCTTTTTGGATTCTGGAAGACCTTTGGGGGTCTCGGGGTCCCTACTGAGTAGCTTAAACTCACCCCTTCACGGGCTATGCCTGCACTACGATGTGTTGGTTGCAGACGACGGACAGTGCTGATTGCGATTGAGGCTTGCAGAGCAGGTCGGTACCCGGAGGTGGACCACTGGGCGGGACGTACTCGGAGTGGACGGATGGACCCGAGGAGTTGTGGAGGCTATCTGTACGCACCTTTCAGGTGGGACTTCCAGTGGATGGCTCGAGGCTGTAGCATTACTTTCAGTTGCTATTTTACCTTTCCAGTTGTACTTTACTTTTAGTATGGGTTTGTATACTGTCCCACTTACTCTTCTGCACTTACTTTTGTATCAGTTTTTACTGAGTGTTTACTTCTACTGCATTCTTTCTCTGTGGTTTTGTTTACCTTACAAAGGAAATGCCTTCCCTTTTTATCGGGATTTATGCCTTGGTGCTTGTTGCCAGCCCCTGGGCTTTGGAAGGCGGGCTTGGGGTAGTCGCGGCACGGGCCACGAGGATGGGCCGTAACAAATTGGTATCAGAGGAGTTCGGTTCTACCGTAGATCGTAGGACTCTGATATTTTTCTATGTGAAGCAATAGTGTTAAGCGTATTGGGTGTGGTTATCAGTCCAGGGAGTCCAGTGTTGGTGTGGCGGCCGACGTTTCCGTACACCAGACCCTGGCTTCTGATTTCCGACTTAATGCACGAAATAATTGATTGCATGTGTGTTTCAAGTTTTCTTTGTGATTACTTTGTGTCAGCTCACCAGGTATACTGTTTGACCGTGGCGCACCGGTTTCTTTTCATGATGGCCCCACGATGGCAGCCAGCTAGGGTTCTGAGAGTTATGCGTGACGACAGCCCACCGAGCGACGAGGTCTCGGTACATAGCCCTTTGACAGTAGAGGCACCGGCGGTACCTCTACCCGCCAAGCCATCGATGCTACCAGCCCCAGCCGCTGATGATGCACGTTGACTTAGTGCACTTCACAAGTTTCTGCACTAGCGACCGCCCAGGTTCCGCGGGGAGATGGACCCCCAGGCAGTCGAGAATTGGCTGGAGGCAGTTGTATGGGTTTTCAGGTTAGTGAGGACACCAGCAGACCTCATGGTGATCCTCGCAGTGAGCCTACTGCAGGCGGCAACGGGCCGATGGTGGAGGTTGATGCTCCAAGTGCACGATGCGGCATCTCTCCTCTGGACGGACTTTGAGAGCCTCTTTCGCTCGGAGTTCATCCCAACCACCCTCTGTGCGGTGCGCATCCAAAAGCTTCTACAGCTGTGGCAGGGCAGCTTGACGGTCGCCCATTACTCGGCAAGATTTACCGATCTCTTGCTCTACTCGACAGACATGTTACGAGACCCATTCATCCAGGACCAGACCTTTGAGCAGGGATTGAGGAAAGAGATCAGGGCATTGCTGATCTCCCTCAGCATTCTGAATCAGGCATGAGTACTGGAGAGATCCCTTTTGATCGAGAGCTCCCTTGGTGTGCCTTCATCAGCAGCGAGACCTACCACGGGGCGGCACGTAGCAGAGACGTCAGCATCAGGCAGTCGAAAGATGACTCATGGGTCCAGGAAGACTAGACCATCAAGCAGATGTCCTTAGGACACTAGATCAGCAGTGCGGGTCACACAGTGCAGAGCCAGTCTTTCGAGAGGCAGGCAGTGCTATGCCTGCGGCGGGAAGGGTCACATGGCTCGTGACTGCCTGACCCGTCATGCAGAGGAGTAGCATATGGTTGAGGGACCACCCATGCAGAGGCAAAGGGTCGACCGTGGCGGTCCGCAGGGAGCAGGTGGACGAGGCAGAGGAGTTGGCTAAGAAGCAGGTGGTGGGCGACGCTTTGAGGCTCTACCACCACCACCACCAGGAGGTCCACCCTGACCACAGGGAGCTGGCGGGCAGAGACAGGCACAACTCCATGCAGCGGAGGCCTACGACCACAGCGCACCTGAGATAATTCGAGATACTATCTGTGTCTATTCCACCTTTGTTGAAATTATTATAGACACATGAGCGAGTCATTCGTTCATAGCCGTTGTCCTTGTTCGGAGCTCGGAGATTTCGACAGAGCCGTTGGATCGATCCTTACGGCTAGAGACTCCTACGGGAGCAAACTCGACTATTAATCACTGGTGCCGGCAGTGTGATCTTACTCTAGGAGGTGAGAGCTTTGGTTGGGATCTTATTGTAGTGGCATCGAGGCCTTACGA
This sequence comes from Viscum album, assembly GCA_963277665.1. Lineage (NCBI taxonomy): Eukaryota > Viridiplantae > Streptophyta > Magnoliopsida > Santalales > Viscaceae > Viscum > Viscum album. Next base: position 1,157,660,567 of record OY728162.1, read on the forward strand.
CGTCATCTTGGCCATGGATTGGTTATCTACAGTCCAGGCTAAGATCGACTGTATTAGGCGTAAGGTGCGATGTGTACGCACTGACGGGAGCAGGTTCACCTTCACCAGCGAGAAGGGAGACTTCACAGCACAGGATGGACTCCCGTGGAGGAGAGGACAGCCCATAAATCTTTTGTTGTCTAGCCTGATCCAAGGAGCAGTTCACGTGCGAAGTCCTAGTTTTCCTGCAGTGGTGGATCCGTATGCATATGTTTTTCCCGACGACGTTCTAGGACTACCTCCACGCAGAGAGGTAGACTTTTATATTGACCTGTACCTCGAGACAACCCCGATATCCACCCCAGCATATCGGATGGCTCCCACAGAGCTTCGAGAACTACGAGTATAGTTGGAGGACTTGCAGGGCAAGGGATTCATCCGACCCAGTGTTTCACCCTGGGCTTCCCCGATATAGTTCGCCCCAAAGGCGGATGAGAGCTTGTGACTTTGTGTTGACTATCGTCTCCTAAACTAGGTGATAGTGAGGAACAAGTATCCGCTACCAAGGATTGATGACCTCTTCGATCAGCTCAAGGGAGCACGGTGGTTCTCAAAGATATACCATAGGTCAGGCTATCATCAGCTCAGAGTTTGGGACAAGGATGTGCAGAAGATGGCCTTTTGATGTCGGTATGGCCACTATGAGTTCTTGGTTATGCCCTTCGGCATAACCGATTCTCCCTCAGTGTTCATGGGCCTCATGAACAGGATCTTTCAGCCAAAACTCGATCGATTTGTTGAGGTCTTCATCGACGAAATTTTGATATACTCGACGAGTGAGGAGGAGCACGCCTACCACTTACGGGTTTTACTTGACACACCCCGAGAGCACCATCTTTATGGAAGGCTCTCGAAGTGTCAGTTCTGGATATGTGAGGTCCACTTCTTGAGACACGTCATCTCTGAGGTGGGAGTTGCGGTGGATCCTGTGAAGATCGAGGCAGTGCTAGCTTTGGAGACACCCTAGAGCATGACGGAGGTGCGGAGTTTCTTGGGACTAGCTGGATACTATCGGAGATTTGTTCTAGACTTCTCCAGGGTTACGGCACCACTCTCATCTTTGACGAAGAAGGGGAAACCCTTTGTGTGTTCATACAGATGTCAGCAGAGCTTCAAGGAGCTGAGACAAATATTTACTAGCGCACCTATCACGCCAGTTGAGGCCATATGAGCAAAACTACGCTACTCATGACCTGGAGTTAGCAGCAATGGTTTTCACTCTGAAGATGTGGAGACACTATATGATGGGTGAGCACTTTACAGTCTTTTCTGACCATCAGAGTCTCATGTACATATTCTCTCAGATGGACCTGAACCTGAGACAGTGTCGATGGCTCGAGTTCCTCCAGGACTATGACTTTGAGATAATCTATACTCCTGGGAAGGGTAACGTGGTAGTTGATTCTCTCAGCAGGAGGACGAGAATTAAACTACTTGGGGAGGTGACAGAGCAGCTAGCCACTTTGAAAATACCCTTTGTGGATAGTGATGGGGCAGCCTTCATTCAGTCTCTCACAGTCACTCCTCCACTACTACAGTGGGTCAGAGAGGCACATCATGCAGATGCTGACTATGAGAAGCGGCCTGCGCAGATATCCTCAGGATAGGCACCTGATGGTTTCTCCTTAGGAGGAGAGCACGGCGTCCTTTTCAGAGGACGTACCTTACTACCAGTTGCATTGCGGGAGGAGGTGCTGAGAGAGTTTCACACTTCCCCTTTGGCGGTACATCCTGTAGTGGCGAAGATGTACCAGGATCTCAGACGACAACACTGGTGGTCGGGCATGAAGATGGCTGTGGTAGAGTTTGTTTCTCGATGTCTCACCAGCCAGTAGCTGAAAGAAGAGCATCAGGTACCAGCAAGCTTGGTACAACCCTTGGAGGTCCTAGAGTGGAAGTGGGATGACATGTCTATGGACTTCGTGACTAGACTTCCATGCACTTCCAGAGGTCACGAATCCATTTGGGTGATTGTCGACCGACTCACCAAGTCGGCTCACTTCTTGCCCATCAGAGAGCAGGGCTCAGTGGAGAGCTTGGGACGTCTCGATGTTCAGGAGATTGTATGACTACATGGTGTTCCATCAACTATCATCTCCGATCGAGATGCTCGCTTTACTTCCTGGATTTGGAATGGGTTGCTGGAGGCATTTGGGATGAAGCTAGGTTAGAGTACCGCCTTTCACCCTCAGACTAATGGTCAGACAGAGAGGACCATACAGACTCCGAGGACATGTTCCGCGCATGTTTACTTGACTTTGGTCGCAGCTGGGAGGACCACCTACCCTTGGCGGAGTTCGCGTACAACAACAGTTACCACTCCACCATCGGGATGGCACCATACGAGGCATTGTACGGCCTACCTTGCAGATCTCCATTGTGTTGGACAGAACCTGGGGAGTCAGCACTTGTGGGACCGGAGATGGTCCAGGCCACGACAAAGAAGGTCTAGATAATCCCGGAGTGGATGAGGACAGCTCAGAGCCGACATAAGTCTTATGCTGACAGGGGGTAGAGGCCACTGGAGTTCGAGGATGGAAACCATGTCTTCTTGCGAGTCTCACCTCGATGTGGATTGCGGAGATTTGGACAAGGCGGAAAGTTGTCTCCATGCTTCATCGGACCGTTCCAGGTCCTCAGCAGGATTGGCGAGGTGGCTTATCGCCTGGCTCTACCACCTCAGTTGCATCGGGTGCAAAACGTCTTCCACGTATCTCAGCTGAGGAGATACGTGCATGAGCCAACACATATCATTGACCATGGGGAGCTAGACGTTGATGATGGGGTGACTTTTGCGGAGGTCCCATTGGAGATTGAGGATCGACAGGATCAGGTCCTACGTGGACGGTCGATTCCTCTAGTGCGCGTCAGATGGCAGCATGGGAACCTCCAAGAGGGCACTTGGGAGCGGGAGGCTCAGATGCGTGCTCAGTACCCACATTTGTTCCCCTAGATTTGATGTATCTTTATGGGGACGTAAAGCCCTGAGGTGGGATTGATGAAAAGACCTGTAAAATTCAATGAAATTTTTTTCTTAATTTTCATGGGAATTTTACAAGAAAACAGTTTTTGACGGAACCTGATTCTAAGGCCATGTGTGCCTAGAATCTTTTTCCGAAGTTTAGCTCGGGTACGTTCAGTGAATGAACGAGCAAGTTTTTCTAACTTTTTAACCATTGCTCAGAATCAAATTCCGAGGGCACCGATGGAATCGCAGCGCATGTTTTTGCTTAGAAACACTTTTTCCAGAGTTGCATTTCCTTGGGTGTGGTTTTTAATTTTTGGGGTTAAGTTAAGGAATAAAATAAAGTGGTGCGACAATTTATTTTATTTTACTTAAAGTGGCTTAACCTATGTTAAGAGGATAAGGTGGGACCCACAATATCCTACCCACATGGAAGGATATTTGTGAGTTGGGGCCCGCACGAGCTCCACTGTTTCATCCCTTCTAAGTAACGCTCCCTCACCCCCTTTTAATGACGTCAAACCGTGCGTTTATTCTGGTTAAGAAACACCTCATTAATTTGGGCGGTTAAATCGTAACAATTAACTCATTGAATTAATTGTTCTTTTCTTTTATTTTGAATTTCAAATGTTATGTTATGTTAATAAAATAAGGGAAGGACTTATTTTATTTTTTGGAATTCTGGTTGTGGGAGCCTTTGGGAGAAAAAGATAAGTCTTGTTAATTCTTCATTCTTCGACGAAGAATGCGAAGAACACACCGTCGCCAATGAAGAACGCCGACCTCCGACGGCAGACGACGGCGAGAGATGCCTTCCTTGGAGATCACCTAATGCCAATGACGTTCCTTCCATGATGCTTTCTTCAGCGGTGATCCTCTTCTTCCGCGACGGTTAATTCCGCGACGAACTGTCGTTCGACGACAACGTTGAGGTAGGGGTTATGTGTTTAAATTTGTGAAATCTTCCATCATCTAACCTCGTTCTTTTGGACCCCTTGATATCATTTAATGGTAGGGGGACAGACCGCACAAACATGGCCGACCCTCCTCCCTTATTATTATTTTTTTGTTGCGGTTCGAAGGAAAGTAACGCGGTGCCATCGCACCGCGCAGGAAAGAGCGGAAAGAAATGTGTGGTGTTGTCGCGCCCCGCACTTGAGAATCAAACCAGAGACGTGGCGCTGTCGCGCCGCGCAGGTGAACTATGAAAGCACCGCGGCCGAAGCAGAGCCGCGGCGGAGGGGCGCGGCGCCGTCACGCCGCGCCAGACGGACGAAGGCCGATGGTGGTTTTGGGTCGCGGCAGAGCAGGGGAAACGGCGGCCAGTTCCGGGCTGCCGACATCAGAACAGGGGGACCAACATTGCCGGTCCTGTGGTGGCAGAAGTCGGCCGTCCATAGCGGGCCAGCCGGACCGTGGATGAACCGGGGGTTCGAACCCCCTGGCTGGCTTGACGTGAGTGGCCCCATTAAGGGGACGCGGTTACTACACGCGGGGGCACCCCCCCCCCCCATCCGAACGGCTCGATCGTTCGGCCGAGTCCCAGGACAGAGCGCCAGCGCACCGGGCCTGCTACCCTGGATGGTCCACCAGACCGGGTGCCACCAGCCGGGCCGGGCCACGCCCAAGCGGGCCGGACCCAGACCCGGTTCGGGTCGACCCGGTACGGGCCGACCCTGGGGGCATCGGGCCGGGTCGGACCGGGCCCAAACTCCCTAATACCGAACTTCTTTCGGTCTTTTGCCCATAACATGAGCTACGGGCCTCTGATCGACACACCATCAGTTGCGATGAAATCCTTGTATCGATACAGTCGTTTCTTTATATCGCACTCAAGGTTTCGTAGAACTTTGGGTTTGGCTGGGTTGGTTCGTACACGAAACAAATCGGGCCCTCGGAGCGGAAGTGCTTATAACATGAACTCCGGACGTCAAATTGGTGTGTCGTCGACTTTGATGGATTTCTCTAAGTGAGACAGACCTTTTGGCTTACTCTACTTGAGGTTTGGACGCAGTTGGAGTACGATCGGGTTGGTTTTGACTTAAGAACCAACCGGACCCCTGGGATGAAAAAGCCAATAACTTCCAGACCGGGCGTCCGATTGATGCGCCGTCTGTGACATTTAGTTCATATTGACGATACAGAACTTTTGGATACATCAAATCTAGAATATGTGTCAGTTGATGTATCAGCCCCTCGGCTCATGGAGCAGACCCCCCCAAACGAGCTTGCTGTGTGCAGGAGCCCTAGAGGTGGTTGCGACTCTGACGATGACGATGACTGTACAGAGATCCTCAGTGGATTCAACGGCGATGACTACAACACTCAGCTATCCTACATGGATCAGTGCTACCGATCATGTGTGGGTCAGATCCTGTGTGGATCAGTGCTCAGTGGTCATGTGTGGGCCAGCGCCTACATATCCTGTGTGGGTCTGATCCTCTGTGGGTCATTGTGGGGGTTAGTTACCTAACGATCCTGTGTGGTTCAGATCCTTTGTGGGTCATTGCGGGGGTTAGTACCTATCCATCCTTTGTGGGTCTGACAGCTTAGATGAATCAGTGGCAATATTTGATCATCTCTATCGTCATACGAAGAAGTATACCTGTGTTAGCTGAATCATAACTTGATTTCATGTGGGGATTACGTTATGTTTTCTTGTGTGGATTGGGTTGTGATTTCATATGTGGAACGTGTTACGTTTTCCTGTGTGGAATGGGTTGTACTTGGGCTCGGACGTTGGAGAAAACTGGAATTGATAACTTATGTATATGTATGAGCATATATCTAAGCAATGTCGGATGTTACTTCGTGATTGTACCTTTCCTTTGTGGATAATCCTTTGTGGATTATGGAAGACCTTCGGGGGTCTCAGGGTCCCTACTGAGTAGCTTATACTCACCCCTGCACGGGCTATGCCCGCACTACATTGTGTTCGTTGCAGACAACGAACAACGCTGATCGCGATTGAGGATTGCAGAGCAGGTCAGTACCCGGATATGGACCACTGGGCGGGACGTACTCAGAGTGGATGGCTGGACTTGAGGAGCTGTGGAGGCTATCTGTACTCACCCTTCAGGTGAGACTTCCAGTAGACGGCTCGAGGCTGCAGCTTTACTTTCAGTTGCTGTTTTCCCTTTCCAGTTGTACTTTACTTTCAATTTGGGTTTGTATACTGGCCCATTTACTCTTCTGCACTTACTTTTGTATCAGTTTTTACATAGTGTTTACTTCTACTGCTTGCTTGCTCTGTGGTGTTGTTTACTTTACAAAGTCAATGCCTTCCCTTTTTATCGAGATTTACGCCTTGGTGCTAGTCTCCAGTCCCTGGCCTATGGAAGGCGGGCTTGGGGTAGTCATGACATGGGCCCCAAGGACGGGTCGTGACAATCTAGGGTTAAACAGTACTAGAAATTAGGATTCCTATGATACCTATAATGAATCCACTAAAGTTGGATCCCAAATGGGGAGGACCTTATATCATTCATAATGGTCTATTCAAATGGATCATACTCTTTGATCACCATAGAAAAATATCATATCACTCATCCAAACAATAAAAATATTCATGAGTAATATATCTCATTAAGGAGGGTCCAATGGTCTAAACTGTTTGACCATAAACATGGTTCCCTTATGGTCCAGAATCCAAGACCATAAACAGAGATCCAATGCTCTTAACTCTATGTCATTATAATAGGAGTATATTTCCCAACACTATGATAATAAAATGGGTACATGGTCCAAAATCTATGTCCATAAACTATGATCAAATTGTATATACAACATTAAAGTAAACTATTTGACAATGTTCTAAGCTATATGACCTTAAACAAGGGATTCCTACCCAAGAAACATGAAATTAAACATTATATGGATTTTCTTTGATATTTTTTGTGTGGTGGTAGGGCTCATAGTCCCCCATTCATGATGTCTCTATCACTCTGTCATACTACGTGTGTTACCCTAAATTCATTCCCCTTTTAGGTCCAAGCTCCATGCCATTAAACTGAGAGATTAAGTCCATGCATCATGACATTATAATATGTATGATTCATCCAAAGAATGCGTCTTTAGAAATATGCCTCTTTGGTCCTCATTCACATTGTGTTACTCCTACCATGGCCCACATATCACTTTTAGTCGAGTTATTCTTATCATTGGTCCAAACTATATGACATTAAATAAAAATACTATGTTTCTAACAACATGACCTTAAAATGTTTACAACATGTCCTAGTATACTAACTTTAAAGTGTAATGCATGATTTTTTCTAGACTATGTTGTGTCATGTTGGTATGCCTTATCCCTCATTAATGTCAGGTTTCTCATAACACCCCACTATACATATATACTTTAGGAACTCTCTGATCTCTTTATCCTAAAGTCCATGACCATAAACTAAGATCCACTAGTGCATGACACATGATTTGAAACTATTTTTATCCCCTATAGTCTATGTTTTATAGCATTAAACTGCAAATCTTGTTATCCTCAACGCATTTCCTTAAACTGTGTTTCTACACCATTGAAAACTGGGATGCCTATGAATAAGATATGGTCTCTACCATATTCCCTAGATACGGGATGGTCCATAATAACTATGGGATTCATCATATTCCCTCACCATAGAGAATCACCCTTACCGATGTCGGTCCCTTACCAGGCTGCATTCTAGATCATCATGTTGGTTAATTCAAATTATCATTGGACACATAGTGTCCTGTGGAAGTTTTATATCTGGTCCCACCCACAAATTCATAATCTTTTTTCCATATTTACTCATTTTTTGTGCATGTTCCACTTTGATCCTCATTCCCATCAGTTATTCACTCCCATCAATCCACATAGGTTCCCATATGGCCAACATAATTCTATATATAATGACATTAAAATAATTTCATATCATAGTCTTTGAATTATGAATTTAAATTATGTGTAGATCCTATTCAGACTATATTTTTTTGTTTTTGGTCCACCTTGGTTATCATTAATGTCTATTTTTCACTCTCCACAGTCCATATATTTATTCAAGGAGCCCCATAGTTCAATAAATATAACCATAAACAATGATCCTATGTTCGAAAATAACAACTTTAAGATGTGTGGAAGTGTTTTTGGGATTTTTTGTGAGATCTGGACCACTTAAGACCTCATTCATGTTGGGTTATAGTTAATATTCCCAACACATCCCTTTTCGAACACTTTCCATCCATGGTCCATGGTGCATGACATTAAACAACAGTCTTACTTGGGACAAATTCAGGATTCCTCTTATGTAAGAGATTATGTTTTCCAAGTTTTAAATAGGGGTGCCTCATATGATATTCATGACCATTACATGAATATGGGTTGCACATGATAACCATGAAATGCCTCATATTCCCTCACCAGTGAGGATCATCCTCACTAGTGTGGGTATCTTACTAGTTTATGATTTCCATAAATACATGTTTCTTCAGTACAATACATATAGGATACATTGTAACCCCCAGATTTCTTTTCATCTGTACCATAGATAAATACATCAAATCCTACAGAACATATTCCCCATTATTGTCTGAGAATCATGGCCTTAAACTATGTGCACATTATCTCAAGGTATTTGGAATGTGGCTTCGGGCCTCCATAACCCTTATTCATGTCGAGTTTGTGAGTTTTCCACACTACCCACACCCATGTGTACGAGGAGAAGCCACGTCAATCGAACGTGCAGTTTTCATGGTACTTCTCAATATGTGTTAATAAGTGTTGGGTGTGCTTCTTAAACGCACGTGGGGGGGGGGTCCAAACTAGCCGAAAAAAGTCAAAATGGCCGAAAATTAGACAAAAAAACTGGTTAGTGAATTTTGAATTGGTTGTGCAAACATCACATCATTCAGAGGTGTCGTGTGCCCGCAGTGACCAAGAACGCAGTTCTGCTGTCATAAACAGCCAAAACGGGTGTTTTACAATCAAATTCAAATAGGATGATATTGTATTGACCTGAAATCACAGTGAAACAATAAAATAATTATTCTTGATGTGTACGCGTAGAAGGCACATCAATCGGATGTGAGGTTTGCACGGTACGACTCAATATGCCTTTTTTAAGTGTTGGGTGCGCTTTATAAATGCGTGTGGGGGGGGGGGGGGGGGGTCCAAACAGGCCTAACAAAGTCCTAATGGCCTGAAATCAGACAAAAACAATGGGGGAATTAATTTTGAATTGTTCGCGTATACATAACGTCAATCGGAGGTTCCGTGTGCCCGTAGTGACCGAGAACGCAAATCTGGTGTCATAAATGGCCAAAACGGGCGTTTAACGGTCAAATTCATAGTGTAAAACATCATATTGACCTGAAATAATAGCGAAACAATATAATTTTTATTAGTGACATGTACGAGAAGACGGAATGTCAATCGGACGTGCGGTTTGCGCGGTATAGTTCAATATGTGTTTTGTAAGTGTTGGGCGCGCATTACAAATGCGCGTGGGGGGGTCCAAATAGGCTGAACTATGTAGGAATAGCTTGAAATCAGACGAAAATAATAGGTTAGTGAATTGTAATGTGTTCAAGCTTATTTCACATCAATCAGAGGTGGCTTGTGCTCGCTGTGATCGAGAACGCACTTATGGTGTCATAAACGGCCAAAACGGGCGTTTAATGGTCAAATTCATATCGTACGACATTGGATTGACCTGAAATCATATGGAAACAATCAATATATTATTTGTGAAATGTAAGAGGATATGGATCATCAATCGGATGTTCATATAAGCAGTACGACTCAATATGCATTTTTTAATGGTTTGGGGCGCTTCATAAACGCGTATGGGGGGTCCAAACAGAACAGATGATGTCAGAATGGCCTGAAATCAGATGAAAACAATGGGTGAGTGAATTGTGAATTGGTTTCATAGAATGAATGTCCATAGGACGTGTTGGGTGCCTGCGGCGACCGAGAATGCAGTTCTGGTGTCATAAACGGCCAAAACGGGGGTTTAACAGTCAAATTCATAGCGGCCGACATCGTATTGACTTGAAATCATAGGGAAACAATCTAATTATTATTCGTGACATGTAAAAGGAGAGATAATTTCAATAGGACATTCGGTTTGTGCGGTACGGCTCAATATGCCTTTTTTATGTGTTGGACGCGCTTCAAAAACGTGCGTGGGGGGTCCAAACCGGACGAACGAAGCCGGAATGGCCTGAAATAAGACGAAAACAACTGGTGAGTGAATTGTGAATTGGTCATTTAGACTTCACATCAATCGGAGGTGTCGTGACTGAGAACACAGTTCTGGTGTCATAAACGGCCAAAACGGGCGTTTAACGGTCAAATTCATAGTAGACGACATCAGACTTACCTGAAATCATAGGGCAAAAAAATAATACTTATTCATGATGAGTACGAGAAGATGTCACATTGATCAGACATTTGTTTTGCGTGGTACAGTTCAATATGCATTTTTTATGTGTTGGGCGCGTTTCATAAACGCGTGTGGGGGGTCCAAACGGTCCGAATGATGTCGGAATGGCCTGAAATCAGACAAAAACAATGAGTCAGTGAATTTTGAAGTAGTTGAGCAAAAGGTACGTCAATCGGAGGTGTCATGTGCCCGCGGTGATGGAGAACGCACTTCTTGTATCATAAACGGCCAAAACAGGCATTTAATGGTCAAATTCATATCGTACGACATCGGATTGACCTGAAATCACAGGGAAACAATCTGATTATTATTCTTGATTTGAACAAGGAGACGGAATGTCAATCGGAAATGTGGTTTGTGTGGTACGACTCAATATGCATTTTTTAAGTGTTAGATGCGCTGCATAAACACACGTGGGGGTCCAAATGGGCCAAACGATGTTAGAATGGCCTGAAATCTGACGACAACAACAAATGATTGAATAGTTAATTGCTTGCATAGACGGCATGTTAATCAGACATGTCGTGTGCCCGCGGTGATAGAGAATGCAGTTCGGGTGTCATAAACGGCTAAAACGGGCGTTTAACAGTCAAATTAATAGCAGACGACATTAAATTGACCTGAACTCACATGGAAACAATATAATAATTATTCATGACATGTACGAGGAGACATCACATCAATCGGACATGCGGTTGGCACAACACGGCTCAATATGAGTTTTTTAAGTGTCTGGCGCGCTTCATAAACATGTGTGGGGGGTCCAGACTAGCCGAGCGAAGTCGGAATGGCCTGAAATTAAACGAAAACAATTGGTCAGTGAATTGTGAATTGGTCGCATATATGTCATGTTAATCGGAGGTGACGTGTGCCCGTAGTAACCGAGAACGCAGTTCGGGTGTCATAAACAGCCAAAACAGGAATTTAATGGTCAAATTCATAGCGGATGACATCGGATTGACCTAAAATCTCAGGGAAACAATATAATAATTATTCGTGACATTTAAGAGAGGACTTCACCTCAATCAGATGTGTGGTTTGTAAAAACGGGTTTCTTATTCTTGAGGTACGGGTTTATTATTTTCTCTTTTCCTTAAGTGTTTTTAAGAAAATAAGGAAAATGGGGGAAAATCCTAAATTTTGTGACTACATGCCATGTACTTTTACACACGCTGTGTACTTTGGCTGTGTGGAACTAGTACATAGGGCGTGTAGGCCCGTCGATGATGATGGGTGTAAAAATCGACTACACGCCGTGTAGTGGGCATTTACATGTCGTGTAGTCTGTCAGGAGGAAAACAGCAAGGCAGTGGCCTGCTGAGTGACAGTACATGCCATGTACTCACGTATTACACACCGTGTACTCATTTCGACAGATGAAAAGTGCCACACTGGTGAGAAGCCGTCGAAGGAATAGTTAAAAAATGAAAACTACACACCGTGTACCCAATATAACACGTTGTGTAGTCTGTTTTTTTGCTTAAAATGGGAATTAGCCTCCCCTATTAAGAAGGAAGTCTTAGAACTAGAAGAGAACTTGGGAGGGATGACCAATGCTTTGGAGGTCACTCGATCGAGCACCAAGAATCGGATTCTACCTCCGTCGGTCTCGTTGGAATCACACTGGTGAGTTATTACTTCTCCTTGCGTAGCTCTTACCAATTCTTCCTCTAAAGGAAGTTATTTGAGTTTTAATGAGGTTGTGTTCACCTCAGATCTACGTCATTCTCGGGCGTTTCAAGGAGCGTCATTCACGTATATCGGTCAGTGGTAATTGAGGTAGGTGGTCTAGTGTTTATTTCCAACTGTTGTGGTGAATTTGTGTACCATTGTGATATGCACCCATGAATGGGGAGTCGTATGGCTAAGGCATTGCATAATTAAATACCTAGAATTGCATAGGTAGTTTAAAGAACATGTATAACTATTGTTTGGGATCGCTGGTTAGATCCAGGACCACCCCTAGGGCGGATTCCTCTGTTTAGTTGTTTGGCCAGGTTACCTGAGGGTATACCATGATTTTAGAATCTCTTAAATTACCCTGAGAGGAATTATATATAAAATGCTTGTTTATATGTTGGTCATGGCCCGGTTACATGTTTAGCCTGAGCATAATGTTGTGTTTAGCCTGTGGGTAGTTCTCTGTTCAGCCTGAGGGAAACTTCTTTCATGCATGTGGGCAGTAGATTCAGTTCCTATGGGCGACACCATGTAAGCCTGTGGGGATTGTTCGATATGCCTGTGGGGAGATTCCTGTGGGTTTAGATTCTCTTTACCTGAGGGTAAGGGTTTATGTGCCTGAGGACACTGATTTTTTACTTACAAGTACACTGTGTTGTTTTCCTGCTATGGAATGATTAAATGAATATTAAAATGGAAATATAACTGGAAAAGATATTTACTTTTGAGTACTTCTTAGTTTATCGCATTGACTCCTGCGCACTGCTGTTGCACATTTACACTGATAGTTGGGAACAGATCTTTGGTGGGAGCCTACTGGGATTCATTTCTCACACCCTGTTTGGGTCATGTCTTCGGCCCAAGCAGATTATATTTCTGCAAGTATGGATAAGGGAAATGGTCCCTATACAAGCACATGAGTGTTATTGAGGTATAGGGGAGCATGGTATCGTATTGTACTATTGTGTAACATGTTCTGGTTGTTTTCATAGAATAGTGACATGCTGCATCTTGACATACATATATATTTGACTGCTGGTTCTTTTTACTATAGTTGATAATTTCAGTTATGTATTTTTTACTTCTTCTTCTGTTGTTGTATGTTTATTCTTGTATTTCACTGCAATACACATTGAAAAATGGGGGCATAGTTTCCCCACTACCAGACATGGGCCCTCACTGCTAGTCGGTAGCCTCTGAAATTTGGGGAAATGCTCTTGACGTCATGTGACCAACCAGGTTCGTGGCACCCGTGGAGTGGCACCCGGATCCGGGATGTTACACGGTTTGCGTGATATAGGACAATATGCATTTTTTAAGTGTTGGGTGCGCTTCATAAACACACGTGGGGGGGTTCAAATGGGCCTAATGATGTCAAAATGGAATGAAATCAAATGACAACAATTGGTGAGTGAATTGTGATGTGGTCGAGCAGACGGCACATCAGTTGGAGGTGATGTGTGCATGCGGTGACTAACAATGCACTTATGGTGTCATAAACAGAAAAAACGTGTCTTTAATGGTCAAATTCATATCGTACCACATCATATTTACCTGAAATCATAGATAAACAATGTAATTAATATTCGTGACATGTATGAGGAGACAACACGTCAATCAGACGTGCAGTTTGCGCGGTATGACTCAATATGCATTTTTAATTGTTGGGTGGGCTGCAAAAACACGTGTGGGGGGGGGGGTCTAAACGGGAAAAATGATGTCAGAATGGCCTAAAATCAAACGACAACCATGGGTGAGTGAATTTTGAATTGGTCTCTCAGAAGGTATGTCAATCGGACTTCTCGTGTGCCCGCGGTGACTGAGAACACAGTTCTGGTGTCAAAAACGGCCAAAACGTGTGTTTAACAGTCAAATTCCTAGATGAAGACATAAGATTGACCTGAAATCCTAGGGAAACAATCTAATTATTATTCTTGATGTGTACGAGGAGACGAAACGTCAATCGGATGTGCGGTTTGCACGGTACAACTCAATATACGTTTTTATGTGTTGAGCTCGCTTTATAAATGCGCGTGGGGGGTTCCAAAACAGATGAACGAAGTTGGAATGGCCTTAAATCAGACAACAACAACTAGTGAGTGGATTGTGAGTTGTTATCACAGAATTCACATCAATCAGAGGTGTCGTGTGCCCGCAGTGACTGAGAACGCAGTTCTGGTGTCATAAACCACCAAAACAGGCGTTTAATGGTCAAATTCATAGCGAACAACATTGGATAGACCTGAAATCATAGGGAAACAATATAATTATTATTTTTGACATGTATGATAAGACGAAGCATCAATTAAACGTGTAGTTTGCATGGTACAGGTCAATATGTATTTTCTAAGTGTTGGGTGTGCTTCATAAACGTGCGTGGGGGGGGGGGGGGGGGTCAAAACAGGCCGAATAATGTCGGAATGGCCTGAAATTAGACTAAAACAAAGGGTGAGTGAATTATGAAGTGGTCGAGTAGAGGAAACGTCAATCGAAAGTTTCGTGTGCCCTCGATGACTGAGAATGCACTTCTGGTGTCATAAATGGCCAAAACGGGTTTTAATGATCAAATTCATATCCTATGACTCGTATTGACCTAAAATCACATGGAAAAAATCAAATTATTATTCTCGAAATGTACGAGGAGATGGAAGATCAATCGGACATGTGGTTTGCGCGTTACGACTCAATATGCGTTTTTTAAGTGTTGGGCGCGCTTCATGAATGCTCGTGGGGTGGTACAAATGGGTCGAACAATGTCAGTATGGCCTGAAATCAGATGACAACAATGGGTGAGTGAATTTTGAATTGGTATCATAGAAGACAGGTCAATCGGACGTGCGGTTTGTGGGGTATGGCTCAATATGTGTTTTTAAGTGTTGGGCGTGCATCAAAAACGAGTGTGGGGGTCCAAACAAGCCGAACGAAGTTGGAATGGCCTAAAATCAGACGAAAACAATGGGTGAGTAAATTTTGAAGTGGTCACATAGACGGCATGTCAATCAGAGGTGTTTTGTGCCTGCGGTGACCGAGAATGCAGTTCTGGTGTGATAAACGGCCAAAACGAGCGTTTAATGGTTAAATTAATATCGTACGACATCGAATTGACCTGAAATCATAGGGAATAAATATAATTATTACCATAGAATTTATGATTTTAAATTTTCAAAATGGTAATCAAAATTATTAATATATTTTGAAAATTAAATACTTTTGATCTGTTATAGTATGTTTTAACTGAAATATGTTAACTTTTTTCAATTATTTGTTTATATGTTTTATTTGGTAGTAATTTTGTTATTAAATTTTATTATTAAATTATGTTATGTAGTTATATTTGATGATGGATGTGGAGCTTGGAAGATGAATAATGAGATTTATTTGGGTGAATTTTATTGTATTATTGATATTTTTTAAAAAAAATTAAAAACCTATAGCGGCCGCCATTTGGCAGCTGTTATTGTGGTCGCATACAACGGCCTCCATTTGGCGGCTGCTATAGCTCTGGGGTATAGTGGCTGTCGTTTCGCGGCTGATGTAGCCCATTCCATCTTGCCTACAGCATTCGCCAAATGGTGGTCACTGATAGAAATAGCGACGGGCCAAACGTGGCCCCCGTTTGGCGGCCACTAGGTCGCCGCTATAGACTTTTAGCGTCAACTTTTGGCGGCTGCTAAAGGTCATGGTTGTACTAGTGTTTTCAAAATACAAGAACGAAACTAAATAAAGTAAATTAATTCAGTGAATGTTTTAAAAAAATTGACAAATGATGTGATTTAAATCAGTCATATGAAATGGTGATCAGGTTAGGGTCGGTTTTCTAATTGAAACTCTAACATAGTTCATTTAACCCATTTCTCTTCCGCTAAATTGTTAAGATTAATATCCCACAATCATTTCCTCTCACTCCCTTGGTCAATTAAAAATGTGAGAATAAACCTTACCAAAATCTTAGGTTGTTCTACTCTCCTTCCAATGTGTAATAGAGTTATAGAAAATACCCCCAATTATCTCAGGAAATTCCCAATCGGGTCTATTTATCACAAGTAATCAAGAACAGTCACTACTCCTCAAACACTTACCGGTGATCACTGAGTACTTCAGTACTAAGTCCTGGTCTATTACATTGTTCATAAACCATTACCTAGTGGAGGGAGATATTTATAATTGACAAAATATAAATGAACAATAGAATATAAAATTAGATACAATCCTACATGATAATAAAAACTATTATAAGAAATTGAAACGGATTCATAGAAGATAAATGAGGATTTTAAAACATTAATAGAAGGAACTCATGAAATACAACATGGGAAAGCTATCCTTACCCAATATCACATAATTTTACCCCACCATGGTAAGGTTAATTGTGACTAAGGGGAAAGAATAACACATTACAAGACTAAGAAGTGTAAAAGAAAGAAAATAAATAACAGAAATTTGATCCTACAGAATCTGTCCTCTAGAAGTTTGCCTCTGTTCTGCACACCATCTGGCTAAAAATCGCTGAGTTCACTTCTTATAGAATGTTTGAAATGAAGTTGTCTATCGACCCTAAATCTTTAAGAGTCATTGGACTGGGGTAAAGAATTATATGTCCGAATCAATGACCATTACTTTTATGGACTACAAAAACTATTTCACATACTCCACATGGATGAGCCAAACATATTCCTTGATGAGCTTCATATTTTATAAAATTTATTGTGAACCGTACTTTGGATGTCCTCTATCGAAACCAGCTAAAATCACCTCATTATAAGGTCGGATGAATGTGATATTATTGATTTAATGCAGTGGGGTCCATTCTTCCAACCAGACTGAGTTCTCTACTTGATTGATTTTTCTGTACCATTGGGTTTCGAATTGGGTCTTGGTCAAGAAGAATAATGTGAATCCCACGATCTTTTTAATCCTAAAAAAAGGATTCACTTCAATTGAAGCAATATTTTAAATTTTATTCCAGAAAAATAGATTCTATTTAAAACTGTCAATTTCATAGAATTACCCCATATCACATTTATGCCCAAAATTCACCAAAAACACATAAATGATGAAAATACACTCAAATAGAATAATTTTTAGGGATTAAATCGTTGAAAACATATTAATAATATTGAAAATAATAACTTTATAAATTCCCCCACACTTATCACTTGGACACCTGGACAAGTTAGAATCAAAATACAATCAAAGTAAATTCAAAACACATATCCATAAGATCCAGCAATTTGAAAAAAAGAAACAAAATATATCATGCCTCATCAAAATCTATTATTTCATGATCTTAATTTTAGATCACTCAATATATTTACTCTTTATTTCTCATCCCATGCACATGAAACACTTACCTAAATTTCATTATCTCTCATCACACAAATTATCAATTTTTAGCAATGTCTTTATCATCCAAACTCATACAAGGGTCACCATAGGCTTGATAAATTCCAACATATCCACCCGATGTGAGTCAAAGACATATGTTAATCATGAGTACTTGTCAAGGTTGTTCTATGGCTTTAGGTTGTTAGAATTTAGATGTGAAAATTCTGAGGCTGAATGAAGATGGCTTGGATCTTTTTGAAGACAAATTGCATTGCTCTAATTTTCACACAAGTATGGTATCCTATTCACTCCCCTTAGTAGAAAATAAGCTCATGTTTCATGGAATATCAAGGAATTTTCACATAGTTAATCATTTTACCAGAAAATATTTCAATCTTCTCAAATATAATATTTCTCTAAAGCTCAAGAAAGGGCACAACTTTCTTTTTACATTAGAAGCTCCAGAAAGGCATAACTTCTCTCATCGTGAAAGCTCCATAAAAGGCACAGCTTTCAGAAAAATGATTTTTTTTAAAAGAAATAACATCTCTTTAGAATTTTATTTTCAACCAAATGTTTTAGAGAATGAGCTAGCACAAAACAAGACATCTTACCCCACAATTAAGTTCAAATAGATCCTGGAATTTCACTTCATGAGTAGGTTAGATAGTGAAAATTGGCTTGTAATGTGGATAACCTAATAGGATGTCCATGGCTTTTATGAGCTATAAGGATTAAATTTACAAGGTAGTCCAGAATGAAAGGGAATATCTAGAAAAGGGGGCTCTCAAACCAAAGAAATGTCTCAATCATTTAAAACACATGTACCCCAAACCCTCATGTTTTGAAAGGAATAAATCAAATTCTGGTTAAAACACGCATGGTTTGGTTCTATCAAGAACTGAGGTGAATGTAAAGAATATGAAAATAATAGGTTGAGAAGCCTCACGAGAATGTGATTTCAAATATAAAGACAGTGATATGTGGTATGGGATTCAAAAAACAGACTATTTTTCAGGAAATTCCCAAAGTATTGAACTTGAAACAATGTCATGTTCAGCATTCATTTAAGATCGTTTTCAAGGAATAAATTTCTCCCATGGAAATGAGTTTAAAAAATGTCAAATATAATCATTTCAGCACAAAAGTTTCAAAAACACTCAATAATTTAAAAATAATCACACTAAAATTTGAAACACACACATGTTTTTAAAAAAAAACAAATAGGAAAACAAACAACACATAAGAATCTTAAAATACAAAGGTTCCCTCCCCAACACTTAAATGATGCAGTGTCTACAATGAATTCAAATAGATTTAACACATAATAATATTTGAAATTGAATCATAGTAATCAAGAAAATATAAAGGAGACGTACGACCTAATGAAGTTTGTTGATAAACAGGTTGGAGGATTATGATCTCCCCCATTGGCTCAGATGGCACGGTCCCAAAGAATTTCTTCAATCTATGCCAATTAACAGTGAATGGATCCTTCGCTCCACCCTTCACAATCTACAAAGCACCAAATGGATATACATGATAAAAAATAAATGGACCTTCCCACCTTGAATGAATTTTACTTGGCATCAACTTGAGCCTTGAATTTAATAACAACACTTTGTCTCTAGGATAAAAGTCTTTTGTTTGGATCAGTTTATCATGAGCCACTCTTGTTATCTCTTTATAAATCCATGAATTTTCAAATGCTTCCCTTGTAATTTCTTCTAGCTCCTGTAACTACAATCTTCTCTCCTTCCCCGCACTTTCAAGATCTAGATTCGTCTTCCTCATAGCCCAGTATTCCTTGTGTTCCAATTCCACAGTTAGGTGAAAACTTTTCCCATAAATCAACCTATAGGGACTCATTCAAAATGGGGTTTTGTAGGCTTCCCTATATGCCCATAATGTGTCTTCCATCCTTTGGCTCCAACCATTCCTATTTGGATTAACAGTCTTTTCCAAAATTCCTTTGATTTCTCTATTAGACACTTCAGCTTCCCCATTAGTCTGTGGATGATAGGGAGTTGATGTTTTATGATTCACCCCATACTTTTTTAAAAAATCATCCATTTTACAATTATAAAAGTGAGTCCCTTGATCACTAATGATGGCTCTAGGAACTCCAAACCTAAAAAATATGTTAGCCCTGACAAAATCACAATCTACTTTAGCATCATTTGTCCTGGTGGCTTTTTATTTCACCCATTTGGAATCATAATCAACAGCAAGCAGAATATAAGAATTTCCAAATGACATTGGGAAAGGGCCCATAAAATATATCCCCCAAACATAAAATATTTCAAAAAAAATTAAGTGGATTTTGGGGAATTTCTTGTCTATTTGAAATATTTCCTGTAAATTGACATTTTTCACACCATTTACAAAATTCATGAGAATATTTGAAAAGTGTTGGCCAATAATGTCCAGATTCTATAACACTCCTTGCTGTATTTTGAGGTCCAATGTGGCCTCAACAAGATAATGTGTGACAAAACATAACGATAGAATAAATTTCATTTTTATGAAAACATCTTCTTATCCTTTGGTCATTGAAAATATTCCATAGAAATGGATCATCCCATATGTAATATCTAGATTCACCTTTCAATTTGTGAATTTGGTGAGAATTTAAATGATATGGTACCTGAGATGTTACCAGATAAATGACCATGTCAGCATAACAAAGTATTTATCCTTCAATCAAGTACAACTGCTTTCCTGGAAGGCGATCATTTAGTGGTTTAGTGTCTGGAAATTTAAATTCAGTAGTGTTAGGAAGTCTACTTAAGTGATCAGCAACATGGTTCTCAGATCCCTTATTATATTTTATTTCTATGTTGAACTCTAGTAGTAATAGCATCCATCTCACAAGCCTTGGTTTTTCTTCATCTTTCTTCATCAAGTACCTAAGAGCTGCATGATTAGAAAACACAATGACTTTAGTTCCAAGGAGATACGATCTAAATATTTATAAAGCAAAAACAACTGCTAAAAAATATTTTTATTTTCTTATGTAGTTGAATTGGGCCGCATCTATGGTTTTCGAGGAATATGCAATGACTTGTGGTCGGCCCTCAATTCTATAAGAAAGGAAAGCCCCAACTGCTTGGTTTCAAGCATCACAAAGTAGCTCGAATGGTTCTTCCCAATTTGGTGGCTGCATTACAGGTGGTGTAATCAATCTACTTTTAAACACATCAAAGGCTTCCCTACATGAACCATTGAAATCGAAATCAGCATATTTCAAAAGTAATCTAGAGAGAGGGAGAAAAATCTTACTATGTTCTTTGATAAACACCCTGTAGAATCTGACATATCCTAAGAATGATCTAACATTTTTCACACAAGTTGGGTGAGGAAATGAATTTATCAGATAAATTTTTGATTTATCAACTTAAATTCCTTTCTATGAAATGTCATGACCATGGAGAATTCCTCTCTCATCCATAAAATGACAGTTTTCAAAATTCAATACAAGGTTTTATTCAATGCATGTTTTTAGAACTTTTTCTAGATTTTTCAAACAATGGTAAAACGAATTTCCAAAAACTATGAAATCATCCAAGAAAAACTCCAAGAAATCTTCAATGTGATTAGGAAATATACTTACCATACACCTCTGAAATGTACCTGGAGCATTACAAAATCCAAATAGATTCCATTTGTATGAAAAATTTCTGAAAGGACAAGTAAAGGTAGTATTCTCTTGATCCTCAGGAGCAATGGGTACCTGAAAATAACCTGAAAATACCTCCAAAAGAAATAATGAGTTCTTCCTTCCATCCTCTCTAGAATCTGGTAAATGAAAGGGATAGGGAAATGATCTTTTCATGTGACCTGATTCAACTTCCTAAAATCTATGCATACTCTCCACCTATTCTGAATTCTCATAGGGATTAATTCACTCATTTCATTCCTTAAAATGGTTAGGCAGTTTTCTTTGGGACTACATGGATGGGGCTAAACCATTGTGAATTTGATATGGTATAGATGATCCCATCTTCTAAATGATTCACAATCTCTTTTTTCACAACCTCCATTAGGGTGGGGTTCATCCCCCTTTGGGGTTGTCTGACAGGTTCAGAATCTCCCTCAAGAAAAATTCTATGTGAAAAAAATTTTGGGTTTATTCCTGGGATATCACCTAAAATCCACCATATTGCTTGTAAATTCTCTCTCAAAAGCTCAATCAATTATTTTTCTTGAGTTTCAGAAAGATTATTATAAATTATTGCCGGTAATTTCTCTCCCTCCATAAGTTAAACATATTTTAAATCAGTGGGGAGTGGTTTTAATTCTAGATCAGGGGGATGGTCAAGGAATGAAACTAAATTGAGGTTCCCCACATCTAATGCTTTGACATCCTGTACACTATAAATCATATCATCTTTATTATCATTTAACTAATTGTCAAAGAAATCATATTTTACCTCTTCTTCAAATAGGAAATCAGAATCTCTAGGAGTTTGGGCATCCATATGTTCAATAACATATTTAATGGAAAAATTCTCTCTTAATGATAAGAATTCATGAAACATAGCTGATTCATTAATTGGTTCTTTACCATCTTAATTGGAGAGTGCGAAGAGTGAATTATCATCTAATGGGTGCCTCATGGATTCAAAAATATTAAAGTGGATAATGCTGTCTCCAAACTCGATGGTATGTGCCCCTTCATGGACATTAATGATGGTTTTGGTCGTTTTCAAGAAAAGTCTTCCCAAAATGATGGGTCAGTGTGTTGGAAACCTATCATCTTCCATATTCAATATATAGAAGCCAGTAGGGAAAAAAGATCTTTGACTATTACCAGGACATCCTCCAGAACACTCGGTGGGAAAACTGTGGATCTATTTACAAGCTGGACCACCACTCTTGTGGCCTTCAAGTATCCCATCTGCAAAGAAGTATATGTTGAGTTACACAATACATTAATTTATGCACCTAAATCATACAAAGCATTAGATAAATTTAATGAACCAATGGTGCACAGAATAGAAAAATTCCCTGGATCTTGACATTTGGTTGGCAATTGTGGTGTGATAAGGGCTGAGACACATCTTCCCAAATTGATCCTCTCATTCCCTTGATGTCTCCTCTTCTTAGTGAAAATATCCTTCAAAAGTTTAGCATACATTGAAATTTGTTTGAGTGCTTCAAGCAGAGGTATATTTATTTCCACTTTCTGGATGGTGTCTATAATTTCTTTTTGCAGTGTTCCATCTTGCAACCTCTTTGATTCAATCATCCTTGATAGAAATGGTGGTGGTATATCTTTCTTCTCCCTTTTGTCCTTTGAAATGGTGTTTCTGGTTTCTTCTTCCTTGTACTATCCTTATCATCCTCCTCTCTCTTATATTCTTCCCGATGATTTTTTATATAATTCTCATCATTTCTAACTTCATTCTCACCCAGATCAGGTTTTCTTGTTTCAGGTTCAATGGTGGATGGTGGTTGGAGTTCTTTTCCACTTCTTGTAGTTATAATAATAACATTCTCTTTTGGTTTTGGGATTATTTGGGATGGGAGTTTACCTAGATTTTTTGTCAGAAATTCCATGATAATTTAAAATTTTTTGGACAAATCTTTAACAGTGTCTTTTAGTCCATCAAACGCAGATTTTTTTTGTTTTGAATTAGAGGTTTTGCACTGGTGGATGGATTCTCATTTGGTCTTTGGAAAGTGGGTGGTTTTTGGTATGAAGGCTGGTTATAAGATTTATTTTGTTGAAATGGAGGTGGGTTCATGAATTGATTCTGGAATGGTGGTTGGTTTTAAAACTAGTTTTGGTATGGGGGTGTACCTTGTTTCTACTGATTTCCAAACCCATATTGGACTTGGTTAGGATCTCCCCATCCTTGATTTTGTTGAAACTGTCTTGGATGAAAGGTTGTTGCACATGTTTCCATTCCCTGTATTTGAGAACATTAGTCAGTGAAATGATTAGATGATGAGCATAAACCACATACCTTAGCTGGCGCTTGTTGGTCACTCAATTACTTCAAGGCCATCTGTTTAACCAAACTAGTAAGCTATTCAATCCTAGTTTCTAATAAGGGTGATTGATGAGAAGTGAATACCTCATGAATACCTCTTGTTCTGATACCTCTTGTTCCGAACTGCTGTGAGTTCTCGGAAATGTTCTCAATCAAGCCCTTGACTTCTTCTGGTGACTTGTCAATCAGTAGACCTCCAGATGATGCATCAAGAAGGTTTCTGTCATTGTCTGATAGTACTTGATAGAATAAGACAAGAAAGTGATGTTCCTCAATGGCATGATGTGTTCAGCTGGATCATAGCTTCTTAAATCTCTCCCAGTACTCATATAGGGTTTCTCCAGATGATTGTCGTGTGGCGTAGTTTTCCTTCTGAATGGTTTTTCTTCTAAAGTTAGGGAATAATCATTGCATAAAACATCTTACCAGAACATTATAGTCATGTATGTCTCCTGTTTGTAGGTCATACAACTATTCTTTAGTAGCTCCATCCAGTGAAAACAGAAATTCCTTCCACTTTACTGGTTCCTCAGTAATTCCACAGGGTCTAATAGTTGAGAAAACATGTGTGAACTCTTTAATGTGTTTTCTTAGAAGTTAACCTGCCAAACCATGAAACTTTGGAAGCAAAGGAATCATATTAGGATTCATTTCAAAGTCATTTTGTAACACTGGAATTGAATGTAGATATATTTGGATTAAGGAATTGTGGTGCATAGAGGTCTCTAAGTGTTTGGTTTTAATTTTTAGACATGATGATTGTCTCTGAGTGAACACTAGATGTTTATCTTGAGTCTGCAAGGGGAACATCGTCAAATTCAGATTCCAAAGTAAGGTTTTTTATTTTATTCAACAAGGTTCTTTCAATTTCAGGATCTATGGGTAAAGGTTTAGTTTTTTATGTTCAAGTCTTGCAATTTTGAAGAGAAAAGATGAAAAGAGAAAGAAAAGAAAAGAAATGTTGGTGCTACCTCCCCGGCAACGGTTCGAGGTTTTGACACGTTCCAGTCATAGGGTGTGGAAAAGAACGAATATAACCAAAGTTAAAATGTATTATTGTGGGTTAAATATGTTTTCTCTAGAGAGGAGTGCTCAAAAATAATGTTTGTCACATAAAATAAGAGAAAGAAGTGATGTTGTTTTTTGAAATTGTTTGATTTGTAAAATAAATGAAATAAAATAAATAATGTAATGTGATTAAGTAAAAGTTTTAAATTTTTTTGACAAATGATGTGATTTAAATCAGTGATATGAAATGGTGATCATATTAGGGTCGTGTTTTCAATTATAATTTTATCATAGTTTATTTTACCCAATTCTGTTTTGCTAATTTGTTAAGAGTGAGAATCCACAATCATTTCTTCACACTCTCATGGTCAATTAAAAATGTGAGAATAAACCTTAAAAAAATCATAGGATGGTCTACTCTCCTTAAAATGTGTGATATATTTGCAGAAAATACCCCCAATTGTCTTATGCAATTCCCAATTGGGTCTTGTTTATCCCATGTAATCAAGAACATTCACTACTCCTAACACATGTATAGGTGATCACTAAGTACATCACCACTAAGTCCTGTTATATTCAATAATCTATAAACCATAACCTGGTGGAGGGAGATATTGATCATTGACCAAATATAAATGAACAACAGAATCTAAAATCAGAAACAATCATACATGATAATAAAAACTATTATAAGAAATTGAAATTGATTCACAGAAGAGAAAAGTGGATTTTAAAACATCAAAAGAAGGAACTCATAAAATATAACATGGAAAACCTATACTTCCCCAATCACACATAATGTTACCCCACCATGGTAAGGGTAATTGTGACTAAGGGGAAATACGAATACATTACAAGACTAAGAAGTGTAAAACAAACAAAATAAGGAGTAGAAATTTTATCCTTCAAAATCTGTCCTCTAGAAGTTTTCCTCTGTTTTTCCCACCATATGGCCGAAACGCAGTAATGTTACTTCTTATATAATGTTGGAAATGAAGTTCTCTATATATCCTCAAAATTGGAGAGTCATTGGACTTGTCTAAAGAAAAATATAGTCGAATCAATGACCATTCCTTTTTCGGCCACCAAAAACTGTTTCACCCACTCCACATGGACGAGCAAAAAATATGCCTTGATGAGATTCATATTTTATAAATTTTATTTTGAATCGTAATTTGGATTTCCTCTGTCTACACCATCTATAATAACCTCATTCTAATGTCGGATGAATGATATATTGTTGATTTAATGTGTTGGGTTCCATTCTACCAACCCGACTGAGTTCTCTACATGATTGATTTTTCTGTACCATTGGGTTTTGAATTGGGTCGTGGTACAAAATACAAATGTGAATCCCACTAGAACATTAATCCAAAAAAATATTCACTTCAATTGTTCCCATATTTTAAATTTTATGCTTGAAAAACAGATTCTATATTAACTCTCAATTTTACAAATTACCCCATTTTCACATTTAAGCCCAAAATACACCAAGAACACATAAATTATGAAAATACACTCAAATTGAATAATTGAGAAGGATTAAATCATTGAAAACATATTAATAATATTGAAAATATTAACTATATCAAGTACCAATACATGAGTATATAATGAATAAAATTATTTGTGTAAATTTAATATATTTATTGAGAGATAGACCATAAAAATAAATCAATGTAATCATTATCATAAATAGTCTTGATAAATGATGAGATTGAATCAATAAACATTTACCACTATGAAAAAATTGAATAATAATCCCTAATAAAAAATAAAATTTCATGAAACATATAATATCATGATATTAATGAGATTAAAGATATAACATTTCAAATGATATGTATATACACATAGTAATAGCATGCAAGTGCATATTATAATAGGTTTGTAAAATAAGGGAAATTGAGAGAAAATTACTTTACTAATTTCATAACATTTGAATGTTAAACCCCATGAAATAGATATCCTTAAATGGATATTTAAATTCTAATAATTAATATTATAATTATCCTAAAATAAATCCATTGGAATTACAGACAACATATATAATAAATAAGTGGTGAACATGGCTTGTGTTTCACATAAAATAACTGTGTGATAGAAAATCCATAACTAATTGAGTAAATTTTTAATCATGATATCCATGATGTAATAACATCAATTAAAATATTTAAAATCATAAAAAAAAAATTAATCATACAATAGGTCATAGGTCAGTATGTACACCCTAAAAAAGAAATGAGTGGTGAATATGGCATACGGCTCGCATAAATAAATGTTAGACTATAAATCACCTTACCTAAAGTACTGACATTATTAATACACATTCAATCCTAATATATAATAATTATAATTATATTATAAATCTCCCAAAAAACCATAATTATAGATATCATACAATTTATGATTTTATAATGACTTGATAGTTCCATTTTATTAACAATTTCTTTTAAATATACGTTTCGTGTAATATCCACTTTTTCTCATACATGGTATTTTGGGAATGTTTAAATTGATCCGGATTTACAATTTTTAAGAATGAATTTAATGTTATTAATATCATATATATTTATTAAATATTTATTAATAATAATATATAAAATATTTAATAAGGAAAAAAATACATCATTCACGGGGATGATATGTCGTACGTACGCATGAACGTTGTATCTATTTTTTTATTGAATTGAAAGAAAGTAAATAATTGATATACATATATATATAATAATTAAATTACAATTATTATTTCATATTTTTCAAATATTCTTATAAAACCCATTTTTAATACTACCAATGTAAAGAGTCAACGAGTCACCTCACTTTGAGGAGGCGGTAGTCCAAAAATCCACAAATGAAGTTATCATATTCCCACAAAATGGAAATCATGAAGGTATGTGATATATAATAATTAAATAATAATACTGAAATAATAAATATCATATATATATATATTCTATAAAAATTATCCATCATTATTACCAACCATGAGAGGTGTTTATGGAAGAACGAATGACATTAGTTCGTGAGGGGATAGTCCACCATACACATGAATGATGATTTTGTATCCAATTTGATGGAAGTGTATGTTAGTGTAGGTCATAAAAATAAAAAAAATTCATTATCTTTATAATATAATCATTATTATGTAAACATAATATAAAATAAAATTAGGGTTGGAGAAATAAATAAAACAAAGGTTCTAATTGAAGAACGTTACCTCTTCTTTGGGTACCTCTTTTTGGTTTTCACCAAAGGACTTAATTGGTTTAATTTATGCCCAATGTAAGACTTATCATATGAGGGGAGGGATTTTAGAAGAAGAAATTTTCAGCGATTTGATTATAAAAATATAGTGACACTAGCCTTTGACACATATCATTACATGATTTTAAGCATAATAAAGCATAATATTATAAGCCAATGATTGTAAACTCTAGTGTCATGGAAGAAAAAGTACATAAAACATATTACATGGGACTTAAAAACATTTATTTATTTAGTATTCATAATGATCTCATAACTTCCACTATGCTCATACACCTTCATAGGATTACCGTGGAATAACATGAACAAAGGGATAACCAAAAAGCTTAATAAGGGAATAAATATAAGAATAAAGCTTTAGAACAAGGGTAATAATGCATGATATAATCATAAAAAAGGAAGGAGACATATGGAATAATTCCATATAAACAAGGTATCATATAAAAATTAATTCATAGTAATGTTTTGGAAACATAAGACATGAATTTAGCATGATTCAAGGATTGTTTCACATAGAGAAGCACAAATCAAGGTTAACCACTAAGACCATCTTATGTGGTAGCACGAATCAAGGCTAACTTCCAAGACCATTTCACATAATGCCTCATGAGACTCAACATTACAAATTAATTAGAGTTAGATCTTGGAGCACCCATATTAACAAGTTAATGAAAATTCTTTCCACATAAAGAATCATACACAATCAATAATATATAAACAAAATGGTACCCATGGAAAGAAATGGTACAATATATAATCATGTCATAAAGCATAGTAAATGGAAATATCATAAAAGTTTGCATGGAAGAATGTAATTAATATATACATGGACATTAATAATGGAAAATAATCATATATCATGGTAAGTGTTTTCAAAAATAAGTGAAAACATGTAATAATAGTATTTAAGAAATATTATCATTGAAACATTTTAGTGTGGTTTTAAGGAAAATACTAAAGATAATTTAAAATCAACACAGGTTATAATATTTTATATAAAACCGGAAGTTATATAAGAATGTTTTAATAATAAAAATTATGATTTTATAAAACAATAATTCAATAAAAAAAGATTTTATACTGTACTTGAAAATGTATAAAAATTCAGGAAGATCCCGTAAAACATGTTTTCTTATGGGGAAGTATTGAGGAGGGAACCACTTAAAAACGTGAATATCCATGAAATATAATGATGAATGGACCTTGATAAATGATTTTCAAGAATACAGAAAAAAATTAAAAACATATAAATGGGTTTGTAAAAAATCATCTTAAATATAAACAATTAAAATAATTTTAATGTATGGATTCCCGGATCAAATACTTATTAATTCATAAAATTTATCAAAAGATTCCATATTATATAGAAATGTATTTTTAAACATCACATGGAACATTTATTTAGTAAAATAATCTTTCTTTTAAAATAACTTTTTAAAACCTAATACATTTGCAAATTTATTTTATTCGATAACAAATTTGAAAAACATATAATGGAGTCTTTTAAAACATTTATCATTAAATTTAACCTTTCTATTATAAAAAACTCTTTTAAAATCATAAAATCTTTGGCAATTTTTTTGTATGAAAATAAATTTGAAAACTTATAGAGGTATATTTAAAAACCATTATAATCAATTTTTAAGATTTATAACATATTTTAAATACCATTCCTTGATAATTTTGATAAAATTTCATTTAAAATAGTTTTAAAACATTTTTTGAAAACATTTATTTTGAAAGAACATAGATTTCTGAATGAAGAGATAAATAATTTCATCTTTTCTTAAAAAATTATTTATTTTATTAAGTATCAAATAATGTATAATTAGTACCATTACATCAATATATATTGAATAACATTATCAGAGGAAACTTCATGCTAATTATTGGGATATGGATCATGATATTTCATTAATGGAAGGATAATCATAAACAGTCCAGATAAATGATGAGATTGATGGGATAAACTTTTACCACTTTGGTAACATTTAATAATAATAAACAAGAAAGAAAAACATTACTCAAAACCTATAATTTAATGATAATAAGGATACTCATGATATAACATGTCAAAGGGGAGTTATATAGACCTCTTAATATAATTTAGGTGCATAAGCTAATATGTGTTCCAATGAAGGGAAATTTAGATCAACATACTTTATAGATTTGGTATCTTTTTAACTACAGACCCAATGAAATAAACATACCCAAATGGATATATAAATACATATAATTATCAGTATAATAATTATAAACTACATCCATGGGATTAATTCACACCACATTCAAGGAATGAGTAGTGAAAAAGGCTTGTGTCCCACGGAAAATAAATGTGATACAAAAAATCCTTTACTATTAGGGTAACTTTTGAACCATAATATCAATGAAATAATAGAATCAATAGAAAAATTTAATATCATTAAATAAACTAAATTCAATATATAAAATTCCATATGTTATTATATACACCACTCAAAATAAACAAGTGGTGAATATAGTATAAGTCTCATATAAATAAATGAGGGACTAGAAATCACCTTACCTTATGTATTGGATTTATTCATACACATTAAAACCTATTATATAAAAAATATAATTTATTTATAAATCTACGATAGATCCATAATATTATATATCATAAAATATATTTATTTATTATTAATTTATAAAGTCTTTTTACTAACAATTCCTTTTTAATGTTACCTTTTAAGTAATATCTGTATTGTTTATCATATTTTCATTGACTCTTTATTTTTGGTCCATTTACTTTGACCATGATTTATAAATATTTTGAATTAAATTAATTATATTTATATAATATATATTCATTATATATGTATTTATAATAATGTATAAAATATAACATAGGAAATGATATACACCATTTAGGGAGACGATATGCCATTCGTACACATGAACATTATTTTTGTTTTCTTATCAAATTGAATAAATGACATATATGTACATACATAACCATTATATTAGAATTATTATGTCATATATAACAAATATGTTTATAAAAACCATAATTACTAATATCAATGTACATAGTCAATGAATAATGTCACTTTGAGGAAGACGTAGTTCAAACGTCCAAAAAAGAAATCGTATTCCCAAAAAATGGAAATCATGTTGGTATGTATTATAAAATAATTAAATAGGAATAAATAAATCATAAATATCATATATATATATATATATCATATTAAAAAATTATTTACATCGTTATTACTAATCTTGATATGTGGTAATGAAGAACAAATGAAATTGGTTCGCAAGGGGGTAATCCCCCATACACTGGAATGTTGATTATGAATCCCATTTGATTTAAGTGTCTATGGGTTTAGTTAATAAACATAATAAAAAATATAATTATATTTACAATACAATATTTATTACATAAAAATGATAAAAAATTAAATGAGAGGTGGAAAAAGTGATGAATCAAAAGTTCTCATTGAAGAACATTGCCTCTTCTTCGGGTAACTCTTTTTGGTTTTCATCAAAGGACTTCATTGGTTTATTTTATTACCAATGTAATCCTTATTGTATGAGTTTTTGGATATTGGAATCTTAATTGGTCAGTATTTTATGAGACATATGGATTTGTAGTTGTGAATAATTGTGGGGTGAGTGACCTTTTATAGTGGAGAAGGAGTGGAATTTTTGTAAATACCAAAAAAGTAAACACTATTAGGATGTATCCTTTACATAATGAGCTACCAATATTGAATAAAATTTGATATGAGTAGTTATATAGTTTAAATATGGTCATAAAATAGGTATTTATCTGGTTTCTATGTAATTTTTTTCTTTTAACATTAATGTTTAACCACAATGCTAATTAATTTTCACTTTAATTGCTATAAATAGTATTAATTTATTTCACTAATATTTTTATTAAAAATATAAGATTAACTGATTTTAAATTATAAATGATTATTATAAAAAACATTTACTCCATTTTTTAATAATCATATCACATAAATCGAATAAATTATTTTAAAATTAATCGCACACATGTAACGAAACAACTTGTTTTTAATGTAAAAATATTAAAATGGTTACATTTTTCTATATCCAATTTCTATGTTATATTTCATAAATGACCTAAATTTAATTTAATTATGTATAATTGAAATGAATATACATTGAAACCAATTTAGTATATAACTTAACTAAATAATTTAATTAGATGAAAATGTAGTTTTAAATTAAAATGCAGTTTATTTTTTACTTTTTAACAAAAAAATAAAACATATCTTATAAAAAATACCTTAAGATAATTTTTATGATCCAATTTTAATAAATTAATATTATTTTGTCAAATATAATTTAAAAACCTATTAAAATAATGTTTTAAAATGATTAAACTAATAAAAGGTGGTAAAATATTATTTTAGAAAAAAATAAAAAATTTAAGTGTAAAATTTGATTTATGATTATCTCTTATCTTAAAGAAACATACAATGAATTTTAAATAGTTTTTTAATATATAATATAATCATTACATTAAGATAATTCTAAAAATGCTTCTTAATAAATATTGTTGGTAAAACATTTTTGATAAAAACAGATCTTTAGAAAATGATTTTCTATATTTTCAAAAGGGTTTTATTTTCATTTATAGATAATTGGTCTATAAATAATTCATATTATAAACATGTTTCAACCATAGTTTCATAGTTTTTTAATTCCTTTTATAACTTCAATTCTAATGTCTAGGTGAGAACTATAATAATGTAATAAAAATATGTCACATTTCATTTAAAATTAGTGTCACGTATTAAGAAAGCTAAGCATGGTCTTCTGGATATGAAATATAAACTTAGTAGAGCAATGCTTTTAGGAATAGAGAGGCCCCATTTCGTCCCTTCTCTAACCCTGCCTTTCTTCCTCCATTTCTGAAATCTACGATGAGCTCTCAAGTTCCAGATTTCATTAATGGTTTCCCAAATTTTCAGATTATAACCTCAGAGTTAATGGAAATCTTTGTGCTCTTGAATCTCACCTTGGTTGTGTGTTTCAAGAATCAGTGTCCTTCAAGGGACTCCTTTGAAATATTCTTCTTCAACTCCTAGGACCTCTGAGAATGTTTGATAGAGGAATTTTTAGACAATCATAACATCATGATACAATTTTCATTAGAGGAGGACTTCATCATCACCTGGTCGAGGTCCCCCAGTGCTTCAACGGTTTCAGGTTATTTGTGTTTCTATGTTCATTTGAATTTCATATGAAACATGAGATTTCTTCTGCTATGATTTGGGTCAATTTCGCCAACCTCCAACTACCATTCCAAAATCCTTCTCTGTTAAAAATTCTCAGAAACCTTATCGGTAGGTATCTAAGCTCGGATAGTTTCACATAATTTTTTTTGTCACCTGGTGAATCTGTGGGGGTGTGTTGAGATAGAAATGTTGAGAATTACCTTTGATTATGTATAGGTTACAATTTGTGGGGAGTGTAGGTGTAAACGGCGTGTGGTCTATGAGAGTTGGAAATATTCTTTCTCATCCGGTAGGTGGTTGGGACATAAGTTCGATGTATGTCGATGGGGGTCTGCAAAGCTGGTGGGTAGGGGTATTAGTTTCTGGGGTGATCAGATGGCGTCTAAGAAGTTGGGAAGTGATGAAAAATTTGAATCGGGAAGAGAGAATAGTGGAGGGAAGCCTTAGTTCTTTCGACCGATGGAGAAGGAACAACGCGTCAGTGCATCAGTGGACTAGAATGCGAATGTTGAGTTTGTTTTAAGTTCCAATGTGGGGTATAGAGAAATGGGCCATCAGTTGAACCTGTGGGTGTCTGAGATTTTTAATAGACTAAGGGATGATCTCATGGGTCTTTCCAACCATAGTGTACAGAGAGGTGAGCGAAGGTCTCACCATGAATATGTCTGATTGGAAATTTAGAGGAATGAGAGTGATGTGGTATTCGAATAGACGACAGGTGGTGCGTAGTTGGTGTCAACTACATTGTGTGATGAGGAGTTAAGGGAGGGCAGGGGGGATGGGATTAATGGGAAGCAGGGACCTGCTATGGACACGACAGAGGAGAAGATGTAGGGGGTTCTGGTTTTATAAACTGGACTATGGTCCACTTGAGGAATAGGTTCGAAGGCCTACTAGAGGTTGATGTCTGATCTGATTCATATATCCTTGATATGGGAGCCGAGGGCTGTGGGAAGGAATCTAATGTTCATGAACCCGGACTCTTAACAGATGAATCATTAAGTCATAAGAGTAGTGGGAGTTTTAGGATAAGTAAGGGGATGAAGGATTACTCCTCGCTACCTCCTCCTTTTGAGACCCGATCAGAAAAAAAAGTTAAATGGAAATATGTTTTCCAGTGAAAATCCATGTCATAAGGGACTATGGGGATAGGGTGATCAATCCTTGGATTTGATTTTATTTTCCAACGAGGAAGTGACCGAGCAAATCTTGGTTCTGAATGCAAATAAAGAGGACGCGGCCAAGATGATGGGGAGGTCCCTAAGAGTTTCTCTCAATGAGGATAAATACTCTTGGATTGACATAAAAAATCTCTTCTTGGTAGGGGGATTCAATAATTGTCTGATCAGTATGGAGGAGTTCATCTAGTCCTAGGACCATCTAGCTTCTGCTTTTGAAAAGATAATGTCAAAGGTACCAGACACTTAGGACTCATCTTTATCATGAAATTTTTTTAGGGAAGTGGGTTCTGGTAATCTTAAGTTAATATTTTATCAATTTTTTAAGTTGGTTTGATGAGCTTGGTTGTTTTAATGGAATTTTGTGGGAGTTGTACCTGAGTTGGGTTCAATTATTCGGTTTGTTATGTTTAAAGTCTAGTGATTTCATTCAACACTACATGCCGATTTTCTCCAGATGAGGATTAGAGCATGACGTCTTCACCAGATATTGCCTTTTGGATTTGGTCATTGAGAGGGTATAACTTCACTATCGGTTCCATTCTTGTGCATTTATACACGGATTTTTTGCCGAATGGTATTCTTAGATTAAGGCTTTGATATGATGCTATTTCCAGGGAGGAGTTGAGTAGAGACCCGTATCTTGACGTACATGGACTTTACATTACTTTTGCGGAATACTTAGTACATAACAAAAACACACACACAAGGACCGTAATAGTTTAGTGTCTTTGGAAACTCGGAGTATAATCTTCTAATCGTGGGGAAAGATCTTCAACATCTCCCATAAAGATCTTCCTTTTTATTTTACCTAAAACCTTTCTTTATATCCTGGGGAAAAGAAAACATAAAAGGGTGAGCTCAAATGCTCAGTAAGGGTAAACAAAGGAAATATCAATCACATAATTTTCATAAGAACATAACATTTTTGGAAATCTTAACCTGCAAAAGAGAGCATAATTTCATAACATGGGATAAATCATAGTAGTGAAATGAAATCATAACCTAAAACATTACTCATTGTGGAATACACACATAATCATAGAGAATCATTTCTTTTTAGTCAAGACCCATTGCCAAGACTATCTTAGTGGACAAAGTCCCTTTCTGAATCGAGTAATCCTCGTTTCAGTCCTGTTTCACTGAACCGGTATAACCTACCATTCCAGCCATGTCTATCTCATGAGATATGAAATCTTTACCCAATGCATTGGAGGGAGATATAGGTCCCACCCATCTCATAATGATACCATTCTTATGTGTGCCACAAAATCATAAATCATACATCATTGCATAACCCATGTAATAAAAATGGGATTCTTAAACAACATGACATCATAAAACCATTCATATAAGATAAAGGAATTCATAAACATAATTCCATCACAACATAGTCAAATCAATGTAAAAATATGGATAGAAACAGAACCCTTTATTATCTTATATGGAAAATAATTTTGATAAAACACTTGAATTGAATTCTTGAGGAAAATATCCTTTCTTCTTCAAAATCAATTTCTTTTCACAAAACATCATGTAATTTTAAAAGAAAGAGATTTTATTGAAAATAGTCCTGAAATATTTTAGAGGAATCTTCATGAAAATAAGGCTTTGTAAAACAGTATAAATCCGTTCATGCCGTATAAGTTAAAAAAAAACATTCTTCGTACTTTTGTCGGAAAAGTCAAAAAGTACCTCGTACGAAAAACATCAAAAGATTCCTTTCATTTCTTTTACTAAAAAACTCACCTAAGGGTAAAATTGGATTTAAACTATTGCAAGTGTATGGAAACAATATTACATATTGAGGGAACATGGATGTGGATGATAAAATATACCCCAGTAAATACTTACGAATAAACAATCTCGGATAAAAATGAGATTGGGATATTTCCCTTACCTTAGGTCCGACTTGCTTTGTAAGTGTCCGAACCTCCTGTATAATGATTTAAATCATGTTATTGACTTATTACAGAATCATATTCATTGTTATGATATCATATATGGTTCACTTATGACATTATATTACCCGTTCTTTTGTAAATTCCATGTTAAAGAAGCGTTTTGGGTAAAATCGTTTCATTTATCGTAGGTGTTTTGACTTGTTGTTCTTGACATCATTATTACTTATATCATGATTTACTTACTTCCAGAATATAAAATATGATTTATATATCATATATATTCAGTATATATATATATATAATAGGTAGATAAATAAAATGAAAAACACCGTTCATGGAGACGGTAGTCCGTACGTACGCATGAACGCTGTTTTCCTTTCCTTATTGTCTTGAAATGGAAGTAAGTAGATGACATACATAAGTATATATATACATAAATCCAGTAGCTTTATAATGTCATATATTTCATTATTATTTCTTATATATACATTATAATCATTCTTAAATGGTTAACATGGAGAATGAATCTCATCGCGTCGTGGAGACGGTATTCCGTACGTACGCACGAGCGATGATATCATTTCTATAAATATTGAATTGAATTGGAGTGTATTATACAATATATCAGAATCAATATGATGTTGTAATAACTATGTATAGTTATTCTTTACACCATTATACCCATCCATGTAAGGTGGTGGTGGAAAATAGATTACACCACGGCGTGGAGACAGTATTCCGTACGTACGCACGCGCGGTGATTTCTTTTTCCGTAGGATGGATAGATGGTGAAATAGGGTTGTTTCATACTTATAATAACATATCAGTATATGAGTGATACTGATGTTATTACTTAATAATGAAACAACCTAAGATGAAGAAGTGGAAGAAGAAATAAAGATGAAAGAATTGGTAACGGTAATTACCTCTTCATTGAAGTGCCTCTTTGAGACCTCCTCTTAGGGCACTAAAATTGGTCTTTGAGGAAGGCCAGAACCTCTAGGATGTTGCTAGGGAAGTGGAGAGGATAAATTGGCAGGGGTTGGCCGAGCTTGAGTGCTCAAATTGGTGTTAGGAGGAGGGGGAGGAGGTGTCCTTTTATAGGGGAGGAGAGGGGCACCTTAGGAATATCTCAAAATATTATTTTATATTAAAGTCAAAATCGGTTTATAATGGTTCCAAAGGGTCTTATTTCGAAGATAAAGTGGGGATGGGTCGAAAGCCTATCAACCAATAGTATTTAGACAAGTTTAGGGTATTATTTTAACCTTATCAATTAGATTTAACTCTAAGTTAAATAATTTAACTTTTACCGTGTCTTTTTGTTTTCTTTCACTATATGGTTAATAAACTTACTATAACATGCCAAAAGAACCCCAAATTGTATATTATTAATACATATATCCTTATCTAAGTCATTTGGCCGATCCTTAGATTTTTAGGAATAAAATAACAATTAATAATATAATATTTTATTTAAAAACTATTTTGTGTCAATTTTGACACTATTTGATATATGATTTTTGTGAAAGTCATAACAGAATTATATGTTCAAACAAAGTTGATTAAATCAACACTAATATATCATAGTAACCTATAAAATTAGTGGAATTCATAAAAAGTCTTAAATTACATTTATTTTGGTATTTATATTATCAATTATGTCAATATTTCATTAATAAGATAATTACTGAATAATTTTTGTGTCATAAATAAATTATATTATTTGATATCTAAAAATTACAACTAAAATACCAACATGTAGGAAATCTTTTTAGCTTTCTAATGAATATTTATAGTCGAATTTATCTTATGTATAACCCCATATTAAAAATGATTTACTTATTAAACTTTGATTTTAACTATTTTAACCCTTCTTTAAATAAATTAATAATAAATGTCCTAATCTAATCCAAGTGGGCCTAAATGGTCATATTTTATTCCTAAGTTTGTTTTTGGTCGAATTACACTTGTCCAATAGAATTAAGACATGTGTTAGGGTAATAGTGATATCATATTTACCCTTAGTTACCCTATTTACTATTAACCGCGGTAAAAAAAGTAAAAAGTTACTATTCACCAAAAAATTATTTTCATCTCATTGAACCACATTTTAGTCCTTGATATTAACCGTGTCTCTCGGATTTTCGAAATTCCATTCACAGAAGCGGTAAAATTATGTTTTATGCAAAATTCAGTTTTTTTCACCTACCACTTAGTGGTTTCACTATTCATCAAAAATTGAAAGTTTTCAGAAAAATACCAAAATTTCACCCTAGGCTAATTTCAATATTCTGAGTCCAAAAATGAAGTCCATTTTGAAAAATAAAAATTATAAAATTTCAAAAAGAGGTTATTACTATTCATAACGGCTAGTTTTAATAATATTTTAATAGCATATCGTTGTTTAGTGAAACTCGGTATTGTGTATTACACACGCTATCGAGGAAGGTCGCGATTGCGTGTAATGCAAGGCAAGTCAAGGATGTGTGTTGTGCCAGCTCCTTTTGGTGTAGCGTACAACACAAGACATTAATAAAATTAAAAAGAATATTTTTTTTATAAAATCTTGGGTTGTTACATTCTACCCCCCTTAAAATGAATTTCGCCCTCAAAATTCGTCGGGGTTATAAATGGTTTACTATTCGAAAGTTTATTTAATAAAAACCCACATCGTAAAAGGGAATACCAAAACATGGCTTTAAAAACTAAAGTATGAAATGTAACGATTACCCAAATAAACTAATCACTGGGTTTCCACATAGGTGAAAATATGGATATGGAAGAGAAATCTAACCATCATGTTCTGATGGAGAGTGGTAGAGAACATGGCTATGGAAAAGCCAGTAATCACAAATCCATAAATTTGTGACGATCTAAGGTACCATCTGATTCATCAGGTATAAGAGAACTAGGACAACATTTTTGGTTTTCAAGATCATTTCCCTAAAGTTAAAGAATTTGAATTAGAATAAATACTTACTTTATTTTGGTACAATCTCACTGTTGTTCGTGCCTTTAACAATTTCCACTTCATCTCTTAAATAAACGAAGTTGAATTTGTTATTCGTGAAGTGTTAGCAGATCATGTGATAGAATGACGGGTCATTCCATCTGTTTCAAACAAAAGGTTAGCAAAATTATATACATAAGTCGATCTATAGTGAGATTAATCACATATGGTTTCTAAAATGGACTTATACTTCATATATCATACTGCTTAATATGATAAAACTAGTTTCTACTAAACAGGGACTTCCTGTAGGTCAGTGGTAGGCGATAAAGGCCAGTCGCACTTCGGTTGTGGGTTCGATTCCTACAGCCTTGTCCGAAGCGATGGGCTGTCGCCCGTCCTGCAGGTTGTCCCTTTTTCTAAAACTACGTTACTATAACA
Organism: Viscum album; assembly: GCA_963277665.1. Taxonomy (NCBI): domain Eukaryota; kingdom Viridiplantae; phylum Streptophyta; class Magnoliopsida; order Santalales; family Viscaceae; genus Viscum; species Viscum album. Next base: position 1,157,699,978 of record OY728162.1, read on the forward strand.
TCCCATCAATAATATCGAAAATCTTCTATCCTTAAACAATACTAACTTATGTCCAACATAATCCAGTCTAATCTTTAGGCTTATACATAATACTGCAGTCCACTCTCATAATATAGTGACAACGATTATCAGAGATTTAATACTGACGTTGATCCCCACATATCATAAGATATGTCTTGTTGGTCACATTCCAAACATTCAAAGTCCTTAATCGTGTATTCTCTTGAATACCTTAGTGAAAACATGAGTGCATTTAAAAGTTAACACTTTCCACATACCAAAATCCTCAAAATTCTATATACTCAAACCATGATATCACTTAGTCCTTATATCAATCATGAGCTCATGAATACTATTAAACATTTCATTTTCTCGTCTTCATTATGCGCATATCATCTTATTTCCAAAAAATATCTCAATCACTTTGAATACCACATCAATAAATATTGCAATACTCAATGATACAACATTATTTTGGAATCCCATTACATAAACACTTAATCATTCCACCACATCGTTGTCATATTCAAAATTTCCAATAGTGATCGCATGTGATTTCCCTTTGTCCTTTGCCTTCAGTGGTTGCTCATGTTGATCATCACTAACCCTTGGATTAGGGCAATTATTAGCATAATGCCCCATTTCCTTGCACTTGAAGCATTGAAGTGTTGGCGGTGCGTTCTCTGCAGTGTTTGCTTTATTCACATCATTAGAAACCCTTTTTCCATTACTTCGACACTCAGCTGCTCGATGACCTTCTTTTCCACACTTAAAACATTTCCTAGTCCCTTTAAGACAATCTCCACCATGCTTCTTTCCACACTTTGTGCATAAGGAAACATTGATCTTCTTTTCATCATTATTCTGAGATTTCTCCTTGAACTCCATCTTTCGTTTCTTGTCAAAACCATGAGATGGATATGTAACACCAACTTCCATTTCTACCTTGATAGCACAACGCACAATTTCTTCATAGCTACTGAAGTCTCTTATAGCTAATGCCCTTCGAAGACTTGGTTTTAAGGCACTGAAAAATCGACCAACTTTACTTTCAGGTTGGATGATAATTCCAGAAGCATACCTTGCAAGTCTTGTAAAATTTGCTTCATAGGTACCAATAGATTCATCGTCCCTTTGCTTCAGTTCAAGAAACTCTTTCTCCATCTTTGTTCGAAGAATACGAGGGATGTACTTACTGAAAAACAAGTTCTTGAACTCGTCCCATTCCATGGACTCAATTTCATCTCTTGGCCTCGTATTCTTGATAAGATTCCACCATTGATCAGCTTCACCTTCCAAACGATATACTGCTAAGATGACTTTATCATGTTCAGAACATTGAAGAACTGAAAATATCTTTTCAGTAGTACTAATCCATTGTTCAGCAACTAATGGATCAGTAGACCCACTGAAAGAAGGTGGACGCTGCCTCATGAAGGATTCAATAGAATATTGTTCCCTTCTCTGCTCATTTGGAAGTCCAGAATGATTCATAGCTTGTGTAAGTATAGCAATAAGATTTTTCACTCCATCTCCCATAACATTTGTTTGTTCAGGAGGGAAATCATTGCATTGTCCATTGCATTGATCAACACGGTTCCTTCGGGTTCCAGCCATCGTCTAAAACCCAAAAAGAATAGTGTGAGAGGCAAAAATCATGCTAGGGAAAACAACATAATAAAGGGGGAGTACCTTCAATATCCAACATCTTAGGTTTAATTCTATGATCGTTAGCGTAATCCTATTACTATAACCTATACGTATACTTATCCCTAGAGACATCCCTAGACATACCTTAGAAATATCTCTAGGTATCTCACTAACATTTTCGCATCCTAGTTTCCAAAGGTTGACTAAACCTTTCCTCTGATACCAACAGTAGAGACCCGTATCTTGACGTACATGGACTTTACATTACTTTTGCGGAATACTTAGTACATAACAAAAACACACACACAAGGACCGTAATAGTTTAGTGTCTTTGGAAACTCGGAGTATAATCTTCTAATCGTGGGGAAAGATCTTCAACATCTCCCATAAAGATCTTCCTTTTTATTTTACCTAAAACCTTTCTTTATATCCTGGGGAAAAGAAAACATAAAAGGGTGAGCTCAAATGCTCAGTAAGGGTAAACAAAGGAAATATCAATCACATAATTTTCATAAGAACATAACATTTTTGGAAATCTTAACCTGCAAAAGAGAGCATAATTTCATAACATGGGATAAATCATAGTAGTGAAATGAAATCATAACTTAAAACATTACTCATTGTGGCATACACACATAATCATAGAGAATCATTTCTTGTTAGTCAAGACTCATTGCCAAGACTATCTTAGTGGACAAAGTCCCTTTCTGAATCGAGTAATCCTCGTTTCAGTCCTGTTTCACTGAACCGGTATAACCTACCATTCCAGCCATGTCTATCTCATGAGATACGAAATCTTTACCCAATGCATTGGAGGGAGATATAGGTCCCACCCATCTCATAATGATACCATTCTTATGTGTGCCACAAAATCATAAATCATACATCATTGCATAACCCATGTAATAAAAATGGGATTCTTAAACAACAAGACATCATAAAACCATTCATATAAGATAAAGGAATTAATAAACATAATTCCATCACAACATAGTCAAATCAATGTAAAAATATGGATAGAAACAGAACCCCTTATTATCTTATATGGAAAATAATTTTGATAAAACACTTGAATTGAATTCTTGAGGAAAATATCCTTTCTTCTTCAAATTCAATTTCTTTTCACAAAACATCATGCATTTTTAAAAGAAAGAGATTTTATTGAAAATAGTCATGAAATCTTTTAGAGGAAGCTTCATGAAAATAAGGCTTTGTAAAACAGTATAAATCCGTTCGTGCCGTATAAGTTAAAAAAAACATTCTTCGTACTTTTGTCGGAAAAGTCAAAAAGTACCTCGTACGAAAAACATCAAAAGATTCCTTTCATTTCTTTTACTAAAAAACTCACCTAAGGGTAAAATTGGATTTAAACTATTGCAAGTGTATGGAAACAATATTACATATTGAGGTAACATGGATGTGGATGATAAAATACACCCCAGTAAATACTTACGAATATACAATCTCGGATAAAAATGAGATTGGGATATTTCCCTTACCTTAGGTCCGACTTGCTTTGTAAGTGTCCTAACCTCCTGTATAATGATTTAAATCGTGTTATTGACTTATTACAGAATCATATTCATTGTTATGATATCATATATGGTTCACTTATGACATTATATTACCCGTTCTTTTGTAAATTCCATGTTAAAGAAGCGTTTTGGGTAAAATCGTTTCATTTATCGTAGGTGTTTTGACTTGTTGTTCTTGACATCATTATTACTTATATCATGATTTACTTACTTCCAGAATATAAAATATGATTTATATATCATATATATTCAGTATATATATATATATAATAGGTAGATAAATAAAATGAAAAACACCGTTCATGGAGACGGTAGTCCGTACGTACGCATGAACGCTGTTTTCCTTTCCTTATTGTCTTGAAATGGAAGTAAGTAGATGACATACATATGTATATATATACATAAATCCAGTAGCTTTATAATGTCATATATTTCATTATTATTTCTTATATATACATTATAATCATTCTTAAATGGTTAACATGGAGAATGAATCTCATCGCGTCGTGGAGACGGTATTCCGTACGTACGCACGAGCGATGATATCATTTCTATAAATATTGAATTGAATTGGAGTGTATTATACAATATATCAGAATCAATATGATGTTGTAATAACTATGTATAGTTATTCTTTACACCATTATACCCATCCATGTAAGGTGGTGGTGGAAAATAGATTACACCACGGCGTGGAGACGGTATTCCGTACGTACGCACGCGCGGTGATTTCTTTTTCCGTAGGATGGATAGATGGTGAAATAGGGTTGTTTCATACTTATAATAACATATCAGTATATGAGTGATACTGATGTTATTACTTCATAATGAAACAACCTAAGAAGAAGAAGTGGAAGAAGAAATAAAGATGAAAGAATTGGTAACGGTAATTACCTCTTCTTTGAAGTGCCTCTTTGAGACCTCCTCTTAGGGCACTAAAATTGGTCTTTGAGGAAGACCAGAACCTCTAGGATGTTTCTAGGGAAGTGTAGAGGATAAATTTGCATGGGTTGGCCGAGCTTGAGTGCTCAAATTGGTGTGAGGAGGAGGGGGAGGAGGTGTCCTTTTATAGGGGAGGAGAGGGGCACCTTAGGAATATCTCAAAATATTATTTTATAATAAAGTCAAAATCGGTTTATAATGGTTCCAAAGGGTCTTATTTCGAAGATAAAGTGGGGATGGGTCGAAATCCTATCCACCAATAGGATTTAGACAAGTTTAGGGTATTATTTTAACCTTATCAATTAGATTTAACTCTAAGTTAAATAATTTAACTTTTACCGTGTCTTTTTGTTTTCTTTCACTATATGGTTAATAAACTTACTATAACATGCCAAACAAACCCCAAATTGTATATTATTAATACATATATCCTTATCTAAGTCATTTGGCCGAACCTTAGATTTTTATGAATAAAATAACAATTAATAATATAATATTTGATTTAAAAACTATTTTGTGTCAATTTTGACACTATTTGATATATGATTTTTGTGAAAGTCATAACAGAATTATATGTTCGAACCAAGTTAATTAAATCAACACTAATATATCATAGTAACCTAGAAAATTAGTGGAATTCATAAAAAGTCTTAAAGTACATTTATTTTGGTATTTATATTATCAATTATATCAATATTTCATTAATAAGATAATTACTGAATCATTTTTGTGTCATAAATAAATTATATTATTTGATGTCTAAAAATTACAAATAAAATACCATCATGTATGAAATCTTTTTAGCTTTCTAATGAATATTTATAGTCGAATTTATCTTATGTATAACCCCATATTAAAAATGATTTACTTATTAAACTTTGATTTTAACTATTTTAACCCTTCTTTAAATAAATTAATAATAAATGTCCTAATCTAATCCATGTGGGCCTAAATGGTCATATTTTATTCCTAAGTTGGTTTTTGGTCGAATTACACTTGTCCAATAGAATTAGGACATGTGTTAGGGTAATAGTGATATCATATTTACCCTTAGTTACCCTATTTACTATTAACCGCGGTAAAAAAAGTAAAAAGTTACTATTCACCAAAAAATTATTTTCATCTCATTGAACCACATTTTAGTCCTTGATATTAACCGTGTCTCTCGGATTTTCGAAATTCCATTCACAGAAGCGGTAAAATTATGTTTTATGCAAAATTCAGTTTTTTTCACCTACCACTTAGTGGTTTCACTATTCATCAAAAATTGAAAGTTTTCAGAAAAATACCAAAATTTCACCCTAGGCTAATTTCAATATTATGAGTCCAAAAATGAAGTCCATTTTGAAAAATAAAAATTATAAAATTTCAAAAAGATGTTATTACTATTCATAACGGCTAGTTTTAATAATATTTTAATAGCATATCGTTGTTTTGTGAAACTCGGTATTGCGTATTACACACGCTATCGAGGAAGGTCGTGATTGCGTGTAATGCAAGGCAAGTCAAGGATGCGTGTTGTGCAAGCTCCTTTTGGTGTAGCGTACAACACAAGACATTAATAAAATTAAAAAGAATATTTTTTTTTATAAAATCTTGGGCTGTTACAAGTTGATCCTGCATATGTTCTTTTTTTATTTTTTGGTTTCTTAGTGGTTGTTGTTGGATCTTATGGTTTCTCACTTATCCTTAAAAGTGTTTTGATAATAAAAATGGTAATTTTCAGTATATTTTTGGTTCTATGAAATAAAAAATAAAAAATAAATGAAATTAATTGAAAAAAATTATTTCCCAAAATCCTGGGGTGTTACATCTTTAGTATTCTACGAAATAATTGGGTTAAGGTATGTGATTCTTTGATTTAGTAAAAAGTGGTAGGGAGTATAGAAATTTAAATATATTTTGTGTGATGGGTAGAAAAAGAGACAATATATTTTGGTACTAGGTAGATTTTATCATGTAGAGTAGTTGGATCATGGTGTAAATTATGTTCGATACAACTTTTATGTATTTGATGACAAATTAACTATGGCTTCAAAGTCATTGGAGATGTAGAGACAATCAAAAAATATTTAACATGTGTTTTTTTAGAAGTATGTGCTACGGTGGGATGAAATTTGGGTCATATGATATTTTCAATGGCATTAAATGATTGAAGTACAAATAAGAATGTTCCTCTCTAATTGAGGGATGAGAATTTACATGAATATGTGTTTCTTGTGGGTCCAGCTGAGGCCCATAGCGAGATATAATGCATGTTTTATTTGATGGAAAGTAACTTTATTGACCTTCATTTAGATCCATATGGACCACGTGTATGTATTTAGTATAGATGTAATAATCTAATGTGATTATGTGATGAATTTCAATATTAATGAATTCTCAATAATTTCACGATATAATGAAAAATTCAATTAAGGTGAAGATGTTTCAAGATTTACCTTGTCTGGATAACGATGCAAATTGTCCATTATCATGTTCATAGATCCATAATGAGAGAGTATAATATTGGGGAACAGAGTACTGATATGTTAAGGGTGTGGTGACTTTTATATTTTTTTATATTTTTCTAGTGATGTGTTCGTGAACCCACCACAATAGTTACTTTTTCTTTGTGATGTCTGTTTGGTATGAGTAGTCCAGTTAGATATAGAAATAAAAGGTAAATGAGTATGGGTGTTGCAGGTGAAAATTTATTAGTGTGAAATTATATAAAAATTGATCAATGGATTTGAGTTATAAATAGTCTCAAGAGTGAGATTATGGGTTCAGATATGGTTATTTAGGTGAAAAATGGACTAGTATTGGCAAGTGGTGTCAGCCTTTGTGGTTTTATATTGATTACTTTGGGAGATTCTAAATTCTTATAGAAGTGGGGAATAATTATTGAGATATTTAAAACAAATTGGAATCATGGTGCATTGTTTTTTAAGGTTTTTCATGTTAGGGATGGTGAGGATACCACTTTTTTAAAGACTATGATAATATGGAGGTTGTGAGTTAGTCGTGATGAGGTTGAGTACCATTTAAGAGACATAGGGTTATGTCCACTTGACCAAGAAATGAATGAAGGTTGGATGATGTGATCCATGACATGATTTAGGGGTAAAATAAAGTTATTCACAATATTTAGGGGTCAAACTCATTTATTATGTGATTTATGTGGTGAACCCCATATCATTATTTCATTTAGGGGTCAATAGGATTCATCACATGATTAAGTGGGTGAATCATGTGACTAATAAATGTGGAGATTTTTATTGATACAATATACATTCAGGAAGAAAATGAAATTTATTTCATGTCTTGTGTGTATGTGTGGGAATTTATGTGCGAGGAAAACAATAGGGTATTAAGATAGATGCTCCCATGTTTGTCAAGGAGTATAGAATTTGCATAATTTTATCCTAGCGAATATCCTCCACATGATAAAAAATTTTATCCACTTCATGTGTAGTGGAATCATAATATAAGAAAATCCCCATGGAAATTATTCTTAATTTACATTGTTACTATGGAGCATTGGAGTTTTGAAATGGGCTAGAAATCAAGAAAACTCTTGGAGGATTTTCCTAATTATGTGTTTTCTTCTTTTTTCATTGGCTATATTTAATCTAATATGAATGTATGAAAACATTACAATTATTGTAAACAAATTTTCATATATCATGGTTTATTATTGAGTATATATCAATACTTATCAATATTTCTGATTACTAGTTATTATGGATGTATTTTATTGCTATTATTTATGTTTTGGATTATACTATAATATATGGTCACAGTATCCCCACAGTTCCACCTTTGTGCGCAACATCTAGTATTAGACCTCTAGCATATAGGGAGGTGCATCTGAGGTCATGTAAATATATGATCTATACACTTTAATGTTGCCTCAGTCTTGGGACATAACAATGAATGTAAAATAATAAAAGTTTTATAGGAATTTTTTAAAATTTTATGTTTGGTTGAAAAAACTATCATTACTTGGGAATAATATTTGTTAATATATCATAACTCTTTATATTTTTAAGACTAATGTGGTTAAAGAGTTTTCATGACCTACAAATTTCACTAGGATTTTATGATTTATTTAATTAGTGGGTTACTACAGATGGTTTTTTGAAATTTTTTTTCAGTTTTCCATCCAATTAATCATGTTTACTCAAAATATTTTTTAAATCATTTTGAAAAATTAATTTAATGAATAGATTTAATAATTGAAAAAAATAATTTTAAATTCTTAATTGTTATCCTTGTAATTTAGAAATTGGGGGTTTGTTATTTATATCGATGCTTCATTAAAATGCTCTTGTTTTTTATTGATTCGTAATTATTGAGTAATTTTATATTCATATATACCATTAAAACTCTGTGAGATAATTCTATAACACTACATATTGATCTTATAGTATTTTATTTTAATTAAAAAATGTAGAGAATATTCTATATAGGGAGGAATATGATATATGTATATATATATAATAAAATAATGATTTATATATTCACTCAAAAAGAGTTGATAATGGGGAAAAGAAGATGGATGAAAATAATAATGAACATTGCTTTCATGATTTATAGTCATAATTCTAATCACAATAAGGTAGATGATGCATTGTGTTGAAATGATATTGAATCATTAACAATGATACATTTGGAACAAGATCCATCAATTGAATATCTATAGAATTTTGAATTGGAAGTTGTGCATGAATATAACCCGTCCTATTTAGATATTTTAATAGTACAATCATACTTGATAAAAAAATACAATGGTTGAAAATTAAGATGAAATTTTTCAAAAAAATTGAACTACTGAAAGGCGGTGACATTCATGAGTTCAAGAAGGAAAAAAGATTATGTAATTTTATTTCAAAGGATTTTATGTAATATATGTGATTTTAAATCGAAAAGGGAATTTTTGATTGAATCTCACAACACTCCATTATCAGGTCATTATGGTAGCACAAAGATACATATATACCACGGGGAAAATTATTACTTCGATGGAATAAAGAAATATGATCATTATTTTAACATGATCTGGTTTAATTTTAAATATTTTATATCTAAATGATAAATTCCAACAGGGATTATTTAGATGTTATTATCTCCTAAAAAAAATTTAGATAATATATTCATGGATTTATTAATCTGATTAATAAATACATCATGAGGTTACAATTTTATTGGTCTTATTGTTGATCATTTGAAAAGTATCCATATATTCTCAACCTATTAGAGAAAATATGCCTTTATAGCATCTTGATAAACTTAATCATAAGGAGATATTTAGGTTACATAAAGTTCCCTTATCTATTTTATTTGATCATGTTCCTATACTAACATAAAATATTTGGAAAGGACATCTAAAGTCCATGTTTACTATGTTAAATTTCAATATAGATTTTCACCCTTAGTCTAGTGGAAATTAAAATAATACAAGTAAAACATTAGATTTTATGATTCAATATTGCTCATTAAATTATCAGTGATGTTGGGATCAGTATAATTTAATATTTTAGTTTTTCATATGTTAATTGTTTTTATTCTAGTATATAGATGTCACTGTTCGAGGAATTATATAGAAAGTGGTGCCAAACTCCTTCATGTTGGGATGATGTCATAGAAATAGATATATTGGGAATAAATTAAGAAGAATATATTTTCTAAATGGTAATGATAACTCATTACTATATGTGGGAAGATCATTGTGATCGTAAATTGTCTCCTTAATGAAATTGTATCCTCACTATAATATTTTGATTTTATTTTTCAATAGAAAAAATAAATAAAATTATTATCACCACGTTTTTTAAATGATTTATATGGTTTTATAAAAATTTAAAATTTCAAAATCATTTAAATAAAATTTTATGAAATTAAATTCAATTTTTATTTCAACATTTCAAAATTTTATTTGGGTTATTTTTTTATTTTTCTGAAATAGTTAATTTTTAGGTGAATAATAAAAAATATTATACTTTTTAATACCATCAAAATTATTTTGATTAGAATTTTATGAGGTATATTTATGTTTTTTAATGTCTGTAGAGTCCCATAATAAAATTATTTTATATATATAAAAATAAAAGTCTTGGTGATCGATTCTACACATGATTTTGGTGTAAAATGTTTTTAATGATCAGAAAATATTTTTTATATAAACTATTTTTTTTGTGATAAAACACTTATATTAAAATTAATTTGCAAAACAAATTTAAATTTAATCATTTAAAATTGAATATATATTTTTAATTTGAATGGTAAAAATTAATGAGATCAATTTCATTTTTAGTCAGAGTGAATATTATCCATTTAAAAAAATTCACAACCATATGTTATAAAGTGATAAATAGGGGACTAAACAGATAAATATAGATTAAATAATTTTCATTAATTCCAAAAATTTTATATATAGAGTTGTTATATTCATAACATTATCCAATATTATATATTATACTAAATTTGAGAAACATTACTTATGAAAGACATTTATTACAATTAAACATTCTTAATATTTACAATGGTTCCACTCTTATCACTTAAAAATTTGAATGTGATTTCATCATCAATAAACACACATTGAGAACTCTATATTTTCCAATATAAACCCAATTACCTTCTCAAATCTCTTATCCACATCATAGTGGATTGGTACTTCCCAAAAGTATAATCCTAGAAGGCTTAAGGGGTAACCAAAAGTTTCTTATCCAATGATGGGGTATGAATATTAACCAAATTAATTCATGTTTATTTATACTTTATCCACCTTAAAATATAGTCGAACCATACTAATATAAGGTAGTATTTATATTTACTATACTAAAATTTTATTTTATTGAAGTAAAAACTCTTTCCTATATACATTTCATCCAATAAAAAATGAAAATGTTACTCATGTGTACGTGCATAATACCTCCTCCACAAAGCAATGTGATTCATTTTACATCACCATTTCACATGGATAGTTATAAATATGAATTTAATTATTTTATATTATTTTTATAACATAATTATGATTCTATAAAGAAAATATTTTCTACCCTCTTACCCTCCAACCCGTTGAGAAATGGAAATTTTTATCATGCATATGTGAAGAATACATCATCTATAATTGACTTAAACATATATAATTTTTCATATAAATATGGATTTAACGAATAAATATTATACTAATAATGTTATTATTATTCTATAAAGGAAATACTTTATATGTTGTACTTTTTTCCAGGCACTATAAAAATGACAACACAACCCATTTGTATATGTGAACTATTTCCACCATGAAATTATGTATTTTTTTATTCATGAACACCATAAATCAATGGTAATAAATGTATATTGTTTTTCAAAAAATTATAATTATTTAAATTTTATTATAATGGATATTATGGAAGCATGATCAATTTTAAGACATTCTATGCCCCAAATCTATTTTTGATACTATGAATTGAACGCCCACAAAACGTCTAATGTAAGCGTAAAAATTTTTGTAACTAAATATAACATGGAAATAAATTATGTAAATTGAATAATAATATAAAAAATTAAATTCTTCTTATGAAATTATATAATCAATATTATTTTGTTATTTAATAATGTAAATATATAAACGGTTATTCAGGATTCTAGATAAAGGGTTTTTCCTTTAATGTTTGTTCAAAATATTTTAAACACCATTTCTTATATGTTGATGTACTTTTAAATGTATCAAGAATGTTATAATTTATATTTAAAATATTTTAAATGTTCATCTTAAACTATCTTTTACAATTTTTTTTTACTTTTTTATTGGATTCCTTTCAAAAATATTCATACAAGTAATTGTTTAATTGCATTTCAAAATTGAAAATAAATTAATTCTTAATGTCTATCGCATGACCTAACTTTTCTAAAATCATAACTACTAGTTATTATCAGGATTATACTTTTATTTTTTATGGATTTTAAAATAATATTTTTTTCTAATTGTTCTAGTATATTTTTATAATATTTTTTCCAATGCAAATGTTATGTCATCAAAAAGTTGAATGTGATTTTTCTTCTCAGGAAAAAGGACAACATTCCTATTTTCTATTATCATAATTAGTGCTATTATAGGAGTCTATAATGATATGGTTTTTTCAAATTTTATATGATCATGGTTGGGCTCAATATTTCTTATCAATTCATGGGGTGCTGATAAGTTCTCTAGAGTTGACATGTTATAGTTAACCATGATAGTTATTCCTTTGTAATTGTTCCTTAAGGTCGATTATAAGGATAATGTACAATGATGCCTATACAATAATTAAAATCATTATATGGGGTTTTAAAGAAATATTTTTATTTCATATGTTATTAAAATGAGCTCCATATTATTTAAAATTTTATAATCATCTAATCGTGTGATGTTTATTTTTCAATAGAATTTTTTCAATATTTCTCATGTTTTTCCAACGGATGCGCATAATTAGTTTTTTTACATTAACATTTCATTAAAAATTATATAAGAAAAAATCAGTATATAATTTTTTTTCATGCGTATATAAATTTGAATTTTAACTCAGTGTTTATTTTATGAAAATTGAAAACATCCTTATAAAGGTTCCTAAATTTCAAATGGACTAATATGTTCCATCATGTATATCCCTTATTGGGATTTCTTTCTCATCTGAAATTTGGAATTATTTTTCAAAAAATTTAATTATTTGTAAGGATTGTACCATGGTAAATGTTGAAAAGTATTTAGTGAAGAAATATTTATATTAATTAAAATATTTTGTGACTATGTGAACCAATTTTTGTGAATAAAATATACATTCATTTATGTTTTTTGGTTTTTAATGTAACAGTTTTAATAATTCTATAAAATATTGTCAAATATGTTACTAAAAATATATGAAAGTAACCCAATTTATATAAATCATGTAATTATGGGTATACTATGTATCATATCCTTATATATAAATCCCATGATTTCAATTTTGTCTTCATTATCATAGAATATTATTATCAAGGTGTTTAGAAAAATGACTAAAAATTGTTTAGGATAAAAAATAGAATGTCGATAAGGTAATTATAAGGTTAATTTTAATAGTATTAAATATTATTTTAAATAATTCACAAATTAAATTATGGAAAATTAGGAAATAATTGATGATTTATTTATATAATTAAAAAAGAATTTAGCATAAAAATAGGCTTTAATGAATAAATAAATTAGAATTATTTTTCTCTATATGATATTTACTATATTTTAAATCTATATAACTTGAAGAAGGATGGTCAATACATAAAATATAATGGGTTAAATTATATTTAATTTATATATTTGAATATTTTAAAATTAAAATATTATTTATAAGAATCATCATTTCATTCATAAAAGGATAAATATGATATTGAAATAAAAAATAATATTATCTTCTCTCTATGAATTTTTAAATGTAATTTTAAAATTAAAAAGGAAAATTTAAATTTAAGTGATTTAACAATGTTGAATTTGGATATAGTGAAATTTATTTAATATCTAAAACTAAATTATATACAACATAATATGAGATACATATTCATATATTAAAGTTTCAATATTTATCACCTAAATACTTAATTTAATCTTTTCATAGAGTGTATTTTTATTATCCATTATTAGGTCATTATTTTTCACTAAACTATAGAGGGGTTTATGAGTAAGTGCCCAAAAATTTCACAGACATTAGACATTTAGGTCATCTATTCAATAACTTTTTTTACTTGTGTTTTTCATTGATGGAGTATCAAGTAGATTCATTAATGTTTTAGGTGCATTAGTATATTTTAAGGGGATGTATAGTTTGGGAATGGTTTAGGAAAATCTTGCAGATCTCCCTATAAAACTGTGTATCTTGTTCAGAGGTACAGTTGATGGAAAATAGTTGTATTTATGTTAGAGCTAATTGTTTGACATTATTTATGAAACCATATGTCTTAGGCTGGAATACAAAATAACATATAGAGAATTTTTTAACAAATCTTGTAGCCAAACAATTGGGATGCCTAGAATAGGAAATGACCCTCACCATATTGTTTCATATTTTTGTAAACTATGTGAACAACACACTTGTGGAATTTTAATTAATCTTAAAATTGTGATTTTAATCTGAAACATCCATGCATCCCTTCATTCCTTCTCATATGCCTAGTTCTCGTGAACCTAGGGACTCTGATAGAAATTCAGAGTGATTCCTCTTTATATAAACTACCAAAAACGGTGGATCTAATGGCTATGAATAATTAGTATTCAAGGTATGATGTTATTCCACATCTGTTATTTGTTTTTTCTAAGATCTACACTACTATTCTAGTAAGTAATAATAGGCTTGGACTATAATTGAATGATTTAGGAATTCTAGTTTTCTATAATGAGAAATTCTCATTTTTCTGATGGTCTGGAATTATTATCAACATTATTTATGTCATTATCTTGAATAGATCTCGATAGTCCTTTGGTATTGGTTCTCGTTGGGTAATTGGAACAATTTCTATGTTCATTCCTCAATTATCTTCTTGAATCTAGTTTAATCCCATTTATAATGAATTTAGATCATTTTTTTTATCATTGGTTTTTGTTTTCAATTTGGTTTGTGCATGTGAATGATTTGGGAATCAACCCTAACAATCATAATGTTTGGTATCAATATGATTTAGTTAGGAAGTGTCTTATCAAACATGGCCCTTATCTATGATTTTTACTAGATTTGATTGAATTTTAGTGATTCTTAATACACCGTACTTGATTATGATCACATGTTCATGTCTATATGTTTCTACTAGGACTCATTCTTGATATTATACATTTTTTCATTGTGCATTGTACCTTTCTATTCATTAATATTGTCCATGTGGTGTTTTTTTCTCCAGTAAAAAAATGGAGGGTGGTAATCATTGCTTCGTTAACACATATAGTGGGAGAATGTGTGGATTTTTATGATTATGATGATGAGGTAACTAAATATAGTATAGATTTATGGAAAACATATTTCTCAATATGATATATAGTTAGGGTATTACGACCATATGTCATGACCTAGACTACCTCGGGCCATGAACCATGTCATTTGACCCCATGGGTCTCTTATAGTACCTTGGTTTTATTTCCCATCACAAAACATGTTATTACTCACTATGGTCGCTTATCTAACTGTTATCTATCCCCATATTCCAACTAATGTCCTTTATAGTATGATTTTTTTCAGTCTCACACCCTATAGAAAACTTCCCAGAAGTTTACACTTCCCGATCACTACTCCATGATAGGAACTATTTTCTATGGATTTCTTATCAGGTAGGATACTGAAAATAAATGTGTACCTTGTTGCCATGGGTAGTCAAATTTATCCTTTTATATCTCACTTTTCAATGGGTGTTACATTCACCACCCCTTTAAAGGATAACATCCACATTGTGAACCACAAGATGTAAACCCAGGTTGTGCCTCTGAGGTTACAGACGCGTATTAGCTTTGATACTATTTGGTAACACCCTGAATTAAACCACGGGGTCCACGAGAAAAACACCCAAGACCTCAGGTGCACCTCCCCATATTCTATTTGGTTACAACTAGTAGTTTTGGGCACAAGTGGAACCTTGTGGATAATATACCCTCAATATCATGTCATGGGACTGATAAATATTAACATCATTATACAAATAAAACAGATAAGCAGAGTACATGAGTAAAAATGATGATTAAATACATGATAAAATGCATAATATAAAATAAGGATATCATGTACAGGTCAAGGATACACACAAACACACAAACACACAAACACATGGCTGAAACATGATCCTAAATTCTGTTGTGACTTCCATCTTATATGAAGCTGATGAAGGTATGGAAAACGTTTGTGGTCTCTTAGTCAATCTAAAGTCTCCCGTTTTATGTTTGAATGTTGATTTCATGTGAATTTACTTATTAAAATATTATAAAACTATAATTCATGTGAACTTATGTAAAGGTAACATTTGTCGTATCCTACTCTATTTATACTCACACTCTACATAATAATTGTGATGATTATGCAGATATCAGAATCAGGGATATGGGGAAGGAAAAGGATCCAATGGAATCTAAAAGAAGATATTGTGATTATATTTCAATGACTATAATGATTTACAATGCGTATAGATGATAGTGTGTTTTCATTTATTTTAATTTTTTAACATAGTTTTCATTACATACCACATTGGGGGTATTTATTTTAATACATTTTCATAATATATATTAAATTTTTATTATACCATGATGTTTATTACTATAATGTTCTAGGATCACTACCATTAATTTTATTGGTCCTAGTGCATGGTTTTATTTAAAATACAATATTCAACCCAATTTACCTCTTGGATGCTCACTACAAGTCAAAATCCCCTACCATATGTATAGATGTTCATGAGGTCTTGTGACACATTGGTCAAACTCATGGATTCAGTTGAGTTGTTACAATGTTGAATCAAAAGAGTACTTAATTTTATTTTCATTTTGAATATTTTTTTTCTTGGTAGAAAAGTGAATTCTATTTTGAACATTAATATGGGAGTCACATAAGGGCCAGTCCATCTCATATGTCATAGACCTCTGAGTTACCATATATGGGACTAATGTTACAGTTGGGCTTATATAGTTTCATAATGATATTAATTTTGTTTTGTTATTATATTTTATGTTATTTGGGTACATTCATGCATAATGATTTTTTATATAGGATCACATGTCATATATAGTTTTTTTTGTTATTCCAAATTTTTTATGTCATTATGTTTCTTGGTCTCTACTTCTATTGTATATTATATTGACATTTATTTTTCATGAACTTCACCATTCTTATTTTTTTGATTATATATGTTTGACTACGACTTACATTTAGGGAGGGAGAACTGGTCTTGATCCTTATGTACTGTTAGATGGTTGTGGATTATCATCGCGGGTTGCCTCATAGGGTAGGTTTTCCTATAGATAACTCTTGTGTGTCCGTAGATGATTCAAAATTTTATATCATAAATAATGTGGAATGTTCACTCTACAAATTCTTTTGATATTACAATTAATGTCACATAGAATATGTCTATAGGGGAAACTTGTGAATGAAGGTAAAAATTCTCACATATGGGAGTAGTCCCTTGTTCAAACACTTGATGTATAGAATGATGTAACTGATTATGCTTCCATGCCTGCAGAAATTTATCATGTTCTACAATTTCTCCATCTTAGGGTCTTCCTCATAGTTCATATTTAGGGTGGACGAGTTACAAGGACAATGATATATAGAACCTGGGACATCCATATCACGCATTCTTTATCATTACAGGACCCTGGATATCATTAAGATGTTGGGGATGATAATAATTCCATTGAGGGGATATTAAATCTAGTTAAGTATCTAGAGGAATAATTTTTAAAAATATATTTATTCATTATTTAGGGATTCATAAGGAGGTGGTGGGTTGTTATGAACCTGGTGGGTAAATGTGAGGAACTTAAATGGAATTATATCATTGCACTTTTATTCAATGTGTTTTTTCTAGAGGAAAAAAATCAATATCATTCAAAAAAATTATAGATATTTAAAAAATGATAATTTCAATTTCTATCCATACTGATAGTTTAATTAGTTCTCTTTTCATCGGTCACCTCTTGGTTGGGAACGAGTCACAAAAGTCCATAAATATTGACATACTCTTTCTTCAATAACTATGTTGTATGGTTAGTGACCTTTACCTAAATACATTTCTTGCGGTCATTTGTAAATCTTTGATGATCAAGAATGAACTAGAGGAGGCCATACAAGCATGTCTTCTTCCTTCTCATAATGGATTAGTGGTAAGACATCTTGGTGTTATAGTGGGAGCCTCTTTTGGTAGAAAGAATATAAAGTCAAAGAAGGTGTAATTGGGTTGTTTTAGGTAATAAAATATAGTTAGTGTTTCCTCATCCACCTATGTAGTAGGAGGATGTCTTGAGCGTTTGAAAATTTTATATGTAGTATATACGTGAGGACAACTTCTGGTGGATGTTTACCGAGTTGGGTTCTAGAGGCTTTGATTACTAGCATCTACATATTCATATCTACCAGATCATTATAACATGGAAAGATCTCACTTCTTGTGAGGATAAACAGTCCAAAATCAATTATTCCCATCATCAGGTAAGGACTTTTGATATGTTTCATAAGAACTCAATCACCTAACGGCTGAAGAGGCAAAGGTTTGTGATTTGGTTATCTCCCAAAAGTACGATCTGTGAGAATGATAGGATTGTGTAGAAAGGTTTATGTCTTAACTGACCTCTTTGGGTTCCAATTATGAAGCTATCTAGATGAAAGGGTGGACCTTAAATTCGTTACGTAATGCATGCGCCTGATGGTCAAGGTTGAAGAGGATGAGAGAGCTTCTTTAGAGAAAACTCTTAACGACTCTTGGTAGGCGCTTTACTTTTTTATGGAATGGGAGAGATGATCCCTATTGTAACTTTCCCAAATAATGATGTACCCATTTTCTTTTGATACTATGTAGAGACTCCCAACTAGGTATGTTCCTCAATTTTTTTAACATAAAGGAACTAATTTTCCTCCCAATACATCTCCGGTTTCTTTTTACAATACTTTCAATTAATCACAATCACCCATATAAACATCATTTTGAATGGGTATTAATTTTAAATAGTAATTTTTGACCAGTAAAATGAAATAATCAAATCGAGCTCTAATTATTTTACTGATCCATGGGACTCAACGAGCGTAATTTGACTAATATTGGGGTTTCGTGGAAAATGTCATGAAGTTTTGTGTGTTTTTCATTATCACCCTAATTTTTTCCTAAGATCATTTGATACGGACTTAGTAGGTATAAATTGACTTTTCCTTGGGCCTCCCTTTTTGTGTTTTAACCTAACATTCTTTATGTATATTTTTATAGCTCAACATTTTTTCTTTTGTTTAAACCATACATAGTATAGGTTTAAAGAGATGATACTTGGCTTTTATCCCAGGGTGACCTTGTGGGTTTTCATTCTGGTGAGTATTTCATCTTTTTAAATGGTGGTTCATAGTATTTCCAATCATATTTATCACTAAAAGTTTAAGTAGAATAGTTTTGACCAATCCTGATAGGGTGGGGGCTTAAATTGGGATTCATTAGCCGGAAATTTCCTAGTATTCTCATACATGAAAGATTGAATTTTTGTACGCTTACTTTGTGATGTTTGGATTTTTATGAGGCTTGGGAGCCATTTTGGCATCTAGAGGTAGGATAGGAATCTCTTTAGAATTAATTTTCCTTTAGTTGATGGCCATTTTGTAGGCGACATATGCAGAGCCACTAGGGCATGATGTGAATAGTCAAACAAGGGTGTTCGTAGGACACTAGAATTCCATCTCTGATGGCCTGGGAGGATTTATAACACATTCAATTTTCTTTGGGTTCGGGGTCTATAGTGGGTGGCCTATTCAAGGGATGATGTTCAAAAATATTATGGGAATTTATATCAGCTTTGGATGGGCAACCACTCCCACACGAATCTTACATGTGTAAGGGAGGGATGGGGAATGGTATATTTTAATGTCATAAAACTAGTACACATGACACATATTATGGGAGATCATTTTTTCTCTAACAAAAGGAAAGTAAATGATTTATCAGTGCAGTTATAAATTCCTTTCATGCCTCGGTATTTGAAAAGGGGAAGACATATATGTCGTAATACTGGGGGTTTCCCAAGTCTGGGGAGTGAGATGGGTCATAAATGTCATATGGGAATATCAAACTGGAATGGTCTCTCCTGAGAATGAATTTTTCTTTGATTTACGACCATTATGTAGGAAAAAATGCAGAGATGTTGGGTCATGATGTGCATAGTCAAACAATGGTGTATGCAGGACACTAGCCTTCCATCTCCAATGGTCATGGAGATTATAGGGATTGGGACCTTCCTAAACCTAACATCTAGCCTTTGAATATGGTTTCCCCTAGGCATGAAAGGGGAAGTTTCTTCTGAATGAACTTTTCCATGGAACCTAGACATAAATGTGGTCATTTATCTTTTATACGTAAATAAACATCACGCATATGGTTGGGGTATCATTATTTTATAGAAATCATAAGAGAAACTATAGGTGAATTAGTCTATAATGTTCTATTATATCTAGGACATGGGTCAGAAAGAGATGGAAAACTATGACTTTGAGGGCTCTATAATTAGAAGGGATGTTACGAGGATTTGAATCCATCAGGTGTACTGGGGTAGGAGATGACTCTCCTAAGGAATAATTTTCCTTTGGTTGATAGTTGTTCTATAGGTTACATATGCAGAGCCACCAGGGAATGATGTTCATAGTCAAACAAAGGTGTTTGCAGGACACTTGACTTCCATATTTGATATACATGGAAGATTATGACGATTCATTATTACTCAAAGCATAAATTTTGGTGTATAGAAGGAATGTATCCGGATACATTAGAAACATTCATGTTGTGATTCTCTAATTGGATCAGGTAATCCCCTACATTGATCTAGCTGATACATAGGTTGAGGCATTAATCCCGTCATTGGATTACCCTGTAGTATAATTTCATATGGTCATGACACTTATAGCCTTGAAGTTTAGTGTCATTCGGTAAGGACGTTTTTTTATGCAGTTTAGAGTCATGCAGCGAGGACATTATGTTGTCACAATGACCGTAAATAGATTTGATTTAATCATGGATGTTATATTAAGGAATTTCATAGTCATGAGTGATGATAGAATGTTTAAACCATAGTCTCTAGGGGCCATTGGATCAGGAGGGATGACATGGGGCTTGGAAGTCATCAGGCATACTGAGGTATGAGAGAACTCTCGAAAGGACGAATTTGCCTTTGGTTGATTGATGTTTTGTAGGAAACATGGGTAGAGCCACTAGGTCATGATGTGAATATTCAAAAAAGGTATCTACAGGACACTGACCTTCCATATCCAATTCCCATGAATGATTATGGGGACCCAATATTTCTTGGAGTATGGAGTTTGAAAAATGGGAAAGAAGTTTCTGGGAATGCATGAAATATCCAGACAATGATCAGACATGAAATAATAATGATTCTATATAGATCCGATTCATTTGTTGGGGAAGTATGATCTTTTGAATTCTAATGAGTGTCAGAATGAAAATTTGGAATTTACATCATCTATTTGAATTTGTTGTGCTAGAAATTGGGGGCATGATCAAGATCTCATAACATTGAGAATCAGGCCACACATGACTCTCACAGAACCTTGTAGTTTATTGTCATGTGGTTTGGAATTTTTTTAGATTCCCACATAAAAGTCTGACCTATACACATATTAAGGGGCATATTTTTGAATTGGTGGCTAGGCCGAGATGTCAAATTTGGTCATCACTACGTATCCTGCAAGGATAGGAATCAAGCCATATGTAGTTTTGAATGTTCCCTATGACGATCTGACTTGGGCGTCAGAGTTGGATGATTTTTGTTTCATGGGATACTAATTTCTAATTTATCATACTCGTCTATATTTTTTTCATGTAAGGGAATCCTTACCACTGATCTTAAGCCCACTTGAGTTATACTCGATGTGAGAAACAAGAAGTGACCAGGATTTCCCTCAAAATATAAAGAGATAAAGGATAAAATAGATGAATTTTTTCATGTAGGGTTGGGCTAAGATCAAGGGTTGATGTTTCACTACGTATCTATATAATTAATGGGAATAAATATGTACATAGTTCTTTAGGGACAATGCAGTTTATCATCATGTGATTAGGATGATTTATGCTATGTGGTTTCATGTCTTGCATATCAGATGCTATGTTGTGTAGTTTAGAGTCATGCAGTGAGGACATTAGCATCCTAGTATAATGTCGAGTTGTAGGGACTAATACCATACAGTTTAACATCATATGTTTAGCATGAAGACTCATAGTTTAGGTTCATAGAGTTTGGATAGGGCGCATCACGGTTACGCAAATTACTTCTTCAAGAACTGTGCATTAGTGGGATCTGGGATGAGCTGTCCATCCATTAACATCAATGGGTATGCTCCATTAGAGTATACCCTATGTATAAAATATGGTCCCCCCAAATTTGAATAATTATTTGGGGGCCTATTCTCGAGTATCACTTGGGTTATGTGGACCAACACCATATCTCATTTGAGGAAAGTGCAAAGGAACACTTTTTTGATGAAGGCCCATGTGATCTGATTTTTGTGGACATCCAAATGGTGAAAAGTGTGAATCTTTTTCTATTCCAGCTACTCTAATTCATCAAGTCATATCTGGGATTTCTCATCCATTGATAGTTGGCCATAAATGTCCAAACTAAGTGATGGTACTTAAATTTCAATAGGCAAAACCACCTTAGCAACATATATTGGTTAGTATGGGGTTTCTCAGATGGCAGTGTGGGTCGTGGTCTGGTAATCCCATAAATCATGAAGTTTCATGTATGGATAGGATTTCATATCTTTATATACAATCTTTTAGAGCATGTTGGATATATTCTTATTGAAATCCTCTATCTTCCCATTAGATACTGCATGGTAGAAAGATGAACGGTTGTAGTTCATTCCATACACATGGTATAACCTTTCTAGCTCAGTAGAGTAGAATTTAGTGCCTTTTTTCTTCAGTATTTTAGGATGGACACCAAATCTAGTAATGATGTTGGCCTTCACAAATCTAACAATGCTTTTTTCAACAACCTCTTTAAGGGGCATGGATTTTTCCCATTTGGAAAAAGAAGTTGGTTACTGTGAGAATGAACAAGAATTATCTAGCTATGGAAGGGGGATATGATCCCATAACATCCATCCCCCTTGTGGAAATGTTCAGGAGTACTTATCTCTTGAAGTAGCTCCGAGGGTCGGTGAATAAAATTGGCAAGAACTTGGAAGGAATGGAACTTCATGTTAAATATGGCACAATCCCGTATCATTGTGGCCCAATAGAATCCATGCCTTTAATTTTGATGGTAGATCAAGGATGATGATTAGTGCACTTTATAATCTCTAGTGTGCACTTATTTCATGACGGCATTGGTCTCTTCCACATCGATACTCCTGTGAAGGACTCAATCAAGGAATCATTTATAGAGAACATTTTCGTGGTTTACACTATTGTACAAGACAAAGTCGATGGCCTGCCTCTATATCTGTTCACTCTCAACCCTATCTAGTGGGATTTCCCCCTATAGAGGTAATTTGTAATGAGAGTCAGTCAGCTAGTGGTGTAACTATAAGGATAAAAAATAGGGCTAATCTCTTCAATTTCTTCTGAATTATTATAAATAAATGGAAATACCATCTAACAATGGGCAATGCTAATGACTATTTCATCCTGGTCCGGATCATCCAGCGTTGTAGCAGCATTTTCCAATGTATCTTGTTGAGAATTTTGTGATTGGGGGACATAGGTCCACAATGGTTTTGATGTTAATTATGTCATTATTTCTCAAACAAGGTTTATCAAGGGGTCCAATGCTTCTTTCATAATATATTAATCACTATGGACTAGCTTTATGACCAGATCTAAAACACATTTTATCTTTAAGTGTTCATCTCATGTATGAAGTGACAGCTCTAGGCCTAAAATGTGAGTCTGGTGTTCTGCATCACTATTTGGGGCAACCTTCTAAAAGCATAAAGGAGTACAGAATGATGACCTTCTCAGGGTATATGAGTATAACTCCCTTCCCTACATTGTTGATATTGTGATTATCTATCCTTTTACCTATTGGGCTCCTTGAATCTCTATCGAAGTACATTTCCCATGCATGTGGACTCTCATGGGCTGAGAATACTTCTTTGTTAGGAAATTCAGTATCCAACATGGTTGTTTCTTCTGAGAGATGATTCGCCACGAATTCTACTAACACATAGCCTTTGATGTCTTTTTAGGGCATCTATAATATGTCAAACTATTGTATGATGACTCCCTACTGTGATAGGTGTCCAGTTATCATGGGATGGTTGAAGATGTATTTGAGTGGGTTATAGTGGGAGACCATATGGCCTCATGGTGCTACCGGTAATGCCAAATTTTTTTAACAACAATGATTAGAGATAAGAAATTCCTTTAGATTCTTTAATATCGAGTCTCAACATCGATCATTGTTCGGATGAGGAAATAATGATTGTTCTCACTACTGCCAACATTTTTTTGCCTAAGGAAAGCACCTAATGACCGTTCCAAGGTAGTTACATTCAAAATGAGTGGCCTACCCTCAATTGGATTCATCATCACTATTGGGATTAGGAGATATCTTTTTTATATTTTCAAATGATACTTGACAATCATTACCCCCTCATACGTAACCCCTTTCTTCATTAACCTGGTGAAAGGTAAACATTTACCCACAAGGGTAGCTATGAAGCATCAAATGAAGGTAAGGTTCTCTAGAGACCCCTCAACTTAGTGATTCTGTGATGTGGAGACAATCCAATGAAGGATTTTTTCTTCCTAAGGCCTAATTCAACGCCGTGATGGCATATGATGAAGTCAAGGAATTTCCCAGAGGTAACGTTGTAGGTGTGCTTTAGGGGATTCACCTTTATACTGTGTTGTTGTAGTCCATTGAAGAAAATTTCAAGATCTTTTAGGTGGTTTGATGGATTTCATGACTTGACCACCATATTTTTGATGTATCAAATGATAAATTTTACCAAGGGATTGAAAATGTGATTCCTGGCATGCTGATATATAGTAATGGAATTTCTAGACCAAAGGGAATCACCTTATAATAGTACACTCTTTCAGGGGCACTGATGGGTAGTATATTTTCATCTCCTCAGGCCATTCAGATCATGATGTATCAAGAATAGTCATCCATTGAAGTGAGGTCCTCAAATCTGGGAGTTGCATCGATAAAAAATTATATGATCGGGGCTTGATAATCATCATTCGGGTATTCCCGATTGAGGTCCATGAAGTCAATGTAGACTCTAATCTGCCTATTATTCTTTTTGATAGAGACTATTTTTTTCTAGCCAAATTGGATATTAGACTTCTTGGATAAAGCTATCATTGATCATCTTGTCAACATCAGCCACTATTTTGGTAATATGTGTTGGGATAGTCCTTCTAGAATCATTCATATAGCTAAGATGGTATTTCGATGGACCCAAATAATGAGTGGTAACCTCAAGATTGAGGACTGTCATTTCTATGTAGTTCTAGGAAAACACATCTTGATTAATTTTTTGTAAGGAGGTATATGCCTCTTGCTCTTTGAAAGGCATAGCCACACAAATCAGAGTGGGCTGCGAGTCATCGTCGGTGACCTTGTTTATTTCACTAAGTTCATCTATTTTGGTGGAAACACCTTCTTCAAATAAACGAGGGGAATCTTTGAGGTCTTCATCATCATCATCATCCTCTTCATCATCTTCCTCCTCTTTTGATGGAGAGAGTATTATCGATATGAACTCTCCGATGAGGAGAGAGAAATCATCTTCTGCCTTAGTGAGTAAGGCAGGAACTGTCTAGGGACTAGAGGACAAGCAGGGAGCAACATTGATTGGGCATTCCCTAAAATCATAAGCTTCAGCCTGCTCTTCAATGTCTTTAGACTTGGTGGTCACAATGAAAATCATACATAATATTGAGTCTGTATCTGATCTTGAATTTATTTATTCAACTTGGTTGAATGGGAATACATACACTTCCTCGAGCTATTAGAGGGGGTCAATAGTATCCATTCCCAATCCACTCGAGGTAGTGATCCAGTCAATGTCATCTGCCAAATACTACCTCTTTTTTGATTCATAGAACCCTGAATCGACGTAATGTGACTCACATGATTTGAATGGGGATTTATCGGTGTTCCATGTTATATTCTTAACCATAGTGAATTATTTGATGCACTGATGGTATGATGAAAGAATCAAAGTGTGATGATGAAACTAGGGCCTCCCTAGTAGGGTTTTAAAGGCCATACTTCATCGCACTACCAAAAACTCAAAATCAGATATGAGATCTCCATGCCATGTTTTATGCTTGACTCATCCTAACAGCTTCTACTCGCTTTTGTCCTACCCCATTAGAGTTTTGGTGGAAGGTGTTAAATATTCCTCATCATAACACAACCAACAAAGTGTTCACAATGGGAGGAGGTTGACTTCAGAGTTTTTGTTAATGAAAATTATTTGAACCTCAACACCATTTATCTTTTCAAACACATATAAGGGTTTTATGTTACCTTTCATGATTGAATATTCATCCCTATCTATAAAGGAGATGACAACATGGAATAATTCAGGATGGGTCTCTGTCTGTTAGACTTTAGCCCCTTCCACTTCAGCCCTGAATTATTGGGATTTATTAAGGCTTTGATGAGTTCCTCCATTAGGTATTCGGGTAGACTCAAGGCATCTAGGATCAATAGATTCGCCAGTACAAAGGCTAGATGATTCATAATATCATATTTTTCTCTAAAGGTTGATGCATCCTAGCCCAGGGATTCCATTTCATGGGTGCTTTAGGGGATTTATCTTTTGATGTAGATCGCCTGACATCTGAGATAGGAGTTGATGGAACTGTTGTACTATCTAAGTTTGGCTGAATTGGTTTTCCAGTATGCCTTAGGATATTGGATATCTATTCTTCCTTCAATGAATACTCCAAGATGATAGGGATCATATTTCTTCTGGTGGGGTGGAAAGACATTCCAACTCCTATTGTGTCTGTTGAAGTGTTATTCTGTGAGTTTCCATAGTATTAAGGGTTTGAGATAAGATGGGGATAAGAATTAAACTCCTAGCACGATCATGCCTTCTAGAAGACCCTCTGCCCCTGCGGACTCTTCCTCTGGCTATTTGGTTAGATGCAGGGAATTTGAGTTCAATGAAATTGTCTACATCATAGAAGTGGTCCATCATGTAAATGACATTAATGGATCTGAAGACCAGTTCTCAATCTGATAATGCTTATGTCTGACTATCTTCTTTTGATGGTGTCATTTGGAGGGGTGGTGCTCGTTGTGTCATCTGGCAGCGTAGTGCCTACTATTCCAAGTCTTCTAGCATGAAGTCTTAAATTGTAAATACTGGCTTTAGATTTGGTTCCACCTCATCAAATTGCTTCTTCTTTCTACACATCTAGCCTTCAGAGGACTGCAGGGCTGAGGATGATAGTTGTGTGGAATCAATAGCTATTAGGGGAATTTTTTGTTGGTTCAACTATTCCAGGAGGATTCCATGAGCTTGGTCGATTATTTTCTAATCCATCCAAATTTCAAATTTTTGCACCTTTATTCTTCTGAATGTTTTCCATTCCTCTTACTATCATGCGTCTAAGGTGGAGAAATACGCCTCTTGTGTTGGAGTTGGACCCAAAATGACTTTCCTAGAATCCACCATCTTTTTTAGAATATCCTTAATGTCAAATAACTCCAAGAAGGTGATCCCCAGTATCTGGTGGTAAGGATAATAATTTGGAAGGTTGTTGTGACCCACTTCATTATCTATCTTTGGATCTGGTAGTTAGAGAAAGTTACTATTCAGGGAGGCTATGATGTGTCTGTAGACTTGGTCATCTCAAAACGATTAGACCATATTTATTTTCTCTTCAAACTAATTTCTTTTATCACTCATTCTATTATCTTACCATGGTGGGGTGGATGTTGGTGTATAGTGGGTCCCGTGCGGTTTTGTGGAGGCCTCATGACTGGAGATGGAGATGGGGGTGTCTTAAGCATGACATAAGTCACTTTATATTTCCCGTTCTTTTTCCAGGGGCTGATAGGGCCACCCAAAACATGATATTGGCCCTCCTTAAGGATTCTTATAGCCTTTGGGAAATGGTGAAGAAATGTTGAAAACAACTTGTGTACTTCACTAGGATGTGCGGTGTATGCAATTCATCTCAGATATTATTGATGCACACAACAAAAAATTCATCCTAGGGGAGCCGACAGTTCAAGGAGTAAGTCAAACCATTCCATCTGGAAATTATGTCTGAAATTATTTCATTCTATCACTTCTTGTAGTTCATGATATCACTGAATGTCATATTAGGTAATGTCGAACTAAAATAGAAGTTAAATTTTCATCGGAGGTCCTCCTAGCCTCTGATTCAGTTATATAGTAATATAGTATACTATATAAAGGTTGAACACTATAGGGTTCACATGAAGCACTTGAGTTTCACTGCTTCTTATTACTCTAGGGTACCCATCATGGGATCACAGTAAGACGCATAGTGCATTATGTGCTATTTCTGGTCTCTCGATCCATTTAACTCTATGAATATGGGTTTTATGATGTTTGGTGGTGGCAAAGCATTACTCGCTCAATCATGGTAGGTCTTCCACACTAGTAGTATTGAAGCGCGCTACCCTTCCATGGCTTTTATTTAAGCTATTAGTTGCTCAATGGTTTTCATGATCCCGTGATGAATATGCTATTAGACTTGATCTTGGTCGGGTGTTGCATGGTCCAAAGATGGACACACTGATGTTTCTAGAATTTGGTGTGGATACCCAGCTAGGGGTATCCTTTGTGGGTTCACTTGAATATACTCTAGCTCCTATCCTATTTTAGAAAAGTCTTGAGGTACTTTCAGGGTCATATTTATGTAGGTTGATGGTCCAGATACTGGATTGGATGGGCATCCGATCTTGATTTTCATTTATTGGGATGAGTTCCTATGTAAGGGGAACCTTTTCTGGGATCACCTGTTGACGTTCTACAGGAGGAAAACATCCATCAAGATAGCTCCCTTGATGCATCTCGACATTAATTCGCCTGAGATCTTTCATTTCTTCCTCCTGCATAGCGAGTCATTCCTCAAGAGTGAGGGAAACATTCTTAGGGGTAGTTGGAGGTGGGTCATAAATGACTTATTATTTATTCTTCTCTTTTTTGGAGTTTTGAGAGGGAGTAAATGAAAAATTAACTTAGGGGGCGCCAAAATTTAGGATCACTCTCTTGTTTGAGGTATGCACACCATCAGGCACAGTGTGGGATGCCAACGGGAGGGAACCATCTTCTCTTGAACCTCTCCATTTGTATCATTTACTATGAGATCCATGGGATTGATTTTTACCACGTTTACTGATGCGTATTCCATTGGGGGTGGTGTGCCCAGTGGTAAATGGTAGGAAATATTTTTTCATCCTCTGTTGGACTTTATTCTTCCATTATGCGGTATTCTTCAGGTTTCTAAGTGAAAATTGAACCGAAGGGATCCATGATCCTATTTTTTAATGTGACTTCATCTTATAGGGTATGAACCACAAGATGAGGTGGAATAGGTGACCTCTCTACTCATTGTTCTCCCTAGATAGGAGAAGACAGGCGTCTGCTATGCAGGAACTTAAGGTAAAAATGCCCCCAGCCCTATGGGCTGGTGTTCCTCCCATTCCTCTATTAATGAACTACGACCTAGATTTATTCGTCTTATGGAGGAATATTTAGTTAAAAATTCCCTTAGCCCAACGAGGTGGGGATGTTCCCATATTGCGGTGGTAGCCTTTGTTATTTCCACCTTTTAAATTTCACGCATTCCCATACGAGTGTGTGCTGATTCTGGTTCTGGATCCACATATAACTTATGGTACTTTGAGGACATGAGCACTAATTTCTAATTGGATTACCTTAGGAAGAAAGCCTGCTAGTTGTTCCTGGTTACCTGGATCAGAAGATTTTTGATGGCTTGATCTCATTAGGCCTAGATCTTTTGATACTTACTCCAGACCGGTTTTCGTTGAGTGTTTCTTCTTTCCTTACAAGAGATTTCATTTGATTTATTCATTTGGATAATGACATTTCAAGATGTCATTTTCAATGAGGTATGTTGGACCAGGTGCATAGAAAAGTTTATATCTCCTTGTTCTCTTCATCCCCTAATATAAACTCCACATGGGGAGTCTCCAATGAGAGAATGCAACTTGTGCGGTGCATGGAGAAAATTTAATTGAGGGTTTTTCTTTAGCCTTTTGAATCATGGCTTCTGTAAATATGGGAGGGCTTCCAGGTTGATTAAATTTTGAAGCTCCCCTAATATGTTGACATGTCCTATATACCATTCATATGGAATGTTCTTTTCTTTTAGATGGAGAAGAGTCATCCTAATGTTGTGGTGAATGTTTTTCATTAATTCCTTATACAACTCCATTGGTATGTTTAAGTGAGAAGTGGATGTACGACAATACCTAACTGCTATATTATCCTTATCCAGTTTTCTTCTCACGAACAACATATTTTTCTATTGTTATTCTAGGGAATCCTATACTAGATATTCACATCTTGACTACTTATTATTGATTTCCTTCCAAGAAGTAGGGCTAGTATGAGCCTCAATGATATGTGAATGGAACATGGGTGTATTTGAAGAGGGGCTTGGCCCCTGGACATCCTCTAATCGAGAAAAGATATCACTTTTCATAGAGAAAGAGTTTGACATATTTGACTCCATATATATAAGTTCCTCAGCATAGGAGTGATTTCTCACATATTTCCCGACAAAGGGAGGGCCTTCTTACCGGTATGAATTTTTATTGTGGAGAGGACCTTTAAAATTAGTGCTACAATGGAAAGGAATATCATTGAAACTTGATGCCTTACTATAGGGATAAGAAAATATGTAGCGTATCCCTAGGGGAGGACCATCAGGTTGGATGACAGCAAGGGGAGGACCTTCTTTCTGTCTAATATTCAGGTCAAGGGGAGGGCTACCCTAACACACATTAGGAGATAGGATCTCAAGATCGATCATTTTGGTCCCACAGAGTATGCCCCCATGAGTTCTCTGGGGAGGACCTTCATAACTACTGGTTGAAACATTATGGGGAGGGCCTTCACAACTACTACTAACACTTCAATAAGTTGGTAATGGACTGATAGGGTCTCGATCCTTTATTGTCATTTTTTAGGGAACCAATAACTTCAACTTCCAATAGAGCAGGATCAAGTATGTGAATTTAATTTTATGGTTTCCTTTGGTGAATATAATTTTTGGGAAATCTCTTGTGGATAATTGGGGTCTCCTACTATTGGTAACAACCTTCATATATGGGTCAATTTCTTGTTGGCTCCCGTGATGTCATCTGGATATGTTGACGGACATCTTGAGTTTTGGAAGGGACATATGCCAGCCCTAGAGTGACGACCACATTGGACCGACATCCCCTAATTGTAACAGATATTTGTTCCCGATTTGGTTTTCCGTGTATCATTTGATATTACCATCAACCCTCCTAGACTAGAGCAGGGATGGATAACTTCTCCAAAGTGACTATCCCATTTTGCAAGTAATTAATTTTGTTCAAGGAAACCGGCTCGTGGGCCTGGTAGCTCTCTTTTTCTTCTGATGAAATTATTTCTTGGAATGTTTGGAGGATATGGTCTAGAATCAATGTCTAATCTTATAACATTTCTAGGATTTTTGGTGACACGTCTTTGGAAGAAAATAGTATGACGGTTGAATGCGATGTCAGAGTAGGAGTTTGTGCCTGAACTATTCCTCCATAAGTTTATAGTAGATACTGGAAGTTCTCCTATTCTAGTACATAGGAATGAGTCTATCTCAAGTTTTCTTCTCTAGTTTACACTGCATTTGACTAGTGGGATTCATCTTCACAAACAACAATTTTCAACTGCTCGCAAATTTTTGCATTTCTCTCATGGGCTTTGTATACATTCACAGAAATTTGAATCTACTCATATTTGTTTGTCTCCCTATTTTTATGGTGGGATTTGTATAAAACGGCAGGAATTTGACTATGCTCATATTTTTTTTGTCATCCTATTTGGATGGTGGAGTTAGTATACATCTGTAAGAATTAGTGCATGCATGTTGTTGGTTGTCGTCCTTTTTGGATGACGGGCTACTTGAGCATCGATAGATATCTACATCTGTATATAATTCTCTACTCTTCTGCATGGTAGCGAGCACTATAAGAATTGTCAAAGTGCTCATATTGTGCCACCCTATTTATGTGGTTGGATTGAGTGGATGGGTGGAATATTTTTATATATGCTCATTGAATTTCGTTGCGTTTATACAACTGATCCTCAGAAACCAGGGTGATAACCTTTCCATGATTACATGTTTGTTTCCGTCAATGGGTGGTCTGGGGGGCCCATGTATTCTAGACTTCATCAGGTTCCCTCGACATAAGATCCTCTTCAGAATGAGGATACTGGGTCATCTGGTGTGGGTGGCGACGCTCTCTAGAAGGGGCTAGTGAGTATGACCCATGTGTAGTTGAGATGAAGTCATGAGCATCAAATTCATTTTCCTCCCTAATATAAGGTAATTACTCATTGTCACTTTTTAGGGAGAGGCTCCCGAAATGGGTTGAGAAGAGCACTAGGGTCCCCTTGTGCTGCGGTGTTGGCCGTAGATGAGGAGGCGACATGCTTGATTTTTCAAACTGGGTGGCTCATCTTGTGGCCTCCACTATAGGGAGAGTACCTTTTTGTTGGTACAACATGATCAGTGTATTAGATACCCAAAGATGAAGACATTGGGTTGGTGAGGGGGTCTGGCTCTTCATCCGGGCCCTGGCTTCCTGTGGGATCACTGAGGGGCATGTCTACATTGGTCATCGGTATGCCATTTGAATCAAATGTTGATCTATGGAAACCTGCAACATATATATATGAAATACACAGACAATAAAACCCTGTCAATGTAGCATCTCTTGGTCATATGTGTATTTGATGGTTCATCATGGCCCTCTTCCAACTTTTTTGTTGTGAGGAAAAGGGGCTTGAGTGGGGTAAAAATGCCACCATGGTTAATGATTCAAGTCGGGTTCACCATTTTTTTCAGCATTCGAGGTGGCATGTTTATGGGTTTGGAAAAACTTGTTGTTTCGACTTGATCCACGTCATCATCCTTAAAGGGAAGATTGGATTGATCTCATGAGTACTAGACAGTTTATCCATTAT
Source organism: Viscum album (assembly GCA_963277665.1). Lineage (NCBI taxonomy): Eukaryota > Viridiplantae > Streptophyta > Magnoliopsida > Santalales > Viscaceae > Viscum > Viscum album. The sequence continues at coordinate 1,157,733,021 of OY728162.1, forward strand.
ACATTACAGAAGAGGTTCTAGAATCAAATGGACATAGCAGCCGATTTCATGGGGTTAAGTATTTATGAAATCGGTCCTCTTAGGATATGAAATCCTCTAATGGTCTCCAATGGGTTAATTTTTGGAGCCAGAAACACCCAATGGCCATGGTATTCATGCTTCATGGACATAATTTCCAAATGAAAGATCACATTGAATGATTTTTTAGCCAATGAAACTTAAGGACTCCATTTTTCGGGAGGATTAGAGGTCGGTCTCATCGCACCATTTTGGGGGGGATTGTTGCCTTTTCTAGGACTCTCTTATATATTTATGTCATGTTCATATGTTTGTGAATCCTTAGTTCATTCACAAGGAGTGTATCCATGGGCTACCATTAGTTTCCATAATCCCCATAGGCATACATGGATTAGATACTACAATGAAAATGTTGAATTAAGCTATGTAATAAGGTTCTATGGAGTTTATCATCATCTAGGGGGGATGGAAGATGATTAGATGTTGGGATTAGATCTATAAGATGTGCATCCTATATATCCTCAGGAGAGGAATCAGAGCCCATGTAGTTTGGTATGGGTTGAGGCTTATGTGTGGAAGCTTCCCATTTGAGGGAACATGATTGGGAGAACACTTTTTGAAGGGATTACCTTTTTATCTTGGGCCTTCAAGCAGGAATCCTCCGTATCATCATTTGAATAGGAAATAGAGTTCTTGTTGTTCAGGATAGGTTGGATGTGTACATTTTTTTATCATCCCAAATATATAATCCCATGTGAGTCATACTTATTGTGACAAACAAGAGTATGTGAGACTTATAACCAACCACATACCTCCTCTCCTACTAATGGGAGATGGCTGGTCTACGATGAAGAAATCCAAGGTGACGGTGGGTGAGGGCACGGAGTAATGAACCCTTCAATATGGGATGACATTGGGGGTCATGTGGCTTGGACCTTGAAATATTTTGGACTTACATCAATGGTACTTCTCTAGAATGTATTCTAGGAAAGGGGAGGAATGTCAGCTCTCATCAAAAAGAGGAATAAATATGATTCCTTTGACTGATCACCATCCCACATTGTGTGTGAAAACAAGGGATCACCCATAATCCCTTGAACATGGAGGTTCACATTAGCATCCCAATGTTGGAATACAAGTTACCATGGGAATATAGACCTAAAGATATCCCTAGAGTCTAAACAATTGTGGGGAGAGCCTTCATGACTACTCTTATCATGGGTATGTAGACTCAAAGGGGTGCGCTGATGCACTTGATGATCTTATCATACGAGTCTGATGGCTTTGGAGGAGGCTTCAGCCTGATATCGGCGGACTGCTTCACGAAGGGAATATAGAGGAATGAATGGTATTATAGAGGCAGGATTGAAGCTGGATGGAAGGAAATCTGAAGATTCCCCATTCTGCGTAATATTTTCCCATGCGGGATGGGGGGATCTTTGCATACAATAGTTATATGCAGGTAAACGGGTCGTCCATGTACCAAAGCGGTACGCGTGCATGGGAATGAACCATTGTGAACCATAGTGGTATGTGGTTCTAGATGCGGTCCACCACACCACATCTGGTTCCATCCACATACTGATGTAGTACATCGTGTGGGGTTCAATCCACAGAGTGATACACTATGAAAAACACCATTTTGAATGAGGTTCCCGAATCATATCATTCACGCCGAGTTCATCTACAAAGAATTTGTGGTTTGCGATGACACCAATTAGGTTCGTGGTTTACCCATTATTATTCAATTCTTTCTTTATATGGTTCACGACTGGTTATACATGAGGAAATGTGGTTCACGGTTTTTATGTCGACGATGATTTGAAACCAAAGCAAGAATCCTCTCTGAATTCTTTCTTCTAACCTCTATGGTATCCTCTGTGTTTTCTTCATCTAACCTCTTTCTTCTTCTTCTTATTCTACTTTTATAGAGCATTGAGACAATCATATCTATGGGAATGTGGAATCATTTTCAGAATCCTATGAAGTGATATCTCGACCTGTAGACGACTCAGTCAATTTGGGTTTGTAGAGGTTGCGGTCCACAAGTCATGGTTTGTAAAACCCTTCCAATTTGATTTGTCTGTGAACTACTGTGTTCATGAGATGGAATGAGGATTTCCTTCATGCACTTCATTATTCTAAAGATGTGATTTGCATGTTCTTGGGTTCACTGACCATTGCTCTGCAAGCCAGTGCCTTGCAGATCCTTCTATGTACTGGTGGTTCACGGTTCATGCATTCAGTGAACCCTTCTCAATGATGGTATGAAGGTCTATTAAAATAAATAAAAAATTCAATTTAATTCAATTTTCCTATGAGTTTTGCAATTAAATTTGTATTTGTTGCTTTACTAGACCTGTAAGAATGCCTGATTCCATAAACAAATTGATTTTAGGACTATTTTCTTCCCTTTGCGATGTTTTTAGAACACTGCCATGATTTTGTGCACTGTATTATCTAAAAATGTTTTATGATGTTTTGTTTTCAATATTAGGTTAGTTTTCATTCAATTTAAGGATCAAATTCAAAAAAATGGTCAGTTTCACTATGAGTGATTCAAATTATAATGTTTTTATTTTTTAGTGGAACTCTCACCCTGGGATTGGATCCAAGTTTGATGAATTCCTATCTTGTGTCATGGAAAAAAATTATTACTTAGTATATATAGAATTTAACCTAATTTCTCTACTAAAGTGGATTGTACACAAAATAGTTTGTCACTTTCTATTGATTCTTTCAAAACTTGTTTTTTTATTTGTTTTATGTTGGTAAAATCACTCAAGGTATCATTGAAGCATTTTTGAGGTAATTGTGTTTGTTGACCAAGCAGACCTTCATGTTGATAGAGCAGACCACGATGTTAGTTTTGTTGACAAAGGGGGTTTACAGGGTGATTTTTCAAACTCCATAGATATTATTGACAACCTATGTTGACAAATAATAGTGACAAAGAAATGGACGATCTGGAGGCGGTACCAAAATAAATGATCTAAGGTGGCACCGTTTTCCAGTGTTTTCCAATTTTTGGGCCTCAAAATCAGAAATTGGGGAAACATGATTTTGAAAAGGATGTTTCGTGCATGGTATATGGTGTTTTGGAATCTTTTGGGCCAATAAGGTTTTGGGAGAAGAAGGTCGAAAAATGGCAAAGGCATGAGGTGCGTGAATGATTGGAGAATCGGTGCAAAAGATGACGATGTGTGAAATATTTTAACATTGACATGAAAGAGGAAGTTGCGTGGAAGAAACATGCACTCCTAAGGCAACGTCAAATGGGGTTTTTCGCACCAGGAATGATTCACGGTCCGAAAAATGAAAAATGGCAAAAGAATAAAGAATGCATAAGATTAAAGAAGGGCAAAAAAGAGGAGGTTGACGTAGAAGAGACTCAGGCGCCAAAGGCGACGAAAAATGTGGTTTTGTGTGACACATCAGGATCTTGCGCGATGTTTAGGGGTTTTTGCATGCATGGGTCAATGAGGTCTATAAATAAGAGGTGACCCCCTGACACTAGAGAGATCGATTTTTAAATAAAATCCAAGAACCATATCGAGTAATAATTTCACGCAAGGGGAGATGCATGAAAGATTTTGAGTTGCACGTAACCTAAGAAAGTTGCGTGTAAGATTTGAGTTACGCAAAAGATTGAAGTTGCAGGCAAAGGGTTTTCGCGAAAAAAGTGAAATCTTGCGCGCAAGGCATTAATGTTGTGCGCAAGACATACTATGGGTTCCGCGAAGGATTTGAGGTTGCCTGGTGCACCCGGTGCATAGTGACATTCATCTGTGGGTGAAAGTTGGACATCAACAGAGCCTCTATCTAAAGTTAAGGATGCCTATTTCATTAGAGATAATTAATAGACCTAAAGGTCTATAAACATTATGTGGATAATCATGAAAAAGTAGTGATCTCACTTCAGTTGAGAGAGTAGTGAGTTCTCAAATTTTGAGTGGTTGTAAACTAGGAGGGACAGTGAGTCCGCTCCAAACTTGTAAACAGTACTATGCTTATAGTGGATTTGGTACATTTTAACTTAACAGGTGTATGCTCCATGGATGTAGCCCAGTGAGGGTGAACCATGTAAAAATTTTTGTGTTCTATGCTTGCTTTAAGATTCATTTATCTACAACGGGAAGAAGAGAAATAAAAGAGGGTTCTGTCTGACAAAAAAAACATGATCAAAAGGAGATGTTGTTTTAATTGTTCACACCCTAATTGACCCCCCCTTCAGGGTATCTAGCTTAGCGGACCAAACATTTGAAAATTAGAGATAGAAAAAATTATAAATTTATTTATTCTAAATTACATGATGGAATTAGTGATCAAAGGGTTTTGGCTAAACCTAGTGCAATGCTATCGTTATTTCCTTTTTCTACCAATTATACTTATATTGGTTGGTAAGAGATAGATTCATATATTCATTCATCTCTCCCCATTAGTCCAATGCTGATGGTAAGGTCACCCCTAAGGAAGTATCAATTTATCTACCCTCTTTCTAATCTACGTTGAATTATAAAAAGAAATTTTGATAAATTAAGGCAATTTCCAATGAGAAATTTTTATTCCCTAATTAAAAACACCCCCTATCACAATTCATCACACATACTGGTTATCATCAAACTCTCACAACCCAACCCTACTATATTTTTTTAAAAATAGATATGATTTAGTTTGAGTGGGATTTTTTATTATCAACTAAGGAAAATCAAAATAAATAATATAACCCAAATTTAGTTTCATTCAGTATTAAAAATAGAATTAAGAATTGATACCATAAAGAAAAGAAAAGAACATATTTAATTCATTTTACTCCAAAACCTAAACAAATATCTTAGTTCAAACCTCCCTCTTTCAATATAACTCAATGGAACTAACACATCATGTATGGGTAAGTCGAGTTGATTTGGGAGAGGGGATACATTGAAAAATATTGAAAAAAGTGTAATAATGTAAATATGGGAAATAAATATATATCAGGCCATCATCTAAAGCTTCTCCTAATGATCCATCCACTTTTATCCCACATAGGCCTCTATTTATAACCCTCCATCGCAATAAGGCTTCATAATCGAATCATAATTGGGTAAAAGTCTTGTTTATTATAAAATTGGTGGCTAAAATACATCCTCCATTAACAATATTGGATATAATAATTTTTTTCCCATCATAGGGTTTCAATTCATGCAAGTGATATTCATGGTGTGTAATGTGAAGGAATGACCACATGATTTCAAAAACATAAAACATCATGAATATTGGATTCATGACATGTAATGTGAAGGAACAATCAATTAATGGCTTTTTTCATCTTTTGTATAAAGGTACATAGGTTATTAGTGGAAGACAATGGGCTAAGGATTTTAAAAAATTCATTATCAGGATAATGGAACTTGTCTTCACAGACGATCTGAGCAGCGGTACAGTTAGAGGGTCTTGTGTTAATTAAAAGAGCACATAAAAGTAAAAAAATGTACATTTTCCTATATAAAGTGGTTCTTGAAAAAAGCTCATTGTTGGTGAATGTTTCATGAAGGTTCGATAGCAGGATCCCTCTAGATATTCCACACATGCTTTGAGAAAACACTGGAGCATTGATCATCGAATTTCGGGTGCTAGCCCAGATATCCAATGATTCCTTGTACGCTCCAATGACCACCACATCAATGTGCATTCGATGTGTAATAGAGAACTAGATTTGAACTCTGAGATAATGAGTCTCTCTATCTATAAATAAGGATTTGATAGAGAAGATAATGATTTCTTATATTGAATAGAATATGGAAAGAGCCTCTCTCCTTCTATATATAGTGGATATGCAAAGTACCTGGTTGGGTTCCCATCACCTATTTACATAACATCCACTAAATAAATAATTATGAAGCTATCAACTATGTGAATATAATATATTATTTTATCACATACCTGTAATATATTTAAAATAAATTACGTGATAAATCTCGAGTCATATAACACTACCCGTAATTCCCGCTTAATATTAAAAAATGATGGAATGTTAAAATAATATCAATTTGATTAAGGTATATTTTTTATTTACATAACATGTAATTACATTTAATAAATATATTCAGTACCAATTATACGTTAATTGAATAAAATTAATTTATTTTTTTCTTTGTGATCGATAACTTGGACAATAATTAAACCATGTGATGGGGCCCATCATGCCTAATAAACATATTCATCTGAATAGAGATGATTATTAAATATTCTATTCTTTATGACCCTCTAGTCCCATATCTATATAGTTTTGAATAAAATTCACATACCAGCAGTAGATTCTAACAAACCATCAAGGCACCTAAAAAGATAAGGATTGTCATAGCATTGAAAACCACCCAATGAACACATAATTTGTACTATATTATCTTAGTATTTTATTATCTCATAAAGGAGTATACACAAATTTTTCATGACCATGTTCTTAATTTATTTTTTGTTTATCTAACTGGGTGGATTTACCTTTATTACTACTTTTTAGAAGGCTTATGATGGAAGTACCATCAAGATCAACAACACCTATGATATATAACATCCTTAACTTGGAAACAAAAAATCATTTCTTGACCATTCAACAACTTTCATATCACCAATGGTTTACCCAACACAAACAACCACTCCATGATTTCATTATAATGGTGTTTGCATTGCATCAATGGATACAACCAAATAGAACACATTGTTAATGATCACATGTCAGGAGACCAATACACAAGTATGTAGATCGAAACAACCAATGACACCCAAAACATGTGGTGTTCCTATTGTAGGGTCTATCCCCATGATTTCACTACTAGATATCAACAAGTGTGATCTTCATGAGATGATGTCCCAATGTTTATGAGTCCCCAGCACATGATAGTCATACACATACTATGTCTAGTTAGTAAGATGTATCTAGAATATAGGATCGTAGATTAAGATTAATGTCACAGTATCTGGAGGTTCTCATTATATCATGGGATATGATATAAAATTTTTATAAAAACAATAATATATGGAAATTACCCTTAAATAGTGGGTTCAGAAATATCCACACTATAATTGTAAGAACACATCATGTATATCTGACTGTATACATGAGATGGTAATTAAAATTACTATTCAAGTTGGGACTATGGTACCGATTATTACAACACCCCCACTTCCACTAGAGCTAACTTGCTAATGAACATTTATATCTACTCACATGGTAAATATAATGTTTCTTCCATGTACTAACTTTAGCTATTAGGTCTACCAAGTTTTCACAATGTGGTTATTCTTCTATATGCAACCTCATATCATTGAGTAAAACATCTCAAGAGATGGTATCCCTGAGTATATCCCATTTTTTCAGTATCAAAACTTGACAACATGGCTAACAACAGTAATAGAACTATCACATTGATGAGTCATTACTTCATTGGTGCGACCCCAAGAACTAGAACTAATCATTTCATTTAATAACTTCATTTTAGCTTCCTATAGAAGCTGCAATGTACTCAATATTTGTAGGCTTGGCTACTACTAGATTTTATGATATTGTATCACTAATCACCTTAGCATAACTATGATATTAGATCAAATTGATCCGAAGGAAGAAAATTTTGTATCCCACCATAACTAGCATCCTTTATTCTCCACATAACATGTACGTATCTTTTTTACTTGATAAAGTACAAAAATATAATACCGACTTCATTACTTACAGTTCTCCAGGTCATAAATGTTATTTTCATACTATAAATTATGTTGTGGGAATATCAATTCATGTACATAACATGACCTAAGTTATTTATCCATAACTAAATCATATAGATCTAAACTCATCACTTATTATCCCCTTATTCCATTGCATGTCTACTTGGAGGGATTTATTCCATGTGATACTGGGTAAAATTATTCTCTTGTATTGTTACAACTTGTATTTTAAAATACCATGTCAATATATGTATGATTGACAAGTTATATGAAACCACTAGATCTTCATCATTAGATCATATTCCATATAAATTAGTTGTATACTTTATGTCAATCACTGGAGAATAAGTTTTTTCTTGATCTTTACTACTGTAATACAAATATAAATTTTTTATACGTTGTCAAACATATTTTAATTGGAAACCAATGGGACCCCACTATCCACTAGTAGACACATGAAAAATATTCATTCCAAATCAATATTAAATAATCATGGTGCTTACATCAATCCTAAAATGGATTTCAGTGACTTTCAACCTTTATTAGACTTTTTTGACATGACCATCCCTTTTTAGTTGCATTGTATAGACACATTTCATGATTGATGATCATGTCATCTGATTCTCTATGAAATGATCGTATATGATAGATTTGATAAGTAAAAGTCTAATTAATTTTGGAATACTAACTTGGTATTACCCATAGAGAACTATTGGTACCAATATTATATCTCCCATGTATGATCTAACTTGAATACCCACCACAATATTAAAAATAATAACCCACCTTTCACTTCGACACATGGAATCTATTATTGTATTTTAATAGACCTCGTCACTTTTAACTGATTTCCATATACTTATTTATTATATGATTTATTATTCTCACTGAGTAATGTATCACCATTTGTGGTAAAGATAAAACCACAACTATGGTTTTAACCTTTAATATGTAGTATATGTCACTATAATATTCTTCTTCCACATGTACATGTGGAAATTCTTCTTATGCCAATAATTCATGCATCTCGAGCATTGACTAAAACCAAGTCAAACTAGATTATACGATTTCTAATAGATATGTGAGCCCTATATTGAAATTACGTCTATCACTTGACTACCACTTTTCCATGTTATGTATTTTTGTAATATACTATGAAACTTTTAGGATAACTACTAAGATGGGAAATGTGATTAGTCTGCTACATGTATGTTTATATCCTAACAATCTCTTTACATCCAAAAAAATATTCTATGGAATAATGGATTTCTATCATATAGTGAATCACATGATATCCATTTTACATTAATATTTGCTTACAGTTATGAGATTACACTGTTATTTTCAAATCACATTTTCTGAAATTTAATGAATGTTCCTATATATGAAAACATTGATACTGCTGACATCATGAGTATGATGTATAAAATGTGCATTTAAGAATTTACCCATGCTAATTTATTTATCGGTGATGACATATAAGACTTATCATCGTTCCTCTTTATTAACATTAATGGTATGATGTAGATAAGATAATGTATATTTAGGAAATACTCCATTCTATATTATTTTGATCAATGAATGCTTGGTCAAGATACTCTTCATATTGCTGGATCGAAGAAACTCATATCTTATGACCATGAATATACTTAACTTTTCCATTCCTTAATTATATAAAGGAATCATTTGTTGTATATTAATACAAATAGCTTATTCTTGGAATAGTTCACTCTCCCTTGTTGAACAAATTCCGATATCTTTGTGGATTACCTTTTTACTAAAGGTTTATTTTTCAAAACTAAATACATAAATAATACCAACGGTGATTATCTTTTCTGATCAAAAATACTATATTGGTTATATCCTTAAAATCTACCATTTTTTCTTGAAAATTAATCATCTTGCCACACCTTGTTATATAAGTCTTACATTATATATTCATTAGGTATTGCTTATGATTAAAGTATCACTAAACTAGTTATTTAGTATGATACACCACAAATGACATTCATCCTTGAACCTAGAGTATTGACATCTAGAGTCAAATAGACACATGAGATAAATTTTTTGGTAATACTCAATAATATTTTTGCTTAAATCATTAGTTTGTCCATTAGATTTTATTTGTTTCTCACCACTAACATAGGAATCCCAGTTTCTCAGCCGCTTATAGAATACACAAGAATTCATTTAATGTTTATATAACATTATTGGTTACTATATTTCAATACACATTTAGGAATTCCATATGGTATTTTATACCAAGGATGTATGACAAAAATAGTGCATCTTATATTCATGAATATACCTAAAGAATAACTGATAAATTTCTTCATTAATTCGGTTTATTGCGATTAAACAATCATAAATTTGTTTCATGTCATGCAATGTAAATAGACACCTATTAAATAACTGAACTCATCATTAAAAGATGCTTTGAATATGAATTTGGCATTAAACTTTCCATTATCCTTTTTCCATTTCATTTCAATCGATTCTCATAAGTACAAGTGATTAAATTTTCCTTTATATATTATTGCTTATCAAAGATTACATAAAAGGTAATGAAACATTTACTCTATCCTATTCATTTTGTAAAATTTAAGGAAACTACAGTATTTCGGTAATAAATATATAAGAGTGGGATATCTTAAAAGATCTGGATCAGTCTTTCATATTTACACAAATCCAATATAATTTATCACGCTTTCAAATCTTGCTTTAATATATCCTTGAAAAATACTAAGAGACTAGGCTAAATGTTATGCCATCGATGCCCAATGTAGTGACTAGAACTATCATTGGACATTGATGATTACATAATGACATAACCATTATATGCATTGTACATTAGAGTATTGTATGAAATTTTTCCACTCTTAATTCCTGGGGTAGTTTAACATGTATTGGTGAAACTAGCACCATGAATTTTCTAAACAATAGTATTGTGCGCAAGAACCTGTACTACACATGGAAATTTATTCTAGTTTGGACATTTACATAATCCATGATTATCACCATTTATTTATTGTGTTATTTTCTATCAATTTTATAAAAATATAAAATTCTAGAAGATTCGTAAATTTAAATTGATTACTAATTTACATATTATTGATTATTTTAAATTTTTAAATGCCTCCAAATATTTTATCGAATTCTAGGAACCCTTTGTATTAGAATTAGAATACTATGTCGCTTGATTATTCTAGTAGAAAGGTTTCATAACCCCCCCCCCCCCCCCCGCCCCACCCCCACCTCATATTCTACAAGTTGTAGCTACACTACTACTTACAGGATTCAAGGTAGTTGTTTGACTAGCAAACTCCATTCACTGGTGGTTCCATGATCTGTTGAGCGAAGCACCAACTTCTAAAATCATAACATGACTTTTCAAAATTATTGCCTCTAAAATATTAGAAAGTTATATTTGGATAATCTTTATTGACCACTTTAGATATGTTAACCCACCACTCTCATAAGAATTCTCTGGTAGTAAGAGGAGCCCACATATTTTGCATGACGAGCACCCAAAACACTCATTTAAAATGTGAATGATGGAATGCTGTAATGTCTAAATATTCCTTTGATGATTTTTGTGTTTTTCTCTCGATGAATGTAATCCATTTTAGTTAATCTTTTTCATCTAGGTTGTTGTTATCACAACTGAACGTTAATTGAAAAATATACATCGCTTCTCTATGCATTTTGTTATTTGTTATTTTATGTTTTTTTTCTGTTACCAAATTCATAAAACAATAAATAAATTCATAAAGCTAATTTACTTACCAACTGGTCATGAACATCTAAAACTGATTGATCAATTTAAGCATAATGGATCATGACCTAGGGGTTTGCACCTAAGTTGTAGATTAACTCACAGTGCAACTCATTCCCTTGTCCATTATGTCCATTGCTTCTCTAGATTTTTCCTTTTCTAGGCAAGGTCCACATCGTTCATCGTCCTCAACCAATGTACAAATAATACTCATGCGCATGCAAGGGGAACTTGGGGTGTAATGTTAATAATACAAATTTGGACATGCTGGTCCTTATATAAATTGATTGAAATGTTGATGCACAGACTGCCGAAATAGATTAATTACAATGGATGCAATTCAGAAATAAATAAATCTACACAGGGTGGGAGGACATCTCAAGATAGATCGGTATAATATAGTGTGATAAATATTAAATTGAATTAATTTATCTATGAGGGAAATTTAATTAAAATAAATGATTTAATTAAATTGAAATAATTTCTTTATTCCACAATCCCATAAATTTTTTTATTTTTAATATGAAAATTTAAATTAATAAATTAATTCAGTTTATAACCAAAATTAAATAAAATGTATCATCAGGTTTTAAAATTTTTATTCAGACCAAAACAAATTTAGTAATTATATTAATTTAATATTAAAATTCAATTAATGAAAATAATTAATTTTCATTTATTAAACAACTAGTCGGGCCTTGAAACCCACTCTGTCCCAATGTGGGTTACACCATATGGGTGAAAATCAATTTTGGGTCGAGTGAAGCCCGAGGCCAGCTATATGGGGTTGGGTGGACCCATCTGAACCAGTCCCATGTGGGGAAAATCCTCCTAACCCTATTTTATAGAAAACCAGGGGTCACCTCACACACAAGATATGGTGAATCTCGTTACGTCATAAACAGTGCCACCATATTTGGGTGTGTGGGGCCACTCCCAATGTGGGGTGGATTTTTTAGCAGGGAAGAGAAACTGCTGGCAGGCGACTTCGTAGACATGCAGCTTCTTCCATGGGGGGCAGCCGACTTGTTGGACTGCTGCAGGCGGAGGGAGGAAATCTCATGGGTAGATTATCTACCCAACAACCATTGAAAAATCATGTTTTCATCCTCTTTATAAATATAGAAATATATTGTAATTTTGATGTGTAATCCTCCGACGAGATTCGAAGAAGAGGGAAATATAGAGACACCCTGTTGATTCTCCTGTGGATGTAGAAAAATCACTAAACCACTTTAAATATCCCGTGTTTCTCCATTTTGATCCTCCTTTTGTGTGTTTGAGGTACCATGCACCTCCGCTGCGCCCAAAGAAGTGGTATTAGAGGCAATCCGGATCGAACTGTGGTGAACTGGCGAGGTGATGGAAAATTTTCCGGTGGCTAGAAAATTGATAGTGGTCGTAAAATTTTTCCGAGGCCAGATCCGTGAAGAGGGCGGTGAGATGATTCCAACGGCGCAAACGGTGATAAAAACGGAGTTGAAACGAGCCCGGTAGGCTCGGTCAATGTTTGGTTAAACCCGCGGGTGAACAGTACCACCGTGCCGGAGAATACGACACTGTTCAAGCCACCGGTGACAATTCTGGCAAGTTTCTGTTGGGAATTCCATCATTCCACGTCAGCTCCACGTCAGCTAGTGATCTGGACCATTGAGCTTGTTTTGACAATATCTCGGTCAATTGGTGTCCAATTTCAGCGATCTAGGAGTGGATTCCAAATATTTAGACCATTCCGAACACATCAATATGGTTAGTTTTTCAAAATTCTTACTCTATTAGGAGGTATGAGAAAGGTGCGACATTGACGGTGTTGATCGCGTTCTGTGACGACGACAATGACGGGTGGCAGAGCACTACCAAGATTTGACATTGAGAAGTTAAATGGTCGAAACAATTTAGACTTGTGAAAAATCATGGTGAAGGATATTTTGGTGCAGTAGGGCATGATCAGAACATTGATCAGAGAAAAGCCCGAGATATCTAGTGTCGATGATTGGGAAGAGCTCGAGATGCGGGTCCTCAGCACAATTCGGCTATGTCTGGCGAATGAGGTAATGTATTCAGTTGTGGACGAGACATCACTGAAGGACATCTTGAAGAAGATTGAGTAGCAGTATATGGAGAAGTCACTGACCAACTAGTTGTTCTTAAAGAAGAAACAGTACCAGTTGCGGATGGAGAAGGGAACAAAATTGTTGGATCATACCAATGAATCCAACAAAATCCTAACTCAGTTATTGGGGCTCGGTGTGATGGTTGGAGAGCAAGAAAGATCACTTTTGCTTTTATCATCACTGCCCATCTCATTCGATGGGCTTGTGACTGCATTGCTTGTGGGGAAGGTGACATTGAAGCTGGATGAGGTGATGGCATCACTTCATGATTTGGAGGCACTCCGAAGACCTGTGATGCATGCAGGCGAGCAAATCATGGTGATGCGAGATGATTAGCGTGTGAGGAGCCGACATCGATAGTAAGGAGGTAAATAATGGCAGCCAAAATCCAGGGGATCTGATCCGAGCGAAATCATGTGTTCTGGTGCGAGAATATGGGTCACTATAAAAGTGATTGTGGAGAGCGCAAACGGTGCGTTGCTGGGAAGAAAAAAGTTGAAGAGGAGGATGTGAACATCATAGGATTATATGAAAATGATGAAATCTGCATGAAAACGGGAAGCATGCACTCAAATAAGAGAGTTGATCGGGAAGAAGTGCAGTGTCATTACTGCAAACGATATGGGTATTTGAAGCGGGAATGTCGTTTTCTGAGAAGGAAGAATGAGCGGGATCAAAATTCAAAGGAAGACGGATGGGTTCTGGATTCAGGGATCTCGGCACACATATGTATGACGAGAGGTACTTTTGATACTTTTCAGCAGGTGTGAGACTCATTGAAACTTGGTGTTGGGTCATCATGTGAGGTTCGAGGAGTCGGGACAGTGAAACTAAAGACACCCGATGGAGGAGTACGTAAACTGGTTGATGTGAAATTCATTCCGAGGATGAGGCAGAACATTATATCATTGAGTATGCTCGATGCAGGAGGATCCAATATTTCCATAACAGGTGGAGTGTTGGAAGTCTCACGTGGGGATGCAACGAAGTTTATTGGGAAGGTGTCCCAAGGGTTGTATCATTTAATGGGTACCGCAGTCAGCCCGAGCTCAAATGAAGATGGTGGAAGTGCCACGTCATCTTGCGTGAAGAAGCATGTTCATTTTGCCGATGAAGTTTTTGACACCTGCAAGGATAATGAATGTCAAGCTTCTACCCGAAATTGGTCGTGAGGGGGATATTTTTTGGGGCCACTCCCAATGTGGGGTGGATTTTTCAGTAGGGAAGAGAAACTGTCGGTAGCCGAATTCGTAGACATGCATCTTCTTCCAGGGTGGGCAGCCGACTCGTTGGACTGCAGTAGGTGGAGGGAGGATTTTTCATGGGTAGATTATCTACCCAACAACCATTGAAAAATAACGTTTTCTTCCTCTTTATAAAGAGAGAAATCTGTTGAGATTTTGATGTGTAATCCTCCTACTAGATTCGAAGAAGAGAGAAATATAGTGACGCCCTGCTAATTCTCCTGTGTATGTAGGCAAATCACTGAACCACGTTAAATCTCCAGTGTTGCTCTGTTTTGATCCTCCTTTTGTGTGTTTGAGGTACCACACACCTCCGCTACTCCCTAACAGGGTGGCAGCCTAATCAAAAGGTGGTGTGGTACGACTGCTGGTTCACACAGGCTGGGTTAGTGGCTCCCAACAAGGGCGGGTTACAGCAGCTTATAGGCAAAGGTGAGCGGAACAACGGTTGATGACTGCATTGGCCTGACCAGGTGCGGCTGGCATGGCCACGGCTGTGCACACTGGAGGATGACCGAGACAATGCCCTCAACGGTGTTAATGTTGAGGGCGGTGCCGGAGATGGCTGAACGTCGTGGTGCGACTGTGGAGGCCAGCAGACTGTGGCCTGATATCTGGGCAGAGGCAGCTCATTGGGTTGGATCTGAGGTAGACCGAGGCACGCAATTCCATGGGTGGTGCAGCTGACGACGGTCTGGTGCCTGGTGGTTCCCACTAGAGGAGGCGTCTCTACCATGGATGGAGGGGCTCCCTTGGGTGGCCGATAGCTTGGGAACCCCATATGCCTTTTTCTTTTTCTTTTCTGTTATATTACATGATAAAATGTCACCCCTAACTAGTGCCCTTTTTAACATAGAATCTTATGTTTGGATTTGTTATTTATCGGCAACAACGAACAACCTATGAAAAATGAAAAAGGCTATTAATTATCATTTCATTATTATACTAAAAATTTTATTATTATAATTATAATAATATAATCATTATTATAATTGTAATAGTGGGTTCCCAGGACCTAACCTTAATAGTACTTTGGATTACTATACCATGTACATTGTTAGATATACATGATGTAAACATAACCTTATAGTCTAGATATTTCTATTCCCACTATTTAATGGTAATGTAGATAGACTAATTGTCATGTGTAAAGGTTACATAAGATTCAAGGTTGTAATGATAACCTCGAGATACCATGACACTAATCTTAAAATAAGGTACTAGTGTCTAGATATATCTTACAGACTATACATAGTAGATGTTTGACTATCAGTTTCAGGGGGGCTCGTAAGCATTGAGACCTATTCATATGAATTTCACACATAGTAATATCTAGTCTTGAGATAATGAGGTCAAACTTTCAAATATGAACTCCACATGTATTGGGTGTTATTGGTTGTTCCTTTCTACGAACATGTGTGTTAGTCTTCGGCGCTGAGATCATTACCAGTGTGTGACATTTGATCATGTACTTTGATTCATGGTAAAAACCCTAATAATGAAATTGTGGTGAAGTAGTTTGTGTTGGGTGCTCCATTGGTGGTATGAAATTGGTTTAATGATCAAGCAAGTATTTGTCACATCCATGTTAAGTAAGGTATTTTTCCTTGACCTAGTCTATCAGGATGCTACTACCTTCATATGTCATTGGCCAAAGCAGTCGAATGTTAAATCCATCTGATTAGATAAACAATTAATGAAAAATAAAAGGGAAATGAAACAAGTGTAGGTCCTTCATTATGATATATTTAAAAGAAAAACAGATTATAGTACACAATAAGTGTTCGTAGGTTGGTTGGTGTTGATATGATAATCCATGTCTCTTTAGGGGTTTTTATGGGTTGCTAGACTCTAGTACTGTCCTTTTTATCTTATTCTCCGCTATTGAGATAAGGGCCTAGATGTTCACACACAATATCATATTTAATAATCTTTTATATTCTATTGAATAGGTATATTGGACATGGTGGTCCCCACCATAGGGTCTGAGTGTAGTCCATGTTTTTGATCAATGAAAAATTAACAAATTAATATTATTCAATTAAAAAATAATTTTTATTGAATTTATTTAGTAAATTTATATAAAAGATAAGTAAATATGAGAAAACATTAATCGAACGAATATTATTTTTATATTACATGTGGGTTTAATATTAAGCGGGAATTACAAGTAGAGTTAAATGACTTTGGATTTATCACATAATATATTTTTAACATATTAAATGTATGTAATAAAATAATAAATAATTTTGATGTAGTTTAGTTCATCATTATTATTTATTTATTGGATGTTAAATAAACCGTGGATGGGGAACCCCACATGGTATTTTCAACATCCACTATATGGTGGAGGAGAAAGGATCTTTCCATGACTATTCACAAAATGAAATCTTGAGCCTCTGTGTCCCCTCCTGCTTTGTAGATATATAGTCTCTCAATCTAGGAGTTTTGATCGAGTTCTCCCGTAGAAATCAAAGTCATGTCGATTCATTGATCATTGGGTCATCAACGACATCATCAGATCCCCACGCTAGATCCGATAATTCAATGATTGCAATAGTTTTTCAAAGTGTGTGTGGATGATATAGAGGGATGAAACTATGGATCCTTCAAGAAATGATCACCTATGACGAGTTTCTATCAAGTATCACTTCATAACTGAAAAGGTATATTTTCCTATTTAAATTTACATGATCTTTTAATTTACAAGATATCCTTTGACCTTATCAGAGCTCAGAACAACGACAAAGAAATGTTTCATCATCCCAAATATGATATTTTTGTAAAAAAATACACTTCCCATTGGCTTCAGGTGAGCGCCCCGATACCTTCAGTGTAATTCTCAATGTTACTTATTGGAAATAACTTAAAAGATATCTAGAGTTTATTTCCAGTGAGTTTTGATCTAAATCATCATATTTCTTCATTTATAATATTTTCAATTGGTCCATCATTGGTCCCTTTATAACAATCCATAATATACATCATCAAATTATCATATAATAGATTCAATAATCATGTGTCTCATCGCACTATGAATCATAATTCTGTGAAGTTTTTCCTTCCATTATATTCGCCTCTTCATGTTCATTTTTATCACTGTCTATATCCATCCAAAAAACATAAAAACAAATTAATATTGACAGAAATAATCATTTAACATGTATAAAAGTTTATATTAAATAAATCATGCCAAATATTTCTCTTCCATTAAGTTTACATATTGAAATAGAAAATAAACGGGTGGTTGGGTATCGTGTTGATCATGTATTATATTGTCGATTAAATAATATGAGATATTTAATATCATATGAAAAGTATGACATATAGGTCCTATATTGAGAATGAATTTGGGAGTGTGCAACCATACCAAGATATTATATATAACTATCTAGATAATGTACATGTAAAATTATTATATAGTATTATGAATTAAATTTTATGTATTCATCAATCAGTTCAATCTACACTATGAGAATAGAGTACATACAAGTTATCTATATAGGGTTGATGTGTTCAATTTACCATAGTCACTCATTGTCATAGTGTAATTGAAAATATGAGAGTGCATTCTTTGAAATGATGTAACAAGATGTAACATGTTTAGAGATACAAGTGTTTTATGGAGATCACATCAGATCCCCTTATCACATTAGAATCATTCATGCTTTTGTAGAGGTCTCTATTTTCATACATATATAGATATAAATATTTGTATTTATTTTAAACACTATAAATATCCATGGGGTAAAACATTTTAGTTTACTAGATGGGGATTGAGTTTGAATTAGTGAGAAACTCTAAAAATGTTTTAGATTTAATCCAAAAGTATTTAGATGTTTATTCAAATGGTATTTCATATGATATAATACACTGTGAATTTATAAATAGCTTTATGAAAACGTTTTGGAGGATATAAAAAAATTGGATATAGTTTTAAATGATATAGTATAAAATAAAATATAAGGTGAAGTGTAAAATGTTTATTGGGATTTAGTACAAGTGGTAAATTAATCGAGTTATACCCAAAATACATATAGGTATATGTAATATATGTAAAACCAATATCATTTTTCTTAAAAATTGTGATTTTTATTCCCAAGTATTTTACAATTATGTAAAAATGAAAAAAGTTTATCATTAATTGATTCTCCTATAAAAGGTATCATTAATGGAAAATTTACATAATATTCCATGTATGGGAGTTTACTCAGGAATTTGATGCAAATGTGTCCCATAGAATTTATTCATGTGTTATAAAACATGAATCAATGAAACCAAAAAGAGGGAATATACTTGAGTGATTATTTTATATCACAACTAGTTTTGGTAGTGTGTGCCTCGCAATGTGCATGGTTGAGCTTATCATGAACCAAAATTTCTTTCCATATTCTTCATTTTCACCTAACTCTCTATATGACTTTGGAAGAAGATATGTCCCTAATCAAACATCGAGCAATTCATAATATCATGTGTATAACTATAAAAACTGGACTCTTTTGTTTTCCAATTTGGTTATCCATATTAGACTAATAAACCAAAGAACAAAAGGTTTCAAATGCTCTTCATTATAAGTTATAGATTTTTAGTTTTTCTTCATTTCATAATTTTTAAAATGTATCATAATATCATCCATATAGATCCTTAGTTAGGGGTCATTAATCAATTTCAATTAATCTAATACGTGTTACTAGATTCTTTAATAACACTTCAATAACCTATAACTAGGTATCAGTTCCTGACTTTTCATATTTTATCTAGTAGAACTATCAAAATAATCTTGTATCAATGTACTAAGATGGTTGATAAAGCCTCTTCATACAAGATGTTTAATCCTATAGATACATAAAAAAATTTAGTTGAAGGAAACTCACAATCATAACTTGAACTACAACTATATCATTATCTAATGGAAGTAGAAAAAAATTAACAGGTAAATAACAATGGCCTTCGCCACAATAGTGTAGGATAAACCACATCCCCCATGGATAAGGGGATTTTTACCACCACCACCCAGACAGTCATCACATCCCCAATGGATCTAAAATTTCATGTCGGAAAAACTAAAACATCCCCTACCTATAGGGATGAGGGTATTTTTATCAAAGTTTCCCCCTCCACAATGAATAAAAATCTTCTATAGACTAAGATATATGCGACAAGAACGGCCTCCACAGTTCCTCACATTTCATCATCCGCCTTCATTATTAGGTAAATACAAGGAAATGGTCATAGGTAACTCCCTAGGGATTACTGTACCCATATCATTTATGAGAATACTCAAGGTAGAACAGAATAAACTCATATGGGACAAAAGAAAAAAGGGTCTACCAAAAAAGAAAATAATATGGAGTATTATGACTCACCTCTTGAAAGATATTAATAGGGGGCCCAATCCCATTATCCAGTTGATGGGAACATGGTTTGGGAATTATACTAATCCTTGGGGAATGTTGTTTTCATTCTCCCTGTAAATGATATGAAGAATAATGCCAGTGTGTAAGAGAATAATCAATATGTTTCTCTTTGAAATATTTTCTACAAATAGTAATATAAAGAAGTTGTGCATATCCATCATCAGGTTTAGTTTTAAAACATACGGGTTCCCTAAAAAACTCAAATTCCACCTCCCTGATGAGATTTAGTTAATGAAAATGGGAATGGTATATCCAAAAATCACCTGCCACCCAAACATGCTGAACCTACCATCTAAAATGAAATATTTTCTCAATATAATCATGAATTAAAGGAGTTAAAACAACTCAATAATAAAAAACTCAAGTTAAAAATCCACACTGAGTAAAAAATAAAGGTAAAAACTCATGTTTCTCTAAAAAATTCCATAATTAGGATAGATTGATCAATGAACAAGGGAATAATTCAATAATCCAACCAAACCAGGACAAATAATACAAATTTATCTAGCCCTAATGATTGAATCATATTAGAAATTTCCTCTTCTCGGGTGAAATATTGATCAGTATAAAAAGGGAAACATCCATCCAACCTATACTTGTTATAATTGACAATCATCAGCAAACCAACAATATCCAAATCCACCCATCACCCATATTGAAATTTCTAGACAACCAATAGTCCCTTCGAAACACATTTACTCCATTTCATCATATTCAACATGAGTGATGGTCGTAGAAGAGAATCCAATTCCAGTAAACCCTAAAAGGAAATCATACCCTGAGTGGGTGGATGAAACTACTCATCCTACCATCTTTATGAATCCAATTTTTTTTACTTCCAACGATACTAGGGACCCAGAGAATCATCTTACTTAGATTTCATCTCATTATGAACCTATTATGGGGTCCCTTTAGTAGAAAGAGTGTATCAATTTTATACACTTTCTGCATGTAACAATCTAAAATTTCAATATGTAATATAAAAAAAACTATGTTATTATATTGTAAATATTGAGAAACCATACTAAAATGAAACCATGATATATTAAAATAAATTTTTACATTTATAATAAATACATTTAAATTAATTGGAATAAAAATGAGTATCCATTAATGAAAATATCCAATGAAAATGAATATAAATGAAATAAGGTAATATAAGTCTCATTTATGAAGATCATTTACCCATGGTTGGGAAGGAGGTAGCTTCACTGGGGTTTGATAAGAAAACATTCCCAATATATCATAAAAAATTATTTTAATGAAAAATTAATATTCGATAAAAATTCAAGCTCATTGTAAATTCCACGAGATCGATGCATGCATAATAACCGCCCACAAATTCCACTGAAGATTACCATATGCTTGGATCATACACAAAGATGATGAAAGGATTTTTATATATATTTTATGATGATATAGCAATTTAATTCTTATTTAAAATTTTTTTATCCAATTTATTTAAAATATTTATCATTTTTACATTTAATGAAAAAGAATGTTTATTTTTCTATATAAATAATTTTTCATTATATTTAATATTTAAAAGATAATTTTATAAATTTTAGAATTTTAATATTATTAAATTAAATTAGTTTTAAAAATATGTACTTCAATGTTATATTAGGGATATATTTTGTGTTTTTTCTATGATAATGACCTTTTAGGTGAATAATGAAAATAAATTTTTTTTAAAAACTATCAATTTGATGACATTATGTGGAAACGAGAATTTCATAAAAGTATATAAATATAATTTTCCATATAATATATATATTTAATACTATATATGTAAATCTTTTAAAAATGCTATTGAAATTTTAAAAAACAAATTTCTCACATTAAAAAAACCCATGTAATATTTCACACTAAAACATAGTTTTATGTATATACATTAAAAATTGGATTATAAAACTTTTATAAATTAAATTTAAAAAATTAATATTCATATTTTAAATCAAACTATCCATATTAGTTGATAAATTAAATATCATTTTAATTCATTAAAATTATATTATAAATATTAATTTTAATTAACGTTGAAACAGTGAAACTATTATCTTTTAAAAGATTTTATTTTTAACACTATGTAATTTTTATCTTATCAATTAAATTAATAAATTTTCAATAATAACAATAAAATTATTTATATACACATATCCTAATTTATTATTATGATTTTTTAGTCAATACTAAATAAAATCATGAACACTTAATGGACAATAATCCATTTTTCCTAAAAAA
Organism: Viscum album; assembly: GCA_963277665.1. NCBI lineage: Eukaryota > Viridiplantae > Streptophyta > Magnoliopsida > Santalales > Viscaceae > Viscum > Viscum album. The sequence goes on from OY728162.1 coordinate 1,157,755,537, forward strand.
TTTGTCTTTCTATGTAATAGAAATTTTATTTCAACAGTTAATTTTTAAATATTTATAAATATAATTGGATTAAATTGGATCTATATTAGTATTCATCACTTGAAAATATTTTATGATGGTTAATGTTATATACTTATTAAATAATAATGTTCTTGTCTTAAAACATATATGAAGATGGACTACAAAGAGAGGGTAAAAGTGAAAGAATAAATGAAATCAATCACGACTAAAAAATTTGAGAAAATGCTTGATTGAGGGTTTATCAAAAAAAATATCACCCCAAACATCTATTATTTATCACTACTGGATCCACTGACCATTGAATACTTTCATTCCATTTTTTAAAAATAATATGTGTTCACCAAAGTAACCTTTTCTTATATTTTAAAATTGGATCACTTACAACATATTAATGATTCAATTTCCACAAAACAATCCTTGAACTGTACCATATTTACCTATTTTATAATTCTATTTCACATCCTAAATACAAAAGGCATTAGAATTCATCCTAAGAACATCATTTTTAAAGAAAAATTCATGATAAAGTTGAAGGTCCCAAAGTGTTTATTACATAATCATTAATATTTTCATCTTAATTAGTCACATAAAAATTGACCCTAAAAAATGTAATATAATTAGTTATGTATCACCATTATATAAAAGTGTATTTATATTAATGGAAATAAATTATTTATTCATTCCAATCCACTTATAAAAACAAAATAATGAAATAAAATATTTTAATGTTCATCACCACCATTAATAATTTGTTTTTATTGATGGATGACTGAATACTGAAGATATATATATATATTAATAATATAATAATATTTTTTTATCTACCATAATACCCTCTCTTTAATGTTGATATGATGATGTTAATCATGCGTTTGTGTGGACTACCACCTCCATAAAGTACCCTTTTTGGGTTTTATTATGATTTAAATTATCTATAAAAACCAAATAAAATATCATTTGTAACCCTAAAAAATTAATAGTATCATTATTCTATTTCTATAGTGATATTATAAACTTCATTATCTATACTCACCCATTAAGATATAATGTGACCTTTTTTGGGTCAATTTGTACACCTGCATGAATGATGCTATAAAAATATATCATACATGAATAATGGATCTAAAATAATATTGTAATTATAATTTAATAATCATTGAATAATTTTTTATGGTACCTTGGGGGTTATATTAGGTTTTTATCTTATTATTAAAATACGACCTTTAGTTGATAAAATTTGAAAAACAAGTAGAAAAAGATTCCATTTTGACAGAAGATAAATAAAAGACTTATGGAATAAGATATGGTCAATATAAATACATATAACTCATCTATTAAAACATGTTAAATTATCTAGGAATCATTTAATACATGTCAATAAGTGTTTACTGAAAATAACATCATAAATCGCGTCTGAAACCATTTAAGATACTTGCACTTGATGGTAAAAAAATGATCTAAAAATTACTAATATATTCATAATAAATGATAACATGTGATATGAATAATATGTAATATGTTTTAATAAGTCTCAAAATTAAAAAATTAATATATTTAGGTTTTTTACGCAAAATATTATTATGCATATGCCTAATAATGGAAAAAAGGTATGGGTAATTTTTCACAAATTCCAATTACATGAGACATGTTGTAAATATAGACCGTGTAGTATTTTTCATAGTTAATTTAATGAACCATTTTAATTTTATATCATTATTTTGTCTTATTTCATGATATTAAATGGTTTATTCCTTATTTTTACTCTATTGGTGTTTTAAATTATGCATTATTAAATTTTTACGCATTTTTTCTAACTAAAATTCCATTTTTTGAGTTGGATGTTTTATTTTTAAATAGAATTATTCCACGAATGATTTACTCATCCTAATGAATAAATTATAATATATTTACTCCATATTTTATGTGGTTTTACAATAAATCCTTATAACCTAATTTTCAAATTTTTCATACCTCAATGATTATGTTACTTGAATGTGGGCTTCCTGGAATCAGTTCATGTCTAGAGAGTCATGATTCTTATTATTCAATTATTAAAATTTATATGGTTTATATATTGACTATTTTTTATAAAATATCAGTAATTATATTTTATTAATTTATTTTTATATTAAAATTAAATATATATATTCATTAAGGGTTTTTATTTTAAATGTTACTCAAATTATAATGTTTCTTTTCCGACATCATTTTTTAAAAAAAATATAACAAATGTGATTACAACATAGCATATATTGTATAGTCTTTATTTATAAATCTGCAATCATGTTATCCTGTTGTTAAATATAGTGATATTTCCCCATTCTTCTTATTTTACATTAGTGTTTCTGTAATATTTTTTTACTATGTGGTTTTAAATAATTTTATTATTATTACAATAAATATGAAATTATTTTTCACTCATTTTTATATTTGGGTCCACATTTTTTTGGAAATCACTAAGTATTATTAAAAATAAAAATTTCAAGATAAATTACATTGAAATTAATTTCAAATATTTGATAAGAAAATTGTTTTTATGTTTCAAGTATTCGTAATTTTAAAAAAAAATTAAGTGAATCACTTTTTAATGTTTTCGATGTAGAGCCAAATTTCTTAATTTTTGTGTTTTTCTATGAAGGTTTCCATCTATAAATTATTTATTTTTAAAATAATTCAATATATTCCATGATTTATAAAATATTTATTTTTAAAAATAATTTTTTTAATAAGATCAAGGATATTCCATTTTTCTAATGATATTTTTTCTAATGCTCATTAACATAGTTTTTTCATATATTTCAGTATATTTTGGTCTTCAGGATAAAAATCCCTACCCTACTATTTTATCTGGAGCTACCTTGGGTTAACTCAACGTTGTATATTCTCCTTGTAGAGATCTCATATGTCATTCACATATATATCTGCATAAAGTAGCCTACTTTCGTTCAATGTTTCACTGAAATTTTGATTGTTGATAGTGGAGTTCTGTAATATGGCCTCTATTAATGTCCACACCCTCTTCGCCAAATAGGGTTATAATCATCCTTCACTAGAGGTATTTGAATGGTTCATAAACATGACCAATAATATGAGTTATCCAACTGATGTTGGGGTTTTTGATACCCATAATGTCATCATTCATCATTACTCATAGAATGATTTTTCTCGTGCATGGGCATCGTAATACCTTCTTTACGACAAGTGGTGGGGTTTTATTCTTATATATAATATTGATTTCAATAATGAATGTTATTACAGAAGGGAGGTGGTTTGGTAATTCCTACCAGGGTTACCACTATGCTTCAAGAATCCACCTATTAACAAATGAATCGGGGATCACATGGGATTTTTCCTTCATGCTAATGATCCAACCCTATGCTTGAAGCAGATTTGCGGGGCGTGCATGTGCATTGAGGATGATGTATCCAATAAGCTCACGGCATGGATTCACCTATCAATTTGTGACAAGGAAAGATTATGGAAGTTGATTCATTATGAGTGGATGTTTGGATACTAACTTTCTCTCCATCAGTAGGGTCACTAGGAGCATTAGTGTAGGTTTTATAATTGTTTTGGAAATCAACGCATGGAATAGCATCTAGCTCCTGCTCCTCCTTGCTCTTAAGCTTCTTCCTCATAAGTCCAAGCTTTGGGAGGATTTATTTTTATGTATTCGGGTACCCAACAGGTTTTGGATCCCTCTTTCCAATATGATCTATGATTCTGGTAACCACTAGAGTGAGTTGTGGTGGCTGCTACGTCTTCATCCATTTCTTCTTTGGGGGTTTCTTCTACCTAGCTGGATGGAGGGGAATTTTTTGTTACTTTAATGGGATGGAATTATCCTCCTTATCTTCATCGATATTCTTTGGAGTTGAAAGGTACTAATTTAATGAAGAATAAAGGTAAATACCCCAATATTGATGGGAAAGTCTTCACTCTCTAACACGGGAGAAAACCCAAAACTCATAATCTCTACAGGAATCCCCTTCATGGGGAATACTAAGCTCAAATATGTTCTTATAATTTCACTTGATCTAATTTGGTATATTCCATGATAATATAAAAAACATCTAAAGATATTAGTTCTAATAAAAATAAAACTGATAATATCAAGGGGATAGAAGGAGGCCTCAGCAGCAATAAGAAGAATTCTTGAATGAATGTCAAGAACCCAACTTCTATGAAAACATTTGATGAATTCTCTATGAAATTTGGGTGTAAGGAACAAAAAGAGTCAAGTAAATCCAAGGGAATTATGGGAGCATCAAAATCACCCAATAATGTGATATTTCAATCCCCATTATATGACATTAACCCCTTGTTATTAGGACTGGGTATATACAACATTTGTGTGGTTTTCTAGTCTTATATTTTGGGGAATTTGGGGATTGTTGGTAGTTCTGGTTCACACATAACCTAGGAATGTATTTTATAGAAAAAACAAAAAATTATTGGCTTTTGAGAGTTCAAGGATGTCCTTAAAATGATAACATCATAATTTATTCTATAAAATAATTATAAAATTTAATTTTCTATCATATGTGTTTCCCATCACTGTCTTCGTCTTTCCTAACCATTCACTATAAATGGGAATATATTTTTTATAATTCATATCCATTGTGAAAACCCAATTTTCGATTTATTTGATTGATGGGTGGTTACCAAAATTCCAGGAATTGATTGATTGGGGAATTTATTCACATAAGCATATACCCTTTATCTATACAGTGTAAATACCAAATGCTTTTTTATATTGATTTGTATTTACCTATTATTTTGCTGAATTTATTTATATATGAATTTATTTTCCCATGGTATTATCATGTTATTATTATTTTCGAAATTATGAACGATTTATTCATGTGATTACATTTGAAATTTATACGATATCTATTTTAATCCATGGGTTTCCATGATATATTAAATGATTTATATCTTATGACACACATATAAATTGTTGATGATTAGTGTGGTTATATATTTCATTCTAATTCAGGGGTTCGGGTTTTATATCTCATATTATATTTTAGCCTGGGACATCTTGAATATGATCTCAAATGAAAGGGTGATCCTCCATGGATTATTATCATAACATAAATGGTTGGGCTTCTTAAATATTCTATCAATATAATGTTAAAAAGTCCCTATGTATATAAGAATGTTCTTTTTTTAAATGTATCATGGGAATGTAACATTTTTTACCATATTTCTGTGATTATACTCCTTAGCTCATATTTATTACCTCAATATTATATACTCATTTTCTATTATGTATCATTTTTATTTTGATATTTCATGTCCTTATATCATAAATTAGGGTAAAATATTATTCTTCCATGTTCTTTTTAATAATATATTTCTCTCATGCATAGGTTTTCTCATGTTCTTTTCATATAAACCTTAATGGAATATTTATATATTTTTCCAGTACTGAGCATTTGATCTCACCCCTTTTCTTCTATTTATATTTCCCCAGGTTATGAATAAATTTAGTATATCTTATTTTTCAATAAGAATATCTTATGTAAAAAAAATTTAGGAGATACAGAATACTTATATTGGATTAAGAAGTTTCTTATGTAGTGAAAAATATGTGAAATAGATGAAAAGGATATGGGTTTTGTTAGTTTATGATTTCTTATAATTCTAAAAAAACTATAAACCTAAAAGGTATTTGTTTATAAGAACTCAGATCTTCTTTTCAGGTATGTTTTCCCTTTTCTGGTGTTTTTGAGAAAAAGTGTAATTTCTGAAAAAGTTAGAAGTATATATCGTCTACTTTATATGTACACGCCATGTACTTGGTTGCTGTGGGTGACTGTGTACATGCCATGTAACGGTCGAGAACACGACCGTGTGTGGGACCTGGAGACCGCCTAATGTAGTGGCCGATAAGGGAAAGTACTTATCTTGTAATTTTTTTATTAAACGTACCGAGGTCATGTATGATGAACATAACCGTATTTTTCTTAACCTAGTTTGTTTGAGAGCATCCGTACAACACATATCTTCGCCGAGCCCCTGATCGAGCATCCATTATCTGAATCAAACTCCCTCGGTTGCATTAGAATCACATCAGTGAGTTCTCTCTCTTCTTATTGAACACCTTCTTCTGATTCCTTCGATCTCATGAGATTACATGGGTTAAACATTTTTGACGTTTTTGTAGATCTATGACGTTCTAAGTTGATTCAAGGATTGAGGTTACCAAATAAATATCCTACAACACCGAGGTAGGTGGTTTGTGCCTTTCCCTAGATAGTATTTGAGTTTTATGTGCAAAAGTAACCATACCCATAAATATGGTATTGTGTGTTTATGGTTTTATCCCTATTTTTTAATTTTATTCCCTAGTTTGATTGGATATAGGTTATTTGTCAAGAATAGGGTTTACTTTGTCATTATATGGAGGTTTTTCCCATGTTTTCTTATTTTGACCGTTTGGACTAGTTTTGCAGTTAGGATCCTATTTGTATTCCTTGCCTAGTATTTTTAGGATGGAGTGATTGTATATCTCACATGTTGTTATGCCATATACTAGTTATCCAAGTAGTTCTTGGGGTTTACTTTGGCTGCTTTGCATTTCTATTCTCATTTGACTTACGAAGGGTTGTGAGAACCTGGTGTAGTAGACCATATTGAGAATGGACATAAGGGCTTCCCCAAAGCATCTTTAATTATTATCACGCTTAGATACCATAGGGGGGATTGACGTTTAGTGCTCCCTTAGGGGGTCTATAGTTATGTTTCGAGGCCATAGGGGGAATTTATGTTGAGTGCTTCCTCAGAGTGCATGTAGGTTAACGTAAAAAGACTATAGGGGGAATTGATGTTGAGCGATTCCTCAAAAGGACTTTGATCACACTTGACAATAGGGGGAATTTATGATGAGTTCTTCCTCAGAGAGTCTAATCTAAAGCTGAACCCAAGGGGTGACAATGTGTGTGCTTCCCAGAGGGTTACTTATGTTTGCTAAGTAGAACCATAAGGGATATGTTGTGAGTAATTCCCAGAGGGTTACCTATTTGTGATTATCTGCTTACTTGATTTATGGTATTTGAATGTTCTGAAACTATAGGAATGTTTACTGTTGATTAATTCCATGTTTACTGCTTATTTTATTTATTTCCTACCATATATATTCACTGACTATTAGGCACAACTCTCTTGGTGGTTTCCTACTAGGATTTAGTCTCACACCCAAGTTGAGCCATGCTTTTGGGCCCAAACAGATTATATTGTTGTAGGTATAGATAAGGGAAATCACCCATCTACTTCAGGTACTTGACTGCTTTGGAGATGTAGAGCATGAGACCAAGCTCTACCTTGCGATGTTGTGGAGCTATTTACTTTTTTTTATATTTTGGTTTAGTTTTGTATTTCAACAGTGTGACTTATTTGGATGCTTTCCTAGACATATTTATCATGCATCATTATATATGTGCTCCAACTGTTTATTTCTTTAGTCTTCTACTATTTCTTTTTTATGGTAATATTATTGCTTCTTCTATTACTTTGTGTTTTACTTCTGCTGTGTTACTCTGCCAATGAGGGGATAGTTTCCACACAATCACACCTAAGGACCATCACTAGTAGTCATAAGCCTTTGGAATTTGAGGAAATGCGCTTGAGGCCTCGTGACCAAGTAGGTACAGTACGTCTTTGGGCTGCTTCCGGAATCGAGACGTTACAAAGTGGTATCAGAGGGCATTTTTTTCTTCTTGACATACCGTTTGGAGCCTATAGTCAGGGATATGATTGAAATAGGTACTTGGTAATAAGCTATGCCTAGGAGTAGCTAACACGTGTATTGGAAAAATCCAATTTTCATCGTTTATTGCAATTTTATTTTTTTTCAATTTTATGGTTGATTTGATTTCACTGTTGGGTGATTCACATGCTTTGTGTTGTTATTGTTGATATTATTGAGGTTCTATATTCTTTTGTAACCCGATGAGATGAGGGTATTCCATCTCATGCATCATATAGGCACATTATAAGAATCACATGTCATGTATTCTTTCCATACCATTTAGGGTGCATTAGCGATTTCATGTTGTTGTGATAGATGTTGTGCTAGATATGCATGTTATTGTGATAAATTCCTTGATAAAGTAACTATTTTTTGATAGGGTATTGATTTTTGTAAAGTTTTGTTTGAATGAATTCCAAAATTTGGTTATGGAGGTGTTATGGGCCCTCATGGATCAGAATTTTGTGGATGATTTCTTTGTTTTTCTTATATATGACATGTAAGAGATGCCAAGCTTTGATTTGTGGAGTGTTTGGGACCTCACGAATCTAAATTTGGCACTTTAATGTTCATTTCAGTGTTTATTTGGGCTCTAGAGTAGTTTCTGAGGCTTACTGTCTAGAAAAACCCAGAATACAGGCCATGTAGTTTTGATTACATGCAATGTGTTCTTCTGTTCTGGAAGTAACTATTTTCATTAAGTACATGTAGTGTACTCTATGTACACACTGTGTAGTATCTAACCCTATCGCTGGCCATGTGGGCAGAGACACGGGGTTGAGATTTTTATTGGTGGGACACGATGTGTACTAGATGTACACATTGGGTGTTAAGACCATGTGTCTTCCCGTGTGACTAACACCGTGGATGGATAAAAACATAAGCAATACACACCGTGACAGTCTTGAACACATCATGTAGTATAAACCCTAGAATCTGGCTATGTAACTAACAACACGGGTCAGTGGAGATCCTTTAGTACATTCCATTTCTTTCTAGAGCATGTTGTGTTGTGTGAGCCTTGTATCTTACCATGTCACGAACAACACGGGTCAGTGAAGCTCATCTAGTACACATCTTGTATGGAACAAACATGTTGTGTAATCTTTTTCTAGGAGAACCATGCAACTTATTCATGTAGAAGGGCTCAGGTAGGGGAATAGGATTCAAGTACACGCTGTGTATTAGGACAACACACCATGTGTTTGGTGTGTTACATGACCGGTTTTGGAATAAGTACATGCCTATGGGAAAGGCTTAAGGTAACACGCCGTGTAGTTAAGTATACATTCCATATATCCATGTTTTGTAAAACATGAATGCTTTCTTTCTCCTATTCCCTTCTTACACTTCTAGTTTTCAATTCTTGACAATCTTGATCTAAGTGGTGTGTTTGACCTTACAGATTCATGCCATCGAGATGTCCTCTGGTTGTACCCTAGTTACAGGTCAGCGATCAGACACCTCAAATGGCTGACCAGGGACTTCTAGTAGATCCTCTAGTTGTTCCAGTCATGGCACCAGCTATCATTCTAGACATAGGATCTGATAAACAGTTCATTGAGGGATTTATGAGGTTCAAACAGATCATCCAAGGAGCACCACACCCTATCCAGTCTATGGAAGAGTTGACATGAGTTTTCTAGCAGTAGTATCCTCCCACTATCTTGGGGGAAGGATCACCATAGGATGCAGAGTCATGGTTGGAGGCCACACTGATGATCTTCGAGCACCTAGAGACGCCTCCAGAGAAGAGGGTCAAGATCGCCATATATATGCTTCAGGATTCTTCCAAGAGATGGTGGGATATGATCTCATAGGCAGGAAGCCAACAGGATATGGCCTAGGATGAGTTTCAGCAAACCTTATATAATTACTTCTATCTGAAGACCTCGAGGGCTGATCTAGCCTGAGTGTTCATGAGTTTGGAGAAGGGTACCCTTCCTGTTATGGAGTACTTTTCTCATTTCACTGAGATATATCACTTTACACCATTTATAGGGGGAGATGAGTTATTCATTACAAAAAAGATTGAGGATGGTCTAAGGCACAACATCCGATCTCAGGTGAATATCTTTAGGTTGACTTCGATATCTTATATAGTCAACTAGGCACTAATCATAGAGGGTAATATGAGGGATTTTGGGGATATGAGATAGGGTGATTCATCATCCAAAGTAAGTGCTTCACCTGTAGATTGTAGGAAGCACGAAAGGGAGACTACAAATGGAGATTTGTGTAGGCAGAATGCACCTTTAGGTAGCCAGGTGGTATGCTACTAGTGTGGGAAGGTTGGGTATACGATACCACATTGCTCGAGATACCCAATGGAGTGCTGATATTGCAGCAAGATGGGTTATCTTCAGTGCTTCTGTCAGATCTTCTCACCAACAGCTGCTTCCAAGGGTTATTCTATGAATTCTCATTCAGGAGCAGCACCACCAGTTTCTCCTCAGTCAGAGAACTGGTGTTCTTCCAGCCATTCGGGTTGAGGTGGAGGTCATGGCTGAGGTAGCCAGTCACCAGGATTTCGGCGACAATAGGGTGGATCAGTTAAGGGAGGTTAGGTAGGGTCATAGGTCCATAGTGAAGGTTATAATTTCTTAGTGGAGCATGCCCAGTAGGAGCAGGTCCCATACCCTCTACAGTTCGAGGTACAATCCTTGTTGCCACAGTTTCAGCTTATGGTATTTTCGATATAGGGGCATCCCATAGCTTTATATCTGTTTCTATTGTGGAGAACGTTGGGCTCTATATATTTTCATCTGCTAATATCTTTATGTTAGACACTCTGTTGGGGGATAGAATGGTTGGTGTATGTTAGTGAAAGAAGTTCCCTCTCGAGGTTGCTGGGTGTCACTTATTTTTGGACCTTTATGTCCTAGAGATGATAGGCTATGAAGTCATTCTTGGAATGGATTGGTTAGTTCCCCTCTAGGATATTTTCAACTATTATCAACATAGGATTAGTTTCACATCACTATAGGGCAGATAGTTTATTCATAAGGGAGAATGAGATGTCCAGGAGAGTAGAGAGGGACCCAAGCATCATGGTTTAGGTGGAGTTATAGCCTCGATTTCTACTCTATATCTGGGTGACTAGGGAACCTCACAAGTGGACTTTCCTCTAGTGGTGTATTGTTTCAGAGATGTATTTGTAGAGGACTTTTCATGATTGCCTCCAAAGCGAGAGGTAGACTTTTCTATTGAGCTCATGCTAGGAGTGGCACCGGTGTCCATTCCTCCTTATAAGATGGCTACACCAGAGTTATAGGAGCTCAAGAAATTGTTAGTGGAGCTTTAAGCAATGGGTTTCATCTGACCTAGTAATTCTCCTTGGTGTTCGCCTGTCCTATTTGTGAAGAAGGTGGATGGTACCCCCAAACATTGTGTGGATTATCGGAATATTAACTTGTTGATGGTCAAGAACTAATATCCCTTTCTGAAGATTGATGATCTCTTTGATAATCATTGAAGGATCCAAGGCATTCTCAATGATTGACTTAAGATCCAATTATCATCAGTTGCACGTTAGATCATTTGATATACCTATTATAGCCTTCAGGATAAGGTATTGTCTATACGAGTATGTGGTTATGCCATTCAGTCTCATGAACACGCATGCGGTTTTCATAGAACTGATGAACTATGTGTTCCATCCATACTTGGATTTTTGTTGTTGTAGTCTTCGTTGACGATATCTTGGTATACTCTCACACTCGACATGACCATGCCACACATCTTGAGATTGTATTGAGTACACTAAGAGAGCATCAGTTATATTCCAAACTCTCAGAATACCACTTTTGGATGGACCAAATTCACTTCTTGGGACATATTATCTTATAGACAGGAGTATCAGTGAACCCATAGAAAGTGATATCAATAGTTTCCTGGGCGCATCTGAAGAACTTCTTTGAGGTACGAAGTTTTCTAGGGCTGGATGGAAACTACAGGCATGTCATATAGGACTTCTCATGCTTAGCAGTGCCAATTACGGGCCTGACTAAGAAAGGTGAAAAGAAATTGTGGACAAACTCTTGAGATTCAGCCTTTCAGGAGCTAAAAGTGAGGTTGACATCAGCACTGACACTAGTATTTCCAGATCCAGGAATGAGCTACACTATTTATTGTGATGCTTCAAGTGTTGGGATTTGGAGAAGTTCTTACTCAGGGAGAAGGAGTCATTGTGTACGGGTCTCAGAAGTTGAGGTGACATGAGAGGAATTATCCGATTCACAATCCAGAGTTGCTAGCTGTTTTTCATGCCTTACAATTTTGGAGAGATTATCTTCTGGGAGAGAATTTTGTGGTTTTCACTGACCACAAAAGTCTCAAGTATATCTTCACCCAGCATGACCTGAATTTGATACAGCCAAGGTGTGTTGAGTATCTTCATTCCTTTGACATTGAGCTTGCCTATAGGCCAGGGAAAGGCAACACTGTGGCAGATGCCTTGAGTAGAAGGGATCAGATATAGGCAGTTTAGGAGGCCGGTAATGAGTGGAAGCTTATGGATCTATTCTCTGATATTCATTTGGAGGTTCATGATAGTTAGGGGAAAACATTTCTATCTTCTGTAGCTATTCCCTCTACCTTGCTTGATCGCATGTGAATGAGGAAGCTCTCAAATTCTAAAGGCCAAGTCCTATGGGAGAGTGTTTCAAGAGAAGACCATATTCCTAGATGGACCATAGTTGAGGATAAGATCTTTCATTTCTAGGGGAGTGTATGGGTGTCAACAGACATACACGAGGATCTGATGTAGGAATTTCATTCCTCAGTTTGGGAAGTTCATCCTGGTGTTAACAAGATGTATCATGATCTACACTGTCGGTATTGGTGGCCAGCTACGAAGAAATATGTTTCCAGGTTCATCATGAGGTGTTCCACCTATCAGCAGTTCAAGGTGGAGAATCAGCGACCCACGAGGCTTTTGAAATAGCTACCCATACCTGAGTGAAAGTGAAATGATGTCACGATGGATTTCATAACAGGTTTAACAAGGTCTCCTCGAGGGAATGATGAAGTATGGGTTGTCAATGACAGACTCACGAAGGTTTCTCACTTCTTTCTGATCAAGGAGACCTTTAATGTTGATAAGATGGGATGGTTGTACATCTTTGAGATTGTAGGTTTACAAGGAGTTCCACACTCAATTTTTTCAGATAGGGACACCCGTTTTTCTTCTCGGGTCTGGTAGGGGTTACAGAAGGCATTGGGTACACAGTTACTTTTGTGTACAACTTACCACCTCAAGATAGATGGAATTCCCAAGCATACAATTCAGGTGCATGAGGATATGCTGCAAGCATGCATCCTGTATTTTAGAAGTTCTTGGGAAAACCACATACCTGTGTGCTGTTTTCCTATAATAATAGTTTTCAAACAAATATTTAGATGAAACCATATGGGGCTTTGTACGGTAGGCCATGATGATCACCCTTATGTTGGCTTGAGGCAGGAGAGGCAGCTATGTTGGGACCTCATCTTGTCTTGCAAACCCCAGAGTAGATTGAGTTGATTTGGAAGGGGATGGATACTGTACAGTATTAGCAGAAGTCTTATACAGATAAGCAGATATGATCTTTAGAGTTTGAGGTCGGGGATCAGGTTTTACTACATGTCACACCGAGGTTGGGTCACAAGAGGATAATGAGATAGGGTATGATTTCATCAAGGTACGTTGGTCCATTTGAGGTTTTGGAGAGAGTTGGGCTGGTTATCTATTGGATGTTGTTACCTCAGAGGTATCGGGATATGCACGATGTCTTTCACGTTTCTTACCTTCAACCTTAATTCTCAGACCTCCCTCATGTTCTTCAACCCGAAGAGGTTGATTTGGTGGTGGATGCCTTGTTTGAGGAGCATCCTATCCAAATTATTGATCGAAGGGTGAAGGTTCTCCATGGACAGTCTATTCCTCTGGTATGAGTGTTATGGTAGCACGGGTGAGTACAAGACAAGTCTTGGGAGTGGGAGGCCAATGTACAATCACAGTGGACATAGTTGTTCGAGGATTCTTCTTCAACGCCACCTTGCTAGGTAAATTCGTGGACAAATTTCATTAAGGGAGGAAGTTTGTAAGAACCCAGATCTTTTTTTAGGTATGTTTTCCTTTTTATAGTGTTGTTTAGAAAAATATGATTTTTTAAAAAATTTAGAAGTACACACCATGTACTTTATAAGTATATGTCATGTAATTGGTTGACGCGGGTGACCATGTCTAGGCTGTGTAATGGCCGAGCACATGACTATGTGTGGTGACATGGAATCCACCTAATGCATGGGCCAGTATGGTCAAGTACACGCCGTATAATTTTTTTTATTAAATGTACCGAGGTCATGTTTGATGGACAGAACCGTCTTCTTCTCGACCATGTTTTCCTGAGAGCATCTGTACAACTCCGATCTTCAATGAGCCCCAAATAGATTGTCCGTTATCCGAATTGATCTTCATCTGTTGCGTTGGAATCGCGTCAGTGAGTTCTCTCTTCTTCTTGAACACCTTCTTCTGATTCCTTCTCATTCATGAGATATCATGGGTTGCATGTTCTATAGATTTTTGTACTTATATGAAATTCTAAGGTGATTTAAGTCTTGATGTTCCCATATAATGATCCTATAACACTGACGTAGCTGGTTTGGGCCTTTCCGTTGATATTCTTTGAGTTTTATGTGAAAAAGAGTCCAATACCCATAAACCGGGTATTGTGTGTTTATGGTTTTATCCCTATTGTTTTCCAGGTATGCCCTGGTATGATTGTATAGAGGTTATTTGTTGAGAATAGGGTTTAATTTTTCATTCAATCGGGGATTTTCCATGTTTTCTTGTTTTGACGGTTTGGTCTAGTTTGCCTGTTAGGATGCTATTTGTTTCCCATGCCTAGTATTGTTAGTATGGAGGGATTGTTTATCTAACTTGTTTTTATGCCATAGACTGGTTAGCCACGTAGTTCTTGAGTTTTATTTTGGCTGCTTTTCATTTCTATGCTCGTTTGACTTACACTAGGCGGTGAGAACCTAGTGTAGTATACCATAGGGATAATGGATGTAAGGGCTTCTCCAGAGTGTCTGTAATTATTATCACGCTGCAAGACCATAAGGGGGATTGGTGTTGAGTGCTCTCTCAGAGGATCTATAGTTATGTTATGAGGCCACATGGGGAACTGACATTGAGTGCTTCCTTAGAGTGCATATAGGTTTCCAGTAAAAGACTATAGAGGGAATTGACAGTGAGTGATTCCTCAGAGAGTATTTGATTACACATGACTATAGGACGAATTGACGATGTCTGCTTCCTCAGAGAGTCTATTCTAAAGCCGAACCAGAGTGGTGAGATTGTGTGTTATTCCCAGAGGGTTGCTTGTGTTTTCTAGGTAGGACCAGAGGGGATAAGCTATGAGTACTTCTTAGAGGGTTACCCATTTGTGATTATCCGCTTACTTAATATGTGGTATTTGAATTGTTTTAGACTTTATGAATGTTTACTGTTGATTACTTCCTTGTTTACTGCTACTTTAGTTTATTTCCTGACATATATAATCATTGACTGTTAGGCACAAATCTCTTAGTGTTTGACTACTGGTATTCAGTCTCACAACTTGTTTGGGCCATGATTTTGGGCCCAAATAGATTATGTTTTTTCAGGTATTGATAAGGTAAATCACCCTTTTACTTAAGGTACTTGATTTCTTTGGTGGTGGAGAGCATGAGACAAAGCTTTGTCTTGCGATGTTGTGTAGTTGTTTACTATGTTTCTTGTACTTTGATTTAGTACTATATTTCAGAATTGTGACCTGTTCAGCTACATTCCTAGACATATATATCATTCATAATTATATATGTACCCCAGCTATTTATTTATTCAGCCTTCTGCTATTTCTTTTGTATGGTAATATTACTAATTCCACTATTTCTTTGTGACTTACTTCTGCTATATTACTCTGCCAATGAGGGAATAGTTTCCCCACTCTCACACCTAAGGCCCTGGCTGCTAGTCGGTTGCCACTGGCATGTGGGGAAATGTGCTTTAGGCCATGTGACCAACCATGTATAGGGCGTCTATAGGCGGCTTCTGGAACTGGGATGTTACATTTGTAATGTATTGTAATGAATTATTTTCCTTAATCTATGTACTCCCTTATTGATAATTATTTTTTCAAGTAGGTATTTCAATATCATCTTTTTACGACCAATGCTAACAATTGTTTTTACATCGCTTTTGAAAAGAGATGTTAAAATATAATTTACAAAATTTTTTTGAATGTATTAACATTAGTTTCTATCAAACAGATGATAAAAAACTAATATTATTATCAATGATTTTTATTTGAAAATTTGACATTAAAATTGTTATATAATATATTTTTAAAATATATTTTACAAAGAATTGTTGATTCAAAAATACTATATTATATATTTAATATAACTTATAAAAACTCAATGGTAAAAAAATTTAATAATTATAACATCATTTTTTATATGACTATAATGAAAAATAACAATTTACTTTATTTTTTATCATTCAATTTCACTATTCATGGGGTAAGAATGTATTTATGGATGAAAAGTTATGACCACAAAATATTGGATGTTCTTATCTAGATATATTGAACATCATATATGAAATGATTTAATACAAAAGGCTGTTTTTGATCCACAATTACTCAAATAAAATCCAATGAAATAATCTATTCCTCAATAAATTGTTTTAAACATAAGAGTTGATGTTCCTTATATGGGTCACATTTCTGAATTCAAAATTTTCACATCATGCACATATGAATTTGGCCATCCATATTATGAATAAAAATGATGATTGTGAATTATATATTTTAACATATATGTACATTTATTAGATCATTTAATTTTATATTTTTATTCTTCTCAAATTTTAATTTTCAATTAAATCCAATTTCACTATTCAATCTCTTTCAAGTTGTAATCTACTCATATCATAGTTATAATGTTGTTTTATTTCCATCAAATTCGTTTTTATGAAAATTTAATTTTTATTTAGCTAAAAGTATCACATTTAATATTGATAGTAATTCCATATGATATTTTCATGGAATTCCAAAAAATGCCTCATTTTTATTTCATCACTAAAAAATAACATGAAATGATATATAAATTCATAGGAAATTGGAAAAAGTATATGGAAAAAAGGAAAACATTTACTCAGGTTTTCTCATTTGGGGGTTTCAATGTTATTTTTGTTATATTATACTTTTATCAAATATATTTTATGGTATTTGATCAAAAAACTATCTTTTATAGAAGTATAAATTAAAATGGATATAAATTTTGATCTATATTTTAGATCATTGACAAGTTAGATAAAAGACTACAAAAAAATGCTACTATAAATTGTGTATTTATCTTTTTTAAATTTGTAATAATAAAAAATGATATTAATGATATTTTTAATTATATTTATGGAATTATTCATTCTTTTACACATCATTTTTGTTTGACTTCCCTGTTTTTATATATACCTAATAATAAAAAGGATTTTCCAAATCAAACATGTTTTCCAATGGATCATTTTAGGACATTAATTGTTGGTTTTATATAACAAAAGAAAAAAGTGTAATGAAAACATTATACACAATAACATTGGAAAAGAACATACATTAAAATATAAAAATACCATTATTGAAATCGTTTTTCTACAAGTGACATAGTTGATGGTTATGCTCGTGGGGTGTTTATTTGATATCATCAATGTGTGATAAGTTACTTTCTACCATAATTTCAAATGTTATAAAAAAAACTTAAGGTTAGTTTATATAATATTGAATATTTTAAGGGATAGGATAATAGAAGATTAATAAAAACACAAGGGATACAGTTATGGGGTAATTCTAATCATAGGATAACATCCTGATGGTTTTTTAATGTAATGATTGTATGGTTAAAATAAAAATTACATCCCTAACTGGATACTATAAATTAGTTACTACTATGGTACAGACCAGCCTAAGGGTAATCTTTCTAAAATGGATGGGGGATTATCAACTCAGTATTCACTCTAGTGCATGATCAATGTTACTTTAACTACACACATGTACCGACACATCCAAGGGACTTAATTTGGATAATCATATTATCTTTACAAGAATCCATAAAGGATTTATTATGTTAATGAAAATGGTTAAAGAATAAGATTAAACCTAACCAGTATAATCCTATACCGATCAAAGAGTGATATAAGTTGAATGAAAGTATAATGTAATGATTTTGAAGATTTATCCATTTTGTGGTTGAATTTTTCCAGTAATTATATTAAACTAATCCAATGATGGTGTTCATCTCTAAATATTATCTCCACATGGTTTAAGAAAAAGGTTAAGTCCATTGTAATCAGATAAAAATGGATGTTATGGGTAGTTTAGTGATTGTCCCATGTGTAAATTCATAAAATCATCTTTGGAGTGAGAAATGGTTGATTTTTCTAAATGAGATATCAAGAATTATGGTTAAAAATGTGAACATAGTTTAGTTATCAAACACCCAAGATAAGATAAGTATAGAGTCTAACAAAAGTTCAGGAGTTGAAGATGTAGAAGGAAATAATATTCAATTTATACATTTCATGAATTTGGGAAGAAGAACAGTGTAATGTTTTCCAAATGAATTATGAGATATTTTCCAATTAAATGTCAGGAGATCAGTGGACATAGTGAAAATAAAATAGACTTTATCATGATGTATGACTAAAAATTCAATGTCTGAAATGTGTGGAACTTATACATTATCTATTTAGTCATACTAAAAAATGTATAATAATGATTATTGTCTCTAAAAATTTCAATTAAATGAAAAATAAAATGAAACTACAACTAGAGAAGCTGGTTTTGAAAACAATATGCATTGATGAACACTTATTATCCACTCAATAACTATGAGTATTGCATTCTGATTTTTTTGAAGCTACAAGTATATTCAAATAATGTTTTCTAATAACATAAAATATATTACTAGATAAGTATATTTTGAATAATTGATAAACAATTATAGTGTTATGAATATTTTTTTTCCAAGAATATAACTCTTCTCAAATTGATATTTATAGCAATTTTTCTATTTAATATTATTATCAGTACTTTAGTAAAATATGGTGTGATATTAGGAATGTATTGTATCTCTATGAAATGATGACTTAAAACACAGTAAAATCACATATAAAATTAAAACAATGATTACATATTAATACTTGGATAACAACAAAATCCTTATAAAAAACCTACATCCATTGTATTTTTCTTTTTTAGAAAAAATGGTTAATGAAAAACTCAAAATTATATATATTCCTATTATTATAGATTATATGAGTTCACTTGTCATACAAAGTAATGTGACGTTGAGAACTCATTATAAATCATATCTAGAGTGATGACATTATTTTTTACACCCTAATCCTTCCATTAGTTAGGATTAATTAAAATTGAAATAAGGAAATTTATTTTTGGGGGAGAATGCAAAGACGTTGAAGTTCAATATGTATTTTCCTTAAATATATATTATATCAAAAAAATTTCTAAAAAAATTAACTAAATGGAAACCATGATATTTTCAAATTAAACATGACCATTTAAATATAGCCATTGATATTCACATGTATATATAAAGTAACCATGTTATAATATATATGATGAATGTGGAATGAAATGGAATCAGGTAGAAAAAGTATCCCTTATGAATATTATTTATCTGATCTTTGGAAGGGGGTATAATGGGTATGTTTTTATTTTTAACAATTCTAATACATACTTGAACAATTATGTAATGAGGTAAATTTTGGATGAGGATGATTTAAGCTCATGGAAATTTCCATGAGATTCGTGCTAGCAGAATCAAAACCCACGACAATCACTAGAGATTTCCATCTATTTAAATATTATGTAGAGATATTAAGGATGTATTTAAAAATAAAATAGGATAATATAATCATGTAATTATTAATTTAATAATCCATATATGAAATGATTTTTTCAGATTTTTCATTTTGTATTTTAAGTAAAAGAATGTTTTTTTAATTAACAAATATTTTAATTATATTTAATATTTAAAATAAATGTTTTAAAAAATTTATAATTATAATTTGATGAAATAAAATTAATATAAAATTGAATCATGTCTTTATAATCTTAGGGTAAATGTTTTGGGATTTTATATAATGATTTATTTTTATGTGGATAGTGGATGTACCAATATTTCAAAGAACTATCATTTTTATGACATTATATAAACAAAATGATTACAATAAAAAAATTAAACCTTATATAAATGAAATAAATATTTTTTGTAATAAAAATTAATCATTTTATCATACCAAGTTCAAAATATATAAAACATTATTATCATTTTGGAAATTAAAGTCGTATTTCATAATAAAAATTGTTTTTATGTGCTAACATTAAAAATTATATTTTATCAAAAATTAAGATCAAATATAAAGAAAATTGATTTAATTTTTGATATTAGTGTTTGAATATTATATTATAAATAAAATTAAATATAATATCATAAAAATGAGATTGTTGTAATTAATGTTAATTGCCACGACGATAGTGAAACTACAGTTTTAAAAGGATCGTTCTACTATCACTATTTAATCTCAATCTAATCATTTAAATTTTTATAAAATAAATAATGAATATAATATTATTTTTAACACATATATAATTATATTAAAATGAATTTAATTTTTAATAAAAACTAAATAAGTTTAATTACACTTAAGGTGAAGTAATTCAATTATCCAAAAAAATAGTTTTTCTATAAATTACCTATTTTAATTTAAAGGTAAATTTTGTTAAATTTTAAAATTTATTTGAACTAAAATAAGAGTAAATTAATATTCCCAAATAAATTAGTTTGGGTTATTTTATATTTTAGAAAATAATAAATTACTTTTAAAAAAATAATTACCAAATTAACAACAATAAATAATAAAAGTAAAAAACATAGAATAATTTACTTCAAACACATCTAAAACATGTGTTGAAATTCATGGATTAGTATTAATTGACCCATTATCACCACAAACTATTTTAATAATGACATTTGGAGCAATTAAAACTAGAATAGTCTAATTGCATTTTTGAAAAATATGGGGTTTTCAATGAAGTTCATATCCCTTCACTTATAAATTGTATAAATTCAACCCTTCCAATGCTCCACATTCACCACAATTTTTTTTAACTTATGAAATGTTTTATTATAATTTAATTTCCATGAGAGTCTTAAACCCATAGAAATTAAAAGATATCATAATTCATTAAATTCCAAGGTGATATTCAAGAGAAAGTTAAATGCCCCATAAATATTAATAATTAAGACTTAACTATTTCATTTTATTATTTTTCATCCAATCACACCCAAATAAATGAAATTTCTATGTCACTTGGTCTCTCCATTATGATGGATAAAGAGACTACGGATTCACGATATGAACATTTCACATGATTCTTGGTTGAAATTGATATAAATTAAACTCTTGTTGATCAAGTTTCTATATTTACCATTGAAGAGGATTTTAAATTGAGGATCATTTATGAGAATAATAAAAATGTATTTATGGATTGTAGTGTTATCAGACATGATTGAGAAACCTGCATAAGTATAGTGGTTTGTGACTTTTATTTTCTCTCTGGCCATGACAGGATGTCCTTTATGAAAGGATGTAATAAATTAGGTTGTTATGGTTTTATAGACCAAAATGTGAATGATGGTAATTATATGTAGTAATTCATGCACTCTACTGGTTGGTAAGGTGATTCCTATTCATATTGATGGACAAGATGTTCCAGCCTCTTCTTTGAATGTTAATGTGGGGAATTCTATGTAGGGATATTATTATGTTGTTACAAGAGATGATCATAAACTAGTTTATACTGTTTTTAGGGTTTTTTTGTTAAGAATTGTAGAGGTCTGGATGTTGTTCAGATAGAGCGTCATAGTGTTGATGTTGGTATATGATGTAATCAACCAGATCAGAACTCTAAATAGGTGATAATATTTATTAGTAATGGTAATTCTTTATATGATCATGTAAATAATGTTTTTCTTGAGATGAATATAAGAGGTGTGTATTTTGGGGAGCTTGGGATAACCCCTTTTAATGCTAATGTAACATCTGTTCGATGATATGATATGAGGAAACCCTAGTCAAAAATTGTCACTAATAATGATCTTAGTGAATGTGAGGATTGTTTGAGAGCAACCTAGATTTTTCAAAAAATAGTTTGATGGATTCATCTACTATATCATAATTAATGGAACACATTTATAGGGAAGTAGCTGTGAAATACATTCATAATTAGAGTCATAAAGGAAATAATAAATTAGGGAATGAAGGAGTTTAAATGATCTCATGTAAAACTGGATTTCAACATGAATTAACTACATTTTTATATTAGAAAATTTAGTGGTCAATTGTCACTAATGTTATACGTTTTGGGGTATATGATTCTCTTAACAATTATGTAAGTCAAGTGTCTAATGATATTCCTGATACTGAAAAGGATGAATATATAACTCTGCATTAGAAAACATAGAGATGGGGTAAGCACCCAAAGGGTTAAGGATAGGGACGTGGTCGAGAGGATGCAACTTGAGGGTGTGGAAGATGTGTTTCTTCTACATCTTCTATGATCACACAAAATTTGTTGAAGATTAAGGAGATGTACCCCACACTCTTCAATCAAATGAATTCATAGTTATAGTGGGAATATGTTGATGCTGACAATTTTGATCATGAATCTGATAATTAATTTGGTGATTCCTTATTTTTTTCTTATGGATTTGGGCTTCACCTTGTTTGACCCCATATTGTTTCTCATGTGCCTGTTTTCTTTTCCCCAATTTTAATAAATGGTTATAAACATCAGTTTCTAGTTATACCCACTTAATATATGCTAACAATAGTAATATAATTAACTATGTATAATTATCATACATATTTTTTTTAATATAAATGGAAAACCATTTTTTATTCCTTCTCTGATACCTATAATAACAATAGAACATTTCTCGTGCATACTTGATGAGTACCACCTACAAGAAATTACATCTTATATTTTTCATCACCACCTGTCGTGGACTATTCTAAGTATGGAATTGATGACTAAATGAGAAATATAACATTTATTTATGAGCATGAGAAGGAAATGTATTATCTTCCCTATTTCCATCTCACTCGTTGAGAAACGATGACTTTAACCATGTGTATAATAGGAGCACCTCTTACCAGAAATTACAATTTTTTTCAATATTGATTATCATTATTTATAAAAAATAATTTAAATATTATTCAATAACATTAAAAATTCTATATAATATCACTAATCATACGTAATGGTGATATTAAACATTTCTTTAACCATAATCACCCATTGTAATATAGTATGTTCTTGTTCAGGCCAGTTTAACCACTAATATGAAGGATGCTATAAAAATATATCATGGATGAATATTTAAACCTAAATACTATAATATTATAAGTATTTAAGAAAGTCACAAAGTTTTTATGCTTCCAGAGAAGTTATATTAACTATTTAACATACGATATAAATATCATCCTTGATTCCTATAATTACTGAAATAAGTAGCCACCGATTTCATTTTCAGGAAAAAAATTTAACACAATTATATAATAAGATCAAAGATTTATAAATAAATATATCTTATATATTCTTGTACCTTAAATTATCAGGTAATGATGAACTTTTAATCAAACAATGGGTACTAAAATAAATATTATAAAATATTCATGGAAGGGATAAATTTACAAACACCAAATTATAAACAATTATGTTATATCTGACTAACATATTCATAATAAATTATCATAAATGAATTAAATTAAATATAATGCACATGAATAAGGGTTTTAAATAAATATTATGGTATTTATGTTTTTAGAAAAGATAATAAAGTGCATTTGACTTCATGGGGAAACAAGGTATATTTCCATTGGCTCAAATTTCTATTCCTAAAGACATATTTATGCTATGCAACATGTTTTTTATATAGTTCACATAATACAACATTTTAATTTTATAACATAATTATATTTTAATTTATTATATTTTGTTTTTTAGTATATTTTTTTCTCACATGTGGTTAGGACTCAAAATATATAAAACATTTCAGCGTTTTTGACAATATTCCTTCCATTGTGTTAAAATATTTCTTATTGAACTCTATTATTCAGTGATTTATTTATTATATCTAAGAATAACATTATATCATCCCCTCATTATTTTTTGGAGTTTTAATGTTATTTATTATAACCACATTACTAAATTATTCTTTCCTCAAATAATATGCTTCTTGATAGGGGTTGCATGCTATCAATTCTTACTTCTTAAAAGATTATTCTTATGATGTACTAGTTTACAATTAGATGGTTTATATATTTCCTATTTTTAATATAATATCATGAATAATATTTTATTCATGGAATTTTATGTTCAATTCTATGATCTCTCACCTTCATGGATTTTGATATAAATGTTACTCAAGTAATATGGTCTCTTCTCTAACCATAGTTTAAATTAAATATCACATAAATTTTATAACCCATATACAGAAATTCCAAACTCTATATTTTCAATATTGTAGTAAAAATATTTTTTATTGGTAATCTTGGGGATATTCTTTTCTACTTTATATTCTTTTAAATTTAATTTTCTATAACATTTTTATGTGATGAGGATTTCAACAATGGTATTTTTCATATAATTGAAAGGAAGTTATTTTCCACTCATATTTTATTCCTTGCCTCTAATTATATGGATATCCCTATATGCAAGTAAAAAATATAAAACTATTACATTCATCTACATTTATATTTTATTCAATTTTATAGAAATAAAATGATATTGATGTTTCCCTTTATGGATTGTGTTCATCAACATATAAATATAATCATTTTTATCATTTATGATCTGAAAAAATTGTTTCCTTAAATTTAAATTTTCCAATGAGTCTTTCTATATAAAATATAAATGTTTTAAAATAAATTATAATCCTTACTAATTTATAATATATTTAATTATTTTAAAAATTGATATTTTAAAATGATCAATGGTAAACCTTGTTTCCAAATGAATTTTTACTAATTATCTTAAAATGATTTGTAAATTTATGTCTACAAATTTTTAAATATTTTATGATTGATTGAGTATATTATTAAAATGATTCCATATTACTTCTTCCTCTTGATGTATTGTGAAAATTTATATTCTAATATAGGATAAACCCATCTCTTCCCTTTACATTCTAAACCATTTACTAGGAATAGTAAGAACATTTAGTCTAATGTATTTCCTTTGGGAAAAATGTATTCTTCATTTATTTGATTAAAGTGTATTCATCTAGATTTCATACATCGATTTATTATGGAAATATTTGACTCAACTGTATAACCTATATTAATATGCTGTAAATTTAAAATCCTTTACTATCATTAAAGGTGTTTACATGGAATTACAATAAATATATTACAAAACCCATTTATTTTATATGGGTTTATCATTTTTTTATTATTTATGGAAATATGAATTGTCACAACCCGACCCTACCCGGGCTCGATCCACAACTACCCCAAGCCCGCCTCTATAGGCCAGGGGATGGCGACAAGTGCCAAAGGCTAAACAACTCGAGGAGGCCTTTGCCTGAGTACCTGTACACACACATGCATCCCACACAATACAGAAGTGAAGAGTAAAAAGAAAAGTAAAGTAACAACTGCTATAAATAAACCACAAAGTGCATCGACCACAAAATAGTACAATGAATGTGCTGAAGGTAAACAGAAAAGAAATGGGAAAAAACAAACACCAAACCAGAAAAGTGCCACAACCCGACAACAGGTAAAAACAAGTAAAACATCTGGGAGAGTCCCACACCCAGAACCCAACAACGACCACCACACTCGGTCCAAGCTCCTGAACTCCTAATATCCTCTGATGTCACGACCAACCTATCCATTGTCTGCAAGGACACACCAAGTGTGAGAAAAGACCAAGAAGGGGTGAGTATAAATAAACTTAGTAGGATGTCCCAAAGGCTTGAGGGAGCAACAAAGGAGCTATTGATGAGGTGAGTAGTAGATTGAACAGGTAGAAGTAAAGAAGTACAACAGAGAGAGTTCAGTAAAGAGTATAGTAGAGTATCTTCTCAACCCAAAAAGAGAAATGAAGTAGACTCATCTGAACACAAGGAGCTAGAAATGGTGAGAAGATGAAACCTCTTGTTGAGTCTTCGCTACCTATAGTAGGGGAGTAGACTAATCCAACCACGAGAAGATAGACACGGAAAAAACGTGGCATACCCCATATGTCATTGCCTCTCCTAGAAGGAGAGTAACCAAACTCAAGGAGTGGGTACTATAACATTTTATATACATATCAATATTCTCAATCAAGAAACCCATATAAGATCTCAAGGGGATCTCTGTCCTGTAGCTCAGCCCAAGAAAGTGAGTAGCCAACATGCCCATAAGTAAACACCATCGATGCCTAGAATCCAGCACGTCTTCCCTGAACTGCATGTCAAGGGGCTCAAATCACCACACCTTGAAACTATCTGCATTGGGTGGCATTGACTCGCCAGCACGGTTGTAGGTCATGTCACAAGGACACGACTCAGTGGGGAAAGCACCCCTCATACTTGAGAGTGCTGGGGGAGGTTAAAGCTAGACCTCATCACTGTCACACAATCGAGAGGTCTTCTCAATGTCGACGGGTCCCATTGCCCAGCCCGGGGAAAGGGAAATCTGCTAGAGGGAGACCTGGAACCACTCTGGACATCCCTACTGGATGGTACCCCACTGGCCATCCCTACTAGATGGTACACCACTGGCGATACCTACTGGATGGTAGACCACTGGCCATCCCTGCGGGATGTTACCTCACTGGTAACCAGAACACATAGAGGGAAACACGTCATGATAGATCGCGGAAGGATGATATGTTCTCGATACACAGCTAGGGATTCTGCACCCATGGCTCACTTGGGGATCCATACCCTACTGAAAACAACCTCCTGGGTAGATGATCGGGGCCTGCGTAATGTGTTGGTCACCCCTATACCCAAAGAACTCTTCCAGGGTACACGAAGGGATGTGAGGATCTTCACGGGCCTCTTGGGGTGATCATGCTTCAATCCGCTGAGTCACTGTCGAAGCGGACCATGAAAACTCACTCTAAAAAGTGGGAAAACACCCACACTGTATGAACACACATAGTCGTAAATGATACCACAGTCTGGTGAAAGGAACAAAACACTGAAAACCCCCTCAGCTGAAAGAACAGGGGAACCAAAACAAATCTTACAGTCAAACCATCAAGAACAGAACCAGTGGACCCACTCATCCCTGCTGGTCGAAACCATCGAGAACAGGAGGATACTCTACGTCACGAGAGGTCAATGATAAGTAATGTAGAACACGACACACATAAGGGGAATACACGACATGTGGCCCTATATCATCTCCAAACCAAGCACACCAACATCCTTGGGTAACAACCACAACATGTACGTCCCGGCATTCTTGTATACTCTTAGAGTATAAATCATCTCTATCCCAAAGGATATCATGCACACGACACCCAACATCAACGCGAAGGGTGAAGACATAATTTTACCAACCTACATTTTCCAAGGCCCTAGAAAAGCCAACCACATCTCTTTAGACATCAATGTCACTCACACAGGAGTGAACGTGATCTCACGCCAAGGGTTTTCTTCCAAACACAGCATGAAGAACCGCCACCGGAGCACCTTTCATATTTCCACATTTAATAAGATCACGTAAGAGGCTCTGCTCGCCTGAACAGATTACAGTATTGAAATCCTCATGGAAAAACATGTGAGATATCCTATCTAATCACGTCTAATGCATATCCAACGTAAAATTCATCTGACACCGCTTTACGCTCGAACGACGTCCCGTGGTCCTGAGCCTCGGCCCCGATAACAGTCGGGCGCATCGCACCATTGTGATCCCCTCGTGAAGACACGTAAAATTGACTTCCTACATGCATGGAATAGATATCCAGAGAAAAGATGCATTTCTCCATATCGCACATGAGTGGTGCTTCATGGGACTCGCATCTCTGTCCAAAAGCGTAATGAACGGATCACACCGTTGCGATCCTATCGAAAAAGTACACAGGATTGGCTATCCACTTGTCTGAAATGGACACCCAGTGATAATGATAGTAATCATAGCCAACTACTGAAATGGCCATCGTGGGGCCCACACCATCATTCATAAATAAAGCGGGCGGATTGTTCAATTGAAATTCCTTCGAAAAAATACTCCTAAGAGACTACTCACACTCCCTAAACGGACATCTAATGAAAAAATTTTTAAAGCGCTGCACGCAGCTTAAAAGATGGGATGTGGGAACCATGCCTCATCTTGGGATTCAACCCCTAAAACCACTCTGTAATTCATTGCCTTGGGGCCAGGGTCCCAATGTCGCTGACGGTTCTTAAAACCGACTCTAGATGTGTCAGTGACGCCCATAACAAAACCCCTGGAAATAAAACGTTAATCCACTTAAGGGCGTGACACGCCACCAAGCCCTTCGTCTCGAAAATTAAAATCCCCAAGACTATCTCAAAACGTTCATCTCGATCCATGGATCGTGTCACCGTAGACGTCACATGAATCAGACACCCGATTAGAATTTTAGGGGCATTTAAATATTTAATAGACCGATAGGGTGGGCCGGGCCGGTTCGGCCGGCCCACCATATGCCTGAACCGGCCTGCAGTTCACTTCGCAGTCTGGCCCCTCTCACTCGGATCGACCTAAGCCGGTATGACTTCCGCAACATGGACCCACATTCTTCAGGTCCTCTGCACGTCCCGGGGTCGTCGTGACCCCGGTCTCCCCCACCGACCGACCGACAGTTGGCTGGTCTCCCCGCTCGCCATGGCTCGTCAATGCCTCTGCATGCCAGCCGCCGCCGCCATCCTGCTTGAGTCAAGCCTCCGCTAAGGCAGCCTATTGAGGAGCCACCAGCGCCTCCACCTCCGCTGACACCCGGACCACCCTGCGCTGAGCCGCCACCGCCTGAGAAGGCCGGACTGCCGCTACCCCTGGCCGCTGCAGCCCGGATGGCGGAGCCTCGCCAGAAAACACCCAAACACCCATTGTTCTTCGGCGGATGCCTGTGATCGCCTCGGAACTCAGATTTTTAATCTGAAATATGATTTGGGAATATCAGAAAAATTACTTCGCAAACTTGGGCTTTACTCGAAGATCAAACAGAATTTCAACACTATAATTCAACTTAAAAGAATGGTTGGGAAATTAAAATTCAATAATGAAATCTCCTACCTGCAGGGGCGTATCCCGACGCTTTGTCGTCAATCCGACTTCACCGTAGCCGAGGTATCCTTGATTGGAGAGGAGGAGGGCTTGAGGAGGAGCTCTCTTTGATTGGGAGCATTCTCCAGAGGATGAACCAAGGGGGAGGGGTGTGTTTAGGCTTAAATAATGAAAAATTAATTAAAATTTTAATTTATTTAAAAGCCGTAATTAACCCGCATCTGAAACTCTCGACAGGGTCGAGGTTCAGCCTCCTCTATGGTAAAAATCAACTCCCGAGAAAAATAGAGGCCTCGTAATTTTATTCCGATCTTCCGTTTGAATGTTATAAAACTCAATGCCTGATGACGCTAAATTATGAAAATGCCCCTGGCGGAATTTTTCACAGAAGGGCTACGCACGTGAAAATTACACCCTTCCAAGGATATACATCACATTCTAAACTCAACAATGCCCTAGGTTTTCTCATCCATGCAACCGTTTAAGAGATACATGAGTTTAACCATTAAACGAATAAATTAAATATTTTATTTATCTGTTTAATGTTCCGTCAACGGACGAGGGGTCCCAACATCCCACTCTGACATGTTTTATGTCGTTACTAGGGTAAACAACGCATTTCGGACCCATACATACTCTCAGATTTATGATCCAAATTATCTTTTAAGAGTTTTACAATTTATTTGGCATGCCTAGTGTGAATGCACTGATGAATTAATTCCGGCCACACCGGGGCTCGGAATCGCATGCTGTCTGAAGGCGCTGCTCTAGAATAACATCAATAATATTTCAATGTCTTTTAATAAAAAAACTGGGTTCGTAAATCATTCCATCATTCAATATTTTCATCCATGAAAAGAAAAACCAGGAAACCACTTAGGGTACTAAGCCCACATCTGGCTCTCCCGTACCCAAAAGAACTCTTGCAGAGTTTCGCATCACCGAACATAGAGGAATGGATTTGATCTGTTTACATGAGTTCTGCCCTTGCTAATGATGTGCATAGGATCACACACACATCTCCTCAGGCATGGCATGCAGGAGACGTCGTGCACCCACTCCAGACATTATGGTTAGGGAAAGGGGGTAGGGAGCCTCACCATCCCTTCGCACGGTTTCAAACAGCCCAAAGGCCATTGGGGGTAGCTTACCTCCCTGACCGAACCCCTATGTCACACGCCGCCACTGGAATCACCATTTTGACCCGGGATGAAGCCCGGTGATTCCCTCTATCAGAATATTCATTTTGTGAAACTCCCAAGGATATCTGATCACGCAAGGTTTCACAGTCGACATCTCGCAACCAAGACTCTCTTACATGCTTGGAAAGCTATGGAGTCAACACCATCCACTAACAAAAAAGGTTCTACACCTTCCACTATAACAACACAGGGTCACACCAACGCCCCGTGCCACCCTGGTAACAACTCAAACAAGGAGCAGGGAGAAAAGTATTTTACACACAGAGTCTAACAATTATACTGAAAAAATTAGAAAAGTCATAAAGCGTACCTGTTTCCACCTCATGATTCATAGGATCGTAGACATCCAAAGGTCGCTGTTGTTTGTGGTCCCAACTGTCAGCTCCCAGAGCCTGATGTGGACCACCTGGTGGTGATGGAAAGACCACGTAATGTCATCCCCCACTTCCAGCTCCTCCCCCTCTTATGCTTGCACCACCTCTCTGGGCTCTACTCTGATCACAACACTGCCTCAGTCGTGGTGGTGCACCAGCCGCCTGCCCGATATTCTTAGCATGCCCGATCAGGTAGTCTTACGCCAGGTGACCTCGCCCATCGCAAGAATAACACTTACTCTCTCCGGGATACACTAGTGCCCTCCGGTGCCACTATGGTGTATGACCACACCCCTAAGTCAGGTTATCGAAAAGCCACCTGTGTTGAGGTCCTGTCATCCGCACCCGCTAGCTGCGACAGACATCTCGGCTCTATTGAGCCTGATGGAACCACTAACTATAGAACATGACAAGAAGCTCTCGGTCAGCAGTGCCTCCTCTAGCACCTTGGCAAAAGTGGAAATGCACAAGGGTACTATGACAGCACAAATCTCTTTGCAGTGACCCTACTCGAACATCGGTGCTCGAAATTTTCCATCGTGGACTCTGTCCGGGTAAAAGCGTGCACGATCTGCGAAACTAGTTGCATACTCAGCCCCCATCATCCCTCCTTGTTGAAATTGTGGAAGCTCGTAGATCCGAACAGAGGGTAAGCAGGAGGGGTAAAACTCCTCACGGCACAACAGCTGAAAGTCGCCCCATGAAAGTGACAACTCATCAAGAAACTGAGTCACCAGACTCCACCAATGCCCACATACTCCGTGGAAAAAGGCTGGCAGCCAAATCCCCCATAAGATCTATCGGTGTCTGCACAAGTCTGAAGAGGAAAACCAGTGTCTCAAGCCAATCCTCTACTGCCTGAGGGTCTGGCTCACCACTGAACCTCAGTGATCTCTGTCCCTGGAACTCACAGAGCATGCTCAACCTGCGCTCAAGCTCAGTCTGCTCTGCTGAAGGTGCCTGCTACTCACTAGGTAGGGGTACTACTACCGTCCCACCCGAAGAAAGGTACTTTCATGATGGGTCTTGGACTGAGGCCTCGTACATCATATGGTCATCATCATGAACCAAAGCTGGTATCTTGTCTGGCTGTCTTCACGGATACATCCTGAATGGGGTCATGGAGTTCTGCGGTCATATGAGCAATATGTATGTTGCAGTAACAACAATGGGGAGCTGACTTAATAAGGATAGTCAAGACTCAATCCTATGTGATTCCCCAACCAATTTTACTTGCAACGAGTGTCTCAGAGTTCCGTGTCGTCAAGAATTTTATCAAGGTCCTAGGGAATGGATAAGCCGGCCGCCACACCATCACTGGACTCCCTGGCCTGAGAGACGCCCTCGAGAAACGTTAACATTGTCGCCCTAAATCCCAACCAATTCCTTTTTAGGAATGTCTGAACAACGTCCCAAGGAACGAATCACCTCTGATACCACATTGTCATAACCTTACCCTACTCAGGCTCAAGCAACAAGTACCCCTAGCCCACCTCCATAGGCCAGAGGCTGGCGGAAAGCACCGAAGGCTAAGCAACTCAGGGAAGCCTTTGCCTGAGTACTTGTACACACAAATGCAGCCCACTCAATGCAGAAGTGCAAAATAAAAAAGTAAAGTAATGTACCAACTACTATAAATAAACCGAAAAGTGCATCGACCTCTAAACAGTACAAAGTAAGTGCTGAAGTTAACCTAAAAAGAAAACGAAAATAACACAAACCCAACTAGAAAAGTGCCACAACTGAGAAATAGGTAAACAAAAGTAAAACAAATGGGAGAGTATCACACCTGGAACATGACTATGAAAACAACACGCGGTTCATGCTCCCAAACTTCTAAGCTCCATTGAAATCACAACCATCCTGTCTGTCGTCTGCAACGGCACACCAAGTGTGGGAAGATCCCAAGTAGGGGTGAGTATAAAAATACTCAATAGGATGTCCCTAAGGCTCAAGGGGGTAACAAAGGAGATACTTAAGAGGTGAGTAGTAGATCGAACAAGGAAAAGTAAAGAAGTAAAACCGAGAGAGCACAGTAAAGAGTATATTAGAGTTTCATCTCATCCTAACAAGAGAAAGGAAGTAGACTCATCCATTCACAAGGAGCTAGAAATGCTGAGAAGAGGAAACCTATCTTCGAGTATTCGCTCCCTATAGTAGGGGAGTAGACTCATCCAACCACAAGAAGCTAGACTTAGAAAGCACGTGGCATTGCCCGCGCGTCTTCACCTCACCTGGAAGGAGAGTAACCAAACCCAATGAGTGGGTAATAGAACAAGGTATATACATATCCATATGCTCAATCAATAAACCCAAACAAGATCGCAAAAGGTATCTCCATCCCGTAGCTCAGCCCAAGAAAGTGAGTAGCCAACAGGCCTAGAAGTAAACACCATTGATGCCCAGTATCCCGCATGTCTGCCTCGAACTGCAAGTCAAGGGGCTAAAATCACCACACCTTGACACTATCCACTTTGGGCAGCACTAAATCACCGACATAGTTTTAGGTCGCGTCACGAGGACGTGTCTCTGTGGGGAAAGTGCCCCTCGTACTTGAGAGTTATGGGGGAGAATCAAGACACACATCGTCACTATCAGACAGTCGAGAAGTCTTCTCAATGTTGATGGGTTCCCACTGCCCAGCCCTGCGAAAGGGTAATATGCTGGAGGGAGACCCGGAACCACTCTAGACATCCCAGCTAGAGGGTACCCCACTAGCCATCCCTATTGGAT
Source organism: Viscum album (assembly GCA_963277665.1). Classification (NCBI taxonomy): domain Eukaryota; kingdom Viridiplantae; phylum Streptophyta; class Magnoliopsida; order Santalales; family Viscaceae; genus Viscum; species Viscum album. Next base: position 1,157,788,984 of record OY728162.1, read on the forward strand.
TGTACACCACTGGCCATCCCTGCTGGATGGTACACCACTGGCCATCCCTGCTAGATGGTACCTCACTGGTAAACAGAACACATAAAGGGAACATGTCACGATTGATGGCGGAAGGAAGATATGATCTCGATACATAGCTAGGGAGTATGTGCCCAGGGCTCACTAGGGGCTTCGTACCATACTGGAAACAGCCTCTTGGGTAGAGGATCATGGACCACATAATGTGTTGGTCACCCCTATACTCAAAGAGCTCTACCAGGGTACATGAAGGGATGTGAGGATCTCCCCGGGCCTCTCGGGGTGATCATTCTTCAATCTGTTGAGTCACTGTCAATGTGGACCGAGGCAACTCACTATAGAAAGTTGGAAAACACCCACATTATATGCACAAACGTAGTCGTAAACGATGCCACAGTCTAGTGAAATGGACACAACACTGAAAACTCCCTCAGCTGAAAGAACAAGGGATCCAAAATAACTCTGTGAGTCAAACCATTGGGAACAGAACCAAGGGACCCACTCAACCCTGCTGGTCAAAACCATCGAGAACAGAAGGATCCTCTACGTCGCAAGAGGTCAAAGATACGTAAAGTAGAACATGACACACACAAGGGGCCCACACGATGTGTGGCCCTATGTCATCTCTGAACCAAGAACACCAATGTCGTTGGGTACAAACAACAACATGTACATCCTGGAATTCCTATATACTCCCAAAATATACCACATCTCTAGCCCAAAGGTTATCATGCCCACGACACCCCACATCAATGCGAAGGGGGAAAACATAATTTATCCAACCTACTTCCTCCACGGCCCTAGCATGGCCAACCACATCTCTTTAGAAATCAACATAACTCACATGGGAGTGAATTTGATCTCACGCTAAGGGTTCGCTTCCGAACACAGCATGAAGAACCACCACCGGAGCACCTTTCATATTTCCACATTTAATAAGTTCACGTAAGAGGCTCTGCTCCCCTAAACAGATTACACCATTGTAATCCTCATGGAGAAACACAAGAGAAAGACTATCTAATATCCTCCAATGGATATCCAACATAAAAGTCCTCTGACACTACTTAATGCCCGAACGGTGTCCCGTGGTCCTGGGCATCGGCCCCAAAAATAGTTGGGCGCATCGCACCATTGCGATCCCCTCAAGAAGACACGTCAAATTGACTACCTACATGCATGGAACAAATATCTGGAGAAAAGATGCATTTCTCTATACCGCACATGAGTGATGTTTCGTGGGACCCACATCTCAGTCCCGAAGTACAACAGACGGATGAAACCATTGCGATACTCTCGAAATAGTACACATGATTGGTTATACACTATTCTGAAACGGACTCCCGGTGATAAAGATAGGAATCACCGCCAACTTCCAAAAAGGCCCTCATAGGGCCCACACCATCGTGCAAAAATAAAGCGGGCAGATTGTGCCATTGCAATTCCCTCAGAAAAACACCCAGAAACGACTACTCGTACTCCCGGAATGGACATCGGTTGAAAATGTTGTAAAGCGCTGCACGCAGCTTAAAAGACATGACGTGGGGTCTACACCTCAACTTCAGATTCAACGTATAAAACCACACATGGAAGCTCCACCTCATATCTAGGGTCCCAATGCCAGTGACGGTGCTTAAAATGGACTCTGGATGTGTCTGCGCCACCAAAAACAACAACCCCTGAAAAAAATGTCAATCCACTTAAAGGCGTGACGCGCCACCGAGCCCTTCTTCTCAGGAATTAAAATCTCCGAGATCATCAAACCACATTCGTCTCGATCCAAGGATCGCTTCGTCATAGACGACATAAGAATATGTCACCCGGTTCAAATTTTAGTGTCCTTTAAATATTTAACGGACCGATCGGGTGGGCTGGGTCGGTTCAGCCGGCCCACCATACGCCAGAACCGGCCCGCAGTTCACCGCGCGGGCCGACCCTTCTCGCCCAGACCGAGTTAAGCCAGTCCGGATTCTCCAACATGGACTCACATTCTGTGGGTCCTCTGTGCGTCCTGGGGTCGTCGTAACCCCAGTCTCCCCCACCGACCGGCTGACAGCCGGCCGGTGTCCCCGCTCACCCGCGCCTCCGCAGCCCAGCCGCTGTCGTCGTCCCACTCAAGTCGAGTCTCTGCTGAGGCCGCCCGCTGAGGATCCGCCCGCACCGCCACCTCCACTAATTCCTGTACCACCCTGCACCAAGCCACCGCCGCCTGAGAGGGTCGGTCCGCCGCTACCCCAGGCCGCCACTGCCCGGATGGAGGAGCCTCACCGGAAAACACCAAAAAACCCGCTATTCTTCGGCGGACGACTGTGATCACCTCGAAACTCAGATTTTCCATCTGAAACATGCATTGGGAAGATCAAAAAAATTACTTCTCAAATATGGGATTTTATTGAATATCAAATAACATTTAGACACTATAATTCAACATGAATGACGGGTTCAGAAATTAAAACTCAATAACGAAATCTTCTACCTGCAGGGGCACAACCTGACGCTTTGTCGTCGATCCGCCTTCACTGTAGCCAAGGTCTCCTTGATTAGAGAGGAGGAGGGATTTAGAAGGAGCTCTCCTTGATTGGGATCATTTTCCAGAGGATGTACCAATGGGGGGAGGGGTGGGATTAGGCTTATATAAGGAAAAATTAATTAAAATTTTAATTAATTTAAAACCCCAAATTAACCCACATCTAAAACTCTCAATAAGGTTGAGGTTAAACCTCCCCTATGGTAAAATCCACCTCCCAAGAACAACGGGGGACTCATATTTTGATTCTGAGCTTCCGTTTGAATGTTATAAAACAAATGCCTGATGCCTCTAAATTATGAAAACACCCGTGGCGGTGTTTTTCACAAAAGGGCCGCAACCGCGAAAATTACACACTTAATAAGGTAAAAGGAATGTTCTGGACTAAGAGGTTCCCTCAGTTTTCCCATCCGAGAAACCGTTTCAGAGATAATTGAGTTTAACCATCAAACAAATAAATCAATTATTTTATTTATCCGTTTAATGATCTGTCAACTGGTGAGGGGTCCCAACGTCCCGTGACGACATGTTTTATGTTGTTCCAAGGGTAAACACCCCATTTCGGACACATACGTACTCTCAAATATAGGATCTGAAGTTCCATTTTGGAGTTATCCAATTTATTTGGCGTTCCCAGTGTGGACGAACTAAAAATTTAATTCTGACCACACCGGGGCTCGAAATCGCATGTCCTCTGATGGCGCTGCTGTAGAATAACATCAAGAATATTTCAATGTCATTTATAGGAAAAACCGGGATCTTACAGTAATGATTTATTTATTTGATTCCAATATATATATATATATATGAATCTAGTTTTCTTCCCATGAGTTTCCATTATTATTTAATTGATTGATCTACTACCAAACACATATGCATTGATGATAATGGTTGGGGTCCAATATCATCATATGATGTCTTGGTTAATGTTTTATATCTCAGGATATTATGTATAAATGGATTTCAGATATATGATAAAAATTTAAAGGGTGATTCTTCTTGGATAATGATCACAATATAAAGGGTACGATTTCATGGATATTCTCACAATATGATAGTATAATGAGATTATGTTTATTCCAAATTTCTTTTTTATTATATATCTCAATGGAATGATAAAATTCCATACCATATGAATGTTATTATGCTCCATTGATCTTTCTAATTAGCCCATGTTCACACAATCTTTTATAAATGGTGTATGTTTTTTCATTTGAGAATACATATCATTCTATGATGTAATATAGACTGCTCTTATTGTTCTATGTTTTTAAATAATATACTTCTCCAATGATATTGTTTTATTATACTCTTATGATATAAACCTTCAATAAATATTGATAAGTTTTTTCATTACTAAGAATTTTATATTTCACATTTTTAGGTTATTATTTCCCCATTTTCTGAAGATAAGTAAAAATTATGTTGTGTTTAGAATTGTATATTGTGTTTATAATTTGTGTGAGATGTAAATGACCTGTTATGGAATAAGAATCTAATTAAATTTTATAGAAATAACTATTAGATTTAAAGTAAATGGATTTTCTTAGTTCATATTTTATCATAATTCACCAATTATATAAACATAAATGATCATTTTTGTGCATTATAATGAATTTTTTTCTATAAGTCATGTACTTGTGAGACTATCACATTTATGTGGTGTCTTAGTTGGTATTTGATCTATGTTTATATTATATTAATGTTTAGGATGATAGCATTTGGGGATGTAAAATTCATCATGGATATAAAATTAAATAATGATCATAATTTCAAAGGGTACGTATAACTATTTTGGTTATTTGAAGTTATATAAAAAACATTATGTTTTATGAAAATAAAAAATTTGTAAAAATAAAATGATAAGTTCATTTATATGATAACATCATTGTGTTTTGGTACTATAGAAATTGTATGGTTATCCAAGTAATTAAATCATTGTATTGATATTGGCTAGTGGATGCAATTATGGAGGAGATTCACCTATGGGTAATTTATATGAAAATAATGTTGGTGTATTAAATCAATATTAACTATATTACATTATGAGTGGGTCTAACATTGTACACATGACTAGGAAATCATGGGGGATATAATTTTTTCAATAAAATTCTCTTAGAAATCAACTATGAAGGATTTATTATATTATCGAATTAGGTTAATAAATATAAAATAACCCAACCTAAATAAAACAATATTGACCTATAAGTCATTTAGATTAATGTGAATGTTCATACAATAATATTTAAGGGTAAAACAATTTGAGGTTTAATTTTTCTTGTAATTATCTCAAAATAATTATTTTATGGTGTCCATCCCTCGTAGTTTACTCTTTTTAATATTATTATTGAATAAAGTGAAATGGAACCATGTTACCAATGAATTCCATGGACATTTTGGATATTTTTCTAATAAAAAAACTAATGGGATTTGAGTTGGATTAAGAAACAGAAGGTTGTTCGAAACCATTAATCATGATTTCTGATTAGAAATGTAAAATTAGTTGAGTAACCAAACACTACAATGAAGATAATGTTGCAGTCTCACAAAATGTTTTGGATATAATTATGATCAAGGAATGAATTTAAATTTCCATCATCTTATGAATTAATGAATAAGAATAATGGAATGCATATCAAATGAATTTGGTTATGTTTTATATATTGTAATGAATGGAATATAGTTTCTAGTTTTCATGAAAAATTTATGTCCTCATTGGACATAGTGAAAGAAAATAATTTTCTTCTACATTTACCGATAATAGTTTAATATATTATATTTGATGAAATAGGAAATTATCCTTGTTAATACCCTAATCTAAGTGCTAATAAGGATGATATGAACTATATATTTCTTATAAAAGGGAAATCATGTGAGAACACACCTAAAAAGTAAGTTGTAAAAATGATATGTAATGAGGATCAATGATCACCCATACAAGATTTTTGAGTGTTTTATTCTTATCTAATTTAGCCGACTCCAATACACCTAGAGTGTTTTCTAAAAACAAAAAAATCTCCACCGAATTACAAGATGATAAATTATTAATAAGGAAATTTAGTGGTATGATTATTGTATCCTAATAATACAACTCCTCCATAATATATGTTTATAGGGATGTTCTTCCTATAGAATTATATTATCCATTATTTAGTCATATATGATGTTATATTAGGAATAGATTAGCTTTCTTAAAAAAAATTTCCAATATTATAAAATCAATTTAAAAAATCTTCCCATGCTCATCTATTAGTAAAGGATTTACTATTAGATCACTATGAAACATTACTCCTATTGTATTAAGGTATTTCACACCAACGGTTAATGAAAAACATAAAATTAGTTATATTTGAATCATGAGGTAAAAAATAAGTTCACTTATCTTACAAATGATAGTGAAGATGAAATTGTCTTATAAGTAAAAGATAGAGTCAAGTATATATTATAAACAACCTTTACAATTTCATTACTATGTAATAATTAAAATTATGGGGAAACAGTGTATATAAGGGTGAAAAATTTAACATCTCAAAATTACTGTATTTATTTTCCTTAAATAAATTCTATTTTAATATCTTGGTCAATAAGAAATACCATACTAAAAATACAATTGTGTATTGAAACAAAATTATATTTTTATAATATATTATTCAAAAACAGTGTCTATAAAATATATTAATCATATTATTGATTATATGAAGCAAAAGGAAAGAAATGGAAACATGTGGAGGACATGTTCAATATTAAGCTCATTTATATGAAATTGGGCATGAGGTAACTTTAATAGAGTATTCTATTGACTAATCCCAATAAAAAATAAAAACATTAAAGTATGAGAGAAATCATATTAAAGTGAAATCCAAGCTCATGGAAATTTCCAATAGATCTATGCAAACAGAATCACAACGCAGATTTTCCTATAGATATTATTGTATATTTAGACCATACAGAGAGATATAATGGGGATATATAAATTTAAATTAATTTTATATAATCTGATAATAAATAATGTAATAATTAATTTTTGACATCTATTTTAAACATTTTTCATTTGGACTTTTAAAAAACAAGAATATTTATTTTCCCATAAAATTTTTTCGTTTAATTTAGTATTTATAAAATAGATATATAATTTTTTGTTTTTTTATGGAAAGAAATTAATATTAAATTTTGTAATGATAATAAAATCTAAGGGTGATTATTTGAATATATTGTAATAATAAATGATTTTAGTTGAATATTCAAAATACCGATTTTTCTATAAACTATCAATTTGATGATGTTATTTTCACACAAGAATAACATAAATGGTTACAAAACATGTTATATAATATATATATTTTATAATTAATATGAATATTTGAAAAATAATATTTTTAATTTATAAAATACATGATTATTATATTTTAATCTCATGTAATATTTCACACTAAAATATATTTTTATTCACTTACATTAAAAATTAATTTCAAACATTAAAAAATTAAATATTATAAAAAAATTCATATTTAAGATCATAATATCAATATCATTTGAAAATTCAATATCATTTTTATGAATAAATATGAAATTTAAAAGATAGAATTTAATTTCAGTGCTAATGGAGATACTGTAATTTTATTGGGTTTTATTATTAATACTATATAATTATTTTTTAATAAATATAAAAAAATTTAAAATAATGAATCTATTATTATTTTCCTACACCTGAATAAATATATTAACATTATTTATTTTGTATCATATTGTCTATATGGATAGAAACAATTAATGAATTAGTATGTATTTTTCTACAAAAACCCAATTTTTCAATAAATTATCTACTCTAATATAATATTTAATTTACTAATATTTATAAATTGAAATATATTACATGGTAATTAATTAATATTCCTAAAATAAATAATTTTATAGGATGGATTATTTTGTATTATTATAAATATTATATTACTCTGGTGAAAACTAGTTACCATGGTAAAAATAAAAAATTGTACAAATAAAAATCTAAGAATAAATGACATGAGTCATGTTTAAAACATATCTATAAATTCATTATTGTGGATTTAACAACCTAATATCTTCTATAAATTCATTATTTCTCCCTTTTGGATCTATTAGGTCTTTAATATTGTCTTTTTATTGTTACAAAATATTGGTATTCCTAAAAGTTCCATATTCATCACATATAAAAGTGGATCAAATAAATGATTCTAATGATCTACATTCTAATTTAAATTGTAGTAAACCCAACCCTATTTTCCTATAATATAATTTAAATTTAAATACTAAATTACCTAATAAATTAATTTAATCATAAACTATACATTATCAAAGAAACTTTCAAGATAAACCTCAAGGTCCCAAGCCAAGTATTACTTAATTCTTAACTTTTTTTATTTATCTTCCACGACTACCATAAACAATATAATATAATTATCTTAGTATAAAATGTAAACTAAAGGGTTTAATATTTTTAACATCGTTTTTACATAACTATAATAAAAAATACCAATTTAGTGCATATTTATCATTAAATTGCATTATTCATGGAGTTAGAATGGATTTATGGATGAATAGTTATGGCCATAAAATATTGAAAGTGCGTATCTTGAGATATCGAACATTATATGGGTAATTATTTAATCCAAAAGGATATTTTTTATCAAAAATTACTACAATAAAATCTATTGAAATAATCTATTCCTCAATGAATTATTTTAAACTTTGGAGTTGATGTTCCTTAAATGGGTTTCATTACTGATTTTAAAATTTTCAAATTGTGCACTTGTGGCTTTGGTTATCCATCTTAAGAATATAAATCATGATTGTGAATTATTTATTTTAACATTAATATACATCTATTAGAACATTTAATATTATCTTTTTATTCCACTCACTTTTTAATTTTCGATCAATTCCAATTTCCCAATTCAATCTCTTGGAAGTAGAAATCTACTAGTATTTTAGTCATTCTATAGATTAATTTCCATGATTCTCATTTTTATGAAAATTTTCAATTTATTTGGTTGAAGATATCATATTAAATATTAATAGTGATTCCATATGAGATTTTAAAGGTATTCCAAAAAATTCCACATTTTTATTTCATCGCTAAAAAATAAATATAATGAAATGGTATCCAAATTCATTGGAAATGGAAGAATGTATAGAGAAAAGGAAGAAAATTTACTCATATTTTTTTATTTGGGGGTTTTAATGTTATATTTGTTATATTATTCTTTTATCAATTATATTTTATAAGATTTATTCCAAAAAATATCTTCTATAGAAGTGTAATTTATAATGGATATAAATTTTGATCTATATGTTTATTTTATCTCCTTGAAAAGTCAAATGAAATCCAACAAAAAATTGATACTATAAATTGTCTATTTATATTTTTTAGTTTTATAATAAGAAAAACTTATGTTAATGATATTTTTAATTATATTTTTGGGATTAGTCCTTCTTTTAGACATCATTTATATTGGAATGCCATGTCAATTATATATATACCTAATAAGAAAAGTGGTTTTCTAATTCAAACATGTTTTCCAATAAAACAATTTATGACATTAATTGTTGGTTTTATATAAAAAATGAAAAAAGTGTAATGAAAACATTATAAACAATAACGCTGGATAACAAAATATATTAAAAATATAAAAATACCATTATTAAAATCATTTTCTACAAGTTTCATAGTTGATGGTTATGCTCATGGGGTGTTTATTTGATATCATAAATGGGGGATAAGATAACTTTTACCATAATTTAAATGTTTATAGACAACTCTTAAGGTTATTTTATATAATATTGAATATTTTAAGGGTTAAGAAAATATAACATTAATACAAACCCTGGGGATATGATTATGGGGAAATTATAAGAATAGGATAAAATATGAATGTTTTTGTAACATAATGACTATATGGTTAACCTAGAAATTACATCCCTATATGGATATTAGAGAGTGGATACTCCTATTTAATAAACCAACCTAAGTGTAATCTCCCTAAAAAGGCTGGTAGAGTATCAAATCAGTATTCACTCTAGTGTATAATGAATGATCCTTTAACTACACACATGTATAGACACACCCAAGGGATATGATTTGGATAATCACATTCTATTTAAAATACTTTATAAAGGATTTATTATATTAATGAAAAAGGTTAATGAATAAGATAGAACCCAACCAATAGGAACCTAGAATGATCCAAGAGAGATTTAGGTTGAACAGAAATATAATTTAATGATTTTAAAGATTAATCCATTTTGTGGTTGTATTTTTCATGAAATTATCTTAAAATAATCCAATTATGGTGTTCATCTCTAAATATTATCTCCACTTAGTTTTATAAATATTTTATGTCCAAAGGAACTAGATAAAAATGGATGTTAGGGATAGTTCAGTGATTGTCCCAATGTGTAACCTAATAGAATTTGAGTTGGAGTAAGAAATCATTGATTTTTCTAAATGAGATATAAAAAATTTTAATGCAAAATGTGAACTTAGTTGAGTTATCAAACTCAACAAATAAGATATGTATATAGTCTAATGGAATTTTTGGAGTTGAAGATGTTGAAGGAAATAATATTCAATTAATACATGTCACAAATTTGGGAAGAAACATGATGTAATGTTTTTCAAATGAATTATGAGATATTTTCATTTAGAAAATGAGGAAATAAAGAAGAGATTTTCCAAGGAAACATTAAGATATCAGTAAACATAGTGAAAATAAAATAGAGTTTATCATGATGTGTGACTAAAAGTTCAATGTCAGAAATGTGAGAAACTTATACATTATCCATTTAGTAATCCTAAAAAATGGGTTAATCAGGATCATTGTAACTATAAGTATCGATGAAATGGAAAATAAAATGAATCTACAACTAGAGAAGTTGGTTCTAAAAATGATATAGATTGATGAACACTTATTATCCACTCAACAACTTTGAGTATTATATTTTAATTTTTTTAAAACTACACCTATTTTCTAAGAATGTTTTCTAATAACCTAAAATTTATTATGAGATAACCATATTTTGAATAATTGATAATATATTATAGTAGTTTAATTATTTTTTTCCAAGAATATAACTCTTATCTAATTGATATTTATAGTAATGGTTTCTATTAAATCATATTTTCACTACATTAGTAAAATAAGGTGTGATATTAGGCATTGATTATATATCTTTGAAACGATGACTTAAAAGAGAGTAAAATCACATGGAAAAGTAAAACTATGATTACCAATTCATACTTGGCTAATAATAAACTCCATATAAAAAACAACATGGATTATATTTTTCTTGTTTAGGAAATACGATTAATGAAAAACTAAATAATATATATATTCCAATTATTATGGAAGATATGAGTTAACTAGTTATACCAATGAATGTGAGGTTGATACCTAATTATAAATTATATCTAGATCCATGTCCATATTTTTGACACACTAATCATTTTATTAGTTAGGACTAATTAAAATTGAAATAATGATATTTATTTTAGAGGGAGTATGTAGAGACTTTGAATTCCAATATGTATTTTTCCTAAATATATATTATGTCAATGAATTTTCTAAAAGAAATTAACTAAAAGGAAACCATGATATGTCAAAATGAAACTTGAACATTTAAATATATCCATTGATATTCATAGTTATAAATAAAGAAACTATGTTACAATATATATGAAAAAAGATGAATGAAATGGCATAGGGTAGCAAAAGTATCCCTTATGAATATTAATTATCTGATCTTTGGAAGGGGGTATCATGGGTATGTTTTTTTATTTACCAATTCCATTATATACTTTAATAATTATGGTTTGTGTTCAATATTATATGAGGATGATTAAAGCTCATGGAAATAGCCACGATATTCATGCTAGCATAATCAGAACCCAAAACTATAATTAGAGATTTCCTTTCATTTAAATATTATGTAGAGATATTAAGGATATATTTATAAATAAAATATGATAACATAATCATGTAATTATTTATTTAATAATCCATATATTAAATAGTTTTTTGTAAATTTTAATTTTGTATTTTAAGTAAAATAATGTTTGCTTTTCAATAATTTTTTCAATTATATTGAATTTTATATTTTTTTTAAAAAATTTATAATTATAATTTGATTAAAAAAATTAATATAAAATTGAATAATATCTTTATTATCATAGGGTGAATATTTTATTATTTTATAAAATGATTTATTTTTAGGTGAATAGTGGAAGTACCAATATTTCCAAGAACTATAATTTTTATGACATTATCTTAAAAAAAGAATACAATAAAAAAAACCTTACTTATATGATGTAAATATTGTTAATAATAAAAATTATTCATTTAAACATACTATGTTCAATTTATAAAAAATATTTTTATCATTTTGAAAACTAACATCGTATTTGATTATAAAAATTGTTTTTATATGCAAATATAAAAAATTAAAATATATCACATATTTAAATAAAATAAAAAAAAATGGATTATTTTTTGTTATTAGTGTGTGAATATTTTATGATAATTAAAATTATATTTTTAATCAAGCAATTGACATTGTTATGATTAATGTTCATTACCTTGATAATGGGGTGACTACTATTTTAAAATGATTGTTCTACTGACACTATATAATCTCTATCTAATCATTTAAATTTATATTACATAAAAATGAATATAATATTTTTTTAAACACTTATATAATTATATAAACATGAACTTAATTTTTAATAAAAACTAAATAAAGATAATTACACTTAAAGTGGAGTAAATCAATTATCAAGAAAAAATTCCATTTCTATAAATTGTAAATTTTAATTTAAAGGTTAATTTTATTAAAATTTGTAATTTATTTGGATTAAAATAGGAATAAATTAATATTCATAATAAATATTAGATTGGGTGATTTTATAATTTAGTAAATAATAAATTACTTATAAAACTGTTAGTTACAAAATTAACAAACAATAAATAATAAAAGAAAAAAATGAATAATTAACATACAACATGTTTAAAACATGTGTGTAAATTCTTGGATGAGTATTTATTGACCTATTATCACCACAAAATCTCTTAATTATGTCTTTTAGATCCATTAAAACTAGAATAGTGTAATTCTATTATTGAAAAAGAATGGGTATTCAATGAAGTTCCTATCCCTTCAATTATAAAAATGGATAAATTCAATTGTTTCAATTATCCACATTCACCTAAAAATATTAATTATCCAATGAAATATTTTTTTTATAATTTAATTCCCTTGTGAGTCTTAAAACCATAGTCATTAGTAGATAACCTAATCCATTCACTTCCAAGGTAATATTCAAGATATAGTTAAAGGGCCCATAAATATTATTAATTAATACTTAACTCTTTCATTTTATTAATTTTCATCCAATAATACCCCAATAAATGAAATTTATATGTCACTTGGTCTCCCCATCATGACAGATAAAGAGACATCAGATTCCTGGTATGGACAATTCATGTGATTATTGGTTGAAATTTATTTTAATTGAACTATTGTTGATCAGGGTTGTCTATCCATTGATGATGCAGATTTTAAATTGAGGATCATTTATGAGAATAATAAAAAATTATTTGTGGATTGCAGTGTTATAGGACATTATTATGATACCTGTATAAGGATGGTGGTTTTTGATTTTTTACACTCTCTTTTGAATGACAGAAGGTCCTATATAAAGGGAGGTTACAAATCAGGTTTTTATGGTTTTATAGACCGAAATTCCGATGGTGGAAATTATAGGTAGGCATTATTTCACTCAACAAGTTGGTAAGGTGATTAGTATTCATATTGGTAGACATGATTCTCCAACCTCTTCTTTCAATGTTAATGTTGGGAATTCTAGGTAGAGAGATTATTATGTTATTACAGGAGATGACCGTGAACCAGTTTATAATATTCCCAGGGTTTTGTTTGTTAAGAATGGTGGAGGTCTGGATGCTGGTCAGATGGAGCATAAGAGTGTTGATGTTTGTAAATGATGTAATCAACCAAATCAGAACTCTGAATAGGTGAGAATAAATATTCCTAATGGTAATTATTTATATGACCATATAAATATTGTTTTTCATGAGAAGAATATTGGAGTTATGTATTTTGGGTAGCTTGGGATATCCCCTCTTAGTGCTAGTGCAATATCTGTTCAACAATATAATAAGAGGAAACACTAGTAATAAATTTTCACTGATAAATATCTCAGTGAAAGCGAGGATTGTATGTTTTAAGATACAAAGTTCTCTTAATGATGATGTAATTCAAGTGTCTAAAGATATTCCTTATTCTGAAAATGGTGAATATATAATTCTACATCAGCAAACATGGAGATGGGGTTGGAATACAAAGGGTCAAGTCTGAGGACATGGTTGAGAGTATGTAACATGAGGGTGTAGAAGATGTGTTTATTCAACATCTTTTAATATCACACTAGAGTAGTTGAAGATTAATGATAAGTAACATGCACTCATAAACTAAACGAATTCATAGTCAGACTGTGAATATGCTGATGCTGATAATTTTGATCATGACTTTGATCATTAATTTGGTGATTCTTGAATTTTTTTGTTTTTCATATGGATGTGGGCTTTCCCTTGTTTTACCCCATTTTGTTTTCTCATGTTCTTGTTTTATTTTCCTCAAATTTAATGAATGGTGAGAAATTCCCTCTTCTGGATTGACCCACTTCATATAACCTAACAATAGTAATATAATTAAATATTTATAATTATCATACATATTTTTTTAATATAAATGGAAAACCCATTATTTATTCCTTCCCTTCCACATAAAAAAACAATAGAACATCACTCATGTATACGTGATGAGTACCGCCTCAAAGAAATTAAATCTTCCATTTTTCCTCACCCCCTCCCATAGAATATTCTAGTGATGAAATTGATCAATAAATAGGAAATATATAATGAATTTATGATTATAAGAAGGAAATATATTATCTTCCCTCTTTCCATCTTAGTTATTGAGAAATTAGGACATTAACTGTGTGTGCTTAAGAAGAACCGCTTACAGGTGTAATAATTTTATTTTTCAATATTGATTTTTATTGTTTTTAAAAAATAATTTAAATAATATTTATTAACATAAAAACATCTATATAATATCATTAATCATATGTAATAGTGATATTAAACACAACTATAACCATACTCACCCATTAAAATATAGCATGTTCTTGTTCGGTTTACTTTAAACACCAATATGAATGACGCTATAAATATATATCATGGATGAATATTTAAACCTAAATACTAATAAAATTATAAGTATATAAGAATGTCATGAAATTTTTATTCTTTATGATAAGTTATATTAACTATTTAACTTATTATCAAAATATCATCCTTGATTCCTATAATTACAGAAATAAGTAGTCACCGATTCCATTTACATGCAAAAAAATATAATACAATTACAAAATAAGATTATATATTTATAAATTAATATATGTTATATATTATAGTACCATAAATTATCATGTAATGATGAACTTTGATTCAAAAAATTGATTCTGAAATAAATATCAAAAAATATGTGTGGAAGCGTTAAATTTAAAAACACCAGCTACTGAAAAATTATGTTATATCTAACTAATATATTCACAATTAATGATCAGAAATTAATTAAATTTAATTTAATTCACATGAATATGGTTAAAAAAAATATTATGATATTTATGTTTTTATACAAGATCATAGAGTGTATTTGGCTCTGTGGGGAAACATAGTACATTACCATTGGATCAAATTTAAATTCCTAAATAAATATTTATATTATAAAACATGTTTATATTTAATATAGGTCACATAATAAAAAATTTTAATTTTATATCATGATTATATTATATTTTATGATATTTTATGTTATAGTATATATTTTTCTTGCACGTGGTTAGGACTTAAAATATATAAAACCTGTCCGGGTTTTTGATAAAAAGTATTACATCCATTGTGTTTCAAGTATTCTTGTTGAAATCTATTATTAAATTGTTTGTTTATTATATCTACGGAAAAAATTATAATATATCCCGTCATTATTTTTTTCGGTTTTAAATTATTCCTTATAGCATAATTACCAAATTATTCTTTCATCAAATATTATGTTACTTAATAGGGGTTTCATGCTCTAAATTCCTACTTCATGAAAGATTCTTATTATAATATATCGGTTTACAATTATATGGTTTATATATTTATTATGTGTATTATAATATCATGAATTATATTTTATTCACGGAATTTTATGTTTAAATCCTCACCTTCAAGGGTTTAGATATAAATGTTACTCAAGTAATATGGATTCTTCTCCAACTATAATTTAAAATCAAGATATCATAAATGTAATAACACATATATAAAATTTCTAAACACTATATTTCCAATATCATAGTAAAAATATTTCCATTGGTGATCTTGGTGCTCTTTGTTTCAACTTGTAAGAACCTGTGTTTTTCCGGACAGTCGTTTTGAGCAGAAATTTGAATTTTTGCTGTTGGAAGCTCATGAGGGGTAAAATGGTCCTTTTCCCCTACCAGATAATATCGGATATTTTTTCTGACAACTCCGTTGGACCTGGAATAGGGTGTTTACCCTAGGACAAGAGTTTGGAGGAATTCTGAGCTGTTTGAATTTTGGCGGAATATTTAATATTTAATATTATTAAATTAAATATTAATTTATTCACACGAGTTCATTTAGTGAAAACATTTTAAAGGAGCGTCGGATTGATATTCTTTCTGCACCTTTGAGTCTGGAATGGGGAGTTTATCCTAGAGAAGACATAAACTCATGTTGGGCACCGGGGCCGGCCCGAGCCCCTTTTTCTTCTTTTCTTTTCTTCTTTTCTTTTCTTCTTTTCTTTTCTTTTCTCTCTACTCCTTCCTCCTCCTTGCGCACCCTCCATTTGTGATCTTCCTTGGTGGTGTCCCATGGGGTGAATTGGGATATCGAGTAAATGGGATAGAAGGAAGGAAAGAGTGGTACCGATTTGAAGCATTTGACGCGCTGATTCCACGAAGGGCAACCGGGAGCCGTGAAATGAAACAAAGCTTCGGCTGTTTCTGCCAAATGGTTTCGCCATTTATGTTTTCACCATATATTCACATAAAACATTTCTTTTGAATTTTTAAAGTCTTATATTTCTTGCTTATATTCCCATGGGGCTCAATCTGTTGTTTCGGGGGCGAAAACGGGCAAATCTAGCGTTTTTTTGGGATTTCCCATCGGAAAACCCCGTATACATGGCATGTGTTCCAGGGGAACATGCCATGTACTTCTGGTTCAAAGAAGTTGAAGTTTTCTTATGTACACACCATGTAGTGGGTGGACGTGTGTCTGGATGTGTGGAATAGAACACGGTTTAATGGTTTTTTTGAAGTACACGCCGTGTACTTTGAGTACACACCTTGTAGCGGTACATGGGCAAGTGTTCAAGTGAAAACGAACACGGTGTGAATTTTTTTGAATAGTACATGCCATGTACAATAAATTAAATTCCGTGTACTCTTACACAGGTAGGCCCAATGGGTTCTGGCCATGTCCTCTGGCCATGTACTGCTCTGGTTTGGTAATTTTGGGATATCTTATACTCTAGAAGTTAGAATTCAGCATGTGAGTAGTCGATTTTGAGCGTTTTTTAGTGTAGATCGTGATGGTGGAATCCTTTTGACATTTAGAGGACATATAAAGGGGGTTTTGTAGGTTTTTATCTAAATGGAGGGGTTCTTCCTCCATTTATCATGTCCACTTATCACCTTAGGGTGAGACTTGGCATGGTTTCTAGGTTGGGTGTTTGGACCAACATAGTTGACACCATTAATATGAGATGATATGTGATCTATCTTTGGTAACTTTTCTTGAGAGGACGTTTCCCTTGTTAGATGTGCCCTTCTGGCCTAAGAGGCCATGAGACCGGATGCTTCTAAGGGTCCCCTTAGGGATGCCTTGCTTGTGTGCTGAACTTGGGAGTCCTTATAAGAACACTCTCATGTTTTCTTTGAGAGGACCCCTGTTATAGGTTTCATCATTTGTTCTTCATTCAAGGATCTTATATAGGATTCCTCTTTGATAAGTATCCTGTGTAGGATTCCTTATCCTTTGTTATCTGGAGGATCCTAAGCAGGATGACTCCATGGTGTTTGACTTGTAGGACCTAGAGGGTGCCCATAGTTTGATTGACCTGAGTTGTTACGTTGGGTTGGTGCATTGAGAACACTTGTTCTGGTAAGAAGTCCTGGCTGGCAGGGATTGGGATTGCTGATCTGATTTTGTGATGTTACAGTTGTATATGATTTTCACCTTGAGAGACACACATGTTGTGTGGTGTTTTGGTTTACTAAGGATCTCTGGCTCTTTTCCATTAGTAAGATGTCAGGAATGGATTTTGACTCTTGGCCGGCAAAGGCAAGAGGTATCTCATGAATCATACTAGGCACATAGGATTCACAGCATATAGGCCTATTAGTGTGTGTTATTACTAATGACTGAGACCTTTGGGTCTACTTACACATACTTTTTACTCTGATGGCAGGTTATGTGGATCTATGTTAAGGCATTTTGGTTGACACTGATGACTCAGTTCTCATTCACAGGTGGTACAGTGACCCAGTTGGTCTATGTGGCACGTTATTCCTTTCTATTTAACCCTTATTGTGTGTTGTTTCTCCGATCTGTGGCTATCTAGTCGGATAATTGAGAACGGCATCGATAGATACCAAGGCTTTTATGGTGAACTGGACCTCCTTGGGGTATTCCCATATACAAATACCCGATGAGTGTCAGTTCAGTATCTCTTCTGCTTGGGTTGTGAACTCCAGGTAGTAGTTCCTTCTGAGGATGCTCAGAGAGGATCAGGGCCTTGTAGGTTGTGTTTTTGTTTTTTATTTTTGGTCTTTGTGATCTTCACCATCTTCTGAGAGGTTTTGGATATTTTGGTCTAGGTGGTTAGACCTTGTGATCCAGTTGCGATGCGTTTTCGGTAGGGATAGGTGGAAGACCTAGGGACCCTTAGTTATGACTCAAACCATTGTAGGTCAATTTCTTTTTTGTTCTAGGGAAACATGTTTGAGGGTGGTTGAACCGTGCTTGGATCCTGGTCAGGTTTTGGCAGGATGCTAGTGTGGCTCAGAGGGAGCTAAACATGCCTTTAGTGAAACTTCATTGTACTCCTGTTATAGATGATCATGCGCTATCTTTAATCTTCTTGAGTATGCTGAGAGATCTTTGACCTTCACCGGGCTCCTTTTATCTTTCATATGGTCATCCCTGTTGAGGATGAAACCTGTTTTGTTTGTGCTCCTGGAGCGTTGTTAGGAAAGCCATATGGTGGGGAGTGCACCATTGGCCCTTTGAGGGTGGTTATCCTTATATTGGTTAAACATCAGTGTTTTCTAGGAGCTTTTGGGCTTAGGGTTTTATTTTAAGATGACGATAATGGTATTCTTTTGGTGGGGAGTACCAGATTGATCATAGTTGAATGTCTTCTATGTAGAAGTGATGGTTAACGCTATAAGGCTGGTCATCGGACAGTCTAGATATCTTGTTTCTACAGATGCTTGGGTTATGAGTATGGCTGCTGGTTCTTTCACTAGGCTTCTTGGGGACGAGAAGGTTTATAGTGGTGAGTATGTAAGAACCTGTGTTTTTCTAGACAGTCGTTTTGAGAAGAAATTTGAATTTTTTCTATTAAAGGCTCGTGAGGGGTAAAATGGTCTTTTTCCCCTACCTTCTGATCTTGGATAATTTTTCTGCCAACTTTGTTGGACCCAGAATAGGGTGTTTACTCTAGAAAAAGTGTTTGGAGGAATTATGAGCTTTTCAAATTTTGTTGGAATATTAAATATTTAATATTATTAAATTAAATATTAATTTATTCACGCGAATTCATTTAGTGATAAAATTTGAACGGAGCGACGGATTAAGATTCTGTCTGCGCCGTTGAATCTGGAATGGGGTTTTTATCCTAGGGAAGGCATAATCTCATGTTGGGCACCTGGGCTGGCCTGAGCCCGTTTTTCTTCCTTTCTTTTCTTCTTTTCTTTTCTTTTCTCTCTCTTCCTTCCTCCTCCTTGCACAAGCTACACGTGTGCTCTTCCTTGGACATGTCCCATGGGGGGAATTGGGATATAGAGGAAACATGAGAGATGTAAGGCAAGAGTGGTACCGATTCGAAGCATTCGATGCGCTGATTCCGCGAAGGGCAACAGGGAGCCGTGAAATCAACCGAAGCTTCAGCGGTTTCTGCCCAATGGTCTGGCCATTTATGTTTTGGCCATTAGTTCACTTAAAACATGTTATTTTGAGTTTTTAATGTCTTATTTTTCATTCTTATATTCCCATGGGGCTCAATCTATTGTTTCGGGGGCGAAACGGGCGAATCGGGCGTTTTTAGGGATTTCCCATCGGAAAAACCAGTATACACGGCGTGTGTTCCATGGGAACATGCCACGTGTTCTTCCTGTTCGAGGAAGTTGACGTTTTCTTAAGTACACACAGTGTAATTTGATTAAACCCCATGTAGTGGGTGGCCGTGTTTTTGGCCTTGTGTAATAGAGCACGGTTTTAATGGTTTTTTTTGAAGTACACGTCGTGTACTTTCAGTACACACCATGTAGTGGTACATGGGCATGTGTTCGGGTGAAAACGGACATGGTGAGACTTTTTGTGAGCAGCACATGCCATGTACAGTAACGTAAATTCCCTGTAATATTACACAGGCAGGACCAATGGGTTCTGGCCATGTACTGCTCTGGTTTGGTAATTTTGGGATAGCTTATGCTCTGGAAGTTAGAATTGGGCATGTGAGTAGTCGATTCTGAGCGTTATTCCATGTAGATCACGACGGTGTAATACTTTTAACTTTTAGAGGTCATATAAAGGGGGTTTTGTGGGTATTTATCTAAATGGAGGGGTTCTTCCTCCAGTTATCGTGTCCAGTCGTCACCTGCGGGTGAGACTTGGCGAGGTTGCTAGGTTGGGTGTTCGGACCAACTTAGTAGGCACCTTTAATATGAGATTATCTGTGATCTATCTCATGTAACCATTCTGGAGAGGATGTTTCCCTTGTGAGATGTTACCTTCTGACCTAAGAGGCTGTGAAAACAGATGCTTTTAAGGATCCCCTTAGGGATGCCTTGCTTGTGGGCGGAACTTGGGTGTCCATGTAGGAACTCTCTCAAGTTTTCTTTGAGAGGACCCCTATTATGTGTTTCCTCTTTTTTTCATTCAGGGATCCTATGTAGTATTCCTATTTTATAAGGATCCCGTGTAGGATTCCTTATCTCTAGTTATATGGAGGATCTTGAGCAGGAAGACTCCTTGGTGTTTGACTTGTGGGACACGGCGGGTTCCCGTTGTTTGACCAACCAGAGTTGTTATGTCGGGTTGTGGTAGAGAAGTTTTTCAGGTGTCATCTAGAACCTGTGCCAAGTTATTAATTATTTTTGGGTTATGTTTCTATTGTTGGGTAAGGCGTTCGTCCACCCTCACTATTTATTTATATCTAACATGTTTTTGATGATACTGTAGTGGTTACCAGAGGTGCTTCCTAGTTACAAGTTGTTGAGCCTAACACGATGCATCTTATTATTTGTTTGGATAACTACTTTTACTTCTGTTCCTGATTAGTAGGTGTTGTAGTGTTTATTTCCAACTATTGAGTTGTTTTTTTTTTGTATCTTCATGCTACAATCCCATGGTTGGGGTGTCGTATTACTGAGGCCATTGCTGAAAGATATCTAGAATTTCATAGATAATATAATGATGATATAAAACTGCTATTTGGGATCACTGCTTGGATCCAGGACCATCCCAAGGGGTGTGTTACTCTATTTAGAAATTTTTCCAGGATACCTGAGGGTATGCCATGTTTAATTATGCATTACATTTTCCTTGAGAAGAAATGTATGTAAATTGCATTTTTATTTGTTGGGCATGGCCCGGTTACTTGTTCCTGAGGGCGGTGTTTTACTATAGCCTGAGGGCATGACTATATTAGCCTGAGGGTGACATTATATTTCGCCAGATGGAAACCTTTTGTGCCAGAGGGATTGACTTCTATGCCTTAGGGCGACACTTCGTATGCCTGAGGGCGATATTCTGTTATTCCTGAGGGTGAGATTCTGTTTATCCTGAGGGCGTGGTTTTGTTATTCCTGAGGGCAAGATTCTGTTATGCTTGAGGGAAAGGTTACTATTTTGCCTAAGGGAAAGGCCTGAG
Source organism: Viscum album (assembly GCA_963277665.1). Classification (NCBI taxonomy): domain Eukaryota; kingdom Viridiplantae; phylum Streptophyta; class Magnoliopsida; order Santalales; family Viscaceae; genus Viscum; species Viscum album. The sequence continues at coordinate 1,157,810,803 of OY728162.1, forward strand.
GGAAAGTTTACTAATTCTCCTGAGGGCAAGGCCTGAGGGAATGGTTCTGTTTTTCCTGAGGGTGTGGTTTTGTTTAGCCTGAGGGTAAGGTTCTATTTATCCTGAGGGCTTGGTTCTGGTTGACTTGTTCAGAGATATATTTTTGGCGTTGGTCGAAGCAGGTACATGTCGATGGGATTACAGACCTAGAGATCGAATCAATGATACACGACTGGAGTGGCATGATGTCTAGCACAATGTCGTTGCACAGGATGTCCAGCAGATCAGGCTTATGGTCCCATGGATCGACTGCTGATGTGGTTTCTTGTTATCTGAATCACTTAATCATAAATATTCATATTTACGTATATGTGTATAGGTATCGCACTATACATATGTATGTATATAGATATGGACATCCATGGTGGCACTTTCCCAGTTGACAAGGATTATATACCCTGAGTTCAAATGTGGTTGCATGTCTGGTTTACTTCTTTTTCTTGTGTTCCAGCTAGGCTTAGCACGTTGTTGTTGCATACACTTTTAGCAGCACAGTTGTAGGTTGCTTGTCGGGGTGCCCTACTGAGATTTTTTCTCACCCCTCCACGTGCACCTCGGTGTACGTGTAGACCTAGTGTCTGCTTTTTGGGTTGAGCATGAGTTGCATGGTGGATAGGGCTGAGGCCCAGTGTTTCATGATTGAGCGGAGCTTCTCGAGTGGTTCTATTGATCTAGATGTAGCAGTTTGACACTGTCTTGAGATCGGGTACGTGGATTGGATCGGAGTTAGTAGCATAGCCCTGTAATTTTACATTCAGTTTCTTTTGTACATGTATTTACATGGTCGGCCCTCTGGGTGATAGATGTCGTATTGTATTGCATAGCTTTTCAGGCTTTTACAAAAAATTTCAATTACAGCTAGTTCAATTTCTATTCTTTACTACTTCCGCACTCTGTTTACTTTCCGTTGTGTATGATAATTAGTTATTTACGCTATTTTCTAACTATGATATGATGGAATAGCCTCCCCACTATCACACCCTAGGCCCTCACTGCTAGTCGGCATCCTCTGGCGTACGGGGAGGCGCACTTGAGGCCTTATGGTGAACCGGCTCGGAGCACCGGTTTAGTGGATTCTGGGTCAGGACGTTACAATGTGGAATCAGAGGAGTTCTATTTCCATGCATTAAAATTTGGGATACGGTAGACAGGAGTATTAGGAATGTGTCGGAACCTGTGATGGATATCGGGTTGGTGCGTCGAGAACACTTGTTCCGGTAAGAAGTCCTGGTTGGCAGGAATTGGGATTCCTATTCTGAATTTGTGATGTTACAGTTGTATATGATTTTTTCCTTGAGTGACATACATTTTGTGCGGTGTTTTGGTTTACTAAGTATATCTGGATCTTTTTCATTGGTAAGATGTCCGGGATGGATTTTGACTCTTCGTCAGCAAAGGCAAGAGGCGTCTCATTAATCATACTAGGCACAAAGGATTCACAGCATATGGGCCCGCTACTGTGTGTTTTTACTAACAACTGAGACCTTTGGGTCTGCTTACACAAAATTTGTACTCTGATGGCAGGTTATGTGGATCTATGTTGAGGCATTTTGGTTGAGACTGATGACTCAGTTCTTGTACAGAGGTGGTGCAGTGACCCCATTGGTCTCTGTGGCACATGATGCCTTTCTATTTATCCCTTATTGGGTGTTGTTTCTTAGGTTTGTGGCTATCTAGTTGGATCGTTGAGAACTATTTCAATAGATACCAAGTCATTTCTGGTGAATTGGACCTCCTTGGGGTATTCCCATATATGGATAACCGATGAGTGTCAGTTCAGTTTCTCTTCTGCACGGGTTGTGAACTCCAGGGAGTAGTTCCTTCTAAGGATTCTTGGAGATGATCAGGTCCCTTGTAGGTTGTGTTTTGGTTTTGAATTTTTGGTCATTGTGATCTTTACCATCTTCTAAGAGGTTTTGGTTCTTTTGGGATAGGTGGGTAGACCATGTGACCCAATTGTGAGGCATTTTCGGTAGGGCTAGTTGGAAGACCTAGGGACCCTTGGTTTTGACTCCAACCTTTTTGGGTCGATGTCTGTTTTGTTCTGGGGAAACCTGTTTGAGGGTGGTTGACCCGTGCTTGAATCTAGGTCAGGTTTTGGTAGGATGCTAGCATGGCTCGGAGGGAGATGGACACTCCCTTAGTGAAATCTCATTGTATGCCTATTATAGATGATCATGCGCTATTTTGATTCTTCTTGAGTATGCTGACAGATCTTCGTCCTTCACCGAGATCCTTTTCTCTTTCCCATGGTCATCCCTGTTGAGGATGGAACCTGTATTTTTTGTGCTCTTAGAGCGGTGTAAGGAATTCTATATGGTGGGGAGTGCACCATTAACCCTTTTAGGGTGGTTATACTTGTTCTGGTTAAACTTCAGTGTTTTCCATGAGCTTTTGGGGTCAGGGTTTTCTTTTAATATGATGATAAGGGTATTCCTATGGGGGGGAGTACCAAATCAGTCGTAGTTGAATGTCTTCTGTGTAGAAGTGATGGTTAACGCTATAAGGCTGGTTTTCAGACAGTCTAGATATCTTGTTTCTATAGATGCTCGGGTTATTAGTATGGCTATTGGTTCTTTCACGGGGCTTCTCGGGGATGAGAAGATTTATGATGGGAAGTTTGTAAGAACCTGTGTTTTTTCAGATAGTCGTTTTCAGCAGAACGTTGAATTTTTGCTGTTGGATGCTCGTGAGGGGTAAAATGGTCATTTTTCCCTACCAGATGATCTCAGATAATTTTTTTGACAACTATGTTGGACCCGGAATATGGTGTTTACCCTAGGATAGGAGTTTGGAGGAATTCTGAGCTGTTCAAATTTTGGCGGAATATTTAATATTTAATATTATTAAATTAAATATTAATTTATTCACGTAAGTTCATTTAGTGATAAAATTTTAACGGAGTGTTGGATTTAGATTCCATCTGCATCATTGAATTCAGAATGGGGAGTTTAGCCTAGGGATGACATAAACTCATGTCGGGCACCAGGGCCGGCCCGAGCCCCTTTTTCTTCCTATCTTTTCTTCTTTTCTTTTCTATTCTCCCTTCCTTCCTCCTCCTTGCACACACTCCATGTGTGATCTTCCTTGGCCATGTCCCATGGGGTGAATTGGTAGATCGAGGAAATGGGAATGAAGGAAGGCAAGAGTAGTACTGATTCGAAGCATTCGACGCACTGATTCTGCGAAGGGCAACCGGGAGCCGTGAAATCAACCAAAGCTTCAGTGGTTTCCGCCCAATGGTTTTTCCGTTTATGTTTTCACCATAAATTCACATAAAACATGTTTTTTTTTTGAGTTTTTAATGTCTTATTTTGCTTTCTTATATGCCCATGGGGCTTGATCTGTTTTTTCGGGGGTGAAAACGGGCGAATCGGGCATTTTTAGGTATTTCCCTTCGGAAAACCCAGTATACAGGGCCTGTGTTCCAGGGGAACATGCCGTGTGTTCTTCCAGTTTGAGGAAGGTAAAGTTTTCTTAAATACACACCGTGTAATTTGAGTACATGTCGTGTAGTGGGTGGTCATGTGGCTGGCAGTGTAGAATAGAACACGGTTTTGAGGGTTTTTTTGAAGTACACGCCGTGTACTTTGAGTACACACCGTGTAGTGGAACATGGGAATGTGTTCGAGTGAAAACAGACATGGTGTGACTTTTTGTGAATAGTACACGCCGTGTACAGTAAATTAATCGTCATATACTATTACACAGGCTGGCCGAATGGGTTCTGGCCATGTACTCTGGCCATGTACTGCTCTAGTTTGGTAAATTTGGGATATCTTATGCTTTGGAAGTCAGCATTGGGCGTGTGAGTAGTTGATTCTGAGTGTGTTTCCGTATAAATCGTGATGGTGGAATCCTTTTTTACTTTTAGAGGTCATGTAAATGGGGTTTTGTGGGTTTTTATCTAAATGGAGGGGTTCTTCCTCCAGTTATCGTGTCCAGTCGTCACCTGAGGGTGAGACTTAGCGAGGTTTCCAGGTTGGGTGTTCAGACCAACTTAGTATCCACCTTTAATTTGAGATGATCTGTGATCTATCTCCTGTAACTTTTCTTGAGAGGACGTTTTCTTTGTGAGACGTTCCCTTATGGCCTAAGAGGTCGTGAGACCGGATGCTTCTAAGGGTCCCCTTAGGGATTCCTTGCTTGTGTGCTGAACTTGGGAGTCCTTATAAAAACTCTCTCATGTTTTCTTTGAGAGGACCCATGTTATGGGTTTCATCTTTTGTTCTTCATTCAAGGATATTATATAGGATTCCCTTTTGGTAAGGATCTCGTGTAGGATTCCTTATCTCTAGTTACCTGGAGGATCCTGAGTAGGATGACTCCTTGGTGTTTGACTTGTGGGACCTGGCGGGTGCTCGTTGTTTGACCGACCTGAGTTGTTACGTTGGGTTGGGGTAGAGAAGGTGTTCGAGTGTCATCTAGAACCCGTTCCAAGCTAGTAATCTTGTGGGGTTATGTTTTTAGTGTTGTGTTGGGAGTTCGGCCACCCTCACTGTTTGTTTATATCTGACTTGGTTTTGATGATGCTGTAGTGGTTACCCAAGGTGCTGCCTAGTTTCTGGCTATTGAGCGTGATGCGAGGGGTCTTCTTATTTGTTGGGATAACTACATTGCCTTGTGTTCTTGATTAGTAAGTTGTTTGGTGTTTATTTTGAACTGTTTAGTTGTATTTGTGTATCATAATGCTACGAACCCATGGTAGGGGTGTCGTATGGCTGGGGCCTCTGCTGAAAGATATTTAAAATTTAATAGATAATATAATGATGATTTAAAACTGCTATTTGGGATCACTTCTTGGATTCAGGACCATCCCGAGGGGTGACATCCTTAGTTTAGCTGTTTATCCATGATAGCTGAGGGTATGCCATGTTTAGTTATGATTTAATTTTTCCTTGAGAGGAATTTTATGTAAACTACATGTTTATATGTTGGGCATGTCCCGGTTACATGTGCCTGAGGGCGGTGTTTTACTATAGATTGAGGGTGTGACTGTATTATCCTGAGGGTGAATTTCTATTTTGCCTGAGGGAAACCATTCATGCCAGAGGGCTTGACTTTTGTGCCTGAGGGCAACACTTCGTATGCCTGACGATGAGATTCCGTTATGCCATAGGGCGAAACTTCATATGCCTGAGGGAGAGATTCTATTATGCATGAGGGTGATATTCTATTTAGCCTGAGGGTGTGGTTTTGTTATGCCTGACGGCGAGATTCTGTTATGACTGATGGAAGGGTTACTGTTTCTCCTGAGGGCAATGCCTCTGGGAAAGGTTACATATTCGCATTAGGGAATGGCCGGAGGGAAAGGTTATGTTTATCATGAGGGCGTGGTTTTGTTTAGCCTGAGGGTAAAGTTCTATTTATCCTGAGGGCTTGGTTCTGGTTTACTTGTTCAAAGATATATTTCCGGTGTTGGATGAAGCATGTACATGTCTATAGGATTACGGACCCAGAGATCGACTTAATGATACACGGCATGAGTGGCACGAAGACCAGATCAATTCCCTTGCACAGGATGTCCAAGAGATCGGGCTTATGGTCCCAAGGATCTACTGCTGATGTGGTTTCTTGTTATTTGAATCACTTAATCATGAATATTCATATTTACATATATGTGTATAGGTATGGGACTATACATGTGTAAGTATATAGATATGGACATCCATGGTGGCACTTTCCTAGTTGATAGGGATTACATACCCTGAGTTCAAATGTGGTTGCACATTTGGTTTACTTCATTTTGTTGTGGTCCAGCTAGGCTAAGCACGTTGTTGTTGCATACACTTTTAGCAGCACAATTGTAGGATGCTTATCGGGGTGCCCTACTAAGATTGTTTCTCACCCCTTCACGTGCACCTCGGTGTACGTGTAGACCTTTTGTCTGCTTTTTTGGTTGAGAATGAGTTGCATGGTGGATAGGGCTGAGGCCCAGTGTTGCATGATCGAGCGGAGCTGCTCATGTGGTTCTACTGATTGGGCTGCAGCAGTTCGACAGTGCCTAGAGATTGGGTACGTGGTTTGGTTCGGAGTTAGTAGCAGAGCCCTGTACTTTTACTTTCAGTTTCTTTTGTACTCGTATCTATATGGTCAGACCTGTGGGTGACCAATGATGTATTTTATTGAATAGATGTTCGGTCTTTTACAGTATTTTACTACTACAGCTTGTTCTATTTCTATTGTTTAATGATTCATCACTCTGTTTACTTTCCACTGTGTATGATACTTAGTTATTTCCTCTATTTTCTTACTTTTCTATGAGGGCGTAGTCTCCCCACTATTACACCATAGGCCTTCGCTGCTAGTCAGCAGCCTCTGGCGTACGGGGTGGCGCGCTTGAGGCCTTATGGCGAACCGGCTCGGAGCACTGGTTTAGTGGATTTCGGGTCGGAACGTTACAAAGTGGCATCGGAGGAATTTTCATTCCTAGTCATTACTATATGGGATATGGTAGACAAGAGTATTAGGAATGTGTCGGAACCTATGATGGATATCAGGATGGTGCATCGAGAACAATTGTTCTGGTAAGAATCCTTGGTTGCATGGATTTGGATTGTTGTTCTGATTTTGTGATGTTATAGTTGTATATTATTTTCACCTTGATCGAAACACGTGATGTGTGATGTTTTGGTTTACTAAGGGTCTCTGGATATTTTCCATTGGTAAGATGTCAGGGATGGATTTTGACTCTTGGCCGACAAAGGCAAGAGTCGTCTCATGCATCATACTAGGCACATAGGATTCTCATCATATAGGCCTGCTTGTGTGTGTTTTTACTAATGACTGAGACCTTTGGGTCTGCTTACACATAATTTTTACACTGATAGAAGGTTATGTGGATCAATGTTGAGGCATTTTGGTTGAGACTGATGACTCAGTTCTTGTGCACAGGTTTTGCAGTGACCTCGTTGGTCTATGTGGCACATGATGCCTTTCTGTTTAACCCTAATTGGGTGTTGTTTCTCAGGTTTGTGGCTATATATTTGGACCGTTGAGAACGATTTCGATAGAAACCAAGGCTTTTCTAGTGAAATGGACCTCTTTGGGGTATTCCTGTATACGGATACCCGATGAGTGTCAGTTCAGTTTCTCTTCTGCATGGGTTGTGAACACCAGGGAGTAGTTCCTTCTGAGGATTCTCAGAGAGGATCAGGGCCCTTTAAGGTGGTGTTTTGGTTCTGACTTTTTGGTCATTGTAATATTTACCATATTTTGAGAGGTTTTGGATCTTTTGGGCTAGGTGGTTAGACCTTGTGACCTAGTTGTGAGGCGTTTTGCGGTAGGGAAAGGTGGAAGACCTTGGGACCCTTGGTTTTGACTAAAACCTTTGTATGTCGATGTCTATTTTGTTCTAGGGAAACCTGTTTGAGGGTGGTTGACCCGTGCTTGAATCCTGGTCAGGTTTTGGCAGGATGCTAGCGTGGCTCGGAGGGAGCTGGACACGTCTTTATTGAAATCTCATTGTACTCCTGTTAGAGATGGTCATGCGCTATCTTGATTCTTCTTGAGTATGCTGAGAGATCTTCGACCTTCATTGGGATCCTTTTCTCTTTCCTATGGTCATCCTTGTTGAGGATGGAACCTATTTTTTTTTCTGCTCTCGGTGTGGTGTAAGGAAATCCATATGGTGGGGAGTGCACCATTGGCCCATTGAGGGTGGTTGTCCTTATTCTGGTTAAACTTAAGTGTTTTCCAGGAGCTTTTGAGCTCAGGGTTTTCTTTTAAGACGATGATAAGGGTATTCCTATGGTGGGGAGTACTAGATCGGTCGTAGTTGAATTTGTTCTGTGTAGAAGTGATGGTTAACGCTATAAGGATGGTCATCGGTCAGTCTAGATAGCTTGTTTCTATAGATGCTCTGTTTATGAGTATGTTTGCTGGTTCTTTCACTGGGCTTCTTGTGGATGAGAAGGATTATGGTGGGGAGTTTGTAAGAACCTGTGTTTTTTTGGACAGTCGTTTTGAGCAGAAATTTGAATTTTTGTTGTTGGATACTTGTCAGGGGTAAAATGGTCATTTTCACCTACCAGGTGATCTCAGATAATTTTTATGACAACTCTTTTCGACCAAGAATAGGGTGTTTACCCTAGGACATGAGTTTGGAGGAATTCTGATCTATTCGAATTTTGGCGGAATATTTAATATTTAATAATATTAAATTAAATATTAATTTATTCACACAAGTTCATTTAGTGATAACTTTTAAATGAAGCATCATATTGAGATTCTATCTACTCTGTTGATTCCAGAATGGAGAGTTTAGCCTAGGGAAGGCATAAACTCATGGCGGGCACCGGGGCCTGCCCAAGCCCCTTTTTCTTCCTTTTTTTTCTTCTTTTCTTTTATTTTCTCTCCCTTCCTTCCTCCTCCTTGCGCAAGATCCATGTGGAATCTTCCTTGGCCATGTACCAAGGGGTGAATTGGGAGATTGAGGAAACGGGAGAGAAGGGAGGCAAGAGTGGTACCGATTTGAAGCATTTGACGCGCTGATTCCACGAAGGGCAACCTGGAGCCGTGATATCAACCGACGCTTCGGCGGTTTCTGCCCACTGGTTTGGATGTTTATGTTTTCACCATAGATTAACTTAAAACAGGTTTTTTTGATTTTTTAAATTCTTATATTATTTGCTTATATTCCCATTGGGCTCGATCTATTGTTTCGGGGGTGAAAATGGGCGAATCTGGCGTTTTTTAGGGATTTCTCGTTGGAAAACCAAGTAGACACGGCCTGTGTTCTAGGGGAACATGCCATGTGCTCTTCTCATTCTATGAAGTTAATGTTTTATTAAGTACATGCCGTGTAATTTGAGTACACTCCATGTAGTGGGTGGCCGTGTGGCTGGCCGTGTGGAATAGAACACGGTTTTAAGAGTTTTTTTGAAGTACACGATGTGTACTTTTAGTACACATCGTCTAGTGGTACATGGGCATGTGTTCGGGTGAAAAAGGACCCGGTGTGACTTTTTGTGAATAGTACACGCTGTGTACAGTCAATTACACACTATGTTCTATTACACATGAAGGCCCAATGGGTTCTGGCCATGAACTCTGGCCATCTACTGCTCTGGTTTGGTAATTTTGGGATATCTTATGCTCTGGAAGTCAGAATTGGGTGTGTGAGTAGTCGATTAGGAGCATTGTTTCTTTGTAGATCATGATGGTGGAATCCTTTTGACTTTTAGAGTTCATATAAATTGGATTTTGTGGATTTTTATCTAAATTGAGGGGTTCTTCTTCTAGTTATCATGTCCAGGCGTCACCTGTGGGTGAGACATGGTGAGGTTTCTAGGTTGGGTGTTCAGACCAAGTCAGTAGACACCTATAATATGAGAAGATTTGTGATTTATCTCCTATACCCATTCTTTAGAGGATGTTTCCCTTTTGATATGTGCCCTTCTGGCCTAAGAGGTCATGAGACCGGATGCTTCTAAGGGTCCCTTAGGGATTCCTTTCTTGTGTGCTGAACTTGGGAGTCCTTGTAGGAACTCTCTCGTGTTTTCATTGAGAGGACCCCTATTATGGGTTTCCTCTTTTGTTCTTCATTCAAGGATCTTATATAGGATTCCTCTTTGATAAGGATCCTATGTATGATTCCTTATCTCTAGTTATCTGGAGGATCCTGAGCAGGATGACTATTTGGTGTTTGACTTATGGGACCCGATGGGTGCCCGTTGTTTGACCGACCTAAGTTGTTACATCGGGTTGGGGTAGAGAAGGTGTTCGGGTGTTATCTAGAACATGTTCCAATCTATTAATCTTATGGGGTTATGTTTTTTGTTTTGGGTTGGTAATTCGGCCACCCTCACTGTTGTTTTATAACTGACTTGGTTTTGATGATGCTGTAGTGGTTACCCAAAGTGCATTTTGGTTGCTGGCTGTTGAGCCTGAAGCGAGGCATCTTGTTATTTGTTGGTATAACTACTCTTCCTTGTGTGCCCGAGTAGTAGGTGGTCTGGTGTTCATTTCCAACTGTTTAGTTGTTTTTGTGTATCTTCATGCTACGAACCCATGGTTTGGGTGTCGTATGGCTGAGGCCTTTGCTGAAAGATATCTAGAATTTCATAGATAATATAATGACGAGTTAAAACTGCTCTTTGGATCACTGCTTGGATCCTGGACCATCCCAAGGGTTGTGTTACTCTATTTAGCCATTTTTCCATTATACATGAGGGTATTCCCTGTTTAATTAGGCATTACTTTGTCCTTGAGAGGAATTGTATGTAAATTTCATGTTTATATGTTGGGAATGGCCCAGTTACGTGTGCCTGAGGGCAGTGTTTTACTATAGCATGAGGGCATGACTGTATTATCCTTAGGGTGAATTTATATTTTTCATGGGGGAAACCTTTCATGCCCGAGGGCTTGACTTCTGTGCATAAGGGAGACACTTCGTATGACTGAGGGCGAGATTCTGTTATGCCTGAGGGCAAGATTCTGTTTAGCCTGAGGGTGTGGTTTTGTTATGACTGAGGGTGATATTTTGTTATGACTAAGGGAAAGGTTACTGTTTTTCCTAAGGGAAAGGCCTGAGGGCAAGATTACTGATTATCTGGAGGGAAAGGACTGAGGTAATGGTTCTGTATAGCCTGAGGGCGTGGTTTTTTTAGCATGAGGGTATGGTTCTTTTTAGCCTTAGGGCTTGGTTCTAGTTGACTTGATCATGGATATATTTCTGGCATTGGCGGAACCAGGTACATGTCGATGGGATTATGGACACGGAGATTGAGTTAATGATACACGGCTTGAGTGGCATGACATCCAACTCAATGCCCTTGCACAAGTTGTCACAGAGATCAGGCTAATGGTCCCAAAGATCGACTGCTGATGTGGTTTCTTGTTATTTGAATCACTTAATCATGAATATTCAAATTTACGTATATGTGTATAGTTATCAGACTATACATGTGTAAATATATAGATATGGACATCCCTAGTGGCACTTTCCCAGTTGATAGGGATTACATACCCTGAGTTCAACTATGGTTGCACGTTTGGTTTACTTCCTTTTGTTGTGTTCCAGCTAGGCTGAACACATTGCTGTTGCATGCACATTTAGCAGCGCAGCTGTTGGTTGCTTGTCGGGGTGCCCTAATGAGATTGTTTCTCACCCCTGCACATGCACCTTGGTGTACGTGTAGACATTCTGTGGGATTTTCAGGTTGACCATAAGTTTCATGGTGGATAGGTCTAAGGCCGAGTGTTGCATGATCGAGCGGAGATGCTCGAGTGGTTCTACTGATCGGGTTGCAGCAGTTCGACAGTGTCTGGAGATTGGGTACATGGTTTGGCTCGGAGTTAGTAGCAGAGCCCTATACTTTTACTTTCAGTTTCTTTTGTTCTTGTATCTGTATGGTCGACCCTGTGGGTGGCCAATGTTGTATTGTATTGCGAAGCTGTTCGGGATTTTACTGCATTTTACTATTTCACCTATTTCTATTTCTGTTGTTTACTGCTTCCACACTCGGTTTACTTTCGGCTGTGTATGATACTTAGTTATTTCCACTGTTTTCTTACTCTGGTATGAGGGAAAAGTCTCCCCAATTTCACACCCTAGGCCCTCGCTTCTAGTCGGTAGCCTCTGGCGTACGGGGAGGCGTGCTTGATGCCTTATGGAGAACCGGCTCGGAGCACTGGTTTAGTGGATTCTGGGTCAGGACGTTACACAACTTTATATTATTTTAAATTGGATTTTATATAACATTTTTACCTGATGGGGATTTCAACAATGATAATTTTCATATAATTTAAAATTAATTATTTCCCACTCATATTTTATTCCTAGCATCTAATTTTCAGATATCCCACTATATCATTTAAAAATTAAAAAATATTTCATTCATCTATATTTATATTTTATTCAATTTTATTGAAATAAAATGATATTGATGTCTTCCTTATATATTGGGTTCATCAACATATAAAAATGATCACTTTTTATCACTTATGATGTGAATAAATGTTTCTATAAATTTTAATTTTCCAATGAAACTTCCTCTCTAAAATTTAAACAATTTTTTTATTAAATTATAATCCTCCCTGATTTATAATATATTCAATTATTTTAAAAATAGATATTTTTAAAAGATCAATGGTAAAAATTATTTCCAATGCTATTTTTTACTAATTATCATAAAATTATTTGTTAATTTATTTCAACAAACTTTGAAATTTTTTATGATTTATTGATTATATTTATAAAATGATACCATAATACTTGTTACTCTAGATGGATTATGAAAATTTATTTTCTAATATAGGATTTACCCATATCGTCAATTTCCATTCCAAACCTTTCACAAGGAATAGTTATAACATTTCATCAAATGTGTTTCCTTTGTGAAAAACCTATTATTCATTTATTTTATTGAAGGGTGTTCACCTAGATGTTGTACATCAATTGATTGGTGAAATCATTGACTCAACCAAATACCCTATATCTACATGATGTATATTTAAAATCCTAAACTATCTTTACGTGTTTTTACATAGAATGTTAATAAATATATTAGAATACCCACTTATTTTACATGGGTTTATCAGTTTGTTATTATTTATGGAAATATTAATGATTTATTTATTTTATTCAAATATATATATTTATATATATATGAATCTCATTTTCTTCGCATGGGTTTCTATTATTATTTAATTAATTGATAACCTATAGAAAACATATGCATGAATGCTAATGGGTGGTGTCTAATATCACCCTTTGATTTCTTGGTTAATGTTTTATATCTTAGGATATTATATAGCAATCGATTTCAGGGATATGATCCGAAATTAAAGGCTGATACTTCATGGATTATGATCACAATATAAAGGCTAATATTTCATGGATATTCTCACAATTTGATAATACAACGAGCTTATGTTTCTTCCAAATTTCATTTTTGTTCTATATCTCATGGGAATGTAAAAATTCCATTCCATATGGATATTATTATGCTCCATTGATCAATTTTATTACCTCAGGATCACACAACATTTTTTACATTGTGTATGTTTTTTCATTTGAGAATACAGTTCTTTCTATCATGTCACATGGAGTGCTCTTATTGTTCTATGTTATTTTTAATAAGATATTTCTCTAATGATCATGTTTTATAAAATTTTTATTATATAAACCTTTAAGAAATATTGTTAAGTTTTTTCCTTACTATGAATTTTATATTTCACAGTTTTTTATGTTATCATTTCCCCATTATATGAAGATAAGTAAAATTTATGGTGTGTCCAGAATAGTATATTGTGTGTATAATTTATGGAAGATGTTAAAGACTTGTTATGGATTAACAATTTCTAATATTTTATGGAAACTACCATTAGATTTAATGTAAATGGTTTTTCTTCGTTTATGGATTATCATAATTCACCAATACTATAAACCTAAAAGATCATTTCTGTGCATTAAAATGAATTATTTTCTTTAAGTCATGTACTAGTGAGACGTTAACATTTATACGGTGTATTAGTTGGTATTAGATCTTGGTTTAGATTATATTAATGTTTAGGATGATAGATTTTGAGGATGTAAAATTCCTCATGGACATAAAATTTAATTCTGATCATAATTTCAAAGGGTTTGTACAACCATTTTGGTCATTTAAGGTAACATCGAAAACATTATGTTTTAATATAATAGATAAATTGAAAAAATAAAATGAAAATTCTATTTATATGATAACATCGTGATGTTTTGGTACTATTGATATTGTGTAGTTATCTTAGTAATTACATAAATGTATTGATAATTTCAATTTGTGAGGTTCTAGAAGAGATTCACCAAAGTGAAACTAACCTGAAAATAATGTTTGTGTATCAAATAAATATTCACTGTATTACAAGATGAGTGGGTCTAAAATTGTACACTTGACTAAGAAATTATGGGGGATATAATTTGGTTAATCACAATCTCTTGGAAATAAATTATGAAGGATTTATTATATTAAGTAACGAGGTTAATAAATATTAAATAGAAAAACCTAAATAAAACCATATTGATCTATAAGTCATTTAGGTTGAAGTGAATGTTAATTCAATAATCTTGAAGGGTAAGAAATTTTGAGGTTTAATTTTTCATGTAATTATCTTAAAATAATTCTATTTTGGTTTCCATCCCACATTATTTACTTCCTATAATTTTATTATTATATAATGATAAATGGAACCAAGTTAGTTATGGAGTACATTGACATTGTGGATATTTTTCTAATAAAAAAGTAATGGGATTGGAGTAGGATTAAGAAACATAAGATTATTCGAAACCATCAATCATGATTTATGATTATAAGTGTAAAATTAGTTGACTAACCAAACAAACCAATGAAGATAAAGACAGAGTCCACCAAATGTTTTCGATATAATGATGATTAAGGAAGGAATTTATTTTTCCATTATCTTAAGATTTTATGAAGAAGAATAATGGAATGTGTCTCAAATGAATTTGGATATGTTTTATATAGTGTAATAAATGGAATATAATTTGTTATTTTCAATGAAAATTAATGTCCTCATTGGACATGGAGAACGAAAATACTTTTCTTCTACATTACCCACTAATAGTGTAATATAATAAATTTTGAGAAATTGGATATTATCCATGTTAATACCCTAATCTAAGTGCTAAAAACGAAAAAAGGAACTATATATTTCTTAGAAAAGGGAAATCATGTGAAACCACACCTAAGATAGTTAGTTCTAAAAATGATATGGAATGAGGATAAATGATCACACACATAAGATTTATGAGTGTCTGATTATTATCTTATTCATCCTACTCCAATACAACTAGATTGTTTTCTGAAATCAAAAAATATACACCCAATTACTATATGATAAATTATTAATAAAGAAATTTAGTGGTATTATTATTGAATCCTAAGAATATAAATCCTCTATAATATATGTTTATAAGGATGTTCTTCCTATAGAATTCTATTATCCATTATTTAGTGAAATATGATATGATATTAAGCATGTATTTGATCTCTTGAAAATAATAATTTCCTACATTTTAAAATCAATTCCAAAAATCGTCCCATGATCATTTATTAATTAAATGTTTACAATAATATCCCTATAAAAAATTACACTTATTTTATTATGGTATTTCACACAAGTGGTTAATGAAAAACTCAAAATTAGATATATATGAATCTTGAGGTAAAAAATGAGTTTACTTATCTTACCAAGGATAGCGAAGATGAAATTATATTATAAGTAAAACATAGTGTCATGTATATATTATAGACTACCTTTACCATTTCATTACTATGGAATAATTAAAATTTTGGGGACACAATGTATATAAGGGTGAAAAATTTAACAACTCAAAATTACTATATTTATTTTCCTTAAATATATTTTATTCTAATTTCATTCTCAACATGAAATAACATACTAAAAAACAATTATATATTGAAACAAAATATGATATTTATAATATAGTCATTAAAAATAGTGTCTATAAAATGTAATAAATATATTATTGATCATATAAAGAAAAAGGAAAGAAATGGAAATATGTAGAGGAAATGTTCCACATTAAGCTCATTCATATGAGATTGAGAATGAGGTAACTTTTCAAGAGTTTTATATTGACTAATCCCAATAAACAATATAACCATTAAAGTATGAGATAAATCATATCAAAGTGAAATTTGAGCTTATGGAAATCTCCAATAGATCCATGCATGTAGAATCACCATGTACATCTTCATCTAGATATTATCATATATTTAGATCATAGAGAGATATTGTCGGGATATATAAATTTAAATTAATAGGATATAATATTATAATCATTTATTTAATAATTTATTTATCACATATTTTTTACACATTTTTCATTTGGACTTTTAAAGAATAAGAATGTTTATTTTTCCATAGAAATCATTTTCTGTTAATTTAGTATTTATAAAATATATATATAATAATTGGATTTTTATTTTAATGAAATATACTTAATTTTAAATTCTAGAATGTTAATACTATCCAGGGGTGATTACTTTGATATTTTTCAATAATAAATGATTTTTGTTGAATAGTCAAAATACTAATTTTTCATTAAACTATAAACTTGATGATTTAATATTTGCACAAGAATTAAATAGATGATTAAAAAACCTTTTATATAAAAATATATATAGTATAATTAATATAAATAATTGAAAAATTATATTCTGAATTTATAAAACACATGATTAATATTTTTGAATCTCATGTAATATTTCACACTAAAATATAATTTTACTCAAATACATTAAAAATTAATTTCAAACATTAAGAAATTCAATCTTATAAAATATATTTCATATTTAAGATCATCATATCCATATTAGTTGAAAATTTAAAAATCATTTTTATGAATAAAAATTATAATTCAATGGTAGATTTTAATTTTAGTGATAATGAGGATAAAATTATTTTTTGGTATTTTTATTAATACTATGCAATTGTTTTCTAATAAATATAAAAAATATTGAAAAATAATGAATCTTTTATTATTTCAATACACCTAAACAAATATATTAACTCAACATTTTGGTATCAAATACTATATAAGGATAGGAACACTAAATTAACTAGTATGTATTTTTCTACACAAAAACAAATTTTTATATAAATTATCTATTCTAATATAATATTTAATTTAATAATATTTATAAAATGAAATTTATTACATGGTAATAAATTGATATCCATAAAATCAAAATTTTATAGGACCTGTTATTCTGTATTATTAAAAATATTATATTACTTGGGTGAAAATTAGTTACCATGGATTTTTTTAAATAACAATATATGAATAAATGACATGAATCATGTTTAAAAAATTGTTGTAAATTCATTTATTGGATTTGACACCCTAATATCTCATATAAATTCATTATTTATCCCTTTATTATCTATTTGACCTTTAATAGTTTCTTTCCATTGTTATAAAATAATGGGTATTCACCTAATTTCCATATTCTTCATATATAAAAGGGGATCAAATCAACGATTTCAATGATCCACATTCTCATTTAAATTTCATTAAAACCCTACCCTATTTTCCTATACTATAATTCCCATTTACAAAAAAAAAATTACCTAACCAATTTATTTAATCACAATCCCTACATTATAAAGGAAAAATTAAAGGGAAACTTCAAGGTCCCAACCTAAGTATTACTCAATTCATAAATTTCTTTATTATTATTTATCTTCCATGCCTACCATAAAAAATATAATATAATTAACTCATTATAACGTGTAAAATAAATTGTTATTATATTATTTCAAAATAAATAAATATTTCTTCCCTTGAAATTAGAAAAATAGCTTAAAATTGATCTTGTGTACGCCTAGACAACCACCTCAATGAAATGATGACTTGTATTCTTCATCACTACCTATCATGGATGTTTTAATGGATGGTTTTACTAAGTAAATATAATAAATATAATTTTTTGGTTATTATAATGATAAAATTATTATCATTGATCATCTCCTTTCACTCATTGAGAAATGATATTGTTAATTGTGCGTAAGTGCGGACTATAGCCTCCGCAAAGTAACATTTTTTATTTTTTGTATTGTTATTAATTATCTATCAAAACATTTTCAAATTTTATTTAGAAAGTTAAATAATTCAAAAAAATTATTATTATTATTATTTTATCATGATATTATACAATTCCTTAACCATATCGTCCCATCAAGATATAACGAGTTCTTGTTTGGGTTAGTTTAGCCACCTACTTGAATGATTCTATAAAACTCATTCATTGAAGACTTTTTATACATAAATAATTATATTTTTATAGGTTAATAAATAAATAATTATTTTTTCTAGTTCATGATATTTTATATTATTATTTCTATTATTATCAAAATATAATCTTCTATCAATAAAATTATGGGAATAAGCAGCTACTGATTCCATTTTAAAAAAAATAAACTAAAAAACACATAGAATGAGATAAGTGAATTTTAAATCAATATATGTTATATATTATTGTTTCATAAATTATCTATAATTGATGAAATTTGTATGAATGAAATAGAACTACAATAAACCTTATAAAGCATGTGAAAGACTTTTGTAGGTACAAACAACTAATAGTAAAAAAATATTATATAACTAACTAATATATTTTTATTAAATTATCGTAAAAAAATTGTAAAAATTAAAATTTATATAAATAACGTTATAAACTAGAATATAATGATATTAATTTTTTTTTATATAATTTTATATTGCATTATACTAAATGGGGAAACAATGTAAAGGTTCTTTGACTCATGTTTCATTTTCTTGAGACTTGTTTATATTATAAACCATGTATTATTTTTAAGGGTGTACATAATTCACCATATTCATTTTATATAATGATTTCCCTAAATTTATGAATATTCAATGAACTATTCCATTTTTTTCCTCATGGGATTTTAATATAATGTTAAAAATTTAATAAGGGTTTTTGTTAACTCAATTTCCACACATTGATTTACAAGATCTCTCATTGAACTCTTTTGTTTGATGTTTAATCTATTCTACATAAATGATAATTTATTATGTATTATTATTTAAAATTATTATTTGTAAACTCTTTATCAAATGAATCTTATAACAGTGCTTATTTTATATTAAATGAGTTTATTTGTTAAAATTCTTATTTCATGATACATACATCTTGTTATGAACCAATTTATTTGTATTTGATGTATATAATGGTTATTAGTCAAATTATATTAGGAATTATATTTAATTCATTTTATGAGACCATGAATTTCAAGATATCTCCCAATAAAGGGTTTTAAATTAAATTTTACTCAAGTGACATGGTTACTTTTCCAACCCCATTATAAAATAGAGTTTTATAAAATTTGATAACACATATATGGGAAGTTTAATATTATATATCTCAAATATCACAATAATTTTTTTATCCATTGGTTGAACATTTTTGAATTTTTTCCTTCTCATCTTGTTGTAAATTTTATTATGTGTAATTATTTTGAGCAATTTCGTTTTCTATTAATGTATTTAGAATACAAAAAGGGGTATTATTTTCCCCTAATATTTTAAATTTGTCTCCAAATTTAAAAGATATACAAGTTTTTTTTGAAATTTATTAATTCCATATTCAACTATGTTGATGTTCTTTTCAAATGATTGGGAAAATAGTTTCTAAATTTTATAAATGGGGTTTTTCATTAAACTATTAAAACTATATATTTTAAACATTATAAAAAGGAAAACACCATTCCCCCATTTTTTATTTTTCTATGAAACTTCCTCTCTAATTTTTTTGGTTTCAATAAGTAATTATAAAACACATTTTTTTAAAAAAAGAATACATTTTTAATAAACATTATTTAATGATGAAGGATTGTTCGTAAATTTATTTTTTCTAATACTTTGAAATTGAATGTTTTATTTATACCAAAAAATTTAGACATATTTTATACTTGATAGAGTATATTAATCAAATTATTATGTCCCATATCTTCCAATATATCGTTTATGAGTTTTTATTTTCAATTATAGGAGTGGTCCAACACATCCATTATCTTTCCAAACCACCAACTATGAATATGAATGATTTAATTTCAATTCCTTTTATTTTTTAATTTCATATTTTCCATTTCATTAATTGAAGGCTGTTGACCTAAATAACACACATTGATTGATAAGGATAATTATTTACCCCTCTGTATAATATTTTCATATATATTGTAAATACAATGTGAATTAAAGACTTATAGATATTTACCTTCTATTTTGTTTTAATATATTTTGATACCAATTTATTTTTCATGCGTATATACTATTATTATTATTTATAGAATTTTGAGTGATTTAGTTATGTTATTAAATTTGAGAAATATATAAAACCTATTTGGTCCCTATGGGTTTCCATGATGTGTTGAATCATTGATAACTTATGGAACACATTATTATTGATGGTGAAAGGTGTCATAATATATCTCCCTCTATTTCAGTAGTTATGGTTTTATTTTTCATGAGATGTGTGGGCCTTATTTTATATGATCAATAATTAAAGAGAGATACTTCTTGGATAATTATAAAAATATAAAGTGAATAATTTCATGGATAAAATCTCAATATTATGATACATTTTTCTTATTTTTATTCCTAATTTAAGTTTAATTCTCTATCTCATGGGTATGTTATATTTTCATTTCACATTCCTATAATTTTTCTCCATGTATTATTTTTTCCTCATGAATACACAACATTTTTCTTTGGTGATCATTTGATATTCCATGTCTTTAAATATTTTCTTATAGAAAACTCTTTTTTTACATTTTATTTTCAAAAAGATATTTCTTCCATGATCATATTTTAACATATTGTTATGATCAAGATGTTGTTGACATATTGATAATTGTTCTTTTACTGATTTCTTGAGGTTATCCCTTTTCTTATGTTTGAATTTTCATTGGTTATGAATAAAATTAATAAATATGATGTTTATAGAAGAGTGTATTGTGTGATTGATTTTTGGGAGATGTTAATGATATGTTTTGGATAATGTAATTGGTTATATAGTGAGGTAAATGTCTATTAGTTTAAGAGGACATGTGTATTTTAGTTTATGTTTTTTTTCAAATTATCTAAACCATTAAAAATTGATGATCATGAGAATTTATTGTGATAAAATAATTTCATTATGATATTTAATTATGATGAAGTCATGTCTATGGGGAATATTATTTTAGTTATTGGATGGACAATATTTTTCTTATAGAGAAACCTATCAAATAAATATATTACAAAATGGAAAAACTTTTATGGAAAATAATTTATAAATTATATTATAGTCTGAGGAGGATAACAATTCATGGACTATCAAATTGAAACAAACATGAGAATTTTAGGATGTTGAAAGAATAATATTTATAGAATGTTTTGACCTTATCATTAAACAAGAAACTCCCTCTGGATAATCATATAAAAAATTTTAGAGAACTATCATAACGTGTTATAGATTCCATTTATCCCACTGACATACCCCTGTGGATTTCGTGAGTTCACCACATTTTCCCAAATGATTGAACTATAAATTCCATGAAAAATTTTCAAATCCCAAACACCATTTATAACATAAGTAAAGGGGATTTGAAATTTTAAAGAAGAAACTATTGCATATAAACTATCTCTAACACTATCCATGACACCTGAACATTTAAAATATTTCATGAAGGAACCTCCTGAATCGAAAAAAAGTAATGTAATCCAAAAGAGGGATGATGAGGTTATATGTTCATAAAATATGATTATTGAATAGATAAATAATATTCTTTATTGAAAGATCACGTTCATGTGTAATTCACTATATCTATAGGGAACAACATGTTAATGATTCCGAATCCTACATACCATAATGATGTTGACCATATTGACCACCCTAATTAATGTTGGAACCACTTTGTGTATAGGTTTGTATTTGTTGTCAGTAGTTGTCAATGGAATATCAAAATGAAAGAGATCAAGAAGTACTCCAATAAAATGGAGGAATGGAAGCTCACAATGAGGGAGATCATGAAGTACTCCGACGACTTAGAGGAGTAGTGATTCAGATGATTGTTGTGCTGATCGTAAGATCAAAGAACATGTTTCAAAGGTAATACATTGTTTACAACAATGCAGAATGTGAGGAGTAATCCATCCAAAGATGATTAAAGTAGGATGGTGTTTTTGGATGAAGACCATGCAATTCATCATTATTGCATGAGAACAATGGGTTTTGATGAATACCATGCAATTACTCATGATTGCATGAGAACCATGCTAGAGACTTCTTGACAGATTGAATCACATGGTTTGCATGACGGTTGATGAAGGAGGCAATGTGCCAATGAGTTGACTTATGTAATGGCCATGCACATCACATTGTCATAGAAGATGATGGTACTAAAGCTGTTCCATCAAAGAATACATATCACAATAGTGGAGTTTGTGATAAAAGCAAAAGAGTTGCTGAAGGATACAGATCACCAAGAAGAAGTGTTGTTGAGGTGATCGTGCTTGTCGACAAAGCAAAAAAACGACATACAAATTTGTTGACAACGGAGATTCCATGGTGACATGTCGAGTTCAAGAGTTGTGGTCAACAATATATTTTTGATTCAAGAACATCGACAGAGGAATGGATGATTTGGAGGCGGTACAAAAAGAGCAGATACAAGGTGGCGCCGTTTTCCAGTGTTTGCCAAATTTTTGGGGTCCAAAATCTGGAAGTTGATGAGCATCGCGAAGAGTGGATTTCCAGTAAGATCATATTTTTATATGGAAAAGGCATGATTTTCGCGAATATGGGATGCATGGATTGGATTTCGCGGAGACTAGAAGAATAGAGGCGGTGACTCTTCGCGATTACGTCAAGCTTCGCGAACGGCAGAGGCTGAAGTGCATCGTGGCAGAGAAGGGCTTTGCGAGGGTGCTTCGCGGAGAAGGCGCGCGCCGCGAAGGAATGTTGACGGTGTTTCTCCGCGATTACGATGAGCTCCGCGAACGAAGGCGCGCTGCGAAGGTAAGTTGACGGTGATTTTTTGCGATTACGTCAAGCTCTGCGAACGGAAAATTGTCGTGGTGCTTCGCGATTTGGACAGAATTCTGGCAGAAACTTTGGAGCTTCACGATTTGAGCTGACGTGGCGCTAACTTCCCGTGGAAGGGTCAAGGGTCAGTGAAATCGCCTATAAATAGAGGTCGACCCCCTCAAGATAATTAGAGGGAATTTCAGAGAAAATCCTTTGCTCTCGGTTCGCAAAGGTCTCTCGCGAAGGCAGTCTGCTTCACGAAAGAGGAGCTTCGTGGCGGCTATTCTAGCTCCATGAAAGTCTTGCGCCCCACGTTGGCTCAGTGAGCTTCACGATGAGGCAGGAGCTCCGCGATAGCCCAGCATTGTGAAGGCTGGAGCATCACGATTGAGCATCGCGATTGAGCATCGCGATTGAGCATCGCAATTGAGCTTCGCGATTGAGCTTCGCGAAAAGGCAGGGGCTCTGCGAGGACTTGTTTGAGCTTTGCAAAATTGGGAGCCTTGCGAAGTAGGGTACTTTGTGAAGGCCCTTTCTAAAGGCAGTTCACCTAGTGGACAGGGGAAAAAAGGGGTACTCAACAGTGGATGAAATTTGGACTTCAACAGAGCATCATTTATTGAGCAATCACACAAGTGATTGTGATTCAGGAAAACGAAGACAAGGGGATCTAGTGCATTCAGTCATTGCACTAAAGTTAAAGGTTGAATACAAAAGAGCATCAACTCAGGACTATGATGTAAGCAATGTCTCATGCTGAACAGGAGACAAAGACTTCAATGCAAATCTATTGAAGATACCTTCACGTCTATAAACTGAGTGAGACTTCACCAACGGCAGTGAGCCAGGGGGAGTCAACGGGAGTGACCCGAGGGAAGCAGTGAGTTATCCATGAACCATTGTAAAGGCAGTGAGCCTAAGACAGAGTGATTGTGCCCGAACAATTGTTATCTACAGCTAGTGAAGCATAGTGGATTTAGGTACGACCGACAACCTGTCGATGTATGATCCTTGGACGTAGCCCTTAGTGGTGAACCAAGTAAAAATAGCTATGTAATCTCTCTATATGTGAATGTTTAATTTCTGATCGTATCCATCATACGGGTTTAAGTAGTTCTTACCAACGTGTTAACAAGATCCACAACTTTAAGAAGAATAAGTTGACACCCTGATTCACCCCTCCCCTCTCAGGGTGTCCTGGGGTCCTACAAGTGGTATCAAAGGGAAAGGTTAAGGTATGTTGGATATTATCCAGTAATTCTATAGAGAAGAGGATTTGAGTTTCTTTCCTAAAGTCAACAATGAAGAGTAGTCTTGATAATGACACAGTCATTTTTTAGAAGAAGTCTACATCTAGCAAGACCATGACGAACATGAAAAAGAAATAGAAGAAGCAGTTGAAGAAGTCCCTCATATCCAAAGAAGATATAGTGTCTTGTTCTCCATGCCATTCCAATAATGAAAAAACATCAGGCTTGGAAAGTATCGAGCAGGTGGCTCAGGATTCTTCCAGAGGAAAGGATGACACCCCATATTCAATATTTCAGGAAAAACTCAAAACATATCTACATGATATTCCTGAAGAAAGGGTTCTGATTATTTGTAGCCTATTCCAATCTATGCAGGTTGAGATCACTCGATTAGAAAGGGAAGCTGACAATATTGAAGAGGGGTTGGAAAGAAAAGTTATGGAAAGTATGAAGCTCACCAAATAGGTGAAAGTCTTTGAAGAAAAAGAGGAAGTCAATAAGACTCAAAAAGAAATGATCCATGCACATGAAGCTGAGCTGAAGAAGAGCAATGAAGTCAATAGTTTTTGTTTGGAAGAAACTTCCTTGAAATTTAGGGAACTAGACTCTTTGTTACAAAACAAAGTTAAGATGCATGAGGATGAGGTTGAAAGATTGAAAAAGACTTGTGAAGAAAAGATGATCATGATTGAAGATCAGAAGATCATCCTCAATATTGAGGGTCAAAAATTGGAAGCTCAGTTGACCAAGATTGAGAACACACATATTGAGACTTCACAAAAGAATGAAATGAGTGATTCCTGCACTCAATGTTCGTTGGAAGAGTCTAAAGTTGAAATGCCTCCAACATGTGATAAGAAGATTATGACAACTCTTGATTATCCACATCAAGAATCAGTTGCTACTGGTACTCAATGCTCACTGGAGGATTCTATTGTCAAAAGACCTCCAACATGTGATAAGAAGATCATGACTTCACTCTTTGATCTATCACAAGCAACTGAGAAAGTGAGGTACCATCCAAATCATCGTGTACTCATTTTTCTAAATACACTCCTACAATCAGTGCAGGTGGGAAGAAAAGTTCTAAATAAGTATGGATGAGGAATGGTGAGAAGAAGAAACCTACCACCATGGCTAGGGTGGATGGGAAGAAAAAGGAGGAAATGGGTTCCTCAAATAGAGCACAAAAGATTAAGCAGATGGCCCAACAACTTAATACGGAAGACACAAAGAAGAAAATATTTGTGGGTCAATGTTGGTGCTGCAACAGATTTGGGCACTGTGCACTGGATTGTCTTTATAATCCCTTACATGGAAAAGCACAGAGAATGCCTATATCAAAGAGAATGAAGCCAAAGAAAAAGAAGCAACATTAGCAGGTCAGAAGCATCTGTTTACTGAAAACAGATTTGAAATTCTTGATAACATCTATGATGTATGCAACGACAGCGGTCACAATGCAGGCACATGTCCATATCAACATGCTTTCACTGTTGAAAAGAAAAGAAGACCTCTGATGCCGTCAAATAATGAAGCAGCTACCTTGGGGATAAATCAGAAGAATGTTGTGAACACACATTTCCCCAAGAAGATCTCAAGTAGGGAAGCTGAGAAGACCCAGGATTTTAGATCCATGAAATTGAAGGGTCATTCATCCAAAAGAAACACTAAGTGGGATGAATCTTGGATGCAACCATGTGGAAGACCTAAACCAGCTGCAAACGTTCCAAATGACATATTGGTCATCTGGCCAGAAGATTTGAAAAGAATAAGGAAACTTGAAGATGAGAAGGCCAAGGCTGGTGACAAAGGAAAAGGAAAACTTTCACATGATGAAGACACAACGCAGTAGATATTGAAAACAAAGAGAAACACATGTGTCAAAGAAGTTCTGTGTGAGAGATGCAAGAAATCTGGTCACATTGCAAAAGGTTGCCTAACCTTAATACCAGAGCAAGATGCAGTCCTTAAGAGGAGTAAGAATGTATCATTCCTGATGGATGCTAAGCAGAACAATTCTCCACACAAAGTAGAAGAGAATGTGAACAGAGCCATGCCACACCGACAGCTGTCAGAACATATGTTCAAATGTGCAGGCATGAAGACTGGAGTGAACAGAGAAACACGGTTGAGAAAAGAACCTCAACCGAGCAAGTCTTCTTGATAAAGCAAGAAGGAACCACCTTATTCTCGTAATCATTTGTTTATTTTATTTGTGCTAATAATGCAGGGAATTGAAGGTGAAGCATGCTCTCAGGGGGAGAACCTGAGAAGTAGTGAATACTGTCAAATCTTGATAGCCAAGCTGAAGAAGTTTCCATCCTTAGTAGATTCTTTAATTTATATTCAAATATTATGATGATGAAGGATCACTCTTGATTAAGATGACGAGGAGTGTTTCCCTTAAGGGGGAGGAGAATGAAGAAGCTTCCATAATCACTGTTTCAATCAATATCAACTCCAACTGGACTCAAAAGTAGTTACTCTGTGAATTTCTTGAAGAACACGCCAATGGAGAAGGTATGCCATTTCTCAATCACTATCCCTTGGTTACTCAGATCAAAGATTATTTTACAAAGGGGGAGTAACTGAATTGATTAGGGACATAAAGAGAATGGAAGTGCCCCAAGGTCACTCATCCTGTCGATTGCACTTGAATGTTTTTGATCTATTAGCTGATGTGAGTGCAGGAGTTTCAGGTTGATTATTCCCTATCACATTTGACTTTTCTTATGCCTGAAATAAAAGTGGCAAACCCTTGAAGACAAAATACAAGAGTTCTCATCTCATGTTGGTATCATGATCTGTGAATAATGGACAGCCTTGTTGACTTAATCAAATCCTCTTATTTTCTACATCGAGCAATGCTCAAGTAGACTTAGAGTGAAATGATTAATGAAACATTGCTTAAGTGTATATTGATACCCTCCCTACCATGTGCTTTTTATTTCTTGTAAATAAGGGGGAGAGAAAGTGAAATGAACGTTTGAAAAGAAAAGTTGATTGAATAGAAGATTCTCATTTTGACATTGACAAATTCATTTCAAATGATGTATAAGGTATTGACAACAAAATACAAAGGGGGAGATTGTTGGAACCACTTTGTGTATAGGTTTGTATTTGTTGTCAATAGTTGACAATGGAATATCAAAATGAAAGAGATCAAGAAGTACTCCAATAAAATGGAGGAATGGAAGCTCACAATGAGGGAGATCATGAAGTACTCCGATGAAGTAGAGGAGTAGTGATTCAGACGATTGTTGTGTTGATCGTAAGTTCAAAGAACATGTTTCAAAGGTAATACATTGTTTACAACAATGCAGAATGTGAGGAGTAATCCATCCAAAGATGATTAAAGCAGGATGGTGTTTTTGGATGAAGGCCATGCAATTCCTCATTATTTCATGAGAACAATGGGTTTTTATGAAGACCATGCAATTACTCATGATTGCGTGAGATCCATGCTAGAGACTTCTTGACGGATTGAATCACATGGTTTTCCTGACGGTTGATGAAGGAGGCAATGTGCCAATGAGTTGACTTATGCAATGGCCATGCACATCACATTGTCATAGAAGATGATTGTACTAAAGTTGTTCCTTCAAAGAATACATATCACAATAGTGGAGTTTGTGATAAAAGCAAAAGAGTTGCTGAAGGATACAAATCACCAAGAACAAGTGTTGTTGAGGTGATCGTGCCTGTCGACAAATCAAACAAATGACATACAAATTTGTTGACAAAAGAGATTCCATGGTGACATGTCGAGTTCAAGAGTTGTGGTCAACAATCTATTTTTGATTCAAGAACATCGACAGAGGAATGGATGATCTGGAGGCGGTACAAAAAGAGCAGATACAATGGTTTGGATTTCGCAAAGACTAGAAGAATAGAGGCGGTGACTCTTCGCGATTACGTCAAGCTTCGCGAACGGCAGAGGCTGAAGCGCATCGCGACAGAGAAGGGCTTTGCGAGGGTGCTTCGCGGTGAAGGTGCGCGCCGCGAAGGAATGTTGACGGTGTTTCTCCACGATTACGATGAGCTCCACGAACAAAGACGCGCCGCGAAGGTAAGTTGACGGTGATTCTTCGCGATTACGTCAAGCTCCGCGAACGGAAAATTGTCGTGGTGCTTCGCGATTTGGACAGAATTCTGGCGGAAACTTTGGAGCTTCGCGATTTGAGCTGATGTGGCACTAACTTTGCGCGGAACGGTCGAGGGTCGGTGAACTCGCCTATAAGTAGAGGCCGACCCCCTCAAGATATGTAGAGAGAATTTCAGAGAAAATCCTTTGCTCTCGGTTCGCAAAGGTCTCTCGCGAAGGCAGTCTGCTTCGCGAAAGAGGAGCTTCGCGACGGCTATTCTAGCTCCGCGAATGTCTTGCGCCCCACGTTGGCTCAGTGAGCTTCGCAAAGAGGCAGGAGCTTCGCGATAGCCCAACATTGCGAAGGCTGGAGCATCGCGATTGAGTTTCGCGATTGAGCTTCGTGAAAAGGCAGGGGCTCTGCGAGGACTTGTTTGAGCTTTGCAAAATTGGGAGTCTTGCGAAGTAGGGTACTTTGTGAAGGCCCTTTCCAAAGTCAGTTCACCCAGTGGACAGGGGAAAATGGGGTACTCATCAGTGGATGAAATTTGGACTTCAACAGAGCATCATTTACTGATCAATCACACAAGTGATTGTGATTCAGGAAAACAAAGACAAGGGGATCTAGTGAATTCAGCCATTGCACTAAAGTAAAAGGTTGAATACAAAAGAGCATCAACTCATGACTCTGATGCAAGCAAAGTCTCATGCTGAACAAGAGACAAAGACTTCAATGCAAATCTAGTGAAGAGACCTTCACATATATAAACTGAATGAGACTTCACCAACGACAATGAGCCAGGGGGAGTCAACGGGAGTGACCCAAGGAAAGCAGTGATCTATCCCTAAACCATTGTAAAGGCAGTGAGCCTGGGACATAGTGACTGTGCCCGAACAATTTTTATCTATAGCTAGTGAAGCATAGTGGATTTAGGTACGACCGACAACCTGTCAGTGTATGCTCCTTGGACGTAGCCCTTAGTGGTGAACCAAGTAAAAATAGTTGTGTCATCTCTCTTCATGTGAATGTTTCATTGCTGATCGTATCCATCATACAGGTTTAAGTAGTTCCTACCAACGTGGGAACAAGATCCACAACTTTAAGAAGAAATAGTTGACACCCTGATTCACCCCTCCCCTCTCAGGGTGTCCCGGGGTCCTACAATTAACTCCCCTATAATAGAGTGTTAGTTAATATGATCTAGGTGTTCTTTATAATTAAATATATCCTATATATAATGTTTTCTTCATGTAAAGTAATATTAGGAAAGGATTCAGAACTTGTGTCTTATTTCTCTAACATCCTAGTTGTTGTCGTGGAATAATGGATGAAATTAAATTGTTGGGGAACACCAAAATTTAATGGTTTGATATCCAAAACATGGAAACTTCTTACCATGCTCCCCTAAATTCACAATGAATCCAATCAGTTATGACCCCTACAACAATTGTTTCCACTGATTTAACTTCATTACAACAATCTCATCCAATATTCGGTCTTCTAAGAACAGATACAACTAGTGTAGAAAGATATTAGTTCAAGAAGAGTAACCCATGTCGATACATAAGATTATTTAAACCATATTAACATTATTCCCTTAAAACTACGAGGATGGTAACCACCCTACCAAACTATTCAACTGGCACTGCCCCACCAAATTTTCCAACATGAGCTCTCCCAAAAAATGGAATAACAGATACCATCCAACCAAAAAACCTAATTAGAATCATCTAACCAAACAATAAAATAAGATCTCTACGATAAAATAGAATTCCCATTAGATGAATATTCTTTATGAAACTCTATGAATGTGATTTTTATGGAGAACCAATTCTATAATAATAAATATATAAATTATCCATAGTTACCACTTATAATATTAGATAAGGTGGAATGTATCATTATGTTCAATGAGGATAAAAAATAAGAGTTGAATATGGATCTTAAAATCCCATATATATTTCTCTTATAAATCCTTATATATTATAGAATCCAAGATATAGGTACTTTTTAATCCTTAGTGGGATCACTAATCTTCCTCTAAGTTATCGAAGGCTTGTTCAAGCCTAATCACACTAGAAGAATGATTGGTGAATAAGAACATTCCTGATCACCATAAAAATGATTAAAGTAAAACTTATCCTAATCTAAAAATAAAAAAAAAATCAACCAATATCTAATTATGTAAGTAAACCATTAAAATTTGTAACACCAAATTCCAAGCATTATACTAGAGGGAAGAATAATTGTGGGAGGTACATACCATGTGATTCATATCACTGATATCATAAATAATAAAGTCATTATCATAGAAAATATATTGATAGCTATTTCTCTTTAACATTCAAAAGAGATCCAAGATTCAATAAAAGAGTCCCTTTTAATTCCATAAGTGTTTAAAGCTAATTTCACTATTATAGAGGTATATCATGTTGTTAGTGACCCTACTAAATACCCTAAGTTCATTACTTCTATAGAGTAAGACATAGATACTATCATACAAGGACCCAATAGGAATTTTAATATTACCAAAATGTTTTAAAAAAATAATATCTTTGGATACATAAATGATAATTCCTCTATAATCATTCTAATTATAGTCTAGATACTACAAGGATTTGTACATAGAAAATTCAATCCTCGTCTGTCCACCATGAAAATACAGGGATATAATAATTTTGTGAAAAATATTATTGGATAAATAAATATAAGATCCCATTTTTTGGACCTTTTCTCAAATTCCCAATTCATTGTTTTTCTCCACGATATAACAACAATCCCCAACTTGGAAGACCATTGGTTCATTCACACATATCATTGCATTCATTATTAAATTAATTAGTTCATCATGTACCCAATTTATTACCATTTTAGAGTATTTTATGGTTAACATATCATTTTCATTCATCCTAATATATTTATATAGATATAATATTATAATAACATGATGGAAAAAATCAGGTCACTGATAAAACAATTTTATTTATTTCCCTTAATTGTCTAGAAATGGCTCATGTCAACCCCTTCAATGATCATAGGGAAGAGTATGGTCTCCCAATTAATAAATCTAAGAAAAAAACAATGTTTTGGAATGTTAACCCCCCCCCCCCCAACATAATGGAATCAATTTCATTAAATAAATTCATATATTAATAAATGTGATCCTCTCCCTAAAATGAGGGAAATTATCCATGTCAAGATTATCTCTAATTTTCCATAATAATAAAAAAGAACCTCTCTTAACTATATATTTCAAAAATATTTCTCCATGTTAATGGAAAGATATGAAAAAAAATTTATTTAATCTCCATAATAACAGGGATTCAACATTTCTACTACAACAAACTGCAATAGAGAGAATTGATGGAATATCGAGAATTCTACTAATAGTAATTGACATGAATTATCTCCTTTAGGGTCTAAGAGTGTCCCCTCAACTTTATTTTAAGTAACAAATTCCATCAAATTACCCTCTAGTCAAGAAAATATCCACTTATCATCCACTTATACTAAAGTTTATGTTGAGTTTTATGGGTGATAATATGTTAGAGATTCTCTACAATCATTATAGGAATGCATATTTTCCACCATTGGTTTACTCAGACATGTCAATCTAGGTACATTGGACTACGCAAAAACATATTTATTCAATTCCAACATGTAAATTTATGTGAATAAGGAAAAATATATTTCTTGATGTAACACAAAGATATATTCTCTTCGAGTTACAAAAAAAATGAACAGAATCAATTTTAATGTGGTCATCCATAATTTTGGACTTTCTAATGACCACCATCACCACATAAGGCAGTCTAGAGAATTAATGTAACTCATGCTTGAAATATAGTTGTTAATGTTAAAAAACCAATCACATATCAAATAATTAGATAAATTTAGTACCTCAAATAGATAATAAACATTTTTTCCATCAAGAAGAATAATGAAAAAATTATGGTTTTCATTGAATTTATGTATCTCAGTTAGCATTGTTGATTGGATAATTTCTCAGTCCTTATCAAAGTGATTTTGATCGATCAAACCACTAAAACCTAGGATCTCTAATTTGTGGATGGATGTTCTAGTTATAATTAAACATAGACATCCTTAGAAAATGAGGAGGCCATTATCTTTAGGGAACTCCAAGGGGTGTATTAGAATCATGTGGTTTACTTTGATAAAATTATATTAGCATGACATATTGAAATAACATGCACTATATCTCTAACCCATTTTGGTGAAAAACATGGAATGTTATGTCAGTGATTTTGTTGTAAAATCCCAGTTCTACCATGAACATATTTCTAATAGTGATAATATTTTCATTAAACTTTAGTATCATATCTTGAAGGTGAAAATGTTAAAATGTGATTTTGGGTTAATGTCATGTTACTTTCATGGTTTAAAGATATTCCATGATGGTGTCAACGTCGTACCTCAAGAAACCATGGTGGCTATCAACATTTTACATCCTCAAAATAATTAAGATATTAGAGTTATTTAGGGATTTAATTCTTACATTAGACACTTCATAGAGAACCTCACTGGTAGTATGTACCATTCATCAAGATGATGAAGAATGGATCCATTTATCAATGTGATGAGGTTTATCTAGAATCCTTCAGTAATCTCAAGAAATATATTTCATTGCCACTAGAGTTGTTTATTCCCATCGTAGTAGAATTATTCAATTTAAATGTGTGGATGTAGATAGATCACCTAGTTCATTTCCCAAAAAGAATAATTATGTAGGCAATGATTATAATCCATTATATCTTAGTAATACCATTCTTGATAGTAAGAGTAAATATTCTAGAATCTATATGATTTTTTTGCATTTATCATTATGGGTCAAAAATATGAAAAACTACCTATATCATCCTAAGGCTTACATGGTCTCTATTATTTACACTATCAAATACATATTTAATGGTATTGTAGATACCATGTTTTTTCATGGTAATCAATTGAAATATTTCTACATATATTTTTAGATCCTAGAGCTAAGATGGAATGTATTTTCGTGGCTAGGTGTGCATGGAAATAATTGTATAAATATATTAAATATATTTCATATTACATGTGCATTTGTTCTTTGACAAAATTATATGAATATTTAATAGATCCTTGTATTAGATACATATGACCATATTTGAGTATAGAATATGATTTTTACCCTTGGTGTGACCTAAAATATATTTTCACAACGAGCGAAGATATAATGACCATTGGTGGTGCATTCAGTTAGATAATAAAATAAATTATATAATTAATTGATTAATTAGAATAACTATTGATTTTATAATAATAAACTATTATGGATATTTGAACAGGGTTAGCTGCATACCCCTGGGACTGTCATGATATTTCTTCTTAATCCTTTATTAGTGAATCAAATTTAGACTATGATGAATGTCTGGATCTTGGAAGATCAACTCGCAGTGAATGCACCAATAATTATCCTTAGTTTCAAATCACATTATTTGATGACGAATGATTCAAAATCATAAAGTCTTATCATTTTTATATTATTCCTCATTTGTTTGATCTATTTATCATGATCTTCCTCTTTGATTTTATATTCAAAAGTTTCAAGACATTATATCTCACTGTGTATAGATTTAATTGATTATTCACTTTTCTCCCACCAAAAATATGTTTTATTATGTTCATTAGATATGGAAACATGGACAATGAATGATTAGAAATGGTTTCTTGTTAATTTATCCCTTCATTCTTCACATTAGTCATCATTGGACTATGAGGTCGTGATTCAACATTGACAGGTGGGACCAAGCATGACCAGACACCCATATATGCAATGAAATTTCACGTGATGAATGAAATGATGAATTGCGGATAAAATAATAGGATTCAATGATTTTGAATTATTGATTTGATGATCGACATCCAAAATAGAGATGGAATGGAATGGGGTACCTGTCTGATGTGTCGGGCTTCAAGCAGGCCAATGAAAACAGAAATCTTGGCCTCTAGATTTTTGGTAACAATGTACATAGGAAAGATGCATATATTTTAAGATCCCTAGAGGAGAAATCCAAGGTGGAATGGAAATATTTTGAACTCTAGAGAAATGATCTGAAAATATTTAGAAGA
The DNA here is from genome assembly GCA_963277665.1 of Viscum album. Classification (NCBI taxonomy): domain Eukaryota; kingdom Viridiplantae; phylum Streptophyta; class Magnoliopsida; order Santalales; family Viscaceae; genus Viscum; species Viscum album. The sequence continues at coordinate 1,157,844,856 of OY728162.1, forward strand.
ATACGAACTACACATTTTTTAGTTCGAAAGAACACACAACGTGTTAACTGTGGTTATAATGGCATGAGTTTCAGGAGGAAAAAGTATCACATGTTGTGTAGGACCCCCACATTCCCTGTGAAACTCATGTTAGAGCCCTGATATGTAATCTAGGTGTACATGAGAACATGAATGGCTAAGAAAATTCCATGTGATGGAGTAAATAGATACTTTCAGGATACACGAACATTTAAAGGGAGAGTAGGTAGGAACCTTGGTTACTGAATCATGCCATGTTGTCCACCTACTCACTATGTATGGATAAATGGAATGTCAGTTGCTTACATAATGGAACATGGCCATACATAGAAATGGTACCACACCCATTGTGTTCTACATACACATAGTGTACCCATACTTTAATTTTTTTTGGAAACATCAACCTCTCATATATCCATCATTTGGACATGGATTCCCCCCCACGATTATCCTATCCTAAGTGTTTTTCTGTGTAAAAAAATGTTGACATATTTAATTAATTTTGAGATACAATGATTGATTATTTCGGCATGATTCCAATTTAGGTAACACTTGACGATGGCAATGACTATGAAATATCACTAGAGGATCTATAGTGACACCCTCTTGTAGGGATTGTGAATTGGTCATATATTTATCAATGGAGTAAAACCCTCATATTGGGTTAGGTAATAGGTCCTATATCTACTCTCACAGTAGAACCCTCTTGTTGGGAATGGAATGGGTCCTCGATAGAGTATTAGAGTGGAAATATCCTATTGGGATAGGGCATTTGTACTTTGCCTACCCATTTAGTGGAACCCACCTATGGTTTCACGGTATGGGTCCTCAATTATGCTAGTGGAACCCTTATATTGGCCATGGTTTTGGAACTTTATCTTATACTCTAGTGGAATCCTACTACTTGTCATGAAATGTGTCTTTGATCATCTGTTATAGTGTAAGCCTCTAACTGGGCTGGGAAACGGTCCTCTACCAACTATTAGATTTTTTCCCTCCAGATGGGCAAGGCATGGGTCCATTATATATTACATAGTGGAACCCTTCTGTTGATTCATGGTGTTGGTCATCTAACACATTGATTTCTAAACTCTTATTGTACTATGTTGCTGGACCACTATCTATTTATAGAGTAGTATGACATATCAGATAGTGTGTAAATCCTCCTTACTAGGAGTGGTAGCCCCAAATGGACAATGTCATGAGTTCTTCTACCTTTACATTTAGTGGTACACCCCAAAAAGACTATGATTTGGCTCCTCTGTCTATCTACAGAGTAGTACCCCTATCAGATTTGGAGTAGGTCCTCCTTAATTTGAGTGGTACCCCTGATAGACTACAGATATGGTCTTAAATCTATTTGAGAAGTATTACCCACTATCAGATATGGTGGAAGTCCTCCATTATTTGAGTGTTACCCCCATATGGAGTTGGGTGTGAGTCCACTATCTATGTGTGTTATCCCCCTAACGGATCAAGGTGTTGGTACTCTATCTAATGATTTATACTTCCTATTGGATACATTGTGGGTCCTCCTTATACCCCATATGTAATTAGGTTGTGGGAACATTATCCATTTAGTGGGACTCCTTTGATGGTCTGGGGAGCGGGTCCTCTACAAGGATATTGTGTCCCCTCAATTTTTCAGAGAACTAGTGAGGTGTGGACCCTTCACATTGGTACTTTTATGGATAGATGTCCAAGATGATGGGCATCATGGATGGACTTTTGGACCCGATGCCACTCTTTTCCTAGGCTGGGATGGGAGTTTGAGATCCCCTTCTCTCATTTTAGGTTTCTTATGTTTTAAAACACACACACACACACACACACACACACACACATATATATATATGTATGGATGTATCCATATTTTTGGATATCTTTACTCTCTTTCATTGGGTAGAGCTATCTATCTAATCATTGCATTTCTCTTAGTACTACCCTATCCGATTTTAGGGAGTCCTCCTAGGTATGTATACAATCACACCTACAGGTGTGTTTCCAGTATTTTTTGTGACATATGTGGATGAAGGGAAGGTCGAAGGTGACTACAAAGGAGCATAGAGACGCATGGTGCATTTGACTACATATAGTGGTCGAAACCCGAATATCAAGAGATGGGATCTATCAACACTTTTATGAACTAGTTTTTCTGGATTGGATGCCTATATGGTTGGGAATTTATTTTTCAACATAAAATATTATTTTCATAGATGTACTCTTGTAAACCCTAGAGGTTTTCATATGCATTGTTATATTCTAGTTATTATATCTTTTCATTATTATTTTTTGTAACTCATTGATATGGTCAGGTGTGTTCAAACATGTACATTATGAAATGGCCTCCAACTCACATTATGCCATTCAGTTCTTGTCACCACCCCTAGCCTGTGTAGGCAAGATTGGGGTAGTTGTTACCTAATCCTCATTAGATTTGTTCATGCTAGATTTTTAGTAGATTTGTTTATTGCATGGGATAGTGTTTGGAGTAGTTACCTTAAGAGGATTTTTTGGATTTTGGAAAATATTTTTAACATGTTTTATGGGTAGATTTTAGGCCCATGAATACATTGTTTGTGCAGTGACCGATATATCCTTTCACTAAGACCTTGACTTCCATCTTGTTGATTTTTCATAAAGAGACATTGGTTGTAGGGGTTAATGGTACATGAATTATATAGTATTGAGTCTTTGACTATCCTTCTTGAGTTATTCCCCCATTGTATATAGATATTCTAATCTGAAAACAGTATGTCTTGATTAATTTTAAGGATACCTCCAAAATGACACCCAACCAGGATACAAGTTCCCAATTGTGATGATGATTTAATGAGTTATGAGGCATCAGTTGATGTTACATACTATGATATACTTCCTTTATGTGTATAGGTAGCAGAACCCCCACTTATCGAGCAATATATTATACTAGTTTGGAAGGTTGAGGAAGCATATAGGCTTAAAACACTCTTTTATTTCTAGTTCTTGAGGCCACTGAGAATCTATGGTGAGCCATATCCCTAAGAAGTGGGGGAGTGGATAGAGTTAGTAGGACATGCTTTAAATATAATCTAGAAACTAATGGATTATATTGTTTAACTGGTATTTATCATTTTCTACATAGAAAGTGGGAACTGGTGGAGTCTTGTTACCTTGATGCAAGATGAGTTGACACACTCTTGGCCTGACTTCCAGCATTTATTATATGAGTAATACCCCTCCTTAAATTTGGTCTGAAACAAAGATATTCTAGATCTGTAATATGGAGGGATTAAAGTATCTATGTATGATATCAGGTTCATAGACCAAGCATGGTACTCCATTTATATGATCAGGGATGTATAAATCTGAGCATGGAAGTTTGGGTAGGGTCTCCATAGTGATATCCATGCTAGTGTGGAAGCCTTGTACATTCCCATTTATTCTATGTTATTGGAGCTAGTGTGGGTGATGGAAGGATTATTTTAATAGGTACACCATGAAGCTAGAACTGATCATAGGAGTTTAGGAGTTGAGTCTCCTACAACACCTAGTTGATACAATTTGAGAGGATCTCAGTGCAAGAGGCCTTCCTAGGAACATGATCATAATATTGGTTAGGGGAGAAATAGATGTACCTGGTAGCTGGAAGATTTTTTGTCATATTCTTGTGACAGGGAAGTTCGCATGACACATGAATTCCCAACCAAACATTTTTTTGAGAGAAATCTGATTACTGATGGAATTCCATTGTAAAGGCAGCTCCATGACCAAGGATGTCCCATGTGAGGAAAGGGTGGAACTTAGCGAGAAAGAGCCTAGAAGAGGATTATGTGGAGCTATAGGAGGAGGATATATGATTGCTAGATGAATATATGAGATTCTTCCACCACCTACACTAGGCATCCCATGTCAGGCATAAGGAGATGAGGGCCATGACTGCAAAGAGTTGTAGTCTATAGAGTCATAGAACCCCGCAATAGAAGAAATTATTATAGGTATGATCAATGTTTATTCTACTATTCCCTCTAAATTATTATATATAATAGTGAGTCATTACTTTATATCATTACTCATGGTGTGAGAGTTAGAGCTCCCATTTGAGGTATTATTCTATTAACATTTTCCTAAGGTTCATACAGGGAAAAATTCATTAATATCTTATATATTCCTATAGTGTGAGATATTTCACTGTAGAGAGACATTCACTTAGGTAATTTTGGACATCACGATTGTACCCTATGAAATCATCATGGGTATGTTATTTTATTCCATAGTATAATCCCAGATGGACTATCACCATATATGACTCAGTTTCCTTCGCACTGATTGGATGATATTGTCCTTTATGAGTGAGATAGATCTCATGAAAGGATGAGTGAGTTTTATGAGTAATATGATATAACCCATCACCCATTAGTTGAAGACTATAGTCCTTAGCGAAACATGATATTTAGGTATATATATATATTCCTTATATTTTGGTGGATTTTATGGATGTCTTCCCTAAATATGTTTTGGGACTACCACCTAGGCAGGAGATAGATCATTGTATAGACTTTAATCCTATGATCACTCCAATACATTCTTCGGAATATTGGATTCTCCCTATTGACAATCAGGTGTTGTGGTTATGGTTGTAGGACCTTTGAGGACAGATTTTCATTAGGCACAATGTGTCCCCTAGGTATCTCTAGTGTTTTTTGTGAAAAATTTATATGAGAGCTTTTAGATTTTTGTGGATTATCTTCAATTGAACCAGAAAATGATAAAGAAAAAGTACCACTTCTATGTATTTATGAACTATTTCACCTTTTTTGGGGCATTAAATGTTTCTTGAAGATCTATCATAGATTTGTCTACTAGTAATTGAGTGTTCGTGAGGCTGATATTTGAAAAATGGAATACTGATGTCTTTATAGAAAATATGAGTTCCTGGTGATTACTTTTGGTGTGATGAATGACCGCACTATGTATATGGATTTGAAGAACAAAAATTTCCAACAGTACTTGGATAGTTTTTTTGTACTCTTAACCAATGACATACTCATATTCTCTATGTTAGAGGTGGTGCATGTAGATCACTTGCGGATGGACTTAGATAATTTTTGGGAACACCTTATTTATTGAAGGTCATAAAGTGCCCATTATAGTATCATGATGTTAAATACTAATGGAATGTAGTATTTGATAATGTATTTTCTATTTACCTAGTTAAGGTTGATTTAGTGATTTATGTGGATCCACCCAAGATCATGTTAAAGGTTTGGAGTTTTCATGCCCTGGTGGGGTATTGGAGAAGTTATGTGGATGAATTATCAACTATTAAATACACTTTGAAATCCCTGATGTAGAAAGTGAAACTTTTTACCTAGACTGGGCTATACCATAAGGCTTTCTTGGAGTTGAGGTTGAGGCTGATGAGTGTTCTTGTTCTGAGAGTACTGGAGAAGGACATTGAGTACATAGTGTATTTCAATGCCTCAAGAGCTACGATCAACCTCTTTTTGATATGGTGGAAGGTAATTATTGCATATGTATCATGGAATATGAGAACCCATGTGTATAATAATGAAAATCATCACCTAGATATGGTAGCAGGAACCTTTCCTATAAGGAAGCGGTGTCACTACCTTCTGTGGGATCACTTTGTGGTTTACTCAAGCCCTCAGAGTCTCAGGTGTTTCTTCACAAAGAGATTCTCAAACTTGAGAGATAGTATATAGTTAGAGTGCCTATAAGACTTTGACATTGATATTGTCAATACTTCTAGTATGGGAAATTTATTACCAGGTTCCCTTATTAGGATCTCCTTATATCATCTGTCTTAGGAGTCTTCAAGGAATTTGTTTTCCATGCATGTTACCCTAGATGGGATGGGGGGAACTATTTTTCATCAAATGATGGTATTTAAACCTATACTACTATAGATTGTGAGAGAGTCGCAGATGAGAGACATGGACAGTGAGGTATTAACACAATTACCTTAAGAGATTCACTAGATGAATATTCTGATGAATAAAATCATTTTACCCTTTTTATGGGACTCATGGTTGTCCCAATCACGATGTGGGAGGAGGTAATGAGATACTTCCACATATCTCCATTGGTAGCAAGCCTCGATGCGGGTAAGATGTATGTAGACCATCGATGGTGGTGCTGGTGGGACAACATGAGATGGAGAGTGGGTGAGTTCATCTTACAGTGCCTCACCTGTCAGTAGGTGGAGGCTGAGCACTGGATTCTTGGAGGTTTATTGTAGCCACTTGGGATCATGGAGTGTATGTGGGATGGTCAATTCATGAGATTTTTGGAAAGGATCTATGGAAATCAATGTTTCATGACTCCATTTTAGTGATAGTTGAAAAAATTACAAATTTTGCACACTTACTTTTTATCTGGTATTATAGTTTGTTGGAGAGTTTGGGGAAGACGTACATACAAGAAGTTTTTCTCCATTATGGGGTTTACATGACTGTTGTCTCTGACCATAATGTGTGGTTCATTTCAATGTTGTGGAGATTCATATAGGAGGCATTCAGGACCCAAAAGAGGATGAGTATAGAATTTCACCCCTAGATAAACATGCATTCCAATCACACTATCTAGTTGTTAGAGGATATGCTCAAGAAATGTATCTTAGACTTTAGTCATAACTAGGATGATCACTTCAATTTGGTGTAGTTTTCATACAATAGTAGCATCCACTATACTATTGGAATGTCACCTTTTTTCCCCCTAATGTGAGAACCTTTAGGTCACAATTGTGCTGCACATAGATCAATGAGGCATCTATTGTGGGTCCATAGATGGTGTAGGAAAAAACAAATAAAGTCTAGGTCATTTTTGATCAGATGAGGACATCCTAGTGTGGGCATAAATCTTACGCTTTTTGAAATCATAGGCCCTTCTAGTTCGAGTAGGGAGACCATGTTTTCTTGATAGTCTCTCCATGATGAGGATTTTGGTGATTCAGTTGTGGTGGAAAGCTATCCCTAGGGTTAATTAGGCTATTTGGGATCTTGTAGAGGGTTTGTGTGGTTGTTTACTACCTCTCCCTACCCCTGTAGATGGATTAGGTGCACAATGTCTTCCATGTGTCATAGCTAAGGAGATAAATGCATGGCCTTATTCATTTGTATGACTATCATGAACTAGGAATCAAGGGTGGGGCCACATTTTTGGATCAACTAATGTTGATTGAGGATTGACAGGATAAGACCCTATAGGGATAGATCATTCCCATAGTTCTTGTGTGGTGGAGATATGAGAACATCCATGGGTCATCCTAGAAGAGGGAGTGTTAAATGTAGGATAAGTATCTCAAGAACCTTTTTAGATTTTATTTTCATGGATGAAAATATTTATCAAGTGAATGATTTAGGGACTATTTTCTCATGTAAGAAATTCAAATATTTTTACATATATTTTCAAAGCTAGGGGTCGAGAAGAGAAGTGATTCCAAGGCACATTGTGATCGGAAATAATTTTATAATATTATTAAATATATTTTATATTTTTAACTCGTGGTTTCTTATTGAAAATTTTTAACTCTTAAAAGGAATTTAGGATAAAAATATAATACAAATATTGAGTTTTGAAGATGATATTTACACTAAGAATAAACTAAAAGTGGATTGTGTGGGGCATACATATATGACAATCATTGGCAGTTCATTCAATTGGTTAATTAAATAATTAATTTATGTAATTGATTAATTAATATAATTATAGATTATCTATTAATAAATAATGTTGAGGATTTCCCAAGGTTTATAAACCTCCCCCTATGACGATAAAAAATTTCTTCTCCCGCCTTCATCGGTGAATCAGATTTGGATAATGAAGGACCTCTAGATCCAGGCAGATCAATTGGCAAAAAACTCATCGACCCCATTAATTCAGTGGAATCCATATTATTTAATGAAAAACAATCCAAAAATAAATTATTACTAGTAATATTTTCATGCTAACACATTTAAATAAATTACTGAGTTTTATTACTTTTTTATCTTTGATCATTGATAATTTCTTGACAATTAATGTGCCCGAGTAAAGATTTAATTGATTATTCATGTGTTTCTCACACTGGATATCCCTAATTATGTTCTTTGGACAAGAAAAATTGTCCAATGATCATTGATTATTTGTTTCTTGTGAATTTTCCTTTTTTATCCCCTTAATGATCATTGGACCATGGGCTTGTGATTCAACATTTTTAAGTTGGACCAAGTCGGATCAAAAACCAGTAATCATTAAAGATTCACATGTGATGAATGGAACTATAAATCATCAATCCAATAAGAGGATTTTATTGTTTCATGTGATCAATTTTAAGATATGAATCCAAAATGAAGAAGAATTATCATAGGATACATGCGCAATACGCCAGGATTTGAGGTTGTCGATGGAAACCCCATTTCCAGCCACCCGATTTTCCAAAATGATGGAAATTTATATGATCCATCAATTTTAGGAATCCTCGAGGCATGATCCAATGTAGAGAGGCCAGTTATTGTGTAGAACCTTCTTTTGTACTAGGTCAAGTTCCCTCTCGCAGTTTATAGAGTAGTGCCCCATATCAGACAGGGAACATGACCTTCTTATTTTAAGTGGTACCCCATGATGGTATACGACACGACTCCTCACATTATCCCTTTGATGGGTACCCCTAATGTAATATGGCACCTGTTTTCTATATATTTTCTATTTAGTACAACCCAATTGGATAAGCTGTGGATCCTCCTAAATCTTAGTGATACCCCCCCTTCAGAAAAACTAATGCATGGGTCCTCTTTCTATTTATGAATAAGTCACCCACATTAGATAGGGTGTGAGTCAAAATTTATCTAAGTGGTACACCCTAATAGATTTGGGTGAGGGACCTCTATCAACTGAGTGGTACCCTCTGATGAATTAGTGAATAGGTTCTATATCGAATGATATTACCCTATACTAAATAGGGATTAGGTACTTTGTATACATAGTGGTACACTGTATGAAATTATGGTGTGGGTCATCTATCAAATGAGTGGCACCATCCCCCTGATGGACTAATTCATGGGTAATATTCTTGGTGAGTGTGTCACATTGATTATGTGAAAAGTGAAATTTTTTTGTCCCTCAACATGGTTACTTATGTTGAATGACGTGTGAGAAGATGGGCTTCATGGATAGAATTCTAGAATTAATATCCCTCTTTTATTGGTCTATGTTGTGAGATATAGATCCTATTATCTCTCATTTTAGTTTATAGTGTTCAAGAATATATATATTAATATATATATCCTTCTAATTGGATTTGTTTAATCTATTTATTCAACTTTCATATATCTATATATTCTTCTTGTTTCTCTTACTACCACCCCTTAAACATTTTGGTAATCCTTCTAGGTATGTATATAGTCACCCCTACATGGACGTTTCCCACACATGTCATGTCTTATACATATTAAGGATAATTAAATGGTGACTATAGAGGATACTAGCGATATATGTTCCATTTTATTACATATTGTGGTTATATACTGGATATTAGAAGTTGTGCTCTCTCAACACTTTTACATTCCAATTTTTTTAAGTTGGGAAATTTATCTAGTTAGGTGTGTATTTTTTCCCATTACCTTAAATTTAAACTATCATAAAAATGTACAACCAATAGTTTTTCACATTCAATGATATTTTTTTATTACATCATTTCATTAATATTTCTCATCAATTATGCATTGAGATGGTCAGGTGTGTGTGTGTGTGTGTGTGTATAGGTATATTAGGAAACAGTCTTCCATTTAGGTCATTCATTTCAATGATTTTTTCCACCCATGGACTATGGATTTGAGCATGGTGTAGTTGAGGCTCAATCCTGGTTAGGTCGGGTTGTGATAGGTATAAGCATTATAGGCATCTGACATGATGGTAAGTTATCCAAAAATATATTGATACCATTTTTTTCTGCAAATGGAAGTCAATGAGTAATCATCGGAAAACACTCTTATTAAACATCCATTTATTCAAATAAACACTAGTGGATACATAATTTATCAATTTAAATGTATTATCCACAAATACAGTACCCAAAAATTCTATATGTACTTTAATAGTGATATTAGATTCCAAATATTAATGATAATGAAAAATGTGATACTAAATGGAGTTGGAATATGAATTATACTCATTTTCCCATTAAATAAAGTCATTACATATTCTTCCTATTGTTAGGATATTTCACCAGCAAATAAACAATATATGAATACCTCATCATAGGTTCAGAATTGGAATGATAAATACTAGTTTCCTACCTAAATATCAACTATGATTCATAATTTTTTATCATAGAGATCGTTGGAGAATATTCTAGAGAAATGAGTAGATGATTTCAGAACATGATTATGTTTAAATGTTAATTTTTGATTTCTCCTCCAAACCAAGGTTGACTCACATTTTTTATTCCTAGAATTCATGTGTTTAAGTATTGGATTAGGTAGGAATATCCCTTGAATATCTCAAATAGGCAGAGATAATAGACAATATTTTATTTTGTAGTGTTGAATCTCTTTTAATCATCAGTGGAATAAATTAAATGAATGAGATAAATTCCACCCACAAAAAATATATCCCATGTCCTTTCCAAATGACACCATATGTGGATGAATGTATCTTAAAATAGATAACCTATGTAGTTGAATTCTTCTACCAGACTATGAAAAGAATGACTATATTTGACGAAGGGTAGTGAATGTCTTCCGATATAATGGAGTTAATTACCATTAATTCATTTATAAATGATTATTTTATGGATTCCACCTCAAATACATTGAAGGAGGAAAGACCCCCACCATCATGTAATAATTTGACACATGTGATTTTGGTGCTTATCTATTAGAAAAAAGATCAATCACCAAATCAAGGGAAAAAATATTTCGATTAAACCATGACACATGATTGTGCGGGATTTAATAAAAAAATTCATGCCTAACGGATGCATGAAAACACCATTAAAAAACCCTAGTAAAACTATTCATCCAAAATATTCATAGTCATTTTATCTATGGAATTATTGTCATGGATCTATATCCCCCAAGTATAACTAGGCAGTTCAAGTACACCATCATTGCCACTGAAATCATCTCTAATTTCATCTAGTTTGTATCCCTCAATGAAGTCATAAAATATTATATTATCAACATCATGAAGTTAAACATCATTAATAAATTTATTGTGATCACATAATATTGATGAAAAATGAATCCAATTTATTTCCTTTTGATTTGAAGAGGTTGCATCAGGAATAATACATCTAGACCAATAATTTATATATTTACCATGAAGTATATAATGGCTATGTAAAATCATTAAACTATAATCAATCTGATATAATCTAGAAGATTGTGGACAAGGAAAATAAGTCTTATCCTGATAAGCTCATGTATTCATTGCTGTACTAATAGACAAAAACTCATGCAACTACACAACCAAACCAATATTCACTTGTATATAGAAAATAGATAGTCCTAACCAATGAGGTTCTAATGCCATCACTATGTATTTCCATTTTAAATTAGTTGTATTAGTATGAAATGTATCATAAGAATTTTTTTGAGTTGGAACAAATTGATGAGAAATGATTGTGCACCCTTCACATTATTGAAGTTCATAATTACTAAGTTATGTGATTTTTTATAACACTATTTTATTTAGTTTATTCTTCAAGGGAGGAATGTATTGCTTCCTAGAAACCAAATGATAACAAGGAGGTATTCGCTAAAATTTGAACAAAAGTTGGTGGGATTCTACTATATTCAAAAATACTACTAAAAAATATTATATTTGGTGGTCATAATGGATGGTTAATGAATCTCAATAAACAACATTGAAAGGGTTCTAAAAAAATAAATTTCATAATATTTACATTGATTCAATTACATCAAGGTCACAATATGTTAAATTATACTACATTATTTCTTTGTCAAATACTATAAACTGTACGAACCCATCACCACCAAAATTAAAAAAATAAAATTAATAATAATTATATTTTTTGACTATTATTAATCTATAATTTCATCATCCTAGTTCTGTGATGTAAAAATACATGACAATATCCTTGTTTCTTGAATTAGAAATTAATAACACTCAAGTATCATTAGATGAAATTAAACTATAGGACAATACTCCAAAAAATATTATAAGTTCCATGTATTATATTATAAATTCCCTCAAATTGTTCCCAAATAAAATATGATTAATCTTTTAGTCCCCTATTGTTTCTCACATTGATATTTACTCAGGTGAACTTATAGAACCTGATCAGTTTCTCTAATTACCATGACTTGTCTCCACTTTTTCAAAATGAGGGGGATGATATGGTCCACTAAGAATAATCCTAAAATACATGGAGTTTCCTACACCATATAGCATATTTCCCCTATATAAGTGGAAGATCCGTGTAGTTATTCCCAATACCTGACTTGATTATTGAAGGATAACACAATGGGTGATACACATTGAGAGGGGGGTGAATCAGTGTGTATAAAAATTTTAAATACCTTCCTTTCTCGATATTTTTCATTAACCCTCCAAAAATACTCATTGATGTAAAAAATATAATGAAGGAACTAGATTATTTATGAGTTACAACTCCTTATGCATGATTATGTCTTATGAAACATTGTTGTTATGTGACATCAATAGTACCATTTTTATTTAAAAGATGGACATGAGAAAGGGTAAGAGCTGAAACGCAAACAATTTACTTTATTCAACAATTTATAATATAAAATTAGATGAGTACATATGAAACATATTGATGATGGGTCAAAAATATTCATGTGATACTCCATAATAACTCTATAAGATGATCTTCCTCCTCTTTATAGAGCTTTGTTGATCTGTTCTTCTTAGTTCTAGTCTTCACCTATGAAATAGAATCTTATAGGATTGAAATCTTAGACTTCCCATATCATTTTTTACATTAATTATTATTATTTAAATTAACTAAATCAAATGTAAAAATTTATTATATATTAATTTATGTAATAATCCATTGGTTTATTTTTTCCTATCTCAACCCATTCAAATTTATAATATCCAAGTCAAAATTTATTTTAAGGCTTACCAAATATTTTTATAAATACTTGGATTGATCTTTATTGTAAAAAAATTATTATCAGATTTATAGCCTTATAAATTTTTCAAAATGTATGTGCCATTTATTTGGCTTGATATCTCCATGTATGATTGGTGACATGGGATCTATAGAATATTGTGCATAACTCCCTCAAATCAGCCTCTAATTTCTCAATTGGTTCGATATTTTTCTCAAATTAGACCATGATAATGTATTTTATCCTGATGATAGATCCATGAATATCATTTCATAATAATAAAAATCTTTAAAATTCATTAATTGAAATATAAAAAAATGGAGGCTTTACATTTCACACAAGTATAAGATGTAATCTAATAGGGTCCTAAATCCCTTTACATGCCAAATAAGTATCTTGGTTGGTTTTCCATAAATATGTACCCCCTAGATTAATCATGATAATGAAATGAAAAATATATCGAATGCATTAGTCAATTTACATATGTTCTCAATGTAAGATATATTATTTTTCATAATATCATTCATGTCTTTTTCAAAGGTTATATTACAAGGACTTAAATATCTTACCCCATAAGATATATCCCATTTCCAAATCTAGATAAATCATAATTATACTTGCATAACATAATTTTCTTCAGTGGATACCTATAGGATATTTTCCATTAAATATATTATGCTAGTAAACTATATCCCTTTTCCAAATAAAGATAACTCACAATTAATCTTGTATAGATGAGTTATATTATTTAGCTTATTAAAGCATTTTATCCATTATCAATATCCAGATGTTATGGAACTCTTCTATAACAACATCAAAACAACTTTGATCTTATTTAATAAAATTTTCCCACCCCAATCACAATAAAAACATCATCCAAAGAACCAAATTAGTGTTCAGAAATCCCATCATACGTTGGTATATATTCTCTATTTTGGTAGCTAATATATCTTTTATTCAAGATATATTTACACATTATAACAAAAAACCCTCAATTATATTGACCATATATACACATAAATCTCTCTATAAATAGCTGTAAATAAGAATCATTACTCAAAAACTCATTTCTTGTCTCTAATAAATATTATCACATCAAACATCTCACAAATACATATAATGAAAACAAATAAAACATCATCCAATGAGGAATAACAATCTACCCCATTGTATTTATTATAAATAATAAAATTCTACCCCCTTACTGATAATAAAACCAAAGATTGCGACTTAAATGGATATAGGGAAACTTTTTTTTATAAATGGAAACATAAATAATAAATTTCAATGTCTACCTGAGAAAGATCATTATAGAAAAAATTTATCATTTAATTGATTGCAGATGGTTTCAATAAAAAAATCTCAACTCAATAGTGTCATGTAATCATGAAAAATAAACTCAAATTTCCTAGGTTTTTTCATGCCCCAATAAACTCACACATCAAAAGAATTCATAGATAGGGGATTTCTTACCGCCTACAAATAAAATATTCTCAAGAATAGAAGAAATAAATAATGGAGTAATAATATCAACAATATCATGCCATAATGAGAGTGAGTGGGATTCATTCCAATTTTATTCATGATCTTCTGAAAAATTTATTTGTCTGATTTTTTAAAGATAAATATTCAAACCATTACATTAAATAGAAGAAAAAATTCTTAGAACACCCTCTTCAACCTTCTATATTAAATAATTCTTATTGAAATCAATGTATTTTTACAAGTATTAAAAACTATTGTATTAAGTACATTAATGGAAAATTAGTTTTCATAGCTCAATATAATAGGATAATTATAACACCCAAATGTTTTTATTAAATATATTATTTAAATATTTTTTATTCTTCCATATCTTTCATTTCACACAATCGTGAGTCTAACAGAACCGCGAGATTCCCTTATTATAAAATTAATGTTAAAGCATAATCCTTAGGTTGCAGGAATAATTTTAACTAATTTATGAAAATGAATTACAGAAAATATAAATCCATATTTATTTTAATTTTAAAGTGAATTAATTTTTGTAGTGAAATTATTAAGATATATTTGTGTTATATAATTAGTAAAATATTTTTGATACTCATTCAATGTATATTTTAGTTGTATGTTATCAATAAAACCCTATTTGATATATTTTTTTAAAAAGGTTAAATTTTCACCTTTGAATGGAGAACCCATTTTAAATAAATATTTTGAAACATTAAAAAAATTTATATGCAAACAGAAAGATTTTATTTTGAATCGAGATATAAAAATATACTTTGGATCAATTTTTGATATTTTTATGATAACTTTAATATTTTGATGAACAATAAAAATAAGATAAATTTTAATTAAAAACAACATTTTTCACCGAGATAATTTATATAGTTAAATTATAATATTTAATATTTTTAATGTATAAATATAATATATTTTTACCATTTAATATAATTTATGTCATTATCATTATTTTTTCCTTTAATTAATAGGTAAAAACATTTTAATCTTTTGCAATGTTTTAGCTTTTAAAACACATGCTCTAAACAACAGAATTAATTTGAAATTAATTACTACAACTTCTGTATTTGGAATTTTGAAAAATGGATTCCATATTAGGAATTAGTTGGGGCAAATTATGGTAATAGGCTACTTTTATTTGTGGTAATTATGAATAATAACTTTGGTAATTATTTTTATTACCATAGTTAAAAGTAAATCAGGTAATTAAAGGGTAAAAATAATATTATAAAATTAACATAACACCTATAAAAAATATTATTGGATGACTAAATTTGACAATTATCATCTATTTTTTCTAAATGGAATCACATTATGGCCACTTACCTATGAAAAGTATATGATTGTAATAAAAACCAATGAAATGGACAAAATGTCATAATCTCATTTTATAAAATTATATTAATTTTAATATATCTATAAATAGGAGATAAAATAGACTATAGATATTCTTGTGTAATTTTAAACTAATTACTTGCATCATATAAATTTACTTATAAATTTTATAGAATATATAATTACCATTAATGATGATATAATAGTGATGTAGAAATTATTCTACTAATAGAAATATCAAATAGATCATTTTAAAAATATAAAAAGAAATATCATATGAAATAATTAATATGATCCACAAATTTTATAGGTGTCTATGACATGTTATGAGTGTATTAAATATTTTTTTTGAATTTATCTTCTGTGTTAATATTATTTTAAGTCTAATAAATAAACAGTGTCAACATTGAAACTATTGACATTTTATAAACATAAAATTTTATTAAATTATTTATAAATCATAAAAATATTTAACAATTAAAAAGTGATAATTATAAGGTTTAAAATTTCAGAAATTATCCATTTATGGTCCATTAACACCATATAGGTAAATATTCATTACCATTAAATATCTAGAATATTATTACCAAAATTAAACATTAATAGATTAACTGAGAGTCAATTAAAAATATAAGCTTTAAATTGACAAAATAAGTTGTCCAAAATTTAATGGTTGATGAGATTATAAACCTATGACATCTCATATTCTAATTTTTTACACTTTTGAGTTTTTTGGGTAGGGTTTTATTTTATTGTAAATTAATGTTTTTGAGAGTTCCCTAAAGCCCCCTCTCTTCTCTTATAAAAGAGAACCACCTCCATCTTCAATTCACAACATTTTGAACCTTAAAGCTCGTCCAAAACCTTACCATTTCCCTTATAAAATTATCTAGATATATTCTAGAGGTTTTGATCTTCTTATAATACCAACTCTAGTTCCCTAAGTGGAAATTTAATGGAGGCACATCGAGGAAGAGATAATATCTTCTACCGATTCATTCATATTTCTTTCTTCTTCTACTTAATTTTATTTAGTTTTTTCATTATAAAGTAATAACATTATTATAAATTATATAATGATATGTTATTATAAATATTAAAAAACCTTATTTCATCTTCTATCCATCCTACGGAAAATGAAATGACCACACGTATGTACGTACGGCTTAACATCTCCACGTCATGGTGTAATCTATTTTTCACGACCACCTTACTTAAATGGGTATAATGGCGGAAATAACAACTAAATATTATTAATATAACTTCATACTATTTCTTAGATTCTATAAACCTTCTAATTCAATACCATTCAATAATTATGGGAATGATATCGTCGCTCGTGTGTACGTACGACTTACCATCTCCACAGTGTGCTGTGATTCGTTTGGCATAATCTTCATTAAAACATGATTATGTAAATAAATTAAATAATAAAATATGATATATATTATTATAAAGCAATTCTTTAAATTATATAACAATAACCGCAAAATAGTAATAAGAACTTATCCGAAAAAAACACACAAAAGAACATAAACAAGTTAATAATCAAATAACATGTAACAATGAAATGTTACTAACAAACAGATGAAAATATAATCATAAATGTTATAATAAAAATAATTAGGAATCTTTAATAAATTATTATCATTATTTAAATAATTATATAGATGTTTCAGATACATATGAAACATATCAGACCTAAGGTAAGGGATAACTTTTCAATTCTCATTTTTATTCGAGATTGTTTATTCGTAATTACTTACTAGGGTATATTTATCATCCACATCCATGTTTCCTAAATATGTATTTCAAAATATTCATTATATCATACAATAATTTTTTAAATTCAATTTTACCCATTGGTGAATTTTTACTAAATGGTATGAATGGAATCTTTTGTTGTTCTCAGTACGGGGTACTTTTTGACCTTTCTGGTAGAAGTGCAACAAGAATGTTTTTTTAAACATATACAACATTAGTGGTTTTTTATTGTTTCATGACATCTTATTTCGAAGAAGGTTCCTATGCACTATTTCAATATTTTTTTCAACTAAATTATATTCTTTTAAATTTCATGGAATTTCGAGGAAAGAAAACATTTTTTAAAAAATAAAGGATATTTTCGTAAGGAATTAATTTCAAGTGTTTTTTAAAAGTTATTTTCTATCTAAGATGCAACTGTTTAAATATGGTTATATTTATATCCCTGTTATTAACATAATTTTAATTTTTTATGATGGAATGTTATTTTGGAAATATATTTGTTTTATATAAATTATGATGGAATGATGTTTAAGAAAACCATTTTGTTATATGTGTTATGCTATGGTAAATATTTTTATGATTTGGTGGAACACATAATAAAGGTTTAATTATGAGATGGGTGAGACCTATATCTCCATCTAATTCATTGGGTAAAGATTTATATCTCATGAGATAGACATGGTTGTAATGAAAAGTAAATTTGGTTTAGTGATACAAGGATGGAATGAGGAGTGAACTAGGTTTAGTAATGAAATTGGTCCTCTACGATGGTCTTTGAAATTAGCCTTTACTAATATGAAATGATTTTCTATACTTATGTGTGTATGCCACAAAATTTCAAGTCTTAAGTTTTGACTATTGGTATTTCATTGCACTTATATGATTTATCCCATGACATTATATTATAATCTTTTATATGCATGATAGGGTTTTCAAATGTTATGTTCTTATGAATTTGAAATGATTGATATTTCATTTTTTAACCTTACTAATCATTTGAGATCACCCTTTCATATGTTTCTTTTCCCCACGTCATGAGGAAGGGTATTATGTAATATATTCCGAAAATGGAGTCTAGTTATGAATCAATAAATGAGAGATAATGTAGATGTTTTATGAACCGGTTTGTTATGTATCCCAGTTTCTAAAGACACTATACAAATATGGTACTATAATGGTTTTGTTAGATGTTTTAATGAATTTACATCAATTATGAAGTAATATCAATGTATGTAATGTATGTGTCATTGTAGTTATTATCAGAGTAAATGTATGGTTAGCCTTTGGAAACTATGATATGAAATCCTTAATAAGAACCACACGGTTATGTCCAAGAATAGGATACAATCCTAGTGTTTTAGAAATGTCCATGAATATCCTAGGATAAAAACTAAAGTGTCTTAAATTGAAATTTTATTCTTGATTATGTGGTTCTCTTGATATGATTAGTATTTCCAACACTATGCTTCTCATTTTTAGTCAATGGCTAGAACCAGAAGGAACTGTGTTAATAAAGAATGTCGTGGGTAGTGCAATGATTGTCCCCATGAGAAACCAAATTTTATTGGAGATGGAATGAAAAATCTTGTAACCATGATCACAAAACTTTCTCAAACTATGAATCATGGATTAATTACAAATGAGAAAAGGAGGGAGCAGTATTCTGTTGAGTCCTTCATGAGGAAACAACCACCTTCATTCAGTGGGTCTTCTGATCTATTAGTGGCTAAATAATGGATCAGAACCATTGACAAGATATTTTACATTCTAAAATGTTCTGAACGTGATAATGTAATCTTATCAGTATATCATTTGGAAGGTGAAGTTGATCAATGGTGGAATATTATCAAGAGTATGAGTAAAAGAGATAAAATTGAGTCATTGAAATGAGAAAAGTTAAATAACTAATTTTTCAATAAGTATTTTTCTTGTATTCTTCATAAAAATATAGAAAAGGAGTTCCTTGAACTTAAGAAAAAGGATGATGAATCTGTTGGTAACTACAAAAAAATTTACAAGACTTTCAAGGAAAGCATCTGGAATTATTATCCAACCTGAGAGTAATATAGATCGCGTTTTTAGCAGCATAAAACCATGTATTCAAAGGGAAATATCCATAAGGGACTTCAATAGCTATAGGTAAATTGTTTGATGTGATCTCAGGTTTGAGAGTGAGATTGAGGTAACCCATCAGTCATATGGGTTTGATAAGAAGATGAAAATGGAATTCAAAATATAATCTAAAGACTACACCAAATAGAATATGAGTTTTATCTTATGATCAATGTTTGAAAAGAAACATGGATGGAATTTTATTAAAGGGACTAGTAAATGTTTTAATGATGGAATGAAGGTCATCAGGAAATTGAATGCTGAAGTGATGTGAAAAAAGATGTCTAATGATGCAAGAAAAGAAAAGGATAAACAGAATTCACCTCCTACACTTCAACGTTACAAGGGAAAGTAAATGGAGAATTATTCTAATAAATTCCCTAATCAAAGGGTTATTTATGGTGATCGATGTAAACAAAAATCTTAGAGGTAAAGGAAATATAAAGATAGATGCAATTACTATTAGTGACATGGAGTACAAAAATGAAGTGGTGGAAGGTATAATTACCATCCACTCTAAAGTATACTTTTTTTTATTTGATTTTGGATTAACCCAATATTTTATTTCTGAAGAATTTTCTAAGAGTATCACCATATTACCTCAACAATTAGATGTTGAGTTAGTTTTGACAACTCTTAATGACAGAACAGTCACATCAAAAGTTTATAATTCTTCTCTAGTTGAAGTTTGTGGGAATGTGATTCCTTTAAATTTTGGGATCCTTCCTATAGTAGAATTTGATGTGATTATTAGTATTTATTACCTTTATTTATATGGACTCATATCAATTGACCAGTAAGGGAAGTGACATTTCATATTCCAAATCAATTTGTGAACATATATCAGTGCAAGGATGAATATAACCTTCTAGTGGAAATTTCTTCCATCTTATGGGTATCGATTCAAATAAATGATGGTTATTTATCTCAAATGGTTGGGGGAAAGAACATGAATAAAAATACCCCCATTGTACAAGATTTTGATGATGTCTTTCTAGATTAATTTCTAGGTTTTCACCAAGTCCTGAAGTTGATTTTTCAATAGAACTCATACTAGGTTCTAGGACTATTTCAAAGACACCTTATAAAATAGCCTTAATTGAGTCGAAGGAATTGAAGAAGAAACACTAAAATAATCATCATAAAGGATTCATACACCCTAGTGTGTCACCTTGGGGAGAACCTATTTAGTTTGTTAAGAAGGAAGATGGATCAATGGGACTCTACATTGATTATCAAGAACATTCCAAGATCACTATCAATTACAAATATCATCTTCCCTGCATTGATGACTTAGTTGACCAATTACACAGAGCTCAATACTTTTCCAAGATTGATCTTCATTCAGGAAATCAAAAATTAAGGGTTTAAAGTGAGGATATACCAAAGACAACATTCCATACAAGGTATGGACACTATGAATTTATAGTGATGCCTTTTGGTCTTACTAATTACACTGCTATCATCATGGATCTAATGGATAGATTCTTTAGAGACTATCTTGAACATTTTTTGGTAGTCTTTATAGACAATATTGTTGTCTACTCAAAGAGAAAGGGATAACATGAAGATCACTTGAGAATTGTATTGAAGACCCTGAGAAAGGAGAAGAGTTTTTCCAAATTTACAAAATGTGAATTTTGGATTAAAAAAGTTGCATTTTTGGGTCACATAATATCAAGTGAGGGGATATCTATGGATCCAGCAAAAATAGAGGCCATTGAAAGATAGTCAATACCAACAACAATAATTGAGATCCAAATATTTCTTGATTTTGATGGATATTATCAACATTTTGTGAATGTTTTTTCATGATTATATACTCCACTCACTAATTTTACTTAGAAAGGAGTTAAGATCATTTGGATGGAGGAATGTGAAGTGAATTTCAAAGATCTAAAAAGAATGTTAGCCAGTGCACTTGTGCTCCCACTTCCTTGTAGTTGAGAGAGGTTTGTGGTATAAAGTAATGCATCCAAGAAGAGGATAGGGTATGCTCTCATGGAAAATGATATCGTGATAGATTATTCCCCATAAAAATTAAAAATCCATGAGCATAGTTACCAAACTAAGGATTTTGGGTAAGCTGTGGTAATATTTTCATTAATGATACTGACGCATTATATATACGGTGAAAAGGGTGATACTTATACTGATCATAAAATTTATTGTATATTTTCACACATAAGGAGCTGAATATGCACCAAATAATATGGTTGGAGTTGATTAAAGATTAAAAATGGTCAATACATTACCAACATGGGAAGGAAAACAGGGTGACCGGTGAATTAAGTTGACAAGACCGTGCCAAATTATCCATGTTGAGGATCATGAAAGATCCAATATTTATGGAATTACAAAGGGTATGTCATGAAATTATCATTAAAGGGGAGAAATATTGTCTGTCTCAAATTACTATTCAACCATATATTCAAGTGAATATTAAATAGGCACAAAAGAAAGATGTAGAGTTATAAATGAAGATAAGAAATGTTCCTGAAATCAACCTTGACTGTGATAAAATAATAAGGTTTAGAAACCAGATTTTTATTCCTCCCAAACCATAAGAAGGATATATTAGATGAGGCTTATATTTATTCATTATATATTCACCATGGAAGCACAAATATTTATATGGACATGAAATAGATCTTCTTGTGAGATGAAATGAAAAGATATGTCACCAAATATGTATCTCGATGCTTGGTTTGTCAGCAAGTTAAGGCTAAGAGACATAAGTCTAAGTGGTTGTTTCAACCATTACTTATACTAGAATGGAAATATGAAAACATCACTATATAATTTTTCATCAGAATTCCCAAAAAATCCCAAGGCAATAATGCTATTTTGGTTATAGTTGATCGTCTTATGAAGTCGGCACACTTCGTTGTTGTTAGAGAGGATTTCACTCTTAGTCAACTTTCCAGGATATATGTAAAAGAAGTTGTAAGATTTCATGGAGTACCATTTTAAATTATATATTATTGGGATATGAGGTTTACCTTGATGTTTGAGATAAGTATTCAGCATGCTCTGGATACAATGTTAAGTTTTAACACTACTTATCACCATCTGAGAGAGAATCAGTCTAAGAGGAAAATTCAAACTATGGAAGACATGTTGAGTTCTTTCTCTATGGATTTCAAAGGTGGTTGGGATCAACACCTATCATTGATGGATTTTTTTTATAAAAATATCTTTTACTCTAGTATTTATATGGATCGTTATGAATCCTTCTGTGGAATAAAGTGTATAAATACAACTTTATGGGATGAAGTTCAGGAATGAAAGCTATTAAGACCTGATCTTGTTGATGAAATTACAAAAAATGAGAGATCTATTCAACAAAACATAAGATAAGTTCAATGTAGGAAAAAATGTTATGCTGAAAACTGAATAAAGACCTAGATTTTGAATTGGGTGATAAGGTGTTCTTACGAATATATTCTTGTAAGAGTGTTATGTGTTTCGGAAAGAAGGAAAATTTTAGCCCTGTGTATATAAGTCCTTTTGAAATACGAGATCATGTTGGGAAGGTATCATACTAATTGTAACTTCCACTGAATCTCTATCATGTTCATGATGTCTTCTATGTATCTCTCATGAGGAAATACATACCCGATCCTTCACATGTACTTTGCTCAGATGTCGTACCGCTAGAGAAAGATCTTTCTTATAAAGAATAACTAATAGATATTCTGGATTATAATGAAAAAGATGTACAAAAGAATAGAACTCTCTTGGTTAATTTTTTATGGAGGTACCACCAACTTTAAGAAGCTACATGTGAACTTAAAGATATATTGAAAGAGAGGTGTCCTTATCTGTTTGTTTCTGAGTGACGAATGTCGACAAAAATTTCAGTTTAAGGGGGGTAGAATGTAACACCTGGATATTTTTAAGAAATATTATCTTTAAATAACATTTGTTCTTCAATATCATTCATTTCATGAAATAGTGAGTTTAAAAGAATCACAGGATGCCCTTATTATAGTCTTATCATTATAGACTAGCCATTAGTTTAGTGTGAATTATTATAACTAGCTTCTAAAAATACAATATGAAAATATAAATAAATTATATATTTTTATTTTAGATTGAATTAATTTTGGTAAGGAAATTAATAAAATAAATATGTGATATAGAATTAATAAAATATTTTTGATAATCATTCAATGGATATTTTAGTAATATGATATGAATAAAACCCATTGGGCATCTTTTTAAAAGGTTATTTTACACCTTTGTATGGATAACCCATTTTAAATTAATATATTGACACAATAATAATTTTTAAATGAAAACATAAAAATTTAATCTTGAAGTGGGATATAAAAATTTACATTGAAATTTTTTTATATGTTTCTAATAACTTTCATATTTTGATGAATACTAAGAATATGCTAAATTTTAATTCAAAAGAACATTTTTTTCATCTAGGTATTTTATATGGTTAAATTATATTATTTAATGGTTTTAATGTATAAATACAATATATTTTTACCATTTAGTATAAATTATTTCATTCGCATTAATTTTAAATTGAATTCATATGTAAAAATAATATAATATTTTGCAATGTTTTAAGTTTTAAAACTCGTTTTCTCATCAATGAGATTAATTTTCAATTAATTACTACAACTTCTTTGTTTTTAATTTTGAAAAATTAACTCCATATTTGGAATCATTAGGACTAAATTCTGTTAAGGGTCTACTTTTATTTTTTGTCCTTATGAATCGTAACATTGTAAATTATTTTTATTACCATGGTTAAAGGTAAATTAGGTAATTAAGGGTAAAAACTAATATGATAAAATTACATTAACACTAGTAAAAAATTCTATTGGGTGAATAAATTATACCCTTTTCATCTATTTTTGTAAATGGAATCACATTATGACCGCTTACCTATGAGAATGACATGAGCGTAATAAAAACTAATGGAATGGACAAATGTCACAGTCTCATTTTTTATAAGTATATCAATTTTAATATATGGATAAATTGAAGATAAAATAAATAATATATATTCTCATAGTAATCTAAATGAATTACCTATATAATATAAATTTATATAAAATTTTTATAGATTATATAATTACCATTAATGATGAAACAATAGTGATGTAGATATTATTTTATTAATATAAATATTAAATAAATGGTATCAAAAATATTAAGAGAATTTTCACAAGAAATAATAAATTATATCCACATAATTTTAGGTTACTATGACTTGTTATGTGTCTATTAAATATTTTGGTTCTAATTTATCATCCCTGTGAATTTTATTTAAAGCCTAATGGATGAGTTGTGTTAAAATTGACCCTATTGAAATTTTATAAACATAGCGTTTTATTAAATTATTTAAAAATCAAAAAAAATTAAAATTAATAATTTATAATTATGAGGTCTTAAATGGAAAAAATTATCCAATTATGGTCAATTAAATCTACATATTAAAATAGTAATTACCATTAAATATCTACAATATTATTACCGAAATTAAAATTTAATAGAATAAATAAGTGTCAATTAACAATAAAAGGTTTAAATTGATATAATAAGTTGTCCAAAATTTATTTTTGATGATATTACAACCTTATATCATCTCATATTAATATTTGGGACACTTTGGAGGGTTTTTGGTATGGTTTTATTATATTATAAATAATTATTTTTCAGAGTTTCCTAAAGTGACACTCTCCTCTCTTATAAAAGAGAACCTCCTCCATCTCATCTTCAATCCCTTTTTACCATTAATGATCGACCAAACCCTACCCAATTATCTTCTAAACATTCCTAGTTACATTCTTGAGGTTCTGGTCTTCCCAAAAGACCATCTCTAGTTCCCTAGAGGAAATTTAGAGGAGAAACGTCGAGGAAGAGGTATTCTCTTCTACCGATTCATTCAAATTTCATTCTTGTTCTACTTAATCATATTTATTTGTTCATTATAAAGTAATAAATTTATTGTTAATTATATACTTACATGTCATTATAATTATTAAATAACACTATTTCACCTTCTACCCATCCTATGAAAAATGAAATCACCACGCATGCGTACGTATGACTTACCGTCTGTAAGTTGTGGTGGAATATGTTTTTCACCATCCCCTTACATGGATGTTAATAATGGTGTAAATAATAACTATATATCATTAATATAACATTATACTAATTATGAGAAACTATAAACCATCCAATTCAGTACCATTCAAAAATTATGGGAACGATATCGTTGCTTGTGCAAACGTGCGCCTTACCGCCTCCACGATGCGATCTGATTAGTTATACACAATTTTCATTAAAACATTATTTTATAAATGAATTTAATGAATAAATATGATATATATTATACTAATAACATATTTTAATTGATATAGCTATATCCTTAAATTAGGAATATGAAATTATTCGACAAAACATACATAAGAACATAAATTTGTTAATACCTGAATAAAGAGAAACAATGAAATGTTACTTAAAAATGGATGAAAATATAATCATAAAAGTTATCATAAAAATGGTTATGATTATGTAATAAATTATTAACAATATTTAATTCATTTTACATGAGCTTTAGAATCATACAAATCATATCGGACCTAAGGTAAGGGATAGCTTTCAAAATCTCATTTTTATCCAAGCTTGATTATTCATAATTATTTACTAGGGTATATTTATCATCCACATCCATGTTTACTAAATATTTATTTGAAAATATTTTTTATATACTTCTTTAATTTTTTAAATTCAATTTTACCTATTGTTTAATTTTTACTAAATGGTATCAATGGAATCTTTTGTGGTTCTCGGTATGAGGTAGTTTTTGACCTTTCTAGAAAATGTATGAGATGAATGTTTTTTTAACTTATACAGCATTAATGGATTTTTAAAATTACAAGACATATTATTTCCATGAATATTCCTCCACATGATTTCATGATTTGTTTTAACTATGTTTTTTTATTTTAAATTTTGTGGCATTTTGAGAAAAAAACATTCCTAGAAAAAAGAAAGGATATTTCCCTTAGGAATTAATTTCTAGTATTTTTTCAAAATAATTTTCCATATAATATGTCACTCTTTAAATAGGGTTATATTTATATACCTATTATTATAATGATTTGGTTTTTTTATGATAAAACGATATTTTGAAAATCTATTTTTTACAAAAATTATGATGGAATGATGTTTAAGAAACCCATTTTATTTCATGGGATATGCTATGGTAAATATTTTTATGTTTTGGTGGCACACGTAAGAATGGATTCATTATGAGATGGGTGGGACCAATATATCCCTACAATTCATTGGGTAATGATTTATATCTCATGATATAGACATGGCTGGAACAACAAGTAAATCTGGTTCAGTGATACAGGGTTGAAATGGGGAGTGAACTCAGTTCAGCAATGAACTTTGTCTATTATGATGGTCTTAACAATGAGCCTTTCCTAATATGAAATGATTTTCTTTCTTTATGTGTGTATACAACAAAATTTAATATCTTATTTTATTACTATTAGGATTTAATTTCACTTCTATTATTTTTCCCATGATATGATTTTATGATATATTATATGCAGGATAATATTTTCAAATGTTATGTTCCTGTGAATATGGTATGATTGATATTTCCTTTGTTTATGCTTACTGATCATTTGAGACCACCCTTTTTCATGTTTTCCCCAGTTCAAGAATAAGGTAATTAAGTAATATATTCCAAAAATGAGTGTAGTTATGAAGAAATAAATGGGAGACAATGTAGATGTGTTTTGACCCAGTGGTTTATGTTTCCCAGTTTCAAAAGACACTATACCTATACGGTCCTGTCATAGTTTTTTATATGTTTTAATGAATTTGATTCAATTTTGATGTAATATCAATGTATGTAATGTATGGGTCATTATAATAATCAAATTCATATTTTTTTGTAGTAATTACTTTATCCATATCATTGTTCTCACTACCATTGATGAATCCACTTACTAAACTTCTAAATAGATTAATGTAAACAATGTTTCCAATATTTAATGCCATGAGTCAAAACAGTTTGAATTAACTAATTTTCTACTTTATGTGTCTTTTATATCATCTAACGATACTCAATTTTCACCATTAAATCCTATTATATATACCTGTCATATCTTATTATAAATCATCCTATAATATATATTATTTTAAAGGTATATCAAGATCATATTTCTAGATAAAGAATGCAATTCTATATGATTACATTGGAACCAGGGAAAATTATAACATAATACATAATATTTGGTCTTGTTGTTATCATATACATGAGACATCTAGTCATGCATCTAAAAATTATCTCACTAACATTCTTCCCTTCATAGTCATTTCTCATCTTTATACCTAATTGAATAGGCACAGAAACTCCACTAGATTAATGCATATAAAACATCAAGAAATTTTACTTATCATATTTCTCTTATGAATAAAATATATAATCTATTTCATAAGAAATTTTCAATCCTAATAAAACCCTCAATTACCTAATCATGTAAACCTTAAATAATTCATAGATATGTATTGAGATCTCATTATGCAATCCTTTTTTATATCTATTGAAAAATATATCACCTATATGCACAATAACAAAATGTGATTTTGTGAATGACTACATTAAAAATAAGTCTCTATATACCTACCTTATATAAAAAATCATTCCTCAAATATATTATTCTCGCTTAAAATACCAATCTCTAAGAGCATGATTCCATCAACATTGATTTTTATTCAACTTATATACTATACTTCCATCTAAATCAAGAATAAATCTTTCAGAATTTCCAATGTACACATCCATATCATGATCACCATTCAAAAATTATGATTTAACAACCATTTGAAAAATTTTTATGCTTCTTTAAACCCCTATGGAAAGGATGGATATGATGGAATCATGTCAGGAAACTAAGTAAATTTTTGATGAAATTCAACCACTTCAATTTATGAGTATCTATTAGATATATGTCTATATTTTTTTCTAGCTATATCACCACCTCATTAAACATATTTCTAAAAATAAAAATGGATCCAATAAGATTATTTTTTTGTGGGACATGGAAAAATTTCCCAATTATAATTCTTTTAAATATAGTATTGTACATCATTTGTTTCCAGAATCCATTCTTCATGTTTTAAATCTTGCTCAACTATCCAAGGTCCAAATTTTTACAAAAGATGAGTATGACCAGTTTTTCTGATCTTAATTCTTATATACACAAATAAACTCTTGTACCCCACTATTTTATCAAAATAAATATTTTGTCATTGACTTTTATTTATCCTTTTATATTTACATATACATACTCATCACTGGTAAATACATAATCTACATCCTCAGTTTAAAACATTGCTTTTCTATTTTGTTATACTATTATTGCACTTAAAACATCATCCACACCATTTATAATGATTTTATATCACATTTAGTTTCCATTATGAATAATATTTGCACCATAACTATCAATAATTATTTTAAAATTTATGTTAAAACAATAATCGAATTTTTAATTTTGTATTTAATGAATAAATATTCAATCTTCAACCTTGTTATCAATATTTCCACTACTTATATATTTTATCTTAATCATGAAATTACTTCCAAACACTAAAAATGGTAACATTATTATTTATTTTAAACCACATATCATAGAAATTAATTTCTACGTTTATCCTAATGGGATATATGTTGTGAATTATTCAAGTAGCTTTGTTGGGCTGTAACCTGTATTACATAGAAGTTTTAAATTCTTACAGTATGGTTATCTCTATAAAATGATGAATTATTTACTTCATTTTATCAACTCAATTGTGTTGAGATTCATATAGATCACTATATTAAAGTATGGTGATATTTTTTAAGATATTCTATAATTTTTTATTAGAATACTCACTCTGATTGTATGATCATTACCTCTTTATGAAAAACCTTCCTACATTATCTAAAAGTATTCTGAAACAATTATAACATTTATATGAAAAAAAAAAATTTGTGGAACATAATGCATGTTTTCTTTGTAAATCATCAATGAATGTGATGTAATATCATTCTCCATTTTCTTACATGTAATTCATATTAGTGAAATATCCCAGGATAACAATTCAAGAGGCTTAAATGATTGCGTTTCAATGGTCATAGGGGTCTTGTTCACAATTTTTCAATTTGTTAATTTCTTAAAAATTATGGTCATGTATTATTTTGATAATGTATTAGTCCTCACAGGTTCTTCTTATTTTATTTTATTCATATTAATTTTTCTATGGTAAAAAATTCTTTTTTCCATAACTCATATTCTAATTTTTTTAATTGAAAAAATTCACATGCTTAGAAATTTCAAAACATATTTATTGGGATTATTATCCCACTTTTTAACATAGCCTTATATTTCATTACTTTGACTAGAAATAAATTTTCCCTAAAGATGAAATAATTTATAGTATCACATAATTTTGATACACCCAACAAGTTTTTCATTAGTAAATCAAAAAACAACACACTATCTGAACTGATTTTATTTTTATCATTTTTCCCATTAACATTGTTCATAAATAAAACATAATTTCAAAACATCCCAGATACTCATTCATATTTCTCAACATTTTGAATATTTTATATCTCATATCATGTTATAGGAACACCAATTATCAATGACCCATGTTTTTTAGATTTTGAATCCTTAAATGAAACAGAAACCATATTTTTTTACTTCCCAAATTGGATTTGATTCTTGTTTTTACTAAAACATTGATATATAATCAATTTAGAAGGGACAAAATAAAAATATATATTCGATATTCTCCCTTCATGACCACATATTATATAACTTTTTTTAATTATTCAATGTTGTTTTGAATTCTAACATTATTTTCTAAATATTGATGACATTTTTAACTTATCTCATGTCTATTATATCTCACATTTGATTCTTGATCTATTATCAGCCTCAAAAGATTCATTTTATACTAGTAGTTATAAGAAATATGGCTAAAAAGACCACATCACTATGAAAAATTAGTGAATTATTCTTCAATAAAAAAATTATATTTGTGAATGGATGACTGAATATATTTATCTTCATCCCCTGAATGAGTAGGTATAAAAATTTTATTTTTTAGATTTAATCCATGAATATTTTGAACTAACAAAGTCTCTTTTTCTAAAATTATTTCCTTTCTAATTTGAGAAACATTTATTATTTCCCAAGAAAATTAAGATATTATAGATTACAATACATCATTTAATTATTTTTTAGATGATTCTTTCCATCCCACTAGTACTTATATAGACTTTTTCTTTTCATATCAAACATCTTAAATTGAGCATATTTTTTAGGGTGAATATAAAATTATACACATTATCTTACATTTGTCCTATTGATGTATTTAATTTTACCATCTTGCTTCTTAGTTTCATAATTTTTTCTTTTTTAATCTATCAATTTATATATCAACTATTATGATGGTGGTGCTATTTTATTAATGATTTTGACCTTCATTAAAATGTCAAACATTAGTATCTCATGATCAATTTCTGGTTGTCTTTTTTATCATGATGTTGAATTTTCTTGTCTAATCCTCCATTTACCTTATTTTTGTCTTCTATCAACATTTGAATTTATTTTAGAAACATATTTCTATAAATTATTATGGTGTATTATTTATAATTTTCCCATTCATATAAAAAACATTTACTATTGTATTCATATTATCAGGGATTTACATCATCATCCACTTGTACTGTAAGGACTCCCTAAGAAGCATGTTTAGTTACTTCCTCATCCCACCATTATTCACAATCAAAAAAAAATTTCCCAAATAATATAAAGTTCTTTCTAATGGATCTCAATGAAAAAAATTTATTTCCTTTTGGTTGAGCATATGTTGGATCGTTACTGGTGGTCTTCATGGAATCTTCATCATAACCATTTTTTTTAAAATTTCATATGTACGATACTCTAAAAATGACCAACCATTCCATGTTAAAACATATTAAAATAATTTTAACTCAATATTTATCTCTTATAAATTTTTTAATATTTCATTTCATGAGTGAAAAAATAATTGTAAAATCATCTATATTTTCTCTTTCATTTGATTTATGTTGTTTTTCTTCAATAATTAATTATTTTAGTTTATTGAAATATATTTTATTTTATTAGTTTCCATT
Organism: Viscum album; assembly: GCA_963277665.1. NCBI lineage: Eukaryota > Viridiplantae > Streptophyta > Magnoliopsida > Santalales > Viscaceae > Viscum > Viscum album. The sequence goes on from OY728162.1 coordinate 1,157,876,875, forward strand.
CCATTTAAATGAATGTCCTATTCTTATTTCATAGCTACTGGATTTCAATTTGATATAATCAATGGTGAATTCAAGAAGGCATCTATAATCTAGTGCCAAAAACATTATATCATATTTTTTGGAAGAATTCCCATAATATTTTTCACAATAGTAGAGTCATCAAGATATTTTATAAATATAATAAAAGTTTTCACAATCTAATTTTATTTTTTATAAAAGTTATAAAAATTTCATCATCTTTAATTTTGAAATAATCAAACTATTTTCGACTAATTTGAATATTTTCTTCTGTAGTTTATTATTTCTATAAAAATTTATACAATGTTTGCTCTAGATAGAATTAAATGTTTTGTAGCTGATGAACTTTGTTAATTACTTTTCTAATAGTGAAGATAATAATACATTTTTTGTCCCATTGATTTTTAATATTTTTTTGTACTTATCATAAAACATTGATCTTTCATCTAGAAAACATATCCAAATTGATTTAAATAAAAAACATAAAACCAAAAAAAATAATACAAGGAACCATTCTATGTTTCTAAGAGTGAACCCCTTTTTCTATAAAATTTCAAGATACCATTAATCATAATAGAGCTAGATATATCGATATCAAGAACATCAGTGATAAGATAATAAACATTGATTTTGATACCAAATTTTTGATCACATATAGGGTGATACAAAATGAGATGTGGGTGAATCAGTATGTATATAAAATATTATATCTCTTCCTCTCCCAATATTTTTCAGCACCACTCTCAAGACACACACTAGTATAGAAAATATAGTGACATAAAATGTTTTTCAGTGAGGTTCACCTCATTATGGGTGACTATGTCCCTGAATTCATGTGGTTACTATCTAATAGGAATAGTACCCTAAATATTATCAAAAGGAACTCATGTAATTTTATGACCATAAACTATTACAATCTACTATAAATAAATACATACAATCTTGCATCAGTAGATAAAAACATAATAATTTTGAAGTGCGATCATATATGAGAATATGATCTTCCACACCGACTCTAGATGATGATCTTCCTCCTCCAACAAAATATATATCCAATAGTTTCTCTTCATTTTTCTTTTTAACCTTCATTATAACAAATTATTGGTTCAACTTCTCATAGTTCTCTCATAATTTCTCTAATCTAATTTATTAATATTTAAATTTTGTAAATATTATATACATTTTTCATTCAAATTGAGTCATGTAAACATACTATTATTTAAAATGGCATGGATTGACTCATTAAAATTTATAATCTGAATATCAAAGCTTATTTCAAAACATAATTAATGATTATTTAATGAATAAACTGGTTTCTTTATTTATATTTTCAAATTATCACTAGATTCTGCACCATATGAATATTAAACAAATTCTATAACCTTTAGATCACATATAAATTCCACATAAAGATGTGGTTGTGGCTTATAGAACATACTATATGGATCCCCCCAACATCAGCTTATTATTTCATAGCCAGACGTATCTTTTTCTTAGCTTAGAAAATTATCTTGTTTTTAATTAGGATGTTAGATGTATGTATCACAATTCTAAATCATAATCATATTTCAAAAACATTCCTCCTAATATAAAAAATACAGAGGCATAAATTTTCACACACATATGTTAAATTATCATGTTATCACCTTAAAACTACTTCATGTAAGATAGACCCCTTCTTTTTAATTTTCCATCAAGCATAATCTACATTTTATAATTATCTTACCGAAATAAAAAATATCTTCAGTTCGTAAATGAAATTAGTTATCCATCTCAGTGTAAGATAAATTAACTCCCATATTTTCCTTTGAATCATGAAAAAAGTATTTCTTAAGAGGAATTAAATATGTTACACCCATAATTTTAATCCAATTTTCAAATATAGACACCCAACAATTCTTCTTACATGTTTGAATTTTCTTATGTGGATCCCTGTTGGATATTTTATGATAATTATTATATAATCATAAGATATATATTCCATTATAGAATATAATAAACTCACAATTATACTTTTGTAGATGAATTCTCTTATTTTGTTCCATATAGTATATTTTTTGGATTTTATTATTTGGAATATCCCTTCCAGAACATCTAAAAAAATATGATATTCTTCAAAGAAAATTAATACCTTCTCAATGACTTTAGATAATATCATCTAAGGAATCCACTATGTTTATTTCATGTTTATAATAACCTAAATGGGTTATCCATTCCATCAACTCATCTCTCTTTAATTCATGAAAGATATCAACATTATATCCAATAACTGTCAACATTGTTAAAAACAATCTATATGTAGGATCGAAATGATGAATGTAGATGCTCAATATATAAGAGGGGGGTGAATTGTATACTTTAAAAATTCGAAATTAATTTTGAACCTTTAAATTTTAGTTTAAAAAAGTTAAAAGAACATACACAACACCTCTAAAAACCTTTTCTTACATGAAGTGTTCTACCTTAAAGCGTACAGAACCTATAATATAATTAGAGTAACGGAATTAGAAAGTAAAAGAAACTTATAATTTTTAACTTTAACAAAGTTAAGATTTCATCGAAAATAAAACAACTTGAAATAGAAAACAAGTAACAACAAGATTCTTTTAACCCAAATACATGGATATCCAACAACCATGGATAAAGGTTCGTTGATTTATAATTTCAATAAATTCTGTCTTACCCAAACCCAGGTAAGACCTCAATCTGAAGATCGGTATTTGTCTTTCTATCCATGAAATCCCTCAATTTAGAAGGAAATCAGAACCTCTATCTTCCAAACCTATAAGTCCATAATCAGCATGATCGAAGTCTTCACAAAGCAAGTGTGAACAAGTTGTTCAAAACTGAATAATTTTTTCACGACATCCGCATGAAGCACTAAGAGTTGAATGATCCCCTCTCTCTAGAAATCACTTCATAGTTTTTTCACATGCATCAAGTTCATCCACTCTCTACATTCACCAAATTTTCATCATTCAAATGAACTTGTATTTATTGGAAAAGATTATCAACAGTCGGCTCCACTCCAATGATCATATTTTCTTTAAATTTCGGAGGGACCTGGACATGTGTCAAGCATACAACAGTTAGTTTGTAACAGATTGTATGACATCATTTCAAGTAAGAAATGATGTTAAGTTAAAGATAAATTTTAAGTATAAGAAAACTTGTAATTTGATAATATTGGAAGGATACATTAAACAACAGTAACATTATTAAGAAAAATAGATTCTTAAGAAAAAAATTACCAAGAAAACATATTCATAAGGAAAATTAAATTGGATTAAGATATCATTATCTCATTTGTTTCAGAATCAGAATCATAAAATCAAAATCCTTTATACGTCGGATTTAGTATCATAATGATGGAATCACTTATACACCAGAATCAGTATCACAAAGATGGTATCACATATATACCAAAATCGGTATCACCAAGATGGTATCACATGTACACCGAAATTTGTATCACAAATACTACACCAGAATTAGTATCATAAAGACAGTATCACATATACACCAGAATCAGTATCATAAAGACGGTATGAAAAAACTGTAAATCTAACAGAATGGAAAATTGTAATGATACATCTGTAAGTATAACAGAATGATAAATTCGGATCATAAAAAAATAGAACTTACAAAAAAGATAGAACTTAAGAAAAAGTGTTTGTGATTTTCAAAACAAAAACCATAAGGAATCGAGAACTCATAAGATAAAATTATTGACTCAAAAATCTCTCCCTTTTTGGAAAACACAAACAAATTTTCTATGGAAAAATATATTGACTTAGATAAACAAGTTAGAAAAACTTATATACCCTTTTTAATGAGATTTCGGATATATATGACTAACTCACCCTTAGGTTATGTTTCTCAAGTATCCTATTTTTGATATTTAGTATCTGGTTTTCTTTTTTAAGAAGAAATCTCCCCATTAGATTAATATCTATTCTTAATATAAATCTCCCACTTACATGGAAATTATCATTTCTTACCATACTCTCCCTTAATATATTCTCCTATTTTGATATCTTCATTAAATTATTCTTTTGAATAAATTCTCCAACTTTGTGATTTTCAAAATGTGGGAAAGGAATAGAAAAGTATAAGATATACATATAAGTTTAAGCTAGCATAAATTAAAAAACAAAAGAAAGATATGCAAGAAGCCTCTTAAACAGATTTTGGAAATAAGGTTTAGATTAAAACAATACATTAAAATGTAAGGAAAAATCATCCATCCTATTTCTTCTTAGAAAACACCTTCTTTATCAAGGCTTTGAGTTTCTTCACTTCCATATGATCTTCTTCGAACTTCTTCAACAAGATATCCGGATCATGATTTTTCTTTTCTGATTACAAGATCATTTATTCTTCAGCAGCCAACTTTCTCTCTAATTCGGCTCTGACTTCATTCTCACTACTAACAGATCGTGCATCGGAATTTAGTTGACTGGATTTCTCAGAGATTGATGACTTGACCTCATTGAACTCAGTTTCACAAATATTAAAATCTCCATTTGTTGAATCCATGATGTCAAAAAATGGTCTTAGCACTTCATTCATAGTTTTAGTATGGTTAAATACTTTCTTTCATGTCACCTTCTAAGATTTGTAATCAGTCAAATGATTAATAAAGTCTACTTCTTACTTGACCACCATGACCATAATCATATTGGTCGATTCCATCTTTTGAATCAGAGTTAATTGCATAATTTCACACCGAGCATATATATTTGCAAGAATTGGAATAGTGCTGACCAAATTTCATAAAGATATCTTGACAAAGTAATTTCAATTCGACGATGAGGATTCAGAACCTGAAACAAATTTTTTTTTCTGAGCTCCTCTTTGATATAAGGAAACTGATTTTTCTATTCTCTTGAAATACTTTTGGGGTGTTTATTTTTTAGATAATGCAACCAAACCACTTTTTCCATTGACATGATTTCGAACTGGTGATTTTTCATCTGAAACTTGGATAACCTGGAGATCTCCCTGTTCATCTTTTTCTCTTGAAATTCTTCTTCTTCACCACCTTGATGATCATCCTCTTCTTTCTCTTATTCTTCCACTTCAGTTACTACTTATTATTCTTCATTAACTTCTACTTCTTACTAAACTTCTACTTCTTCCTCAACTTCTTCTATAACTTGTTATTCGACTTGTTATTCGACTTTTTCTTCTAAAACAGATTTAGAGACTGAACTCGAAAGAATTATAACATAGTCTTAAACTTCCCTTAAAACATCATCATAGTCTTCTTGATCTATATGATTTTCTATTTCTTGAACAGGTTCTGATAAATATGGAACATTCATGGATTTCTGTATTTCTTGAGTGACAACCAGTTTCTTATAAACAAATTCATATTACTGTACTTGATGAGACTTCTTTTGTACAGCTTTTAGAAGAAACTAAAAAACTTGCGCTTCCCTAGATTTCTTCTTTAACTTCTTCTCCTTGTTTTATTTCTCAAGATTTTTAACTTGCTTGATTTTCAAGGCCTTAGCATCTGTAGGATATAATCCAAAGGAAAGAACTCTTTCATTTCCGGTAGCATCCATTTATCTCCACTTTGCACCAATTTCATCGGAAGAGGCTTTCAGTTTCTTTGCAGGAGAAGGTGATAATAATGCTACATCAGAAGCTAGTACTAGCAAGTCTGGTTCATCAAGTTTCCTTTTCATGGGTAATGATTTCGAATATTCTAGAACATCTCCCTTGTTCTAGAAAACCATTTCTTCAAAAGTTTTTGATTACTGTAAAAACTTGATCTTCATCCTCCTTAGAGTGTCATCACTGAGCAAATAAATCATAAAAGGGTTTGAGACTGGTCGACATGGGACATTCACTTCATGAAGGCACATAACAATTATCTTGGAGATAGTTTCCAGATATATAAGAATTTTAGATCTAATGGATCCACCTTTTATTTTCTAGATGTTGAGGTAGATGTATATAACAAAGTCCATCTTCCTTAAGTTGATGAAAAGTCTAACAGAATGATATCACATATCTTTAGAGATTTATTGTCTATTTTTCTTGGTATAAGAAATCCTTGTATCCAGAGAGATACCATCTACTGGTTTGTTAAAATATTCTTAATATTTGGATTCTTAACTTAAATTAGACCAAGATAATCTAGATCATTGTCTTTTTGAAAATAACCTTCCTTCTTGGGAAGTTTTTGAGGGAAAAGAATAGATTTTCCTTCATATGGAATGTTAATAACATTTTTTCCCTTTTGGTAGGGGACTGTATATGTATTATAATAACATATGAACTAAACCATATCCTTACTATACTTTTTGGTAGAAAGTAAAAGATTCATATAACTAAATAACCAGGTTAGGATAAACCGGATACTGACATTTCTTCTTATCCACATAGACACTTTCCCATCCGTTAGTTCATATCACCTTAGAGATAAGGGAGTCATATTTTTCAAAGATGTTAGGGAAAAACAACCTTTCCTTAATTATTAACCAATCATTTATTTCATTTCTAGTCAGCATCTAGTATGCTAAGGATCTAAGATTCATTCAGGATGATAGAGTCAAAAGAATCAGAATGAAAGATTTGATGGCAACATAACATCGGCACAAAGATCAGTAACGATGGTGCTTGACATATAAACAAACCACCCCTTATATAGACAAGGATATGACCTTTCAACTTCCATATGATAATTATACAGGTGAAAAAAACTGATCTGATCTGATGTTTGAGGATAGATATAAGAAATATGAATTCTAATCTTTTGTAGTAATGTAAACTAGAATTGAAAATTATGAAATACCAACAATTGAAACTTAAGATAAGAAAATAAAGAGTAAGAATATTTACCTTTTAGAATACTCTGAGGAGTTTGTCGGTATTATAAGAATTTTCATGGATTCTTTAGATTATGTGTTAACATTTTCGATATTTCCAATAATGAAATTTTGAATAACGGAATTTTCAATAACAAAATTTAAAAAAATCATAGAGAAACATAATTGTTTTAAAAAATCATTAAGAAAAGAATAAAAACAAACAAGTATATGTAACCCCCCTAAAATAAGGAGTAATTTAATGTTTTGAGATGTTTTAAAATAGATGTATATATGAATGATTAACTTACTGATATCATTCCTAGATTCTATTTAATATATTAAAATATATGAGAAGATAATGGCTTGGTCAAAATATAAGAAAGTTGTTCTTGTGTTCCAATGAATTGAAGAATAATATATCTTTTAAGTGTGTGATCCCTAAGAAAGTGATGTCTAATATCTATGTTCTTTTCAAGAGAGCGATGTACAAGGTTTTTACTTAGGGAAATGTAATTGGTGATATCACACATTATTTGAGTCTTATTGAAACTCATACCATAGTCTGTGAGTGTGTGTTTTATCCACAACACATGAGCAAAAAAACATCCAACAACTACATATTCAGATTCAGCTGTGGATAGTTCTACAGAATGTTGTTTCTTTCATAACCAAGAATCTTAAGCATCTTATAATAAATAAAAAGTTCCAAATGTACTTTTTATATCCATTTTACATCTATTGAAGTCAGTATATGAAAAACTTCTAAGTTCAAAATTATTTCCAGCGGAATTAAAAAGTCCCAAATATAAAGATCCCTTTCAGTAGTGAAAAAATTGTTTTCACTGCCTTTAAATGAGATTATTTTGGATTTTCATGGAATCTTTCACATAATCATACTGAAAATATTTGTCAGGTCGACTAGCTATTATGTAGAGTAGACTTCTTATCATCCCTCTATATGATGTCTGATCCAAAGGTTTCCCTGCTTCATTAATATCAAGAGTATTAGAGGTTTCGATAGGAGTACTTATACTCTTAGAATTATCATACCCGAACATCTTAAAAAGATATTTAATATACATATTTTGAGATATGTAAGTTCCCTCTGGTTTTTGAGAAATTAGAAAACCAAGAAAAAGGTTAACTCACCCATCATAATCATCTCAAACTCAGATTTCATAAGATTTGCAAAGGAATCCGTTAAGGATTGATGAGTTGATCCAATTATGATATCATCAACATCAATTTGGACAATCAAAACATCTTTATTTTTTTAGAAAAAGGGTTGGATCAATAGTTCCCTTAACACAGTTATTTTGATGTAAAAATCATGAAAGTCTACCATACCAAGATCTAGGGGATTGTTTAAGTCCATACAATGCTTTGGTAAGTTTATAAACATTATTAATATGTTTTGTATCTTCAAAGCCTGGGGGTTGATCTAGATAGACATCCTCCTATACATAACTGTTAAGAAAAGCACACTTTACATCTATTTGATATTTCTTGAAATTAATGAATACTGCAAATGATAGAGGAATACGAATAGATTCAAGTATTTCTAGAAGAACATAGGATTATTCATTTCCTATTCCTTTTTATGGGTTATATACTTTGGCAACTAATCTTGCATTATTTCTCACAATAACTCCATTTTCATTTCATTTGTTTCAAAAAACCCATTTTACTCTAATAACAGAAGTTTCCTTTGGTTTTACAACCAAGATCCAAACATTATTCCTTATGAATTCAATGAGTTCATATTCTATAGCCTTTATCCAATCATCATCACCCAAGGCTTCTTCAGGATTATTTGGTTCAAATTGAGAAAGAAAAGTAACATGTTAAACTTCATTCCTTAAAGAAATTATAGTTCTTACTAGTTGATTAACATTTTCAATGATATTATCATTGGGATGATTTCTAGGTATCAACTGATTTAGGTTTTGAAAGACATGATCATCAACATAGCATAGAATATCTTCAAGAGTAAATGTTTCAGAAACATTTTCTTGAAAAATTTCTTTATCTAAAATATCTTCAATCAAATGTTGGTGATAGGTTTTAGAAAATATATCAAAAATAAGTTTGGGTTGTTTGAAAAAAAAATTCATTTTCCTAAAAATTAACATATATTGTTTCTTTCGTAGTACAAGTGTTTTTATTGAAAACTCTATATTCCTTAGAGTTAGTGAAGAATCCTAAGAATATTCCTTCATCAGATTTGCGTGAAAATTTATGTATGTTATCCTTGGTATTAAAGATAAATACTTTTAAACCAAAAACATTATAGTAAGATACTTTCAGTTTTCGGCCTGTCCAGAACTCATAAAGTGTTTTATTAAGAAAGAGTCTAATTTAAACTCGATTTATAGTATAACAGGAAGCACCTACAATTTAAATCCAAAAATATTTAGCTACAGAATATTCACTCAACATGGTTCTAGTCATCTCATTAAGAATATGATTTTTTCTTTCAATAACACCATTCTATTGAGGAGTTCTTAGAGCTAAAAAATTACGATTAATACCTTTTTTACTACAAAACGTTTCAAAATCAGGATTTTGAAATTGTCCTCCATCATCACTATGAATAGTTATCAATGGATGGTTTTTCACACTTTTAACTTGAGCTCTAAAAACATTGAAATAAAAAAAGGTTCAGATTTGTTTGCTATAAAATAGACCCATATAATTCTAGTGTAGTCATCAACTAAGAGAAATGAATAGTATTTGCCTCCAATACTTCCAGTTTGTGTTTGACCAAATAAGTCCATGTGCACTAAATGTAAGGCATTCCAAGTTGTAACTCCACTTATAGATTTAAAGCTACATTTATGTTGCTTGTCATATTGACAAGGATCACAGACATTTGAAAAATCAACTCTACGATCTGGTAGATCCTATAAAAGTTATTTCTTAGATATTTCACTAATATTCCTTAAGTTATAGTGGCCTAGCCTTCTATTCCAATGCCAAGATTGATCTTCAATTTCACTTAGTAAAGTAAGATCATTACGTATAAGGTCTTCTAGGTTTAGTGTGCATACATTCTCTTGCCTATGGGTTGAGAGAATAAATTCATCTTTGGAATTGTGTACTAAGCATCTATCATTCCTAAAATTCACAAGGTATCCTTCATCACATAATTGACGTATGCTGATGAGGCTGTGCTTAATACCTTTAACAAATAAAACATTTGAAATTAATGATTTCCCAAGAAGAATAACGTTACCTATACCGAAAACTTCTCCTGGAGCATTATCTCCAAAGGCTACATTTCCACCATTAGTCTTCAAAATCTTTTTGAAATAGTCTTTGTTTCTAGTCATGTGCCGGGAACATCCACGATCCATGTACTATATGTTGTTGGTACTTAGTTCATTGACCAAAAAATAAGAGATAGGTTTTCGGAATCCAAACATTCTTGGATCCATAATTATTAGAAAATAAAATTTTGGGTATTCACATTTATTTAGAAAAGTATGCTTTATGAAACCCAAGGGATTGAACATTATTTAAAGAATAGTTCTTCTTCCAATTCCCACAACATTGTCATTTTGTACAAAAAGGGGTCCTGAAGGAATAAAATAATTGTTTCTAAAAATAGGATTTTCATAAGAATAACCTAATCCATGATTATTATCCTAAGGTCGGATCTAAGAATACATCTTGTCAATGTTTTCCTTACCAAAAGTAAAATTTGCCTGAAGTTTCTTCATGGAATTTTTTTTTGACGGTAGTCTTAGGACTAAATTCTTATCCTCTGTAATAATAGACATAGAGTTAAGTTTATCCTCTAAAACATATTTTTCAAAAAACTGATTTTCAAGATCATTAGAATGCTTATCCTTTTCAGAATTAGCTTCCTCAAGTTTCTAAGAATGATTTTCTAAAACATAGTTTTTCTTATCCAGAACATTTGTAAGATCTGATATTTCTTTTGTGAAAATAAATTCTCTAGAATTTTTCTTTTCATGTTTCTTAGAAACATTACAATTTCTTATCTCGAGAAGCATAGAAAATCTAGAAACTTTTTCATAGGAAGGAAAATCATGATCATTATCTGACGAAGATGATTCTTCATATGAAGAAACATATTTCTCAGAAAAATTTTCACTCAAAGAAATATTGGTTAAGGATTTAGTAGTTTGTACCTTAGTAATAAGACATTGATTTTGAAATGAATATCGGGCTATTAAATCAAAATTCTTTTTCACAGACGATTCATAATATTAATAATCGTCAGAAGAATATCCACCACTGCCACTCCAAGTGTCATTGGCTTTTAGGACTTTCTTATGCTTTGATCTATATAAATTCTTCTTTTTTCTCTCAGAATTCCTATCCTTCTTGTCTCTTTTCTTATGAAAGGGACAATTACGCCTAATATGACTAGTTCTTCTATATTCATATCATGTCACTTCTCCATCATTCATATATTTTCCATCTTTCTTCTTGTATCTATATTAAATGTTGTTCTACCAAAAAATCTTGTTCATCCTCCAAGTAAGATTTTTTAACTCATTTTATGAAGTTTCACTTTCACTAGATTCATATTGAACAACAACCTTCTTAGATTTAGATCTTGTAACTCTATCAAGAGACTTGTATTTCATATTATTTGAAGTAGTTTTAAAAGAAAAACCTCTATTTCCATTCTTATTCTTAATATTATCAGCATATCTCTTCATTTTGGTTTCATGTTGAAGAAGGGTTCTAAATAGTTCATTAAGAGAAATCTGTGTAACTTTTCTATTTTCATCTATAGAATTTCTATTGGATTACCATTCATTATGAATAATGTATATAATATTATCTAAAAGAGCTTCATCATCAAATACTTTCTCTTTAATTGATTGTAAGATGTTGAGAATAGTCATGAATCTTTGTTGTACCTTACAAATGGGTTCTCCATAAGGAAAACAGAAACCATGATACTTAGCTTTGAGCATAGCTCTTCAAGTTTTGATAACATTGGATGTTCTAAAGTGATTTACTTCAAGCTTCTTCAAAATACTATTTGTAGCTACACATGATGAAATTTGGATATATTTATATATATTTCCAGTCCTGGAACAAAGAAATGTATTACGTACCTTAATGTTCACCTGGTATTCCACCTTTTCCAGATTAGTAAAGGTTCTAAGTTCCTTATCAGAAATCTTATAATATCCAGTTAACATAATGTAGTTGTCTATACCTATGTTTATCATAAAGGTCTTCATTCTATCTCTCCAGTACTCATAGTCATCTCCATCGATTATTGGTGGTCTATTAGGATTGATATTATCTAGAGATCCAACATGAATATCCGCCATACTAAAAGGAATTTTATTCCATAGAACTTATTAGAAGTAAAAGTTTATAAGAAAATAATAAAAAGAATACTTTTGTAAGAAAAATTATATATGGATATAAGTATTTCTGAAACCTATTCTAATACCAATTTTAGGATCGAAATGATGAATGTAGATGCTCAATATACAAGAGGGCGGGTGAATTGTATACTTTAAAAATTCAAATTTCCTTTTGAAACATTAATGTTTAGTTTATCAAAGTTAAACAATCGTACACAACACCTCTAAAAGAATCCTTTTCTTACATGAAATATTCTAACAAAAAGCCTATATAATCTGTAATATAATCAGAGTATTGGAATTTTTAAGTATTAGAAAGTTATACTTTCAAACTTTAACAAAGTTAATATTATAGAAGAAATAAAACAACATGAAATATAAAACAAGTAACAAAAAGATTATTTTATGCCAAAGATAAGGGTATCCAACAACCTTGGATAAAGGTTCCTTGATTTATAATTTCAAGAAAGTCTATCTTACCCAAACCCAGGTAAGCCCTCAATCTGATGATCAGTATCTATCTTTCTATCCCTGTAAGACCAAAAATTAGAAAAAAATCGAAACCAATATCTTCCAAAAACGAAATCCCATGATCAACACAATCAGAGTCTCCATAATGCAGGCCTAAAAAAGTTGTTCACCATTGAACAAGTTGTTTACAACATCCGCATGAAGCACTGAGAGTTTAAGGAGCCTATCTCTAGAAATCACTTCATATTTTTTTTCCACATAAATCAAGTCCGTCCACTCTCTAAATTCACCAGATTTCTATCATTCAAATGAACTTGTATTTTTAAGAAAATCTTCCCAATGGTCAGCTCTCCTGTTGTGGTCATATTTTCCTTATGTTTTGGAGGGACCCGGACATGTGTCAAACATACAATGGTTAAATTGTAACAGATTTTACGACATCATTTGAAGTAAGAAATGATGGCAAGTTAAAGATAAATGTTAAGTATAAGAAAACAGGGAATCTGATAATATTGGAATGATACATTAAAAACTAAATCATTATTAAGAAAAATGGATTCTTAAGAAAAAAATTATCAAGAAAACAAATTCATAAGGAAAATTAAATTGTATTGAGAAAACGGTATCACGTTTGTTTTTGAATCAGAATCATAAAATTGGAATCACTTATACACCAGATTTGGTATCATAAAGATGACATCAGTTATATACCAGAATCAGTATCACAAAGATGATATTACATACACACCATAATCGGTATCACAAATATGGTATCACATATACACCAGAATCAGTATCATAGAGACGGTATGACTAATACACCGGAATTGGATACATAAAGATGGTATCACATATACACAGAAATTGGTATCATAAAGACAGTATGAAAAAGCTGTAAATCTAATAGAATAGAAAATCGTAATGATACATCTGTAAGTATAATGGAATACAAATTCTAGATCATAAAAAAAGAACTTAAGAAAAAGACAGAACTTAAGAAAAAGTGTTTGTGATTTTCAAAAAACCAAACCATAAGGAATGAAGAATTCATAAGATAAAATTATTGACTCAACACTAAATATCATGAATCCTTTTAAAATGTTATGTATTGTGTCCTTAACTCCAAAACATATTCCATATCTCCATTGAGTATTAGGACATCAAATTTCACACATAAAAATGATTTTATAGTTAATAAAACATCATACTCTAGGGTTCTACAAATGTACCAAGGAATATAAATCCCCCACCACTATGAAAGGGTCTGATCTGTATAGGGATTTATCCAGAAGAGAACAATGTGTTTCATGATATCTATTATTTTAAGGATATATAGTGAAATCAAGATCCTCTATCCGATACCCAACCAAAAACAATACCAATATCAGTTCTCACTTTCACCCTAATGTTCAAGTCTCCGCATTCATAGTGTACCTTCCCATATATGACAGATAGTTTAGTGAAATCAAATTTTCACCATGTGCATGAATATTAAATCTATATAGAAGGATCCTCACTAGGATGTTTGGTGCATGATGGAAATGATCCTCACCCAATGCATAATCCAAATCTATATAGGATACTCTAGAATGAACTCACTCAGGAATCTATAATAACGTTAAAATTCATCAATCATAGTTTTTGAGTCCTTTCCATCTATGATTAGTATTTCTTGATGTCCCCTCACAATATAACATTAACAAACTCTAGGTTTCTTGATTCTTTTTATTTCATGATTTGTAGTAATTTTTGGCTAGCATGACCCATCCATAAACTCCTTACCAAATATTCTCCCCATTCTATCTTGGTGTTGGCCCTTCCCTTATTTTCGATTAGGACTTGGATACTAATTATTAAAATGTTTATGCTTGCTAATTCTCATTAAATTGGAATATATATTTATGTCTCGATCATATATTCCCTACCTAACAAAAATTATTATATTTATATTCTTCTTTCTCTATTGGAAAATAATTTATTAAATTATTCTTATTTTCATCATTTTCTATAGTAAAATAATCCATATATTTTTATCTTACTACCATTTGTTCAAGTCGGATAAATATGGTTATGTGGAAAAATGAAACTTCCCCCACTATCAAAGATCTCATAATAATTTTTGATACCAATACATTCACAATAATTCCATTGATATTTCTCTCCACCCAATTTCCCTACATGATAGACAGTTCCATTCATGGGTGTTTGATATAGCTTGTCAAGAAAAAATACCTCTCTCTTGAAAATATGGGACAATATTTAAAACATTCCTTTTGTTTTCAATGAAAAAAATTCCCCATTATCATAATAGAGTGTTTATTTTTAGATAAGGCAAGAAATTTCATACCATAAGATTTTATGAAATTTTTTCAATTAAATTTAATTTCCTTGATATATTTTGTGACATTGAACATCGAATTTATTAAAAAAAAGGCACGCTATTAAATTATTATTATTTTATATGATAATTAAATATTATTAATTTTAATGATGGGTTTGAATATGATTACCGAAATTATGGAATATGTTTTTTACATATAAATAAAAAATAATTTTTTTTCTAAACATTTATTATAAATGAAAATAAAAATCAGTTGATAATAAATATCTTTAAAATCAATTATTCCTAAAAATATTTTGTATCCCAATAAATTAAAAAATCAATATTTATTATTTATTTTACTGAAATATATTTATTATAATATCAATAAAAATATTTAAAATTCATTTTATGTGTTTTCTATGTATGATATAAGAATAAATCTAATTTTATGCATAAAACTGTATTTGTTTTTGAAAATTTGATTTGACATAATCTGAAAAATAATTTTAAAATTAATTTTATGAACTTTAACGAAATTTATTAATAAATTAAACACATTTTATGAATTTATAATCTCAAAATTAAAATAGAGTTATTTTTTTAAACAAACTATTTTCATTAAATAATTAAAAACACTAGTTCTTATAAATAATTTACTTATCAATTAAATCATTTAAAAACATAAAATTTTTTAAATGGTTCTAAGGGAAACAATATTTCAATTATATTATAAATAATCAAATTTTTTCGTTGGATTAAATTTAATGTTTAAATTTGGTAATTTTTTTAAAATTTACAAGAAATATTTATTTAGAAAAATATATGTTCACTATGTCTATGGATTTAATATTAAATTAAATAGCTCCAAATCACATAAATGAATTTAGAAAAATTGCTTCAATATTTTGAATCATAAAAAGTAGTATTATATATTATAATGAACTTATTTTTTTATTTATAAGAATTTTAAAAATATTAAAACTTAATTTCTGCGGTTAAAGTAAAAACGGAATTATTGGGGTTGAAACTAAAACTATTAGAAAAAATGGACCAAAATGTATATAATTATTATTTTATGGTAATATTAAGACCATATAGATTATAATATTCAATAATCATCCCATTTATATCATTTTTTCAAGTAAAAAATGTAGGTATAATTAATTCTTTCCAAATATTCCAAGTGTGTCCTCTCCCCTACTTGTACATAGACACATACCCTCCTCTCCCCTTCAAACATAAAAATCCATTTGTTCATACTGATAAATAAAAAAATACATTAATTAGTTCCATTACAATGACCAATATCATTTTTAATCATAAAATCAACATATGAAGGTTTTTTGTGATACCATAAAGAGGTTTTCTGAAAAAGATATGTTGTTCTTAAATAATTGATAATTTTTTATATCTTCTTAGAAATACATAAATAAATATTTTATAATTTATAATATAATAGCCTTATTATATTTAATATACTATTGTTTAATTATATTATAGAAATTATATACATCTATATCTTCATAACTCATGTGGCAATTGAATTCGTCGATCTTGTGTATTGCAAACTACCACCTCTTGAACAGATGTAATTTGTTTTCAATCACCTCTTATCACTGATTGGTGTGATATTGGATATAATGTATATATATTATTTTTATTAAATAAATATATTTATTTAGTAATAATATCACATATTACTTCTTTGTTTTCATTATGTGTGGAATATGATAACTTCCCTCGTGTGCGCAGTAGAGATCCTCATTGTGAAGTGAAATGATTAATTTTTTACTTAATATTTAAATGGAATATATTAATTTTAAATTAAATGAAATAATGTAATATATATTACATAATAATTATTCTTTAATTTTTTAATATTATATACCTTTATTTCGTTACGTCCGTTAAAAAATGGAAACAACATTAATGTGTTTGTACGACCTACTATCTCCATGAATGGTGTATTTCATATTATATATATAAAATTTAAAAATGATTCTAAATATGTGTATAATTATAATATATTATACTAAAATCATGGTTAATATTCTTTAGATGATGAAATTATGAACATACAAGGAACAAAATTATCAAATGAAATCTTACATGAGAAAACAAAGCAGTTATTACCAAAAAAGTATAAATTTAACAATTAATTAATAATAAAAGGGTGATAAAATGATATAAGTTAATAATAAAGGATATAATATATCTTATAATGGTTATATAATATATTTACATTAAAATTTTATTTATTATAAATGTGGTTTGAAAATGTATAAAGAATGTGAGGACCTGAGGTAATATATTTTTTCCTAAAATTCCATTCTTTGAGAAATATGTTATGTTTTGAACCTATATTATTTTATTAGGTGTAGACACATACCATTTTAAATATAAAATAATGAATTTTATTTCATTATATCAAATTTCTTAAAATCATTCATGGGGCATACGATTCATTTGTTACCAAAGGGGTAATTTTTTTTATGTTTCAATCTCATTATTTAGTGTGATTTTTTATGAATTAGTTTCTGATGATGGTATATTATAATCCATATCTCATGAAACTCATAAATTTTAATTTATATAGGTTATTTCTAGAGAATATATGTTTTTATTTAACTCTTCACTCTTTATGTTCCCATGAGAACAAAAATAGGGTTTTAAGGATAAATCAACATTATTTATCTCCTTGGTCAAGAATATTTTTTCTTCAATGTACATGTTTTCCAAAAATATTTTATTAAAATGATTTTAAAATTTTATAATGATTATTTAAATTTATTTATACCCTTTATTAAAATTTTCAAATATGGATAAAAAGGATTCTACTTATTTTTTTAGAATAAATATTTTTTTACTATAAATGTGTTAGGAAAAAAAATTTAACATGTATGTAATGAACCAAAATTTTTACCATCATGATGAAAAATTCCTTTGAATATTTATTTATATTTTTCTATGGTTGTTTTATAATAAACTAATTATGATTTTTTGTGAATTTTTAGCTTTTAAAAATTCATTTATAATGTGTAATATCTCTTTTCATCAAGAAATGTTCCCATTGATATTTAAAAATCAATATCCATTTATGATGATATCATTTTTTGTTACATATGTTTTACTAGGGATACTGTCCAATGATACAATTGTTATTTTTTATTTCAATGGTTTTTGTTTATGATAAATAGATGTTTTTGAAACCCATTTCATTTTAATGAGATATACTATAATTAAATGCTTATGAATCCTGCTTATTTTCCCATGGGAAATGCTATGATGAAATGTTGAAATTATTATGAATCTTTTTTATTTTCCATAGGTTATACTGTGATGAAATGTTCATGAATCCATTTTATTTCATGGGTTCAGATGATTTTTTTATGATCAAGGTATAAACATATATATTATTTTTATTAGGTTGTGGATGTGATATACATCTAAATCAAATGAATTTGGTAAAAATTGATATCTCATGTGATAAATATTACTGGAATGGTGTGTAAACCAAATTCAGCGAGGGACATTTTCCATAATTATATTCTTGATTGTGAATCTATACTAGTATGATGTTTTGGGGAGTGAATCCATTACAGTATGATTTCCTTGTAAATAAGGCACGACTACTATAGAAATGATTTTCAATTCCTATTTATATTATATAATTTCATGTCTAATGAAAATGTTATTTTCTCTGGGATCATATTCTTTTATTTGACTAAGATTCATGTCTTTGAACTCCCAAAATTTATTTCATAACTCATGATTATGATCATTGTTATATATGATATGATTTTAAAATGTTATACTCATTTTATTATACCCTTATTCCCATGTTATGATTACATGTCAAATTTATTTACCTTTACTAAGAATCTAATCAAACCATTTTTTATGATTCCTTCCCTCATCTTTTGAAGAGAGGTATTATGTAGGATATATCTTGGAAGGGTAATAGTTATGAAGAAAATATCTAGATATGATGTTGTTTAATTATGAACTAGTTGTTATGATTCTAATATTTCCAAATACACTAATCCTTTACAATCTAATAATATGTTTTTATGTAATGTTATGAATATTATTCTATTAATATATAATATAAATGTAATAAAATCATGGGTCACAATAATTATCCCATTCATATTTCATTTATTAAAAAAATGTAAAATTCTCCCATTTTCTTACATATAAGAATGTTCTATGTTTGGAATATCTTAATGAGAACTATGTGTGTCATCATTACTACTATCTATGTATATATAGTGATGTAGAGAATATATATTCTGGACTCATCCATGACTCACCAATCATATCTACCCGTTTTTTAGTGATCCTTATTTAAAATCCATGGGATTGTTGGATTAATAGTTTATCTACGACTTATCATTATAGATCCTTTCTCACAAATAACAATACATGAAATGAGTGTCATGAATTGATTCTAATCAGTCATGGTTATAAATAATGGACATAATTGACTCAAAATGACACCTATACTTGAGTATATATACAATCTCTTAAAATAAACCTACATTTGCACTATCAAAATATTTATTTCCATCAAGAGGAATATTTATCCTAAGGACGGGGTCCTTTAATACAAGTATGACTTCAAAAAATTATAGAGAAACTTTTCATTCGAAGGTAGTTAGTTGTCATCCATTTCATACCTACCCCATATCACAACATATTTTATGAGAATGAAATATTATTATTTATAAATTCATTATTCTAATTAAAATGTGGTGGGACAATCTTTGACTTCAAAACCCATTCTGGTTATAATTTTCACCCATCTGATCCTAGTAATATGACATTAAACATTGAGTACACCCCCATGTAATAATATTTATTAAAAATATGATCTATATTCATTTCATATTTTATATCACCCGTATTGTTTGTGTTATCCAAGCCTTTTTTCAGTCAATGATATATGACTATACTCTATCATAGTTTTGCCTATAATAAATGACTTTAACTATAGATAAATCATGCTAAAAAATTATCCAATTGAAACCCATAAAGGGATTTGAGGAAAATCCAGCATCTTATTTCTAGGATTCCCCTATCTGATTCATGGTGAAAAGTTAGAGTGCTTTCATATAACATATATCTACAGCAAATATTTTTTCTTTTCATGGTTATGTAAAATTTAGGGTACCAGAAACCTCATTTTATATTTCATTTCTCCAATAATCCACATCATTATAAAACTGAATTAATCCCCATAAATATTCTTCAATGTTCGAAAAAACTATTCTTAACTATAAATAACGCATCATTTGGGTATAGACACACTACCCTGAAATGGATCAACATTTCCACCCACATAATGGCTATTCAACTGAATGAATTTTCATCCTATGGGAATGGTACTCTAATATTTGTACACCCATTCAACACTATATAATAACCTATCATTCTAATATAGTCAATTTCTATAAAAAACATAAATATCTTATCACATCATCCATGATTCAAATATCTATGTTAGGATTTACACAACATAAACTCGTACTATTCATGTGGATTTAGTAACCTTGATGATACAAAATCATGCACTATACTCACATTCATAGAATTTATCTTACATATCTTACTGAATTTTTTTACCGTTACTCTTCATCTAATCTTCTTCCTCATGACATAATGGTTTGATCTTTGTGAAATGAATGGAATTTTTTATCCCACTTTAATGGTAGTCTTAACTAGTATTAGTCCTTCCATTCAAATTGGGTATATTTTTCCTAGGATTCTATATAGATCACGTCAATCACTAGTCAATGATTCTTGACATAATATATAATCAAACTATGTGATCTTCATCGACTAATTATAGGTCATCATATTCCTATGATATATGAAAATTATTCTTCATAATAATATCAGATAGTTAATGTTAAACTTGACTTAGATATATTATCACTGTGAATGGGTTAAATTTACCTAGATTATAGTTAATGTTACCACACATTTTGTCAATGTAATATAACAATAAACTATAGAAAATATCGGTCATTGTTTCATGAATTTAAACTGTGTAGATGTATTTGGTAGTTTTTTACACTAGTAACACCAGGTTTTTCCATCTCACATCTTGTATATCCTAACTATGTTATTGAATAATTTACCTCACCCTTTTATTATGGTTGAATATATATAAACATAAACAACACCAATGTGTGGTCAAGTTTTATTGACCTAAAATACCATCAACCATTGGTCTATTAAATATGACTTTAAACAATGGGAATTTTATATCATATTTTCTTTAGTCAATAGAATTTTGGTTTTACCTTTTACTTCATGTTTATTCCTCCCCGATCTCCATACAGATTACCTCACTTGCCTTTGGTCAAAATGATCTAACCTGAACCACCTGCATTAATAGTTGAACATTTTTTAAGGTCCCTAACTTCCCAATGAAATATTCAAATATTTTCAAAGGATAAAAATCCACTAAGGGGATCCAAGGTATAAATTGAGTCTCTAGTTGTTATACATGAATGATTGATGATCTAGGGAAAACTAAGAAACTAAAATAAAAAATTCACAATGCATGATAGGTTGAATTCCAATAAATATAAATCTAATCAAAAGTTTAGTCATTATCAACTATGCTTTAACGATTTTATGATAATATAAAATAGTAGAACACTCTTGAGATCCATTATGTGATCCTTGTAGAAGTCAAGTTTTTCTCGCTCGGGCCCTCAGGCTAGAGAAATTTTAAAGCACTACGTAATTCATGACATATAGGCATATAAATCTTTGTAAATCATACATAATGTTGATTTTAGGGCACTCATGCCCTCTCAATCCTGATAATTCACACTTCATTATCCCCCTTTTTTTATCCTCATCACATTAAGTAAACAACTCCAACATCCGAATGGACCAAATCTAGTGTTACAATGATGGATGTAATTCCAATAACCATTTATGATCAATTCCCAATAGAAAATAATTCATCTGAATAGTCATACTCAAGTGTTATGCTTTTGTTAGCTATGTCTATTCCAATCCAGGATTAATGCTTAGATAGAAATCATTCTTCTGATTAGATAAAATTTAGTTTAGCAGTAATGGTGTTTACTACAATAACCACCAATAATCTATGCTAATTAGGAAATAATATATCCAAATAGACTAACTATAGGGTTATGTTGATTATTTCTATATCGATTCATCTTTTTGATCCATTAAATTTTTTGAAATATTTCTAACTTGTTCTTGATGGTTATGACTTACTTTTTCTATTAACAATTAAATGTTGATGTGGAATCATGTTATCTTTTTTTACCCATTGATTGATTCCTAAAAAATTATGGACGAAAAAATAATGTTATATAATATTAAATCAACTAAGAAGTAACTAATATTTTTTTATTCATGAAAAGAGGAAGGGGTCATCCCAAAATTTGGAGTATGTATTCAAAATGGATGCATGTAAATAATGATATTGACATCAGTTCCAATATCAAGGATTTATTTTTGATCCTTGTTGATGTTATGTGGATGTTCAACTTGTTTTGTAGCCTTAGCTTATACAATAGTAAAAAATATTCAACCCAAGTAATCACATTCTTCTCATGGGATTCATTTTCTTTATATATCATCTAGTGATCTATCAGTTCACATTCAATAGAGGCCAACTCCCACTGAAGAATCTGCATTCGAGATACTAATTCCTAAGTCAAACACTTCAATAATAATGAAAATTCTGAGTGGTGGAACTTTTCCTATTAGGATAAATCCTGAATATAATTAAATTATGATATCAATTTCAGATTGAAAATAAATTCATGATTCCTCATCATACAGGAGAATGTAAATAATTTACCTAACAAATTTATCAATGAAAAAGTAATCGATATGGACAGAACCATGTGTTATAAAAATGTGACATAGTTTTTCATTTCATCCCTAATATTTTCCTATGTGAATGTAAGAGATAAACTTCCATATGTCTTCTCATATTATTTTTCAAGTAATATTAAACCTATAGAGATCATCTTGGTTGAGATCTAAGTCAATCGATGGGGACGTGATGTACTATAGGAATGACTCACTCTAATAGGCTGCTATAATTGCAGTAAAAATATTTAAAGGGTACCAAATCAGTATTAACATTTGTACATCTTGAGGATTGTGTCATTATAATAGTGATTGCTTCCACCAGCACCTCTTCTAGTGCTTATGATACCATGACTGAGGGAACAAAAGGAGGCTGATATACACAACATATATATCAAGAGGAAAATTTTACATATTACTATTACTCACTTATTTCCACGTAGTAGTCTTATTTGATCTCTATTATCTGTAAAGAAGAAGATTCCTTATACTATTTTCTAGAAAAGTCCCACTATCAACATATGTAGGAACCACAACTATTAATGATATCCTATTATATGGTGTGGTAAGATAACTACTATTCTCTAATCATGCTTAGATCACCTTGGGGAATAATGATATATCCCACCTTGATAGGCTCATTTTATTATAGATTACAAAACTCCTAATGGGAAAATTTGAGGATCACCATAGACTACATTGGATTATTCATCATTCTGGAGTCGGGTACTAGTTCAACTTATATCCAAGGAAGAAGATAAACCAAAAAACCCCACACAACTAACATAGAAACTCTCCATTCTTCTTCTAAGGTAGAGTTTCATGAGTTAAAAATCTTATTAAACATTACATATATAAAAAATAGGTATTTTATGAAAAAAAAATAGAGCTAACACCTTCAAGTTATTTTGTGAAATTTGAAAACCCTTCAAAGGAAAAAGGAATATAGATTTTTGAATATTGACCATCCATTTTTATTTGATTTTCAAGGACAATACCTAACATTATTACACCCTTTTATCATTTAGTATTAACAATATTTTAAATATATGAATTATAATTCAAGTTAGTCCCTTTATAAACTGATCTCATCACTAATTTCACATATTTCTATTATAGAAGTGAAAAAACATTGATACTCTAAGGGATTAGTGTCTTGATATTTATGGAGATTAGTATAGAATCCTCACAAAATAACATTTTAGTATAAAATAGTATTATAGATAAATGTGTAAGGATAAATATAACATTAACCTACTAAATTTGTGAATTGTTAAAATACTAATTATGTTTCCTCATTCTATTTTTGGATACCCTTGAGTATCAAACATCTTGATGAAATAGATGGTGGAGGTACCAAAAATACCTCAGGAGGATTAGATATCACCACCTCCATATAGAATATCAAGCCAACATATCCAGCTCCCATTAGAGCCTTGTCATCCAAGATAAAGAAAAAGAAACTTATCACATCTCCAACAGAATATATTGGGGATACAGTAATTTATGGAGTTTGTAAAAGTTAACGGAACTGTTAATGAAATCATGATATCATTGTTTGGATAGAATGTTCATAATGTATCATTTTAATTACATCTTCCTCTGATTGTTTATAACTATTTATGTCATCCCCATCGCTCATATCATTGCCTTGTAAACATGAATGATGATTCAAGTGAGGGACAACTTCCTCAATGGAATGAAGGGAATCAGATAAATCCATTATGTAAACCTAGACCTACTATGGCTATAATTTTTATGATATAATTAGGGGAATAGTGACATGAGTAAACATTGTAATGATAATATCATTAAGATGGATTGATTAATGGATCCCATGGATGGTTGTGACTTCCTTCCATGACTCTAACTACAAACAAGACCCGAGGAATTGGGCATTATCCTGAATCTAATGTTGTATATCTTCCACGAATCATCCATATGGAGTGACTATGTGTTTCACCCATGTCATTAGAAATTATTATGATAAGGACTTCTCCAAATAAATTTTCTTTATAGGACAATATTTTCTCATTTTTTAGTGATATTTTTATTAATAATTTTTATATTCACTAGTAAAGATACATATTGAAGTTATTTTTCACATTTTCTCACAAATGAACCTTTAAATTTGGAAACCATATTTCGTAATTTCCCAAAATGATAAAATAGGTTCCAGGTTTCATCATAATCAATTATGAGACACATGATTGAATTCATTATGGGATGATTCAATTTTTTTGATTGTATCCTATCATGTCAACATCATCCATAAATGGTGTGTTATTATTGGATTATTCCCATTTCCTATGATAAAAGAATGTGTGGGGAACTTCTAATTCTTACTATGAAACTACCTTCTAAACTACCATGTAGTATAACTCTATAGAGAACCTTCCTGTTGTTCCAAAATGCATATACTAATTCATACATTTTATTGAGTATGAAACCTGATTTTCATAGTATATATTTCATTATGGATGCAATAATTTATTTCATTATTGATGGTGATTTATTAAAAGGTTTCCTATCAAATAAAAACATTTGGATAGTTCAGAGATAAATTTTTTAAATACATGGTTTATAATTTATAGTCACATTCTATTTCATTGAATATGCATGGATCAACTGTCTGGGGAACCTACCCATTTTATAGACCAGAACACACACACCATGTACTATATCAAACACACCATGATTACATTTTATTAAAAAAATTGGTAACTAAAATTGAGGTGACATTCCATGCACCTAGGTTATATAAGTCATATATGTCCACTAATCCACTATTGACATGTCAAATTCAATTTGCAACATAGTTGTCCACCTATCGGTGGATATAACCATGTTATCGGTTGTTTACCATGGTACAAACTATGTGAAT
Source organism: Viscum album (assembly GCA_963277665.1). NCBI lineage: Eukaryota > Viridiplantae > Streptophyta > Magnoliopsida > Santalales > Viscaceae > Viscum > Viscum album. The sequence goes on from OY728162.1 coordinate 1,157,902,624, forward strand.
TATAAAAAATTCCATGTACATGGATTTAATATAAATATGTGGGAAAGCCTCTAAATTCGTGGTTGGACATTATATGGCGAGGTGTTACCACTCTGATAACTCAATCCTAACATGATGAAAGTAATATTTTTTATTTAATATTATTCCTAATTTTTTGTAATTCACCTCCTCCCCCTACTTCTATCATATGCATATAAGGTGTTGTGAATCTAATCAACCATCACACCATGACCATGGTCATTACATGATGATTTAAATGTTTGGGGTTGTAATACATTTCTTGTGTGTGTTATAATTGTAATTCAAGCCTATATTCCATTATTCTTATTTTTGATTCATAAATCCTTTGATGAATTAATTAAAAATGTACTGGTAGTTTTGTATACGATTAGGAATGACACAAGTGATAATAACTAAACGAGTTACAAAAGGAGAAACCATGAATGTTGAGTGAGAATGTTTCCACTATTTTAGGTATAATGATATAAATATTTTTATAATCAATCTGTCACTGGATAAAGGGGTTTTACTTTTAAATACTGAATTTTTAATTATCGGATCAAGAAATAATAATATAATTGAATCACCATGGTAAATAATTTAAATAATAAATTTAAATACTAATGAATATATATTTTTTCTTAAACCATAATCTATTTTATTCTCTGTTAGGGTAATTTTCTATGATTTATTACCACATTCTAATTCCTATTGTTTTTCTCAAAATGGTTCACCCCATCCATTTCTTATTAAAAATTATTCTCTCTACACAATCGACTGATCATCACTAACTCCCGTACACAATTTATTTTTCATTCATTAATTATTGTATCATCTGTGAATACCACTACATAACTAGTTTGTTGGTTAAGGGAACAAATTTGGTGCATCTGATGACAGGTGTGTCAAATTATTCCACCATTGTGGGGGAAAAACAATTAATAAATAAGAGTGTATGTAGGTCTTTGTTTGTTAAACTAGGTTTTTTATTTTAGTTCTTATTTATTTTTTTTGAGAAACACAATATCAAATTTAAATGGATGTGTATTCAACCATAGGTTAATATTCATTTCCAAGAGAGGGTATTTATCTGTACGATCTATTGTGAATGTTAATATATCTGGAAAAATTAAATTCATACATGGATGATTCCATCCTATATGCAGAATTCCCATTTAAATTCTATAACCCACCATCTTATGAATTATTGAAACCATTATTGGATAATAATGAAAAATTATTTCAAGGATTTAACCATTAATACCTTCCAATTATACTAAACTTAAATTCTTGAACAACTTAGAAACTTTATAGAGCATATTTACATGGTAATTAAAAAAATGGATGATTTGGTTTAGTATGTGGTTTAGGTTTTCATATTATTTATTAACTAAGGAAATATTTAATAATTTAAATCTATAATATATTAAATTAATTGACCATGAAAATGAATTTCCAAATAACTAATTTGAAACTGGGAATAAAACTTATCATAATAATACTTAATTTCATCAATTATTAATTGTTACAACCTCAGTTGTGTTCTCACAAGCACTAGATGATTATTTTGATCAGTTTTTATGTTTCTAGTATTTTAATGATAGATCCCAAGGATGTAGAGGATGAACAAGGCCTAAAAAACCCCAGCTTCAGCAATAGATATCAATGGAGAAAGGATCCTCCAAGCCACCTCTTAGACCACACTAATATAAAATAAATCTTTTGAACGATAAGGGAACATGACCCATGTGTTCGATTGCATAGTTGAAGCACACACACCCTCAGATTATGTGTATGTACCACTACTCTATTCACACCAAAGGTGTAAAAAAGTAAAATTTTTAGATAAAATTTATAATTTATTATTCCTTCTCTCTAACTTTTATATTTATAATAAATATAGATCATGTAATACAATTTGGAATTCATTTAACTCTATCTTCTTTTCCCCTCCTTCTCTTAAAATTACTATTGGAAACATGGATAATATGTGAAAACAAGTCATTTCACAGGTATACATGACATGTACTATTCTATATAGTGTATATTTTGATAGTAGATTTTATTTAATTACATTCTAATCTATTAAAAAACCAGTAATGGAGCCTGTATTGATGGAATGTTCAATGGAGTGTATTAGAGTTGTTACCATTTTGAATCCCGTAATTCCCTCCTTTGGTTCATGGTTCATTCTTTTCAAACAATGTTTTAATAAATAGGCTGCATGTTATTATATATATATATATATTTAAAGTCATTTAATATATAAAACAAATGGGATGGTTGTGCTAAATTGGATGGTAGGGTTGTATCCCAGTGGTCCAAATGTTATGGGTTTTAATCGTTCAAACCAACTTAGTTCCATCAATTTTCACTAAAATAAAACCACATATATTGTTTTTATATATAAATCATATGTCAGGTATATAGTATTTTCATTAATAAACATAAAACTATTTTATAAATAAGAACCCACCAAAGGATGAGGTCTCTTGAATAGAATATTCAAAACCTAGGGTCTAAAATAACCTTATTTGAATTCAGCAAACCCCTACATCATCCCATTACTCGAATAAAAAACACATGATTTTCATTCTTTCTTTAACCTTGTTAGTATTGTAACTATTAATTAGACATAAAAGGATAATAAAACTTGTAGTACTATGAGCATTTCTCTAGTGGTTAATGGTACTCACCAAGATCAAACTGGTCTTTGGATCAAATATTTCCCCATCCACTAGAATTGAATGTGTTGATCTCTTATTTGGTTTTAGAACACATGATGTGTATTTACCAATGCACTACATGTATAGGTGTATTTTTTGTGTGTATTTTTCTCACTTTATATAATTTGAAATAAATATTCAATAATGATAATAAAATCAAAATAATATTAATATATAAATAAATTGATTAATTAACTATATAAAAAACATACACACAAAATTTTGGGGGTTATATATTCCATGTGTCTTGATATAAAAATAGAAATCCCAAATATGGAATATTATAGTGCATCTCTCTATTTTCTCTTATCTTGCAGAGTACACCTATTGATATCCCATATTGGAATCCTCCACTTTAGGGTTTTGCAGCCTAATATTTCATTCCAATTTAATTACCTGATCCAAGTATGTAGTTACTCATAAATTATTTTAAATATTTTGAGGCATTTTCATTATTTTTTGAGCAATATGGAATTCGTGCAAAAGTCCACAACACACAATAACTCATGAAGAAAACACATTGTGTAAAATTTATACAGAACCACTCATTTTCACAACAACAAATTTAAAAACACATAGTATCTACATTTCTCAAAATCATTGTATGTGTGCATCATCCCCACCAAGGATGAGTCGTGTCATAGTAAAAATATGGATAGACCCCCTATGTCTTAACACATGGAATCTTCATTCGGTACAGATCAAGTATAATATTTTGACCTTACACCAAACACATTGGGATGTTTCCAGGGAACACTAGTAACTTACATAACACACTACACATCGTATTCTCTTGAAATAAAAACCATGTTTTATTTTAATACTAATTTTATATAAATTTTCATATATTTTACTTTTTTTATACATTTTCAAATTATATATGTATGGAGGCGATCAATCATAATAGAAGTGACCCATAATGTATCCTGATGAGGACCATTCTACTCTACATCGACATCATGTAGTGACTCCTAGAGAGCCATTTGTGACATGCTTTCTACTATCTTGACCATCAGAGTTGGAAGTTATACTACCAAAGGCTCCACCCATACACAAATCAGAATCTCATAGTCTCATGATTTCTACGAATCCCTCACCAAAATCCACACTATCTAGGCCATACACATTAATTGCTATGGTGACACCACCACTAGCAACCACAATATCATATCATTCCACATTAGCAGTTAGACTACCTCCAAATCTACTTCCTTTGTCTGCATGAATCCAAAATCATATTTGACTCATCTATGATAAGAATCATCCAGTGAGTGATTGATTGTAATACCTAACTTTTCATACAATACATTTGACATGTCGGTTCCCCAACATGAGTATCCCTGAGTGGCAGTTACTCTGGAAGGAGATCGAGGAGCTCATGGGAAACACCCTTCATATCATGGTTCTTCAGTGGAACACTCCAACATTATGAGATTTATTTTTAGAGTATTTTTTGAATTTTTCTATTCAATAGATCAGCCTATCAAGAGACACCAAGATACACATTGACTCTAATCATATTCTAGATAGGTGAAAAACATTTCAAGAAGATAATTGATGTTTTTGGCTGAGGGTATAGCCTTTACCAGCATCCATCCAACCCAATCCATATTTCCAACATGACCCCCAAACCGCATAAACCAAATTTTTGGGTGGAAGGTGCATACTATGACCGATTTACTAGACACTCCAACCTAAAAAAAGAAAACCCTAATCATCCCCTCCCTTAAAATTCTTCCACCAGTCCTTTGGTTCCATAAATTTCCCATTCCATGAGGATAACATTGTTCTATTTCGTCGAGACCTGGAGATTCTTACTTGTATCATCCAACATGATTTCCATATACTCCCCTACATTACCAATTCCTAATTCCATTCTATGTTCACAAGCCATTAGGTTAACCTAAAAGGTGTGTTCTATGCCACCATGATGAAACACTATCTAAGTTTATTTGAGAACTATACCTCTCAAAATTTCTTTAGTTCTCTTCATTTGATTGAAAATATTATGCTTATTCCTATGGCACTAATTTGAAAGATGGGGAACAGTTATATTAACATACATGATCTTCCCACACTCACTATGCAGAGAGAGGATCCACCTTCCCCTACAGGTGATGCTGACCCGATACTACTACCACTACCTCAACCATCAGATCCATACTCATCATCCCTTTCCAAATATACTATTATTCCATACTCTACCACTATTCCTCTTTTAGACCCATCCACATTCACTCCCCCCCTTGCACCCTCAACTGACCCCTCTATCCATTCTCACCTAGACATTATGGATCACCACCTGAACACCATAGACCACCATCCAGATTCTATAGATGAATGGATCATATACAGAGAGGGATTTCTTGGCCTTTTACTTCATAATATTGGTTTTTTGATACTATTGGACTATACTCATAAGATATACCTTCAACCATTGGCCATAAATTATACCTATCATATCCCAACCAATGACTATGTCTTTCATTAATTTAATTGAATAGGTATAACTTCCACTAAAGAGGACTAGAATTTTCATATTAGACCCACACACCAAGAGACATGCCTTATTGTTCCATATTACACTCCAGATTCCTCTTCCCTATATGATTATCGAGTGCTGATAGTGTCTCCCCCAAGTCCACTTAGGAAATGTTTCTGAAAAACAATCATTCAATTTTATATATCTATTTATGTCGTCACATTGATGTGATTCTTTGAGTACATACAAATTACTTTTTCCATTACATTGATATTCATTGTAATTTTGGAGAATAATGGATGTGTTTTTCCTACTTCATTATGATTTTAAAAGATCTATACTAGGGGTTTATTTTTTTCCTCTATTTCTGTTTTCAGTATATTTATTACTTCCTCCACTACTCCCTTATTCAGGTTGAGGTGTGTCATTTTACATCGCCTTCTCCTCTATGATGCTAAAATGGGTGGAATTAGTGTGATATTAATTGTATGGAAGTGAATCTAAACTACCCTAGTCATATTACCTTTTATAAAGTCATGTATAAATCCTTCATTGGATGATATTTTTTAAAATGATGAAAATAATTGATAAAATATAATTGAAGTGCATTGTGTTGCATTTGTTGTCAATGAGGCATGAAGTTGTCTTGGAATGAATGGATGTCAGGGAATGTCAAGATTTGAATGACAAAGGTTGTGATGGTGTTGGTGGTGAAAGAGAATGGCCATAGTACTAAGATGCATGTCACTTAGGAGATTCACTAAGTGGCATAGGAGATGTGGTTGAAACATTCTCTAGTTAAATCTGACGATTGTTGAGCTGTTCTTAAAGTTCCAAGAACTTGTATCAACTTGATACAATGTCACAACATGATTAGAAGACCATGCATTGTACTGACAATGCATGAGGAGTTGAAGAGATCCATCCACAACTTCTAAGTGGATGAAGTGGATTAATAAAGTCCATGCACTATCACTTAGTGCATGTGAATTTGAAGAAGTTCCAATTTGATCTCTGATTAAATCAACAAAGAGAATTGAAGAAGTTATTTGATTCAGGAGTTCGGTTGATGAAGATCTTTGAGAATTCTCTCCTAAGTAGAAAATGAGATGATGAAGAAGAATTATGAATTGAGGAGTTGTTTCTAATCAAGAAGATTAATGTTTGAATTCTCAAGAAGAAGATGAAGAAGAAGAATGGATTGAAGGGCATGTGGCTTGGCATATTACATTTGGTTAACATTGTTTTTATACAAAGTCCTAAGTGTTTTACTTAGCAAAATATATGCCAACCTCAAGGGCCAGCCTTAAGGGTTCAACCCAAGGCACATGTGGGAACCAGGTCACCACGCCCAAGGGGATCCCATGGGGCCAGCCCAAGAGAGGCCGGGGCCGTGTATAAGCCCCGAGGCCACGCGGTGATGAAGCCCGCGCAGCGTGGGCGCAGGAGCGCGCCCGAAGGGTGCATAGTGGGCGCCAGTGGCGCGCCCACAGGGAGCAAGAGTGGGCGCAGAGTGCGCCCGCAGGGAGAACACGGTGCGGGGCGGCACCGTGGAGGGAGAGAATTCAACTGAGGGGGCTAAGGGAGCGGCATATTGATAAGCCGCGTGAAAACCGCGAGAGGTTTCGATGTGGGACGTGCAAAAAACCCCGGGAGCAAATCTCCGCCGTCCGAGCAATCGCGCGCTCGATCTGGACCGCTCATCTAATCCGCCGCGCCCCCGATTTGATCCAGGACATCCGAGGATAATTGATCACCGCATCCAATGGCCCGGCGTCCATCTCCTACCTCGAGCTCGACCGAGGCACCCGCGACGTCCCCGCTGAACCAGGCGCCTCCCCGACGACGGATTTTGAGTTCTCGGCTGTCTCTCTCGAAGCCGAAGGCACCCTCGTGCTCGTCTGAGCATACCGAACACAACCATGCATTAAAATATACTTGCATGCAATGAGATGATGAATTCGATGAAGGCCGAAGCAAACCGAAGGTGCGAGGCCATTCGGTGTTGATGTTCTGCATGGTTTGGATCGAAGGAAGGCCGTGCATGCGTTCTAAGTCGCATGCACGTGAAGGAAACCGAAAAATGGAAAACCCGCATTAAAACAGAGAAGAAGAACGAGATACGCGGAAGATATTTAACGCGTTTGAAGTTTTCAAAGACCCCGCAGATTACGGGCATTCAAAGCGTATTTCCCCGCGGATCATCCATGCACCTCCACTGCCTATATAAAGAGGAGTCCGAGGCCATGTGAAGGCTGCTGTTCATTGCTGAAGACCCGCGAAGCCTCTGCCTCGCGAAGAAAGAAGCCACCGCGCAAAACCTTGCGCGGCTTTTGTTCTCGGTGCCACCCGAGGCCCGAAGGAGTTCCTTTCGCACACCCCTTGCGCGAAAGAGGTGAAGGGTAGAAGTTCCCTGCGCGCTAATCCTTTGCGCGATAGGAAGGAGAGGAACTTGCGCGACCTGCCTTGCACCCGAGGAGGTTTCACTTGCGCGGCCAAGTGATCCTTGTTCCTTGTGCTTGCGCGGACAAGAAGTGAAGATATGTCGCACCTTGCGTGCCCTTGTGCATCTTGAAGACCTATGCGGCAGTGGTAGAAGAAGAATTGGCCGCACCCTCTTGCACGGCTTGCTTGAGGCAGTAGGGGTTCGGGTTGTGTGTGCATTTGAAAAGAAGGCCGAGGCCTTGCCTCGTGTGTGTGCATAGGGAGGAAGACCACACTATCCGTGTGTGTGCATAAGGTGGAAGACCACACTTTGTGTGTGTGCCAAAGAAGGCTGAGGCCTTGCCTCGTGTGTGTGCCAAGTGGAGAAGAATAACTCGAGGCCGTAGCCTTTGGGTGTATGTGCAAACAAGAACAAAGAAGGCCGAGAGTTTTTCGGTGTGTGCTAAGTGCAAAGAATACCCGAGGCACTTTGTGTGCAAAGGAGGGAAAGGCCGTAGCCTTGTGCAAACACGAAGACCACACCAAGTTGTGTGTGGTGTGCAAGAAGAAGTGGAGGCCGAGACCACACCGTGTGTGTGTGCCAAGTGAGGAAGACCCTACGGGTTGGTTGTGCACACTTGAAGATTAAAAGAGAAAAACAAAAGTGTGTGCAAAGTGGAAGAGTACACAAAGAGCAAAGAGGTCGTAGCCTTTGGTATGTGCAAGAAGAAGTGAAGGCCAAGTCGTGTGTGTGCCAAGTGAGGAAGACCCTACGGGTTGGTTGTGCACTCTTGAAGATTAAAAGAGAAAAACAAAGTGTGTGTGCAAAGTGGAAGAGTACACAAAGAGCAAAGAGGCCGTAGCCTTTGGTATGTGCAAGAAGAAGTGAAGGCCAAGTCATGTGTGTGTAACAAGTGAGGACCACAACTCAACCTATGTTGTGTGTGTGTGCAAATTAAAAGAAGTGGCCGAACCATAGTGTGTGTGCAAACCAAAGTGTGTACACACTAAGAAGAAGAGAAGACATCCACACTAGTGTATAACACACATTTATGTGTGTAATCAAAAGAGAATAAAGTGTGTGATGTTCAATAAGGTGTGTGTGCTAAAAGTATTTACACCCATTGTGGGTTTATCACACCAAGGAGAAAAAGGGGAGTGCATGCATGCATGCATGCACGTGCGCACGTGAACAAAGCTAAATCAGGTTGTGTGCATTTGAGGAGTCCAAGACCAGAAGATCTTGAAGATATTGTGATGCCATGCATTCAGTGCATGAAGTTGAAGTGAGCTGAGACTGGACCAGACTGAAGTTAAAGACATCATTTGTCTGAGTATTCAGTAGTTGGAGAGAAGCCAGGTCATCCTCAGAAGAAGGAGATAAATCCTGAGCAAGATGAGAAGACCTGATCATCACAAGTGATCAGAGGTACAGAGCAAGGCCAGCAGTCTTTATCCCAGACTGCTGAAGATACTTGAAGAAGCTGAACAAGAAGAAGAGCTACTCGTGTGACTCGAGGAGCCAAGAGAAGACCCTGTGGGACTCAGGGAGAAGAAGTCTTCAGTGGGATTCTGGAGCAGGCCAGTGGGACTCTGGTAACACTGTGTGAAGCAGTATAAAGACCCTCCTGTGGGACTCAGGAGAGATACGGTGGGAAGCTGTATCGACCATTGTAATTCTAACAAGTTATAATGGGAGAATCCATGCTGAGAGAGCATGGCAAGGATGTAGGCCTTTGGTGCCGAACCTTGTAAATCCTTGTGTCCTGTGCCTTTTCATTACTGCATCATTCGTGAAAGGTTGAGAGATACAAGAAGAGTGGATCGAGGCTTTAACCAGCCATAGAGGTTTAATTGATAAGAATCAATTAGTAAAAAGTTTTAAGGGATCACTGATTCACCCCCTCCCCCTCTCAGTGATTCACACTGATCTGGGCACTTCAATTGGTATCAGAGGGAGGTTACCTCTAAAAGATCCAAGGGAGTCTTTATGAAGTGCAGATTTGAGGAAACGAGCGACCAGCCTCAAATGGAGATATCTGCCAAGACTCAGAAAAATAGAAAGAAGAAACAGGCCAAGAAGATGAAGAAGAAGGTTGCTGCAATCAGAGAAACTCCTTCTATGGAAAGAAATGTGAAAGTCACAACAGATGACAATTCCTTTTATCATTCTTCTGATGAAGCCTTTCCTAGCTGTGATGATGATGGAAGAAACAATGACCTTCTAAATGCAATCAAATATCTTCAGAAGACAGTCCCCAAGGAAGTGGCAATGTGTATAGCTACAGGCATCCTTGATCTTCAAGAAGAAAAATCACAGTTAGAAGAAGAAGCCAATGCTATGGAAGATCAGCTGGCTAAAAGGGTTGGCATAACCAACACTCTCAGAAAGCTGGTAAATGCCAAAGATGAAACAGTATCTCTTTGCAATGAAAGATATGAAGACACTGCTGAAGAATTGCAAAGCAGCCTTTCTGAGAATGAATTCTTTAAGATAATGGTCAAAGAAGTGTTCCATGCACTGGAGAAGCTGCACAAAGTTTCAATGATTGTCAGAGATGCTCAAATTGAAGACAAAGTCAAAATGGTGAAGGAGCTTGACAACTCATTGCTTGAAATGAAGCAGGTGCATGATGACCAGATAAAACAGCTGGAAGAGAAATGGGAAGGAAAGCTAAGAACTGTTGAGGATGAGAAGAACTCCCTCAATATGAAATGCTTCGAACTAGAGGTGATATTGAAAAATCTGCAATCACCTAAAGCTGAATCCTCCCAGTCAGCTGGAAGAAGACATGTTTCTACTCAAGTATGCTTTGAGCAGGATGATTCTAAGAGAAATACATCCTCTAATAAAAGTGCAACATCTTCTAGAAAGAAGGTACCATCCATATCATCTTGTACTGATGCTTCTAATTGTGTTTCCACAAAAAGTGCAGGATGGAAAAATAATTCCAAACAAGTATGGATGAAGAAAATGAAGAAGCAGAGCTCTCCTGAAACAACACAGCAAGTCAAGAAAAGTACCCAACAATCAGAAGGACAGAAGAGGTCTAGATTTGTGGGTCAGTGTTGGTGTTGTAACAAGTATGGGCATTGTGCAAAGGATTGTTGGTACAATCCACTGAATGCCAAAGCACAGAGGAAGCCCATGCCTAGGGGGAGCAAGCCAGAAGAAAAGAAGCAACATCCACAGGTCCAGAGACATCTGTTTACTGCTAACAGATTTGGATTGCTTGACAACATCTGGGATGTGTGCAAAAGTGGTCAAATAGATACATGTCAATCTACAACTGTATCCAGAGCCCAAAGAAGAAAAGATCACAGAACCTGGCTCAGAAAGAATCCTTGGGAAGCAAGAAGAAAGTTGAAAATGCTCCCAAGAAGTGTTTGAAAAAGGAAGAGAAGTCCTTGGAGTCTAAATCCAATAAGGGTGATGCATCCAGAAGGACCACCAAGAAAACATGCTTCTACTGTGGAAAGAAAGGTCATACCATGGATCTTTGTAAACAAGCCATGGAATTGAATAGAAGCAGACTGGACTCAAAAAGACAATCAATCCAGAAGAAGCGGAAGGGATTGATTGAAAACAAGTTTCCTAAGAAAGGTAGCTTGACAGCATCAAAGGAACCATGTGAAACTTCCAGAACTGAGGCCACACTTCGAAATGACTTGTTAGTCATATGGCCAAATCAGTTGCAACTTGCCAAAGATCTACAAAGAGCTGAAGATGAAGTTCTGGCAATTTCTAAGGCAAAAGGGAAGAAGAAGATTTCACATGAAGATGTATTGAGAACCACACCAGCACAGACATCAATGAAGATCAAATGTGCAAGTGTGAAGAATGGTGAAAATGGGACATCTCGGTTGAGAGAATCTTCTCAACCTTGTTGTTCACATTGATGAACCAAGGAGGTTCCATCTTATTCCCTTATACACTTGTATTTACATGTGCTAACATTGCAGGGAATTGAAGATGATGATCATTCTCAGCTGGAGGATGGTTTGGAAAGAATTTAGTGCACCCCTTGAGGGGGAGCCAATCTGAAGAATATGGGATTCTGAGATTAATACCATCTTGAGAAACGTGAAGGTATTCCAATCATACTTTCATCCCTTGTTTCTTAATTTAGTTTATCTTGTCAATTAAGGGGGAGTATGGATTGAAGACAAATGGATGAATGGGGGAGCTTTATCTTTGCACCTGAACTTTCTAATGTGTTTTGTGAAGTTGTGCAGGATTTAGAAAATTCATTGTTACATCTGAAAAAATTCAACCCCTAAGCATGATCTCACATGTTTATAGTGAATGTGGACAGCATTGAGTTCCTTGGTTATATCACTCTTGTTTTCTACACCGGGTTAGCCCAAGTAGACTTAGAGTTGATTTACTAAAGGTTCTTTGCTAAAGAAGAACATGTGGCATCATCCCTCTCTTAGTGATTTTTTTCAAGAAGATGCTATTCGAAGGGAGGAAGAGATTTTTGAAAAAGTGAACCACACCACACCTTTGCATTTGATTGCCAATAAGGGGGAGAAAATATTGGCACACATATTGACCCATTCATATGTGCTGAAGGAGTGTATTGACAACAAATACAAAGGGGGAGATTGAAGTGCATTGTGTTGCATTTGTTGTCAATGAGGCATGAAGTTGTCTTGGAATGAATGGATGTCAGGGAATGTCAAGATGTGAATGACAAAGGTTGTGATGGTGTTGGTGGTGAAAGAGAATGGCCATAGTACTAAGATGCATGTCACTTAGGAGATTCACTAAGTGGCATAGGAGATGTGGTTGAAACATTCTCTAGTTAAATCTGACGATTGTTGAGCTGTTCTTAAAGTTCCAAGAACTTGTATCAACTTGATACAATGTCACAACATGATTAGAAGACCATGCATTGTACTGAAAATGCATGAGGAGTTGAAGAGATCCATCCACAACTTCTAAGTGGATGAAGTGGATTAATAAAGTCCATGCACTATCAGTTAGTGCATGTGAATTTGAAGAAGTTCCAATTTGATCTCTGATTAAATCAACAAAGAGAATTGAAGAAGTTATTTGATTCAGGAGTTCGGTTGATGAAGATCCTTGAGAATTCTCTCCTAAGTAGAAAATGAGATGATGAAGAAGAATTATGAATTGAGGAGTTGTTTCTAATCAAGAAGATTAATGTTTCAATTCTCAAGAAGAAGATGAAGGAGAAGAATGGATTGAAGGGCATGTGGCTTGGCATATTACATTTGGTTAACATTGTTTTTATACAAAGTCCTAAGTGTTTTACTTAGCAAAAAATATGCCAACCTCAAGGGCCAGCCTTAAGGGTTCAACCCAAGGCACATGTGGGAACCAGGTCACCACGCCCAAGGGGATCCCATGGGGCCAGCCCAAGAGAGGTCGGGGCCGTGTATAAGCCCCGAGGCCACGCGGTGATGAAGCCCGCGCAGCGTGGGCGCAGGAGCGCGCCCGAAGGGTGCATAGTGGGCGCCAGTGGCGCGCCCGCAGGGAGCAAGAGTGGGCGCAGAGCGCGCCCGCAGGGAGAACACGGTGCGGGGCGGCACCGTGGAGGGAGAGAATTCAACTGAGGGTGCTAAGGGAGCGGCATATTGATAAGCCGCATGAAAACTGCGAGAGGTTTCGATGTGGGACGCGCAAAAAACCCCGGGAGCAAATCTCCGCCGTCCGAGCAATCGCGCGCTCGATCTGGACCGCTCATCTAATCCGCCGCGCCCCCAATTTGATCCAGGCCGTCCGAGGATAATTGATCACCGCATCCAACGGCCCGACGTCCATCTCCTACCTCGAGCTCAACCGAGGCACCAGCGACGTCCCCGCTGAACCAGGCGCCTCCCCGACGACGGATTTTGAGTTCTCGGCTGTCTCTCTCGAAGCCGAAGGCACCCTCGTGCTCGTCTGAGCATACCGAACACAACCATGCATTAAAATATACTTGCATGCAATGAGATGATGAATTCGATGAAGGCCGAAGCAAACCGAAGGTGCGAGGCCATTCGGTGTTGATGTTCTGCATGGTTTGGATCGAAGGAAGGCCGTGCATGCGTTCTAAGTCGCATGCACGTGAAGGAAACCGAAAAATGGAAAACCCGCATTAAAACAGAGAAGAAGAACGAGATACGCAGAAGATATTTAACGTGTTTGAAGTTTTCAAAGACCCCGCAGATTACGGGCATTCAAAGCGTATTTCCCCGCGGATCATCCATGCACCTCCACTGCCTATATAAAGAGGATTCTGAGGCCGAGTGAAGGCTGTTGTTCATTGCTGAAGACCCGCGAAGCCTCTGCCTCGCGAAGAAAGAAGCCACCGCGCAAAACCTTGCGCGGCTTTTGTTCTCGGTGCCACCCGAGGCCCGAAGGAGTTCCTTTCGCACACCCCTTGCGCGAAAGAGGTGAAGGGTAGGAGTTCCCTGCGCGCTAATCCTTTGCGCGATAGGAAGGAGAGGAACTTGCGCGACCTGCCTTGCACCCGAGGAGGTTTCACTTGCGCGGCCAAGTGATCCTTGTGCCTTGTGCTTGCGCGGACAAGAAGTTAAGATATGCCGCACCTTGCGTGCCCTTGTGCATCTTGAAGACCTATGCGGCAGTGGTAGAAGAAGAATTGGCTGCACCCTCTTGCACGGCTTGCTTGAGGCAGTAGGGGTTCGGGTTGTGTGTGCATTTGAAAAGAAGGCCGAGGCCTTGCCTCGTGTGTGTGCATAGGGAGGAAGACCACACTATCCGTGTGTGTGCATAAGGTGGAAGACCAAACTTTGTGTGTGTGCCAAAGAAGGCCGAGGCCTTGCCTCGTGTGTGTGCCAAGTGGAGAAGAAGAACCCGAGGCCGTAGGCTTTGGGTGTATGTGCAAACAAGAACAAAGAAGGCCGAGAGTTTTTCGGTGTGTGCTAAGTGCAAAGAATACCCGAGGCACTTTGTGTGCAAAGGAGGGAAAGGCCGTAGCCTTGTGCAAACACGAAGACCACACCAAGTTGTGTGTGGTGTGCAAGAAGAAGTGGAGGCCGAGACCACACCTTGTGTGTGTGCCAAGTAAGGAAGACCCTACGGGTTGGTTGTGCACACTTGAAGATTAAAAGAGAAAAACAAAAGTGTGTGCAAAGTGGAAGAGTACACAAAGAGCAAAGAGGCCGTAGCCTTTGGTATGTGCAAGAAGAAGTGAAGGCCAAGTCGTGTGTGTGCCAAGTGAGGAAGACCCTACGGGTTGGTTGTGCACTCTTGAAGATTAAAAGAGAAAAACAAAGTGTGTGTGCAAAGTGGAAGAGTACACAAAGAGCAAAGAGGCCGTAGCCTTTGGTATGTGCAAGAAGAAGTGAAGGCCAAGTCATGTGTGTGCAACAAGTGAGGACCACAACTCAACCTATGTTGTGTGTGTGTGCAAATTAAAAGAAGTGGCCGAACCTTAGTGTGTGTGCAAACCAAAGTGTGTACACACTAAGAAGAAGAGAAGACATCCACACTAGTGTATAACACACATTTATGTGTGTAATCAAAAGAGAATAAAGTGTGTGATGTTCAAGAAGGTGTGTGTGCTAAAAGTATTTACACCCATTGTGGGTTTATCACACAAAGGAGAAAAAGGGGAGTGCATGCATGCATGCATGAACGTGCGCACGTGAACAAAGCTAAATCAGGTTGTGTGCATTTGAGGAGTCCAAGACCAGAAGATCTTGAAGATATTGTGATGCCATGCATTCAGTGCATGAAGTTGAAGTGAGCTGAGACTGGACCAGACTGAAGTTAAAGACATCATTTGTCTGAGTATTCAGTAGTTGGAGAGAAGCCAGGTCATCCTCAGAAGAAGGAGATAAATCCTGAGCAAGATGAGAAGACCTGATCATAACAAGTGATCAGAGGTACAGAGCAAGGCCAGCAGTCTTTATCCCAGACTGCTGAAGATACATGAAGAAGCTGAACAAGAAGAAGAGCTACTCATGTGACTCGAGGAGCCAAGAGAAGACCCTGTGGGACTCAGGGAGAAGAAGTCTTCAGTGGGATTCTGGAGCAGGCCAGTGGGACTCTGGTAACACTGTGTGAAGCAGTATAAAGACCCTCCTGTGGGACTCAGGAGAGATACGGTGGGAAGCTGTATCGACCATTATAATTCTAACAAGTTATAATGGGAGAATCCATGCTGAGAGAGCATGGCAAGGATGTAGGCCTTTGGTGCCGAACCTTGTAAATCCTTGTGTCCTGTGCCTTTTCATTACTGCATCATTCGTGAAAGGTTGAGAGATACAAGAAGAGTGGATCGATGCTTTAACCAGCCATAGAGGTTTAATTGATAAGAATCAATTAGTAAAAAGTTTTAAGGGATCACTGATTCACCCCCTCCCCCTCTCAGTGATTCACACTGATCTGGGCACTTCAATAATTATAAAAAAAGACACAGATTCTCATTTTTAAGCTACATTTTTTACTTTAAAATTAATGATTTTAAATGATGGATGATATAGTTTGTGTTTTTTATATTAATTCATTTATGATTTCATTTATTAGAGAAAATCATTGTATTCATGTCATAACCTGGTTGACCTAATTTTTTACCCTCGATCTCTAGAGATATTCTTAAATTTTTGAAAAATTCATTCTTATACCCACTTTCTAGAGAAATTATTAGGATATGAATAACTATTATAACATGTATTTTTTTCTCATCATAAAATATATATTTTTTATTCACATTAAATTTACTGAGGAATTCGATTGAAATTTCTACCTATTTTGACACTTACACCCACCCTACATATTATCTATCTGAAATGGATAGAATCAATGAACTAACTTGATATGATGAAACATTAAAATCATAAACAACCATCCAACCATAATGTATTGATTATTTGGAATTATTTTTCAATTAACATTTTAATACGTAGTTTGGAAATTCATAGTACATTTTGGTGAGATACAATGAAATTATGTGTTGGTGAGGGTTTCTATTTTTTTAATTCTGGTCCAAAGGCTTTAAAAACTACCAGTCCTTTTATATCTATATAGTCTCTATTAAAAATTATATTGATAAATTTAATAATAGAACTAAATTCATTAATTACACTCAACTATGGATTGAGACCCCATGTTGGAAAAGGGAAAAAAATTGTGTTAAATTTGAGAGATTTGGAATGGGATGAATTTCCATTAAGCATTTTCTTCAAATATCATGATTTATTTTTTAAATAATTATTACTCGTTTTCAGCCACTAATATTATTTTCTACATCATTACCTATATAAATTTATCCTCATAATCATTAGATACATAATGAGCATCCTCCTAGTTATTTCTATTTAATCTGTAAGTGTATATTTAGAATACTTGTAAGCTTATATATTGGGTGAATATAATGGATATTCAGAATAAATCCTATTTTGTTATCTTTAGTTGTGTGTGAATCCTAATCCCAGATAGTTAACACCTAAAGTGGCATGATTATTTTCGAAAATTTTAAAATTTTGAGTTAATTAGATTGATCGTATTTATCTAAATTATATAGGAGGTAAGTCTATGACACATTAATAATTTAGTATGTTTTGTTCATTTTAGAATCTTCTACTATAACTATTACGTTTATAAGTGTAATCAATTATATGATTCCCTTTTAGAGTTTGGATTAATTTTAATTTGTTGCTAAGAATGTGTATGTGGGAAAGATAATGACTATGTGTGGGGTAATTTGATATGTATGATATGTGATTACTAATTCATATATTTTTTTGAGTATAAAAACCTATTTTCAATAGATACTTATTGTTATAGAGATTTAAAAAAAATTGCAGTTATTGGTGATTTTTTATAAGTTTCCACTAGAATGCACACATCAGTATAATTTATAGTGAAAATTTTAAAATACATGAAGGGTAATTTATAAGTACAGTCCATGTACAATGACTGTGCATAACTCAACCAGCCTGGGTACTCACACATATTGTGGAACAAAACCCACATTCCATGTGTATCCATTCTAGAACTAGTTGGTAACTAAAAGCGAGGTTAGAAACCATTTACAATGGAATCACATATAGTGTATTTATATTACCTAACCACCGACATGTTAAATTCAATGGGTTGAACATTTATCCACCAACCAGTAGAGAAAACCATGTTATCGATAGTTTACCATGGTACACACTGTGTAATTTCTAGTACACACTTGTATTGAGATTTTCAATAAATATGAGGATATGACATTGAATTATTAATTATAAATTATATGGGGAGTTGTTTCTACTCTTCCAAATCGATCCACCACTGATGATGATATAAGATTTTACTTTTTTTCATTCATGTTTTAGTGTAATTGATATCTTCTACCATTCTCCAATTATATCCATGGAAGTGGTTTACTTTCTACTCAACCCAATCATCGTTAAAATGTTCATAAGAGGAATATTTATTCTAGTTGGGGTTGTAAAAAGTTTTGTTGTGTGTTGTAATTATAATTAATATGTGTTTTCCTTTTTTTGTTATTTTTTAAATCCATTAATGAATTAATTAAAATCATCTGGTGGGATCATATTTGATGAAGAACAACAGTAGTGGAGAGAACTTATAGTGGTATAATGGGAAAAACCATGGCAATTGGGTCATATTATTGACACTATTTTAGATGTAATGATTAAAAAAAACTTTTTTAAGCAATCAATCACTAGAGAAAGATATTAACCATATAAATACGCAATTATTTGTTATCAGATCGAGAAAAAACAATTTAATTTAATCCCTATGGTAAACCACTTTATTAGTAATTTTAAATAAAAAGGAATAATTTTTTCAATTAACCATAATTGAATTAAAACACTGAAATTTTTTCTTTAAGGTTTTGTCCCCCATATATGATTCCAATTGCTTTTAAATACCTTTTATCCCAATTAATTTCATCATTATTATTCTTTTTTAAAAAAAATCAGATTATTCTAACTGAATAATGTCTAAATTTTCTTCTCTCTTATGTTCCCATGGGATCGAACCCATCATTCACTGGCTACCGAGTATGTTAGTTAACAGATCTAATTTTTTTTATAATGATAGATGTGTCACTTCCAATCAATCTAATATATAAGGGTATTTCTTGTGGAAATATTAGATGGGCCCATGCTTAAATATTTCTTGTCGCATTATTAGTAATATAATTAGTTGGAGATATATATTGTGCAAAAACAACATATCAATATTAGTTTATCTTGTACTTCATATACCCCACCTTTGATAACTTTTTTCTTAAGTTTCCTATAATTTTCACATATGGTACTATCCTAGTTTTAGGGATCTCAAAAATGTTTATAAATTCATACAATTTAACCCAAAAATCTATCCACCCCCACAACACATGTAATGATCTGATTATCAAGATCATTTATTTCACCATATAAATTTTTACAGTTAGTTTATTCAAAATTTCTAGTATTGGATTCAAGAAATTTATCCCATGGCCTCTTTTGAGTTGGGAGTTCAACACAATGGTTTTGAATTTTATGTAGTTTATCAATTTTTACACTATAAGAATATAGCTACTAATGTATCTGTCCCAAAGACTGATAAATATAATAACATATTTTTTCATGCATATAATTTACTAGATAATCTTTTAAAATTTTACTTCTTCTAGATATGTATAATATGTCTTCAGTAGTCCACAATTAATATTTCTTGGGATTTTCTTGTGCCACTTACATTATGGATCATTCAATGTCATCTCTATGAATTGTTCCATCCATTCTCTAAATCGAAAATCGTCATTTGGATGAATATTTTCACCAACCACTCCTTCTGTTAAATTGATAATATCCTAATATAGTGGTGGGTTATTTTTAGAATTCTCTCAATAAGTTCCTTGATAGAGGAACTCATAATAAATTTACACCAAGACTAGAGACACACAAATCATCTGAACATCCCAAAGGAATTTTCATACCACTCCATAAAAAATATTAATGGAATTAGTGTAAGAGATCCACCGGCTATGAATATATTGAATGAGGTTTTGGTTATGGTTGTTGAATGTTTGAGAAACCCATATTGATTTTTATAGGCATCCTAATGTGAAATCCACTGAATATTATATGTAATACTATCACACCTAGAATTATCTACCCATGTATTTTTTTTAAATGATCCTCTAGATCAGATGTCCCAACTTCTTGACTAGTCAAGGTTTTGAATGGTGTAAGAATACCACCTAAATAAAAGTCAATAATACATTTATGGATCAATAGTGAATGGGTTATCCAGTATATTCCTAGGATTAAACCCAAGCGAATAACCCTTGATATGGTTAATCTTCTTACCAACACATCCGATAATCGTTGTGTTATCTTTAGTATGCTCATAGTTCATTTATTCTAGTGTAGTGGTAGGTTTTCTATATATGGAGTGAAAATTAGTGCATTGTTGAGTATTTTGAGGACAAACAAGGGAATACTAAATGATAGTGGATATTTATGAAGTCATGTTCTAAATATCTTCAAGATACAAGGCTATTGTGAATGAATCTTTTGATGATGGTCGACCTCAAAACCCAAAAAGCTGTTTACAATATCTTGGATACATCATGGGTGTTCTAACATTTTTCATGGGACACAACACAAAAGATTAAAATTTACTTGGTTACTCGATTGCAAGGAGAGCATGCATGGTTATTTAGATGATCTTCACAAACCACACAACAATATATCAAATAATGGACTAAAAAAAATACATTACATCTTTATCATGTCCTCATGAATAATGTGTAGTAATGAAATTGGGGAAATAAGGTACATACTTGGATTGAAATATTTTTTTGTAAGGAAGGTGGAAGAAGGCTACCACATGAATGAGAAACCTTTCAATGATAGAATAAATCAGCATTGAAAAAATGAAAATGAGAAGTTTGTTTACCCTATTTATAAGTCAAGCTATAACCTTTCATATACCCCCACATACTATCATAGTCATTCACAAGTCTCCATACATGGACTAAACACTATTTATATTCTGATTTTAGACATCACTAAGAGAATTAAAAAAAAAAATTGGGATTCCATTTACTTCCTCATTATAAACACATATTCTTTCCCTTAAAAATACATTGTGGGTGGGTTTATAGATTCAGACCACATGATTGCATGAATTCCATGTGATTATAAAATTCTCAGCTAGCCTAATGACTTCCAACCTTGACATTGTTCATTAAACACACATAATACTATTAACAATATATTTTATAAGTGAACTCCTATTTTATCATCACCAAACAACAAAATATCACTCCATGTGTATCTCCTGGTTGGGAATTCGTGAAAAACCCCAATAAACATGTGGTTATAAGATGAATACTCTTGGTTTTTCCCACTACTTACAAGAAACTCTCATATCCCACACCCATCAAGTGAAAAAATAGATCATGGGTACATAGTGAATGAACCTTGAGGAAACTTACTACTCAATGTGAGGCCACCCATTTTGGGTAGTGGTTTAACTGGTACTAATATATAAATACCATTGTTTCCACATAACATGGAATATAGAAATATATGTGATTGAGAAATATTAATTTAATAGATTTTCTTTCTCATTTTTTAAATCCACCTCTTCCAAAAATTCCCTTTTTCATGGGATTAGTATTCAACCTACTGTAAAAATCATTACCCCTCTGAGAAACCAAGATAAATGTGGTCCTCGTACTAGTATCCTTTAAAAGGATTTAACCATGCGATCTTGCTCCCTCAAATTAATTACAAGGGTCATTATACACTAAATTTCTCATATACGAGTCTCCACCCCTTCATGATCTTACTAAAACGTAATTATTCTACAAAATTTCCATAATGAAAACTTAACTTCATCAAAGGATACAATATAGGAAAACCCTTTATATTCCCACAACGTGAGGATAGAAAGCCATTCCCAAATCAACTATGTGAATTAGGATCTATCCATATTCCAACCACATGAAATAGACCCATTTTTAGGGGTACTATGATTTTTGATATCCTTTTGGGTGTTTGAACCCATCCTTCTACCAAACACTTTTTACTGAGATTTTTTTTCATCATACAACCACATTTATTCTGGGGAAACCATGAATAGAATGGATGAGAAAACTTCCAAAACCACAAGACACTCCGGATAAGGAAGTTTTGATTTCAGTATCTCCCATCATTCAATGATGCATTGAGTTGATTAAAATTTTCAAACACATTTCATTCATTATTGATCAAACCATAAAGATATCTGCAATCAATAATTATCATGATAATGAGGATCTTAATCATAATGATACAAATAAAAACACCCATGTATAATGAATATTAGTACAAAATATTAAATATTGAATTCAATTTCTTTATGTTCCTAATTGTCACCTCAGTCTATTCGGTGAGAGAGGTGCCCAAAGTTGGCATAAGGACTATATCTGCATTTTCATTCCTCTAACCAGATGTGGTCCTCCTTTAAGATGAAAACTGTGATCTCCCAATGATATTCCTCACTAGACCATATTCCCCATGAGATCCATTATATATTCATATATAAAAATATTAAATAAGTTGGGAGGTTGTGTTTCTGTTTTAGATATATGACCTAAATTGGTTCCAATTCACTATTTATTCATACAGTGATTTTAGTGGGATAGTAAATCCTAAATTAATTGAATCCTTATATGTGAAATATCCACTCAATCCTTATTATCCACACATTTCACAACACATATATACATACAAGCCCATATAATGTTAAACTGTATTCCCAACATCCTAGTAATTTGATATAAAATTGCAATGAAATATCTATACATAATGACATTAAAATACATGGTATGGAAATGTAAAATGACCTTAAATCTGGTCACTCAAACTATGCTTGATTTATTTCCTATTAAATATGATTTTTAGGATTCATCTCATATGTCAACACCAAAAATCACTAATCCATTATATCAATCTCATTGGGGCTGTATTCCTCACAAGATCACTTTTGTTATCCATTGTTGCGATATATTCCCTAATATCCTTGACTTACTTACCCATTAGTCAATATTCCCTTCAAAACTAATCTAACCATATTCAGGAACCTATCACATATTCTTCAATTCCACAAGCATTTATCTACTTGGAAATGTTCTTGGTTTCATGAACTTAAATAGAACCACTTTAATCCCTACCAAATAACCATAAAATACAGAATACGTTCTATTAAGTGGCACCAAACTATGGTGATTATAATTCCTTTTACAAGGATATGTAGTATGTCTATATTGTGGGACAGATATCAATAAAATAAAAAACATCACCCTCCCTAGATGGCATTAAACTGGTGACCACCCTATTTAGAGTGTTTAAACTATAACATAAATATAAAAATGAATAAGGATGAAGAACTAGTCATAAATATAGATGTTACAATAAATACATATGTAACACTCTAGGTAAATAAAGAATATGACATCTTTATATTTATCCATATTTGTGAATCAAATATTAATATTACTTTAAAGGGGATTCTATGCTCGATGGCGTACCCAATACGCAACAACGAGTTTCTTGGGAATCTTACGTTGCTCTCTAATAATGAAATAATATTATTTTAAATGGTAGTTAACGCTTAGCCACTGTAATGGTGGGAATGAAAAGAACTAACTACCAAATTATTATATATTTTTGTCAAATATTTTTACTTTTTACAATAAATGTTAGAGGATTAAAAAAGCGAATGAATCCAATTTTAAGCGTAAACATTCTAATATTCTTTAAAAAGTCGATTAACCGCCTTTTGATGGACAACCTCTTTTAAATCCACATTTTGACAATTTTATGTGTTATATTTGACAAAATAAAATTCTTCTTTAGAATCGGGACATCAAAATTAACCTTGTGTAAATTTTTGGTATTTTTCCGAAAAAGATCAATCTTTAATGAATAGTGAAAAATGTTGTATTTTAATTCAAAACCTCTTTTTAATATAATTTATTTATATGATTAGAATGTCTTTTTAATTGGTTTTAATGTGAAATTATAATATATTTTTACCATTCAATCCAATAGTGGTCAATGGAATTAATTTCACTTTGAAATCGGACTTAAACTAGTGTCAATCTTTTGATACATTTTGTTTCATAAAAACACGCTATTTGTTTTGACAGCGGGAATTAATTATTAAATTAATTATTGAAACATATATGTTTTGAATTTTTTAAAATAGACATCATTTTTGAATTTAGAATATCAAATATAGCTTAGGGTGAATTTTTGGTAATTTTCTGAAAAACATCAATTTTTGATGAATAGTGAAACCACTAAGTGGTACTTATAAAAACTGATTTTCCATTTAAATGAAATTTTTCCACCTTTCTGTTTTGAATTTCAAAAATCCGACATACATGGTTGTCATTAAGAATTAAAATTTGGTTCAATGGGATTAAAATAATTTTTTGGTGAATAGTAACTTATTATGTTTTTAATCGCGTTAAGAGGTAATTAGTGTAGTTTAATGTAAGAATAATGTTTTAATAAAATGAAATGACCTAGAAACATGTCCTATCGTCATTTGATGTATCATGGCCGACCAAGACAGTCCATGGGTCAACTTTGGGACCCCATGGAGCCACTTTGGTTGGAAAATGACATAAATACCTTTTTATTTAATGATAAAGTAAAAAGGACACAAACATGAGATGTTTTCCTAAAACAATTTTTACATTGGGATATACAAGTCATATTTTTGACTATAAATAGTCATTGTAAAGATAAAAATATTTCCTACATCATAGAATTTTTTTATAATTTTTAGACTTTAAATAAATTAAATTATTTATGACATCATGATGATGCAGCGATGACCTCATTATTTAATGATTTAAATAAAATGGAATGATAAGGTAATATATAAGACCTACACATGTCCAAAACCTATTGGATGGGTGGATTTAGAACCATTATCACCTTATCCACGAATTATATCAATGTGATACCTTTTAAATCCGAATCGCATTTTCAAATAAAGTAACATTTGCTTACTTTCCAAGAGTGTCCATCCTCTCCTCTTATAAAAGGCCCCCACATCTACCTCCTTACCCACACTTCCAAAGCCTTTGGCTCGGCCAACCCCTGCCCATTTTGTCTCTCCACATACCTCTATAACTCCTTGAAGCCTCACTTTGGGATGAATCCTTTCCAAGGAAGCATTTGAGCTCAAATCAAAGGAAGTTACCCGATTTTAAGGTAATGTCTTCACTTGAGTGATTTTGTTTTATTTTGATTCTCCAACCCCCTAAACTCTTTTTATTCATTTATTTTGTAACAAATACAGTATATTCAATATACTAGGATGTTTTTATAAGAAGGTTTCGAGCTAAACTTACACACACCTACATCTAATGGTTAAAGAACATACTGTTTCCGTGGATGGAAAATTTCAGCCTCCCGAAACGATGATTCTTCACCATTCATCTAAAACCTTCAAAGGTGGACATTAAGATTACACTATATTTATATATGATATCTAATATGTTTATGTTTTACTTAAGCTTATGTATTTTTCATTTATGGAATACCTTTATGGTTTCCATTATGGGTAAACGCGATATCTTCATTTATAGAAGTGCAGACTACCGCCCCCTCAAAGTGATTTGATTCGTTAATAACATATGTGGTACGTATAAAGGATATATTTAATGATATTATATATGATAGCATACTATAATTAAGATATTATTATGTATCATTATGTTTTAATTCCATTAAATATGAAATAGAAATGGAAGTACCGTTCATGCGTACGTACGGTTTACCGTCTCTATGAACGGTGCATTTCATTTCTTAACACTAAATGTTATGTAATATTATAAATGCATGAATATACTGGATATATATTATATATATGATATATAAATGATGAATACAATTACGTATATAATGAACCTTTGACCACATGAACAACATGTAATTGTAAGAAGTCCACTTTCGACTTAAGAACCAAGTATCGACAAAACAAACATTATTAAATTAAATGATTACATAACATCTATGACATGGTAATAAGTGATATAAAAAGAATAATGAACATGAAAAAGGTTCTTAAGGAAGTATAAATAAATTCAAGTTTATTATTCAGGAGATTAAAGAACGATCGAGTCAAGTCGGACCCGAGGTAAGGGATCTTACTCCTCTCTTTTTAAGTACACTCTTTTATGTCATTCCTTATAAATATCATCATTCTTGTTATTGGGATGTTATTTTATATTACTCTTACTTTAATTTTTATGTTCATTTGATGAGAGAACCTATTCTCTCTCATCAATCCATTTTGGAAGTTTTGAGTGGCACCGTTAGGCTGCCGAATTTTCGTAAGAGATCAAACCCCTCACTTTCTTTAAAAGTACTCTCCTTTATGTCACTTCTTTTAAGCTCCTCTTTGTTATGTTGGGGGATGTTCTTTTATATTCATCTTTCTATAAACATTTTGTTAATATGATGAGAGACACTATTTGATCTCATCAATCCATTTTTGTATGTTTTATGTGGCGCCGTTGGGCTGCCGAGTTTTCGTAAGGGATTTTTCATCTCACTTTTATTCCCATGAGATTTATGCTACATTTTCCACAATTTCCTTTGAGTGGTGTATGTACTGCCCATTATTTTACCCATTGTGTAATATACTTTCATTTATTAGTATTTAAATCAATGTTTTATTGTCCTTCTTTCATGGGGTGCATCTCTCAAAAGATACCCATGTCGGTAAGGGAACCTTTCACCCTCCTCTTTTTGTAAAAGACTTCTTTTGTTATGTATTTTAATTCACATAATATTATGTTGGGATATGTTCTTCTATATCCTTATTGATTTAAATTTTATGTCCAAGTGATGAAATACCCCTTTTTGTCTCTCATCAACTCATTTTCTAAATTTTGTAGTGACGCTGTTAGGCCGTCAAAGTTTTATAAGGGAACTTCTTAACCCAAATTTGATTCTTTGGGATAATCTTGTACTCCTTGAATATGTCATTCTATGAATATGTGTGAATAAACTCTGATTGTTTTACACTTAATATCTGCTTATATTGGGTGTATTCATTTGTCACACATAATTATGTAATTGATTTATCCTTAAACCAAAGATACAGTCTTTGTAAGGGACTTCGTCTCAATCTCCTTTCATTGAGGCACATTTTTGTTTTATACACCACTTTATTTAATATGGTTTATAAACCCCTTTGACTTTTACATTTATTCAAAAGGAATATTCTTATGAGAAGCATTTTACTAAATGACAAAAGGGAATGTTTTTGTTGTACGTATGCGGAGACAACGAATTCTCCACCGCCGCGAGTATTATTTGGTCTTTGGCTTCCTCAACAAGCCGTAATGTTTTTTTAAAATAAAATAAATACCATATACTTTTTTTTATTTGGGTATTGAAAATGGTTTTGATAAAGGATTATATTTTGTCAATTTATTTAAATGATATATTGTGATTGAAATGTGGAAATGTTATCATTCCTTTATGTTGGTTTATGTGTTCTAATTTTATAATGGTACTTGGACATTTTACGGGTGGTTACGTGATAAACCATATGACGGGTGGTGCCGTGAATACCAGGACGGGTGGTTAAGTTATAACCTCCAATTCATTGGGTATGGAAGTCGGCCATATGGCTATTCCATTAAGTATGTATGGAATTTGGCCGAATGGCTATTCCATTAAGTGATATGTGTGGAAGTCAACCTTATGGTTATTCCACTTAAGTATGTTTATGTACCAAGTTAACTTTATATGTTATGTGATCTTTATATGGGTTTTATGGTAATTTTTTGGTTACAGAAGGGTAAGTAATGAACTTTTATTCTGTGAAGAGTTTTTACTACTTCGAAAAGGCGAAAATTATTACTTTGTTAAAGTATACATGGTTTACTTGTTGTTTTGAAAAATTAATAGTTTTCATTCTTTGTGTATCCCTTACTGAGATTTTTATGCTCATCCCAAGTTTTTGAAATGTTTTTCACAGGACTTAACGTGGAATAGGGTCAAGGATGGGATCAAGGGAAAGTCATGCTACCTAAAACATGGAACTAGACATGTTTCTTTTTAAGAGTTTTTATTTAATGGAAACTTAGTAGAAGTTTCTACTTTGTAATCATTTGAGATGTAATAGTTATGTCCTAATTCTCTAAAACTCTAAACCTGAAAAGATCCTCAATGTGAATTATTCATTTAATTCAATATTATGTAAGGTTTAAGGTCGGGGCCTTATAGTTGGTATCAAAGGTCGGTTTAGACAACTTTAGGGATTAGGAGTTCTTGTGAGACACATTATTACTACCTATATCTATTATTTCAGTTAAATCCTTGTTTCATAACATTTTTTCAGGTCATGTAAAGTCGGTTACGAATGGAAGGAGAAGGATCTCAAACGACATTCCTATCTCTTCCTGATGATTTTCTTGCAATAATTATTGCAAAGTCATCTTCGGATGATTGTGAAACTTTTTCTAGCATACAACTCACTTGCAAGCAGTTGTTTAAAATATCAAACACCTCCACTATACCTCGTTATCATCGGGGATCATGGGTTATTTTTTGACAAATACTATTTTCACAATATTCTCATATTTTCAAGAAAGGTAAATATTATCAAGGTATTTTCAAATATTTTACCTTATCACAAGAATTTGAAGCATATTATGATTTTAAAAATGGTGCTGAGGAAGGAGACCCTTACGCAACCTATTTATATTTGCTTTTAAAATATAGTCTCACATCACATACTTATGGTATTTTAAAAGGACCAATAATAGAAAGTTTCAACTCAATTTCGGTCCGACTATTTTCTAGAAATCATGTTTTATCATATGTTTTGGAATTATATGTCGTACATGATTATTTTCCAAAAATGTTTTTCTGCAAACACCCATATGACCCATGTTGTACGAGGTGTATTTGGATGGAGGAAACAAATGATTTTGAAGGATCTCTAAATCATTGTTGTAATGCATGGGACTTCTACCTATGTGAGCAAGATGACGATGAAACCGAGTGGACGCCATGATCAAGGTATGATGTTATTCATTTTGGGAATCGTTTTATTTTATCTTATGGTGGTGAAATAAGACTTCAAGAATTAAGATGTTGAGATCGTAACAAATTCGGATGAAAATTAAAGGTATAAGGAAACAATTGAGGTTAAAACATGTTAGGGTTATTTTTGGTGTTTTATAAAAAGGACAACATGAAGACCGTGTGACAACCCATCGCGTCGGACAAAGCTGCGGGAATCGAACCCACAACCAAAGTGCACCTGGTATTTATCTCCTACCACTGGACTACTTGAAGTCCCTGGTTATTTTGACTGATTTTTTTAGTTAGATGATTTTATGAATTAAGAGTAAGTTGATTTTTGGTTATCTATGTATATGTATTAACCTATCATGGAGGATATGTGATTAGGTTATTTACTTTTCAATACGAGACATTAAGAGCAACTGATGTTGTTTGGAGATAAATGATACGATTTATCATGGAAGAATATGTGACTAAATCCCTCAAATATTTGGGTTTCAATCTTATATTGGATTACTTTGAAGAATTTTATGGACAAATTGTTTATTGAATGGTCCTCGTTGAACTTTGGGTTTTGTTGGACAAATTTTGGAGATTAAAAATAGATTTTCTTTTTATAAGGGGTTATCCTTTTCTGGATTATCTGATCTTGTACTGGCCTTTTGGGTTATTGTTTTGGTATAACGTCATGGGAAGTATATAGTTCTCTTTTGTGGATTAGGTGATTCTCTAGAAGTTGATTATAATACCCTTAATGTGAACAAGTCTTCATAAATACTCGTCTTTTGGAGAAAATATGAGTTTTTGTAAAAGTTTAAAGTCAACATGATAAGTGATTATGTTTCTTTATGAATAAATTACTCAATAAAAAGTAACTTAAAACAAAAATGTTATCTATTAACTTTTCCTACTGGGGAATCGAATACCGTTTAACCCATCACAAGTTTGTGATTTTCTTGTGGTTAACTTTCTCCTAAACATGTTTTCTATCACTCTCCATCAGAACATGACCCTTTGTTTTTTCTTCCATGTCCATATTTTCGTGCTTGGAATTCTAGTATGGGTTAACTCGGGTGACCTTTGTACTTATCTTTCTTTATTTTAAAGTGATTGTTTTACTGACTCTTGTTCCGATGTGGGACATTCAAGGATGTTTCCAAGCCCAATTTTAAAATTGCGAGGACGCATTTCCCAAAAGGGGGGAAGGATGTAACAACCCAAGTAAATAAAGAATATGACATCTTTATATTTATCCATATTTGTGAATCAAATATTAATATTACTTTAAAGGGGATGCTATGCTCGATGGCGTACCCAATACGCAACAACGAGTTTCTTAGGAATCTTACGTTGCACTCTAATAATAAAATAATATTATTTTAAATGGTAGTTAACGCCTAGCCGTTGTAATGGAGGGAATGAACAGAACAAACTACCAAATGATTATATATTTTTGTCAAATATTTTTACTTTTTACAATAAATGTTAGAGGATTAAAATGCGAATGAATCCAATTTTAAGCGTAAATATTGTAATATTATTTAAAAGGTCGATTAACCGCCTTTTGATGGTGAACCTCTTTCAAATCCACTTTTTGACAAATTTATGTGTTATATTTGTAAAAATAAAATTCTTCTTTAGAATCGCGACATCAAAATTTACTTTCTGTAAATTTTTGGTATTTTTCTGAAAAAGTTCAATTTTTAATGAATAGTGAAAAATGTTGTATTTTAATTCAAAACCTCTTTTTAATCTAAATTATTTATATGATTATATTATCTTTTGAATTGGTTTTAAAGTGAAATTAGAATATATTATTATCATTTAATCCAATAGTGGTTGATTGAATTAATTTCACATTGAAATCAGACTTAAACTAGTGTCAATCTTTTGATACATTTTGTTTCATAAAAACACGCTATTTGTTTTGACAGCGGGAATTAATTATTAAATTAATTAATGCAACTTATATGTTTTGAATTTTGTAAAATAGACATCATTTTTGAATTCGGAATATCAGATATATCTTAGGGTAAATTTTTGGTAATTTCTTGAAAAACATTAATTTTTAATGAATAGTGAAACCACTAAGTGGTACTTATAAAAACTGATTTTCCGTTTAAATGAAATTTTGCCACCTTTGTGTTTTGAATTTCAAAAATATGACATAAATGGTTGTCATTAATAAGTAAAATGTGGTTCAATGGGATTAAAATAATTTTTTGGTGAATAGTAACTTATTAAGTTTTTAATCGTGTTTAGAGGTAATTAGTGTAGTTTAAGGTAAGAATAATGTTTTAGTAAAATGAAATGACCTAGACACATGTCCTACCCTCATTTTATGTGTAATGGCCGACCACGACAATCCATGGGTCAACTTGGGGACCCCATGGTGCCACTTTGGTTGGAAAATGACATAAATACCTTTTTATTTAATGATAAAGTAAAAATGACACAAACATGAGATGTTTTACTAAAACAATTTTTACATGGGTTTATACAAGTAATAGTTTTGACTATAAATAGTCATTGGAAAGCTAAAAAGATTTCATACATCATAGTATTTTTTTTGTAATTTTTAAAAATTAAATAAGTTAAATTATTTATGACATCATAATGATTCAGCGATGACATCATTATTTAACGATTTAAATAAAATGAAAGATAATGTAATATATAAGACATAAACATGTACAAAACCTATTGGATGTGAGTATATAGAACCATTATCACCTTATCCACGAATTATATCAATGTGGGACCTTTTAAATCTGAAACTCATTTTCAAATAAAGTACCATTTTCTTACTTTCCAAGAGTGCCCCTCCTCTCCTCTTATAAAAGGCCCCCACCTCTACCTCCTTACCCACACTTCCAAAGCCTTTGTATCAGCTAAACCCTGCCCATTTTGTCTCTCCACATCCCTCTCTAACTCCTTGAAGCCTCACTTTGGGCATAATCCATTCCAAGGAAGCCTTTGAGCTCAAATCAAAGGAAGTTACCCGATTTTAAGGTAATGTCTTCACTTGAGTCCTTTTGTTTTATTTTGCTTCTCCAACCCCCTAAACTCTTTTTATTCATTTATTTTGTAACAAATCCAGTATCATAAATATACTATGATGTTTGTATAATATGTTTTCGAGCTACACTTACACACACCTACATTTAATGGTTAAAGAACATACTGTTTCCGTGGATGGTGAATTTCTGCCTCCCTAAACAATGATTGTTCAACATTCTTATAACACCATAAAAGGTGTCCATTAAGATGAAACTATATTTATATATGATATCTAATATGTTTATGTTTTACTTAATCTTCTTTATTTTTCATTTATGGCATACCTTTATGGTTTCCATTATGGGTAAATGCGATATCTTCATTTAAGGATGTGCGGACTACCGCCCCCTCAAAGTGATTTGATTCGTTAATACCATATGTGGTACATATGAAGGATATATTTAATTATATTATATATGATACCATACTGGAATTAAAATACTATTATGTATCATTATGTTTTATTTCAATTAAATATGAAATAGAAATGGAAGTAGCATTCATGCGTACGTACGGCTTACCGTCTCCATGAACGGTGCATTTCATTTCTTAACTCTAAATGTTATGAAATATTATAAATGCATGAATATACTGGATATATATGATATATATGATATATACATGATGAATACAATTCTGGATAAAATGAAACTTTGACCACATGAACAACATGTAATTGTAAGAAGTCCACTTTCGACTTAAGAACCATGTATCGACAAAACAAACATTATTAACTTAAATGATTACATAACGTCTATGACATGGTAATAAGTGATATAAAAAGAATAATGAACTTGAAAAAGGTTCTTAAGGAAGTATAAATTATCTCAAGTTTATTATTCAGGAGATTAAAGAATGATCGAGTCAAGTTGGACCCGAGGTAAGGGATCTTACTCCTCTCTTTCTTTTTAAGTACACTCTTTTATGTCATTCCTTCTAAAGCTCATCATTTTTGTTATTGGGATGCTCTTTTATATTACTCATACTGTAATTTTTATGTTAATATGATGAGAGAACCTATTCTCTATCATCAATCCATTTTGGAAGTTTTGAGTGGCGCCATTAGGCTGCCGAATTTTCGTAAGAGATCAAACCCCTCACTTTCTTTTAAAGTACTCTCCTTTATGTCACTTCTTTTGAGCTCCTCTTTGTTATGTTGGGGAATGTTCTTTCATATTTCTCTTTCTATAAACTTTATGTTAATATTATGAGAGGCCCTATTTGATCTCATCAATCCGTTTTTTTATTTTTTATGTGGCGTCGTTGGGCTGCCGAGTTTTCGTAATTGATTTTTCATCTCACTTTTATTACCGTGAGATTTATGCTACATTTGCCACATTTTCATTTGAGTGGTGTATGTACTGCCCATTATTTTACTCATTTTGTAATATACGTTCATTTATGATTATTTACATCAATGTTGTATTGTCTTTCTTTCACGGGGTGCATGTCTCGAAAGATACCCATGTCGGTAAGGGAACCTTTCACCCTCCTCTTTTTGTAAAAGACTTCTTTTGTTATGTATTTTAATTCACATAATATTATGTTGGGATATGATTTATATATCCTTATTGATTTAAATTTTATGTCCATGTGATGAGATACCCCTTTTTATCTCTCATCAACTCATTTTCTGAATTTTGTAGTGACGCCGTTAGGCCGTCAATGTTTTGCAAGGGAACTTCTTATCCCAAATTTTATTCTTTGGGATAATCTTGTACTCCTTGAATATATCATTCTATGAATATGTGTGAATAACCTCTGATTTTTTTACACTTAATATCCACTTATATTGGGTGTATTCATTTGTGACACATAATTATGTAATTGATTTATCCTTAAACCAAGGATACCGTCTTTGTAAGGGACTTCGTCTCAATCTCCTTTCATTGAGGCACATTTCTGTTTTATATGCCACTTTCATTTATACGGTGTATAAACCCCTTTGACTTTAACGTTTATTCAAAAGGAATCTTCTTATACGAAGCGTTTTACTAAACGAAAAAAGGGAATGGTTTTGTTGTAAGTATGCAGCGACAACGACTTCTCCGCTGCCGCGAGTATTATTTGGTCTTTGGCTTTCTCAACAAGCCGTAATGTTTTTTTAAAATAAAATAAATACCATATACTTTTTTTGTATTTTGGTATTGAAAATGGTTTTGATAAAGGATTCTATTATGTCAATTTATTTAAATGATATATTAGGATTGAAATGTGGAAATGTTATCATTCCTTTATGTTGGTTTTATGTGTTCTAATTTTATAATGGTAGATGGACAATTTACGGGTGGTTACGTGATAAACCATGTGATGGGTGGTGTCGTGAATACCAGGACGGGTGGTTACGTTATAACCTCTAATGCATTAGGTATGGAAGTCGACCGTATGGATATTCCATTAAGTATGTATGGAAGTTGGCCGAATGGCTATTCCATTAAGTGATGTTTGTGGAAGTCGACCTTATGTTTATTCCACTTATGTATGTTTATGTCCCAAGTTACCTTTATATGTTATGTGATCTTTATATGGGTTTTATGGTAATCTTTTGGTTATAGAAGGGTAAGTAATGAACTTTTATTTAGTGAAGAGTTTTTACTACTTCGAAAAGGTGAAAAGTATTACTTTGTTATAGTATACATGGTTTACTTGTTGTTTTGAAAAACTAACAGTTTTCATTATTTGTGTATCCATTACTAAGCTTTTTATGCTCATCCCAAGTTTTTGAAATGTTTTTCACAGGACTTAACGTGGAATAGGGTCAATGATGGGATCAAGGGAAAGTCATGCTACCTAAAACATGGAACTAGACATGTTTCTTTTTAAGAGTTTTTATTTTATGGAAACTTAGTAGAAGTTTCTACTTTGTAATCTTTTGAGATGTAATAGTTACATCCTAATTCACTAAAACTCCCAACTTGAAAAGATACTCAATGTGAATTATTCATTTAATTCAATATTAAGTAAGGTTTAAGGTTGGGGCCTTATAACATATCACTAACCAAATATGAGAATATAGGTAACTAACCGTATATTGGGATTAAAATTGGATTAAAAAAACATCCTAAATCTATATGAAACTCTCTGAGTAATAAATAATTCCACCAATAATGGTTTAATGAGTCAAACCTCCCAAACATTCAAATGATATGAAATCTTAATGGTCACTGGTATGAAAAACCAATGTCCATATTCTATTATAATATAGATCTATGATGATTGTCACATCAAATAGTTATGAATAAATAATTAATTAGAAGATTCCACAAATAACTATAACATTTTTCTTGGGAACATCAAAAAACTTCTCATCATAGTTGCTGCTATAAATCACTTTTTTATTATCAAAATCTGGTTTATGGGATCCGGTGCCCAAACATACAAAAAAACTCAAACAAGGGAAACAGAAGCTCAGGAAACTCAACCATCATATAAATACACATCATAAAAACCATTTTCATCTCCACATCCCATGCTGGATTCATCATCACCTATAGTTGTAGCCAATTCCCATTCCAATGACCTCCTGTAGCTTTCACTTTGAACCCGACACAAAAGTTGTTCCAGTGCTGATTGGTCTGGTGATGTCCCCTTGATCAAGCTACGCTTCCTAATAGCCATGATCACCTCACTATAACACTTAGAGGCAGACCTAGTCCACATCTGCCATGGGAGACAAGAATAATCTCTCCTTGGCCGTGGTATACAAGAATAATCTCATATAAATATTATTCATGTATCCTCCATATATGAAAACAAATAACGGAAACATAAATTTTTAATGGCCCAAACCCTCATGGTCTATCCCTTTTCCAATTTCAAAATCTTAAGGGTGGCGTCTCAGTGGTAGGATGTCATTTCTATGTGTGACCAATCGGTGTGACACGATCGGTGTGGCACCGATCAGTGCGACCGATTACTGAGTCACCGATCGGTGCGACCGATCGGTGGGTCACCGATCAATGAGAATGATCGGTGTGTCACCAATATGTGAAACTGGTTGGTGTGTCACCAATAGGTGCGACATATCAATGTGTCACTGATTGGTGTGACATGATCGGTTTCACACAGTCTTGTCGGTGTTTTCTTCTACATTTTTTTTCCAACGCTACTTATAAACCAATTTTAACCTTTTGGAAGTGGTTTAAGCGTATTTTTAGCCCCACGATTAATTTTTTAAATTCCTAAGAGTGGGGAAACCCTCAAAGGACTTAGTTGTGTGTATTGTTCCTCTCTGTTTATATAAAATCCTTAAAATCACAGCTGTTACCACCTTTTCCTGATGTGAGTTATTAAATAACAATTAATCCCATCATGTGTAACCACCCAACTGTGTAGTGAAATCAAGATCCACCTTTAAAGCTATCGAAGATCTTGATATCCTGTGACTCCCAGGCTCATCTTTATATCTCACTATATTTCTTCTTATTCATCCTCTTGGATGGTTTCCCTTTCCTTCCTAGTGTGTTTTGAGTTCCCCTTCCCGAGGCTAGTGGTGCGCCTATGTCAGAGCCTTTCTACTCACCCTTGGAGTCCCCGATGTTTCTCCCCAACAAGTTGCGCATCCCCATTTCATGGCCTGTGGAGAAGCACTTCGATCCTTAATCAACCAGGTAGGGATTTTCATTTATCTCTCCTTATTGTGTATCATGCAGGGTGGGTATGCTACTATTTTTATGGGAATCGATGGAACCAACCCTTAACAAAGATAAAAAACAGACTGTTAAATAATGATGGGGTGAATTTGACAATTCTAATGAACTCTATTATATTCTTATTTGTATTGAACTGTATGGGAATATGCTCACAAAAAATCATGGTCGTTAGTGGTCTTTCTTTGCGCACAAATGAACCCTTCTCTTCTGTGATGATTAAATAACGCTAACATGGTAATTGGTTAATCACATAAACTCGCTTGGTTAAATGGATACCCAGTGAAAATCAATCCTTGTGTGGTCACCCCGGTTAACCAACAGAAAGAATAACCTAATGAATGATGTGCTTGAACCTAGAAGTTTCCCTACTCTGTTTTGGTAGTAGGTGTGTTGTTCTGTTTGACGCTTATGGGGTGATGTGGATGAGGATGGGATTCTCTGTTGTTGGACGATTGATGGTTGTGAATCTAAATATGTGTGGGCTTATATCTCAAGGCTTGGTTTGGTAACAGTACTTTGAGGGATATCACATATCTCTTTATTGTTGGGACATCACAAGAGAACTGAGTGTGAATGATTAAATTGTTGTTTGGCATTTTCTCTTCTTTGGTTGGTTGTTTTTCCTTTTAATCACCCAGTAGTGTAGAATTCACCTAAATGGGATCACTTGAACATGAAACCATGAATGAGTTAAATGAGGAATTAGTTTTAGGAATGAGTAGTGACTTGGCCGTGAGTGATGTGCCTTTCATTTATGAACTAATAGTAACAAGGGTGTTTGTTCTTAGGTTGGATTTGGAAACACTAAGTTGGGATGAGTGCTTCTTACCTATACATATAATTACAGTTCTTATGTTTCTTATTCACACCCCCCCCCCCAAGTTGAGCACTTAGTTCCGAACACCCCCATTTCATGGTTGAGGGTGTTTTTCCCAACACTCCTATAAGTGGATGGTTATTAGCTCCTTTTCATCTCCATTTCCCAAATAGCCCAAGACTCTTTGGGCAGGCTGTGATGACCTAAGGTCCATTATAGCCCAATATTCTTCAGGCAGGGTAGTTGTGTTGGTTGGCCCAGGTGTGTGTAGGCAAGTTGTTTCCCTAGAGTCTTCAGGATGAGGCATAGGTGTCTTCTAGCGTGGCAGTAGTTATTCTGGCCTATGTGTTTGCGGTCATGGTTATGGGTGGTTGTTATGGCCTAGGTGTTTACAGGTGGGATGTGTGGTAGTGATGGACCAGGTGTGTTCATGTGGGGATTGGCAGTGGGACTGTAGTTAGAATGGTGGGAGAGGTTTGATGCATAGGATTTCTTCAATAACCAGTGGGAAAGTGGCACGGGGTACCCAAATATCAATGTGATATTACTATACATTACTTGACTTGCGTTACATGGGGAGCATGCCTTGGTGAGGCTTGGGTGGATAGTTTTCCTTGCTAGGTTTTTTGGTTATCTCTTTTCTCACAGGGCATTAGAATTCCTTCCCACTTGTGCACGAGAGTATTTGGTTTTCCCTACTTAGTATACTTGTATACCCACCCTACATATATAAAACTGCTTTTAAGTTTCCAGGAGGACTTCAGGGACCGTGCAGGGCCATACTAGATTGGACTTGGGACTGTTGCAGTTGCTATTTTTCTTTCTTTGGTACCTTACCTTTGTAGTCTCCTTGTACTTTGTGGCATTTAATTTTGTAACATGCATACGGGAATGGTTCTCTTTGGCTTTACTTTTACCCATTATTTCGGCATTGTTGAGTTCTAATATGTTATCT
Source organism: Viscum album (assembly GCA_963277665.1). Lineage (NCBI taxonomy): Eukaryota > Viridiplantae > Streptophyta > Magnoliopsida > Santalales > Viscaceae > Viscum > Viscum album. The sequence goes on from OY728162.1 coordinate 1,157,940,779, forward strand.
CCTGATCTTATTAATGAAGAAAAGGGTAATGTGTTCCATCTTGTGTGTAATTCTATACCCTTGGTGCTAGTCATCACTCTGGGACCTATTGAAGGTAGGTCTCAGAAGTCATTATCTCTCCTTAAACTTGAATAAGGAAGGGTCTGGCAATCCGCTGTCCATTCTCTCATCTTGGTGAAGACGGGTCGTGACATAATAGAATTAGAGGAGAGGTTGAGAGATAGAATGGAGTCTGGGGTTAGAAACTGTGAGGATTGCATGGGATGGTAGGGCAATAGTGTTGGATGATCTTGGAGTGTGAAATAGGCTAGGGAAGACCGGCTAGGACATGGGATTTTAGGGCCCCCAGTGATCCGATGCAAGGACTCTGGGCCTGCCGAATGACCAAGTGAGGCTGCACTGATTGCAGTGTAGAGACCCTAGGGAAGGTACATGCATCATAATGACTTGTGTTCTTATGTTTCATGGGTATTTCTGGGATTTAAAATGAGTAAGAAGTCTAAGAAAACATAAGAACAATAGCCTACACTACTCAGGCTTAGGTGTTCCTTGTTTACCTTGTAGCTATGGCGCCTAGGAGACGACCCCGAGTAGCATAGGCAATCGAGGCCTAGGAGGTTGACTTGGCTGACCAATAGAGGGATGACCGAGAGGAAGAGGATGATCAGTGGTAGAAGGTGATTCTTTCCTTTCAGCAGCAGACCCTCGTGAAGTACGAGGGCAACATCTCATTGGAATTGCTATAAATAAACATAAAAAATTATAAAAAATTTCATATAGATGGAAATTGTTTTAAATTATCAAATTAATGAATCTGGTTGTATTATCTTGGACAATATCTAGAGGTGTACAACAATTATGGAACCTAAGGGAAGGGATCTTTGTGAACCACCATTTAATTTGGGTTATGATTGTTCTACCACTAACGAAATTAATCACTAAATGTGATTTTACTTAATGATTTGAAATAATTTATATATTTCTATTACATCTATACCATGATTATTCTCCCTTCTGTTGATGAGGAAATACATTCCATAATATCATTTATCAAATTATTTCTTGAAAATCAAACCTGATTGAGGGTATAATTGTAACACCCTAAAATTTAATGGGAAAGATTCTTATTATTTTATTGATGTCTTGTGTTGTACACTACACCAAGATTAGCTTGAGATGTATGCAACACTGTATTATTTTGCAGTATACGCAACACTGTTATTGGCTTGTTTTATGCATAATTTCAAATTTTTTTGATAGAATTCAACACTGAATATAGATTTTTTTCAATGAAATAGGATTAGATTATGTTATACGCAACACCAAAAGAATATTTCATGCAACACTAACTTGGCTTGCATTACACGCAAAAGCAACCTTCCTCAATGGCTTGTGTTGTATGCAATACAGAGTTTCATTGAAAAATAATATATTATTATTATTATAAACTAGACATTATGAATAGTATTAACCGCATTTTGAATTTTATAACATTTCAAATCATCTTACACATTTTCTAGAACCTGGTATGAGAACAAAATTAATATTTTGTATACAGGAAGTCTTTTTCCAAAAATGCAGTTTTGCAGCCTTTTGATGAAGCACCCCGTTAAATATAATTTTTGACAAGTTTATAAGTTCAAATCGACAACATAAACTTATTATTTTGAATCAGGATATAAAAATTTACTTTGGATAAATTTTTCATATTTTTATGAAAACTTTCATATTTTGATGAATAGAAAAAAATATGCTAAATTTTAGTTAAATGAAAATTTTTTCATCGAGATAATTTATATGGATAAATTATAATATTGAATGGTTTTAAAGTATAAATGGAATATATTTTTACCATTTAATAGAATTTATGTCATTATCATTAATTTTACACTAAATTCAAAGGTAAAAACATTTCAATGTTTTGCAATGTTTTAAACAAAAACCCATTTTTTCAATAATGAGATTATTTTTTAATTAATTATTGAAACTTATGTGTTTTTAATGTGGAAAAATGGATTTCATATTTGGAATATGTAGGTCCAAATTTTGATAATAGGATAATTTTATTTTTGGGCATTATGAATAATAATAATGGTAAATTTTATTTACCATAGTTAAAGGTAAATTAGGTAATTAAGGGTAAAAATAACATTATAAAATTACCCTAACACATGAATTAATATAATTAGATGATTATATTTCGTCATAAATTATAATTGGGTGGAAATTGTATCTATTGTAACCCACTTGTATATGATTAAGACGTTTATTTTATTTTATTTATAGAAAAGTTAAATATGTCTCACTCAAACATTAATAATTAAATTATTTTTAATAAAAAGTTATACTGAATATAAATTCGATTATAAATACTCATTTGAAATCTAAAATGTTTTTATATATCATGGTTATTTATTTATAATTTTTAAGAAACATATAATTACCTTAATAGCTTATACATTAATGAAGCAAAAATTATTTATTTAGTGAAAAATCAATAATATAGGTTTTATTAAAATAATAATACCCATCCAAAAGACCAAACACTTGACCAAACCTTATTAGTTGAGTATATATAACCCATAATCATCCATGTGTTGACTTGTGGACCATTTAGAGCCTTAAGAAACTGTTTTTGACATTTATATTATTTTATTTAAAATGATGTCATAGTTGTCACCTTCATAATTTAATGAATATAACAATTTAAATGTTGTGATTTTAAGATGATAAATTTGATTATAAGGTTTCTTCTGAAATCTGTTATAATTATATTCATCATAGTATTTTATTTTTGATATTTATGCAACAAATATGTATATTAAATAATTATACCAAAATGTTTTAGTAATTATATTATTAAGAGAAATATCAAGACAATGGTTTTAAAAATATTAAAATAAATATTATATGAATTATTTAATGTTCTACATGAATTTTCTGTATGAATAATATAGTTTAGTAATATATTAAATATTTTTGTTCAAATATATCTAATGTGTGTATTTTATTTAAATTCAAATAACTAAATAGTGTCAAAATTGACACTATTGATATTTTATAAAAATAACATATTATTAAATTGTTTAAAATTTACAAAAATATTTAAAAAATAAAAATAAAAAATTTATATGGTCTATAAATTCATAAAGTATCTAATTATATACAATTAATAAACCATAATTAAGTATTTGTAACCATTAAAATTTTTTAACTTTATTACCACAAATAAAAATAAATAGATTATATAAGGATAAATCAAAATGATAAGGATTAAAATAAAATAATAACATGTCTAAATTTGATTTTTTGATGATATTTCAACCCTATATTATCTCATATCCTAATTTGAGTCACTTGGATAGTTTTTATGTGGGGTTTGTTTTTATTATAAATTTTTATCCTTGGAGGTTTCCAAAAGTTCTCCTCTACTCTCTTATAAAGTGTCACTTACTCCCTCTTCTATTCACGTCATTTTAAGACTCCAAGATCGACCAAAACCTTCATATTCCTCTTATAGACATCTGTAGTTATATTATAGAGGTTCTGGTCTTCTCAATAGAAAAACTCTAGTGCCCTATGAGTAAGTTTAAAGGAGGCACTTCGAGGAAGAGGTAATATCTTCTACTGATTCATTCTAATTTATTTCTTCTTCAACTTCCTCTCCATTTGTTGTATCAATATAAAGTAATAAAATCAGTATTAGTCATATAATTATATGTTATTATAAATATGAAACAACCCTATTTCACCTTCTACCCATCCTACAAAAAATAAAATCACCGTGCGTGCATATGTACGGAATACCGTCTCCATGACGTGGTGTAATCTTTTTTTCATCACCAACATACATGGATGGGTATAATTATTGAATAAATTAATATATATGATTATTTTAACGTAATATTGATTTTGAAATATTATACACTATACGCATCAATACAATTCCACAATCCTGGGAATGATATAATCGCTCGTGCGTACGTACGGCCTACCGTCTCCATGATGTGATTTGATTCGTTATACATGATCTTCATTGAAGAATGAATATATAAATTCATTTAATGAACTAATATGATATATATTATACTAATAAAATTATTTAAATGATATATCTATAACCTAAAAACAGGAATACGAATTTATTCGACAAAACATGTATAATAACATAAAATAGTTAACACCCGAATAACAAGTAACAATGAAATGTTACTAATAAAGCGATACGAACATGACCATATATGATATCATAAAAATAAAAATGATTCCTGAATAAGTCAATAACATTATTTAAATCATTATAATGGATGATTGGATATTTACAAAGCAATCGGACCTAAGGTAAGGGGTAACTTTTCCAATCTTGTTTATATCCCAGATTATTTTTTCGCAAGTATTTATTGGGGTTATATTTATCATCCATGTCCATGTTTTATAATTTTTTTCATAAAGTGTTTAATATTTTTCCATGTATGTTTAAAGTAATTTTTACCTTTTTTTGACTTTTACCACATTGTATGGAAGGAATCTTTCTTTTGTTTACCAAACAAGGTACTTTTTGAGTTTTACATCAAAAGTACATGGAGAATTTTTTTTTTAACTTATACAGAATGAACAGATTTTTACAATCCCATAACACCTTATTTATATGAAGATTCCCCTATAATATTTCATGATTGTTTTCAATGAAATTATTTTCTTTTAAAATTTCACGACATTTTGAGAAAGGAAAATGATTTTGAAGAAGAAAGAATATTTTCCACAAGAATTCATTACAAGTGTTTTATCAAATATATTTTCCATCTAAGATGAAATTATTTAATATGGATATGTTTCAAGTATAATGTCCCTATTATTTACATGGTTGTATTTTTTTTATGATGAAATTATATCCACTATTTTATATGGATTATGTTATGATGGGATGATGTATATGAAACTCATTTTATTCATTGGGTTATGATGAATGATTTATGTTTATCTTGTGGCACAAAAAAAGAATGATTTCATAATGAGATGGGTGGGACCTATATCTCCCTCTAATTCATTGGGTACAGATTTATATCTCATGAGATAAACATGTCTGGAATGGAAAGTAAATCCAGTTCAGAAATATAGGGTTGGAATGATAAGTAATCCTAGTTCAGTAATGGAATTTGTCAACTATAATGGTCTTGGCAGTAATGCCTAGGATAATATAAAATTATATCATGTCAATAATGGTTTTCCATAATTACATGTTTTATTCCATTTCTATTTTATCATGATTTATGTTCCTTTATGATTTATGCCTTACGTACTGCCATGATTTATTTCACAACTCATGATTTTGATGTTTAAACTTTATGTTCATGTTTGTAAGTTCAAATGTTTATGGTTTGTTTTATTTTCACCATCCATACCCTTACTAAGAAGTTTATCTCACCATTTATATGTTTTATTTTCCCCATCATATAAAGAAATGTTTTTGTTACGAAAAAAGGGGAATATCATTATGTGAGATGTTGAAGATCTTTCACCATGATTGGAAGATTATGTTCCATGTTTCCAAAGACACTAATCTATTACAGTCCTATGTTGTCAGTTTTTTTATGTATTAAGTACTCCTCAAAGGTAATGTAACGTCCATGTACATTAAGCTTGGGTCTCTAAAGTTGGTATCATAGGAAAGGTTTAGTTAACCTTTTCAAACTAGGATGTGAAAACTTTAGTGAGATCCCTAGAGACATTTCCATGGTATGTCGAGGGATGAACCTAAGGTTAAGTATAACTATAGGTTACAGTATTATAATTATGATAAGGATCACTAATAACCTAGGATTAAACATTAAATGTTAGAGTTTCAAAGTACTTCCCTTGATTATGTTGTTTTCCTAGTATGTTTTTTGCCTCTCACACTATTCTTTTTGGGTTTTAGAAAATGGTTGGAACCCGAAGGAAGCATGTAAATGGTCAATGTACTGGGCAATGAAATGATTGTCCTTATAGACAACCAAATTTTATGGTAAATGGAGTGAAAAATATTATTTCTATACTTTCACAAGCTATGAATCATTATGGACTTCCAAATGAGCAGAGAAAGGAATAATATTCTATTGAGTCCTTCATGAGGAAACATCCACCTTCTTTCAGTTAGTATTTTAATCCGCTTGTTGCTGAAAAATGGTTCAGTACCATTGAAAAGATATTTTCCATACCTCACTGTTCTGAACATGAAAATTTCATTTTGGCTGTTTACCGTATAGAAGGTCAATCAGACCATTGTTGGACTCTAATTAAGAATAAAATTCCACAAGATGAAATTGAATCCATGGAATGGGGAGAGTTCAATAACTCATTGTTCAATAAGTACATCCCTTATATTCTTCAAAAAAAGATAGAAAAGGAGTTATTTAAGCTTAAGAAAAACGATGATGAATCTGTTGGTATATACGAAGTGAATTTTACAAGTATTTCAAGGTACACATCTTGATTAATCATCTAACCTGAATGTAGAGTTGATCGATTCTTCAATGGATTAAAAACAAGTCATCGAAAGGCATTAGCTATAAGAGACATTAGTAGCTATGAAAAGATTTTGTGTTATACTATCAAGGTAGAATTTAAAGTTGGTGTTACATATCCATCATAGGTTTTTTATACGAAACGAAAGGTGGAGTTCAAGGGAAAATCACAAAAACTATGGCATAAAGAAGACAAATGTTTGGTTATACTAAAAGTGTGGAAAGAAGCATGGTGGAGATTTTATTAAAGGGACTAGAAATTGTTTTAATTGTGGAAAATAAGGTCATCAAGCAGATGAGTGCTGATGTAATAGAAAAAATGTAACTAATGATGAGAATAGAGAATAGACTACAGAGAATGCACCACCAACACTTCAATGCTACATGTCCAAAGAAATTGGTCATTTTTCTAATCAATGCCCTAATCCTAGGGTTAATGATGATCGAAATCAAAAACCACTTAAGGTAAAGGACAAAGGGAACTCATATGCAATCACTATTAGCGATGTTGAATATGACAACAAAGTGTTGGAATGATTAAGTGTTTATGTAACGAGATTCCAAAATAGTGTTGTGGAATCTCATTTATAGTATCGTGGAATTTTGGAATCACTACCACAAACTAGGCAAAGCCAGTGCCAGCCTTTATCAGCGCTAATAATAAAGCACTGATAAAGGAGGGTACCTTTATCAGTGCTAAAAAAAGTGCCGATAAAGGGTACCTTTATCAGTGCTAAAAAAGCGCTGATAAAAGTACCCCATTATCAGCGCTTTTTTAGCGCTCATAAAGGTACCCCCTTTAACAACTCTTTTTTAGCACTATTAAAGGGTACCCCTTTATTAGTGCTTTTTTACAAGTGCCGATAAATGGGGGTCTTTATTAGTGCATTTTTTAAAAGTGCTGATAAAGGGTTTGATTCCAAAAAAATTCGTTAGAAAATTTATATTAATATTTAAATATATAGAAATATTTATATTGATATAAATATAATATATATTTTTTAAATATAATATTAAATATATTTTAGATAAGTGTAAATATATAGTTACACTTAATATATAAGATATTTAGTGAAAATGGCTTATAAAAAAATTAAAAAATATTTTTAATTAATAATTTGATAATTATTATGGATTAATAGTCCTTTAATAACAATTTGAAGACTAAAAAAATTAAATAATATCCAAAATATGTTGAAAACGCACCTCAAACTTCAAACATCCATAACTTTTCATCCGGGTGTCTATTTGAGATCTACAACATATCAAATCAATGCATGTGATGAGCTCTACACGATAGTGTTAAAGGAAAAGATTTTTCAACATTTGTCAAGGCCAAAAAAGGCCAATAAGGCCTCCAAAACTGAGTTTTTAGTTTGGATACCCCGATTTTTTAACATTTTCTGGATTTTCAGCCTCGTTTAAGGTGGTATTATTGGCTTTTTTGGTGGGGAATGAACTTATTCCAAGGTCTTACATTCATATTGAAATTATGTATTTATAATTTTATCCTTTTTATAATGAACTTCTATTTATAATCAATTATATAACAATATATACATATTTTTTATATATTCACACATAAAAATTAATTTTTTAAATAAATAATTAAACATATTTACATATAAAATATATTATCTTTATCTAAATAATAAATATTATCCATTTTATTTAAAATACCAATATATCAATATTTATATACCTATATATTAATCTAACTATATATGTACCTATATAATATGTGTGTGTCTATTTGTGTGTGTCTATATATTAACAAACTGATATTATATATATATATATATATGAATATATTTTTATATATATATAAATATGTGTAATTATACTTATAGAAACCCAAAAATATATATATATATGTGTGTGTGTGTGTGTGTGTGTGTTGTATATATGTATTTATTTACACACACACAAAACAAAACATATTTTATAATTGTATTGAAAATTAATCTTATAAATATATTTTAATATACAAATAAATATATGGTTAAAAAAATATAAATAAATAAATATATATAAATTTATATAAATTAATATTAATATACGAATAAAGATATAAATATATAAATATAACTAACTATATATATATAAATATATAAATAAATATATAAATAAATATATAAATATATAAATATAACTATATATGTATATATATATTAATAAAACTATATAAATGTATATTAACACAGGATTAAGTATAACTATATATATATAGATATATCACTAGTTGAATAACAAATCAAATTAGAGGAGTGGTAAAGGCTTAGCAAGCATGGGGGGAGGTCTTGAGTTCAAAACCAGGTAGAGGCAGGCAGGGGCGCGCGCATGGGTGAATTTGGGGTGGGATATAGTGATGTTAAAGGGGTCTACAAAGCACTGATAAAATGTGGTGCGTCGTGGCTGGGGCTTGTGGGTGATTGGGTGGGGCGGGGCACTGATAAATGGGGGGGGGGGCAAGCGCTGTTAAAATCCCCCTCCTATTTACAGATTTTTTATAATTGTTTTTTTATTTTTTTGATTTTTTTTAAAATTTTTAACTTTTATCAGCACTAAAAAAAGTGTTGATAATGGACCCTTTTATATACACTTTTTTAGCGCTGATAAAAGGCCCCTTTATCAGTGATTTTTTTAGCACCGATAAAAGGGGCCATTGTTAGTGATTTTTTAGCACTGATAAAGGGGACCCCCTTTATCTTCGCCGACATAAACAACGCCTTTTTAGCGCTGTTAAAGGCCTTTTTAGCACCGATAAAATCCATAGTTATAGTAGTTAATATCTATGTATTGGTTTATTGTAGTTTTCAATAATTATATGGTATTGGTAACCATGAAAAGTGACTGAAATATTCTTGGAAAGCATATGATATGCCCATAATGAAGGGATAAAGAGAAAATAATATGTTGGATATTATTAATGAGCTCATGACTGATATAAGGACAAATTGATATCATGATTTGAGTATATAGAAATTTTGGGATTTTTGTATGTGGAAAGAGTTAACTTTTTACTACATTCTTGTTTTCACTAAGGTTCTATGGTAATTCATGTTCTAATAATACAAGATTAAGGTATTCACATGTTTCAAATGTGACTAACAAGATATATGTTATGATATATGGTGGATAAATGATGGTATTCACATGCTTGTTATATGACCTTTCTAGTAATCATTTTCTTTATATTGTGAGTTTGAACAGAAGTATTTTGGATAAGCCTAAAGGTTTGAATAGATTAAGTTGGACATCAGATAGTATTGTTTATGGATAGAAATTTTTTCCGATATTATATCTAAAATTTTATAATGGTGTAGTTTTATTAAAAGGAAAACCCATTGGACAAGCGACAACCCATCGCATTGGAAAAGGCTATGGGAATCGAACCCACAACTGAAGAGAGACAAGCCTTTATCTCCTACCACTGGCCTACATGAAGTCCCTGGTTAGTAGAAATTAGTTTAATTTTATTAAGTGGTTTCATAGTTGAAGTATAAGCCCATTTTTAGAATCATATACGATTAATCTCACCATAGATGGAATTATGTATATTTAATATATTTTTCTATCTTTTTTGAGACATATGGAATGACATATCATTCTATTGCATGATCTTCTAACATTTAAAAAAGGACAAATTCAACTTCATTTCTTTAAATAAGAGATGATGTGGAAATTGTTCATGGAATTACCAACGATGAAATTACATTGAAATCAATTAAGTATTTATCCTTATGAAAAAATTCATCAACTTTAGGGAAATGATCTTGAAAACCAAAAACTTTGTCCTAGTACCCTCATATCTGATGAATCAGATTGTACCTTAGATCATCACAAATTTATGGCTTTGTGATTGTTGGATTTTTCATATCCACGTTCTCTACCACTCTCCACCAGAATATGATGGTTAGATTTCTCTTATATATCAATATTTTCACCAATGTTATCCTATGTGGAAACCCAGTGATGAGTTAATTTGGGTAAACATTACTTTTCATACTTTAGTTTTTAAAATTATGTTATTATATTCCTTTTTACGATGTGGGTCTCTATGAAAGAAACTTTCAAGTAGTAAACCATTTATAACCCCAACGAATTTCGTGGGTGATATTCAATTTAATGGGGGTAGAATATAACACCCCAAAATTTTATGAGAAATATTCTTTTTATTTTATTGATGTCTTGTGTTGTATGCTACACCAAGATTATCTTGAGTTGTATGCAACACAGTATTAGCTTGTAGTATACACAACACTATTATTGTCTTGTTTTACGCCCAATTTCATGTTCAGCTGATAGAATTCAACAATGAATAGAGATTTCATTCAATGAAATAATATTAGATTATGTTATATGCAATACCAAATCAATCTTTCATGCAACGTTGACTTTCCTTGTGTTACAAGTAAAAGCAATCTTCCTCGATGGCTTGCGTTGTACACAATATCGAGTTTCACTAAACAACAGTATATTATTATTATGAACTAGTCGTTATGAATAGTATTAACCACATTTTTTATTTTATAATATTACAAATCATCTTACACATTTTATAGAATATGGTATGTGAACAAAATAAATTTTTTGTATAAAGGAAGTCTTTTTCAAAAAATGCATTTTTGCCGCCTTTTGATGACGCTCCCCTTTTAAATCTAATTTGTGACAAGTTTATAATTTAAATTTGAAAAAATTTACAAATAATTTTGAATCAGGATAAAAAAATTTACTTTGGATAAAATTTTCATATTTTTCTGACAACTTTTATATTTTGATGAATAGTAAAAATATGCTAAATTTTACTTTAAAGAAACTTTCTTTCATAGAGATAATTTGTATGGTTAAATTATAGTATTGAATGGTTTTAATGTATAAATATAATATATTTTTACCATTTAATATAATGTATATCATTATCATTAATTTTACATTTAATTCATAGTTAAAAACATCTCAATCTTTTATAATGTTTTAAACAAAAACCCATTTTTCTCAACAATGATATTAATTTTAAATTAATTACTAAAACTTCTGTTTTGTTAATTTAGAAAAATTTATTCCATATTTGGAATTAGTAGGTATAAATTATGTTAATATTATACTTTCATTTTTGGGACATATGAATAGTTACTATGGTAAATTTTGTTTAAAATAGTTAAAAGAAAAATTAGGTAATTAAGGGTAAAAATATTATTATAAAATTACCCTAACACTTGTCTTAATAAAATTAGATGATTATATTTAGTTCTATATTATACTTAGGTCAAAATGGTATCTATTGGAACCCACTTTTATGTGATAAAGACATTTATTTTATTTTATTAAAAAAAGTTAAATACGTCTCACTCAAACATTAATAATTTAATTATTTTTATTATAATCTTATACTAAATATAAATTCTATTATAAATAATCATTTGGAATATAAAAATTTTTTCTTTTTCATGGATATTTATTTATAATTTTTTAGAAATATATAATTATCTTAATAGCTTATACATTAATGAAACACAAATTATTTATTTAGTAAAAAATCAATAATATAGGTTTTATTAAAATAATAATACCCATCCAAAAGACCGAACACTTGACCAAACCATATTGGTTAAGTATATATAACCCATAATCATCCATGTGTCGACTTGTGGACCATTTAGAGCCTTAAGATACTGTTTTTGACATTTATATTATTTTATTTTAAATGATGTCAAAGTTTTCACCTTCATAATTTAATGAATATAACAATTTAAATGTTGTGATTTTAAAATGATTACTTTGTTTAAAAGTAGTATTACAAAATAAATTATATTTATCTTCATAATAGTATTTTATTTTTTTTATTCAACAAATCGGTATATTAAATAATTATGCAAAAATGTTGTAGTAATTAACTTATTACGAGAAATATCAAAAAATGGTTTTTGAAATATTAAAATAAATATTTTACGAACAAATTAATGTTCTACATGAATTTTATAGATGAATAAGACATTTTAAGAATCTATTAAATATTTTGTTTTGAATATATCTTCTTTATGGATTTTATTTTTATTCAAATAACTGAATAGTGACAAAATTTACACTATTGATATTTTATAAAAATAATGTATTATTAAATTGTTTAAAAATCACAAAAATATTTAAAAATTACAAATTAAAATTTATATGGTATAAAAGTTTATAAAATATCCAATTATGTTAAATAAAAACACATAAGTATGCCTTTATAACTATTTAAAATGTATATCATTATTACCACAAATAAAATTAAATAGATAAAATAAGGATAAATCAAAATGGTAAGGTTTAAAATCAAATAAAAATAGGTCTAAATGTTATTTTTTGATGCAATTACATCCCTATATTATCTAATATACGAATTTTAGTCACTTTGGAAGTTTTTATGTGGGGTTTGAGTATATTATAAATTAATATTTTTGGAGGTTTCCCAAAGTGCCCCTCTAGTCTCTTATAAAAGGGAACCTACTCCCTCTTCTCATCACTCCATTGTGAGACTTTAAGCTCATAAAAACCCTAAATATTAATCTTATCAACCTCTCTAGATACATTTTAGAGGTTCTGTTCTTCTCAAAAGATGAACTCTACTGCCCTAAGAGGAAGTTTAAAGGAGGCACTTCAAGGAAGAAGTAATATCTTCTATCGATTCATTCAAATTTATTTCTTCTTCTACTTCCTCTTATTTAGTTTTTTCATTATAAAGTAATAACATCAGTATCACTAAAATACTGATATGTTTTTATATATATGAAACAACACTATTTCACATTCTACCAATCCAACGAAAAATGATATTACTGCGTGTGCGTACGTACATAATACCGTCTCCATGCCATGGTGTAATCTTTTTTTTTCATCACTAACATACCTGGATGGGTATTATGATGGAAGATATTAATATATATGATTATTTTAATGTGATATTGATTCTGAAAAATTATACACCATACACATCAATACAATTCCACAATCATGGAAATGATATCATCACCCATGCGTATGTACGACCTACCGTCTCCACGATGTGAAGATATTCGTTCTATAAGATATTCATTGAAGAATGATTATATAAATGAATTTAATGAATTAGTATGACATATATTATCCTAATAAAATTATTTAAATGATATATATATAACTTAAAAAGAGTAATATGAATTTATTTGACAAAACATGTATAATAACATAAAATAGTTAACACCCGAATAACGAGTAACAAGGAAATGTTACTAATAAACCGATTACAAAAAGACCATATAAGATATCATATAAATAAATGTGATTCAAGAATAATTAAATAACATTAATTAAATAATTATACATGAGGTTCAGATATGTACAATGTAATCGAACCTAAGGTAAGTGGTAACTTTTCTAATCTCATTTCTATCTGAGATTATTTATTTGTAAGTATATACAGGGGTTATATTTATCATCTATGTCCTTGTTTTATAAAAATGTTCTCATAAAGTGTTTTATATTCTTCTATGTATGTTTAAAGTCAATTTTACCCTTTTTTAATTTTACCACATTATATGGAAGGAATATTTTTTTGTATACCATACAAGGTACTTTTTGACTTTTCCAGCAAAAATACGAGGAGAATGTTTTTTTCACTTATAAGGAATGAACATATTTTTACAGTTTCATCACACCTTATTTCTATGAAGCTTAATATACAATATTTTATGATTATTTTCAATGAAATTATATTCTTTTAAAATTTCATGACATATTGAGAAAAGAAAATTATTTTGAAGAAGAAAAGATATTTTCCTCAAGAATTAATTTCAAGTATTTTATCAAAACTATTTTCCTTCTAAGATGACATTATTTAATATGGATATGTTTCATGTATAATTTACCTATTATTTAAATAATTTATTTTTTTATAATGAAATTATATCATATGTTTTATATAGATTATGTTATGATGGGATGATGTATATGAAACTCATTTTATTCATTGGGTTATGATGAATGATTTATGTTTATTTTTTGCAACTTGAAAGAAAGATTTCATTATGAGATGGGTGGGACAAATATCTCCCTACAATGAAATGGGTAAAGATTTATATCTCATAAGATAAACATTTCTAGAATGACAAGTAAATCTGGATTATTAATACAGGGATGGAACAAGAAGTAATCCCGGTTTAGTAAGGGAATTTGTCCACTATGATGGTTTTGGAAGCAATGCCTTGGATACTATGGAAATAATATCTTGTGCTTAATGGTTTTCCACAATTACATGTTTTTTACCATTATATTATATCATGATTGATGTTCCATTATGATTTATTCCTTATGTACTACCAATATTTATTTCACAACTCTTGATTTAGAGGTTTAAAATTTAGGTTCATGTTTTTAAATTCAAATGTATATGGTTTGTTTTATTTTCTCAATGCATAACCTTACTGAGCATTTGAGAACACCCTGTATATGTTTTCTCTTCCGTAGGATATAAATAACGGTTTTAGGTAAGAAAAAAAGGGTAATATCTTTATGGGAGATTTTGAAGATCATTCACCCTGATTAGAAGATTATGTTCCCCGTTTTGAAAGACACTAAACTATTACAGTCCTTGGGTGTTTGTTTTTGTTATATATTATGTATTCTGCAAAAGTAATGTAACATCCATGTATGTCAAGATTGAGACTCTATAATAATTTGCATCTCTTAATATTTTTATTTAGAACTCATTTAATAAATTTATTCTTATTCATGATTTAATTATATAAAATAATATTTTAATTTTGACCACTTTGGTTGTCCTTTAGTTTTAAATAAACTTAAATACTTTGAATTTATCCAAATGTCATTAGTTAATTCATTAAATATCTATTCCAAATATTCACTTCCATTACCAATTCGATATCCTTCTTGATTATGTTATTTTTAAAGATAAACACCATGCATTTAAAACCATAATAATTTATTATGATATGAACTTCTAAAATATTTAATTCATTATTTTATTTGTAATCATATATTAAAACTTTTGTTATTTCTATATGAGGATAGATTATGGATCATGTTTGTTCCCATTTATAATTATTGAATTTATTCCTTATAATTGATTTCATATTATTGCATATATAATAATGTACATTTTATGGTGTGTGAACCAAGATAGTTTTTTACATAATTTTGTAATGTTTTTTTCATGAAATGATATGTGTGATGTTAAGGAGTTAACCTAAAAAATGATGGAACTTTATCCACCATGTAATTTTTTCATAGATGTTATCCTTAACTTATGATTATTTCATGTTATATTTTACTACCAGAATTATTTTTTTCAATGATCCTATGATTATATATTATTTATTTTTCCCTCATTTTGATCATTTATGATCTATTCCTTATATGTTATCTTGTTATTACTTTTGACTTGTAAGTTATGCTTGATTAACATGGATTTTCCCTTAATAGGATTTAAATATAACCCTGTTATATTATGTATTCCAAAGGATATATGATATAGTTTTACATCAAAAATGTATTTATGAGCTCATTATAGAAAAAAATTGAATATTTTTCATTTAAGTTTCTATTTTATGTATGATGAACCAATTCTTGTAGACAATAGGCCTCACGATATTTGGATGCCGTGTATTTGATTTTTACTAATAAAAATTACATAATTCTATGTTTGAAATTAATTGTTAAACGTTGTTGGTATAAGAGATAGTTCTATATATTTATGAGGATTGAGACTGGAATACTTTATTGAAACTCTTTGGGATAAGTCGTATTGTAAGAAAATATCGTAAAACTTTTATAAAGTACAGATTGAGTGTTTTACAATAAATTATATCCCTATTTGGATTCTACATGTTGATGTGGATCAAGAACAATTATATCTTGGTTTAATAAACCTAAAAATGTCGCATTTGGTATTAAATCGATCATCACCGTCTTTGAGATAAAGAGGCCATGTTTCACACCTGTTTTGATACTATTGAGGGATAATTTTTAGAAAATTCATAAACTCTATATGATCCATTATGATGGACTTGAAAAGATTTTTAGGTTATATAAAACTAGAGGAAAAATTATCATTGGTATAAAATATTGGATCCTAGATAATCATGAGTTATGATTTATGTGTCA
Organism: Viscum album; assembly: GCA_963277665.1. Taxonomy (NCBI): domain Eukaryota; kingdom Viridiplantae; phylum Streptophyta; class Magnoliopsida; order Santalales; family Viscaceae; genus Viscum; species Viscum album. The sequence continues at coordinate 1,157,957,425 of OY728162.1, forward strand.
TTTATAATGTATCACTTCCATGATCACATTTCTCCATTTTATATTATTGTTGTCTTATATACTCTAATTATGAATATTCCCTATTTATTTCAATGGTGTTAAATAGGAGAAACAATGCCAACATAAATTGTGATAAAAAATGTGATTATTTCCCTAATTATATAAATAAATTTATGGTAGTAGGAGTAGATAACTTCTAGAATAACTGGATTAAATGACTCAAATTAAGAATAATAAAAGAATAATTTAGAATTACCTCCATCTCCAAAGAATGAAAATGTGTCAGTAAATTCTATTATATGAAAAGTACTCTTACTATTAGTTTATCATCTGGATCACCTTATCATGGAAAAATTTATTAAATATATTGATATGATATTCTTTTTCTTCTAGTGCTTAAAACAAGATAATATCATTCTAAAAATTAATCTCTTAAAGGGTGAACCTGATTAGTGTTGGAAGCCCATCAAGAACATGATGTATGAAGAGTAAATTGATTCTATAGAATTATAATGATTCAATGAACGTTATTTCAATAAATATTTTCCTCAAACTCACTATCCTTACATGAATTGGGATTACCTTAGAATGAATAAAAAGGATGACGAGTTAACTAGGGAATATGAGGATTATATAATAATTCCTAAACTATATTACCTATCTATTTATTCTAAAAAAATGAATGTAAGGTAGAAAATTTCATTAGTTTATTAATTTTGAGCTTACTAAAATCTTTTTTAATTTAATATTTTAAAATATATGAATATATATTTTTGTTGTCCCCTCAATGTCGATATGCATATTGAAGTGTCTCAGTAGTTACATGGTATATGATATAAAAAACCAATGGGAATTCATTTAGGAGGATTGAATGGTAATTATGATGGTGGAAATAAAACCCAACATCCTATACGTCAAAATTTCGGAAGAATCATCCATGATACTTTTACAAGTGAACTAAGAGATGATTCAAAATTGGTAGAGAGGGGAATCCAGATAATTAATACCGAATAGATATGAAGAAACCCATTAATGTGATGGAAGAAAAGATAATTTATGTCAACACATAGTTTTTGTTATTGTTTTTATACTATAAAATTCATCTGCATCATACGGTCCAATGCCCTATGATAATGGGTTTCATAAAAAATATGTGATAAAAAAACATCAAAGGTGTAGAGAATAAGAAAAGGTATATTCTAAAACTTATATTGAGGTGGATCCCAAAAATAATGTGGTGAAAGGTACAATTTTTATTCATAATAAAATTTTAAACATACAATTTGATTTGTGTTATATGCATTCTTTAATATCATGTAGGATTAGTAGAACTATGTAAACACCACCTCAAAACATGTGGGTTGAGATATTTGTAAGGAAAAAACATATCAACTATTGTCTCCTACGTATATAAATCATACATAGTCAATTTATGCTGACTAAAACACCCATAAATGCATTTCCTATATCCGTTAGTGGTGTGTGGTTATATATTTTTTCATGTATTGGATGTCCTGATATAATATCAAAATATGGAGATTACTCCTCGCATCCCAAGTCATCGTCCAAACATGTACAGTTTTAAAGAGGAGGTTGAATCTTAATTGGAATTTTCTTATTAAGGACATATATTTATTTCCCTACGAGAAATCCTTTGGAGCACAAATTACTGATACAAATAATAGAATCATGCTTGCAGAAATTCCCATTTTGATGGATCACATAGTTGTATTGCTTGAAGATTCGTTGGGATTTCCTCCTAACTGAGAGGATGAGTTCGAAATTGATCTTATACCTAGATCTCTTCATATATCTATGTATACTTACATAATTAACAACATTGAGTTAGAATAAATAGTTAATAAATAATAATTTATTATGGAAATTGTTTTTATTTTCCAGAGTGCTTCACAATGGGGTGCGCCAGACATCTTATTAATGAAAAAGGATAGTTCAATATGCCTCCATATTAATTATTGTGAGCTACAAAAATCATTAGAAGAAAAAATTATCCCCTACAACAGATAGACGACTTGTTCGATCAATTATGTGGGGTCCTTTATTTCTCTATGGTGTAACATCATTCAGTATATCACTAATTAATGTTAGATATGGAAAATTTTCCAAAAACTAAATGCAAATAAGGTATTGAATCTACAAGTTATTATTGAATACCTTTATACTCTCTAATTCTCTATCAATATTCACTAAATTAATTAAAATATTTCTTATAAATTAACTCAACAAATCTATGGTATTATTTATATATGATATTCTTGTATACTTCAAATGTAAGGAGCATCATGAGGTGAATTTGAATATTTTTCAAAAAAATTTACAAAACGAGAAGATGTTTGTAATGTAAATTAAATGTGGGATGTGGAATGTGGGAATATCATTATTGTGGAATTTTATCTCTAGAAAAGGGATATATATAGACTCTTGATGGAAAAATTTCATTTATGAGTGGACAAGACCAATATATTTAATAGATAACTATATTTTCACTGCAATAGCAGTGTATTACCACTAACTTGTGAGGATATTATCAGTATTTTTAAACATACTAAACAACATGAATTTGAATGGAGTAATGTTTTACTAGAATTGTGAAGGTGAATACAGTTTTACATAATTGAAAAAGAGGATTTTAACTATAATAGTACGCACACTACCCAAAAGTGTGATATTGAATGAGTGTACACTGCTGCTTTAAAATAAGGAATATGATATATAATGAAGAAAAATGATTGTCATAGATAATAAATCAAGGAAATTGGATGGTAAAGAGTAGAACTGTCCAACATATGATTTTTAGTTGGCTAAAATGATCTTAATTTTTAATTTTTTTGGTATTATATCGATTGGGAGAAGTGTGTAATATATAAAGATCATAATTTTCTTGTGATTATTTTCAAATAAAAGTAGGATAATATGAACTAGAGAATATGGTTAGATATGACCAAGGACTAAGAATACATCAACCACTAAAATTCTTGTAAATAAAATAGAGTTGTGGATTCTCCAAGTAGAAAATATTTGATAACCTTATCAATGATGATAATTCATAAAGATGTAATATTTTTATACATGAATATGATGTAAATTTGTATCATCGATAAAGGAACATCATAATTACTTTTATAAAAGATTATTCAACCATTCCTTTTCGAGAAGATAAAGGTTTCTCAAAGCGATGTTCTAGAAATTAATATAAGGGATGCTGCTTTTCAGAAAATGGAATCCTCATAGTTCAAAAATTGATGATGAATGAGTTGCATGATTCGGGTCAAAACTATGTGTAATATCTAATCTTGAGATAATGAATGATATTTAGAAATTTTCACATATCTTAGCAATGTCGAGCCACTGAGGAATCAAAAGGATGTATCGAGATCTCTACGGGAACTATTACTTGGAGATTATAAAGATATATATATCATAGAATATATATCAATGTTTCTAACATGTCATAAAGTGAAATATAAATTGAGAAAGTCCAATGGGATGATTTAACCATTACACATAAAAATATTAAAATGTGAAAAGCTAACCATTTATGTTTTCACTTGATTTATGAATTCATCTAGAGGAAACAACGCTCTATAGATTTTAGTGGATCATATAATAAAAACTACTCGTTTCTTCTGTATTTGGGGGAACTTCTCACTTGATCAACATACAAGGGCATACATATAATCAGTAGTGAGTCTATATGAGAAACAATTATCAATTGTATCTGATAGAAATATGAAATTTACAACCATGTTATAGAATATTATATAACATGATTCAAATAATGATTAGGAATTAAGGATGAATTATCAGCTAAAAACTAACAGTAAATATGAGCAGACTATCCAAAAAATGCGCGGAAATGATGAAAGCATGAATAATGAACTATAAAGGGGAATTGGGTAAGAATATTCATCATGCCAATTTCTCATCAAATATTAGTTTCCATTATGCTTCCAAATGAATCCATATGAATCCATTTATAGTTATATATTTATAAAACCTACATGTTGGGTTGATTTTGGAAAATACAATCATTTTGGAACTTAATTAGTAAATAAAATGGTAAATGTATCAATACCATGTAGCAAAACATCAAATCACCTCAAATTTGGAAGAAGAGCTATGGTGACAATAATTGATTAAACCTGTAGTTTGAGGCAGGATACAATGTAACGACCCGAGATTTCATGTTTCGCGTAATGATATGTTTCCCTTTAACTAGACCATCTTTCTAACAAAAAAATGAAAATAAACGAAAACCCATAGCAACAAGCATGAATGAAATACTCCTTTATTAAGAAACACCTTGACGATTACAACTCCCCACGATAAAAACATCACTAACCAAAGATCCCAACCAAGAACCCAATTACAACGATGGGAAGACTACTTAGAACTACTAGGAGCCCGAGAATGCGGTAGGGATTTCTAGCATCCATCATAAGGAACATAAGAATTGCTGAAGCCACCGCGACCGTGCTCAGCACCAAGGGGATCACGCGAACCATCTTCTTTTTCTCCTTTGGTCACTTGGAGCAAGGGACACCTGAGACCACACCCTTTTAGAAGCACCAAAGATGACCGTTGGACCTCAAACGGCCACAAGTCTGACCGTTGGACCTCAAACGGCCATACATCCGACCGTTGGTTCCCAAAGAATCCAATGTTCATTTTGACCAATGGAATAAAATCAGAATGATAATTGTGTTTTGTTTTGCTTTAATTTCTTAAAGTGTCATCAATGTTAATTATGTTTTCCCAAAATGTTAAACTCTAGTTTATGTTCCGAAACGGAAAAAATCAATATTATGGTTTTCGTCCATGATACATATTAATTTGAACAATTGAACTTTTATTTTCTATTTATATCAAACTGGATGAATTTCTTTTTTGAGTTATATATTTATATCGCATCAAAATTAGACATATTATCTTCCCTATAATTCGACCTTTGTTAATTATTGTGGAAACTATATTAAATTATGGTTTTATCTACAAATCTTGCATCTTTAAGTTTACACAATTCTTTTAAGAAACCAATTTATTTTCCCTCCTTAAAAGAGTGTATCCGAATGTTTTCATCAAATTGTAAATTGAGAAAAACATTATGTAAATCAGCAAAGTAAAAATAATTAAATAAATAAACAAATAAATATATTTTGATGCTTTATTTAATTGATTAAATGACCCTTTAAATTTTCCAAAATATAATAATTATGGTTTAAAAATAATATACTTAATATAATGAAAATTTTTTGTATTTTAAAACAGGATATATATATATACATATGTTTATATAATAAGATGTTTTATTAAATCAATTGAAAAATGACTTTTATTAAAATAATGAAAGTTAATTTAATAATTGGGTGTAATAATGTTGTATTAAATTAATAATAATATTATTAATAGAACGATTTTAATTTTTTTAAAGAAAAACCTGTAGAAACCGCGTTTTAAACCGCGGCGAACCACACTCGTCCGATCCTCTCCTCCCCTTATCGCAACCGTCAATTTCTTTTAATACCGCGTCAGCTCCGGGCCGTCCGATCTCTTCCTCTTGTAATCCCTGTCGTCCATTTCTTTTTCGCGTTTTCCTCCTTCCGTTTTCTTCTTCCTCCCCCACATTCGCCTGGTTTTTCTTCTCCCTCGTGCGTTGTCGAACCAGTAGCATAGGGCCCCGTTTTCTCCCCTAGGCCGGTGCGTAGCCCTGTTGTTCCCTCTTTTCCACAGCCGACGCAGACACCTCGCCTCGGCTGAAGACTCCCCGAAGTCTTCTTCTTCATCTTTTTTTTAAACCCCCTGTTGCACCGAAGGCCGAAAGGGCCGGCTCCCCAGATCTCTTCGGCTTTTGGACTCCAGTTGCTGGATCGTCTTCCTCTCCACCTCCTCGTCGATCAGGTAAGGGTAAAGTTTTGAGGTTTTGTTGCGGTTCATGTTTGAGTTCCGTTTTTATATATATACCCATATATATATATATGTGTTATGTATATATACATCCTGTGGCTATGCACCTGATTCCACTTGCTTCGTTGTCTTCCTCTCCTCCTCTCCATTCTGGTAAGGTCGTGTTTTGTTTTCATAAGTTTTTTCAAGCTTCGGGTTATATATATATATACTTACATACATGTTATGCATATATGTATCACTTCTGAATTTATATCATCGGTTCCTCTTGCCCTTTTTTTCTTCTCTCCAAGCAAGGTAAGATGCGGGTTTTAATTTGGTGTGGTTTTGACAAGCTTCGGCTTATATACATGTATATATATTAACATGATATATATATATTTTCGGGTGTGTGTGAAACTGTTACAAAACCCAGGCCCTGAAATCTACCTCTCGGCTTAGGGAATCGGTTGGGAGCAAGGGGGAAGAACCTATTCTTTGATTCCTACCATTTTTACAAGTTTTATATAGTTATACACTTGTCGTATAATTTTGTATAATAAATATACATGACCATATAAACCGGTTTTAACTATTCTTAGAACAGATCTTGTCAGCCCCTCGGTGAAAACCTAAAATTGGGAGTAAGGGTTCGAAGGTTCTGTTTTATTTGGGTGAGGATTCCTTTCTCACACCTTGTGTTTATTTATGTGTGTATATATATATACACATATATATAAGATAATAAATTCATGTATACCACCATTCCTCAGTGTATATACCCTGTTTTTTTTATTTTCGCCTATAATAAATGGAAATTTTTAGTAATTGAATGAATAGGTAAAGATATGCAACTGAATGAAGTTTATTGTTGTTGTATATGGATACACGTATGTGCATATACATTAATACAAACTTAGCATCCATGTTTGAAATTTATCACAAAATAGCATGATGAAGTTTACGAGTTGGTTTGATTTCAAAATCATTCTCGAAATTGAAAATTTTCATTTATCACTGCTTTGGATAATCAGGATTTTTCTAAAAATGGATAGTATAGACTTCTTGAACATTTATAATTGCATATATGTACTAATAGGTATGTACTCATGTTTATTTAAAGTGATAATGGAAGAGTTTACACAATTATATATATGATTCCCCAAGATGGATTTGATTATGCACATTGTAACCTCAACTGCCTATGTTAAACACTTTTGATATCCATTTATCATCATAAGTGTAAGTTACGAACAACCCTTCTTTAATTGGGTATTATGATGTTATGTAATGTTAAGTGTTATGTTTATTTTCTCGAAAACCCATGTTTTTTTCAAATGTTAAGATAACTGGTTATGTGCTCGATGTTTTAGCATGCATGTCATCTTGTTTTTCATGATAGAACTGTTTTCATGTTATGAACACATATGTGAAAAAAATGGGATTCAATTATGAATGAATGAAATCCTATGAATGTATGACCATGTCAAGATATGTGAGGGATGTATAGGACTTACATGTGACGGGTGCGCCTGGAATTATATAGCGCAACAAGAATGATGTGACGGGTGCGCCCGGAATTATACAGCGCTCCAATGCATTGGGTAAAGCAATAGTCTCATGAGGCGAACATGTGCGACGGTCTTGGCAGTTAGCCTTGACTTGTGCTAAAGAAACAGGGCGGGTGGTGAGCCTCGACCTGTTAAGTATGTTACACGGTCATGATGAAAAGTCATGACAAAGTCCAGGATTATACATTCCCTCTACATGTAATGATAAAGGTTAACCAGGGGTTTGTTCAACTAACAAGACAACCCCTAGTTGAAAGCTCCCAAGATCATGAAGATGTACTTATATAACAAGAACTATTTTTCATATGGTAAACTGTTAGATGAACTGCACTTTACTCATGAACCATGATATGCATGTTTCCCTGCTTAGCCATAGAATTCTTTTAGAATTGAAGTAACCTTGTTTTAACTTTATGCATTGCTTATATTGCGCACTCTGATCATGTTTACATTAGAGCTCATTTCAAGTATGTGCTTCTTTGTGCAAGTGGTTTTCAAAGAAAGATGGATTTCGTGTTTTTAAGAAATGATAATGTTTTAGCAAAGTATTTTTATTCTTTTCAAAATGACTTATTTAAGAAAGGATTTTCTTAAAAATATTTTTTAAAACCCCTTACTAGGCATTTTTGCTCACCCTACGTTTTGTTTAAAATTTTTCAGGCACGGTTGATATTAATGAAGCTTATCAGAAGCAGCTGGTTTCCCAGAATCCCGAGCCTCGCGATCTTCTGTAGGAATGAGACATGATATTTAATTTGTAATGATGTGATGTTAAGTATATCATGTCTCATTAAGCACCCTTAGTTTGGGGGTCGCTACAGTTGGTATCAGAGGATGGGTTCAAGAAACTCTGGAAAACCAGGTGATATAAATATATTGCTAAGACTAACTAAGTAAAAATAATTTTCAGATGGCTGATGTACCTACCGACCTTTTATCACTCCCCATCGAGGCTCTAGTGAACATTATATCTCTATTCAGCCGTGAAAACTTCCTGAACTATGCTCACATTCGCATGACATGTAAGCACTTGTACGATGTGTCGAACTCATCTAGGGTGCTTAGTCTCCACCGGGGAATGGGGATAAACTATCTCCTAATGATGATGACTCAGTTTCCCTCGTATGCATGTCGGGGAAGGTATCACGAAGGACTCTTCCGAGTGTTTACAACTGGCGAAGAATTTGGCACAATGCTAGATAACCCTTTCTACGAAGCTGCTGCTGCCGGAGACCTCCGAGCAGCTTATCTGTGCCAGGTCCTGCACTATGGCTTTTGGGGCTAGTTAATGGACTTCGGAGCGTTGGAGAATGAGTCCACTCGTGTGTCTCTTAGGCAAGAAGTGTACACCAGCGTTTCCCAACTCCACACCCCTCACGCTAAACTCAGGAGGCATTATAAATGTTCCCATGAGTTTAGTCCTGTATGTTCATCCTGTGTTTGGTTTGTGGAGTTAGAGAGTTTCGCCTCTCTTTGTGGTGTCCGTCTGGAAAACTCATACATTAATGTGTAAACTTTATTAATTAAAAAGTTTATGATCCCATTCTTCTTAGTATTGTTAAGTGACCTCTCTTGTATACCTTTTCTTCCAGATGGCAGGTCAGATGAACCTCTCGTCTCTACCTGACGAGTTGGTAGAGGTTATCTTGATCAGAACTTGTATGGTGGACTTTCCCTCTTTTCTCCACCTACAAGGGTCCTGTCAACATCTTCTGGACATAGCGAACAGTCCGGAAATTCTCCGCGCATTTCAGGAGAATGAACATGTGATTCACCTCCTTGCCACCACCCAGCTCCCCTACTATAGGCGAAGGGGGAGATACCATGAAGGGCTTTTTCAGTGTTTCTCTATGGCACGGAACTTCTCCGCCAGAGCTTGCTTTCTCAAAGCAGCTCAGGATGGCCACCTCAATGTCGCCTACATGTTCCAGATCCTGAACGTCAGCCTTATCAATCGCGTCGTTCCCCTTGACTACCTCGAGCGTGATGAAGTTCGAAGGGTTACTAGGGGATTCGTCCGCTCGGACATCTCAGAGCTGTTTATTGCACGGGCCTCCTTGTGGAAGTCTGTGTGTAGTGCCCATGAGCAGGAGTACAAGTCTTATTGCTCAAAGTGTATCTGGGTCAGGGAAACAGCGGAGTTGTGTACCAGTTTAGGGGTTTCGTTAACCGAGCCAGGCCTTCAGTTTTGGTAATATTGTGCGACCGAGTTTTTTTTCTTGTCTTTTTATGAATAGAATTGCGAGGACGCAATTCTATGAAGGGGGAGATGATGTAACGACCCGAAATTTCATGTTTCGCGTAATGATATGATTCCCTTTAACTGGACCATCTTTCTAAAAAAATGAAAATAAACGAAAACCCATAGCAACAAGCATGAATGAAATACTCCTTTATTAAGAAACACCTTGACGATTACAACTCCCCACGATCAAAACATCACTAACCAATGATCCCAACCAAGAACCCAATTACAACGATGGGAAGACTGCTTAGAACTACTAGGAGCCCGAGAATGCGGTAGGGATTTCGAGCATCCATCATAAGGATCATAAGAATTGTTGAAGCCACCGCGATCGTGCTCAGCACCAAGGGGATCACACGAACCATCTTCTTTTTCTCCTTCGGTCACTTGGAGTAAGGGACACCCAAGACCACACCCTTTTATAAGCACCCAAGATGACCGTTGGACCTCAAACGGCCACAAATCTGACCGTTGGACCTCAAACGGCCATAAATCCGACCGTTGGTTCCCAAAGAATCCAATGTTCATTTTGACTGATGGAATAAAATCAGAATGATAATTGTGTTTTGTTTTGCAATAATTTCTTAAAGTGTCATCAATGTTAATTCAGTTTTCCCAAAATGTTAAACTCTAGTTTATGTTCTGAAACGGAAAAAATCAATATTATGGTTTTCGTCTATGATACATATTAATTTGAACAATTGAACTTTTATTTTCTATTTATATCAAACTCGATGAATTTCTTTTTTGAGTTATATATTTATATCGCATCAAAATTAGATATATTATCTTCCCTATAATTGGACCTTTATTAATTATTGTGGAAACTATATTAAATTATGGTTTTATCTACAAATCGTGCGTCTTTAAGTTTACACAATTCTTTTAAGAAACCAATTTATTTTCCCTCCTTAAAAGAGTGTATCCGAATGCTTTCATCAAATTGTAAATTAAGAAAAACATTATGTAAATCAGCAATGTAAAAATAATTAAATAAATAAACAAATAAATATATTTTGATGCATTCTTTAATTGATTAAATGACCCTTTAAATTTTCCAAAATATAATAATTATGGTTTAAAAATAATATACTTAATATAATGAAAATTATTTGTATTTTAAAACAGGATATATATATATACATATGTTTATATAATAAGATGTTTTATTAAATCAATTGACATATGACTTTTATAAAAATAATGAAAGTTAATTTAATAATTGGGTGTAATAATGTTGTATTAAATTAATAATAACATTATTAATAGAATGATTTTAAGTTTTTTTAAAGAAAAACCTGTAGAAACCGCGTTTTAAACTGCGGCGAACCACACCCGTCCGATCCTCTCATCCCCTTATCGCGGCCGTCAATTTCTTTTAATACCGCGTCATCTCCGGGCCGTCCGATCTCTTCCTCTTGTAATCCCTGCCGTCCATTTCTTTTTCGCGTTTTCCTCCATTCGTTTTCTTCTTCCTCCCCCGCATCCGCCTGGTTTTTCTTCTCCCTCGTGCGTTGTCGAACCAGTAGCATAGGGCCCCGTTTTCTCCCCTAGGCCGGTGCGTAGCCCGGCTGTTCCCTCTTTTCCACAGCAGACGCAGACACCTCGCCTCGGCCGAAGACTCCCCGAAGTCTTCTTCTTCATCATTTCTTTAAACCACCTGTTGCACCGAAGGCCGAAAGGGCCGGCTCCCCAGATCTCTTCGGCTTTTGGACTCCGGTTGCTGGATCGTCTTCCTCTCCACCTCCTCGTCGATCAGGTAAGCGTGAAGTTTTGAGGTTTTGTTGCGGTTCATGTTTGAGTTTCGTTTTTATATATATACCCATATATATATATATATGTGTTATGTATATATACATCCTGTGGCTATGCACCTGATTCCACTTGCTTCGTTGTCTTCCTCTCCTCCTCTCCGTTCTGGTAAGGTCGTGTTTTGTTTTCTTAAGTTTTGTTTAAGCTTCGGGTTATATATATATATATACGTACATACATGTTATGCATATATGTATCACTTCTGAATTTATACCATCGGTTCCTCTTGCCCTTTTTTTTCTTCTCTCCAAGCAAGGTAAGATGCGGGTTTTAATTTGGTGTGGTTTTGACAAGCTTCAGCTTATATACATGTATATATATAAACATGATATATATATATTTTCGGGTGTGTGTGAAACTGTTACAAAACCCAGGCCCTGAAATCTCCCTCTCGGCTTAGGGAATCGGTTGGGAGCAAGGGGGAAGAACCTATTCTTTGATTCCTACCTTTTTTAAAAGTTTTATATAGTTATACACTTGTCGTATAATTGTGTATAATAAATATACATGACCATATAAACCGGTTTTAACTATTCTTAGAACAGATCTTGTCAGCCCCTCGGTGAAAACCTAAAATTGGGAGTAAGGGTTCGAACGTTCTGTTTTATTTGGGTGTGGATTTTTTTCTCACACCTTGTGTTTATTTATGTGTGTATATATATATACACACATATATATAAGATAATAAATGCAAGTATACCACCTTTCCTCAGTGTATATACCCTATTTTTTTTATTTTCGCCTATAATAAATGGAAATTTTTAGTAATTGAATGAATAGGTAAAGATATGCAACTGAATGAAGTTTATTGTTGTTGTATATGCATACACGTATGTGCATATAAATTAATACAAACTTAGCATCCATGTTTGAAATTTATCACAAAATAGCATGATGAAGTTTACGAGTTGGTTTGATTTCAAAATCATTCTCGAAATTGAAAATTTTCATTTATCACTGCTTTGGATAATCAGGATTTTTCTTAAAATGGATAGTATAGACTTCTTGAACTTTTATAAAGTCATATATGTACTAATAGGTATGTACTCATGTTTATTTAAAGTGATAATGGAAGAGTTTACACAATTATATATATGATTCCCCAAGATGGATTTGATTATGCACATTGTAACCTCAACTGCCTATGTTAAACACTTTTGATATCCAATTATCATCATAAGTGTAAGTTATGAACAACCCTTCTTTAATTGGGTATTATGATGTTTTGTAATGTTAGCTGTTATGTTTATTTTCTCTAAAACCCATGTTTTTTTCAAATGTTAAGATAACTGGTTATGTGCTCGATGTTTTAGCATGCATGTTATCTTGTTTTTCATGATAGAACTGTTTTCATGTTATGAACACATATGTGAAAAAAATGGGATTCAATTATGAATGAATGAAATCCTATGAATGTATGACCATGTCAAGATATGTGAGGGATGTATAGGACTTACATGTGACGGGTGCGCCCAGAATTATATAGCGCAACAAGAATGATGTGACGGGTGCGCCCGGAATTATACAGTGCTCCAATGCATTGGGTAAAGCAAGAGTCTCATGAGATGAACATGTGCGACGGTCTTGGGAGTTAGCCTTGACTTGTGCTAAAGAAACAGGGCAGGCGATGAGCCTCGACCTGTTAAGTATGTTACACGGTCATGATGAAAAGGCGTGACAAAGTCCAGGATTATACATTCCCTCTGCATGTACTGATAAAGGTTAACCAGGGGTTTGTTCAACTAACAAGACAACCCCTAGTTGAAAGCTCCCAAGATCATGAAGATGTACTTATGTAACAAGAACAGTTTTTCATATGGTAAACTGTTAGATGAACTGCACTTTACTCATGAACCATGCTATGCATGTTTCCCTGCTTATCCATAGAATTCTTTTAGAATTGAAGTAACCTTGTTTTAACTTTCTGCATTGCTTATATTGCGCACTCTGATCATGTTTACATTAGAGCTCATTTCAAGCACGTGTTTCTTTGTGCAAGTGGTTTTCAAAGAAAGATGGATTTCGTGTTTTTAAGAAATGATAATGTTTTAGCAAAGTATTTTTATTCTTTTCAAAAGGACTTATTTAAGAAAGGGTTTTCTTAAAAATGTTTTTTAAAACCCCTTACTGGGCATTTTTGCTCACCCTACGTTTTGTTTTAAATTTTTCAGGCACGGTTGATATTAATGAAGCTAATCAGAAGCAGCTAGTTTCCCAGAATCCCGAGCCTCACGATCTTCTGTAGGAATGAGACATGATATTTAATTTGTAATGATGTGATGTTAAGTATATCATGTCTCATTAAGCACCCTTAGTTTGGGGGTCGCTACATACAAGGTGTTCTTGCATATATTACAATGGAAAGAGTCATCATATTTGGGATGAAAGAAAAGATAAGTCCCAGGTATATCAAACTATTTGAGATTAACGACCACATCAGATTTATGGCCAATCAACTAGAAATACAACCTATTATATCTCAAGTTCATGACATTTTCCACATATCCCTCCAGAGGAAGTACATATGAGATCACTCATATATATTAAAGTTATAGATAGTAAAACGTTAAAATTATCTATATTTGGAGGATTAGATGGTGATGTTATTGGACCATAGAAACACCATTATATGAATTAAAAAATTCACCTAGTTGAAGTACATTGGTGAAAATTTAAGTATAAGGATACGACTACAGAATTGAAATATGAAATAATGTATATTTTCCCTAATATGTTTTCATTATAGTTTTTATAAAAAAGGTTTGATGGAAATTTTTTATAAGGGGGAAGAATGTATAAACCTATAATTATACCAATTAAATTACTCTTCTTATAATCATTTGATAATTAGTAATATAGTATTATGTACATTCATCACATGATGAAACCCAAATTATGTTACTATAATATTTTGATAATTAATTTTTTAGAATAAAAATTTCCATAAAAATTGAAATTATTATATTCGAAAAAAATGGGAAATAAGACAACTAAAAAAATAGAAATTTGGATCTACTCAAACCTCCATAATAACTAAACTAATGAACAATAATGTATAAATGTGGGAAAACACTATTAATTCAATATGTTTTTAAAAAATTAAAATATATAACATTGGGTGAAATATAATTGAATGAATAATTAATGATATATGATGTATTTATAGTAATTTTGGCACTCATATGCTCATTTCAAATATGGCCATTGAAATAATAATCGAACCATTAGTATATTAATGTAACCGTTGTAACTTTAAGATGATGATTAAAAAAGTTATATTAATGTTATGAATAGTAACCTAAAAATTAGAATATTATCCTCTCCTATGGAAGAGTAAAATAGTATTAAGGTATCCAATATAATGAAAATATGCCATATTTATACTATTTACATTTAAATAAATGTTTAAAAAATGATGAATTATCTTTTTATATTATTATAAAAGCTAAATTTATCAATTTCACTTTTATAAATGATATAATGATTTAAAAAAACATAATATTTGTAAAATGGATTTATAAATTAATAATAATATTTAATATATTGACAATATAATTTTATGAGACCATAAATGTTTTTTTCGATGGGTCCGATAATTGGTCATAAATATAAAATTTGTATTTTTAAAATAAATGAAGATTTTATTTAATATTAGGTTTACCATATTTATGAAATTATTTTCATAAAAATGATTTCATTTTTTAAATCTAAACAATGTAAAATGGTCATAATAAATTTTTGGTATTTGTCTAAAATTGTTCAATTGTTTGTGGGAAGTGAAATACCATAAAATAAGTTATTTAACATAATAATATTAATACCTGAATTTTTGAGACATCGATGACCTAAGCACCAAATCTTTTAAAATCTCATACACCATTTACTATATATAGTCACAAAAATCATCATTATTGGTATTTTTCAGCTAATATAACAATATAAGGAATAAAATATTAAAAACTTCCATGTCCTCGTCATATAAATTTCACCCCTACTAATCATGTCATATAAGACTTAGATTTTGATGAATAATAGAACATATACATTCTCAATCCTCTCCACAATGTCCTAGTGAAACTGGTCTCATGTAATACATTTCCTAGGATCCATAAGGGGTATCCTAAAAAGAGAAAACCAATGAGAGATGAAACTCAAATATTTTATATTTTATTACTCTACTACCACCCCCATATATCATCCACCCACTAAAAAATAGTAAAATTAGTATCCTAAATATAATTATATTTCATTATTATTCTTAAATTACAATCTAATACCCTCCCTTCATTCATTTCAGAAATTATATTGTTTTTTTTCTGAATATGGTTGGTTACCTACCTCCAGGAACAACATACTTTGTTTTTCTCGACCCCCTTCAAGGATATATATAAAACATATTATAGTTTAAATGATTATAAAAAGTATATCAAAAAATATTCAAATATATTTTATGTTTTAATAATGATTTAATTAAAAAATATAAATCTAGATTGTGATTGTTGGTAAAATGGAATAAATTAACAAACAACAAAAATATAATTGTTTTTACTCTTAAAATCATATTTATATAGAAAGAAATATAGGTATTTGGCTCAATTATAATTTATAAGAGAAAATAAATTATATTCAATTTAATTTCTATATTTTTATTCCAATTATACAAAAAAATCTATAATTATTCACTAGTGATCCATCCTTGAAATCATGAAATAAGAACCCACTGAAACAAAAAATTGAACATTATATCTCACTAGAATTTTTATAAATGAACATAAAAAAGTGTACAAAATATAATTTATATGTAAAATGGTTTGAATTAATCAATTAATTAATAAAAGTTTATTATCTAGGAAATTTTGTTAATATAGAGATTAATTATGGAACCTAAGGTGACAGATATCTCTATACCACCCTTTTATTTTCTTTATATCCTCTATCTCTCTAGCTCACTTTATCAGTATTTTAGGTTATGGAATGATTATAAATTATATATATATATATATATGTATGTATCTTACATATAAACCTATATTATTATCCCTTGTTTTTATGGGGTAATATAAATATTATGCTTAATCCTAAAAGTAATTATTTAAAAACAAACCTTATTATGGGGAACATTGCTATCCCTTAATCATTTTATGTAACACAAATTTATTGTATTTTTTCCAATTCGGGATTTAATTAAATAATGGTATTCTTTAGGAATAAACATTTTAGTTTACCTCCATATTTCCAAAAAAAATTTATATAGACTTTCTCTAAAATAAATTCACCAATTCTTTAAAACACCTTTTTAATGTTCATTTCAATACCAAATTCCCTAGCATATCTAATGATAATTTTTTCCAAATGAACAAAATATTTTGAAAACATTTCATATTTGAAATGATATGAATATTGGAAATATATAATTCCATATTATCAATGAAATATTTATGAAATAACTTTTGATTCTGATATGATGACATATTATGAAAGCCATTTATTTTCAGTGGTAAAACTTACATTTGTGACTTGTGATTGATTTACTTTTTCGGAGCACATAGGAATGTACATATTTTTATGTGATTACCTAGAGTGACCTTTGATGGATTGGAAAATGATTTTTTATCATGATATGATATGTATGTGATTAATGAGTAAACCAAATACATGATTTTACTTAATACGCCATGTGATGTGGTCATGGTAATTATCCTTGACTTATGGTTTTGTTAAGTTAAATGTTTCTTCCAAGTTCTTATGTTTCCATTGTCTTACTATTCCATGTTCTTTGTGCTATAAATATGTTTATTATTGATCCCATTATTTTATGTTATCTTTTTGTGCCTCACGACTCATATTCTATCCATTATTACCATGTTGATTCCCTTAATAGGATTTAATGTCCATCAATTTATTTTATATATTACCCCAATCATCCTATATAGATTAAGTTTATAAAAGAGAATTGGGGGCTCATTATGAAGGATACACTAAATATGAAGCATTTTAGTTTCTATTTTATTTTTTATGAACCTATTATTCCAAATATAATAGGCCTCACTATCATTAGGGTAGGTTTATTGGATGTTTATGTGAGAAATTATGTTATTAATAACGTAAAATGAATAGTTAAAAACATATTATTTAATTATAAAATTGGATTATTCTATTCTCATATTCTTAAAAATATTTCCTATAATATCCATAGAAAATAATACTAGACAACTTATTGAAAAAGAAAATGACTTTTTAATCTTGTAGAACAACTCTTATCATTATGAAATGATTATCTTTTAAATAATAAGTATAGATTAATTTTGTATTTTGATTATTTTATAATACCATAGAAGTAACTCATCTTGACATAAGAGAGTTTCCTATGGTGGAAAAATTTTAAAAACATAACTTCATAATCCTCACTCAACTCATTTCAATTCAGTTTATTCATAATTAGGCAGTTAAGATCAGCTTGACTTATAATGTATTTTCATCAATATTGTTTATGAAAATCAAATGAATAAATATTTTGATCACATTTGATGTTTACATATATTCTTACTTATAATTATCTACCTATACCTCAACTTGAAGATCAATTTCTCAAGATTAGATGTTGGATTTTATTAGTATAAAGTTATTATATGCCCAAATGGAAAGCATAAACATCCTTATATTCTACTTCCTCAAAAAAAGATTATAGAAGCATTATTGTATAGGATATAACTCCATAAGTATTTTCCTAAATAATTTACCTTATATAAATATAGTTTCTCTTCCTTCTAAATAAATAAAA
Organism: Viscum album; assembly: GCA_963277665.1. Lineage (NCBI taxonomy): Eukaryota > Viridiplantae > Streptophyta > Magnoliopsida > Santalales > Viscaceae > Viscum > Viscum album. The sequence continues at coordinate 1,157,975,738 of OY728162.1, forward strand.
TTATATAGGGGAAAATATTCATCTCCATAAATGAATTACCTTACAGGTATCTCAATTCTATTACATGAGTTAAATTCCCTATGTTTTTCAACATGTAGAACAATTTACTAACATGTTGTATCACATAGCTAAATTATCACATAGTATGTAAAATTCCTTTTAAAATTTTAAAACATGTGTATATAATTATACCTACACACCATCCAACCAATATACATTTAAGTCTATTTACATGGAAAATGGATCTATTTTATTAATCTCATATAAAATTGATACATATAAAAATGAGTTATCTTATTGATATCTCACATAACATAATTATATTTTTGTTATTTATAATTATACATGATCTAGAGATGTAATTACATATCTTCTATGAGTTAACATAGAGATAATTCAAATAATCTATGTGTTTCTCAATCATCTCCAAATCACCTCTTTATATCTTCAAATTATTATTGTAGTTATTAGAATAATTATAAAATCCTTCAATATATAGTTTCATGGTATTGTAGAATGTATAATACTCAAGTAAGAGTATTTCTATGAAAATGGATGGTTGTATAATTTTATGCATAATAAATCCCCATCTAGGTAATTTAATCAACGATTAATAGAATAAATCTTAATCGATTTGTAATGGGTGAATTATCTAATTAATGTGACTTCAATATTCTCTATCATATAGTTATTAACGTGAAATATAATGTATTCCTCAAAATTCTACTTTTATACATGTTATTCTACAAATTATTTATTAAAACATCTAATCAAAAGGGTTCTCTACCGCTATAACATGTCTAAAAATATTGGATAACATAACAATAATCTATTATATCGGTTGAAAATTTGAATAGGACCAGCTAATTATTCATGTTCACCCATATTCTTTTGTCTATTACTCAAGAGAATGGCCAATCCTCTTCATTCATTATCTCATATTGAATTACTTTATATTAAAAACCAAATCACATCTTCTTCAAATCCAAGGGAACTTTAATAACCTCATTTGGATTTATTTTCAATTTAAAATTACATTCAAATGTAATGTATCATTCTCCCACAAATTGAAAATAATTGGATATTAGGGAAAATGATGTTTTCCTCTTTAATGGAGTTATAGGTAGGAGTTTATAAAATTATTCCCCCTTAATTGAACATATTTGATGTGAAATACTCTCATTTGTAATATACTCTTCTAATTTAATGAAACTCATATTTAGACCATTTTCCTCTAACAACATTCCATGTTGACCAATTATTATATAAGAGAAGTGTGGAATCAAAATTTTGTTTAGAATAGTGTATGAACCCATAATCTTTATGTCTATATTGAATAACACATTATAGAGAACTTGTGTGATTGAATTTTAATGAAATCTTGTCCACACAGATCCAAAATTTGATACCAACTAAATTTAATTATCTAAATGATACAAACTGATATTCAAGATATTATAAACCAATACTCACTTGACCACACACATTAAAATCATTAAATCGGAAGGTATTTTTTCCAAATATGGTTACAAGGTCACTCCCCCTTGATAATCATAAAAAATATGAATTAATATAATGATGGGGGGATAAATATAATATTTAATCCATCATTTCATGATGGTATATTCATTGATCCTTGGAAGCATCACATCGTTTAGATTCCCATCCTCAATGGATGATCTCCACAATTCTTAAACATTAATTATATACTTCATAATACAAGCACAATTTATAATGGAATAATTTTAAAAACTAAAAAATATCAATATGGGCCATATGGATTAGACTTTTTTCCAAAATGACTAACACCTTTCTTGGAACTTCTAAGGGTCCTATTCAAGTTCACTCTTGATTCCTATCTGGTTTCCCAAATATATTCATGCTTAAGATGTATGATATACTCTTCCTATTGAAACTCCTTCATTACAAGAAAATTATTTTCCACAAAAACTAAATAAGGATGTTTTATTTCATAATTTTCTAGATTTCATAACATCTCTAACTAATATGTATATATGGTTAATAGAACATTAGTACCAAAATTTGTATTATTATTATATATTGATTCTATTTTTACATCAAAATTATTCATAATTGGATTTATGGGTGTTTTATCATTATTATTAAATATCACTTACTATTCAAGAAACAATGGCATACACTTTTATCAATATGAAATTCCTTCACAAAACATTTATACACATTTTTATAGTATTTATGCTACACTTTAGGGGTTGCCTTTTAACCACACCATATATTGAATCAAACACTATTCTAATATTCCAATCTCTCCCTTGAATGGACCTCTTTCTTGATACCATATTTCTCCCTTAATTATTTTATTTTTTTGACATATTATAATATTCCATGATGTGGAGTTTTTCCATAAAAAAATAATATCTTATCAAAATTTTTCTCCAACATTTAAAAATCCTTTACTGAATTCTTGGGAACATTTGATAAAAAAACTGTATTTTAAGAGTTTTCTCCCAGAAAACAACATTTAGCATATTTTAATTTTTCAAAGTATGATGTTGCACTCTCATATATTCATTATATAAATGATACATGGAACAATTATACTATCATTCATGAATGGAGTGATCATTAATTATTCAAACCTTATAGAAATTATCAAGTTATTAAGATATATTGTTACTTGATAGATCTTTATTTTTCTATAAGTTTTGGTTTTTTCCTATTTCTTTTTTCCTTTCATTAGATTTTCTTCACTGTATTCAATCATTCAAAAACATATATATACAAAAATATTATTCCAGCAATATAATGACCCAATGTTTAATCCATTGAAACTACATTCTTTTAATTTTTTCATATATTATAATCACCTAAAATCATAACCCAATTCCAAATCATGCATAAATTAAGTAAGAAATACTATATAACCATCTAACATTATTTTTCCACTTCTCTGATTTGAATTTCAAAAATCTGACATACACAATTGTGACCAGTAATATGTTGGGAGTTTGATTAGGAAAATTTAATTTTTTTGAATAGTAACTTACACTTATAAATATTAATGGAACTATTATGTATATTAATATGAACCTTATGAGTTGTAAATTTTTAAGTGAATAGTAACCTTACCAATGAAAGTATAAATAAAATCCATTTATCTTATAAGTGACAATATGGTTTTATTGGTATTTTTGGTAAGTCGTAAATATTTAATTACAATTTTATGATTAATTAAATAATTAAAATGAATGTTTGTTTTCAAAAAGTTTATTCATAAATAATTATTTTTATTTCATCTAATTATAAAATAATTTTAAGAGACCTTATTTAATTTTTCCATGTGCTAGAAAAGCTGTTTTAATTTTAAATTTTTTACTCTTTGAATAAATTATGAAGTTAATTAAAAAATAAATTTCTCATATTTATAATGATATTTTCCTAAAATGGGGTTTATTTTTTAATCCTACATGTTGATAAATGGTTGGGGTTATTTTTTGGTATTTTTATAAAATACATGATTTTTTGGTGAATAGTAAAATATGATAATTTACGATAAATGATGATTAAATTAATTTATGCATCATGAATGAGTCATAGATTATGTAAATGGCCATTGTTTCTAATTAACATTCCATCATTACTATTGTTTTAACAATAATCACGATTATTCATCATCTTGAGCAGAAAATTAAACAGATGATCAGAATAATCGGAAACCTCTCTTCTCCTCCACTATAAATACCACCCCTCATTACATCCTATCCTCACACCTCTAAATCCATTTTCCTAGTCCAAATTCTACTAAACTATCCTCCCTAATACTCTCCACTACGTCAAAGAGGTCTTGGTTTCATAAAAAGTACAAAACCTGTCCTATAAAGATATTCTCATGGAAGATATATTCAAAAGGTAAATTCCTCTTTTCTTTTCTTTTCTTTTCCTTTCATATTCCTTTATTCACAATTGTATCCTCACCTATTCTCATCCAAACATTTTCATAAAACCATTACCTTATATATAATTTAATTTTGTTATTCTAATGGAATATTTCATCATTATATCTCATTTCCACTCATTTTATACTAGAAATAAAAACACCATATGAGATGTGTTAATTTATCACATTCAAGGATGGTGGATTTTCAATTTATATTACGGTCTACATTTCTAGTCATGAATAAATTTTTATGGTTTAAATAAACTATAATATATTTATTATTTCTAATTTATGTTTCTAGAATCTTTTTTAAACATGATATTAATTTATAGTGAAAAATGGGTTTATTGTTATTAAAACCCCCAGTTTAGAAAAACGATTATCCTTAATGTTTTATATAATGATTCATCATTAATGAAAATAACCAAATTAATAATATAATAATTTAATCATATTTTTGTTCACTAATAACATATAACTCTAATTACATTAAACCATTTGAAACATACATGTATATCCTTACATATATATAGGTAAACCAATCATGAAAACCAAGGAAAGAAATGCTCCCAAAAAATGAAATTAATCTTCTTAAACCATCAAAAAGGTTATGGATGAACTTAATAAGGTTATAAAAAATCAATTAAATGAATAATAAATTCAATAAATATTAATTAATGAATGTAATCTAGTTATCCAGTACATTAAGATCAAGGGAAAGACACCATCAGACTTAAGGTAAGGGATTCTACCTGAACATCCATTATTCCTTCAGGATGATATATCATTATTTTTACCTAAATAAAGTTATCTATTATTTTTTTTACATATTATAAATTATGTTTGTGTTCTCCAAAATCATGTATCAAGACCCATTCAAAATTGTATTTCAGGGATATACATGTTTTAAGTGGTTCCCTTCCCAATACTTTCTAATAAGAAAACATGTTCAAGGGAACTTCCTGAAATCTTACCCAATTTGTAGTTCACTTTATATTCCATTTTAATCCAAATTATTTTATGGGTCAATATTTTTAATATAAAAACCATATTGGTTCACTCCTAGTTTTATATAAAATATTATTCCTTTGTCTATTTTAAATTCTCTTTAAAATTTTCCTTTAAAACACACTTAAATGTTTTAATTCCAACATTTTAAAAATGCTCTTCTAACATGTTATAAGTTCTCGTTGACATCACATACCATGATATATTCTATTTTCCATTTCGAATGACCATGTATATTTTAATTCCATTCATTCATGTACAATGATACTCCCATTTGATATGCTTTATGAAATGATTATGACACCAAATTCTTACTATGGGTAAGCATTATGTTTATATTTGATTGATTTTAAATATGTGGAAATGATATTAATGAACATGTTATTATGGTTTCTTCTAGATAGTTATCCAATGAAGTGGGTAATTTTGAGTTTCAATAGATGTTATGTGCAATAGTCTTGGCAGTTAGCCTTGACTCATGATACCATGTGCAACGGTCTTGGTGGGAAACCTTGTCTTTTGCTCCACTATGTTCAATGAACCTTGAATCATGTAAAATTCATGTTTTATGTTACTTCTACATTACTATGACTTCATAATTATGAGATTCCATGTTTATAGGTTATGATTCCATATGTTCCATATCTTTTTATATTAGTATGTCATGAATTCTAAGCCATGTGCTAAATAATTATTCTTATATTTATTTTCCTGATGGGATTTTTATATCATACATTTGTTCGTGTTATCCCCAAGTTATCCTATAAATATATATGATCACAATTTATTTTAATAGTTCTTTATACATATTAAATAAATTAATGTTTTATTTAGTCCCATGTTTTCAGTTTTATGTACCTGGTCTTCCAAGACACGAGACTTTATGATCCTTGGCTTATAATATTTTGTTTTATTTGGATTAAAATCATGTAATTATATGTGTTAAAGGTTGGGGTCACTATAGTTGTCATCAAAGGATGGTCTAGTTTTTTTAGATATTAGTAATATATCACATTAGTAAGAACCTTAGGGAGGAGAAAAAGTATTAGAAAACATCCCTAAATATTGGAATATTTAGAGTAAGTGGTTTATCAAGAAAATCCTTCCATTTCTGGATACATACAAGAAGAGGTGGATCTAGCATATATGTATCTAGGGGTAAAACATGAAAAAATTTATTTGATATAAACTTAAACTGGAACTGGTGAATGATAATGGGCCTTGCTACACTCGTGGTTTGACACTCCTGGGGAATATTTTTTTGGAAAAATCATAATCTTAGCACGAACCATTGTTAAGGGAAAGAGGACCATAAGAATATATGTTAGGAAACAGATCATGTATAAATGAGATTAAAACCTAGGTAATCATAAGTTAGGATATACTTTTCCTTTAAGATTTTATCCTTTTATGTTTAAAGCATCATTTATATAATTAACAGCTAATTATTGAATCCCCCAAATTGCACGTTCCATTTCTATATTAATGGAGAGAAATAGATGAACGTGCGTAAATAATCAATGGGATAGGCAATATGATGATTTACCTAATTATTTGCCTAATATTTTGTAAATGGGTGCTTAAAACCTTATCACAATACTTTCCCAACTAGCTCAAGTAATGATTAGTAACTTGAATAATGTTGAACACCGTAATCCTCAACGTAAAGAGCAAGTTTCTATTGAATCATTTATGAGGGATAGGCCACCCATTTTTAGAGGATCTTCTGATCCCCTCCTCATGGAACAGTGTATTAGCTCCACTGAAAATATATTACCTATTTTATAGTGCTTAGAAAAAGATAAATTTGTACTAGAAGTGTATCATTTTTATAGAAAAGCTGACTAGTTGTGTACACTAATCAAGAATATGACGTCCCAAGAGGAAATTGATTACAAGGATTGGGGGAAATTCAAGAAATTTTAATAAATATTTTCCCCAAACCCACCATCTCATTATGGAAAGAGAGTTCTTCACACATAATGATAAGGAACATGAGTCCATCCAGGCGTATGAAGTAGAATTCACAGTGCTTTCAAAATATGCCTATGACTTTGTCATAAAAACCAATGTATGGTAGATCTCTTCTCTAGCGGACTAAAGCCAAGTCAAAAAAAGTGTTGGCAATTCGAGACATTGACAATTATGAGGAGAATTTCTATTGCACCCTCACAATTTAAATGGAGATAAGATACCCTCAATGGTCTCATTATCCAAGTGATAAAAAGTGTAAAATAGAGTCTAATATGGGTGGTTCAGAAAATAACTCCCATGATGGAATGAAGATCAAACATTCAACGTGACAAAATTGTGGGAAAAATCATGGTAACTATCTATAGGGAACGAGGAATTTCATAAAATGTTGAATAATGTGACATCTGGATTAAAACATCCAAAGGGATATGAAGAATACAACTAATGTGGAAGAATAAAGGAAGGTTTAGATCAACACTTATCTTGTAGTATAGTGTTAAAATTTCAAGGAACATGAAAATTATGTGAACAATTTCCCTAATCCAAGGGTTGTCAAAGGCAATCAACACCAATATATAATGAAACAAGGGAGGTCATATTCTATCACTACTATTAAGGAGTATTTGGAAAATGATGTGGTGACACGTATTCTAGTTATTTATTCAAGAATATAAAATTTACTATTTGATTCTAGTTATACTCATTCTTTAATATGTTGCTGGTTTAGTATTACTAATCAAACACCACCTCAAAATTTGGAGGATGTTTTATCTGTGAGAATAGTGAATTGGGAAATTATTTCATCCAATATATATAACTCCTCACATATAATATTCTATCGATTGAAGCTCCCATAAAATCTGGTTATATTTTCTTCAGTGGAGTTTGATGTAATCTTGGGCATGGATGGGATATATTTATACAAAGACAAAATTAACTACCAAGAAAGGGATATCACACCTCACATCCTAGAGTATCCAACATTCATGTACTATTGTAAAGAAGAAGGTGAATCTCTTTTAGAATCATCATCTCAAGTGTGGATAATGTTGGTTTTTGATCAAGAATAACATTCTCAAATGATTGAGATAAAAAAGATGATTCATCCTGATGATATTACCATCATGAGGGATTAAAATGATTTATTTAATAAAGAATTGTCTATTCTTTCTCGTGATCAGGAGGTTGATTTCTCAATTGAACTTATTCCTATATCCCTACCTATATCAATGACACCTTATATAATGGACACCAATGAGCTGGAAGAGATGAAGAAGCAATTACAGGACAATCTGGAGGAGTGTCTTACACACCCAAGTGCTTCACCATGGGGTGTACTAGTCCTCTTTTTTAAGAATAAGGATGGATCAATGTGAATTTTCATTGATTTTCATGAGCACAAAAAATTCATGATAAAGAAAAAACATCCCTTCTGTCAGATAAATGACTTGTTCAATCAGCTATATAAGGCTAGTTATTTCTCTAAGGAGGACATTTAGTTGGGATATCTCTAATTAATGGTGGGGAAGAATGATATTCTCAAAACATTCATTTAAATTAGGTATAGACACTATAATTTCATAGTGATTACCATCATAGTCACTAATTCCCAAACAATATTCCTGGATTTAATGAATAGTGTATTTAAAGATTACCTCAACAAATTTGTTGTAGTATTTATCGATGATATTTTGTTATACTCCAAGAATAAGGAGGAACATGAGGATAATTTTAATACCATGATGATGAATTTGAGAAGGGAGAAACTTTATGAAATGTATTGTATATTTGGGTTCTAGATGGAGGAAGTATCATTCCTGGGGTATGTTATCCCTTGAAAAGGAATATCTGTGGACCCTTCCAGGAAAAGGGCAATTGAATAGTGTCCTATGGAAGCATTTATAAGATTGATCCATATCATTCTAGGTCTATCAATGTATTATTGACAATTTTTAAATAACTTCTCATGATTTTCATACCCAATTACCAAGATGAAATGTAAGGGAGTGATGTTCTTTTGGACTCATGAATATGAGGAAAACTTTAGTGAGATCAAATAGGGGTTTATCAATGCACCAGAACTCACACATCTGATAAATGGAGTAATATTTGTGGTGAATAGTGATGAATTAATAAAGGTATTCTGATGTGTACTAATGTAAAATGATAAAGTGATAGCCTACTCCTAAATGTAGCTAAATATTCAAGAGAAATGTTGTCCCACATGTGAACTGGAGTTGGAGACTATGATATTTGCATTGAAAATATGGTTGCAATCTCTCTTCCGGGAGAAGTGTGAGATAAATACCGATAACAAGAGTCTCCAACATATATTAAAATAGAAAGAGCTTAATATGAACCATCAATTATGGTTAGATCTCATCAAGGATTATGACTTCGCAATCTAGCCCCATCCTAGTAAGGCAATTAAGGTAGTGGATGATCTTAGTAGAAATGATCGAGAATCTTTATCAATGATGAGAATTGAAAATGACCCAATATTCTTAGATTTGTATAGGATCAATATAGGAATCATTAAGGTGTGAAAATAAAAATTCATTTCTCAAATGGCTGATCAATCATCCCTCATGGGGAAAATAAAGGTTGATCAATGAAATGATGTGAAAATTCTGGAAAGGGTGGATGCTATCAAAAATGGGAAATTCACGGAGTTCAAGATTGATGAGGAAGGGTTTGTAAGTTTTGGGTCATGATTATGTGTACTAACCAATATAGAAATAAAGAGGGATATTTTTAATGAATCATATAGCTCAACCTTATGTATTCACCCAAGGAGCTTAAATATGTATCGAGATCTCTAAGAGAACATTTAGTGGTACCACTACGGGAAAAATGGGTATTTGCGACGGGTTATTTGCGAAGAGATTTATTCCCGTCGCAAATAGCCCTGTTAAAAACTTATTTGCGACGAGGGTATTTGCCCGTCGCAAATAAGTACCCTTTTGCGACAGGATAGCTTGCCCCGTCGCATAAGGACTGGCGCCCTTTGCGCGCCAAATCGCGGGAAACATATTTGGGACGGGGGAATATTCCCGTCGCAAATAACCGGCGGCGGTAAAAGGTATTTGCGACGGGAATATTCCCCCGTCGCAAATAGTATGTCGGCAGGTGGTTATTTGCGACGGGACCCGTCGCAAATAACTATTTAACCGTTGACCGTAATAAATGCTGGCTAAGGTATTTGCGACGGGCCCCGTCGCAAATGGGCCCGTCGCAAATAATCTAACCTATAAATACTCTCATCCGTTTTTTTCAAATCATTCTCAAACTCCATCTTCTTCTTCTCTCAAAATTTTATTTCTAATGTTCAGTTTTTGTCAAGTTTAATTTTTTTCTCCGGAGTTGATATTGAAGTTTTGAAGAAGGATCCGAGATCAACCTCAAATCAATTTTCAAGGTATTTATATTCATTTTAATTTAATATTTATTTTTAATGTTTTATTAGTTTCAATTATTCTTAATTAGTTGTAATTTAATTATGTTTACATTGTTTTATTACTTAATAATTAGTAATAAATACCAATAATTAGGAATAATAACATTATTACATTATTAGTATATTTTATTATTAATATTAAAATAATATAATTTTTTATATATATACAATTCTCTTTTCATCTGTGTGTTTGCTGTCTCCACATGTATTATTTGTATATGGAGATAGAAAACACACAGATGAAAGGAGAATTGTATATAAATTAGAAAATTATATTATTTTAATATTAATAATAAAATATACTAATAATTTTTTATTCCAAATTATTTGTAATTATTCATTTAATTACTCATAATTAGGAATAATTACCAATAATTATCAATAATTAGGAATAATTATTAATAATTAGTAATAATTACCAATAATTAGTAATAATTACCAATAATTAGTAATAATTACCAATAATTAGTAATAATTACCAATAATTACCAATAATTATCAATAATTAGGAATAATTATTATTAATTAGTAATAATTACCAATAATTAGTAATAATTATTAATAATTATCAATAATTAGTAATAATTAGTAATAATTAATAATAATTACTAATAATTACCACTAATTAGTAATAATTACCAATAATGACCAATAATTACCAATAATTAAGAATAATTAGTAATAATTAGTAATAATTAGTAATAATTAGTAATAATTATTAATAATTAGTAATAATTAGTAATAATTAGTAATAATTAGTAATAATTAGTAATAATTAGTAATAATTAGTAATAATTAGTAATAATTACCAATAATTAGTAATAATTAGTAATAATTAGTAATAATTAGTAATAATTAGTAATAATTACCGATAATTAGTAATAATTACCGGTAATTACCAATAAATAGAAATAATTACCAATAATTAGTAAAAATTACCAATAATTACCAATAATTACCAATAATTAGTATTAGTTACCAATAATTAGTAATAATTACCAATAATTAGGAATAATTAGTAATAATTAGTAATAATTACCAATAATTACTAATAATTACCAAAAATTAGTAATAATTACCAATAATTAGTAATAATTAACAATAATTAGTAATAATTACCAATAATTGGTAATAATTACCAATAATTAGTAATAATTACCAATAATTAGTAATAATTACCAATAATTAGTAATAATTAACAATAATTAGTAATAATTACCAATAATTAGTAATAATTACCAATAATTACCAATAATTACCGATAATTACCAATAATTACCAATAATTACCAATAATTACCAATAATTACCAATAATTACCAATAATTACCAATAATTACCAATAATTACCAATAATTACTAATAATTACCAATAATTACCAATAATTACCAATAATTACCAATAATTACCAATAATTACCAATAAATACCAATAATTACAAATAATTTGTAATACTTAACAATAATTAGTAATAATTACCAATAATTACCAATAATTCGTAATAATTACCAATAATTACAAATAATTAGTAATAATTAGTAATAATTCGTAATAATTACCAATAATTAGTAATAATTAGTAATAATCACCAATAATTAATAATAATTCGTAATAATTAATAATAATTAGTAATAATTACCAATAATTAGTAATAATTACCAATAATTAGTAATAATTACCAATAATTAGTAATAATTACCAATAATTACCAATAATTAGTAATAATTAACAATAATTACCAATAATTACCAATAATTAGAAATAATTAGTAATAATTAGTAATAATAAGTAATAATTAGTAATAATTAGTAATAATTACCAGTAATTAGTAATAATTAGTAATAATTACCAATAATTACCAATAATTACCAATAATTAGTAATAATTACCAATAATTACCAATAATTAGTAATAATTACCAATAATTACCAATAATTAATAATAATTAGTAATAATTAGTAATAATTAATAATAATTAGTAATAATTAGTAATAATTAGTAATAATTAGTAATAATTACCAATAATTTGTAATAATTAGTAATAATTAGTAATAATTAGTAATAATTAACAATAATTAGTAATAATTAGTAATAATTACCAATAATTAGTAATAATTACCAATAATTAGTAATAATTACCAATAATTAGTAATAATTATCAATAATTAATAATAATTACCAATAATTAGTAATAATTACCAATAATTACCAATAATTACCAATAATTACCAATAATTACCAATAATTACCAATAATTACCAATAATTAGAAATAATTAGTAATAATTAGTAATAATTACCAATAATTAGTAATAATTAGTAATAATTAACAATAATTAGTAATAATTACCAATAATTAGTAATAATTACCAATAATTAGTAATAATTATCAATAAATAGTAATAATTACTGATAATTAGTAATAATTACCAATAATTACCAATAATTAGTAATAATAACCGATAATTAGTAATAATTACCAATAATTACCAATAATTAGTAATAATTACCAATAATTACCAATAATTAGTAATAATTAGTAATAATTACAAATAATTACAAATAATTAGTAATAATTAGTAATAATTACTAATAAATAGTAATAATTAGTAATAATTACCGATAATTAGTAATAATTAACAATAATTAGTAATAAATAACAATAATTAGTAATAATTAGTAATAATTAGAAATAATTACCAATAATTAGTAATAATTACCAATAATTAGTAATAATTACCAATAATTGGTAATAATTACCAATAATTACCAATGATTAGTAATTATTGGTAATAATTAGTAATAATTACCAATAAGTAGTAATAATTAGTAATAATTAGTAATAATTAGTAATAATTACCAATAATTAGTAATAATTACTAATAATTAGTTATAATTACCAATAATTAGTAATAATTAATAATAATTAGTAGTAATTAGTAATAATTAATAATAATTACCAATAATTAGTAATAATTACCAATAATTAGTAATACTTAACAATAATTAGTAATACTTACCAATAATTAGTAATAATTACCAATAATTAGTAATAATTAGTAATAATTACCAATAATTACCAATAATTAGTATTAATTACCAATAATTAGTAATAATTACCAATAATTAGTAATAATTAGTAATTATTACCAATAATTACCAATAATTACCAATAATTAGTAATAATTAGTAATAATTTGTAATAATTACCAATAATTAGAAATAATTACCAATAATTAGTAATAATTACCAATAATTAGTAATAATTAACAATAATATTAATACTATGAAAATAATAAAATTTTTATATAATATTAAAATTATCAATATTTGTAACATGTTTTGCTTTATTCTCAACATATTTAATTCTTAAAGGGTCAATTTTTAGGTCTATCTCAATAAAAAGTTTGCGTCAGTCATGTATGATCTAAACTCTATAATTATCCTAGCTTTAGTGTTTTTTCTAACAAATTATTCAAAACCAGTAATGCTTTTATATTTTATAGAGAAATATGGAACAACGAGGTCGTCAAAAATCATTATTAGGTGACCGCATATGGATAAATCAACGTAGAAATCCAAACAGTTCTGGTTTAAATCCAGTATATGTAGAGGGTGTGGAGACTTTTTTATCATTTTCGGCATCAAATCCAGAATTTGTTTCAGAAGACAAAATAAAATGCCCTTGCAGAAAATGTGCATTGAGAATGTTTGACAGGTTTGACAATGTGGGAGAACATCTCTTGTGTTTTGGTTTTCAACCAGATTATGTTTTTTGGTATCAACACGGTGAACGCAGTTCCAGAGCAGGTAATACCAACTTGATTCCGGATCCATCCCAGTTTCAAGATTTAGTACATGATGTTTCAGGTTCATCTGTTCAACATACAGAAACTCTGGCTGATATAGCTTCAAATCCTGAGTTGGCACCGTCTGAATTTTATGAGTTGTTGAAGTCTGCTGAGGATGCATTATATCCTGGCTGCAAGATGAGAAAATTAGAAGCAGTTGCAAAATTTATGGCTATCAAATCAGATAACGGAATGTCAAACACCTGTTTTGACCAGATATTTTCTTTGCTTAAAACACTGTTACCCGAAGGAAATGTTTTACCTGCAAATTACTATGAGAGTAAGAGGCTGGTTCGAAATTTGGGACTTACTTGTCAGAAGATTCATGCATGTTCAAATGACTGCATTTTATATTCTGGGGAAAATGAGTCGTTGGATAGTTGTCCCACATGTGGGCAACTGAGATATAAAGAAGGACAACACGGGAAGTCTGATTTGATTCCTGTAAAACAGTTGAGATATTTTCCTCTTACATCCAGACTCCAGCGTTTATTCATGTCTAAGAATACAATGACAATGATGTCATGGCATAAAGAGAATATTTCAACCGATAAAAGCTTGAATCATCCAGCTGATGGTGATTCAAGGAATCGTTTTGATAGAGTGCATCCATCCTTTGCTTTAGAAGCTAGAAATGTTCGACTGGGCCTTTCCACTAATGGTTTCTGTCTATTTGGATCGTATGGTAGTCAATATTCACGTTGGCCTGTTTTTTTTAACTCCATACAATTTACCTCCATGGATGTTGATGAATGAGCCATATATCTTTTTGACTTTACTAATTCCAGGACATCCGATGAAAAACATTGATGTTTATTTGAAACCATTGATTGATGAATTAAATTTATTGTGGAGTACTGGTGTCAGTACATATGATGTTGCAACGAAACAGAATTTCATACTGAGAGCAGCATTGATGTTGACAATAAGTGACTTCCCGGCTTATGGGATGTTATCTGGCTGGAGTACACATGGTCAGAAATCATGTCCTTACTGTATGGGAGAGAACAAAGCATTTATGCTCATTAATGGAAAGAAACCTTGTTATTTTGACTGTCATCGCAGATTTCTTCCAGCTGATCATCCTTTTCGCAGAAACAGATCTCATTTCAGAAAAGGAACAATTGAAAGGGATGGACCTCCAAAAATGCTATCAGGTTCGGAGTTAAAATCAGTTGTATTTTCATTACCTCCCATCACTTTTGGTCCAAAAATAAACCAACAGAAAATTTCTGGTTTTGGGAAAGAACAAAATTGGATTAAACGTAACATATTTTGGGATTTTCCATATTGGTCTGATTTGTATGTTCGACACATGTTAGATGTCATGCATATTGAGATGAACTATTTTGATAATTTGTTTCATACAGTTTTGGATACGCCAGGAAAGAGAAAAGACAATGTAAAAGCACGTTTAGATCTTGCCCAAATTTGCAGGCGTCCAGAATTGGAACTGTTTGAGAATGTCAGAACAGAAAGGTTACTGAAACCAAAATCAACTTATACACTGTCTAAAGAAAACCGTTTATTATTTTGTCAGTGGATTGCAGATTTGAGACTTCTAGATGGTTGTGCTTCCAATTTGGGTAGATGTGTAAAGAATGGTCATATTACTGGATTAAAAAGTCATGATTGTCATGTTATAATGGAAAGACTTCTACCCATTGGATTAAGAGGTCTGTTGAATTCTGTGATTTGGGATTCCATAACAGACATGTCTCGTTTTTTCGGGAAATTTTTGCGCCTACAGCAGATTATGATGCTCTAGGCAAACTTGAAAAAGATGTTGTTGTAATTATATGTAAACTGGAAAAAATATTTCCGCCGTCTTTCTTCGACTCAATGGAACATTTGATGTTACATTTTCCATATGAAGCCAAATGTGGAGGTCCAGTACAGTTTCGATGGATGTACCCATTTTAATGATGCATGAAGAAATTGAAAAGAAAAGTACGTAACAAAGCATCTGTTGAAGGATCTATTCCAGAAGCTTATTTGAAAGAGGAAATCTCTTTTTTCTGCTCCCATTATTTTGAATCTGATTATCCTTCAAAACACAACAGGATGGGACGAAACGAGAGGAATATTGATGAAATCGACAATCAATTATCTGTTTTCAACCAGTCAGAGCTTGGTTTTGGTGGAGTTTATGAACGCTGGCTTTCAAATGATGAACATCATAGAGCTCATACATATGTTCTGCTCAACTGTGAAGAGATGACATCAGTTGTACTGTACGTGTTTATATCACTTATTCTATCATTTATGTTACAGTAAATAACTTTGGTTTTTATAGGTTGTATGATAATCAAATCAAGAAACAAATTCCACAAATTACAGCAGCTGCTCTCGAAGAACGTCTACTGAAAAATTTCTCTCAGTGGTTTCAAAAACTAGTAACATAAATTCATTATCTTTTAGAAACTCATTCAATGTATAGTTTACTATATTGATAATTATTTCACAAATTTTCAGGTGTCTCGACATGCTGATAAAATTGACAAACGGCTGTGTGTATTGAGTAACCCACCTTCCAAACTTGTTAAAACTTATAATGCATATGTGGTGAATGGATTTCGATTCCACAAACATGCATATGGAGAATCGAAAAAACAATGAACAATGGAGTTAGCTTGAGAGGATCTCATCATCGATAAAATGAAGTTGACTTTTATGGCATACTTGATGAAATCATTGAACTCTGTTATCTTGGACAACATTACATAACCATGTTCAAATGTCAGTGGTTGGATACAGAGAGAGGCGTGCGTGTTCATCCGACTCATGGAATCATCGATATAAAATGTAAAAGTGTTCTCGCAGTAAATGAACCATTCTTATTGGCTCAACAGGCACATCAAGTTTATTACACAAAGTATTGTGCTACATCAAGAGACTTGACTGATTGGTGGAGTGTAATAAAAATCAAAATTCGAGACAATCAGTTTAGTCAAAGTGAATGTGCTTTCACTGATGTGCAAAGAATTGAAGTTTTTCAAGAGAGTACTCAAAATCAATCTTTTTTACAAAGAGACATGAGTATCGATGACGACACCCCACATTTAAGTGTCGGTGATGACGATGATGTTAATGATGTCACATATGAATTTGAAATGGTAAGAGATGAAGCAATTGTAACTCGAATGGATATCGATGATGTTGAGGAGGAATATGAAGATGACATTGACATATATGAAGATGATGATGAAGATGAACACTGATAGAATTCCATGGTATTCATATACAATCATAATATGTATATATGTATATATAATAGTAATTATCAATTATTTCCTAACAACATTAACATTTTCTGTTTCAGATGGACGATGCCACATTTTGTGAGTTGGTGGATGCTGGCCTGTCTTTCGATGCGGATGAGTTGTTGGCAGATGACCCTCAGCCTGCAGGCGCTCCAGGGAGTACGCGGAGGGGGCGCGGTCTTGCACGATTGATGATTCCTGACCCCGTCCCCGAGCGACGTCCACGTCTTGGGTTTGATCCACGCACATAGAGGTGTGATAACCTATGTGATAACCTATGGATTTGACTATGATTTCATTAATCTATTCACATAATAAATGTTTATTATTTTTACAGTATTCCGCATATAGCAGTCGGACAGGGCATCGCTATTTTGCGCAACTATTTCTCTCAGTCGTGGACCACATGGGAGCAGATTCCCATTGATGTGCAGCGGGCCATGTTCGGCCATTGGTTGGTACGTACGTAAATAAATAATTTTTATTTTGAAAATTATTTCATTTCTAACATGATATTTTGATTTATTTGTAGGGTTTATGGTATCCGAACGAGGATACCATGCGTGACGCCATCCACGAGGCATGGGAGGTGGCCATGCATGATCGCCTTCGTCAGTTTTTGCACAATTTAAGAAAAGCTGCGATGAAGAAAGCAGGAGTGTCAGATTTTGACGAGTCATTTAGAGCACACCGACCAGAGTACATTTCATCTCATGTATGGGATGGATTATGTGCGCACTGGTTGAGTGGTGCATTTCAGAGGAGATCTTCGGTTGGGAGGCAGAATCGGGGGAGACAGGAGGTGACTCATCGAGCTGGGAGTCGTTCTTTCAGTACTCATAGACTGCATCTGGTACGTACATTATTTATAAATATTTTATATAACTATAAATATTAACAGTTTATTTTTTATTATTATAGGCTGTCGAGCACCCCGATATTACGGAGTACGACGTATATCGGAGGATGTATAGTGATCCTGCTACTGGGGAGCTCAGAGGTGATCGTTAGCATCACATCGTGGTTAGTATTATTTGTTTTCAAGTTTAATAATTAACTGTATATAATATATTCACAATTTTAATTTTAAATTGCAACTACAGGAGTCATATGAGGTCGCAGCGTCACAGGCCCGGCCTGAGAGTCATGCCGAGTCATCAGATCAGACCACTGGCTGTCAGTTTGATGAGGCGGCATGGATGTAGGCCACCCAGTATGCCTTCGAGAAGGGCCGGGTAGTTGGTATCAGCTCTCGACTGACTCCTGGAGATTATTATGGCAGTGCTGCGATGTCGGCGTCCAGCTCGAGAGGAGCTCGTGCATCTTCTTTTGCTACAGAGTATGAAGATCAGTTGCGATCTCAGACTGCACTGATAGAGAGTCTCCGACAGGAGCAGGAGAAGATGCGTCAGCAGCATGAGGAGGAGCGTCGACGCCAGCAGTAGTTGTACGAAGAGCAGACGAGTCGGTGGCAGCAGCAGCATCAGGAGCAGATGGAGTACATGCGCCGACTCACTCATGCTTTAGGGATGGCGTTTCCTCCACCACCATCTGCAGATCCCCCCTCCCCCTCCTTCAGATTAGAGTTTTTATTTATGTTATAAAATTTCTGAAATCAAAATATGATTTTTTTTCTATTCGTAGTTTCAGTCTCATTATAAAATATTTATTAATATTCTATTATTTTTTATTTTTGAATTATAATTCTATTATTATTATATTAATTAAAATAATTTATTATTTTTATTTGTGAATTATAATTCTATTATTATATTAATTAAAATCATTTATTAATATTTTATTATTTTTTATTTTTGAATTATAATTGGATTATTATTATATTAATTAAAATAATTTATTAACAATTTAATTTTTTTTTATTTTTTTTTCGTATTTGCGACGGGATACTATTCCCGTCCCAAATAGTATAATTATTTTTTTATTTTTTTCAAAATAGTTGTTGCGACGGGTCCCGTCGCAACAATTATTTGCGACGGGTCCCATCGCAACAACTATTTGCGACGGGTCTCGTCGCAACAGGTATTTGCGACGGGGCCCGTCGCAAATAGGTTTTTACAAATATACGGAGTACTAGTTGCGACGGGGATTCTCCCCATCGCGGAAAAAGTTTTTAGCGAAGGGCCCATCGCAAAAAAATTTTTATTGCGACACCGTTTTCGGCAACAGGTCATTTGCGACGGGCCCCCGTCGCAACAAGCCATTTGCGACGGGATCCCGTCGCAAATACCTGTTTTTCTAGTAGTGTACAATACAAGGAGGGAGATTGCTGAGTATACATCAAAGTGCCTACTATATCAGCAAGAGAAGGTTGAAATGCAGAACCCTAATGGGATGATGCAACCACTACCTATACCAACATCTAAGTGAGAGAATATCACTATGGAATTTTTCACTATACATCCAAGGAAATATAGAGGAAACAATGATATATGGGTCATTATAGATAATCTTACAAAGATAGCTCACTTTTTAGAAATTTGATAGGAATTATCATTGGATCAAATGGCATGGATATATATCAAATAGTTAGAAGGATGCTTATAGTACAACTATCTATTGTATCTGATTGATATTTCAGATTCACCTGAATGTTCTAGAAATGTCTCTAGCAAGATCTAAGTACTAAACTAAACATCAGTATGGCCTATCATCCTCAAACTAATATCCAATATGAGTGAGAAATTATATCATTTGAATATATGTTGAGAGAAAGTTCTATGGACTTAAATGGGGATTTGGACCAACATCTTCCACTGGAAGAATTCTCATATAACAATAGTTTCCACTCTAAAATCGGAGGGGAACCATATGAAGCCCATTATGAGAAAAGGTACAGAAAACTGGCATGTTGTGTTAAATTGAGTGAGCGTAAGCTTCTAGGACCATAAATAGTCGATGAAATGGTGAATAAGGTGAAAACCATTCAGTAGCATACCATGGAAGCCTATAATTGATAGAAGATATTTTCAGAGAAATCGTCTATGGGACCCTAAGTTCAAAGTTGGATACATGGAATTCCTTTGCATTTCTCCATTGAAGAAGGTCATGAGATTTGGGAAGAGAGGAAAGCTATATCTCAGGTACATCAGCTCATTCGAGATTCTTTATAATGTTAATGTTGTGACATATTGACAAGTAGTTCCACACACCATGTCTAAAGTACATGATGTTTTCCATGTAACCCTCTTAAGTAAGTACATACAAGAACCTTCACATGTACTTTCTTCAGAGGTGAAATATTAGGGGAATGATATTTATTATGAGGAGAATCTAATGAAGATATTTGATCATAGAGATAAAGTTATATGTAAAAAGAAAACTCACCTACTAAAAGTACTATAGCATATGTATAAGTATGAAGAAGAAACAAGGGAAATGGAGGATGTGATGATGAAAATTTACCCACACATGTTTCCAGCATTGAATAGAAAATGAAATTTTGTGGGTGAAATTTTATAATTGTGAAATGATGTAACACCCCAAAGTTCAATTAATGGAAATTCCCTTATTGAAATTTTTTGATATAGTACAATCACATAAAATCACAACATGATGCCACAACATGATTTAATGAACTATTAAATTCTAGGTGACCTTCAAATATAAATTTTCCAGTTTTGTGATATGAATTTAAAAAATCTGACCTACACAGTTGCAATTAGTAAGATGTTTGGAGTATAATATGATAAAGTTAATTTTCAGTGAATAGTAACTTACCTTTATGAATAGTAATATTACCCTTATGAATTGAAATATGACCATTATTAATAGTAAATCAGACATGTGAATTGTAACATTACCAATGAATGTATAAATAAAATTTATCCATCTAATAATTAATAATATGATAGTGTCTGTATTTTTGGTAAGTCATAAATTACAGTTTTATGATTAATTTAATAATTTAAATGAAATTTTATTTTTATAAAATGTATTAATAAATAATTTTTTTTAAATATTATGATTATATGAAAATTTTAAGATACCATTATTAATTTTTCAATGTATTAGAAATGTAGTTTTTATTTTAAAATTTGTATTTTTCGAGTAAATTTTGACTTTAATTAAAAATTAATATTCTCTTATTTGGAGATTTATTTTCATAAAATTGAGTTCATTATTTAATTATAAATTTAGAAAAATGTTTGGGGTTATTTCTTTGGTATTTTTCTAAATTACATGAATTTATGGGGAATAGTAAAATATGATAATATACAATAAATGCTAAATAAATGAATTTCTACATCATGCTTGAGTCATGGATGATGTAAATGATAATTAGTTAAAATTAACATACTTTATTAACTATTTTGGGTCACATGAAACAATAATGTTCATGGTCTTGAGGAAAAATATTATACTAATGATTAGAATAATGGGAAAGACCTCCTCTCCTCCACTATAAATACCACCCCTCTTTACCACCTTTAGTCACACCACTCAATCCATGTGTGTAGTCTAAATGCTGCTCAAATATCTTCCTAATCCCCTCTCCCACGTCCAGGAGCTCTTCAACTCATATTAAAACGAAAACCTCTTCCCTATAGATGCTCTCAAGGAAGATATATTCAAGAGGCAAATTCCACTTTTCTTATCCATTATTTTCTTTTAATGTTCCTTTGTTCTCATTTTTATCATTTCCTCTCCTCATCCAAATGGTGTGATAACTACAGTACCTTACATATACTATAATTTTTTTTGTGATAATGGAATAAATAATAATAATATCTCAATTCCCCTCCTTTTATACTATAAATAAAAACACAATATGAGATGTGTTAATTTATCACATTCAATGTTGATGGGTTTCAAATTTCTAAAACTATATTCAATTAAAGTCATGAAACCATTTTGATAGTCGAACCAGACTATAATATATGTATTATGACTTATTTATTATTCTGTAATCTTTTGTACATATGATATTAATTTATAGTGAAAAATGTTTTCATTGTGATTAAAATAGCAAATTAACCAAAACAATTATCATTAATGTTTTATACAATGATTCATCTTCACAAAAAATAACCAAATGAATTTCATATCCATCTAATACTATGGATGTTAAATAATAACATATAACTCCAATTACAGAAAACCATTCTCATCTTACATGTTTATCCATACATGTACATAGGTAAACCAATCATGAAATCTATGGATACAAATGCTCCCAAACAATGAAATTGAAACTCTTAATGCATTAAAAAGACCATGAATGAACATAATAAGGTTATAATAAATAAATTACATGACGAATAGGTTATGTAAATATTAATTAATGAATGTAATTTGGTTATCCAGGACACTAAGTTCAAGTGAAGACCCCCCTTATACATAAGGTAATGGATTCTACCTAAACCTCCATTATACTATTAGGTTGCTCTATCATTATTTTTAACCAAAGGAAGTTTTCTATTATATAATTTACATATTATAAATGATGTATGTTTGATTGAAACTCATGTATCAAGATCCTTTCATCATTATATTTCTGGGATATACAAGTTTTTAGGTGGTTCCCTCCTCAATACATCCCGATAAGCACACTAGTTCAATGGAACTTCCTAATATATTACCCAATTTCAAGTGCATGAAGCTATAGAGTTGGATGATAATAAAAGAAACAATTATTTCATTAAATGATTTACTGATCAAATCTATTCCTTATTAGTTGATATTATAAAATATATTATTACTCAAAAATAGAGATTCTAACTTATACATTCTTATGCTACTTTTTAATAAATAAAATAATAGAAGTTACATTGATTCAAATCATGAAACATTTTTAATTGACTTTTTCATCAATAAAAAATACACCATAATCAGTGAAACACATGAAAAAAACATGATAACTAAATCTACATAAACATTGAGTTTAAATAGACTAATTCTGTCAAGATAACCAAATGCATGATATAAAATGTGTCACATGTAGAATCCACTATATATCGAACATGTACCCTCATATGGATATAGGTAGGCTCAATTT
Organism: Viscum album; assembly: GCA_963277665.1. NCBI lineage: Eukaryota > Viridiplantae > Streptophyta > Magnoliopsida > Santalales > Viscaceae > Viscum > Viscum album. The sequence goes on from OY728162.1 coordinate 1,157,999,225, forward strand.
GGTGGTATACATGTAAAACAACATAGGTCCGGACAAGTCTATGAGACCCTATAATATAATCTTTTATTTACTATTGAAAATATACTATTATATGGAGAAGGCAAGGCCGATATTTTGGGACATATACAAACACCATAATCCGAGGTGTTTCCACATTGATATGAATGAACCAATTGAATCAGTGTATTAAAAAAACACAGATGAGACATTTTGGGATGAAATTTTCAATGCCAAAAGATATCATATATTCTAAATTTATATCACTATGAATTTCTCAAAAATAAACCAAATAATAAAATGAGGAATATGAAAGATGCACTATTTTTTTATAAAATCAAGGTACCTAGTGAGTAGACCTAGACTCTTAATAGAGTCGAATGGTAATCTGATGTGCTTTATGTGCTCTTATTGTTCTTCAGTATTTTTTTCCTATGCCTTATATAGGGTAATCCAAGTGGAAAAGAACTTATAATTTTCATGAGATCCCCATTGTGGGTTTTCATCATAACATGATTAAAGCATATTTCATTTCCATTATAGAGAATTTATTTTTCTTATTCCATCCCAAGTCAATTATTAAAGAGTAGAAAGTCTGCTTTATCTAAGGGTTTCCTTTTATGGGTATTCTCCCTAGGGAGTGTATGTCTCTTTCAATTATAAATTTATATTCTTTTACATCGTCCCAATAAGGATGGTATTTATGGATGAATCTGTTAACCACGATACACATTATTTACGGTTGTACAAGGATATCGTTATTAGAAAAAACAGTGACACAGTTTGAAATTGCACAAGATTGGATAAAATAATATGTGTTATAAAAATAAGATAGGGATAGATGACTATTCATTAATTATTAAAGTCTTTTATCAATATGAAGATATAATAAAAGGTAATACACACTTAGTTTAATGTCATAATACTCAAACCAAAAGTTGATGTACTATGAAAGCCCTATTGGGGATCAAGAGTAAGGAGCTTTCTAATATCTATGATTATGGAATAAAAATAAAATAATTTATATAAAAGTATGTTTGATAAGATAAATACTAAAATGGAACTTTTATATTATTTATAACCACAAATCATTTTTGTATTTGGATTTAAAATCTAATATCACTGAGACAATCTATGTTATAGGACCCCTTCCTACGGTTTTGAGTATATCTTTAGTTCGACGGAAATATAACGGGTTCATATTTATATGTATATTGTGGGAATGTACACATATCAAAACAGAGGATTCCATTTTTGAATCATATATACCAGTTACTAGTGGAAAAAGGTTTTCTGATTATTCAGACACTTGAGAGATGAAGTGGGATATATTGATGAAATATATTCAAAACTATATTAAAACACTTCAATATTGTAAGTGAAAAAATTTGATTTATAGTGAGGATATATAATGTGATGGGGGGAGGATAATAATTTGTTTCTTGGTTAAAAAATTTTATTTTAGATTCCACTATATATCTTAAAATAATCAAGAATCAAGCCCTCCATTGTTATTGAAGATGACTCTGTGTAGATAAGTCTCACACGTAAAAGAAAATAGACTCTCTCTAGTGCAAGGTCATTGGATAATACCAGGTTTTAAGAAATGGAACCGATGCAAGGACATGGGACATTTCCCATACATTTCAAAAGGATTTAAGTCATTTGGGGAAAATAGTTATACCCATAACCATGTGATCTTCCTAAAAGGGGAACCCTCATGTATATTAAAATTTTAAGTGAGATAGTAATTTTTCTATTTTGTGTAGGATGATCTAATAAATTTAACATCATGTGTAATTGAACATAATTCATATAGTTTAACATCATGTGATACGTTCTTCAAGGTTATATATAGTTTATAGTCATGTGTCTTGAACCCAAAAACTATGCTATTTATGTTTATACAATTTGGACACCATTATAAATAATTCATATCAAGAATGGGAGGGCTTAAAAAAGAAAAATGTCATAATATTTATTGGAAGATTCATATGATGGAAAAGTTTGTAACCTGAATGGTATTGGATTCTACAATAATATATGGATGATGGAATGTGTAAATCATATTATAAGAATATCTGAATAATTGGGAAATGGGGGTGAGTAAATGTGATTCATCCATCAATAACGGGGGGATATTCACCACAATATATAATAATAACACCCATATTTAATAGTACCTTTTACCATTTTAAAAATATCTTATGATTGGTTGGAAAATGAGGGGTATTGAATACATTGTCATATAGGGGTCATGCCTATTATTACCATGTAGAGGTGTACCTTTGAAATTAGATGAACTAGTTACCATTTTATATGAATGAAAACTAGGAGGATATGATCATTGTTATGAGGTGTTGGGAAGAAAATATTTAATCATGGCATATTGATTAGTGATGATCCTGATATCAAAGATAAAAAAGTACAGTTTTGAGATAAAGGATACTAAATAATTGTTCAAGCATTATAAATGATAAATTACTATGTATAAAATTTATTTTCAAGGTAAAGTGACATGACATGAAAATTTCATGAGTACACAATAATTTATAAGTTATTATAAATTTTAATCATTCCCGGACTAGTGGGTCTAGAGATAATAGCATGAATTATCTTAGGTCCATGTTAGAGTCCCTAAAGTATTTTTGTATTTTATATACATTTTAAGACCTTGATATTTAAAATTTAGGAGGTTATAATTTGGGTTTATATATCACAGAACATTAATGATACCAATTTTATTTCTAATAAGAGAAATACTTGATATAAATATAGGGATTATGAACTAGGATGGGATTAAATGTAATGAAGGTCATGGCTTATCCTATGGTTGGAGACATGGTTTTCCCTATATATCTTACTATAATGGGAATCAATACATAATAGTTGATGGTAACATTCTACATATATTTATAATATGTTATGGGAATTGCTAATATGATTTCTTCATATTTTGGGGTTTGTTAATAATATATACTATGAATGAGAGTTCCTGAACACTAGAAAAAATATTGGAACCTCATTTTTAATAAAATCAGATTAGTGGTTGGACTTGGTTTTAAAACTCATGTTGTCACTATGTATCATGTAAGAACATGTAAGAACCATCCAATTTTCTATAAAAATAAATTGAATCATTTTATCTCAATGACACTTACATGATAGGGAAATATTTTATTAATAAATCTTACAAGGATATGAATCTAATGTAAAGAGGGGGAATTATTTCAATCTTGAATATGTGTGTTAGATGAAAACATACCATGAGTGGAATGAAACAATTCATTATAAATTCATAAAAATATTTGGACCATAAGAAATGTAATAAGTTTAAGGTCTTTTAGGGTGAAAAACATGTCATGTGTGAAGAACTAGGGTCATTTAATTAACCATTATTATACTAAGACAATTATTGAATAGTTTTACATCCTATAATAATGATTTTATAATATGTAGTTTAAATTAACGAAGTCAAGACATTGATAAATGGGATTTTTGTATATGTGTTTCAAGTGTAAAAATGAAATTATCTTGTCTAGGTATGATGTTAGTGGAAGAACATGGCATGAATTGAGGAAACATCAACGGTAATAAAAAATAGGGCGTTAGATTGGAGTGAAATTATTTATTGAGTCCGATATGGGTAATATATACATTACTACATGTCATGAAATAATTGGAGTCAAGTCAAACATATATTTTATTACTCTATTCATAGATCTATCTCATATGTAGGGGAAAGATATTACACCTTAATAGTGATATGGTTAGGTGATTATTATTGAGAAGGGTTTTATGGAAAATGAACTACATACCAAAGAATTTAACTTGGGTTTGGAACTCAAATAAGAATGTTTTTTATGAAATATTGGGAAAAATAATGTATTATTATGGTTATAAAAGATATACCATATATTGAAAAGGGTTTAATAATGTTGAATTTATTTCTAGGAGTATGATAGGATAATTATATTTCACTAAATTTCCTATAATAACATGAATCAATCCACTGAATATTCTAAACAAGGATTAGTTTCATAGGTATTTCTCACTTATTGGATGGAAATATCATGTCTGGACCCTAATATTAATGCATGGAGAAACATCCAACATGAATGGAATCTCTTGTACTAGAATGAGACTCCTTTCGAAGAGTATTATTTTTGTTTAAAACCAATGATATCGAAATTAAGCATCCTTATGTGTCCTGTGATACACAAGGGGTCAATCCTGGATAAACAGGTATCTATACATACAATGATCATTCATAGTATAAGCATATAATTATCATATATTACTGTTGAAGTTTATGAGAGAAAGAACATCATGGTTTGAAAGTTCTATAAAAAGGAAGGCACATATTCCAGATAAGAGGTCATTTTATACCAGTGAATGTTTTTTTAAAAGTATTTCTTTTGAGGATCTTGATTATCAGGATTTCATGGGATATTTAACAGAAATATGATTTTCTACTGGTCCAATAATAGATTAACTAAGCCTTACTATGTATCTATTATAGATAGGAATGAACCACATAAATTTTTTTTATATATAATGTAATTTTCATTTCTTGGTGTGTAGTCATTTAATAAAACCATGCATGGATGAATAGGGATAAAAAACTAGAAGAAAAGCCAACAATTTTTTTGATGGTCACAAGATAAAAGATCTTATAATCACTACATATCCTATATTGATTAGAATTTTTCCAAATATAGTTCTTATAAGGGGAATTGTTTTTATCATAGGTTTTTTCAACATAAACACAAGGGTATGAATATGTGACATATAACTATAAAAATTTACAAATAAAAGGGAATCTAGGACTAAATGACCTCTTTATAGTGATGGAATCTTTCATGATTATATAGATCAAGATCTTATATTTGGGGAGATTTTACAACTTGGCCTCACATGTGATAGGAAACATATAGTTGATTAATGTCATATAATACGAAATAATTCTAGGAAGATTAAATTCATGTAGGCTAAACTATATGATAGGTATTTTAAAGACTTTTATCGATATTTATGGCTCTAAATTTTAATATCATACTGTGTGTATAAATACCATGGTGTGTAATTTCATCCTACATGGAAATAGGTGCTATGATTTTGGGAACATATAAAAATGTACCAATCATTGATGTTTAACATTATACAGTATGGATGGATAAGTTGTGTTGTTTGGATTCTTGTTTATATGACTAATTCTATGAAGTTTAATTTCACACTATAGAAATGACATTGATCCCATCATGCATTTGTATGATCTATTTATCGATATCTATTTTATTTATGTAAGGCATGATATGGTCATCATCCAATGTAGTAATGGAATGTTCCCCATTAGAGTATAACTTATATATAATTTACGTTCCTTCTCAATTTTATTTTATCATTATAGGTATCTTCTTGGTAATCAGTAGAGTCCTTAATAAATGAAGTAGTTCTAGTTGGAGGAATTAAAGAATGAATTTTTTTAATTAAATTCTCATTTGACCAATTTCAGATGAATCATAATGATTTTCATTGTGGAAAAAATTTTATCATAATAAATATACAACTCACTGAGTTATTTTAGAGATCATTTATGTTTAAATAGATGAATATAGATAGAAATATGTTGTATGGAAAGCAGAACATAAATTGATATGAAGAGCTACATTACATATATAATAAAATATTGTGTATCTTGTGTAGCAGTATGGGCGATATAGTGATGGGACTCTAGATCATAAAATAGATTGTATGGCAAATACTTATTATCATTCTCAACAACATTCTAATGTAAATTGGATAATTTATTTATGATGTCCTATATTTATAAAATAAAAATTTTATTAAAGTGGGGTGAATTTTTTGACAAGATATTTTACTCATTTTATGAATACTTTAACTATAAAGTGTATAATTTGGTTACATTATTTTTAAAAATTATTATGTGGAACAAAATTTGGTAGTGATATATTTATTCACAATGTTAATTATAACTTTTTTCTAACCACTTTCGGTGATACATACTTAAGTCATATAGATAAAAATATTATGATTGCATGATGCACCTAAAATTCAAGTATATACCTATGGGATATGGCCCGATGACATCTACATGCCGAAAAAAACAATTAAAAATTATTTTGATGTGTTCAATATCTATAGGGATTTATGGATAAATTTTTTCATATAAATAAAATGTATGAATTTTCTTGTTAAAATTCAGTTAGAAAGGAATAATGATTGTAAATAAATTTCTAACTCTCATGGTTTGTGAGAAATCCTTATTCCTGAGTAGTGGGATCCATAAGAACTGGAATGGTCCTCTTTCCCGCCAACAAGGATTTCCCATCCTTGGATTCATATGAGGATATCTTCACCATAATATTTCACTTAAAGTACTTTATTGTAATTCATATAATTATAGAGGATGAAATTCAATTTCTGATGATAGACCTATTCCATATTTATTCCATTGAATTGGGGAATCCTATTTCAGAGGTTGTCTTATATGAGAAATTTATATCCTATTATGTTATCTATACATGAGGATAAAAGCTCACATCTATTAATGTTAGTATTGGACTCATTGAGATCCCCAAATAATTATTTTGAATAAAATAACCACCATATTATGTTCAATTAAAATAACTATTTGATCTTGGTTTGGATATTCCAAGTCTATATAAGCATTAGCTAATGAATTACCATGAACACATTGTGAACATGATATATGAAACATTACAAGTTCTAAGACAAACTCATCAACAAAAACATGTACATAATCGTCAATGGTAATAAAATATTCTTTTTGAATAGAATATTAACCATTTCTCTACTTGACTATCAACATAGAATCACCCTTCAGGTTTAATTGTATAACCAATACCTATAGAGCTTGATCAATGAATGTAGTGTGGATTTTGTATTCTGGTTTACTATTAGTACATTCCATTTCATATAGCAAAGAATATAGAAGAAATTTATTTTCGAAGGAGATTAATTCAATAACTATAATAACCTTGTTTTGTTTTTGGTTTTCCATTCTCTATCCTACTATTCTTCTAGAGGCACCATAAAAATAAACTCACATACTTAGGGAGCATCATGAATAGATGAAAACTCTTAATCAACGATTATTGTATTCAAATGTGTTCTATAAAGATATTTTCTATTAAATTTTATATTTATACCTTTTAAGACAAGAAATATATGTCAAAATATTATATAATGACATCCCACCAAGCCAAATACTTGATTAAAATCTAATGATTGATTATATACTTGAATAGATCAACATGAGAAAAAAGGTTAACCTCATGGAGATTTAGGTACTTACAATTATTTTTAATTACAATGGTGAAAGCTAGAAAGTTATTATTAATATTATAATACTATTTTTTATCCAACATCATGTATTTGAAGAAATAAATGTTATTATCCTTTATCACTATATTATTTAGAGTGAGAAGTTATTTGATTGGCCATTCTATAATTGGAAAATAAATAATTAGAGGATTCCCTTCAATAGGTTGAACCATGACTCAAAAAATGTATGATATAATGCTTTATATCCTCAAATTATGTCTATAAAATTTCATACCACTGATACATGACTAGTTTATTCAATATTCTTCTGAAGGGAAAACATTTACTAGTGTGATTGGAAATATATCATATAATATAATCAAGATTCCACTAGAGTTAACTCGACTCTTTTAGGAGTTGATGATTAATTTAAAATATTTTATTAATTGTCTTTTTATCGACTTAAATACTTCTAGGGGTACCATAATTCCAAAAAAAAATCCTTAATGTCACCCCAAAATCACATTTCAAGGGGTTCATCTTCAAGCTACATTTTTAATATTTTCTGAAATTTTTTATGAGATCCAAATTGTTATCAAAAAATTGATGGGATTTGACCAGTATTCAATCAATGTGTCACACCTTGGTCTTCCCTAAAAATTATTTAAAAATATAGTGAATGATACGTTGTGATTTGGTGTCACCAATTCAAGCTAAAGGGTGTTACGTGAAAGTAGTATACTCCTTGAGGACCCCTAAAGGTAGTCACAAATTCATTTTTGAGGTCCATGAAGATCTATATATATTTTAATATCTATCTATGAAGGAAAGGTATTATAATAAAGTAGTCACATTGATAAAAAAACATCACAATTAGGATAGGAAAATCACCCATTGTACAATTTCAATCGATATCCCTAAATTTGATGAAAAATCAAGAATTATAATTATCTTTCTAATGGAGAATTATATTAGAGAGAGACATTAGGTATTTAAAATATCAAATGAATATATATTTAATTATATTACTAACTATTTAATGTAACTTAAAAGCATGGGACAAATGCATACCATTTATATCCATCCAAAGTCTGTAATTGTTTTATGATTTCCCCAAATGTTGGGTGGCCACTTGAGGATATAACATGACTATATTTATGTAGCTTTAGGTGAATTAATATTTATTTTCTTTCACGAATGGTATGTATTTCACCTACTTTTTGGAATCATGGTAAAAATTGTCATTGAATGGCACATATCATAATTTTTATTGTGATTTACTTGCCATCACAGGTGGTCAAAACACCTTCCTAAAATATTGCAAGGGAATCACTAAGAAATAATAATACTCCTTCTGTCTCTGAACTATCGAGAGTATAAAACGTGTCTTTACCATGAAATTCAATAGATTATAAAGGGTAATTATCTCTATGTACATTATTATATCTTTCAAAATGATACCCCTTTTATAGATTGACGAGTTTAGTTGATTTAACTACTATAAGGAGGATATCAATAAAAATTTCCAGGTGCAATGCTCACCTCTTTATTTTAGGGATAAGATTCAATCAATCAAAAAGAATGAATTTTTTGGTATAAATATTTTTCAGACTAACCCTCTAATATAGGTACTCAATGGTATGATTGAGTTAGATAAAGTGTGTAGCTATCCATTCCTCTATCAGTGGTGGATGCTCAGTGGGGGAATCTAAATGGAATTTTTATGAGAGAATGGTTGTTGGATCATTAAATTTTTTGTTATGTGGGACCTTCATGACTCAATAGAAACTGAAATCTATAATTTTTACCTATTTCCAATTAATGGGAAGAACAAATTCTTCAATAAGTGCACTACATGGATTAGAGACTGTAACTTCCAACACATTTGGTGAAAAATTCGAATATCATCATCTACCATCAGTTAAATCCATTATCATTTGTAGAACATTAAATTTATGAACTAATATATATAGATATTAAAGGGAAAACCATCACCATATAATACCATGACTTCATCATTGATGGAATACTTTCATCAATAGTGGTATAGTGAGCGTATTACTAAAATCACATGGATTGATAAACTCCAATGAAAATTTTAGAAGGTTGTGTTTTGAAAAAAAAAAGAATGAATCCAGATTCAAAGATAAGTTCCTTGAATTAGGTTTTGAGTTTGATCCTCTTGAATGGTCTCTTCTAAGTGTTGTGAAATCTTTGAATGGTCAGGTTTGAGGGATATATATCAAAATCACTATTGCATTATAATAAAAGGGTCTAAATTGGAATATGGTTGATTATATAGCTATTTTAAGCCAATGATTTATGAATATTGATATCATTAAAAATTCAAGACCTATTTATTGGTCACATATATCCTCATGTAGTGACTTCATGGAACTTATATATGAATAAAATGATCATGTGATACTCAACATAGTAGTTATCTTCATGATACACTTCAACTATAGTGAATTCTTCCTTGAAATATTAAGGGTATAAATGGTCCTCAATCAGTAATTTCCTAAGATCCTTTGAATGGTTTATTATATCCAAAATAATTAGTTTGGAAGGTAAATGGATAGTTGTTTCAGAAGGTATTATTTTTTTACTAAAAGAAAGTCTTTCCCACCATGAGGCTACTCTCTTTCAAGAGGATATGGCATCAAGCCTTCCCATGATGATGTAACAATTTCTAAACATGAATCAAAGGGGTATCATTTTATTTGATGGTTAGGTCATGATGACCTTCCATTATTTCATCTTTATAAAATTATTATATTTATTACTAACAATATTTTAATATGATTGGAATTAAACAATATATGTAATTTTTAGGGTCAGACCGGGTTTCCTCTGGGAATTATTAGAGTGTCAACTCTCTAGTCTTGGATATATATATATAGCTTTATTAAAACAACAAAGCTCTAACATTGGGATCTTCTATGAAATCATCTTTTGTGACCTCTTTGACTCATGTGACATCCTCCCTATTTATAATTGGGGTGTTTAGGTTAATTTATATCATCTTCATCAGAGAAATAGTCCCCCACCCAATGTGTATGAATGTGACTGAGTAGTATTATTTCAAATTTTTATGAGGGTTTCATTTGGTGGGGTGGTTATAACCCTCCCCAAGGTGGGGTTAAGATATCCAGATGTTTATAGATTATCTTGGGAGTTAGTAAGGTAACTCCCTATCATTCCTTGATATTAATACACTAGGTAATCCAACACTATGAATACTGATATTTAAAAGAAGTTCGTTTATGTTTTCATAGGGAATTAGGGTCCTAAATAGATTAATAAGCTATTATTTGATGATAGAATGTTCCCAGTTGATAGGTTTATTAGTCATCCATGAAGAAAACTATTTTAGACCTATATTTGTAACATCCTTCCATTCTACTTATTTTATTCATTGAATTAAAGTGATTCATGTTATATATATCAATGGTTTCAACAATTTGAACTTCCCTAAGTTGACAATATTTTAGAGGATGTTATTAAAGATTAAATAGTTTCATATGTTGTTCTCATAAATCATGTTTTAGGGTTAGTAATTAAGGTTGTTTCATATAACATCTCCATTAGGTCCATTGACTTCTAGAAACATGAATTTTTTTCTCTATAGTAGTGATGATGATATTTATAACATATTATTTTCAAAAATAATATAATATATTATTTCAATCAATAATTTTTTTGGATACATTTCTCATCTATCTCTTCATGAAGACGGAGTTGTTGTTTAAATTTCTATTCAGGGGGAGTAACTTAATGATTCTAAGAAGGCCTACATATTTGTCCTTGTACCAAAATAGGTTTGATCATGATAGTTTCAAATTATTCTCAATCATATCCCATTCCATATATTGTTGATAGTTACATCTATGGGTTTTCCTTGGGTAAATACATGTAATCCTCCAATAAAATTGAAACTAATATAAAATTTAAAAATCCATCGATATATTTTATTGGAATGAGATTTGATTACACCCATCATTAATATTTTCTATACAGACCACTAATAACTACTCCTATATGAGTTTCATGTTCATATAATAACCCATACCCCATTTTCTAGAGGAGAAAAATGGTATTGTATGTTTTTATATACTTTTATAGTTTTAAAGAGCATGTATTTTCTTCTTCCTCCGCATTGAACTGTATTGGTAGATGAATTTTTGATGGTCATAAATGTTTTGAATAAGCCTAGAAAGTATGTTTCTATACCTGATGAATTATTGATCATCCAAAATCCATCAAAATCATCTAATATTTATTGATTCCTTTATTTTAATAACTAATATCAATGATCCATATAAGGATACAATTTTTTTCCAATTATTCCCTTGATATTATTTTCAATTAAATGTTAGGAAAGAGGTATTTGTAAAGTTCGGTGGTGGTAGAGTCATGTCCATTAAAATTCATCGATTTCCACACTAGGGAATGTCATCCATCATTTTATTACCTACATGTAGCAATGGAGTAAATTTAATTATGGTGCTACATATGTACTATTGTTTTAGATAATGCTCAAGATGGGGGTAGCATACATAATCTCATATGGTTGAATCTCATAAGACCAGGGCTAAAACATAGTTTGAGTCTGCCTAAGTTTTATTTCTTGAAATTATTGAATCGTATACCCTATTAGAGGAAAGTACTAATATTTTATGGTTTTTGGGTTTACATTCATTGGGTTTATAAGACTTTCCCTAATTGGTTAAATAGACTCATCGATTAATGGAAAAGTGTTTCACTCTACTTTAAAATGATTAGCTGACTGAGAGATATTGATCTCAACATGTGAATTATACATAGTGGGAATATTTCCCATGAGTAATTTTTTTAAAGACATCTAATTTCATCATGTTTAGCCTCATATTATACCTTACTTTCTTATATAGATATTGTTATATACGCTTTTTGTAGGGAATGTGGTACAGAAACAACTTTATCTTACTGTTTTATATAAGGATTTCATGTAGGCAGTTACTAGATATTTCATATTGATGAGTCACAAGTATATATTTGGTTTGAGGTACACAAACCTTCATCAAATGTTTTGATTTTAAAAAATAATTCAGATAGATATATCCTCATCATATCACACAACATCAATGTCTTGCCCTCTATTATCTACAAGTATAATAATAATATTATTAATTGATGCATATCCAGAATCATGACCTAGATCCCAATTTGTATTAGATTAATAAGGAAGATATTTATCTTTCGAGTACTTTTTGAGAATCATATCATGATCCTCTTTAATGCCTTTCTTCATGGTGGGACCTTTTAGATTATGACCTCTGTGGGGATACATTATACCTCCTTGATGCTCCCCAAGATGTGTTTTTAGAGGATAATCCTAATAGAAACCCTACTACCTTTCATTTAATGTGTCACTAATGATGATAGTGGTTCACCCAATACGAATAACTACGAGGGTGTTTCTAATGTTTTTCCATGTATAGTGACAACAAAATTCGATAGAGGTAGATGGGGTAATAATGTGCCCAAACCTATATGTTGTAGTTATTTCATTTTTTCACCATCAAAGACATTTAAAATATGGGATTTTATGATACAATGGTTATTTAGGGTTGAAAATTTCCATTATCCCAATGGTCTAGGGTTGGTCAGGTTTTTCTACTATCGAACATACTATTACAACCTCCATAATTTTCATTTCATTCAATCATGCAAGATATGGATGCATCATATGTCATGGGAACTATATGTGCACCAATATGGTAATCTTAGATGTTTGGGAACATATTTCATTATATGGGTTTGTTTTTTGGACCTTTTGGTAGATTGGTGGATAAGTACATCAAAGGATTACTTAGGCCGAGTACACTACATCAGAGCTATAGAGGATACGAGAGTCTATTAAAAAGACCGGTTGGAAAAAATAATTCTAGGTATGAGACTTATCTAGAGGTTATGATATTTTAATAGAAATTTATCTCTATAATAAACAAAACTATTTTCAAAGTTAATTGTAACGCTTCCTATTCATCCAACACTCTGATGTACATATTGAGAACATCATTATACATTATCTGGTGAAGAACCATCAAACTATCAAGGAATGCATACTAGAGTACTTCTATTTTTTTCCTGATCCTGGGTTCCATGAAACTGAGAGAGAAACTATGTATGATAGTAAGAATATCTCACTCACCTTATTTATTTGGTTCCATACATTCTATAAAAAATATTTTTTATTAGGATAATGGAGATTATCACATATGAATTGGCATAGAAAAGTTATTCATTCAACCTTTATAAATTATAAAATGTCCTATCAGGATGTGAATATAGGCTAGAACATTATTGATATATTTTCCCCAACTATTTTCTTCCACATTTCCAAAATGTTTCTTCTTCATTAAGGAGGAGTTCATTTACCAAATTTGACCATAGTGTTCATCACATAGATACAAAATCATTGGGAATGGGATGATCAGAAATATCATCAATAGTATACGAGAATACTAGTGGTGGGTATGTAAATTTTATGATCTTTTCCTAAATTGGTCTATAGATAGGCATGAAACACCACTTATTAAAGATACGGAATTGGGTATGGCCATCCTTGACTAGTCAAGAAACTCTAATCATGAGGGTATTATTGGTGTAATTTTTTATTGGGGAGGACCATCATACTAAAGGGATTATTCAATGTTGGGAAGAAATTTTTGATTAAAACCATTTTTAGGACCTCTATAATTGTCATAAAATTTAGTTCCATGGGAGGACCTCTAGCCTTGTTTAATATTGTACCATAAGGAGAAACTATTCAAGATATACCTGGAGTTGGGAATCATGGTAAGTTAGTCTAGAATCCATGAAGAGGACCTCTATGGTCATTAATATTTAATTAATTTTCAAGGAAATCCCTTTTTTTGATAATATATATGTTATAGGGAGGACCTATATAACAGATTTCATGGGGAATACCTTTGAGACTAGTCCTTAAATTTACATGGGAAGGAATTCTTTGACATATAAAAAAGGGGGGACCTCTAGAAATTTTGGCTGAAGTAAAAATGGGAGGATATATGTGCATATAACATCCTTCCCAAATTTGTGATTCATTATTGAAACATGTTAGAGGTATTCTTGAATATTAGCACTTTTTGAGAAAGGGACATGTTCCTGATGTGTATGATTTTTTGATAGGTTGTTATATATCCTAATGGTATGTTTATTATGGTCAAAACCTTCATCATGATTGAATTTTTTTAGTGTAGTAAACATCCCTCTTGCATAGGGACACTCTTAGCAAATCTTCAAATTATAATCATAATATACTGAGGGTTTCCTTGGACTCCTACCATGATATACATGCATAGTTTTAATGAATTTGAGTGCATGATCATATTATCACATTATATATCTCAATATATTATCTAAATATAACACTGACATTCCTTTGTTAGGACGAGAATATCAACCCACTCTATAATGGGGTTTACAAGAATATTTTGGTAAGCTTCATATGCATGGGAAAAAAATATGATCCTGATGTAGTGTTATTTACAAAAAAATCCAATGAACCCATAGTGGGAGAAGAGATATGAGTCTTATCAGGGGTGGTTTTTACAATATGTTAAAAAAAATCCAAATGAAATTGGATATATGATAATTATTGTTCTATGTTCCTTGTCAGATTATGCATAAAGATATATGTAATAGTTTAAGAAATATAATCACGATACCTAATTTCACCATTTTATGCTGAAAAGTTATGAAAATGTTAGTTGAAGAAATAATATTTTCCTAACCCATATTGGCTTCTAGAATATGCCGATAGGTGTCCACCTGAATGGAAGTGGGAAAATAGGTTATCTCTTAAGAAGTCACTAGAATATACCAAAATGATCCCCATATGTTTAAAAGGATCGAAATATGGGTCCTCACCTTGGTGGACATTAGAATTTGCTTACATGATTCATATGGTGATGCTAGGATATGATGGAAGTTCTAAATGTTTTAATATGTATTTAATCCTACACATATTTTTTACCAGTTATGATGGAATGATTTACCTATGGGAGTAGAGATATAGGAAGGTTCTCTTCATGTAATGGTCTAGCTCCCATAATTTAGACCATATGGTTGCATTGGTTTGGGTGAATGGTGATAAGATCTCATGGGTAGCCTCTAGGGTGAGTTAATAAGGGGTTAATACTACATGAAATTGTTGGAGATGATAGTTGGTAAGAGCCTGCCAGGCCATCCCATGGGTGAAATTGGGGATTTATTTTTCTTCCCCCATTATTCCCTAAGATAAAAGAGGGTGACATTGTCTTTTTCTTAGCTTATGATCTGAAAATATTTTGAGGTAGTGATAAATTCCATTCGCATCCTTATGGACCACCATTAGTGGGTCGATCAATGAGGATTCATCAATAAGAGGATTTATCGATATTTTTTCATTTTAGGGATATCACCACTGAGGTGGTACATATACACTAGATCATTGGCCATCAATCACTAAATATGGTGGGTCAGAGGAAGTTCCAACCCAATTCATGGAGTAACATATTTTTCTATATATGAGGAATACATAAAATCCCATAGATGATGAAATGTAGATAGAGACAAACCCGAGTAGATACTGGCTTGTCCTGGTAGATTTATATGAGACAGTTCATTTTCTGATTTCATTTTTTGGATTTAACAGTGTTCATAAAGGAGTTATTGATTGAGAAAAAACAGAAATAAGAAATCTTTTATTATAGTATCACAATAAAAGGGACTCGGACAATAAATATATTTCACGGGAAAAGGATCCACGTTTAGTTCAACATATAGTCTCTGAATCGCATTGTGATCTATAAGTCTTTATATTATTTTTTGTCTTATCTTCCGATGGTAAGGTGTCAATGGGATATACTAGTGACACAATAGATCATGTATTATATTAAGAGGATGAAACATTGATCACACCCATAAAATTTTTAGGGGGTTTATTGCATACCTTAGGACTCAATAAAATATTTAGGAATTATTTGCAAATCCTTTCCGAGAATTAATAACACTATTATTTACAATCATGAAAATGTGTGATCATTGACATGTATTATTAGTGAAACATATTTATGTATCATATATTTATAATCTCTCAATTATATGGTTGATTTCTAAAATTATTTTATAAAAAGGTATATTTAGGAACTCTGAAATTTATAACTATCTAGGAAGGTGGAAGATGTTGAAGAGTTGATATTTATAAAATTATAGGGAATCCCAATGTTTCTATCAGAACTGATTCCTAACTGGGGTATTTTTCATTCACCTACTAGGTCATGTCATTGTTTTTATGGTCACGTGATGAGGAAAATCATCTCATTTCATTATAATGAAAATATGAACCATGTACTTTGTAGTTCCAAGTCATCCAACAATGAATACCAGGTGAAAGGTTCCTTGAAATGGTTACAAAGGGACTTACACACTAGTTTCCCTTTTTTTAATCTTATTTATTAGTAACTAAAAAAGATACTTCATGATTTCATATTAAGGAATATGGAATCATGAGGAAGTGTATAGTCACATAGGGAATATATTCTACTAAGAAAGGATTATGGATTCATAAGAAATGTGGCATGATGAGTATGTTTTGATTCTTATATGGGATATGCACCAATTAGGAGGGATATATTCTCACATAGAATATGACTTTGTGAGAAGCATATAAGAGAATAATTATATTAAATTGTTAATATTTTACATCAGGGAGAAATCCAATGTTACCTTCTTGAACATTAATCTTAACCAATGTAGTTAGGGATACAAAATTTAAGTTAAACTAATAGGACTAGCCCATAATGTTTAACATCTATTGGTGTTGATGTCAGCTATGAATTTTAAAGTCATATAGTAAAGAAATTATAAGATTATTTTAACATTTTATTATAGGTACATTGTTGGGGATTAAACATTATTGGTTTCAAAAATATAAGATCAAATACATCATATAAATTTATGGTATGGAGATGAATGATTTATGGACTCACTAGAGATATTATTCAATGTGAGAGAAACATGGGATTAAACTAAAAGGATTCTCTATTACCTCATTGCTTATTGATTGTATTGATTTAGCTATGTGGGATGACAAGATTTCATACATGAAGAAACAAAGAAGAATTTTTGTCACACACTCCTCTTATACATTATTTATTTTATCGATTATTCTTGAACCTCGGGTGGTTAGGGTTGAAGCCTGAGTCAAAATTTTGAATTCTTATCTTAAAATGTGTGTTTTGGCCTCGACTGCGTCTAGCGCGCTGCGGTCGAAGTCGTGCGGCCTCGCTTGGGATGTCACACAACCCTTCCTGGTCACTACATGCCTTGCCGATGTTCAATTAACGAAATGAGATGAATTAAGAATGGTTTTAATAATAAAAATTTTATTAATGTCACTTTAAAATATTATTATCATTATCTTGAATAATAATTTAAGTGAGTATCATTTTTATTATCAGCATTTTATTAAGTAGATTATTTTATAATTTACAATTTACTTTATTATGTTATTATTATTATTATTATTATTATTATTATTATTATGAGTGTTTGGGTTCTGCGTCACCAGACGTACGGGCAAGGCCTTGTTTTGATATCTGCATGGTCTGCATGAATTTCAAATGAGTTGAAACATAGCGGGATACTGAAATAGATATAAATAATGCAATGGAAAATAAAAATTTGAATAGGAAGTTTAGTAAACTATAAGAAATTGTTTTTAATAAAAAAAGAATATTGTTTAGGGTTAATAAATACTATGGTTAATATTATGTGATATTATTTCAATTCTTATTTTTATACCACTTATTTCTTTTATTTTTGTTATTGCTTATTTGTTTATTATTATTATTATTATAGGTATTATTTTATTTTTATTTCATTTATTTTAGGGTTTCTTTTTTTCTTTTTTTTCTTTTATTATTTTTCTCTCCCTCCCCTCACTCTCTCCCATCGGGCCCCTCCCCCATCCCTTTTGCGTTTCCCCCCTAGAAACCCAATGCGCCACGCCCTCCTCTCCCTACGGCCTCCTTCCGGCAAACCCCCGACGCCCCCTGCTCCTACTCCGACTCTCACGTCCGGCCACCACCTCCTGATAGGACAACTTCCTCCACCTTCGACGCGCCTCCTTTTCTCATCGCGTGCCCGCTCATCGGACCATCCACACCCCCTTCCCCGTCGCGCGCCGCAGCTCGGATCTCCCTTGCTTCCCTTGTCCAGCTGAGGCGCAACCCTCTCGGAACCCTTGCGCCGCACCCCTTGTTGCCTCCTACTCAAAATCTGGCCGCATCCCCTAGTGTACCCCTTCCCCATTTCTCTATTCCGTCACACCCCAGCCCCCATGCCGCACTGCCTCCCCACTCGGATCCGCACAAACACCCCGCCGACCTCCTCCTTCCGCCTAAATACTTCACGACGACTCACCCCCCCTCCTTGCTGGACCTCAACCGGCGCAGCACCAACATCTGGCAAACCACACTGGTTTGTGCATTTGATTTTTCCTCTTTTTTTATTTATTTCATTCATTTATTTTCTATATTTGATGTTTGGTTCTAAAATGGGATTTGATTCTGGATTTGAGGTTTAATGGTTTGTTTTGGGGCTTTAATTTGAGGGCTTTGGGTTTGGATTCATGTTTTTTTGGGTTCGTGTTAGGTTCAATGTGGTGGAAACGACACACGATTAAAGTTGTGCGCTGCAATATGAAGTTTTCACTCCAATTTTGAGGATTTATAAATGTCGGTAGGTGGTTCCATGCCTTTATATCATTTAGATAATTTAATTTGTTTGTTTAGTTTAACTTAATATGTTCTATGGTTTAGTTACATGATGTGAATTATGTTTATAATGTTTTGGTAGTGTTGTAGAGGTTTTGCGAAATGCGTTTTAAAAATGGTGTGACATGCGTGCGTGATGAAAATTGCACTTGTTTTTAGAAATTGTCTTGTTTTTACTTTCAATCCTATTGTGGTAAAATTTTATAAGTGTTTAAAAATGGTTCATAGAGTTCCAATGAGGTTTTAGAAGGGTTGATTTGTGAAATTGATTTTGTAATGGTTTCTTTTGCATGCAATATGATTTATAAATTTAGGAATTTTTTTAAGTGGTGTTTTGAGTGCGGAACATGGTTGGAAAGTTTTGAGGGTTGTTTGGTGGGTTTGAATGGTGTGTTCAAGTCACTTTAGGTGTTTGTGTATTTAAAAAGTCATTTTCAATATATATAAATATATATATGTATATATGTATATATATATATATATATCTTTTGGTGTGTTTGCCATGTTGCGTACTTTTAGAATTAAATTGAAAATAGTTTGAACAATGGGAAACCATGTTTTGTTATGTATATGCTGAACTTTTGGTTTTATAGCGACTTTCTTATATGAAATTGAGTTCGTCTTTCTCGTGTAAACCTTTCCTTTCTAATCTTATGTGTTTTATAAATTATAATTACACTTATTAAATTATAAGTGGAGTGCGGGAGTTGTGTTTGACAGAGTTACGTGGTCGTTAAGTTTTTAAAAGGATTCTTACATGTGAAACTGGTCATGTCTCATGTGCAAACTCTTATTGAGCTATTTAGAAATGTTCTTCAAATTGTTTAAATAGTTTATCATGTCATGCAAGTGATCTGAACTATGTTATAAAATGGGTTTGGTGTGCGTGTGTTTTTTTTATGGTGTTTGGGTATGCAAGTTGTGACTTTTATGTGTAATGTCATGTTTGGTTTGGGATATGGGAGAGAAATATACATCATGTGAATGCGAAACATGTTTGAGCACAAGGAAAAACCCTGGGTATCTAGGTGGGAAGACTAGAACTAGTGCGCTAGTGAACCGGATGGGTATCGTCCATGTTTCACTTAGCTGGATTGACGATTGCAACACTAACTAAACATATGATATCTGAGGGTCATGGCCTTCTAAGCCACGTGTTCTGTGGGTCGTGGCCTTCTAAGAAACATTTTCTGAGGTTCGTGGCCTTCTAAGCCATGTTTCACCGAGACACGAGGTTCTAGGGTCCCACTCGAGCTAGATGAACTTTAGGGGATACACCCATAGCGCTCTACCATCTTTGGTGTGGTGCCTTCCGTCGGCATATGGAGGACCAGCTAGGTGTGAGAGTGTGTGTGTGTGTGTGTGTGTGTGTGTGTGTGTGAGTGAGTGTGTGTGTGTGTGTGTGTGTGCCCATAATGAACTTTTCTCTTCCTCTTTTAAAATCGTGTCTGTGAAATGAGTTATTTTTAGTGTTTTCCTTTCGCATTTGGTTTGTAAATGTTTTCATTAAAAATCATTTTGAAAGTATAATTTTGAACAAGAACTTCAAATTGTCTTTTAATGTTTTGGCATGGAACTTTTTCTCGGTGGCATCCTACTGGGCTTTTAGCTCACACCCTACATACACCCTTGGGTGTATGTAGTTTCTTGTTTCTTGTGTATCCCAGGTTGTGCATCGTGCTCAGCGACGGTAGTTCTGGTTGCTGTTGGTCTTCGTGTGCAAGTTGGTGTTGGTATCTTGGGGATGCAACTTCTCGTGTCGCATGAGGTTGGCTTTGGAGCTTAGTTCTCTATTTCTGTTGTTGTTTATTTTGGGTTTTTAGCTGAATTGTAGACCTAAACCTGTTTATAGTTTAGAAGTGTGTTTTGTAGTCTGTTTCCAGTTTCAGTTATTTATCTGGTTGGTTATCTCTTTTTGTCTTGTATTTCGGGTAAAACCATTCCCACTTGTTAAACTCGATACTCGGGCACTTGTGCCAGCCCGTGGAGATTGGGAACGCCCTTCGGGCCTTGCCGCGTACTGGGTCGGGCGCCGGGTCGGATGGAGACTCGCCTCGGTTCGTGACAAAATGGTATCAGAGGGAGGTTTGCTCTCTTGGGTTGTTTATTTTGGGATAGAGTCATGGTAGACTTGAGTTAAATTTGTCGGGACTCGACGTCCTGGCTACGAGTAAGGTGTCTGGCCAGAACAACTCGTGGCGGGACTCAAGTTACCAAAGTATGTAGAGGTTTGTCTGAGTTTTTGGTCCTTGCGGATGATCGTGTCTAAGGGAAATGAAAAGGGAGTAAGGTCAGTGGTCTTAGTGAGCTCGTAGGGTCTCGAATGCCTTGTGGAGTCGGGGACACTGTCCTAAAATACTCTCTGTGGCCAACAGTGTGACTGGCGTATGGCCGCCAACCATATGCTCCAATCACCCGCTGACACTAGTTTCCTCCTGTATTGTTTCTCGTCTCTTTGTTTTGGATTTGTGGAAATTTGGTTTTTAAGTAAAAAATTTTTGGTCTTGGAAAATGTTTTCAAATGAAGCGCTTTGAAAATGAAATGGTGTGTGAGGTTTGAAAGGTGTGGGTTGGATGTTTTGGTTTTGAAAAATGGAAAGGTTTTGTTTTGATCCTTGACGCTCTCATGGGAAACCACATGCATGAGAGTGTGCGAAAAAGGGAAATGGTTAATGGCACGAGTGGATGAGTGGTTGGATGGATATGAGGTGGGTACAAGTGCAGCACAAGAACATGCATGTGTGAGGCCCATGGGATACCATTGGTGTTTGTGCAACCCACTGGCTTTTCTTATTTTCAAAATGTTTTGTTAAAGGAAAATTTGGTGTTTTTAAATAACCGGTGTTTGTGTGGTGTGTACTTGTATTTTTGAAAGGTTGGACATGAGGCGTTTTGTGCCGAGAATCCCTTTTGACTGATTTGTGTATTGAGTTTAAATTCTTATTTGTAAGTTGGTATGCAAGTGTGTGGTTAGTAAATTCCTTTGAAGAGTACATCAGGGAGCCCTTGAAGTGGTTTCCCCTGCACGTTTGGTGTTTGCTTGTGGTATGTCTTGACCGTTGGACCAGTTTGGTTGGGTCCATAGTTTTCATTCTTGACTAGTGTATGCCCCCCCTCCATAAAGCGTTGGCATGTGATTGACGTACAACTACGGGGAATTCCCCGTTGTCCGGCACTCCAATTCATTGAAGGACTCTCTTTTTGAATTCTAGGATTGAACCCACCTCTCCTTCTTACAACTAAGTGGATCCTCTCGTAGCGAGATGACAGATGCAAGGGGAGTTGAACAGAGTTTTGGTTTCTTTGAGTTGCTTGAGTCATCAAGTATGAAATTTGACATCGTTATGCTTGAAGGTTTCCCCTAGAAATGGCGAAAGAAATTCCAGTGGGGAAGGGTGAAGGCGATTGAGAACTGTAAGTGCTTATCGATGTCTTGAATGGTTTGTAGTGTTTACATTAGCTGCAAGGGTCATGTTCGGTGACGTCTTATAGTGTGAGGTCCCTGTGATAGTCAACGGTGGTTTGGAAGCAACCCTATGTTTTTGGTGCAGTCTATCATTCTAAATTACCTTTGGTCCTTTGTTGGTTTCGTTTAAGAAAGGGTCTACATTAGGTGACTAGTGTGGCAGACCCAGTCACATAGGGATGCTACGGTCAACTGCAGGAGTAACGTGTTGTTTAAGACTCAGTTTGAAGTCCCTCTACGTATAGTGTTCCTCTCAATAATAATTATCATGTTCAGGTGACGATTCGTGGTGTCGTGTTCTCATCCAGTGTGACAAAGAGTGATGCGCATGCACCATTAAAGCTCTTGTGTTGGTGAATGTTTAGTGTACGATCAGTTGGATGTCGTAATGTGTTGTGGTTGCTGGTGTTTCCTTGGTTGTAGTGTGATTGCGTGTGACACCAAAAGGAGAATCTTCGTTCGGGAGTCTTCCATGCCTGACTACGAGGCAGAAGATGCTTCAAACATCAGGGCTCTAGCCATAGGCCTCGGAGTGAAGCTAGCGCGTGGTCAGGAACCCCGAGAGTGTATGAGACCCCGAAATTATTTCTGTCATCAGTGTTGAAAGTGAAATTACCTTAAATTTTCTTCCATGGTTGTTCTGCTTCGAATGAACCGTCTGGTTGCATAAGGTTTTCGTGACCATGTGGAGGTGTGTTCGTCTCGTTGCCTTAAAGTCTCGGGGGTTGCGTCCCACTAGAAGCAATCACTTTTAGTGGTCCTTGAGAGTCTGTTGGGGAAACATCGATCCCAAAATTTTTTAATGCTCATCCCGGGATGCAGATGTGTTGGTCACGTCTTAGGTCGTGCTTTTGATGCCCGGGTAGTCGGGCCCCTCCCTCCCCGCCCCTTGCGGTGGGGTGTTTCGTCACCATCGAGAATCTTTTTTTTATGTTTTGTACCTGCTGTTAGTTCTAATAGCGGGGATACCCACATCAGATCTCGTACAAATATCTCTGTAATGAATTGATGTTGGACTCTTCTTTAATGGTGGGGAGTCTGTTCGGACCTCCCGATGTCGATTTCCCAAAACCATCGTGGGCGATAGTTGGTTCTTAATGGTGGGGAGTCCGCCCGGGCCTCCTCGTGTCGATTTTCAAGTCTCGTCTCAAGCGTTGGAAAGTTTTTAATAGTGGAGGGACCCATTGGGCTTTCCTGTGGTGGGCCATTCAGTTTCATTCCCAGAGATGTTTTAGTGCTAGGTTATTGAAGTATTCCTAGGATGGGGGTTGGTCTTGTATCTTCGTTCCAGTAAAGTGGTGTGTTTTTCCTTCAATGATGCTTGAGGTGTTTTGGTTTGTGAGGTTGGTTTCCAAAGGTACGAGGGTTGCTTTCCTGAATCAATCAGCTGGAGGTGTTTTAGCTCTTTGGGGGTGGGCACCTCATATCAAAAAGTGTTTTTACATGCTTCTTGAGGTTGTAATTTGAGTCCCTTCTTCTGAGCACGTTACTTTTGATTTTTTTCTCTTGTTGGTTGTAGAGATCCTTTTGGAACTTTAGTGGGGTATCCGTTTCCTCTTTCTACCTCAGCCTTAGCTGTGGCTTTCCAGGGATGGAAAGTTTTCATGGTGGGTAGAATTGTCACACCCGCCTCTTTTACATTATTTATTTTATCGATTTTTCTTGAACCTCAGGTGGTTAGGGTTGAAGCCCGGGTCAAAATTTTGAATTCTTATCTTAAAATGTGTGTTTTGGCCTCGACTGCGTCCAGCGCGCTGTGGTCGAAGTCGTGCGGCCTCGCTTGGGTCGTCACACAACCCTGCCTGGTCACTACATGCCTTGCTGATGTTCAATTAACGAAATGAGATGAATTAAGAATGGTTTTAATAATAAAAATTTTATTAATGTCACTTTAAAATATTATTATCATTATCTGGAATAATAAGTTAATTGAGTATCGTTTTTATTATCAGCATTTTATTAAGTAGATTATTGTATAATTTACAATTTACTTTATTATTATATTATTATTATTATTATAGTTGTTGTTGTTGTTGTTGTTATTATTATTATTATTATTATTATGAGTGTTTGGGTTCTGCGTCACCGGACTTACGGGCAAGGCCTTGTTTTGATATCCACACGGTCTGCCTGACTTTCAAATGAGTTGAAACATAGCGGGATAATGAAATAGAAATAAATAATGCAATGGAAAATAAAAATTGGAATAGGAAGTTTAGTAAACTATAAGAAATTGTTTTTAATAAAAAAAGAATATTGATTGGGGTTAATAAATACTATGGTTAATATTATGTGATATTATTGCAATTCTTATTATTATACCACTTATTTCATTTATTTCTGTTATTGCTTATTTATTTATTATTATTATTATAGGTATTATTTTATTTTTATTTCATTTATTTAGGGTTTCTTTTATTCTTTTTTTTCTTTTATTATTTTTCTCTCACTCCCCTCACTCTCTCCCGTCGGGCCCCTCCCCCACCCCTTTTGTGTTTTCTCCCCATGGAAACCCTATGCGCCACGCCCTCCTCTCCCTGTGGCCTCCTTCCGGTGAACCCCCGACGCCCCCTGCTCCTGCTCTGACTCTCACGTCCGGCCACCGCCTCCTGCTAGGACCGCTTCCCCCACCTTTGACGAGCCTCCTTTTACCGTCGCGTGCCTGCTCATCGGACCAGCCACACCCCCTTCACCATCTTGCGCTGTAGCTCGGATATCCCTTGCTTCCCTTGTCCAGCCGAGGCGCAACCCTCCCAGAACCCTTGCACCGCACCCCTTGTTGCCTCCTACTCAAAATCGGGCCGCATCCCCTTGTATACCCCTTCCCCGTTTCTCTATTCCGTCACACCCCAGCCCCCATGGCGCACTGCCTCCCTGCTCGGACCCGCACAAACACCCCGCCGACCTCCTCCTTCCGCCTAAATCATTCGCGACAACTCACCCCCCCTCTTTGCCGGACCTCCATCGGCGCAGCACCACCATCCGAAAAACCACACTGGTTTGTGAATTTGAGTTTTCATCTTTTTTTTATTTATTTCATTCATTTATTTTATATATTTGAATTTTGGTTCTACAATGGGTTTTGATTCTGGATTTGAGGTTTAATGGTTTGTTTTAGGGCTTTAATTTGAGGGTTTTGGGTTTGGATTCATGTTTTTTTTGGGTTCGTGTTAGGTTCAATGTGGTTCAAATGGCACACGATTAAATGTGTGCACTGCAATATGAAGTTTTCACTCCAATTTTGAGGATTTATAAATGCCGGTAGGTGGTTCCATGCCTTTATATCATTTAGATAATTTAATTTGTTTGTTTAGTTTAACTTAATATGTTCTATGGTTTAGTTACATGATGAGAATTATGTTTATAATTTTTTGTTAGTATTGTATAGGTTTTGCGAAATGCATTTTAAAAATGGTGTGACATGCGTGCGTGATGAAAATTGCACTTGTTTTTAGAAATTTTCATGTTTTTACTTTCGATCCTGTTGTGTTAAAGTTTAAGAAGTGTTTAATAATTGTTCATAGAGTTCCAATGAGGTTTTAGAAGGGTTGATTTGTGAAATTGATTTTGTAATGGTTTCTTTTGCATGCAATATGATTTATAAATTTAGGAATTGTTTTTTAAAGTGGTGTTTTGAGTGCGAAACATGGTTGGAACATTTTGAGGGTTGTTTGGTTGGTGTGAATGGGGTTTTCAAGTCACTTTAGGTGTTTGTGTATTTAAACAGTCATTTTCAATATATATATATATATATATATATATATATATATATGTATATATGTATATATATATATATATCTTTTGGTGTGTTTGCCATGTTGCGTACTTTTGGAATTAAATTGAAATTTTTTTTAACAATGGGAAAACATGTTTTGGTATGTATATGCTGCACTTTTGGTTTTATAGCGACTTTCTTATATGAAATTGAGTTCGTCTTTCTCATGTAAACCTTTCCTTTCTAATATTATGTGTTTAATAAATTGTAATTACACTTATTAAATTATAAGTGGAGTGCGGGAGTTGTGTTTGACAGAGTTACGTGTGCGTTAAGTTTTTAAAAGGATTCTTACATGTGAAACTGGGCATGTCTCATGTGCAAAATCTTATTGAGCTATTTAGAAATGTTCTTTAAATTGTTTAAATAGTTTATCAAGTCATGCAAGTGATCCTAACTATGTTATAAAATGGTTTTGGTGTGCGTGTGTTTTTTTTATGGTGTTTGGGTATGCAAGTGGTGACTTTTATGTGTAATGTTCTGTTTGGTTCGGGATATGGGAGAGCGATATACATCATGTGAATGTGAAACTTGTTTGAGCACAAGGGAAAACCCTATGTATCTAGGTGGGCAGAGTAGAACTAGTGCGCTAGTGAACCGGATGGGTATCATCACTGTTTCACTTAGCTGGATTGACGATTGCAACAGTAACTAAACATATGATATCTGAGGGTCGTGGCCTTCAAAGCCACGTGTTCTGAGGGTCGTGGCCTTATAAACCACATTTTCTGAGGGTCGTGGCCTTCTAAGCCACGTTTCACCGAGACACGAGGTTCTAGGGTCCCACTCGAGCTAGATGAACCTAAGGGTATTTACCCATAGTGCTCTACCATCTTTGGTGTGGTGCCTTCCGTCAGCATATGGAGGACCACCTGGGTGTGAGTGTGTGT
Organism: Viscum album; assembly: GCA_963277665.1. Classification (NCBI taxonomy): domain Eukaryota; kingdom Viridiplantae; phylum Streptophyta; class Magnoliopsida; order Santalales; family Viscaceae; genus Viscum; species Viscum album. Next base: position 1,158,026,489 of record OY728162.1, read on the forward strand.
GTGTGTGTGTGTATGTGTGTGTGTGTGTGTGAGTGAGTGTGTGTGTGTGTGTGTGCCCATAATGAACTTTTCTCTTCCTCTTTTAAAATCGTGTCTGTGAAATGAGTTCTTTTTAGTGTTTTCCTTTAGAATTTGGTTTGTAAATGTTTTCATTAAAAATCATTTTGAAAGTATAATTTTGAACAAGCACTTCAAATTGTATTTTGATGTTGTGGCATGGAACTTTTTCTCAGTGGCATCCTAGTGGGCTTTTTTCTCACACCCTACATACACCCTTGGGTGTATGTAGTTTCTTGTTTCTTGTGTATCCCAGGTTGTGCATCGTGCTCAGTGATGGTGGTTCTGGTTGCTGTTGGTCTTCGTGTGCAGGTTGGTGTTGGTAGCTTGGGGATGCAACTTCTCGTGTCGCATGAGGTTGGTTTTGGAGATTAGTTCTCTATTTCTGTTGTTGTTCATTTAGGGTTTTTAGCTGAATTGTAGACCTAAACCTGTTTATAGTTCAGAAGTGTGTTTTGTAGTCTGTTTCCAGTTTCAGTTATTTACCTGGTTGGTTGTCTTTTTTTGTCTTGTATTTCGGGTAAAACCGTTCCCACTTGTTAAGCTCGATACCCGGGCACTTGTACCAGCCCGTGGGGATCAGGAACGCCCTTCGGGCCTTGCCGCGGACCGGGTCGGGCGCTGGGTCGGATGGAGACCCATCCTGGTTCGTGACAATATTATGATTTGAGTGTGTATTCCTTAATCTCCTAATAAATAGGATCCTTATTATTAGGGGAATATCTGAACATTTACAGACAGAATATGCTATTTTTTGGGTAGATAACAGGGGAGAGTCCCACTATCAAGATAATATATGATTAATGAGTGAAAATATAGAATACACAACCCATTCATGTATTTTAGGGGGATTTGAATGAGGCCAATGTAGTTAGTCTCCCAATTAGGATACCTAGGTTACGTTTTCATCTAGGTTGGTGACTTGGATTAAGGTTCAACCAGTCATCGGGAAATAAACCCCTATTATTGGAGATTAGTGAGGGTTTATCCTAGTTAACACTAGTTCAGGGTTTTGAAATATTCATCCCTATTTGATAATTTCGATGTATCATATTTTTCATATATCTTTCATTAAAGTGTTTCTCTAATATAGTAGGTTAATCAAGGAGTATCCCTAGTGGAATCAAGATATTTAATATAGGGTTGGTCAATTTATCACCCTGATATGAGAGTTTGGGTGAATGTACACCCTATTCTAGGGAATATGGGAAATTGTATTCGAATTATGAATTCCTTGGTGAATTAATACCCAGTTATAAAGTCCTAGGGTGACTCGGGAACATGAAACCCTAATGAAGTGTCTTCAAGAGAGTTTGAATGCATTGATATCATCATACATTTTTTCTAGGAATAGGGGAGAAGTGGTCTTTATAAATTTTTGTTGTGTCAAATATTTAGATAACATAATTATCCCTAAATTTACATTATTTCCTTAGTTTTGGACTAGGATAAGTCACTTGAAGGTGATCAAATTCTTATGTGCATGATAGAATTCATAAATATTTTTTTCTTGAGGGGGTATCGATGTGCTTAAATCGTAGCCAAAATGGGTTTATTTATACAAAACAAGTGACAAAGAAACAGTACTCATATAGACGATGTAGGCAGACAACATTATTTCCAGAGTGAGGTTCGTGTGCCAATAAGGAAACCTCGGTTTGCATTGGTGATAAGGCCTTTCCATAGTTACCAAGGAGAGTTCTCAGATTTGTATTCCATTTTCTTTTTCACTATTAGTAATTTTCAAGATTTTACAGAAATCTATATCTCCTATAGAAAAATACGGCCTAGAATATTGTTTAATTTATTTTTAGTTTCATCTATAAGTGAAAAATAAGACTGAAACCATTTTTTATTTTTTTTCAAATATGACATTATTTAATAAATTATGATCATTTGAAACATATTTATAGAAGCAAGAATAATTTTAATATTAAAATATTTTTTTTTCTTTCCAAATAAATAACATGTAAATTTATCATCAAATTATTTACTTTAGATAAAAAATGAAATAATTATCATTTCCAATAAATTCTTATAATAATAAGATGTTGAATACACTACTTTTGATATTTATTGGAAGATTATTGATTTTAGAAATTCACTTGTAACCATTCTAGTCATGTTAGAAATCAAATTAATGTTTGGTTTCATTACACATTTCGAAAATAAATAAATGATCACTATGGTCATTTTTAACAACAATACATGATCGATTGCTTAGTGTTTTTTGAAAATTCTACTTATATAGATATAAAAACAATCATAGAAATTATTAATGGATTATTTTATGAGGTGGATATCATTGTAGGTGAATCACATATTGAAAAAAAATATTCAATGTAATGTGAGTATCAAAAGGACAATGTGTTTACATAGTGATAACAGAATTGAATGGGTTTTTTTATTTTAATCAAATAATATAGAGAATTTATGTGAAAAAGGATAGTTTTACCAAAAAACCAATAATTTATATGTAAAAAACTGTTTTAGTAAATATATAAAAGATTTTCATAAATGTTTTGTTATCGAATATGATATTCCCAATCCCACTCTCCCTATAGTGGTCATTAATATAATTCCCTATAAATATAGAATGAATAATGTTTAAGTGTTTTTATATTAGTTTCACATGTAAATTCATAACAAAATTTCATTCAATTTTCATTCATTAGTAAGGAAAGGGTACTGGTTGAAAGGTTCATTAAATGAAAACCCAATATATACACCTCCCTCTAAAAAAATTTAGGTTAATAAAAACCAGGAAATCCAATAAATCATGGAAATATTCTTATTGTAATTACATCTATTGATAAAGTATTATGTAATAATATTATCATTCAATACAAGATTGTGTGATGAAAAATTGGGGTGACATTTGAATTTAGTGAAGGATGCTTGTATGTTGGTGAACATTTTATGAAAATAGAAGCTTCCTCTTTTTTAAATAATGGAAATTTCTGGTCAATACACAATTTTACCATATGTATTATATCAAATATAATTATTATTGAGAATTTAATTAATATTATCAAGATTGTTTGATGTATAAGAATTTCCAAGGTGAAAAATCTCTCAAAGCATCAGTGTTCATTTTCAAATTGCAATGATTTTTCATTAATTAATTCCATTATTTTTTAGTGTTTTTTTGAATATATATATATGTTGATTTAGGAATTGGATATGAAATAGATTTGAATGTGTATTGAAAGATGAAGAAAATAAATTAGAATGATGTTTAATACTGTTAAGGGAAACAATACATGAATTGAAATTGAAAAATAGAAATAATTATATAATTTATTAGAAACTATCTTTTTATGATGTATTTAATTATTTAAAAATCTTTGAAAATATCCACTTATTCATAAACTGATATATTTCCTCATATTAATATGTATTTTTTTATAATTCACATAATAAATAACAAATATAGATATTGAAAAATTTAATAAATATTTTGAATGAAATTTTATTTGCTTTCATAAATACCACTTTGACAATACACATTTAATGATCATATATGATTTATTATACAACTATATGTACATAATAACCAAAACCAAAACCATTGATTTTTTTGAAAATAAAAAACATTGAAAAATACAATTAATTTGTTATTCTATAAATTTTTAAAGTGAAATATTATTATCCCAATAAAATAGTGAATTTAATGGATATAATTTTTTTTCTATATAATATATTTCATGGAATAAGTGAGAAATTCACAAAATAAAATATTTTTTGATGTTTTTTATAGATATACCCATACATAGGATAGATCTAATGGGGTTGGTATGGAAAACATAAGGCCATTTATTACTCATGAATGGATGTACATTCCCTCACCCAAATAGTTTATTAATCGGGACATAAAAAAATACAAAAATAAAATTGTAATTTCTTATGAAATAAAAATAAATAAATACATAAAAATGTAATTTCATAAAAAATATAATGATTATACAACTTATTTTTCTTGAGATGGTTATGTACAAGGTCACTTATTGTTGTCTAATACCATTCTTATTGTTAATCAGGCTTTTAAATTTTGACCCATTTTATAATCAAAGATAAATATTTAGGTTATATTAGGCATTTTTTGAGTTGGACTAATTGGGCACACCATGTCCCCTGAAAAATGTTCAGGTCTGTATATAGGATCCAACAATTATTTTTAAAGATAGATATATATTTTAATACGAATTATTTATTACCAACTATCAAAAATCCACCCCATTAGTACCCACTTATGTCGACGATGGAGATTGGTGTGTCCCCAAAGACAACAACCGATTATCCATATTTTGAACACCAGTTCTAAGGGTATAAAAATACAATAATGAGAGAAATTATGATATATTTTTCCAAGAAAGATAATAAACAACCAATCAACACCATAGAAGAAATAAATAAACCATAATAGTATATGAATTTAATAATAATAAGAAATGGTTGAAAAATAGGAATAATCAATAAACCACTCTTATGGATGCGACCTTGAAATTGAAAAACTCACTCTAACTAAAACGGGCCAGTAATGCCCAAATTGATCAACAACTCCCTCCGATAGACCTGATATATATATATATAATGATGTGAATATAATTATTCATAGAAATATCCTACCCATAACATCATGTGAAAATGTGGACGAATCATACTAAAGAATAAATGAATATATTAAGAAACCCAATAATCCCATAAGTAGGTATACTATATACCTAACTTCATCGGGGCTCACAGACCAAGTTACACATAGAATAAAGTATCATGATAATGGAACTTGAATTTAATAAGGGAATTCAACAACCACTTTCACACAGATCCAATCACTCTAATCCCCAATATCTCACATCATTGTTCTCCAATTCCCACCGTAGACATACTGAACCTCAGTTCTATTATACCATAGACACATCAACATCTCATAATAAAACCTATTGAATATGTCATAGACACATCTTTATCACATATCAACAGTTATATAATAAAAGTATGAGCCATTGTTGCACCATGTTTATATACACTACACATTAATTCATTATTTCTTATTAAGATACACACATTTAATACAAGTATACACTATAACATTAAACCAAAACAATGTTTATTTACAAGTATGTAATTTATGAGAGACATTACAATTGATATGAGCATATATCCTATTAACAAAAGATACCACAATGTAGGTATTCCTACAAACTCTAGATCCACAAATCGAGTAACATAGAGTCATTGTCTTCTTCATTACATTGTCATATGATATAAGGGATATCCTTTAAAATGGCATATCATTTTATTAGTCTTTCAGAAGAAATAAAACACATGATTCATATATTATGATGGAAATATAGTTTACATATCATAGAGAAATAACTTGCATCCCTGATATTATTCATAATATCCATATTCACATCCTAAGGAAAGGAAAACAATTAAAGGGAGATCTCAGATGCATACTAAGGGTTATATAAAGTGGAATCTATAATGAGTAAATAAGTAATAATATATAAGAAAAGGTAAATAATTTAAAGTGTATTCCATTTATTAAATAACATGATCATGAAATTCATCTATGGATAATAATAACTAAATTATCATTAAAGGAAATTCAAAATATAATACATCTTAATATCAAAGATAATGATATCTTTACCATCAAATCCTTGGACAAATATAGTTTAATAAATTGGTAGGTATATATTAAAAACCTATTTAATATGGCTAGTGAACAAGTTTGTCTCATGTGGCCAATTGATTCTTTTATGGGCTATTAATAAGAGAAGCCCCATAACTATATGTGCAATGCATTCCTCGTGTTTTTAACGATCTATTAAATTAAGAAAATTTATTTTAAAAAATACATATTGGAAAGGTATATAGAATATGAATATTTACACATCCAATAAAATAACATTCAAACCAAAGAACCATATGATGAAATGGTATACGGTTTGGGGAATAAAATTATCCATGATATAGAGAATATGGATACTTAAAAGAAATGTAATGTCTAATAAAATAAGATCACAAGAATGTTAAAGTTTCAAGAGAATGTTAATGTCTAAAAAAATTATATGTGATAAATGATTACCATCAATTCCTAAAAAATATAGGTTTTCAATTTAATGAATTATTTTGGAGAATAAAATCAATTTTATGTGAAACATTAAAATAGATTTTCATAAAATAGTTTTATGTGTAAATCCATTGATATAATAACCTTGACCATAGTACCCCAAGATCTATGGTGACATTATAACACTGATACTAAATAAAAGGAATCACATCCCGATGCAACAAATTGTTTAGTAGTCTTGTAAAATTAGATACAAACATTGATATAACATTTAAATTAAAAACTTATAAAAAAAATAATTTTAGAACATCATCCTTAAATTTATAATATCCCTAAAAAACTTTCATAATATACTTCCTAAATTCCTTGGCAATGTTAAAAAATAAAATTGGTTAGGTTAGATGCTTATTAAGTGTATGCATACAATGGAATCTATGTTGAAGAAATAATGTGTAATGAATATGGGAAGGAAAATATCTGAGAACACATGTTATTTATTAAATAACATTAGTCTAATATTGTAGAAATAAATTATCAAATAATGCCATATATATAACAACACAACCTTAAAATTTTCCATTTAGATCATAACTAACTAAATAATCACATGGAAATTAGTAAATAATATCATAACGAGGGAGTACATAATTGCAGACAACATAAAAATACAATCAAGGTCTCATTCCAAGACATATTTTACAAATAGATAAGTCCAAGATCATATACCTAATCTAGTTTATCTCCTTATACCTACCATTCATCGAGGGGATACAGAGGTAACCTCATATTCTTGTCATGTTTATTTACCTCCTCATATGAAATAGTTGAAACATAAACAACATAAACATTCATATTGAAAAACTAGCATATAAAATGTTAAAACTTCCCCTAATCAATAAACATAATCATAGACCTCCAGAGTAATATGGTGAATTATATAAAATATTTTACATTGGTATTCAAACTAATTATCAACCATCAGGAGAAATAAAAAAATATGATGTCATTACAACATATACCCACTGGTTAATAAATAAAATATGGGTTTCACCCAATTTTTAATAGAATATTAATAAAACTTTATTTAGAAACATACTAGAGGAAATTAACATTTTCACGTTAAAAAATACATTTAAACCTAATAAATTATAGAATATTTGGGAAACCAATTTATTTAAAAGAAACATATAAAATTTTAAAGGATTATTAAAAAAAATGACTGTTTATAAGGGATGGAAATCTATACATTCCGTATGAGTAAAAAAATATTTGTTTACATTGTTATAAAAGGGGAAATAGAAAATTGATTAAAAAATGAAAAAATGTTGAAATTAATTTTTTTTAAAATACTCACAATTGTGTAAAAATATATATTATAAATCATTTTGGATAATGTGAAAAAACATAAATATTTTTAGATAATAGGTATATAAAAAATTATTTTCGACTAAAGAGAGATGTAAAGTCATCTTTTGTAAAAAAAATTCTTTCTTAATCATTTTCAGTACCAAAGAGAAGAAAATGTTTCTATAGCTTTAATATTTCATGAATAAATATAGGAAAATAAATTACTTTTTTTTAGAAATAAATATCAAACAATTTCTCTAAGGGAGACTTAAATATAAAAAATTGAGAATAATAATGAGATTGTGAAACAAACCCTTTCCACATTGGTAACTTTTGAATAATAATCCCCATGAATGAAATAAATTCAAATGAAACTCTAAATAAATTTAATATAAATATATTGATTATATAACAAATAAAATAGGGTGTATATACAAAACACAATAGAAAAGGTGGTGAATATGAAATAAGCCTCATGAAGGAATATGTTAAATGAAAAACCCATAACCTATGTATGATTTTAATCATACATGTCCAAAACTCCTATATAAAAAAATATTAATTACACATATGTTATAGAAAAATATTAAGAAATATATTACCATATATTACTTATTTGTAACCTTTTATTAGTCTTTTATTAACAATTTTTTATTGAAATCACTACCATAGGTGATAACTGCTTCATTTCTCCTGTGTATCTTGGTTTGGTAGTTTCAACCCCTGTAATTACCTTATATTTTAATCCTAATTTGACTATTTATCATTATTTAAATACTGTAAATATTAATTATATACCTATTTAGAGTCAACCATAAATGTTAAAAATTTTAAAATGAGTTACACCGTTAATGGACACAGTATGATGTATGTATGCATTAATGATTTTTCTTATTTTTTAAATGGACGTATGGAAGAAGTGTAAATAATAATTCAAATTTAAATACTGATTATTATTAAATATATATATATATATATATATAATATGTTCATTAAAATTATCTTTATTACCTTTCATATAAATAATATGTTAAAAATGAATCACATCACTTTGTGAGGTGGAAGTCCACTTTACACGTTGGTGACATTATCATATTCTAAAGAAAATAAAAATGAAAAGGTATGTTGATATTAAAATTATATAATTATATTATTTTCACAATTATGATATATATATATATATATATAGATTAAATACATAATTCAAGGCAATTATGATAGGTGTTGATGGAAAATGAGTTATATAAGTTCATGAGGCGGTTGCATTCCATTCACCCAATTTATGGTTTTGTTTCCCATTAGTTGGAAGAGGAGATGGATATAGGCTGAGTTATAAAAATAATAACATATAATTAAAATTTTTATATTATTTATAGTATATTGGAATTATTAGTACATGAATTAAGGTTGTAATAAATAAGAAAAAAAATCGTAGTGATGAAAATTTCCTTTTCTTAGAAAAACCTCATTTATACCTCTTAGTAAAGACCATAGGGTTGTACTATTGGGAAGATGAGTATCTATATAAAATTTCTATTGATTTTGGGGTGATATTTTTACAGGGATTGTTCTATATAGGTATGTTGTTATAGGGGGTATTTTAGGGAAGGATATTCTCTTCTTATAGTTGGGGGAGAGGAATTTCATGGAAATTACTTGTAAATTTTCTTAAAGAATAGAAAATGATAAATTCATTATAAAGGAAAATTATTCCAAATTAAAGTAGTTCAAATTTAGGAATCAATTATTATATAATGTTTTCCAGAAAATAGGGTCTTTAAAATATTAATTTCAAATCTTACACTTATCTTTCATTTTAACCCCCAATCAACTTGTTTTAACCTTAGGTGTAGAAATTAATTTTTTTAATTTTTACTATTCATTTTGACTAAAAATGATTTTGAAATTATTAACTAATATTAAATTATTTTATACATAATATTTAGACCATTTTATCAAATTAAATATACATAAGTGTAAAATTTTAACTAAAATTAAACCCACCGATACGAATAAAAAAAATTATAGGAAATAATTTCAAAAGTATAAATCATTTTTATAACATAATTTGACATATAGTTGATTATAATGACCAAAATTGAATTAATTATAATATTTAAAAAAAAGATAATTTTAAAATATTTTAAAAATAAAAGTGAAAATTTGTAACACTTTTAAAAATGCATTTTTCTATAATAAATCAGTTTTTTCACTATTAATCATAAAAATAATCTTTTATTTATTTTTTTTCACAAATTCACCCTCTTTTATTATTTTTCTAATTTAAAAAGTTATATTAATTTTCATGATAAATTATCTAATATTTCTAAAAAATAATTTTATAATATGTGAAAAAATGGCGATGAAACCACGTTTCAGAAAACTACTGTTTTTTTGAAAAAATATTACTTATTCCTTCAAAAGTTTTTTATATTTATTTATAATAAATATATTACCAATGAATATATTCATATATGTATCAAACATATACTATTAAATATTTGGATAGTGCTATTCATACCTCCAATATAATAACTAGGTTATAATAATAATAAAATTTTTAGTTTATTTTTGACTTGGGGTTGCATGTACCCCACGATATCAAAGAGATTTAATTTATTTTAAAATTTCATGTCCTAAAATTTTAGGGTTCTGAATTATCCCCACCTTTAAAAAATTTCATCCTAAAAATTATATATTGTTCTAAAAAATTCAAGGTTTTGGCATTTTAAAATACCATTGTTGAAATCCCGAATCATAAAAGGGATATAAAATTTTCTCTTAAAAATAATGGAATGGAAATATGAAGGTCATTATGAATAAAAAACAGTTAGGCATAAATATTAGGAGAACATTAGAGGGATGAATGGATTTTGGAATGAAAATAAATTTAGGAGACAAAAGTTTAATATTTTTAGAGAATAGATCATCAGTTTTTTATAAATGTCTATATTTTTTATTTCAGAACACATTTCGCTAATATGAGTGATTATTTTAATATCAATTTAGATTAAAAATATACTTACCTAATAGCTCTTTTTAGTTCATATGAATAATTTAATCCAACGGTTATGTTTTGATCAATTTTCACTTTATTTATTAATTAATTTCCCTGGTGTATTTTTATTCGTGAATTACTAATATTATCTTTTAACATATCATAAGATCAAAAAATGGGCGACAAATCTTTCTTTTTGATGCTGAATATTTACAAAATCTAAACTGGTTTGAATAATTTATCCAATACAACACAAAACCTCAACAATAAAAATGGATGTCTAACTTCTCTATTTCGATAAAAAAATATCCATAAAATTCCACATAATATTGATCACTATGATTGAAACCCAAATACTATATTGATCTGATCACATACTCTTATATGATTGATTTAAAATTTAATTATAAATCAAATCAATCATTTTTATGACTTTTTACCAATAATGGTTACTCTCAAATCACATAATCTATAATTTATGATAATGATTGGAATAAAAAAACTAAATCACCATAAATTAAAATTAAAATAATATGATCTTCAAAACAATTCAACCTTTGTTCCTCAAATTAATAACATAATATTAAATTTTCCTTCATCATATATTGTCACCAAAATACTGCATCTTTTCCAAAATAACATCAATCACTAAATCACATTTCAATCTTATAGTTACCACTAAGATGAAAAAATAAATTCTTAAAAATAACTTCATCTTTATATATCACATAATTAAAATGAAATGGTATACTAAAAAAGAAATCCCTTTGGCCTATAGTAGGTGTTTTACCCTTATCATCCTTTTACTATAGACTTATTCCTTGTAACATTAATGTATTCTATAGGTTGTATCCTATCATGTGGGTTGTTCTTTTTCAAAACCTATATTACTAATTTTCATATAAAATTAGTAAATTATAATAACCCCTAATTTCCAAAAAAAATAAATGATAAGATAAACATTAAAGGGTTACCAATAATTTAAATCTTATGTTCACAAAATGAAATGAAAATTTTCCTTAAATATAATCTCCACTAAAAATATATAATAAACTACGGGGTTGTGTTTCCATAAATTTCTCAGAAAATATCTTTATTCTTGATAAACACCAATAACATAAAACCACCAAAGGGTGCTTATGAAACTAAATATATAATCATCCTTAGAAACAAAAACCCATTATAGTACCCATAACTCTAATGTTAATCATATATAAATTCACATAGGCTTCCAAAATGTATAAAATCCTGTGATATTTCATGAATCTTATAACAATAAATGTCATCAAAATAAACACTTTCTCAAAATAGTTATTAAATCCTATAAAATAATTACTTCAATACATACCATAGATAATTTTTATATCATACCTCCTTCCATGGTCAAGGATTTTTCCTTTTAAATATTTCCTTATCATAGATAATTTTTTGGTACCACAGAATTGAGACCACAAATTTAAATGAATATCTAGGAATATATGAATTTCTCTCCATTTAAATACTCATTTTTCTCGATAATTGATCTCCCAATTCCCCTATTTTGAATACTTAAAACATTTTTATTTTCCTTTGAGACATTCTACTATGTTCCTATTTCAAAATCTATAACCTGAAGAAAATATAACCTTCTATCCTATTTGGTATAAACCACTTGATCACTTAGTGAAATACATAATTCAATTATTTGGTGAGTCTAATAGTTAGTTAAGGTGCATATTTCTAATCATATATCATGATAAATGATTAGGCATAATAATAATATATTTTACTCAAGTATTTCTCTCTTTTGGTTTCTTTATAATAGATTTTATATCATAGTGAACACTAACTCTATTCATTTTGGTTCCCTCCATTGACTAAAACCAAAAATAATTGTGTGACACAAAATATTTATAGTGGGAAAAAACATAATCATATAATATTTATAGGATGTTTAAATCATGACACATTCATTTCACCCTATAAGACCATATGTTTAACCTAGGTTATCAACTATTATAATCTATTCAAATATATCATAGTGGATCAGAAATGAAATATAGATTGATTAAAGAATATATAAAAAGAGTGTTAGATCAGGTGTAAAACAAGGTAACGCACACTGAGAACAAAAATAATATCCATGATATACTCAACCAACTATTTTTGGGGAAATTACACCTAGATGAATCGGTTCAGAAACCATGTCAACCTATAATATATAGACAAGGTTATATTTCTAGGGAAACAACATAATATGTACCTTATCAAAACTTTTGGATGTTATCATATACATAGACATTACCTTAAAGTATGTCATTTGGATATATTATATAATATATGTTTTTAAAAATCTATTTCTAAGGTTTATACTCATATTTCACTGATACCAATTATAAACACCCTCATTATAGTAGCCCATTATTAGTGGTTACTTTATTATATTGGAACTACAAACCAAGAAGCTCTTTCTAATGCACTTGATAGTATAGTAGTCTTGGAAAAAAATATACATACATGAATCTCACATTACAATTAAAAATAGAAAATATAACATTGAATTTTCATATATAATTTCATTATACAGTTTAGAATATCCATAAATTTCTATCACAATACACTTTATGGAATCCTGGGTAAAGAACCACAAGAAATGGGTGAGCTCAAGTGCTCTGTATGGGTATGTGGACAACAAAAGATATCAAGAATAAATAATCCATAATCAATATGTTAAGGTAAATATCTATAAATAGAATCCATTTAATTAATAACGTGAACATAATATGAAAGGAATAAATGGTCAAATAATTCCATATATATAATCAAATTAGTTTGAAACTTATCTATAGATATCATAAGTTATAAAATTATAACGAACCATACTTTATATACATTGTTATTGCTTCAAAATTTAATTACACTTATTACAACATATAAAAAACCATGAAAGGACCATATAGGTATAGTGTCTTTAGAAACTAGGAAACATAAACAACTGGTTCCTAAATCATCTACACTGTCTCCCTTTTGTTTTATCATATCTAGTGTCCCTTTTGGAAAATCTTACTTAATACCCTTCTTCCTGACCTAGGGAAAAGAAAACATACAAAAGGGTGAGCTCAAATGCTTAGTAAGGGTAAAAAAAATAAATATCAATCACATCATATTCATAAGAACATATCTTTTTGGAAGTCTTAACCTACAAAAGAGATCATAATTTCATAACATGGGATAAATCCTAGTGGTGAAATTCAATCCCAATAATCATAACATAAAACCTGAAACTCTATGGAATACACACATAATAATATATAAGCATTTCTTAGTATTCAAGACTCATTTCCAAGATTATCTTAGCGGACAAAGTCCATTTCTAAACCGAGATCACTGCTCATTTCTGTTCTGTATCACTGAACCAGATTAACCTTCTCTTCCAGCCAAGTCTATCTCATGAGATATAAATCTTTACCCAATGCATTGGAGGGACATATAGGTCCCACCCGTCTCATAATGATACCATTCTTATGTGTGCCACTATATCATAAATCATACATCATAGCATAACCATGTAATAAAAATGGGATTCTTAAACATCATGTCATCCTAAAATAATCCATATAAGAAAAAAGGACATCATAAAAATAATTCCATCATAAAATAATCGAAACAATTTAAAAATAGGGATAGAAATATAACCATATATTATCTTAGATGGAAATTCATTTTGATAAAACACTTGAACTTCATTCTTGAGGAAAATATCCTTTCTACTTCAAAAGCATTTTTCCTTTCCTAACATGTCATACAATTTTAAACTAAAATAATTTGATTAAAATAAACTTGAAAACTTGTAAATGAAGCTTCATGGAAATAATGTTCTATGAATCCATTCATTCCATATAAGTTAAAAAAACATTCTTCTCGTAATTTGGCCGGAAAAGTCAAAAAGTACCTCGTTCTAAAAATGACTAAAGATTCCTTTCATATTTTTTACAAAAAAATCACCAATGGGTAAAATTGGATTTAAAAAATTTTAGGATGATAGAAATAATATAACATATTGACGAAACATACGTGTGGATGATAATTATGTTGTAGTAATTACCGAAGGATAAACAATCTCGGATAAAAATTGAGATTGCGACATTTTCCCTTACCTTAGGTCCGATTTTCTTTGTACTTGTCTGAAACTCATGTATAATGATTTAAATAATGTTATTTACTTATGATATCATATATGGTCATATTATTATATTCATATTAGTAATATTTCATTGCAACTTGTTATTCGGGTTTTTATTGCTTTTTGTTCTTATGCGTGTTTTGTCGAATAAATTTTTATTCTCATTTTTAGGATATAGATAACACATTTCCAGAATGGTGTTAGTGTAATATATATCATATTTATTCATTCAATTCATTTATATAATAATTATTCATTGATGATCATGTAGAATGAGTCGTATCACATCATGGAAATGGTAGGTCGTACGTACGCATGAGCGATGATATCATTCCCATGATCGTGGAATTGTATTGAAGTGTATGTATACTATTTAAGAATCAATATAACTTAACAATAATCATATATAGTTATTCTTTACACCATTATACCCATCCATGTAAGGTGGTGGAGGAAAACTGATTACACCACGATGTGGAGACGGTATTCCGTACGTACGCATAGGGGGTGATTTCATTTTCCGTAGGATGGATAGAAGGTGAAATATGGATGTTACATATTTAAAATAACATATCCATATATTAGTGATACTGATTTTATTACAGAATAATGAAACAACTAAAGAAGAGGAAGTATTAGAAGAAATAAAGTTGAAGGAATCGGTAACAGACATTACCTCTTCTTTGAATAGCATCTTCTTAATATCCTCATAGGGCACTAAAGATAGTCATTGAAGAAGACCAAGACCTCTATGATGTATCTAGTGAAGTGGAGAAGTGAAATTGGTAGGTTTTGGTCGAAATTAGAGTCTCAAAGTGGTGTGAGGAGGATAGGGAGGAGGTTCCCTTTAATAAGTGATGAGATAGGCACTTTAGGAAAAACATAAAATATTATTTTATAACAAAGACATATTCGGTTTTTAATAGCTCCAAACTGATTTATTTCTAAGCTAGGGTGGGGATGGGACGAACTACTCTCAACCAATAGATTTTAGACAAGTTTAGGTTATTGTTTTAACCTTATCATTTTGATTTAACTATACGTTAAATAATTTAACTTTTACAGTGTCTTCTGGTTTTCTTACCCTATATGGTTATTAAACTTACAATAACAAGACAAACGAACCCAAAGTGGTTAATTATTAATATGTATAACCTTATCTAAGTCATTTGGACGAACCTTAGATTTTTACAAATAAAATAACAATTAATAATATAATATTTAAAAAAAACTATTTTATGTCAATTTTGACACTATTTGGTAATAGATTTTTGTAAAAATTATAACAGCATTATTATTTCGAAAAAAGTTAATTAAATCAATAAAAATATGTCATATTTAACTATAAATGTATTTTAATTCATGAAAAGTCTGAAATTACATTTATTTGTGTATTTATAATATCAATTATGTTAATATTTCCTTAATAACATAATTACTGCATCATCATTGTGTCATAAATAAATTAAAATTTTTAAAGTCTAAAAATTATAAATAAAATATCATTTTGTAGGAAATACTTTTATCTTTCTAATTAATATTTATTGTCGAATATATCTTATTTATACACGAGTTTTAAAAATGTTTTAGTTATTAAACATCGATTTTAACTATTTTAACTCTTCTTTAAATAAAATAATATTAAATGTCCTAATCTAATCCAAGTGGACCTAAATGGACATATTTTATTCCTAAGGTTGTTTTTGGTCGAATTAAACTTATCTAATAGATTTAGGACATGTGTTAGGGTAATAATAAAACCATTTTTACGCTTAATTACCCTATTTACTTTTAACCGTGGTAAATAAAAGTAAAAAGATACTATTAACCAAAAAAATATTATTATCTTATTGAACCACATTTTACTTCTTGATGTTAACCGTGTCTCTCAGATTTTCAAAATTCCACTCATAGAAGTGGTAAAATTATGTTTTATGTAAATTTTCCTACTCTCCTAGGAGGTGGATAAAAGAAGGTGAAAAGTTCAATAAAATTTTTATATATCTAAAATTATTATTAAATGACTCCAATGAATTATTTTGAACTTATATAGGTATTATGTATCAATTTTTACCTAGAATAAATTTAAATAAAATAAATAATTATTTAAATAAAAATTCAGTTTTTAAATAGTAACCCAGTGTTTTCACTATTCATCAAAAATTGAAAGTTTTCAGAAAAATACCAAAAATTCACCCTAGGATAATTTCGATATTCCGAATCCACAAATGAAGTCCATTTTGAGAGATAAAAATTTTTATAATTTCAAAAAGTGGGTATCACTATTCATAACAGCTAGTTTTAATAATATTTTAATTGCATATCGTTGTTTAGTGAAACTCGGTATTGCGTTCAACGCAAACTATCGAGGAAGGTTGTTATTGTGTGTAATGCAAGACAAGATAGTTTTGTGTATAGTGAAATATTCCTTTGATGATAACATAAAAACAAAATATTTCTCATATAAATCTCGGGTGTTACATTCTACCCCCCTTAAAATGAATTTCACCCTCGAAATTTGTCTCTTTGTAACAAACAAATGAGGATAAATACCCCTCATCATATCCTCAAGACCCCATGTAGCTTCTTAAAATTGGTGGTTCCTCCATAAAACTGTCACCATGCAAGTGGTCTTGTTCCATAAGATTTTTTCACTACGATCCAGAATCTCTATCGGATGTTCATTATAAGAAATATCTTGCTCCAACAGTACAACTTCTGAGCTGAGTAAATGTGAAGGATCAGTTATGTACTTTCTCAGGAGAGATACATGGAACACACCATGAACTTGAGAGAGATTCGGAGGATGCGCCAATCGGTAAGCTACCATCCCAACACGATCCAGTATTTTGAAAGGACCGATATACCTAGGGCATAACTTTCCCTTCATTCCAAATCTCATTACTTTCTTCCAAGGAGATATTCGGAAGAACACTTTATCACCCACTTAAAAATGTAGGTCTTTTCTTCGGTTGACGGCATAAATTTTTTGTCGACTCTGAGCTGATCTTATGTGCTTTTGAATAGATCTAACATTTTTCCATCTCATCTACAAGATCAGGTTTTAATAGTTTTTATTCCCCAACTTCTTCCCAACAAGTTAGAATCCTGCATTTCTTTCCATAGAGAGCTTCATAAGGAGCCATCTGAATACTGGAGTGAAAGCTATTATTATAGGAAAATTCCACCAAAGGAATGTGTTGATCCCAACCACATTATAAATCCATAAAGAAAGCTCTAAACATATCTTCTAGAGTTTTAATTGTCCTCTCAGACTGACCGTCTATCTGAGGATGATAAACAGTGCTGAAACTCAACTCTGTATCTAGAGTATGCTGAAGACTTTACCAAAACATTGAGGTAAACCTAGGATCGATCCCGATAACATATAATGGAAAGTGGTACTCCAGGAAATCTTACCACATCCTTCACATATATCTTGGCAAGGTGATCAAGAGAGAAATCCTCTCTAATAGCAATGAAGTGTGCCGACATTGTAAGACGATAAACTATGACCCAGATAGAATTATTTCCTTTGGATGTTTTAGGAAGATCAGTGAAAAATTCCATAGTGATGTTTTCCCATTTCCTTTCGGGTATGGGTAATGGTTGTAACATCCCCTTAGACTTCTGTCTCTCAGCTTTAACTTGCTGACAAACCAAGAATCGAGAGACATATTCAACAACTTCTATTTTCATGCCATCCCAACAGAAGTACACTTTCAGGTCCCTATACTTCTTCGTGCTTCCAGTATGAATAGAGAATGATGAACTATGAGCCTCATCTAGTAGATCCTTTAATTCTGGGATGGGAGGAACACAAACCCGATTCCGGAACCTTAATATTCCATCACAATCAAGGTTGAATTCATGTACATTTCTCACCTTCTTTTGTAACTCTACATCATCTTCCTGTGCCTCTTTAATCATCATATGTATAGATGGTTGAAAATTCATTTGAGAAAGATAATACTTTTCCCATTCCATTATAATTCCAAGATCCATCCTTTGTAAATCCATAAATATTGGATCTTTTGTCATCCTCATCATGGATAAGATAGCATAGTCTTGTCGACTTAATGCATCTGCAACCTTGTTTGATTTCCCATGGTGACAATGAATTGAGCAGTCATAATCCTTAATCAGCTCCAACCATCTTCATTAGCGCATATTCAGCTCCTTTTGTGTGAAAATATAATTTAATCTTTTATGATCAGTGTAAATATCACACCTTTCACCATAAAGAAAATGCCTTTATATTTTTAATGCAATGATTTCCGCAGCTAACTCAAAATCATGAGTTGGGTAATTTTGGTCCTAGATTTTCAACTTTCGTGAGGTATAAGATATCACCATATCATTTTGCATGAGAACACACCCCAATCCCTTCTTGGATGCATCACTGTAGATCACAATTCTTTAACCACTACAAGGCAATGTGAGCACAGGTGCACTAGATAACCTTCTTTTTAACTCATTGAAATTCTCTTCACACTCCCCCGTCCAAACGAACATAAATCTTTTTCGTGTCAACCTGGTGAGTGGATTAGATAATCTTGAAAAAATCATTCTCAAAACATCGATAATATTCATCCAAACCAAGAAAACATCGGATCTCAGTTACTGTTGTTGGTATCGACCATCTTTTGATAACCTCTGTTTTTGCAAGATCCACAGATATCACCTCTTTTGAGATTATGTGACCTAAAAATGCATCATTTTGAAGCCAAAATTAACACTTGGTAAATTTGGCATAATGCTTCTCCTTTCTCAGGGTCTTCAATACAATTCTCAAGTGAAATTCATGTTATTCCTTTCTCATTGAATAGACAATAATATCATCTATAAAGACTACCAAAAACTAATTAATATAGTCTCTAGAGACTCTATTCATTGGGTCCATGAAGATATCAGGGACATGAGTAAGACCAAATGGCATCACTATAAATTCATAGTGTCCATACCCTATTCGGAAAGTCGTTTTAGGTATATCCTCCCTTTTGACCCTTAATTGATGATACCATGAACGAAGATCAATCTTGGAAAAGTATTTATCTTCATGTAGTTGGTCAAATAAGTCATCAATGTGTGGGAGAGGATATTTGTTCTTGATAGTGATCTTGTTAAGTTCTCGATAATCAATGCAGATTCTCATTGATCCATATTTCATCTTAATAAATACAACAGGTGCTCCCCAAGGCGATGCACTAGGGCATATGAATCCCTTATCAAGATTCTCTTGGAGTTGCTTCTTCAATTCCTACAACTCAATTGGGGCCATTCTATAAGGTGTCTTTGAAATAGGTAAAGCACCCGGTACGAGTTCTACTGAAAAATCAACTTCACAATTTGGTAGAAGACCAAGAATTTATACCGGAAAGACATCATCAAACTCCCATACAATGGGAATATTCTTAATCGTGAGTTTCTCTCCAACCATTTGAGATAAATAACTTTATTTACTGGAATCAAGACCCATAAGATTGATGAAATTCCCACTAGAAGGTTATGTTCATCCTTGCATCGATAGAGGATCATAGATTGATCCGGAATATGAAATGTGACTTTCATTCTTTGTAAATTGATATGAGATCCATATAAATAAATACAATCCATGCCAATAAGCACATTAAATTTCACTATAGGAAGGATCACAAGATTTGCAGGAATCACTTTCCCACAAACTTCAATCAGAGAAGAATTGTAAACTTTTTATGAGACTATTCTTCCATTTGGGGTTGTCATAGCTAACTCAATATCTAACTGCTGAGGTAATATGGTGATACCATTAAAAATTTCTTCAAAAATAAAAGAGTGAGTGGATCCAGAATCGAATAAAAAATTTGCTACCTTAGAGTGGATGATAAGTGTACCTTTCACCACATCGTTATCGTACTCCACATCACCAATAGATGTGGCATGCTACTTTCCTTTGTCTTTTACCTTAAGAGTTTATTGATGTTGATCATCATCAACAACCCTTGGATTAGGGCATTGATTTGCATAATTCCCCATTTCCTTGCACTTGTAACATTGAAGTGTAGGAGGTGCACTCTATGTAGCCTTTTATTTTTTCGCATCATTAGACATCTTCTTCCCATCATCGTGTGATTCAAATGCCCGATGACCTTCTTTTCCACATTTGAAACATTTACTTATCCTTTTAAGGAAACTCCCTCCATGTTTCATTCCACACTTTAAGCATAAGGGAAAACTCATCTTTTTTTCAGTGTGCTCTTTATATTTCCCTTTGAATTCCATTTTCCTCTTCTTATAAAACCCATATAACTGATGGGTTACTCCAATCTCCATCTCAACCTTGAGAGCACATCAAACGATTTCCTCGTAGCTATTGAAGTCCGTTATGGATAACGCCCTTCAAAGACTTGGTTTTAAGCCACTAAAGAATCGATCGATCTTACTCTCAGGTTTGATAATAATCCTAGAAGCGTACCTTGCAAATCTTGTAAAATTTTCTTCGTAGATACCAACAGATTTATCAACCTTTTTCTTTAGTTCAAAAAACTCCTTCTCCATCTTTGTTCGAAGAATACGAGGGAATTACTTATTGAAAAATACGTTCTTGAACTCGTCCCATTCCATGGATTCAATTTCATCCTATTCCCTCGTATTCTTGATAAGATTCCACCATTGGTAAGCTTCACATTCCAAACGATATACTACTAAGATGAATTTATCAAGTTCAGAACATTGAAGAACTGAAAATATATTTTCAGTAGTACTAATCAATTGTTCATCAACTAATGGATTAGAGGACCCGCTGAATGAGGGTGGACGCTGCCTCAAGAGGGATTCAACAGAATTTTTCTCCTTCCTTTGCTCATTTGGAAGACATGCATGATTCATATATTAAGAAAGTTGTGTGAGCATGGATACAATATTTTTCATTCCAACTCCCATAATTTTTGGTTGCTCAGAGGGACAATCATTGCATTTCCCATCGCATTCAACATTAACACGGTTCTTTCGGGTACCAGCCATTGAATAAAACCAATACAAATAGTGCGAGAAACACTATTCATAATAGGAAAACCACATAATCAAGAATAAAATTTCACACCTAAGGTCTTATCATAGATTATTCATGGCCATTTCTAAAACACTAAGATTGTGTTCTATGCTTAGACTTATCACTAGGGTTTTTACTAAGGCTTTTACATCCTAGTTTCCAAAGGTTGACTATACCTTTCCTCTGATACCAACTATAATGACCCATACTCTACATATATTGTTATTGATTCAAAATTTAAGTACACTTATTACAACAAATAACCAAACCATGAAAGGACCATATAGGTATAGTGTTTTTAGAAACTGGGAAACATTAAAAACTGGTTCATAAAACGTCTACATTGTCTCCCTTTTATTTCAACATATCTAGAGTCTCATTTGGCATATCTTACTTAAGACCCTTCTTCCTGACCTAGGGAAATGAAAACATACAAAAGGGTGAGCTCAAATTCTTATTAAGGTTAAAAAAAAGAAATATCAATCACATCATATTCATAAAAACATATCATTTTGGAAATCATATCCTCCAAAAGATATCATAATTTCAGAACATGGGATAAATCAAAGTGGTGAAATGAAATCCCAATAATCATAACATAAAACATGAAACATTTTGGCATACACACATAATAATAGAGATTCATTTCTTATTAGTCAAGACTCATTTCCAATACTATCTTAGTGGACAAAGTCCATTTTTGAACCGAGTTCACTCCACATTTCAGTTCTGTATCATTGAATCGGATTAACACGCCGTTCCAGCCATGTCTATCTGATGAGATATGAATCTTTACCCAATGTATTGGAGGCATATATAGGTCCCACCCATCTCATAATTATACCATTGTTATGTGTTCCACAAGATCATAAATCATTCATCACAGCATAACCCATGTAATAAAAATGGGATTCTTAAACATCATGCCATCAAAACATAATCCATATAAGATAAAACGACATCATAAAAATAATTCCATCATAACATAACCAAATCAATGTAAAAATAGGTATAGAAATAGAACCCTGTATTATCTTATACGGTAACTAATTTTGATAAAAAACATGAACTTCATTCTTGAGGAAAATATCCTTTCTACTTCAAAAGAATTTTTCCTTTATTAACATGTCATACAAATTTACACTAAAAGAAGTCGATTAAAATAAACATAAAAACTTGTAAAGGAACCTTCAGGTAAATAATGTTCAATTAATCCATTCATGCCATATAATTTAAAGAAACATTCTTCTCTTACTTTGGCCGGAAAAGTCAAAAAGTACCTCGTTCTAAAAATGAGAAAATATTCCTTTCGTATCTTTTACTAAAAACACACCAATGGGTAAAATTAGATTTAAACAATTATAGGAGGATATAAATAATAATACATATTGACTAAACATGGATTTTGATGATAAATATTCCCCAGTAATTGTCGAAGTATAAACAATCTCGGATAAAAAATGAGATTGCGAGATTTTCCCTTACCTTATGTCTGATTTTCTTCGTACGTGTCCGAACCTCCTATATAATGACTTAAATAATGTTATTGACTTATGATATCATATATGGTCACATTATTAGCTTCTTATTAGTAATATTTCATTGCTACTTGTTATTCGTGTGTTTATTTCTTTTTGTTCTCATGCGTGTTTTGTCGAATAAATTCTTATTCTTCTTTTTAGGTTATAGATACCTAATTTCCAGAATGGTATTAGTGTAATATATATCATATTTATTCATTCAATTCATTTATATAATCATTATGCATTGAAAATCATGTAGAATGAGTTTCATCACAATGTGGAGACGGTAGGCCGTATGTACGCACGAGCGATGATATCATTCCCATGATCGTGGAATTTTATTGAAGTGTATGTATACTATTTTAGAATAAATATCACTTTAAAATAATCTTATATAGTTATTCTTTACACCATTATACCCATCCAAGTAAGGTGGTGGTGGAAAACAGATTACACCACGGCGTGGAGACGGTATTTCGTACGTACACAAGCGCTGTGATTTCATTTTCCTTATGATGGATAGAAGCTGAAATAGGGTTTTTTTCCTTATTTATAATAAAATATCATTATATGAGTGATACTGATGTTATTAATTCATAATAAAACAACTAGTTAAGAGGATGTAGAAGAAGAAAATAAGATGAAAGAATCAGTAACGGACATTACCTCTTCTTTGAAGCGCCTCTTCTTAATCTCCTCTTAGAGCAATAAAGATTGTCTTTGAATAAGACCAGGATCTATAGGATGTTTCTAGGGAAGTATAAAAGAGAAATTGGTAGGGTTTGGCTGAGAATGAAGGCTCAAAGTTGTGTGAGGATGAGAGGGAGGAGGTGCCCTTTTATAAGGGAGGAGAGGGTCACTTTAGGAAAAACTTAAAATATTATTTTATAATAAAGTCATATTCAGATTTTAATAGATCCAAACTGATTTATTTCGAAGATAAGGTGGGTATGGGTCGAAATACTCTCAACCTATAGATTTTAGACAAGTTTAGGTTACTATTTTAACCTTATCATTTAGATTTAACTCTACGTTAAATAATTTAACTTTTACCGTGTCTTCTTGGTTTCTTACACTATATGGTTAATAAACTTACTATAACAAGCCAAAAGAACCCCAAGTGGTTAATTATTAATATATGTAACCTTATCTAAGTCATTTGGATGAACCTTAGATATTTAGGAATAAAATAACAATTAATAATATAATATGTTTTAAAAAAAACTATTTCATGTCAATTTTGACACTATTTGGTAATTGATATTTCTGAAAATCATAACAGCATGATTAGTTCGAAAAAAGTTAATTACATCAATACTAATATGTAATAATAACCTATAAATTTTTTTTAATTCATTAAAAGTCTCAAATTACATTTATTTCGGTATTTATAATATCAATTATGTTAATATTTCCTTAATAAGTTAATTACGACATCATCATTATGTCATAAATAAATTAAATTATATAGTCTAAAAATTATAAATAAAATAAAATTATGTAGGAAATCGTTTTATCTTGATAATGAATATTTATAGTCGAATTTATCTTATTTATAACCCTATATTAAAAATGTTTTAGTTATTAATCATTGATTTTAACTATTTTAACTCTTCTTTAAATAAAATAATACTAAATGTTCTAATCTAATCCAAGTGGACCTAAATGGTCATATTTTATTCCTAAGGTTGTTTTTGGTCGAATTAGACATATCCAATAGAATTATTACATGTGTTAGGGTAATAATAATTCAATTTTTACCCTTAATTACCCTATTTACTTTTATCCATAGTAAATAAAAGTAAAAAGTTACTATTCACCAAAAATTATTTTTATCTTATTGAACCCCATTTTACTCCTTGATGTTAACCGTGTTTCTCAGATTTTTGAAATTTCACTCACAAAAGTGGTAAAATTAATTTTTATGTAAATTTTCAAACTCTCCTAAGAGGTGGGTAAAAGACGGTGAAAAGTTCAATAAAATTTTTATATATCTATAATTATTATAAAATGACTCCAATGAATTAATTTAAACTTATATAGGTATTATGTATCAATTTTGACCTACAATAAATTTAAATAAAATAAATAATTATTTAAACATAAAGTCAGTTTTTAAATAGTAACCTAGTGTTTTCACTATTCATCAAAAATTTCATGTTCTCAGAAAAATGCCAAAAATCACCCTAGGCTAATTTTGATATTCTGAATCCAAAACTGAAGTCCATTTTGAAAGATAAAATTTATAAAATTTTAAAAAGTGGGTATTAATATTTATAATGGCTAGTTTTAATAATATTTTAATAGCATATCATTGTTTAATGAAACTCGGTATTGCGTACAAAGCAAGCTATTGAGGAAGGCCGCGATTATGTGAAAAGAAAGCCAAGATAGTGTTGTGTGTAGTTAAATATTCATTTAATGATAACATAAAAAAATATTTCTCATAAAAATCTCGGGTGTTACAAAACTAATCACTTGGAAATCAATAAATAATATCATAATGGGGGAATTCATAATTTTGGGGATCCTAAATATATTATTAATGAGTCTTATCAAGACATCTTACATAAATGGGTAAGGGATCGACCAAATACCCAATTTAGTTTGTCTCATGAGACCTATAGCTGCCTCAAGTGGCTATTGCAGTCCCCAATCATCACATTCTAAGTCCAATTCATTGTTCATATGAAAGGGGTGAATCATAAACAAGACAAACATTTTTATTGAGAAAATATCATATGAATTTTTAATAACATTCCCCATAAAGAAAAAAAATCACAAACCTACATGTTTAATATGGAGAAATGTATGAAAATATTACATCCCCAATCAAAATTATCATAAAATATCCATATAAATAATAAGTATGGTTTTGTCACAACATTTCTCCAATGAAACATCAGTAAAATAAGGGTTGTTGTCCTTGATGAATATAATTACCATAAAAATGAAATTAAAAATATTCTAGAGGGAAATAAAATGGTTCACATTCAAACTCACATATTTAAACAAAATATTTAAAAAATGTTAGTGAAAAAGAGTTTGTAAATATAAACTTTTAATATTGAAACAAGATCTTAAAAACAATGAGTGGTTATGATGATTGGTTATTACATGCATGATGTATAATTAAATAAATATTCTTTTTAAAATGTTGTAAAATTTTTAACATGTACATCATTTATAAAATAATAAGATAATTACATCTAAACCATTTTTTAAAGGAAAAGTCGATAAAAATGTCCCTAAAAATAGTTTTGGGATTGTTGAAAACATTTTTGATTATTTTAGAAGACATGGATATTGAATAAAAAAGAATTTTGACCTAATATAGAAATGTAATAAACTTTTATTAAAACCATTTTCTCAATCATTTGAACCACCAAAGAGTAAAATATTATAATATTACCTAAAATGTTCATGAATAACCATAGGTGAAGAAAATATATTGGGAATAAGATAGAAATATCAAACAACCCCCCCCCCCATGGAGGATATAAATATAAATAATCTCAAATAATGATGAGATTGTAAAAATAAACCCTTACCACTTTGGTATCATTTGAATTAAATGCCCTATAAAAGAAATAAAATAAAATAAATATTTACATATAGTTTAGATAAATAGATGCATGATATCAGAAATCAAATGATCCGTATATATAAAAAATAAAATAAATATCTGGTGAATATGGAATATGTATCAAATAGGTATATGTGATTCGAGAAGCCCATACATCAGGCCCAATTTCCTATAAACCTATATGAAACTCCTGTATAATAAATAGAGATTTAGTGTTAATATGTTCAAGAAAAATATTCATATATATATATGTTATACCAAATATTATATACAAATAAATTTTAATTAATATTTTATTAAAAATTCTTTAATAAAATCAATGTTTAGGGTGATAAGTGCTTTGTTTTTCATATATGTTCTTGTTTGGTAGTTTCAGTTCTTATAGTTTGATTAAGGATATATCATTTACAAAATTTGAATAAATATTTAAAAACCATATATATTCATTAAATAAATACTTAAATTCATTAATAATATTTATATATTGAAAATTGATTTAAACCGTTCACATAGACGGTATTCCTTACGTACGCATGATCATTGTTTTCATTTTTATTCAATGACTAGAATGACTGTAAGGAAAATAATAATTCACATTAATTGGATAATTATGATTTCATAAATATCTCATATATTTATAAAATTTATTTTTATTACCATCCATGTAAATAGTACGTGAAAAATGAACCACATCGTTTTGCGAGGTACTGGTCCATCATACACACAAGCGACATTATCATATTTCATTGGAATAGAAAGTAAAAATGTATATTTGATATTATAATTCAAAATAAATAGTTATTTCAAAAATATTATATATATATATATATATATATATTAAATCAATCATTATATACAACTTTTAGAGGTGTTAATGAAAAAAGAGTTACATTGATTCGCGAGGCGGTAATTTTCCATACAAATGATTGACTTATTTATTTTCCATTTGATAGAAGAGGATATAGATATAGGTCATTAAATTAACATAATACCATCTTAGTATATATTATATACTAGTTTTATTATATTCTAATTATTAATAGAATAATAAAGGTGGTAGGATAATAGGTTATAAGAAGATTCCTTGTAATGAAAATTACTTTCTCTTAGAAACCGTTCGTTGTATCCTTTATTAACAACCCTAGGGTTGACTTTTGGAAATACCCAAAGATCTAAAAAATTAATATAGATGTTTTTGATATATTTTGGGATCTATTGGTCTAGATATATGGCTTTATAGGTGTGAATAAGTGATGGGAGAAGATTCTAATTTATATGTGGGGGAAGGGACCTTCTAAGAAATTACATGTAAATTTTCCAAATAAATAATAAATTATAAATAAATTCCCAAGACAAAATCATCCAAATAAACATAGTATATAATTTTGGATATTATATGGATTTAATATGTCCATGAAATAGTATTTTTTCAATGTTAATTTGAAATCACACCAATATATTTTAGTTAAATCCTTATGGTAAATCGGTTTTAACCTCATTTGCACTAATTAATTTGAAATGTTGTGGATATTCATTAGGACCAAAAGTAATGTTATCCTTATTACCTAATATTAATAAAATAAAAAACCTATACATTTCTATAATATCATATATTATCCATCTATAACATCTTTCCACCCATTTTAATAGTATGTTATTATAATCTTTATTTAGGTTGTTATTTGCATCATTCTTTATCAATGTTTTGATTCATAAGTTACAGTCCCCATTTCTTTATCATCATTACACAATATAAAAAATGTTAATCACAATATAAAAATCATACATATTTATTATAAAAATATTCAGAATATTTCATGAGGAACATACATGAAAAATAAATCACATTGCTTTGTAGATGTGGTAGACCACATGTACGCATAGGATGTAAAAGAAGAAATTATATTTAATGTGTTGGTAATGATGATTTCCATTTCCATATATTGAATTCATTTAGACCCTATAATGATCCATGTTTTTAATTGAACAAAAATGAAGAGGATTTTGATCTTTTTCATTTAACGAGTACGAATAAATTAGAACATTGCTTCCGAATGATGTTTTGAGAGTTGTAACCTATAAAGGTGATGTTTTTGGACTTGGTTAAAGGCCAACGAAGTTTCCATGTGTCTTGAGTAGTTTTAGGAATTCCAGACCAGAAATATTTTGTTTTAAAAGTCCCATAGAGGGCACACAGTTTGTTTGAAACCATGCTTCCCATAGTAGGAAATTTTGTGACCTGTTTTTGGATAAAATTAAAAAACACATGGGTTGTGCATGGTTTTTCAAAAACATGTGTCTAGCCTACATGGTTACTTCCACACAGGATGTACCATCAAACAGATCACCACACGATTGGACCATGATTTCGAGAACTTGTGGTCATTCCATGCAGAGTATCCTAGGATCGATGTAGAGGGCCCATGGTTGGCATATTGTTTGCTACACCATGTAGTCCAAAGCATGCACTGAGACCATTTTTGAAAAATCAAATCAAATAAAATTAAATTAAAAGAAAATAAATGAAAAAATAAACCTACCTCTCCCCTAAAATCTCTCATGTGACACCCCCTTCTAAGATCCCTACGCACATGACACACCCCTCACCTCTGTCTCCCCTTCAATTGTAGATTTCTCTATAGATTTCTTCACAGATTATATTTAAATATTTGAGTTAAAACTTTCTCCATATTTCTCCACCTACACCTTGGAAGATTTTGGTCTCCCCAATACCATATATTTTTTGGACTAACCCTAGGTCAATGATTAGTTGAATTTTTTATTATTTTATTAGGTTAATAAACATTATCTTTAGGTTGTGTTTGTAAACTTTTTTGAAACCGCCACTGAAGATGAAGTGGATTTCTTATATTTGGGTCAATACCACTATCTGGGGTGAGGTTTTACTCTTTCTAAACTTACGTTCCATGATTTATTTGGGTTCACTTCATGTTTTTGTGTTCTGGGACTTTATCTATAGTTTGTTGGACTCGGACAAGTGGTTTAGAGTTTTCAGAGTCTATGGATACTTTCTTGTACCTGGAAAGGTTTGTATGTATGTATATCTATGTTCCCACCTTCACTGTATATTCACTAATGGAAATTTATATATATATATATGGGTCTATGTGTGCCTATGTATATATATATATATATATATATGAAAAATGCATATCTAGGTAAGTCGAGAAAGGTGTATGCATATAAGTATTTATGTGAGGACCCCATTACACATATTCATGGACATGAGTATCTATGCATATGGGCTATATATCCTAATATGTATACAAATTTTCATATGTTCTATGGGGGTTGTATCAACTTCTACTTAGAAAGAGTCAAGAGATGAAGAGTTCAGCATAGTTACTATTTGAGGTAGCATCCCATTAATTTTACCTATAATTTAACAAATGTATTATTCAATTCACTAAATAAATTTTATAAGATTTTAATTATTTCGGTGCTGTCTTTATATTAAATGATTATTAAATTAAAAATTGAATATGACTTCCTAAATGTAGTGTCTAATATGATAAATCATTTTTTTGACAAAAATGACAAAATATTATAATAAAACCTCTATAATGGAGGTGAGTTCCCTTTAATCTAAAAATTAGTCAATAGGATATTATGAATTAATATCATATTTCCTTTATATTTTAATTAATCTTGTGTTATAATTGAAAAATGGTATTTTATGTTCTTGGCCCATTTTTGTTTCACTTTCCCAGGTGTGCATATTCCTTGTTACCATAACACCTCTCCTCTATACTAGATCCCATTAAATGTAGTTTTCATGTCTCAATGAGTTAAATAAATTGGTTAAGGTATGTTTTCAGTATATAATGGATTATTTAAGAAAACAAAATCATATATATATATATATATATTTAACAAGGTATATTTCATTGACCTTGAGCTTCAATATTGTTTTTGGAATGTTTGGTCAAAAACCATGGAAAATGGTATTAAATAGAATCAACCCATTAGATGGTAAGACCATGCACTTTAAAATTCATAATAAAATGTTTAATATGTAATGAAATTCATTAAATAAAATTGGAATTTTTCTAGTATGGAACATAATAGGTTATGCCAGATTTATTTAATTATGAATATGGTCATGAATATTAAAATTCATAAGAGGATTTACCATATCCATTGTATTATAAATTTATATATATTGGATTCATTCTTACCCCATTCCAAATATATAAATATTTATGCATGTGAGGCATTCTTACCCCATGCCAGCTATATAAATATTTATTTTTGGGAGGCATTATTACCCAATGCCATATTTATAAGTGGTTACGGATGAGAGGTATTATTACCCCATTCCAGGTATATAAATGTATATAGATGGAATCCATTCTTACCACCTGACATATTTATAAATGTTTATAGATGAGAGTAATTATTACCCTCTAATAGAAATATAAATGTTTACTATTGGGATGCATTATTACCCCATACCAGCTATATAAATGCTTATGGGTGTAAGGCATTACTATCGCACAGAATTTATATATTATGGATTGATGGTAAGGGCCTCCACAGGGCATAGAGTCCTGGGATCCCATTAGATAAACATTAGGCATACTATGACATTGGTAGAGACTATTAGCTCGTAGAATACTGTTGTGTTCCTACACATTACGTCTCGGTCCAACCCAATAATATATATATATATACACATTCAGAGTTGTTAATACTTATTCCCAATATGACCCAAATTAGCTATCTCCATCAGGTGTCCCTTAGGATCCTGGATGGGTTATTATTTATTTAATAAATTTAGGTATTAATCCTCTAGAATTACACACTGTTTAAATTATTATTCACTATTTGGAATGTGCATGGAATCTATAGTGCCAACCTACTCAGATTTATATCTCACACCCTATAGGGTTATCCATGTATTCCTTGTTCGTAGGACTGTAGACCCTAGTTGATTGCTTTTGTTTTTCTTTATGTACCTAAGGTGTTAGGAGGAATGAATTGATATGAATCTCCAGATACTCGTGTAGATCATCGTCGGCCTTTTTAGTTCATTTATTTATTTTAGTCTTATATTGTTCTATATTATCAATAATTATTTTTGTTTTTTCAGCTTATGTATCATCATATATAAAAAATCCTAGGTATAAACCGAAGATGGACTATTTTTTTAAAAGTTATATAAAATATATCTTCCACTGCCTTTCATTTATTTTTTTACATTAGTTATTTATTTTTATTTATTATCTATTGTAACACTATGAAACTCTAATACTAGGGTATAGTATCCCCAATATCACTTCCCTAGACCATTACAGCCAGTCGGAAGCCTATAGAATACAGGGAGATGTGTTTGAGGCCATGTGACCCATCGGTTTGGTTTCTGTTTTAGTGGTATGCTAAGCCATGACAATACAAAGTGGAATCATAGATAACTTTTTTCCTTTTTCAAACTATTTTGGGTTGTTAGACAATAGAATATGAAAGTATCGATTATTGGTTAATAGCCTCGACTGGGACTGATCATCCCACACACATGAAATGACCAAGTGGATAGGGATGGGAGTTGATGTTCATGAATTTTAATGTTATATTTGAATTTGATTTCACCTAGAGTGATTTATGTACATTCTACTACTTATTGAGTTGTTCAATTTCATTAATTTTTTCCCTTGTCCTGGTATGGAATGGATGAAGCATTTCAGGCATCATTATAGTAACAAATATATTCACATCTCATTCTTATTCCATGCCATGTAGTTGCATTTATAGCTTGCCTACTAATTTCATTATTTGCCCTGATTGCTTTTCCATATTTAGATTTGTACCATTTTTAGCTAATTTTTAGCATGTATCCATCATTTCAGTGATAAAATAACATGTTTAATGTTTTTATTATAATCCACACTTCTAGGTTTTAAAATTATTCTCTGTTATTTATTATGATGGAATGTTGTTATTTGTTTATATAAGGCTGGTTGGATGATCTGAATTTTATGGATTACAAATATGATGGGTTTCAGTTTTTTTTGTAAGGTGTCTGGGCACAATATAGTTGGGAAATTTTACCTTTATATTTGAAACCCTGTAAAATGTTGTTAAAGTTATAATTTTAAGTGAATTTATTTTGATTCAATGGGATCTAAATGCTAAACTATAAAGTGTATGGGAACCATATTGGTTGGTAGGTTCCCACCCATATGACAGGACCATTGCATTTGAGAATGATAAAATCTAAAATTGGTTCGGTTTCAATTAAGGGTATCTAGTTATCAATCCAGGAAGTGTATGGGTGCTTCTTGAATTGGGAAATGGAAACCCAATTAGTCGATATTTTGTATGACAATGTTATGTTTGAAATGGTTATATATGTAAATTCTTTTTAGTTTTCATCGAAAATGAATTTGAAACCTCTCTAACATTATCAATAGGAACAAATTAGGTCATTTGGAGAATTATTCTTATGAGATAACCCTCTAAGGGTATTTAAAACATTAATAACTAACAAACTGATATTGGGTTAAATTTTGATAAACCCAGGTTGGCTTAGCTGAACCATTGTAGATCTCTTTATCAATTAAAATGAATTTATTATTATAAATTGCCAAAAAATGATGGGATGTCAAAAGTTTCTAATTTTTAAAATGATTTTTTATATAACTTCAATATTTATTCCTTGGGTCCTTAGATAAATCAAGTACCTTATGTTTTGGGATTTATAAAATGGTACTTAATGTTTTGAATTAAATCTAATTATTGTTTAAATATTTAAATGTGATTAAATGGAAAAATCTTAGAAATGGAACCTACAGTTGTGTCCATAGTTTATTACATTATTTAAGGATAATTTAATTTCTCTTTATATTCCTTGGAATGGAAATTGATTCATTTATTATTGGCAGTTTTATTTTTAGATGTTGCTTTAAATGATTGGCCCTTGAGCCCGTGACTTCTATTCGCATGATCTCATTATGGATAAATTTATTTTTACCTAGTATGGGGATATCATGTGGAAGGTATCACCCTTAGGGTTTTTTTACCTTTTAAAATAGTGTGATTTTTTCGATGAATGGTTCCACTCAGGTGTTGCTTTCCTTAGTAAGAATTTTACTTTTCTAAAAAACAACCTTGTTTGTATGGGTGTTCATGGTTGTTATTTGATGTTTTAATGGAATGATTATTAATCAATGCTATGTATCATCTAGCTGGACATGCCTTGGGCATGGTCGACCATTTTCTAGGCCTCTTGAACCTTTCAAAATTATAGTGAAAAATTACTGGTTATGGCATCATCCTAGATAATGGTCATATAAGGAAATACGAATTTGAAATAAATATCTTGTGATGTCGAGTAACATATTAGGTCATATCCATAATAGTGTGACATGTGAGTTAAATATGTATGTTCATCCCAATTATGAGGATTAATTTCTAGTAACTCGGATGTTATGACATAGTGGTCATTTTGGATTTGGTCTCATCAAGGCTTGAAGGTCATTTTAAGCTTTGATGTTGTGATTGTGGGTTACAGGAGTGTAAAATGTTCTTTAATGGTTTTTTATCTAGTGCATTCATGTGAAGCAGGTACATCTTTTATTTTGATGACTAGGACTATATTATGGTGGATAGCATCACTAAATTTTTGAAAAATGTGACCTTCCATGTATAAGGAGTATAAAAAATGATCATTCAGAAATCATTGGATTTCTTAAAATCCCTTGGTGCTTTTGGGATTTTCAAATATTTGTGCTTTGTTGGAAGCAAAAAATGGATGTGGTTGGTGGTGTAGGAAACCCTTGAGGAACTTTATTGGTTATGTATTTACTTCTATGGTCTGTTAAATTATCATGGAATTCCTTAAGAAGTGAAGGCATGTGTTCAAATAATGGTGATGCATTGATAGCTGAAGTTAGGTTTCTTCCAGTAAGTTAACTAGTATGGTTTGACTGATTCTCATGAAAATATTTAAAAAACTTTTAGTTTATTATTCATAGAGAAGTTCTTGTACACTATCTTAACATCATCCTAGATACACTATATGAGTGTCGGTCTTATGCCATGCAAAATATTTAAATTCGTTGAGTTTTTTTGGTGGTTCTCTTTTCGTGTTACATGTTGGATGTGTAGTTTCCTTCATGGTTTGGTTAGTAATTTCATAGGAAGTTGGGTATGTACTTGGGTGGCCATGTTATTGGAGAATGAGAGATGACTTGGGAGAGAGAATCACATTTATTCTTATAAAACACCGACTATATTAGAAGATCAGTCTTGTAAATGGTCAATTGGAGAAGGCATGGCATAATGTTCTTCCAGTTTAATGTCTAAAGTTGGTTACAAACCGTTCTATGGAATGTCATTAGGTGAAAATGATTTATGGTTGTGTCAGCTGAGGCTTTTCATGAAATTTTGTCTCTATTTGGGCATTGAGGTTGATGGGAACTGACCATTTTGTATATTAAAAATCATGCCAGTAGAATCATTAAAACACTTAAAGGAATAATATGAAGGGTAATTCTAACAGTGATAATGTCGTGATAGGTAATTGGATCTCTCAAACATGAAATCCTATGATGGGAAATACATT
The DNA here is from genome assembly GCA_963277665.1 of Viscum album. Taxonomy (NCBI): domain Eukaryota; kingdom Viridiplantae; phylum Streptophyta; class Magnoliopsida; order Santalales; family Viscaceae; genus Viscum; species Viscum album. The sequence continues at coordinate 1,158,061,858 of OY728162.1, forward strand.
TAAAATAATTATTGAAGATAAAAATGAGATATTATGCTTCTAGTTGAATGAGATTAGGTAAGTTTCGTCTTCGTGTTTTGGTAAGAAATCAAGTGTTGGATCAGGTTTAAATGTTTTGAGCATCATATGTTTTAAAGAATGCTCAGAGGTGTGTTGGACGTTTGGTAATTCAACATGACTATACAAATTAAGCTTCACAAACTTAGTAATTCAAGTGATGTTTAGATTATTATTAAGGTATTATCGAGGATGATAAGATCTAAGGTGTTATACCAATCCATGATTTAAATCGGAAAAAATGAAATGGATTTTGAACATTTGTGTTTACTGAATATGAAGAATTTAATACTGAGACTTGGAATGATTTTTTGAGATATATAACATATAAGAGTTATTTTTTTGACTTGGTTAATATCTTGATAATTTTAACAAGTTTCTGGAGGAGTTTTAGGAGTTCTAAAATAGGGAAATCACATTTTTAATAACCTATATAAGGCACATTGTTCTCCAAAAATGGTGCTTCCCATACCAAGAAACCGTGTGGGCCTTTACAAAATAAAAATATGAAGTTTATGGGTTACACAAAGCATCTCTAAACTTTGTGCCTAGACCTAACTATTTGTGGAACTAAGGCAATACTATCATACTATTCAGTACACAGTCTGCATATAGTTCCAAAACTACGCGATCATCTTGTGTAGAGAGTCATAGGTTCCCAGTAGCGGGTGCGCAGTTGGCCAACAATTTTCTAAACCGTTCATCCCAAACCATGCGTTGAGTCCCTATTTTTTAAATTTAATTAAACTAAATTTAAATAACTAAAATAAAAAACAAGACCTACCAATCCCCTTAACTCACTGTACGACACCCCTGTTCCAAGAGACCTAGGTACATGATACACCCTTTCCCTTTAACACCCCTTTGATCATCAGTTTATCCCTATATTTCTTAATTTATTCACTCCAGGACATCTTGGTAAGCCCGTATCCATATTTCTCATCCTTCTCCTTGGCCGATTTAGGTCTCCTTATCTCTTGATATGGTTCGGATGAACCTTAAGTCAAGGGTAATAAATATTTTAATTTCTTCTTTTATTGTTAGGGAATTCAACGAGATCCTCGGGCCTTGTTCATGCATATTATGGTAACTACATTCAAAGGTGAAGTGGTTCACAATAATCCAGGTCACCTCCACCATCTGAGGAGAGGGTTTTCTCTTACTAATTTGTCTTGCCTATTTTTATTTTGGCTTCCTTTTTGTTTTTTAGTTCGTAGACCTTATCTTTAGTTCCTTGGAACCTACTGTGTGGTTAAGAGTCACCAGAGTCTAAAGTAACTTACCTTCATATTCATAGGTAGGTATTTATATATATGAATGTTCCCTTGTTTTTTGTATATACATCCATGTATGTTAATATATATGTATGGGGATAGGTGTGCCTATGTATATAAATAAAAATTCATATGTTTGTAAGTGGATATGGGTGTATAAATGTAAGAATATATGTGAGGATCCCCTTTCACATAATTTTGATCATGTGAATCTATGCATATGGGATATGTGTATATATATGTATGTGAAGGTGACTATGCTCGCTGGGGGAAGCAGTAACTTCTAGTTAGAAAGCATCAAAAGATGAAGAGTTTGACTCTATTCCTCTTAGAGGTAGGGTCCCATTCATTTTCTATTTAATTTAATGAATGCATTAATTAATTTATTATTGCAGTTTTGTTATATTTTATTTAATACAGTGAAGCACTTAGATGAAATTTTTATTTTATTAAAATTGAATATGGTTTTCTGAATGAAGTGTTTATTGTGATGAATAATTTTTTTGATAAGAAATGTCATGATATTATAATAAAACCAATCCAGTAAATGTGCATTGTATGCAAGATAAAAAGTGGTGATTAGGATGTTATGATATTTAGCCATACTGCCTTTCTATTTTCTTTATGATTGAGTTATAATTAAAAAATTAAATGGTATGTGGTTGACCCATTTTTTATGAATTTTACCAAGTGGGCATATGAATTGTTTCCATAACACCTCCCCTCTACACGTGAGGCCTTGAAATTTAGTATTCATGTCTTAACGAGTTACATGAATTGGGTAAGGTAAATGGTTGGTGTAAGATGGATTATGAGAGATAGAAGTATTCGATATATATGTTAATTTAACATGGAAACTTATGTTGACCTTGAGATTCAATATTGGTTCTAGAATGTTTTTGAATAAACCAAAAAAATGGTATTAAATTGAATAACCCAAAGGGATGGTAAGACAATGCCCTTTATTATGATTTAATAAATGTTTGATATGGGTTACTATGATTTAAATGTAATTGGACTTTTTATATTTTAGGACATAATAGGTTATGAAATATGTATTAAATTATGAATATGGTCAATACTATTGAAATGCATATGCAGATCTTCCTTATACATTTTATAAAAAATGTTTATATATGAGAGGAATTCTTATCCCATGCTATCCATATTAATATTTATGGATGGGAGTGATTCTTACTACATGGTGGCTATATAAATATTTATGGATGAGAGGAATTCATACTCCATGCCAGTTATACAAATGTTTATGCATGGGAGGCATTATTATCCCACGCCAGCTATATAAATGTTTATGGATGGGAGGCATTCTTACCCCATGAATGTTATATAAATGTTTATGGGTGGGAGGAATTGATACCCAATGATAGATATATACTATGGAATGATGGTAAGGTACTTAGAAAGAAATGAAGACCCAAGATCCCCTTACATCATCTTCAGTCTTACTGCCCCATGGTTTGAGCTTATTAGCACATAGACTGGAGTTGGTCACCTACACATTACATCATATTCTTTCCCATCAATATATTTATATATATATAGTGACTTTTTTAGACTTATTCTGACTATGAGATGAATTAGGTATCATCATCAAGTGTCTAATAGAATCCAAGATGGGTTTTTATTTATTCATTAATTTATATTATTAATCCTATATAGCTGAACACTATTAATATTATTATTCACTAAATGGAATGGGATAGATAGCGGTGGTTCCAACCTACTATGATTTTTATCTCACACACTACTCGGACTACTAAGGAACTAGGGTACACATGTAGACCTTCTTGTTTGCAGTACTGCAGACCCTGTTTGATTTCTTATAATTTTATATTTTTACCTGAGTGGTCTGGAGAAAAGGTCCGAGATGAAGCTCAGGATGCTCATAGAGATCACCTTATATATCTTTAGTTCATTTATTTACATGAGTCCTTTATTGTTTTTTATTGTTAAGGATGATGTACGGTGTTATTTTATCTAATGTACCATCATCAATAATGCATTATATGTATGAACTAGTGATGGAGACATTTAATACAGTTATATAAAATTCAACTTCAACTAATTTTTCTTTTCTTTTTACTGCATCAACTATTTAATGTCTTTTATTAAATGGTGTTCCACTATGAAACTCTTATATGAGGGTTTATTCTCACCACTATCACCTCTTGAGACCCTTTATTCTACTCAAAAGATTCTAGCATATGGGAAGACATGCTTGAAGACATGTGATCCCTCAGTCAGGATGTTAGTTTAGGGGAAATCTAGGTCGTGACATTTTATGTCGCTTCACAATGACCCTTGGAATGACCTATGAAGAAAAAAAGAACCTCTAAATTAAGACTATAGAATCTTATATCAGAATATTATTATCTTTGGTAATTCTATGTTTCTAATGATGGCGTAAATTATAGAGATAAGGGGTGTAGATTTATAAGTGATGGGAGGGGGAACTCTTGTGTGTTTTCAAAATATAAAAACACTATTTACTAACATTTATTAAAATATGTCTAAAAAGGACTCATATTATAAGGAGATATAGATACGGTCAATATAAAACCAATGAATTGTGTTTCATAAAATTTTTAGGTCATTTTTACCCTTGTCTTTTTAGATTAAACCTTTGATAAACATATTTTAACCATACTATTGGTAAAGACTTTTTCCATATTAACGGTTTTTAATTTTAATTATATTGGTATATTTGTCCCATAAATGGACAATGGATGAAAATTTTGACCTTTTTTTATCCTACATTTCCTCTTCAATATTTTTATATAATTTAATAAAATATATTTAACCTAAAATACTTTTAATGTAATTTTAACATGTATTCACACAATACGACTTAAAAAGCCAAAAAGAAATGGAATTCAAATAGAAACCATTTTAAAATCCATAATATTTTATATTTAACTTAATAAATTTGGTATAAATTTTATCACCCAAATATAGTATAATTTTACAGTCTTTTATAACCATTTACATGATTTTTATACTATGTGCAGAAACACTATATTGGCATTTCATTCTCCTATAATGCAATTATTTCTTCACTGAAAATTAAAAATAAATTTAAATTATATAAAAAGCATTCATATTTCAAATAACTAATTATAAATGAAAATAAGTTGTTCTTATCCTAGTCACATTATATTATATATATTAAAACTAAGAGAGTGTCATGACCTGACTTCACCAAAATGAGGGAAGGGTCAGCAGATTTCCAGGCCCATCCTTCTTTAAGTTGAAGGAGAGATAATGACACCCGAAACCCGCCTTCAATAGGTCCCGGAGAGGCGACCAACACCAAGGGTATAGATTCACTCACTAAATGGAAGGCATTACCATTTTTCTTTTAATAGGATCAGGAGATAAGATAGTATATCCCACAACACCAAAACCAAAATACAAGTGAAGCTAAAACAAACCATTCCCATATGCATGTTACAAAAGTAAAAACCAAAAAGTACAAAGTGACTACAATGGTAAAGTACCAAAAAAAGAAAAACTGCAACTGCAACTCTCCCGAAGGTCCAAGCTAGTATGGTCTAGCCCAATCCCCGAAGTCCACCTAGAAGCCTGAAAGCAGTTTTATATACGTAGGGTGGGCATACAAGTATACTCAGTAGGGAAAACCAAAGACTCTCGTGCACAAGTGGGGAGACATGATAATGCCCCGTGGAAAAAGAGAAAACCAAGCACCTAGCAAGGAAACTAACCAACCAAGACTCTCCAAGGAACACTCCCTAAATAATGCAAGTCAAGTAATGTATATTTATAGCACATCGATTCTTGGGTACCCCGTGACACTTTCCCACTAGTTATTGAAGACATCCTACGCATCAGACCAATCCCTCCATTCTCACCGCAGTCCCACTTTCGCACCCCAGCCGCACACACCTGGGCCATATCCTCATGCATTCCCACTGCCAAACCCCGCCCGCAAACACCTGGGCCACAACCTCACAGCAGCCCCACTGCCAAACCCCGCCCGCAAGCACTTGGGCCACAACTGTCACATGTAACCATGCCTGCAAACACCTAGTCCAGGACAACCACTACCACGCCCGAAGACACCTGGGCCTCATCCCAATGATACTTGGAAAACCACCTGCCCGCACACACCTAGACCAACCACCACACTACCCTTCCCAAAGATTCTTGGGCTAATAATGGACCTCAGGCCATCACAGCCTACCCGATGATATTTGGGATTTATGGGAAAGGGAGAAGAAAGAAGCTAATAACCAGCCACTAATAGAAGTGTTGAAAAAAAAACACCCTCCCGCAAAAAATGGAGGCGTTCAGCACTAAGTGCTCAACTTGGGTGGGGCGCGAACAAGAAACACAAAAACTACAAGTATATGTATAAGTAACAAGCACTCACCCAAATCTAGGTTTTTCTTCAGCCAGCCTAAAGAATACAATCACTACCCATGACCAAGTACCAACTCACACCAACCAAAACCCATTGTTCCATCCTTGTTTCATGTTCAGTAATAATGTTTAAATATGTTCTGAACTACTGGGCAATTAAAATCATAAGCACAACTAAAGGAAAAAAGTTACACCCAACAGAAATTTAAGCATCCACAATCAGTTCTATTGCAAAGTCACAACAACAAAGGGATAAGGGAGATCCCTCGAAGTAATGTAACCAAAGAAAACCCTGAGATACAGCCTCATGATCCCAAAATCCAGGAGCAAACGATTTCTCAACAATAGAGGATCCCACCCCAACTCGTGATATAAGAAAGGCAACCACGCGACCTCAAATTCACGATCAGTTAAACCATAAAAACAGGGAATCCCATCCCCACCCACATCACTCAACAATCGGCCGATGAAATAAAACAACCAAACCACTGTCACAACCACAAGGCAAGACCATGCAGGTATTTTCATATTTAAAAGATTTAACACAATCCATGATTCTGATTCTGCTGTACTTTAACCGGTGTTATCATAGAAAAGGATTGATCATGGTGCTTTCAATTTGTTTATCTGAATATATGTAATTAACCAATTTCCTTTATATGACCAACGCGAGATGTAAGGGTTCATTAATTTACATAGAAAGACCACCAACGACCATGATTTTCAGTGGGTGTAATCCCACACAATTTAGAAATTATCAATCATGGATAAAAATAGAGCAGCATCACTGATCACGCCCCTCCCTTTCTTTTAGATTCCGTTTATTATCTTTATTAAAATTTTGGTCCATCCAATTCAATGAAAACAGTAGCGTACCCACCCCTCAAAATACTCAGAAATGAGAGATGAAGGTAAAACCCCTACCTGATGATCAACGATCGAAGCATTCTCTTGACACGCGAGGAAAAGGAGGTGTGCAAATTGTAGGGGTAGGGCCTTGGAAACTCAAGACGAATCGATGGGAGGGTGATTGAGAAAAAGAAACCAAGGGAGAAACCTTTATTTTATAAAGGCCAGGGATGGTTGAGATACTAAGATAAGAACGTGAAACCGTGTAAGGAGCGGGGTTGTGCGTTGACCACGTGGCCCCACACGTCATTAAAGGGTCCTCACCTTTAGGGGAAGTTTAAACTAATGCCCACCAGGGTATCTCACTTAATAAAACGCCATTAATTGGCATTAATGGGCTTCAAAACAGGCTTCCAAGGGGTCAAAATATGTTTTAAAAACCAATTCACACAGAAAGGGGCACTACTGGAGAAGGTAGCCGAGAGCTACCGGTAGCCTCGAGCTACGGGTAGCCAAGAGATATTGTTAGCCTCGAGCTAACGATAGCCGAGATACCGGTAGGCCGAGCTACCGATAGAGGCCTTGCTTCACCGATAATCTGGGATGACCTTCCAAACCACCCAGAACACCTAAACATCAAATGTGTACTAACTAATGGACTTCCAACAACCTGGACCATTACATCAGATACCTCTCAAACTATTCTCGCCCTCCAGAATCAAAACAACCCACGAGAATCAAAACAACCAGAGGGTCCGAACAACCATCTCGAAAGATACCTCTCAGGAGCAAACCCCATTGTTAACTAAAAACACCTTCCTCTAAAGAACCAACCATTATACCATGAAAAACTGCCCAGTCATGTGGGTTGGGGAGTCCATTCCCCATGTCAAGATACTATCCACTTTGGGCGGCACTAACTCGCCCGCACGAGTTTAATCACATCCACCATAATGCATCTGGATTAGGGGTTGGGTCCTCCCCTCCCCATAGCCAGGACACTCCACACACATTCAGAGATGAAATAAAACCCACATATTTCATAGCCAACAAGGTAAAATACTCCACTATAAAACAAGTACAACAGAATAACCCAAAACATAAAACAACTCTGGGTAATGGGCAGGCATCTGTGCTTCCCACTCCCACGTACTCTCCTCAAGCCCACTATGTCTCCATAACACACAAACCATGGGAATGGTTCACCCATGAAGCACCTTCTCCTCACGATCCTCGATCATCACTGTTCTTTCCACAAAGGTATCATCGTCCTCGATGTCTAGATCTCCCCAGCCCGGGACGTGTGAATCGTCATGTAGATACCGACAGAGCTAGGACACATGGAAGATGTCATGTATCCTCAGCAGTGGCAGTGGTAACACTAGCTGATAAGCCACTTCGCCAACCCGCCACAACACTTCGAAGGGTCCGATGAACCTAGGAGAGAGCTTACTCCCCTTGCCAAACCTTTGTTGTCCACGTTGAGGGGAGACCTTCAAGAACACATGGTCTCCAACCTCAAACTCCAAGTGCCTTCTCCTGGTATCAGCATACAACTTCTGTCGGTCCTGGTCACCCTTCATCCTTTCACGTATAAGCTGAACCTTCTCTGTCGTGCTCTGCACCACGTTCGGGCCAAGGATTCCTGACTCTCCGACTTTGGTCCAACACACAGGTGAGCAGCATGGCCTCCCATAAAAGGCTTCAAACGATGCCATACTAATGGTGGTATGGTAGCTATTATTGTAGGAAAACTATATCAAAGGTAATTGTCGCACCCACGATCCTTCTGAGTCTATAAAACATGCCCACAACATATCCTCCAAGGTCTAGATGGTGCGCTCTGTATGTCCATCTGGTTGTGGATGGAAAGCAGTTCTAAGACGTAGTTGGGTGCCAAAAGCATGCTGCAATCCTCTCCAGACTCGTGAGGTAAACTGTGCATCCCTATTCAAGACTATGGACCTCAGAACTCCATGAAACGACACTACCTCATCCACGTACTTTCGCACCAAATAATCCACCGCACTCGACACCTTAATCACCAGAAAGTGATCCGATTTTGTCAACAAGTCCACTACTACACAGATGACATCGTAGACCCCTTGATCCTTGGGTAGTCCTGTGACAAAATCCATCGAGATGTCTTCCCACTTCCACTCGGGGACATCTAGAGACTGTAGTAGGCTGCATGAATCTCAGTGTTCAGCCTTCACCTGCTGATAGAATAGGCACTAGGCCACAAACTCTGCCACTGCTCGCTTTACTCCGGGCCACCAGAACTGTCCTTTCATACCCTGGTACAACTTGGAAACTTCTGGGTGTACCGCTAGGGGTGTGTTATGGAACTCACTAAGAACCTTGTCACGCATCGCTTCCAGAACAAACAGTCTTCCCTGGAAAACCATCTGGTTCTGACCATCCTCCCTCCATCCTTCCGGAGCATTGCTCTGGTCAACCCGGTCTCACATCACTTCGCACTCTGGGTCTCCCCAATGAGACTCCTCCACTTACTGAACAGTGAATACTACACTATCATCTGATACAGGCAACCTCTACCGCTATCTATCCTCACATCCAGGTGCAAGGTAACCAATTCTTCCATGGCCTTCCAGGCGTCTGCCGACTCTCAGACCGCATCATTTTGTGACCTCCTGCTCAAGGCATCGGCCACTACATTCCCTTTCCATGAATTGTAGTAAATCTAAAAGTCGTAATCCTGGAGGAACTCTATCCACCTCCACTGCCGCAAGATTAGGTCCCGCTGGGAGAAGACATACCTCATGCTTTTGTGATTCGTTAAGACCACAAAGCGTTCTATGATGAGGTAATGTTTCCATAACTTCAGTGCGAAAACAACCACTGCATGTTCCAGATCGTGGGTGGCATAATTACACTCATGAGGGCGTAGCTGCCTAGACCCATAAGAGATCACCCCTTGTTGCTGCAGCAACACACATCTAAGGCCTTTCCCTGAAGCATCACAGAACACCTCATACGCCACCCCTTCTTCTGGTAGTCTTAGAACTGGGGCACTAACCAACATCCCCTTCAGATAGCTGAAGGCTGTCTCGCACTACTCACTCCACATGAAAACGTGGTCCTTCTTGGTCAAGGCTGTCAAAGGGGATGAAACTCAGTAGAAGTTGGGTACGAACCTTCGATAGTAACCCGCTGGCCTGAGGAAACTGCGGACCTCTACCACATTCTTGGGTTCTACCAAAGAAACAACTTCCTCAACCTTTGATGGGTACACCACTACCCCCCGCTCGGACACTATGTGCCCAAGGAAGTGTACTTCTTGCATCCAGAACTTTCATTTCGACAAATTCCCATAGAGATGGTGCTATCGGAGGACCTCCAAAACCATCCTCAGGTGTTCCGCGTGGTCCTCCTCTGATCTTGAATAGATCAGGATGTCGTCGATAAACACAACCACGAACCGATCTAGGTACTCCCGAAAGACGGAGTTCATAACCCCCCTGAACACAGCCGGGGAGTTTGTAACACCGAAGGGAATGACCAAAAACTCGAAAGGCCCATATCTGCACCTGAAGGCCATCTTCGAGATGTCTCCCTCCTTCACCCTCAACTGGTGATATTCAGACCGTAGGTCGATCTTTGACAACCATTCTACCCCTTCCAGTAGTTCAAAGAGATCATCTATCCTTGGAAGAGGGTAGCGATTCTTGATCGTTATCTGATTCAACCTCCTATAGTCTATGCACAACCTGACACTAACATCAGCCTTCTTTGTAAACAAGACTGGAGAACCCCACGGTGACGCACTTGGTCGAACATAACCCCTCTTCATCATATTGTTGATCTGAATCTACAACTCTCGTAGCTCCGAAGGTGCCATCCGGTAAGGATCCATTCAAATTGGAAGGGCATCGGGCTGTGCATCTATCCCAAACATGATATCACATCCAGGGGGTAGAGTCATTACCTCCTCAAGAAATACGTCCATAAACTCTCTAACGATTCCTGGCAGCTCCACCATCTCAGCATCTACCAGCTCTACTAACAGCTCGCCAAACAAAGAGAGGAGGGGCTCCTCTCGCCTACTGCCCTTCTGACTGCTCCGTTCACTGGTGAAAGTAACAAGCAGGCCACCCAAGTCTGAGAACACAACCCTTCCTCGAAATTAGTCGATGACGGTACCCACAGAGAAAAGACAGTCGATGCCTAGAATGACATCGTATGGTTGTATCTGTACTAGTAGAAAATCCCTGACCGATTGATGTGGCTCTATTATCAGTCTGCATCCTCGGAAAACATATAAGAAGTCGGTCTGACCTCCGACTAGTGTGCTCAGCACAAGGGGCACTAGATGTCTCTCTTCCACTAGGCCAAGAGCATGGTCTAGACAGGTTGCAACGAAGGAGTGCGAAGCTCCGATATCAAATAAGGCATAAACAAGGGTGCTAAACAAAACTGATCGTACCTCGAACGACCTATGGTCCCGCTGGAATTGCTGCCTTTGCAGCGTGCAACTATCGACACCCAGCTCCTCTTCCCCTCGGCTGTCGGCCGCCTCCCCGACAACTCTCCAGTCGAGGTCCCCAAGGAGCGCCTTGAGGTCAGCCTCCCCCTACAACGTCTGCCCTTGGAGGAGCGGGAGCTCGCTACCCCTGCTACTGCTAAAAGGGCCTTGCTGGAAGGGGCTGCTGAGGCGGGTGCTGGGCCTATCTGCCACTACCGTACTAAAATCATACCAGTAACTGATTCCGGAGATGTCCATGGCTTCCATATACTAAGAACCTCAGTCCTGGGCGTGAAGGAACAGGGCGAGGACCGGGGGACCGGAACTGGAACTTCTGTGGCCTGCTTCCTATTGGTCGGAACCTAGAGGGTCCCGATGCTGGAGGCCTGGTGATGACAGCCATCCCCTTCGATGATCCCAGCTGGATCCCCTCTCATGACACACCTCATAGAGCGTGCATCCTCTCCACCACTTCGGCCTTCTTCTGGACCTCCAAGTATGTCGGAAAAGTGAATGGGGTAACAGTGTACTGGAGGGAGGGTCGGAGCACCTCCTCTAAATGTATTGCCCGAGACTCCTCGTCTGGAAATAGGTCCGGAGAAAAATGTAGGAGGTCCTTGAACTTGATTCCCAGCTCCCTTACTAACATACTCCCCTTCTGTAGGGAGAGTAACTCCTACCTCTTCTCTGACTTCATCGTAGAGGAGAGGAATTCTGCCCGGAACTCCTTCTCGAAATCAGCCCACGCCACCTCAGCCTCTCTCCTCTCCCCCAGGTAAAGCGTCCACCACTAACGTGCCACTCCCCGCATCTGGCTGATGGACAGAGGAACCCAGTACTTGGTCGGGGCCCAAATCAGGCCAAAAGCTATCACCATCTCTTCTAGCTAGCTCTCTGTCTTCATATTAGAGGTAATTCCATCATACTTCTTGAGGGTCTGTCGCTGGAATGCCCGAAGTGTCTTCTGCAACTAGTCATCCTCCTTCCCACGATCAGCTCTCTGCCAATCGGCCAAGTCAACCTCTGGGGTCTTGATCACTCGTACAACTCGTGGTCATCTACCGGCTGCCACAGCTGCAGGGTAAACAAGGAATTCCTAATCCCAAGTAGTGCAAAATATTGTTCTTAAAACTTCTTAAACTTCTTATTTATTTCATGTTCCTGAAACACCTCCGAAACACGAGAAAAAACTTCATTATGATGAATGTATCTTTCATAGGTTCTCTACCCTGTAATCAGCATGGCTTTACTTGGTCGTTCAGTAGGTCCAGAGTCCTTTCATTGGATCATGGGGCCCCTAAAATCCCATGTCATAGCTGGTCTTCCCTGGCTGAATTCACACACCAAGGTCACCCAACACTATTGTCGTACCTTTCCATGCAATCCTCACTATGCCTAACTCCAGACTCCATCCGATCACTCAACCTCGCTATGATACCATTCTGTCACGACCCGCCTTCACCAAAAGGAGGGAAGGGTCATCAGATTGCTAGGACCTTCCTTTTTAAGTTGATGGAGAGATAATGACCCCCGAAACATGCCTTCAATATGTCCCGGAGTGGTGACCAGCACCAAGGGTATAGAATCACTCACTAAATGGAAGTCATTACCCTTTTTATTTTAATAGGATCTGGAGATAAGATAGTAAATCCCACAACACCAAAACCAAAATTCAAGTGAATCCAAAACAAACCATTCCAAAATGCATGTTACAAAAGTAAAAACCACAAAGTACAAAGTGACTGAAAAGGTAAAGATCCAAAGAAAGAAAAACAGCAACTGCAACTATCCCAAAGGTCCAAGCTCGTATGGTCCAGCATGATCTCTGAAGACCTCCTTGAAACCTGAAAGCAGTTTTATATACGTAGGGTTAACATACAAGTCTACTCAGTAGGGAAAACCAATGACTCTCGTGCAAAAGTGGGGAGACATGATAATGCCCCATGGAAAAAGAGAAAACCAAGAACATAGCAAGGAAACTAACCACCTATGACCCACCCAGGAATACTCCCCAAATAACGCAAGTCAAGTAGCGTATAATAATAGCACATCAATGTTTGGACACCTTGTGCCACTTTCCCACTGGTTATTGAAGACATGCTACGCATCGGACCAATCCCGCCATTCTCACCACAGTCCCACTGCCACACCCCACCCGCACACACCTGGGCCATATCCTCAAATAGCCCCACTGCCAAACCCGGCCTGCAAACACCTGGGCCACAACCTCACCGTAGTCCCACTGCCAAACCCCGCCCGCAAACACCTGGGCCACAACTGTCACATGTAACCACGCCTGCAAACACCTAGGACAGAACAACCGCTGTCATGCCCGAAGTCACCTAGGCCTCATCCCGAAGATACTTGGGAAACCACCTACACGCACACTCCTGGGCCAACCACTACACTACCCTGCCTGAAGATTTTTGGGCTAACAATGGACCTCAGGCCATCACAACCTACCTAAAGATACTTGGCCTATCCCGAAAAAGGAGCAGAAAGGAGCTAATAACCATCCACTAATAGAAGTGTTGGGAAAAACAGCCTCCTCCCAAAAAATGGGGTTGTTCAGCACTATGTTCTCAACCTGGGTGGGGCACAAAAAAGAAACACAAAAACTACAAGTATATGTATAGGTAACAAGTACTCACCCAAATATAGGTTTTTCATCAGGGAGCCTAAAAAATACAATCAGTACCCATGACCAAGTCACAACTCACACCAACCAAGACCCATTTTTCCATTCTTGTTTCACGTTTAGTAATAATGTTTAAATTAGTTTTCCACTACTGGGAAACTAACAGCATAAGAAAAACTAAGAGAAAATGCTACACCCAACAGCAATTTAAGCATCCACACTCAGTTCTATTGCAATGTCACAACAAAAAAGGGATAAGGGAGATCCCTCGAAGTACTGGAACAAAAGAAAACCCCGAGATACAGCCCCATGTCCCCAAAATCTAGGAGCCAATGGTTTCACAACAAATGAGGATCCCACCCAAATTCATGATATAAGCAAGGTAACCATGAGACATCAAATTCACGACCAGCAAAACCATAACAATAGGGGATCCCATCCCCACCCACATCACTCATCAATCGGTCCATGAAATAAATCAACAAAAACACTTCCACCAACACAAGGCAGGCCCATGCAGGTATTTTCATATTTAAAATATTTAACACACTCCATGATTCTGATTCTGCTGTACTTTAATCGAGGTTATCACAGAAAAGGATTGATCCTGGTGCTTTCAATTGATTTAGCCGAATATACGTAATTAACCAATTTCCTTTATATGAAAAACATGAGAAATAAGGATTCATTAATGCACAGAGAAAGACCACAAACGACCATGATTTTTAGTGCACGTAAGCCCACACAATTTAGAAATCATCAATCATGGATAAAAATAGAGCAGCATCAGTGACCACACCCCTCCCTTTCATTTAGATTCCATTTATTATCTTTATTAAAAGTTTGGTTCATCCAATTCAATGAAAACAGTAGCGTAACCACCCCGCAAGATACACAGAAAAGAGAGGCGAAGGTGAAACCCCTACCTGATGATCAACGATCGAATATTTCTCTTGACGTGCGAGGAACTAGAGGTGTGAAAATTATAGGGGTGGGGCCTCGGCAACTCAAGATGAATCTATGGGAGGGTGATCGAGAAAAAGATACGCAGGGAGAACTCTTTAGTTTATAAAGGCCGTGGAGGGCTAAGATATTGAGATAATAATATGAAACCACGTAAGGAGCAGGGTTGTGAGTTGACCACACGGCCCCACACGTCATTAAAGGGTCCTCGCCTTTAGGGGCGGTTTAAAACGCCGCACACCAGGGTGTCCCATTTAATCAAACACCATTAATTGGGATAAATGGGCTTTAAAACAAGATTCCAAGGGGTCAAAATAGGGTTTAAAAAATAATTCGCACAGAAAGGAGTGCTACTGGAGAATGTAGCCGAGAGCTATCGGTAGCCTGGAGCTACCAGTAGCTGAGAGCTATCAGTAGACTCGAGCTACCGGCAGAGGCCTTGCTTCACTGAGATGCTGGGATGGCCTTCCAAACAACCCAGAACACCTGAACATCAGATTTTTACTATGTAATGGACCTCCAACAACCCGGGCCATTACATAGAGTGAAATTCAAATTCTTTTCCTTTTTTTAATTATTATAAATGTCAAAATATAATCTAAATGGAATAAAAATCTCATACGATCAATGTTTTATTCTTATGGATGAAATAGACAAATAAGATTATTAAAAGAAAAGTGTTGTATATTTTTCAGTCAGTTATCACCTCATTTTTAACCTTAATTAACCAATTTATCCTTTAATTATGTTATACAATTTACCTCTGTTAAATTTCCTATTTCCAAAAAATAAAAATATCATACTTACAAAATTTAAACCTCCTCATTCAAAATATGATATCAATTTTATCATATATTATTATTATAAGGTATATAAATTTATTTAAAAATATCCTTCCAGAATGGGATTAAAAATAGTTTCAAGATAATTGCATTTTAATCCTAAAAATTGAGTTGTATCAACATTATTTCAAATAATAATAATAATAATATTAATTATATTATTATAAAAAATGTATCTTATAAAAATTTAAATCAATAATATAATGTTACTACTAAAATTATTTATTTGTTGAAAATAAATCACTATTTTACAAAATCAGTATTTTTTCACCATTCAATGAAAAATAGTTATTTTCTAAAAAATAAAAAAAATCAACATCAGATAATTTTTACCAAAGGATTTAGAAAATGATATTACTGATATAAATTAATAATTCAATAATTTTTCAGAGATATTAAAACTTTTTTTAAATTCATTCTATCAATGAAATTATATTCGGGTGAAGAGAAATATATCATAAAATCAAGTGATAGAAGATTATACCCCAATTAAAATGAATTTTCCCCTAAAATTACATCACACATATAAAAAAATAAGGATAGTTGTGCCTTATAACATCAATTGGTTCCCATATAGCTTCTGCAAATTTATCGGTTTTATATAAAAACATGATCAGGTGGGTTGTCTTTTATCATAGTAGTTTCTCTCTACATTCAAAAATATGCACGGATTGTTTCTGATAAGACATATCATTCTCCATTGCTATGGAATTTGAGTTTAGTATACCTAAAGGATAATGTGTACACTTCTTGAGGAGATATATATGGAACACATCATGATACTGAGAAACATTTGGTGGATGTTCTAAATGATAAGCTATAATCCTGATACAATCAATAATTTATAAGGAAATTACATATCTAGGGCTCATCTTTCCCTTTTTTCAAATTATTATAAACATCTTCCAAAAAAATATTTGTAGTAATACGTTATAAAAAAATCAAAATCTTGATCTCACTAATGCTTGTAAACATAATTTTTTTTATCAAATCTAATATTCTTATATGTGTTGTTGAGTAGATCAAAAACTCTCATACATTTCCTCTTCCAGATATAGTCTCAGTAGATTTATTTATCCATCCTCATCGCAACTTATTGGAGTTTTTCACTTCCTTTTATATAGGGATCCGTAAGGAACCATATGAATGAATAAGTGAAAGGTATTATTGAATGAGATTTATTAAAAATGATGGGGTTGATTCGAATAACTTTTAAAATACATAAATAATGACCACAACATGTGTTCTACAGTTTGAATGGTCCTATCAGATATTCCATATTTCTAAGGAAGATATGAATTATTGAAACTCAACTTTGTATCTAGAGCATACTTATGTCTTATTCAGAACATCATGGTAAACCTAAGATATCAACCAGATATGATAAATATTGGTACTCAATGAAATATAAAATATTCATTAATATATAATCATGTAAGATGAACAAGAAATAAATCATTCCAAATAGTGATTAAATTTGATTAATTTAAAGGCTCTCAACAAAAACCAAAATAGCATTAATCCCATATTTTTTTGGTGTTTCTAATGATGAAATCCATGGTAATGTTTTCCCATTTCCATTCTAGTAAGGTTAATAGTTATAAAATTACCTTATAATTTTCTCTATTAACCATAACATTCTAACACACCATGAATATTGATACATACTCTACAATATTTCTTTACATGTTATCTCACCATAAATATTCTATCATATATCTATACATCTTCATAAATCTAGGGTGAATAGAGAATTAAGAACTATAAGGTTTATCCAATAGCTCATTTAACCAATATAGTGCTGATAAAACACATTATAGATTCCTAATACTTGTCATTACTAAATATTCCTGGTTTATCTCAGAAAAATATAATTCTACTTCTTTATTTTATGCCCTCTTAATCCACTAATGGAAGGATGGTTGAACATTCATCTTAAAAAGATGATATACAACCCCTTTCCTTAGGAGTTACATATCCAACATCTATAAATCCTTAAATATTATATCTCTTTATGTCGTTATCAAGGAAATATAACATATCCTTTCCAAATCAGAGCATCATCCACTTTTCTCACCTTCTTAAGGAGGTAATCTATTAAGAAGTCAAAATCTTCAATGAACTCCAACTATCTTATGTAGGGAATATTTGACTATTTTTATATAAATATATACTATAAAAATTTAAGTCCAATATATATATAACACTTTTCTCAATAATTATTAAATATCCATATCCTCATTGAAAATATTTCCACTAGAAGATCCAAGTCCATATTCATACAATTTTCCTCATGAATTTCTAATTGGTTGGTGGAATATTCTATCACCATTTTATTATACATGAGGATTCATCTCATCCCCTTATTTGATGCATCATGATAGTAAAAAACCCTTTTCCATTGTTAGATATTGCAACAACATGCATGCTAACTAACATTATCTTTAGTTCAGTGAAATTTTCTTAAAATAAATCAAACTATAAAAACATGACCCCCTTCTGAGTCAACATGGTGAGTGTATGTGATAACTGTTATAAATCTCACAAAATTCATTGTTAATATCATTCCATCACATGAAAACTATAAATATTAAATACCATGGTTTTAATTTTCCTTTTCTTTATAACTTCCATATTTGAAGGATTTACTTATATACCCTCATGAGATAAGCACATGAGCCTCTGCCCATTTGGTGAGGACTCGACAGGTTCATCCAAGAGCCACGAGATCAAATCCCTATAGATACATATTTTTCGGGTTACTGTAGTAGGCATTATAGTAGCTACTATTCGGTACTTTATAGCCAAAACTATTCATCTATCAGGGCTACCGATTTTTTCCTTGGATCATGAATGTCTTTTAGGCCACCCAAGGCCTTCAGGATAGTTTTCTCTCAAGGCCTTCTGGATACCTTAAGGCGTTAGGGCCACCCCAAGGCCTTCAGGATACATGATTATGTAGACGTACCAGGCATAATACAAGGGAAAAGGCTCCCGATGAAGATTCAAGGCATACACATTCACTAGAGCAGAGCTAACTAGAATTGGAAGAATGAGAGGGTATGATATTTCAATTAGTATCAGGCATGTGAATCTTTTCATAGGTTAACTATCCCACCTTCTTTATGAAGGTGGAGTAATGATATCGTGACATATGCTAGGGAGGAGCAATTCCAAGTTGTCTTTTCTGGGTGATTCCCTCTAAGAAATATAGGTCATGTAATTCTCCCTAAGACTTTGGGCCTTTTAAGGGATCCACCTCACCCCTTGAAAGGTGTATTATCAAAAAAATGAAGGCCTTTGGGTTATTCTTACCTCATGAGATAATTTGACCTAAGAATAAAACTGTTGGAAGATAGAATCCACAACTATAAAATTTTAAATACAACTTCCCATTACACAGTGTCTTAATCATAACTCTCAAATTATCTAGATGCTCTTACATTTAATTTAAATGTATTATAATATATTCTATAAATGAAACAAAAAATATATTCTGTTAATCTCTAAAGGATCTATTAATTAAGTCTATACATACGTTTGGGGCATTATAATGTCTAAATGGAATCACTGAAAATTTATAATTCCCATATTTCATATGAAATGTTGTATTGGGTATATCCTACTTATTAACCCTCAATTGATGATATATAAAATTAAGGCCAATATTGGAAAAATATTTTGATCCTATCTATTGATAAAAATATTTTTCAAAATGGGGTAGAGGATATTTATTCATAGTAGTGACTTTGTTATGTTCCCAAGACTCAATGAAAAGATACAATGATCCATCTTTATTATTAAAAAAATTGTACACCCCTTGTGTATGTAGTAGGTTGTATGAATCCCTAATCAGGATTATCCTAGAGTTTATTTTTCAATTCACATAACTCTCCCTAGGCCATTTTATTTCTAGTCTTTATAATAGTTGCAACACGTGGAATTAGTTGTAGTGAAAAAAACATCACGATTTAAGGGAAGACTATAAAACTCTTTGATAAAGTCATCATCAAACACCTATACAATAGGAATGTAATTTTTTTAGTTTCTCATAAACCATATGATATAAATATCTATTATGAATATGTGGTAAAACCCATATGATGGAAGTTATTTCTATTTTAATTTTAGGTTCATCCCATCATTGAAAGACTATTGTATGTTGATTTAGTTCATCAAATATCTCTTCTGTTCCTCAATAATTGATATGGAATATATTTTTAGATTTCATATCAACTCCAAATAAGGCATCACATTATACTAGAATAATTATAACAAGATTTTCAAGATTAACATTCCTATAAAAAATTATCAAATAAGAGATATATACATGAGATGTAATCATCTTAAAATTTTAATTTTTCATTGCCAACATAACATCGAATTTATCAGGTAGTGATTCGATAACATGGACAATTATTTAGAAAGAAGGTATAACCTAAATAAATTAAAACATTTTAACTTCTAGAGTGGATGATAAGTTTAGAATTACCCACATCACATGAATAATCAACTTAAATTTTAGTAAGTCTATAAACATTGATGGTATGTTACATTTACACACAGGGAACTGGTTTGAATAATGTCCCATATATTTATAGTTAAAGAACTAGATATGAGGGTATATTTTTATTTACATAGATCCATTATCCAAATTAAACTTATCTATAAAATTGTAACAATATCCCATTCCTTTTATTCATTTAATAGGATGTTTTTTTGAAATTTTTATATGATGGAAATGGATTCATTCCCTTATACATCATTTCTTGGATCCATTTTCTTAGATCTCAACCAATAAATTCTTCACTAGATTTTTATTGAATATATATGATAAAGAAAATTGTATTTTCATCATAATGGATCATGATACTGTATCATCATATGATTAAAATCGTTTTGAAACTATTTCCCATTAAAGACTTTGCTTAATACATTCAAATAAATTGTTAATCTTGATTTACAAAATATATAAATAAAGTGAAGTATGACTATATAATATTTCAATGTTACCCTCATAACATGCCAAAATGTTTTATTCATTTTAATTTAAAATGTGAAACTTGATTTCCATTTAAACTCGTTATTATAATGTGTTGTATTTCGTGAAGAATATCACATTAAAAGTTCTCTATTCCGTGCTTTTTCCAACATCTTTAGTGGTATAGAACAAAGACTACCATTGACCGGTATCTTCACTAAAAATTAAACTACAAGAACAGCCTTTTTATATTCATTATAACCTAAATAATAGAATATATGTTTTAGGGGCATAATCCATTGTTCATCTAGCAATGGATTAGTTTTACAGTAAAATATGGAGGCTAATGTCAGATAAAGAGAGTGAAAATAGTTGAATCACACTATATAACTAGATGTTGCTCTATAACAGACTAGTTATTCATCATAATATGAGCTAGATACCATTATAAGTACTTGATATGCTCATTTAGAACACTAGGTATATTAGCATTCTTAGAAGGATAATACCAATATTATCTACTGGTGTTGATTCCGTTTCTTCCAATAACTACTATCACCAAATAATAGAACACACCAAGTAAGATCATAATCATCATGGATGTTGAGACATAAAATAATATTACATATAATAGTGAAATTTATCAAATACTATAATTTATTATAATAATTCTAATGTTTGTTTTTTTATTTTAAATATTATTTCTAATGTTTCTACTAAAATTCCTCTAACACCAATTGTAGAATCCAAAACTATAGTAACCCAAATTCATTGTATTTCATATTATATTAGCATAAGATAAAAGTGATATCATCCTAGATGAAAAATAAGTTTAGTATTATTGATGAACCTAATAAAAAAATTATTCCCATATTACATTGGGTATATAAAATATTGACCATATGAAAAAAATCATGCATCCTAGATACAATTAATAATTTCTATAATAATATCCTAGAGAAAATAAAACAAATAATGGATGCAATCACATGCTCAGAATAAGTTATGAATAATAGAAGAAATCTAAATAAAATAGTTCATAATCAATATAGAAAATTAAATGACTGAAAATACATTAATTATCATCGGTTACTTGAGTATAAAATGTATCCATTGATAACATCAATGAAATAATCTCATGGATAATAATAAATAAATTAAAAATAATTGAAATTATTTATATTTTATGTTATTATCTCACACATGATGATACCTGTACTATGAAATCCTTGTTCTAATATAGTTTAATCAGTGGGTAATTATACAGAAAAAACACATTTAGAAATTTCTATACATCTTATTTGTATCCATAGTCTTGTTGTTGAATTGAGGGGAAATATATTACCTGACCCACCAATCACAACATTTCCCATGAATTAATTATACATTTAATGATTAATTTAATTCAAAAACTATAATAATTATCAATAAATATCAATATTGATTATTAGATACATAATATCATTATTTCCCAAGAAAATTAAATTTCATTCACAGTAAAACATCATATATATAAATTGTATACAATAAACGAAATAAGAAAATCTATCATAAAAATTATATGGATATTTAATAGAAATTTTACTTCTAATAGAAAATGATGAATAATATGTGAATGATTAAATATAATGTTAATAACTATAAAATCTAATAAAAATAAAATATGACCGTCATTTCAACAAAAACATTATTTTGTGACAAATAACAATCTTTTGGAGAATAAAATAAAATAGAAGTATAAAATTAAAAAAAAATTATTCTGTGAGTTTTAATTTTAAAACTTTTCAAAAATAAATACTAATCCAAATAGAATAAATTATTATAGTGATGGGGGAGTCCATTAAATTCATAAAAATTAAAAAGATTCATTAATGTTGAAATTGTCTAAAAACTTTAAAACATTTCCCTTTTAGAACAAATAGAAAATATTATTTTCAAACCTATAAAAAGTAAAATTTTACTTTAAATAACCTTAATAAATCATTTCTAAAATTAAAAAGGGTTGTTTATTTGATTTTTAAAAAATAGTTATGAATGGAAAATATAACAGTTCAAAAAGGGTAATATGATAAAATTTTCATCTAAATTGATTTTAATATATTCCAGTTTCAATGAGGGGAATAAATTGATTTAAATAGTGAAAATCCATAAATGTACAATGGATAACAAAATTGGTTGAGTTTATAAAGGATAGATTATAATATTTGTTCAATGAAAATAAGTCCAATAATAAAATGTATTATATAATGAATTGTTACCCAATTGGTAACATTTAAATTTTAAATCCATGAAAGCGTAAACATGAACTGAAACATCATACATCATGAATAAAATGTATTCA
Source organism: Viscum album (assembly GCA_963277665.1). Classification (NCBI taxonomy): domain Eukaryota; kingdom Viridiplantae; phylum Streptophyta; class Magnoliopsida; order Santalales; family Viscaceae; genus Viscum; species Viscum album. The sequence continues at coordinate 1,158,084,690 of OY728162.1, forward strand.
TTCTTAATATATCAAAGGGGTAGTTAGTATAAGACATATAATTTAATAGGGGAATAATACAAAATATATCTCAATTTAGTGGATATTGAGACAAAATCACTTTCCAGAAGTTTGACAAGCCTTATAGGTGATTATATAATTTTTTATAATAAATTTATTTTTATTTAACTCACATAACCTAATAACACATATATGTAATTTCATATATGATCTATTTATAACAATTTTTCACCTATTTGTTTGTTATCGTTTATTATTTTCCTTATTTCGAGTGTTATCTGCTTCAGTTTTCAATTATGTTATGAATCGGCTGTTATAGTCCTTATATAATGATCTTATTTATTCCATATCCAGAATTTTAATTATGAAAGGAAAATAATAAAAATTAATTATATATATTTAATAAATTGTGGGAATCAAACATGAGAAATTATTTGCATCACATTATAGTGGTGATAGTCCACACATACAGATAAGAAAAATTATAATTTTTTCCAACAAGATGATCGGTAAAAAGATAAATAAAATATTATATTTAAAAATATAATTTATTTCATAAATATAATATATATTCATTTTTTTCAATTGTTACAACCATCCAATTGAATTGATGATTAAAATTTAATTACCACATAGCATGGAGATGGAGAGATGTACGTATGCACAAGTGATGTTTTAACTTTTTATAGTTTGGAAATGACTTGTTAAATGGTTCTACAATAATAATTATAAAATATTAAAATATTTATGTTAATTCATATATTATTTTTGGATAGATACCACTAATTTAGAGGAATTAGAATATTAAAAAATTATGAGGGAGCTCATAAATACGATTACCACTTCTTTGGATGACTTTCTCTAGATACATTATTAAGGACCCTTTGAATAGCCTTTTAATAATAGTAAAAACTATAAATCATGTATATTGATGTTTATAATATAATTGGTTAGGGTTTTTTAAATCTAGGTTTCTCAAGAAGTGGTAAATAAATGATAGAAACAATGTCCTTTTATAAGTGAGGGGAGGATAAATCTTTTAATTTTTCAAAATAAATAAAAAATTATAAAACTATTTTCTAGAAAAATGGATCTATAATTACTCATATTAAATTTTTATAAGTATAAGGTCGAAATAAATTCAACCAATGCGGTTTAATAATGTTTTTAGGTCATTTTAATTATTATTTGTTTAGATTAATGCCTATTAAACATCTTTTAACCTTAATTTCAGTTAAAATGTTTTTCAGTATTAATGGTTTTATTTTAACATATAAGTTTAAAATTGGAGTAAAAATGACCAATGGATGACATTTTTCACATTTAATAATCCTTATTGTCCTATTTTTATATTTTCATAATTGTTAAAAAAAATTAATAAAAAATGTTTAACATAAAATAATATTAATGACATTTTAATAACTATTCACATAGTACGACATTCAAAATCCCATGAATAAATGGAATTAAAATATAATCCATTAAAATATACCTAATATCTTATAATTATCTTCAATATTCATGTGAACCCTTAAATTACATTAAACAAATTAATTTTTGTATGATCATAAATTATTAGCTTTGTTTTTCTATTACTTTCCCAAGAACTATGTCAGCAATGCATAAATATTTATGGTAATTATTTCATCAACTAAAAATTAAAAATAATTTATCATGAAAAATTCATATTTCATATAAATAATTTTAAAATAAAAAAGGTGTTTTTATCACTATTATAATATATTATATATATTAAAAGAAATAAAGTGATATTATTGAATTTATCCATTACATTAATATCATAAAGGTCCAAATCAAATATAGAGGGTAAAAATGCCATATTTTTACGTTTGGTGTATTATTGATGAAATATACACATTAAATTAAATAATTTAATGTGTTAAATATTTTATAATGCATCATCAAATGATTTTTAACCATAATTATCTGATTTACTGTATATAGCGGTGATAAATTTTACCATGGATACTAAACATAATGACTAAAAGTAAAAGTAAAATATTTTCCAATGTTAAAAGATTTAATTCCAAATATGGGCTCTATTTCATCAAATTAGATTCCAATATGAATCATATATTAAAATAAAAAGTAACTCAAAAAATTCCATGATAAAAGATAATCCAAGAAAAAGTAATTTAAACCAAACTATTGATAGATACAGGAACCATGAAAAATGATAATCATAATGGATTTAATTATATTATTTTAAAAAAAAATGTTTCATATATAAATTTAAATTAAAAATAAAATTGTTCTTTTAAATTACATTATTTAATCAAATGAAAAGATAGAATAAAAAATGGTTTTTATCATCATTTACTGAAACATAAATATTTTTATAACAATTCCAAAAAAAATAAACCAAAGATAATGTTGAAATGATGAATTTCAAAATGATATAATTTTCAAAGAACAATATTTTAATAATTTTTCATAGATTAAGATTAGTATTTCATGTAAACCAAATTATCTATGAAATTAAATTTATTTAAAGATGAATACATCATAAAATATCAGCATGTTACCCAAACTATAATATATATACAGGAGAGGGTGGGATTAAAGATTCATGAGCCACTCAAAACCACTACAACCTAGATGTTGGGAAACAGATAGAAACAATGTCTAATTTGGAAATCACCCACCTACACCGACAAAGGTGGTGCAATATAATAAATCAATGAACATAATGATATATATAGCAAAAATAAAGTCTATGGGATAATATTCTATCATCGAATTGAACTATATATAAAATACCTTATGAAATTTTCAATATCATCTCTTTGAATAGAAATGTGAAATTATTTTATGCATAGAAGAATAATATGTTAACAATAATCATTCTTTATTGTAGTAACTAATCAATATTATTCATTTTATTAATAGAGGCATAAATTTTGATTTAATAGCTTATTAATCATCAAGTAATGGTTCCCTTATGTTCATTAATTATATTTCAAATTTCATCCCAGGCACTATGAACATTAATCCCAACCATTTAGTGTGTTTTATTTAATGTATAATTATTATCCTTAGTTTCCATTCACATCAATTTAGTTGTTGTTTTATATCCATTCCATAATTCTGAGAATAAATATGTTTTAAGTGTGATTTTTTTCAATTAGCTTGGAATAATAAATATTTTATCCATAAAAGTTTGGTATGAAAAAACATACAATCCAAAAATCCGAAGACAATATGTGTGTGTGTGTGTTTGTGTGTTTGTATTCTTTCTTTTTGAGGATCTTGGTAGAATAACATTCCCTTGATCGACTATTTTTATAATGATAGCTACCACTCTACAATTGGTATGGCTCAAAATCAAACACATTATTATAGACCACTTTTACTGCATTGTCGTTGATTGATATTAGAATTTCATCTATTATTATATAATAATTTCCATTGATAATGATAGATAATGTGTGGGTGATTCATGAGTAATGAATGTAGCCATAGATCATCACAAATATAATGTTTATCATAGGAGGATACCTCTAATTTTTGACATTGGTGTCATGTTTTTTTATGAAATCTTATCATCATTGTGGTAGAGGTTTGGTTGTGGGGGTAATGTTTCTTCCTAATTTGTTTAGGTGTTTTCAAATTATTGTTGCATATGTTAGTGTATTAGACTACTATTTATTGGTACCCCATTACATAGACTCAATCCAGAAATTTTCTATGTATTTTAGATTTGATTTTATATTCATGATTATTCCCTTATAATTGAATGGGGTGATTTAGAAGTCGAGCATGATATGACATTTGAGGAATGGACTTTTGAGATTCAGGACAATCAAGTAAAGGTGTTTCATAGTCCTTCTTTCCCTTGAATATTTCCCTTGTTAGAATAATATTTTATAAAAGTGTACATGGGAATCTGATTCTCAAATCCATGTTCAATTACAAGTGTTTTTTTAATAATTGATAGTTGTTATGATTATACATTAGATATTGTATAATCTACTTGATTATTAATATATGATAATATTGTGTTCTCATAAAATCTTTTAATTATGAGATGTGTATGCTTCTAAAACATTTATATATATGTTTGGGTAATATCTATGGGGTTCTCATATTATCCTATCTCTATTTTTCTTCTTGGATTTAGTTCTCATTATTGAGGGAGAGTATCTTTTAAGAGGTATCTGAAGTTATGGCCTAGATTTTCATGAACCCTTCCATTGTATTTCAGTAAATGTTGAGGGAGTTTATAATTATATCCATTATTATAAATAATTTTTTTATTTGAAAATTTATTTTCCATCCTTTTTACCCTTATAATAAATCCCCACCCATGTATAATAGTCATATATGTAACCCTTACAAAATACTCCTATCAAGCATAATAATCGACAAAATGAACCTTATGATCGAACCCTCTCATATAAAATAGTCATTTGAAGGATTATTATTAATTCAAACTTCATATTTAATAGTAACTTTGGATATGTCTTATGTAAAATACCCTATTGGGTGTAAGTGTATCCCCTTTTAATGAAAATTTATTCCCTTCTCTAATAAAACCATTTATACATCTTTTATTCAATATGATACAGATTTTTTTGGATTAAAATTTTATTATTAATAAAAAATCAAGGTTAAATGAATAATTTTATAAGTTATAGTAATCCCTTAATCTATGAGGGCTCTATAAAAAATGTATGTGGTAAATTATTATGATGAATTTAAATGTGAAAGTAGAGTATATATTTTAGTTTAAAATGGTGATGATGTACATGTGTGTTGTTGCAATGTAATTAAATGTGTCACAACAAATTTCCATTATATTTAACGAAACATGTGGGAATTAATAAGACTTAATGTGAATATTCCCAAGAAGTTTACACCTATACCGCATCTCTATAATTAATTAAGGTATAATTCTTCTCCCTTTAATTTTTTTTCTCATCTCATAGGAACATTACATGAACAAAGATTCACCCCTGCAGTTTATGGTAAACTTAAATTATCTTACATAACATATATTCTAGATATCATCTAATATGATCCCAGTCTAAGTTCCCTTGTGAAGTCTTGGTTGAGTGAGTCGTCCCCTTCCCTCCTTCCCATGTGTAGTGAGTCTATCAAACTTTATTTCATGGTTGGGGATCTATTTCATATATTTATATTTTCTTATTGTTTTTTATCATTATTATGCTCACTTATAAAAATGGTGTTATCAAAATAAAGAATACATTTAAATAAAATTTACAATGGAAATGAAAAAGGGATAGATTTTATATGAACATATCACCCATGATATAACTCTTACTATTTTCATTGAATTGAAATTATTATTGTGATATAACATCGTTTTTCTTCAATATATTTCAAAATGGTTAAAAAAAATCAAACATTCATGAAGATTAAATAAAGAAGAATATTATTTGAATTCATTCTACATTGATAAATGTTATTTAGATTATAATCACCATTTTTAGAATGTTATTTAAATATTTGATGTTATTAGAGCACTCCTAAAAGTCACACACACACATATATATATATATATATATATATATATATATATATATGTCTGTGTGTATACATTTTTGTAATAATCTCCTCTTATGAAATAGATCAACACATTTTAGTGAAATAAAATATTATTGTTTGAATTTATATCTAATGGCCAAATACATATGGACCATATTTCATTTATTTTTCATTCTTGAAATGTATAATTTCTTTGAAATTTTATATATTATTATCATTTATTACATCTATCTATATTACAAAAATATGTCAACCCATTTGGTGTTTTATTGGGAACATTGTATGGTTGGAATGGTGAGGAATAATTTTTTTTATAGTGGTGATGAAACACTTTTCTAGTGGAATATATGGTTTTGGTTGGGATTAGGTATTTTCTATTTTCATATTCAATGTAATTTTTATGATGGTATAGTTGTTATGGGTTTAGTTTTGGGATTTCCCATTTTTATTATTTCTTTATTAGGATTCTTACATCATTATTTCTATAAGATGATTGTTTTTTCGATATATCTCTCAATCTAGATATATTGTATAATGTTATAAGATATATGATATAATGGAATGGATATTAAAAAATTACTAAATTGATGTGAATGGGAATTTAGGATGGTAATGATATAATAAATATAAACTCTCAATTATTTGGGATGAATTTTGGAAGAGCATTGTTCGAAATAATTTTTTTTGAAATAATAAACATAAGAGAAACATGGATCGATAGTTATTAATTTATTAAATTAGAAATTATAAATAGGTTTATATTTTTAAAAATAATTTATAATTACTAAAAATAATAAATGATAAGTGATTAACTTTGATACATACATGGTTAGAAGAGTTTTATATTTTTACTCTTAGAGATGAAATTTTAGATAACTTATAAGAAATTAGGTATAGTTTAATTCTATGTTAGAAAAATATTCTCATAGGCTTATGTGTGATATATATATATATATATCATATTTTCTGTGACTTTTATCCTCTACCATTTGAGTTGGATAAGGATGATAACACTCACATTTGACATTGGTTTGGGGTGTCTTCCAAAATCCATTTTATAGGGGATTTAGATAGCTGATGATTCATCCAAACCCACTCACTACAAAATAAATAGTACGATATATATGCATAGTCAGGCTGTGGTTTCTTATAGATGAATATTTTGTTCTGAAATTCTTTATAATGGTTCTTATTTAGGATATATCAGTATATACAAGCTATAACAACATAGTTTTACTGAATTAAATTGTACTAAATGTGTACCTTTGAATGAGTTTTAATGACAAAAGTTGTATTGTACATATAAATATGGATATCATGTCTCATGATTTTACTATGTGATTATTGATAAATGATAATTAAGTAGTGTTTTGAAAAACATAATTAATCATGCATATTATATATAGTTCTTTAATGTTAGTAGATAAACATTATTTATATAACATTATGATCCATACCATAACTGTATATGTTTAATATCTTTGGATACATTGATATATAAAAAATTATTCCTAAGAGATCTATATCTTCTCCCATTAATTTATTCATAAATTTCACCCTTATTAGAGATATCATATAAAACAATTCTTCAAAACCTAGGGAAAGTAAAACATAAGAAACAATGGGCTCAAATGAATTGTAAGTGTAAAAAGGGGAGATAAAAATGACCTCTTAAAGGTAAAAAGAAAATAAGGGTGTGATAATATGATATTAACATTTCAAAACCATTGTCAAAAAATCAATTTCCACAATCATGTGTCGTAGCCTATATCTTGGCATCTCAATAGATATTAATCATAATGGAATCAAAGGACATGGGCTAGGATAAATTAACATTAGCATTAGAAATTTGTTTCTGTAATACACATAATCATACAAAATTGTTTCCTTAGTCAATTATTACCTGCAAAACTATCATAGTTGATTGGGTTCACTTCATATTCTATCACATCATTAGTCAACATTCACTCTTAAGACTATCGTAGTTGAAATTGTATCTTACAGAATCGAGTTCAATCCCCATTACAATCTTTATTATCCCATGAGATATCCTCCTTTACATAATGAATTAGCTGGATATTAAATTTTGGGGCCACCCACCATACAATAATAATCCATTCATATCTATTCCACATGATCACAAATCATTCATCATATATCATAAACACCTAAAACGAAACAATTTTCATAAACATTTAAATAATTAATTATAGTATAACCTATGAAAAATATATGGATTTCATAAATATATAATTATCAAAATCATAAAACATCCAGAGAAATAACACGGATGGAATCCAGGGAACATATCCCCCATAAATCATATTCTACATCAATAGATCTTATCATAAATGAAAATTACTTTAAAAGATAACTTGGAATATTTCATGTGGATAATACCATTTTTATTTTTAAATAATTTTTTTAAAATATAAATATTTTAAAAATATTATGTGAAAAATCTTCATTTAAAAGAAGAATGAATGTATGTAATGTATGCTTTAATAAATTTATTAGTCATGATTATATGATATTCTATTCATGAAATATAACTTTTAATAAATATTCTTATCCCATTTTGATAAAAAGTCAAAAGCACCTCCTTAAGAAAATGAAAAGAATATTCCTTTTTAAAAAAATTTAAAAAATTAAATCATGGTTAAAAATTAATTTAAACAATTATTGTAGAATAGTAAAGCATTATTGAATACTTTTAGATAACATGTACAAGGAAGAAAAATAATTTTTATCGATTAGAGATGTAATGTCAGATTTCCTTAAATATATATTATCTAGTCCCTTATGTAGATAAAGAGAGGATAATTAATGGAAAAAATCTTATGAATATATATATCAATATAATAATAAAATTCTTTATATTATTGAGAGTTTTATAATGAAATATCATCATCAAAAACATAATCATACATAATCTCGGTATATAATGGGATTATAGCATAACACAATTACATTATGTTATAATTTAATCAAAATTATTTAATCCTATTGTATAATTTTTATAATTTTATTATAATTATATAATATAATCATTTATTTGAATATATTATCATATAGTTTCCACTAATAAAAATTCGAAACCCGTTTATTTATAATTTATTATTAAAACCATCTCTTTTGGGTGTTAACTACTTCATTTTAATGGAAATTTTGGTTTTATATTTATGATCATTGAAATTGGACCATGGTTACACCATCTAAATTTTTTTAAACATGATATAAATATAACATATATTCAATATATATATATATAGTTTTATTTAAATAGAAGAGATATAAAAATGAAGTACACCATCCATGGAGACCGTAGGATGTATGTATGCATGACCGTAGTTTTAACTAAATGAAAAAAGGGATGAAATAATGTCAAATAATAATTCACTAGTATATAATCATATTAATTTCATATAATAAATATATATATTTCTATGTCCATCATCATAACCATCCATGAAATCTGGTGATGGAAAATGAGTTACACTGATACATGGAGAAGATAAGTCGGACATACACACGATCTATGTTTTAATTTTTCATAGTATATAATGTATGTGATTAATGATTTTTAGATAATAATAATGAAAATAAATAATATATAATATAATTAACTCATTTATTGATAATGGATACCTTATATTTTGATGAGGTAGAAGAAGAAATTAAATTTGAAAATTCTCAGTTAATAGTTATAAATCTTCATTGAGAAATAACCATTAGCTTACCCATTGATCCTTTAAACGATGATATTTTAGAAATACTAGAAGTTATATGACATGAATAATGAATCTAGGAAGATATTATTATAGGGATTGGCTGATATAAAAGTCTCAAAATTTGTATGGATGTGAGGAGAATAGGTTCCATTTTATTTGTGTGGTGAGGGGCACTATAAGAATTAATAAAGTATTTATATAAATTAATACTTATAATCACATGAATTAAAATTGATATATTTAAAATAAAATAATATTATATGTAGAATAAATCTAATAAATAAATTTTGGACTTGTTTAGGTGATGTTTTACCCATCATCTCTTAGTTTTAACCCCCATTAATCCTTTTAACAATTACCACAAAGTCAATGTTTTCTACCCTTTAAGGGACATCTGTGATAAAACAAAAGTGAAAGTGACCCATAAATAGATAATGGTTTATATGGACATCTATATCTTATTCACATGGATAAAGAAAATATTTTTTATGAAATCTAAATAATTTAATAAAATATTTTTTATAATAAAATATCATTAATGCTTTTCTTTTGTATCTATTTATTATCATTAACATTAAAGTAATCAGGATAGTAATGGAAATAAAAATATAAACTATTAAAATATTTCCAATATTTTATATTAATATAATTTTTTTATAACATAATAATTTATATAAATCATATTACATTAAAATATTTTTTATATCATTTATTTTATTATTCTTTTAATTGAGTAACTACTCTGTCAACATTGGTTATGAATTTAAAGTAATTAATAAATCACTAAAAATTAAAAATAAAATACCTTGAAAAAACTAATTCATAATAAAAATAAACTGTTAAAAATAAAAATTATTCAATTCTCTATCCTTATGAAAAAATGTTAGATACATTAAGGCTAGGATAGTAACATTTGGTATATAATCCTTTGTTAAAATAATTGAAATTCAAAATTAATGAAAAATAGAACCTTGTTGAAAAATATTCAATACCCAAATGGAAATTGTATAAATATACTCAAGAAAGGGATAAAGTAATTATTTAGAAAAATATTAATGCCTTAATCCAATATTTTAAAACTATTTTAACAGTTTTACATTTTCTAAGGTTATAAATATTTAACAAGGTTATTATTAATAATAAACAATAATAAAAGGGACCTATGTACCAAATTTTATCCTCTTGATTCCAAATATTGAATAAATTTTCAAGCATCATTTTATATAAGTGTTATAAATTAATTTTAGATAAAAACACAAAGATCGATGAGAATCATTTTTTTAGAAAAGTCCATTTTTGTGTACAAATTCTTGTATACAATATTAAATGTAAAATTGATACAAATGAACAAAAATGGATTTAAAATAATATAAGAGAACTAATTTTTATTTTCATCCATTTTAAATCCTAATGGATCTTTCTAACTTATATAATTTAAAATGTAGTTTTCAACAAAATTATTATTTTTCAATAATCAAAAATATAATTTTTTAGAAAATTATCAACTATTCAATTTAAGATAATTTTAACATGATAATTTGAAAAAGAAATTACCTTTTTCAAAAAATATTTTTAATTTTGAAAACATTTATGTATATTTGGTTCTCAAATAAACAATAAAAACTATTTTTGAGAAAAAAATTATTTTCGAAGAATGTAAAAACATTACTAAAAATAAAGTACTTATTTATAGAAATCTCTTATTTTTATAAATCTTTTATAATTATTTGTTTTTAAAACACAATTATTTATATTCATATAAACAATTTTATAGATATTTTATGACAATATACTATATTATAGTTCATTCAGAGTTAGGGTTTCCCTTATCATATGAAAACAAAGGAACAAAATTTATTTGAAAATAAATATATTATAAAATATTTGATTTTATTACATTAGACCCCCTATAATGAATTTATCTCTAAAAATTTCCTACATTGATAAAAAATTGAGGATATCTATGTCTCATCACATCCTTGGTTTCCCTTGTAGCTTCATTGAATTTATGATTCCTCTTGAGACCTTTAACTAGGTGTGTTGTCTTGCTCCATATAAATTTATCACTATGATACCTAATTTATATTATTAGTTATTTATATGAAAGATCGGGATCCAATAGTATAACTTTTGAGTTAAATATATCAGTAGGATCAGGTATATGCTTATTTGGGAAAGATATATAGAACATATCGTGAACTTGAGAGAGGTTTGGTAGAAGTGCACAATAATAAGATATCATCACTACTAGATCAAGAATCTTGAAATGGAAAATATACCTAGGGACATGATTTCCCTTATATCTGAATACCATAATCATCTTCCATTGATAAATTAATAGTAATAACTTCTCACCATATTTTAATTCTAGATTTCACTGATGATTTTCAACACAATACTTCTAACAAATATAATCTACTATGACGTGATGCGGAATGGATCTCAAGTTCCCTACCAATTCCTTAAATAATAAAGGTACCAAAAGAGTTCTTTCTATAAATTCATCCCAAAACATTGGAGTTCTATACTTCTTTTCCTAGATAAATTCATATAGAGCCATCTAAAAGGTTTAGTGAAATCCATTATAGTATAAAAACTCAATTAGAAGAACATGTTGATCGAAAACTCATTTAAAATCCATTAAGTAAGATCATTTAATATCCTTTAGGGTTTGAATGGTTCTCTTAGGTTGACTATCTATTTGAGGAAGATTAGAAGTATTGAATCAGAACCCTAAATCTTGTGCATTCTAAAGATTTTATAAAACATCAAGGTAAACCTTGAATCTTGATAATATACTATAAAATATTGTAATTAATGTAACATTATAAATTTGTAAATATATATTCTACAAATATGATCAAGATAGAGTTATTATCTGATTGTAATAAAGTCTGCTAATTTTTTAAGGTGATCAGATACATCCAAAATACCATTATTTATATTAGATATTTTGGGGAGTAAGACTACCAAATACGTGGAGATTTTTCCCATTTATGTTCTAGTGTGGGTAAGAAATTTAATATTCCTTCACACTTTTGGCTCTCAGACAAAACCCATTTAACTAAAAAGCACCATGAAACTTGATTTTCAATATCTCTATTCATGTTTTTCCACCAAAGTACTCTTTTATATCTCTATACAACTTTTTGATACCCAGATGAATAGAAAAGTATGAACAATCATATTCATAAAAGATACTCTTATATAAATATAGTAGGGATGAGACACTTACATAGTTCCAGAATCTAATCATTCTATGAAAAGAAAGGTTAAACTCAAATAATTTATTACCATATTTTATAACTGAGCATATTTCTTCTATGTCTATTAAAAATACACATGAATTTATTGTTGAACACTAATTTGTGTGAGAAAAAAAATCTCCCCTTCATGATTTTAAGGTCATTTATTTGAAAATTTTGAAATATTATATCTTTTAAAATCCCAATCACATATAGGACTGTAAAATCATTTTTTCATAGGGAATCCACCAATTTTTTCACATTCCTAGGGTGGAAAATTATTCAGTTTTAGAAATTATTAATCAAATTTGACCATCTTGTCTCATGCTTATTCAACTCTTTCGGAGTTAATGTATACTAAAATCTTTTATAGTTGGTATATATGTCACCCCTTTATCGGTAAAGATAATGCTCCTATATCATTAATGTACAAATATTTGTATCTAAATCCAAATCATGGGATTATTAATTTTGATATTGAATATTGAATTTCCATGAGGAATAGGATATCAAAATATGATTTTTCTTAAGGTATAATCATATTAAGTTTTCTTATGCATCACTATATATCATAAACCCTTCTCCATGATAAGTTAGTGTAATAATAGGAGCGCTGACTAACCATCACTTTAGTTGTTTTAAATTTTGATCTCATTCTTCTATACAATTTAAACCAAATCTATTTAAAAATAACATGCTTAGTGTATTAAAATAACATTATAAATTCTAAAAAATGTATTGATAATATCTATAAAAACCAAGAAAACTATGCACCTCATTATTTATGGTTGTTCTAGGCCAACAACTAATAAATTCAATCATGAATGGATCCACTGGTATAAACTAACTTGAGAATTTAAGGCCCAAAAGTGAACCTTTATGATTCCAAAATTCACAATAGGTAAAATTTTCATATAGGTTCCCCTTGCAAGGGGTCTTTATAAAAATGCTGAAGTGATCGTCATTCTCATAGATTATATATAAATGCTTTTATATATTATGAAAAAAAAGTAATTAGTGAAATAACTAAAGATAATTTTCATTTAATACATAAACATTGAATTTTAAGTAGTAGGAAGAAATGGAATCACAAAAAATTTGAAGACAATAAACCTCATATGGATGGAATCCATCAGTATGTGATCACTTTTGACTCTATATTTATTATATCAAGATTAAAGATCAATATTTGAAAAATATTTATCTTATCATAATTGATCAAAAAAATCATTAACATGAGGAAAGTTATACTTATTCTAGATTTTGATATTTTTATGTTCTTAATAATCAACATGGAGTCAATTTGATCTATACTTCTTCGTAAAAAAAGAATAGGTTCACCCAATGTTGTTTCACTTGGCTATATGAATCCCTTTTCATGATTCTCTTTGACATTATTTAATAATACCTTCTACTCGAACATGGTAATTCTATATGGAATCTTTGAAATAAAAGGAATATAATGTATGGGAGATATTTGAAAATCAACTCTACATTTTAGAGTAATACTAGAAAACTATTCTAGAAATACATCTACAAACTCATGTACAGTAGGCATATCATTGCTTTCGATTTTATCACAATCCATTATAGATAAAGACCCCCTTTGATTAAGAATCATGATCATTTAATGGATGAAATTCCAATCATTAGTTCATATTTTTCGTCAAACCAATATATGATCCTAAGATATATTGGAATATGAAACACGGATTCTCTTCCTCATAAATTGATATTATATTTATATAATCAAAGCCAACATGAGACCAAAATAATATCAAATTCCACTTGAGAGAGAATTATGAGTTTTATAGGGTAAAAATGACCACAAAATTCAATTATAAAAGAATTATGGACTTGACATGTGATCATCATACCATAAGGGGTTTTCACGACTAACATAACATATAATCCTTGATGATATTAATTAACATTCCATGATACTTTTCCTGATATACAATAATGCATATAAATGACATCAGAAATGGTTCCTCAATATTTTATTATTCTTATTAAAACCTCACCATTATCATTCAATTTTTAATCCCATAGTAAAACCAAAAATAGATAGAATGACCGTGAAGAATCCTTAATCTGAGCTATCATTCATGAAAAATCTCTAAATGGGTGTAAAAAACCTGATATATTATTTTAAATATATGAATCATTTTTTTGACCTAGGTCATACATCATCATATTCCTTTTAATTACTCAAAATAATCTATAAATAAAATGTGAATTAACCCAGAAATATACACCAAGAGTGTCCAAATATGTGAGAAGTAAGGGAATACTCATCGTGCACAAAAATGATGGTCGATATATACTTGATCACCTATTTTAATGTTTATTAAACCTATATTCAGATATTCTAAAACCATGTCAACATTTAGTATCCAGATATGATTTTACTACTAATAAAACCACACACCATTATTTAATATATATTAGGACTTTCTCTAATACATAAGATTATACTAGGGGTTATCACTAAATATTTCTCATCCTAGTTTCAATGGGTTCCTAAAACTTAATCTAATACATTGTTTAGAAATCCATATACCTGAGAAATAAATATTATATATAAATATATGATTGTTGAATATATAAAATTATGATCCATGACAGAATCATATATGATTAGTTTCATTAGAAACATGGAAAAAATGAAATTTTCATAATAGATCTATATCATCTCTTAAATATTTTATCATAACTACCACCCTTAATAGACATATAATACTTGAAACCATTTTTCCTAACCTGGGTAATGAAAAATACAATAAAGGGTGATCATAAATTATTAGTAAGGTTAACAAATAGAGACAACAATAATAACATAAACATAAAATGAGCATAAGGGTATGATAACATGAGATCAATATTTGAAAACTATATCCCAAATATCAATGTCCACAATCTTGAGCCATAGAATAAATCATTGAAGTTCATAAGATTATAATAATAAATATAGATCTTGTCCTTTTTTGGTGTGGACTTAATCTTGAATCCTAGTACTCTTTCACATTTTATGAGCTCTCTAGATGAATTCAATGCCTTCCCGACACTCGTTCTTCACAATCCAATTCCAAGACCCATGATCTACTCCTCTTCTAGGTCTTAGATCTGGAATCCAATCTAAATCATTGTGATTTTTGATTTTTGGGATTTCCATTGGGAAATTTTCCATCAAAAAATTGATATAGTTGGTCTAAAAATAAAATCCTACAGTAATGATTTTGATTATGTATATGAAACTTGTTTAATTTCTAGAGTTGTTCAGATATAGAAACTGATAATTTAATTAATTAATGTGGTGAATTAATTAATTGATATGGTTGGTAAATTGGGAGATTTTGGATTAATAAATGAGTTAATTGAGTGGAGGAATAATGGTGAGATTCTAGAAATTGTGGAATTTTGATAATTAATTTAGGAATTTATTATTAATGAATTAATTATGGAATTAGGTATTTGATTGAATATTGGGAATTTTGGAATTACTATAATTAAATGATTATTCAATTTTCAAAGTATTCAATTGGGAATTCTGGGTAAATTAATTAGTGAATTAATTATTATTTGTTGAGTATGTGAAATTTTAATTAATTGTTGAATTGATTAATGAAAAAAAGATGTGATTAATTAATTGTTGAATTTATTAATAGGATTGGATTATATTTTTATGAATTAATTAAAGGTTTATGAATGGGGTTCTAAACCTGATGATGTATGAAGATGATTTAGATACATGCATTATTGTTAAAATAGGGATATAAATAATTATATATGATAATGATAGATATTTCTGTGTGGTTGACAAATGGGTTGATAGACATGATAACAAACACAAATGATATGTGCAAACCATTGAGAAATGGGGTGATATAAATGATGATCTACACCAATGGTATATATTCATGTTTGAGAAATGGGAGGATAAATATGACATTAGAGGCCCATAATAGATTTAATAATATAAGAATGTTTGGTAGGTGGGGAATTATACATGGCGTTATGCACCCAAAACCTTATCAAAGGAATATGAGGCTATGTGGCTGAAATAATGAAATATGAATTGATTATATTATATTGAACAAAATCCTTCATGGGCTGAAATATGTATTGAGTTTATGGTGTCTACTATAACCTGAGAATTTATGTTGTTAAATAGATATTAATTGATAATGTGATAATGGTTTATTTTTGAATTGTAAATATTTGTTTATACAACTGAATATAGTATTATTTAAATGGATTTTCATTAGAAACCATTTGGTGGTGGCCTAGTGAGTCATACTCACACCCTACTCAGGAACCTTGATCAGTACCTGAATAGACTTTGTTGTTGCATTATAGGTTAAGGAAATGGGCCCCATGTTAGATGGATTTTTCAGGATAGATCATGGTTGAGGGAACCATATATAGTTCAAGAAATGGTGGGAGTAGTCAGTGTCCTTATTTTGGTTTTCATTTTAAAAAAATGACTCATACATTATCATGACATATTTTCTATTTCAGTTGGATATTATAGTCCATGGGTTTTTTATCATGAGATGTTGGTATTGTTGTTGCTTCATAGAACTTTCACTATTGTTTACTATTTTCTGTTGGAGTATTACTCTGATAAAAAGTGTATAATATACCCTTGAATGAGTTATAATAGCCTTACTAATAGTTGATAGCCTTTTTTGTATGGGGACGTGCGCTTGAGGTAATGTGACTGACCAGATCAGTGTACCAGTGTGTGGCACAATGGTCGGGACATTAAAAAGTTGTATCAGTGATCTAGTTTTCTTTTCTTCTATTTTTTTCTTACTATTTTGGAGAGGTAGAAATTAGATTAGTAATATTCAGGGTCTTGTTAATGAGCTCATGTATGGGAGTTTTGGACCCATGTTTGGTGAAAAAACAAGTACTCATGGTGATATCGTTGTTATTTTTGGTTGCTATTATATTTGAATATTATATCTCATTGGGTGATGCACTTGTTATGGGATGTGATAATTGTTATTAGTATTTTATGTGAATTGACTCACATTCAAGTATGTCATGAGAGTTGAGTCTGTATGCATCATTCTAAAAACTCAAAACAATTTTTTGAAATGTATAATTTTTGGTACACATGGGAATACAAGTAATGGATATGTAGTCAAACTTGGACTATTTTTCCTTACATGTGATTTTTAATTGAAAATTGTGCCAAATATGAAATTTTTAAAAGTAAAATGATGCAAGAATAGAATAAGTGGTTGGTTAACGTGAAAATATGAAAAATCAGAATGATAATAGCCTTTGATAACCAAGACATAGGTGTACAATGGTTAAGGGTATTGTTTGAACCTTGGTTTTGACCATGTGGAGAGATTTGGGGAGAGGATATGCTATGACTTCTTATGATTTTCCTATTATATAAATTTGTGAATATTTTGTTATGAGTCCTAATACATGTGTCCGAATTGTAGATATATTCTTCCATGATGAAGCTTATTGAGAGGATGACCTGGGGAATTGTTTGGAATGGTCCCCAATTGATGGAACAAGATGCACTAATCATTTAGGGTGTAGATATAGGGGAGAAGTTCTGATAAAACATTACCCGATTCATGTAATTTATGGACAGTGACCTAAGGAGGGTTTCGAAGAGCACGTATAATCCGACGAGGGAGTTTTAGTTGTAGGACCTTCTGAATTTTATGGGGGAGGGTGTACTGAATGAAGATGAGTTTGGGGTTGAGTCTTTGAAGGTCGTACATGATCATCTAGAGACTCATAATGAGATTATGGTAATGTTTTCTAGTCATATTCTATGATGATCTATGAAGTGATGATGGGATATTCAAGAATGGACTTGATAGATAGACGGTATGTTGTAGAAGTAATTCTTTGAGGAGTTCTTAGAACCCTTCTACCAGGAGATGCTACGGTAGTGGAGAGTAACGAGTTTATCAAATTGTCTCAAGGGAGCATGTCTATGATGGACTATATTTGATACTTTATATATTTTTCGGATGGGACAACTTTAGAAAAATGATTTCAGGATGGAATTATATGTGAAATTATTCCCCAAGTAAAAATCATCAGGCTGAATAAGTTCTCATAAGTGGGGAATTAGGATCTCATATCGAAGGGTAACATAAAAGAGGATTCCAATGGTGGATATATGGTTTCTACTATACAGTCAAGAGGTGCAACTTATGAGATAAAGAAGCATCATTTAAAGATCTTTAGATAGATAAGTGGGAAGAAAATTGGAAATTTAGGGGGATCAATTACTTAGGATCTTACACAGGTGCTTTTCCACTAGTGTGGTATGCCGAGACACTATCATAAAACATTTCACCAACAACTATTTTAGTGCCAAGATTTATGTAATATGGGAAATTTACAGAAGTTTTTAGAAACCTGAGATAGATGGTCAGTGATATAGCTTCTAGATATAGTAAGAATATAAGATGTGGATATTCTAAACCTTATCAGATTGGCAGCAGGATTTTTACATGATGAGGTGGTAGAGGCACTAGACATGGAACTTCTTGGGAGAGAGCACCCTTATCAGCAGAGTGATGCAACTTAGGGGAGTCAAACAACAACATATGGAATATGGGAAGGAGAGTTTCAAGTGGAGCTATATATAGTTGTGGATAAACACTATGGACTATCAATAGTGAGAGGAGATGTTATAGTAGTTTCTACATTACCTACCGCCTAGTCTGATAATGGTTCTTTTTATTCCGTTATATTTACAAAATATTTTTTTTTGTTTTGAGGATGGAGTTGGATTTTGTGAGTGGTGTAATTACTATAGAAACGATGTTAGGAGTTTGTTATAAGGAAATATTTTTGTACAAAGGATGTTCTATCGATATTGGAGGGTATTATTTTCTTGAGAATCTTTATATTCATTATATGTTAGGCTTTGAACTAATTTTGGGTACGGACTGGACAATCACGTACCAATACAGCATTGACAATTACTGGAGGAGAGTAACTTTTTTATATCTTATAGGTGACCAATATATTCATGTTGGGGAGTGATATTTCTAGGCAGGCCAAGTAGGGTCAATCACTCAACTACTAAGAGATCTCACAGCCAGGTTTCAAGTATTTTTCTTGATTTTGATGGAGTAAATCATAATATATTTCCAATAGTGGTGGAATAGTTTTAATATGGGTTTTCTAGATACTTATAAGGGATACCACATGAGATATATATAGAATTCATCATTGAGGTCATGTTGGGGGATGAGCTAGTATATATTCTTTCATACAAAAGGGTACATGCAGAACTTCAAGATCTCAGGACTTAGCTGGGGGAGTTTAAGGGTAAAAAGTTTATCTGTGAGAGTATATTTCCTTGGGGTTCACATTTTTTGTTTAAAAATAAGGCAAAGAGTTTATACTTATGATATACCTAGGTATACTTTTAGATGTAGCTATATCCTGTATAAGTTCATTATAATGAATTTGGGGTTAATGAATGCACTAATAGTATTAGGACCATTACGAATACAATCTTCCTCCCTTGGTAGTTCAACTTCATTATAAGTTTTTTTGAAGACATCTTGGTGTACTCTAATATTCATGAAGATCATTCCCATCATCTTGACATAATGATAAGTACACCATGACAGAATAACCTATAATCTAAACTATCTATGTATCAGTTTTGGATAGATTAGTTATATTTCAACAGACACATCATGGCAGAGGCAGGTGTGTAAGTAGATTTAATGAAGGTAATGCCTATGGTATCTTTGGAGTAGCCTAGAAATTTTTTTGATATCTATATCATTATAGGGTTATGAGGATATTATTACAGATTCATCCAAGAATTTTCCCATTTAGCATTTCTGCTTTTAAGATTGAACAATAAGTAGATAAAGCTTTAATGATTTGATTCGTGAGAAAGTTATTTCTATGAGTTGAATAATCTATTGACATCATCAATGATATTGATTGTACCTGAGCAAGGTGAGGTGAAAATGGTGTATTGTGAGACTTCTAGGATTATAATCAGAGTAGTGCTGATTTAGGTAGAACAATTCATTGTGTATGGGTCACGTCATCTGAGGCCACATGAATGGAATTACCTTATGAATGACCAAGAGTTTAATGTAAGGGTTTATGCTATTATTTTTTTGTGGTTTTATCTATTGAGTGGGAAGTTTATGGTGTTTACCGATCACAAGGGATTTAGGTAAATATTTTCATAGAGAGACTTGAATCATTTGAATTGATGGTGAGTTGAGTAAATGTAGTCCTTTTATTTGGAGCTAGAATATCCTCTTGAGAAAACAAACAGTGTGGATGATAATTTCAAAAGGAAGACTCATAAACAAATGATTATGGAATCTAGTGCTAATTGGATAATGAAGAACTTCTTGGCTGAGATGAATATGGTGGTTTGAGAGAGATAGGTTCAGATTAATCTCTTATCAATTTTAGTGGATTCTACACATTTCATAAGGATATGAGATAGAAAGTGTGAGGATAGAGAGTTCTTGTCTTTGAGGAAAATCCTTACAGGTGGGGAGTAACCATCTGATTGGAGTATAGATGAGGTTGAGATCATCTATGTCAGGAATCAGGTTATTGTACCTTGGAAAATACAAGAGGATCTCATGTTGGAATTTGATTCCTTGAAATGGAAGGTAAATCTAAGGGTGACCAAAATTTTCCATGAACTACAATGAAAGTGTTGGTGTCCAAGAAGGAAGAAGGAGATAAAAGGGTTTGTGCCATGATGCTTCACTTGTCAACATGTGAAGGCATAGAATCAATGACCTGGAGGTTTGTTCTAGTTGTGACCCATTCTGGAGCGGATGTGGCATGACATGACCATGGAATTTGTTAGGGGTATTTTGAAGATTCTTTGGAAGAATTATTATATCTAGATTATTATGGATTAATTGATGAAATAAAACATTTCTTGCCTATAATTGAAACATTCATAGTAGATTAGTTGTAATAAATTTGTGGATCTGAGATTGTCAATCTGCATGGTGTTCCATGAAATATTGTTTCTATCATGACTTTGGATTATATTCACACTTGAAGAAGGGATTTCAGAAAGGTCATGACACACATGAATTGTTGAGTATGGCTTTCCACCCACTGATAGATATGAATTCAGAGTGTACCGTACAGGTTAATAAGGATATGTTATAGGCATGTGTTATTGACATTCTTGGTTCCTAGGAGAAGCACTAGAGTTTATTTAATTTTTCATATAAAAACAATAATTAGGAAACTATATAGATGGAAACATATTAGGATATTTATGGTGGTCCATCAAGATCATCACTATACTGGATGGATGAAGATGAGTAAGAGTTTCTTGGACCGAGTCCCATGAAGGAAATGTCGTAGTAGGTTTAATTGAATTAGAAATGTATAGCTATAACATAGAGTAGGCAGATGTTATATGATAACAGATAGAAATCACCCCTAGAGTTTAAAGAGGATGGTAGTGTATTCTTTCAGGTCTCTCATAGGTTTAGTGATTGTAGGATATAATGACAGGAAGAATTTCTACCTATATTTGTTGGAACATTTGAGATTATCGGGAGAATCAGGCTGGGGTTATACTGATTGGGTCTTCCATAGAAATATAATGCTATGAATGACGTTTTACTTGTGAAATAACTATGATAGTATCACCCCAACTATTCTCATATGATTGATTTGGATGATCCAAATCATCAAATAGATGCATCCATTGAGGATAATCTGATATGTGTGTTGGATTGCAGTGAGAAACTGCTGAGGGGAAATCCTATCCCGATAACTCATGTATTGTGGAAACATGGGTGTGTCTAGAAGGAAACATGGTAAAGGGAAACAAATATGTGGTCTTAATAGGCAAATATCTTTAGCTTGAAATCTTATAGAATCTTGGGAGTGAAGCATGAGGATGATTTGTTACAAGGTGGGGAGATTGTATATTCCTATCCTTTTTTGTAGTTTACTCTAGCTTGAATACTTGTTATCTTCCATGTTTTTTGATTTCTCTAGAAGAAATCCAACCCATCCTCACACCCATTATTCTCTATCTAATGAGAAAAATAAATACCTTCTCATATCCAGGGTTTTAAATCCCAAACCTTAGGTATGTCATTGTGATTATTGATTTTGCTGATTTCAATTCGGAAATCATCCATCAAAAATCAGGGTAGGTAATCTAAAATTAAAATTTTATAGTAATGATTTTGATTACCTATTTTTTTGGTTTATAATTTTAGTATTTTTATTGAAATTAAAATATCTCATTGAATTGATTAACATAGTGAATTAATTAATTGAAATGGTTTTGAAATATTGATATTCTGGATCGATGAAGGAGATAATTAATAAGATGATTAATTATGATATTCTTAAAAGATTGGAATTAGGATAAATAATTGAGGATTTAATTATTAAGGCATGAATTGGGGAATTTGGGATTTGATTTAATATTTTGAAAAGTGAAATTGGACAATTAAATGATGATTAAATTATCAAAGTATTTAACTATGAATTTGGGGATAATTAATTGCTGAATTAATTATTAAATTTTAACTTTATGAATGGTTAATTAATTATTGAATTGATTATTGTTAAAAGATATATGATTACATAATGATTGAATTAATTAATAGCCTTGGATTAATTAATTAATGATTTAATTAATAGGAGATTAATGGGGTTCTAGACATGGAAATATAAGCTGATGATGATATACATTCATTGTTTTTAAATGTGTGCTAGAAGTGATGATCTATGCCAATGATATATATATCTATATCGTTGATAAATTGGGCAATAGTAATGATGATATACACCAAATATATGCACAAAAATTTGGGAATTGGGCTTTTATACATGATGATCTCCACCAATGGTATATATGATGTTTTGAGAACAGGGATGCAAGACATGACGTTATGGGACATAAAAGATGTATAGATATATAAATGTTTGGAATGCAGGGTATTATAAATGGTGTTCTGCACCCAAAACCTTGGAAATGGAATGTGATGAAAAGTGGAAGAAATAATTAAATATGAATTGATTATGTTATATGGATTAAAATCCTCAAAGGGAAAAATCTGGTATTGGTATTTAGGTGTTCACGACAACCCATGGGTTTATGTATTTTAATAAAAATTAATTGATAATGTGATAGTTATATATTTATGGATTGTAAATATTTTTTATACAACTAAAAACACTATTATTTGAATTTATATTTTTTATACACCATTAATGATAGCCTAATGAATCGTACTCACACCCTACTCAGGGTTCCAGATCTATATCTGGATATAAATTTTTGTTGTAATATAGATTAAGGGGAAGGATCTCATGTTAGATGGCTGAGTTGAGATAGACCACGGTTGAGGGAACCAAACATGATTCATGACCCATTGGGATTAGTTGGTGTCTTTATTCAAATTTTCATTTTAGACACTAGAAAAGTATATTAACATGACATGGATTTTATTTCACTTGGATATTATAGTTCATGCATTTTTATCTTTAGATATTTATGTTATTGTTGATTCATATTTCTTACTCTATTGTTTATGGTTTTCTACGGATGTATTGCTTTGATAAAAGTGTGTATAGTCTCCCCATGATATACTTATCAAACCCTAACTACTAGTTAACAAACTCTCGCATATAGGGATGCATGCATGAGGTCATTTCACCGACCAGCTCAGGGAACCTATGTGGGGCACCCAGTTTGGGATATCACAATAATATAATCAAATAATATGATCTTTGAGAGAATAACATTGTAATTTGAAATAAGCCTATGGAATATACATTATAATAGAAAATCATATACTTAGTCAAGGAACCCTTATGAGAATATCATAGTGTATTGCGTTCACTCCACAATTTATCATGTTATTTGTCAACGATCTCTCAAAAGACAATCATAATGGACAGATCCCCATGAAAAACAAGGTTCACTCCCCATTACAGTCCTTATTCTTTCATGAGAAATCCAAATTTACCAAATGTATTGTAGGGATATATAATTATGGAACCACCTGTTATATAATCATAATCATTTGTTATGTGTTCCCAAGATCATAAATCATTCATTATATATCATACCCAATAAAAATAAAATGTTTTTCATATAAATTTCAACATTTCATCACAGAATAACCTTTTGATAATTAGTGGGATTCATAAGCATATCATAATCATAATAAAAAACTTCATATGAAATAGTAATAATGGTATACTAGGATCATATTTCATGTAAATCATATTTAACATAAAATGATGTTATCATAAATATAAATTCCATTAAAATATCACTTGGAATATTTCTTGAGGATAATATCATGAAAATTTTGAAGTCGCTTATTTAAAATATATGAATATTAAAATTATTTTCGAAATTTAATTATTTTAATTGAGTCATTGAGGCATGTATAGGATGCCTCAAAACAATTATTGGTCATGATGGAGGGATATTTATTTCATACCATGTATGTTAAAACAAATTTTCCTTTCACATTTTTTAAATATTCAGTAGTACCTCATCCATAAAAAAGATGATTCTTTATTTTTTTAAAGTGAATCATGGGAAAAATTTCATTAGTAAATAATTTTATAATAAAAACAAATTATTGAATTTTTGTGTATACATTGACTTTAAAGGTAAATAATTTTATACTGATGAGAAAAAAATTCATATTTCCTTAAAAGTATTAGTTCGATACCTTGAGTACATTAACAAGGAAAATTAAAGTATGAAATTTAATCTCTATAAATAAGCCATGTATGAAAATATTAATGATAATCATGAGAAGTATAACCTTAATTTTTGTCATTTGATACCTAATGAGAAATAATCTTGGTAAATAATGTGATTCTAACATAATACCCTTACCTAAAGTTTGGCTTATAGAGAATTCCCTTTAACCTCCTATATAATAAATTTAAATTTATTATAATTCTATACGAGACTCATTAACATACTTAAAACACCATATATAATATACTTATAACATTTTAACACCCATTTATTAACAATTCATTACTAAAATCATCATTTTTGGGGTTTAAATGTTACGTTTTTAGGTGAATTTTGGTTTGGTGGTTCTAGTTCCTATAATTTAATCAATGTATCATAATATATAGAAAGGTTTCCATGATATAAATATCATATATAGCTATTATATATATATTTATATTCATATATAAAAATTATATTTATAAAAATGATTTAATTTGTACATGGAGACGGTATTTTATATATACAAATGAACACTGCTTTCACTTTTTAACGGGTGAAATGAAAGAAAGTAAAATATTAATTTAAAATTAAATAATCATGTTGATATCATAAAAATAACATATATTTAATAAATTGATCATTATAACCATCCATGTATAGTGGTGTTGGAAAATGAATTATGCCACTACGTGGAGACGGTTTGCTGTACAAACACAGGTGCAATGTTTTGGTTTTCAATAGGATCAAAAGGTGGTGGAAAATTCTTGTTACATAATAATAATATTAATTTTTATATTTAATATACATTATAAATTATTTTATAATTTAAACCATTTATTTAAATGATAAACTAGTGGACATAGAATTTGAAACTCTCGGCTAAGGGTTGTACCTCTTCATTGATAATATTCATTTGGATTTCACCTTTATCATTTAAGGGATGGTGTTTTGGAAAGAAACAATATTTTAGAAGTGAATAATTAATGTATTAATATATCAGGATAGGTATTATATATGATAGAATACTCAAAATATGAAAGGAAGATAAAATAAGTGGTTCTATTTTATAAGAGAGGGGAGGGAACTCTTAGTATTAAAAAAGTATTAATATAAACTACTTTTTTTAAATAAATTGAATCCAAATTGTTTAATTTATAATATATTATTGGGATATGTTTAAATCATCTAATATAATATGTTTTGGATAATTTTAGGTTGTGTTTTTGACATTTTCTCATAGTTTTAATCGACTATTAATCCTTTTGATATTTACCTTAATATTAAGGATTTATAACATTTAGTGTGCATGAGTGTTACCATAAATAAAAAAGTTCAACATAAATATAAAATGGATGTTATGTTCAACCATATCACATTATCATTGTTTTAGATATGTTTTGTATTAATTTTTTGTCCTTTTAAAAAAATATTGTTTACTATGAAATATCATTTATGTATTTTTTTGAAACTATTCATTTACATTGACTTTAAGGTCATCATGATAGTTACTAAATAAAACTATGTTCCCTTTAAACATCCCCAATATTTTATATATTATTTAAAAAATTATTTTAACTAGGTATTTAATCCAAATTAACTATCTTTTATTGTTTTTAAAATTATTTATTTTATTTTTCCGTTTTTACTACAATTTTTATGTCAGTGTTGCATGAGTGTTTAATGTAATAATTAAGTTACATAAACATAAAAATAAATTTCCAATATAAATAATAATAATAATTTATATTTCAAATAATTATTTAGAATATAAGTCATCCTCTTTTTAGAAATATGATAAAATATTAGAGTCATTACTGTCAAGATATAGATAATTTGTATTTATCCATTTTTTGGAGTAAAATAAAGGACAAAATATATGAATAATAGAAAAAAGTGTTCATATATTCATGAATAAGTTATAAATTATAATTAATTATAATTTCCCAATTTTAGTATTAGAATTTATTTGGGGAGATTCTGAGAGCAATTACTGAGACGATGTGAAATTATGAGGACCGGTGTGCTCAAAAAAATTCTTTGCAAAATGTAAACTTTTTAATAGCCTAAGAATATTGATTACCTTAAAAAGTAGAATATCATTTGAACAGGTGTTAGAATCAGAAATCTGTGGGAACTATTGAGCATAGAATTGTGGATTTACCCTATGCATAGCCTAACTTTTGTTCACACAAGTCATCTGATGAAAAAATCACCAAGGACATAACCATAAATAAAACAATTAAATAAAATTATTTATTTTTAAATCCTAATAACTCATTTACAGTGACTTGTATTGAATATTTGAGACCACTGTTGAGTTTGAAATGTACTGTTTCATTTGGTGAGTCCTAACATTGACCGACATGTGTCTTTTGTGAAAATTATTTTTTGGATGTTTTAAAGAATAAAATGAATTATGTTTTATTTTATTTTACATTACATGATGAAACATAAAAATTTCCCTTTTCAATGAATTTTGGTTTATTGCAATAACCCTATAATTCCTTTGAATCATGGATAAGGAACCCTCTCTAAGGAATGAATATGGATCAGATATTGGATCATGGATCATCATGCCAATGGAGATGGAGGATCTCATTAATGACAGCAAAACCACTACTCTTCGTCAATGACTGATCCAACTCGAGGTGGTGTGTTTTATTTAACTTTTTTGTCTCACTATTCTTAAATTCTACGACGAACATAAACTAATCCATGAATAGGTTAATCTATGCCTCTATCATTTACGGGATCATTATATATTATCTGGTTTTAAAGAGAGATAGATCTTTGTGATAATTATAGATCTTCTTTAATCATTCTAATTAGAATGTATCAATGCCGATATGAAAAAAGGCAAAGGTTCATTCCTTCGGTGTTATTGGTTATTTTATCTTTCCACGTTCTTGGTATTCTTCTTTGTTGGACCCTCTTTGTTGCGACTCAAATTTTCAGGATGCTCCGATCAAAATATGACTCCTAGATTGGTGGCCAGACAAAAAAGAGGTTGGATTGATGTAGCTCACGAACCAAGGAACATAGATATCGATTCACTGTAGATATCCAAGAACCGGAGGAGGCCCAGTGGTCCATGGAAAGGAAAACAGGTGCCTACCATGTCACTCTGTTGTTGGCCAGTTCTGGGAGGTGGCACACACACTATGTTGGAACCATGTGTGCGCAGTAGCCCGGTCGCGTGGGAGCCTTGAAAACTAGACATGATACCTAATAGTGGGTAGCATGTGGTGGCTTCAAGAAGCAGCATCCACTGTGTGGGAGTGTCTGTGGGGTGTGGTTGGGGTACATGATCCCGTAATCTCATATAGGATGCGCATGATATGCCTCTATGAGATGGGCCAAACTAGGTGGGTCTAACCCAAGTAGATTGTGTTGGGACCATCTAGAGCGCGCTTATCCCCACGGCTTGGGGTACAGCAGGAGGAGTGGGTTGGGGTGTACCTAACAGAGTAGGTCAGACTCTAGATTGTTTCAAACCTAGGAGGGAGGACCAGGCCATAATCAACTATGAGCCATAATCCACCAAGCTTCTATCTGGCTGTGACAACGGGGTCACAATCAACTTCTTGATCGATCCCCGAGCTGGTGAACCCCCTTCTAAATTTTGAAACACATGTAACATCCTAATCATTTGATCGTTTTAAGAACAATAAATGGATTTGGGACCCTTGTGATGAGACATTTCATTTGAGATATCCAAATTTGGTTTTTTTGGAATTGAGATTTCTAACTAATGGTCTTAGGAGTTGGTTCTCCCATAATGATCTTACATTGAGTGGAATAATATGGATGGATGTGACATTGAGACTGGGTTTCTAATGGAGAGGATGTGACTCCCAATGATTTTATGTCTTATTGATACAGTGTGTCTCATAATGATTTTTTGACTACCTTGGACTCTGTGTCGTATATATATTTTGTGTCTCATAGAGACTGTTTGACTCTTAAAGACCATATATCTTACCAAGACTATGTGTGTCATGGAAACTGTGTGTCTCAAGAGCACCTTATGTCTCATTAGATAGATAATATCTAAATATTCATGATATATGTGCAGTGGGATTTTATCTTAACGAAGAAAATTGTACTATTTCTTTATGGTATTTCCTTTATGGTATTTTTTGTGTGGTATTTCCTTCGTGGTATTTCCTTTATGGCATTTCCTATATGGTATTTCATTTGTGGTCTTCCTTTTTGTTTTCAGAGTATCATACTATGTATTGTTTTACTGACCCCTATATAGGATTTTACTATACATTTTATTTCTTTTATAGACAAGAGACCTTTTGATAGAGTCATTGGTAGACTAGGATCAGACATAGCCTTATGTGTTCTAGCATGTGAAGGTCTTCCTATGACATTGAGTAGTAGTAGTAGTACCTTTGTGTACAGGATGGACATTTTGGTTTACATACTTTTCATTTGATGGGATTTTGTTATGGAACAGTTTACTTTTCTACACTTTACTATCTTATCGTACTCGGTTGGTTGGGATATATTTTATGCATGTATTTTTTTACTTATTGTTTTTACATTTCAACTTTTGTCGCTTAGAGATGTGTGAATGTGTACAATTACATAGGTTAATTACTACCAATTGAGGGATATTACTTCTTAGTGATAGTAAACTTCCATTGGCCTATTGGTGGCGAGTCTGGGGTAGTCACAACACTGGCTCCTCTGGGATGGGTCATGAAAGTGTGGTATTAGAGGTGGTTGGTTCAATATTAGGACCAAGTGTCTGTGAGTTTGGTTTAAGGAAATAGTGTTAACAGTTTTGAGATAGGCTTTCACACTAGGGAATTTAGTGTTGGTATAGTGGACGACATATCCATAAACTAAGTCATTGATTTCTACTTCTTGACTTGGAACATGAAAACACTAGTTATAGGGAAAATAAGGGTACATGCATCATATAAGAATGGTTTTTGTCTTCCATGTACTTCTTGATTCATCTCTCTATATATACTCTATTGAAAATGGTATATATTGTTTTATTACATGATTCCTCTATGTAGACAACCATCTAGAATTCCATTGTGTGATCATGAGGATGATCCAACTACCGATGAGGCATTGGTATAGGTCCTTGTTCTGGAGATAGCACATTCAAGTTGTTTTCTAGTAATACCACCACACATTGATAAGTAGTTAAAATGAGAATTACCGAATGATGATGCAAACAAAATGAGTGTGTTTTATGAGTTCCAAAGGCATCAACCTCCCAGATGTCAAGGTGAGCTATACCTCTAAGAAACTGAGGATTGGATGGAAGCAGTTTCACTTGTCTTACACCTTGTGAGGACGCCTTATGACCCGATGGTAGTCATTTTCGTGAGTCTTTTATCGGGATCAGTAGGGTGATGGTAGAGATTAGAGACCCAAACACACAATAAGATGACTCCCAAATGGGATGATTTATATAATCTCTTTAGAGAGGAGTTCTTTCCAACTATGTTGCATTCAGTGCACATACTTGAACTTCTACATCTATAGAACTATAGATTTACTGTGGTGGAGTACTCAATGGGGTTTAATGTTATTTCACAATAATCCACACATATGGTATGACATCAGTACATTATGTCTTGATCCTTTGACGAGGACCTATTCTAAGACAGGATCAGTTGTGCGGGGCTCCCAGGGTGGCTCGAATCAGCTGAGGGAAACATTGTGTTACACATGCAGTGGTCAGGGACATCTTAGATGATATTTCCCTACCCATTTTATGGATTATTAAAAGACTATCTAGGGACCATAGAGGTTGAGGAAGAGAGTGGTGTAGGGTATTTCTCAAGGTAGAGGATGTGTAAGAGGATTAGATAGGTAAGAGAGAGGTGAGTAGAGGTTCGACATACTACCTCTTCTACCCTAAGGTGGTCCATGACATACTCAAAGAGATGGTGGATTGGGATGTATACATCTTAAGGTGATTGAGGATTATGACCATAAGGCTCTATAGATGATTACAGGTATGATCTGGGTCTTTTCCTCATTAGCTAATGTT
Source organism: Viscum album (assembly GCA_963277665.1). Classification (NCBI taxonomy): domain Eukaryota; kingdom Viridiplantae; phylum Streptophyta; class Magnoliopsida; order Santalales; family Viscaceae; genus Viscum; species Viscum album. The sequence continues at coordinate 1,158,115,962 of OY728162.1, forward strand.
GTGATAGACACATGTTCCACACATTATTTTCTTACCACTATCCTTTTTGAGACATGGAGATTCTGTTTGAACTATTGGATCATACATTATACCTAGATACTCATATGATAGAATATTCTAATATGAAACACTGGGGTTGATAGTATGACCTTTAACTTGGATGAGAGATTATCATTTGCGATCTCTTGGATACTGCGTTGAGGCCTCACGCCATCATTCCTCTTAAGGACTGGTTATCCACATTCCTAGTGCATATTGACTGTTTTAGGTGGAGACTGTGTTGTTTCGGTATTGATGTGAATAGAGTTTCCATTATAGGAGAAAACGAAAAAAAATCAATGAAATATGGACTCATAGATAGGAGGGTTCATTCAGTCCCTATTCATTAATCTAGCATGACCCTTGACATAGTGGATGACATGCGTCCTCAGTTCCCTACAGTGGTGGAGGTTTATGATGATATATTACCTAAGGATGTTCCAGGATTACCTTCCCAAAATGAGGTATAATTCCATATTGAACTATTCCATGGGTTGTAACCGATATCTACACCAATATATCAGACGTCTCCCATAGTGCTTCGAGAGCTGAGTGTATAGTTGGTCAATTTAGAGTGGAAGGGATTCATGAGTCCAAGTGTTTCACCCTGGGAAGCACTGGTTTGGTTTGGAAAGAAGGAATATGAGAGATTGAGGTTATGTTTGGACTTTTGGAACATGAAAAAGGTGACCATGAAGAATAATTATCCAATACAGAGGTTTGATGATCCCTCCAATTAGTGGAAAGTGGAGTTGTGCTTCTCATAGATTAGCCTCATATCTAGATATCAATAGATTCAAGTACGAGATGAAGATATACCAAAGATAGAATTTAGATGATATTGAGCATTAGGAATTCCCACACAGTATTCATTAAACTCATTGATAGGATCTTCCAACCTTACATAGACTGGTTCGTGGAGGTCTTCACAAATGACATCTGAGTGTACTCGATGTCCGAGGATTAGCATGTGAGACACTTGAAGATGGTCATGGAGACACTGCATGAGCACCAAATTTATAGGAAGCTCCCGAATAGTTTGTTAGAGATTCAATGGATCCATTTTCTATGACACATCATTTCAGACACTAGAGCTGTAGTGGATCCAGCGATGATTGAGGTTGTTCTTTCTTGGGAGCCACCCAAGAGTGTTACCAAGGTGTAAAGTTTCACTGGTTTAGATGAGTATTATCAGAGGTTTTTACCCAAATTTCATATAGTATAGGCAAGATTTAAATCATTTACATGAAAGTGGAATTACTTTATGTGGATATATAAGTCTAAGGAGAGATTTTGAAAATTGAGATTGATATTGACGAGCGCTCCCATCTTGAGATTTACATAGGAGGGTGGAAAGTACATGGTGTTTTGTGATGAATCGGGAACAATGAATTGTATTCTCCTGATAAAGGTGTAAGTTGTAATTTTTTACAGTTCATTGCAGTTGAGAATGCATGGATTAAATTATGTGACCCATGATATTGAGTAAATAGTGGTAGTACTCACATTGAAGATGTGTCAATGCTACCTAATAAGTGAGTGATTTATTGTTTAATCTGACCACAAGAATCTCAAGTATAACATCACCCATAAACAATTGGGCATGAGAATGTGGTGATGGATAATGTTACTCTAGGACAATGAATTTGAGATTTTCAATACTCTTGGGAAGCAGAACGTGGTGGAACATACTCTCAGTAAGAGATATAGTTCATAGTTTTTGAATGATGCAACGAAGTGACTGACCTCATTGTAGATATCCTTTATATATGTAATTGAAGAATTTTAACTCTAGTCGATGGTTTCACCCCACCACTATTATAGTGAGTCAGTGAGGAATAATTTGGGGATACTAACTTGTAGACTCTATGTAAGCATATGTCCAAAAGGCATTCCCTGATGAATATTCAAATGGTGGGGAGCAGATCCTTATATTTAGAAGACTCACAGTGGTACAGGTGGTGTTACGGGAGGATACTTTGATGGAGTTACACATATCCCATTTTTATGAACATCCAAGTGTGGTGAAGAGGTAGTAGAAACTCTGACATCATTTCCGGTGGTCTAGAATAAATAAGGGAGTTGTAGAGTTTTTTTCTTGATGTCGCACTTGTCAGCAAGTGAAGGTTGAGTAGTTGGTTCTAGCGGGTTTTACTGAACCACTAGAGGTGGAATAAATGTAAGTGGGATGGGATATCAATGGAATTCATGACAGTTTTATGAAATATGTCCAATGTATATGATACCATCTAGTTTTCTATTTACTGACTCACCATGTTGGACAACTTTTTATCTATTTGGGAGACTTTTACTGAGTACATAGTGGAGATCAAGGATTGATAGGATAACATCCTTCATGGGTGGTTAATTCCTCTAGTTCTCATTTGGTGGCATCATGAGAATCTATAAGAGAGCACTTGGGAGTGGGAGGCTCAAATTCATGCTCAATACCCTATTTTGATTGAGTAACAATTTGTTTTGGATTTTGGGGATGTAAATCCCTAAGTCATTGAGAATTTATAGACATGGATTTTCTCCAATTAACTTTTATAAATTATTTTGGAAAATTCAAAGACCAAGTGCCGAGACAAGTGTGATTCTGAGTTCTGCTGTTCCTGAAAAAATTTATTGAAAAATGTTAACTTTATAATAGAATGCATGTTAGACTTTCTCAAAAAGTATAATATATTTTAAATGGGTTCCTAGATCAGAAATATTAGGGAACATTTGAGCTTTTAATTGGGGATTTACCCTAAAAACTACCAAATATTTGTCAGGGTGGGTCATCAGAAGAAAAAGTCACCAAAGACGTAACAGTAAATAAAATAATATGGTAAAATTATTTTATTTTAAAATCCCAATAACTCATGAATGATGACACATATTGGAAATATGAAACCCACATTTTGTTCTTAAATTTGTGTTTTCATTAGGTGAGGCCTAACATTGGACAGCATGGGTTGACTGTGAAATGTAATTTTTTGGATATTTTAAAGAATAAGATAAATTAATTTTTATTTTATTTTATGTTATGCGACAATTTTGTGATGATTCTTTTTTAATACTCCTTTGACATAAAATTTATGTTTATTTATATGACCCTGTAATTCCACTATAGCATTGAGAAAGAACACTCTCCAATGAATGACTTTGTATATCAGATTGGATTGTGGACCGTCCCACCAATAGAGTTTGAGGATCTCATCAACAAATAAAATGAAACTAATCCTCATTAATGGCCAATCGAACTCGAGGTATTCCTTTATATATTCTTTCATGGTTTCGCCATTCATAAATTCTTTGATGAATGAGGACCAACCCACAAGTAGGTTGATCCATGGTTGGATCATTGGTGAGATGAATATTTGTTATAGGTTTTTAACAGAAGATAGATCATTGGGATAATTATATATCTCAATTTTTTCATTATAATGATAAATAAACTAGGCTGCTATGAACAATGGGTTAGGTTCGTTACCCAGGTGTTTGTAGTGAATTTATTTTCCCCTATTCTTGGTGTTCTTTGCTGTTGGACCCTCTTGATCATGGCCTGAATTCTCGTGAGGAGGATCCAAAATTAATCGGACCATCAAATTTGTGGAAAGATGAAATAGTGGATGGATCAATGTAGCTCATGACCCGAGGATCATAGATAAGGTTATATTGAAATTTTATGATCACCAGAGCTGGCCTGGTGGTCCACGTAAGGGACAACCTGTGAGCTAGAGCCAACGGTGGCACATAGTAGCCAACTTCATGTGAAAAGCATCATGTGCTAGGGTGAAGACACATGGATGCAATGGTCTAGACACATGAGAGTCTTGACAGTTGGTAGTGGGAAGCAGAAGCTGGACATGTGTAGTGGGTGTAGGATGTTGTGATCACTATGGGGGATCGTCTGTAGGGTGCAGACACGGTGCATGTGTCATGCTGACCATGTGGGACATGCAGTCCAAGAAGACTAGGTGGGTCGGGCCTCAGCAAGATGGGTCAGCCTAGTTGTCCTATTCCCGAGAATATTAGGCTAAGCCCAACCTGAGATGGGCCGGCCCAAAGGGTTGGGGTCAACCCAGCAGAGCGGGTTAGACTCCCAGATTGGGTATGACCTAGGGCGTTGGACATGGCCATGGTCGACCATGATCCACAATCAACTTCTCTTCCAAACGACCATGTCATATGGTTCATGGTCAACCGCAACAGTCAGTCAACGAGCTAGTAGATCCCCTTCTAAATTTTCAAATGTCGATAACTTTAAAATCATCTGTCTGTTTGATGAACTATCTTTGGCGTTCAGATTCTTGCGATGAGATAGTCTTTTTGAGATATCTAATATGGGATTTTTAGATGTTTTCATACAAATTAATGTCTTGAGGAGTAGTTTCTCTAGGATTGAGCATGCTTTTATGTGAATCATGTGGATGACTATAACATAGAGACTAGGTGTCTCATGGAGATAATGTGACTCCCGAAGACTGTGTATCTTACAAAGACTGTGTTTCTCATGGTGATTGTTTGAATCCTAATGAATTTATGTCTTTTAGAGATTGTGTGTCTCATGGAGACTTTGTGACTCCCAAGGACTATGTGTCTTACTAAAACTACGTGTCTCATGGAGATTGTGTTCCTTGAGGAGACTGTTTCTCACATTGGAGAGAGAATATCTGGATATTCATGATATGTGGACCAAAAGAATATATCATAAAGGAGATTATTGTACCATTACTTTTTGGTATTTCTTATGTGGTATTTCATTAATTGTTTTTACTTCATGGTATTCCTAGTTTGGTATTTTCAATGTGGTACTTCCTTTGTGGTATTAAGGTGCCTTACGAAGTATTTTTTTAATCAATCTGACACAGGCTTTTCCCACACATGTCATGTCTGGTACAGATGAGCAACATTTTGAAAGTGTCTTAGGTGGAATAGGACTGGAGAGATCATTATGTGTTTAGGAAGGCTGAGGTGATCCTACAACTTTGAGTAGTAGTCCCATCACTATTGTCAATATGTTGGACTTTGTAGTTTACAGACTTTTCTTTTGGTGGGCTTATATTCTGGCCCAGTTTACTTTACTACACATTACATTCCTATCATACACTACTAGTTGGGATATAGTGTACGCATGTATGTTTTTACTTAGTTTTTTTACATTTTATATTTTTTTGGCTTGGTGACGTGTGTGTGTGTATATGTTCTTATGAAAATGACTCCCATTTTTTGGATACTCCTTGGTTTTATTCACTAGCCCCTGGCCTATTGGAGGTGGGCTTTGGGTAGTCCCGATACAGGACCCTCTACGATAGGTGATGACATAAATAGGCAAATATAACTCATAAAATAGGATAATATAATGATTTAGAGGAATCATAAATACGTTTCCCATTGTTTTAACTCAATTTTACTTATATCACCCTTACCATGGGGATAAATATGTACCATGGAAAATATTTATAATGAAAAATATAAATAGGTCCTATTTGAAAAAATTTACACTTATTATTCAATATAATGAATAATTTTTTCATGATTCAATTTCTATGTGTGGAATAAAATAATTCAAAATAAAAACACAAAACACAATGAAAATAATTTTTTGATAAAAATTCTTTTTATAGAATAAAAAATGTACTTATACCAAATTCAAACATTAAATTTATTATAGTGAAGTTAATTGTTTTTTTAATAATATAATTCAACTAATTTTACTTTGAATCATTTTTGAAACAAGGTAGATCATTGTAAATTCCTTATAAGAGAAGTCAATTTTCAATAAAAACTAGTGTTTTCAGTAATTATAAATAAATTTCATGTTCCGAAAATTATAAAAAATTCACTCTAAGATAATTTTGAAAATATGATTTCAAAAATTAGGAAAAAAATTCTTTTAAATTTTATAAAATTTTAAAATTCTAATTGTATTATTTTCTTATAAAAATAAATAAATACCATCTTATTGAAAAAATGTACGTTTAATGATAATATAAACATTACTAACAACTTAGTATATATTTATAAATATATTTGTTTTATAGAAAACAATTATATCTATTTTTGAAATGGTGGTTATTCTAATACATTCTTCTTGTTTAACATATTTTTTATAATGATATACCATATTATTTTTTGTTTGGAATCAGGGTTGTGTGTATCATATGATATTAATGATTTCAAAACTAAATATATCCTAAAATAATAGGGTGTTACATAAATGGTCTAGTATTTGATGATAATGTGATTTCAATTTGATGCAACTAGTGTACATAAAGACTATATTATGGATGGTATAATTAAGACATTATAAATTTGGGTTAAGTTGAATAGATATGTGTGAAAGAGGTAGTATTGTACCCTTTTTATATACATGTTCCATTATTACACAATATACATATACAGAGTACTTGGAGAGTTCTCTTTGGTGTCTTTGGGAATATAGTTTAAAAAATTAGGGGATGAATTGGTTTCTCTATTTATTCACTTGTTCTTTAATATGCTTCTTCAATGTTTATATGAAATGTTTTGGGGAGTATCCTACTAAGTATACTAGAATTATCATCCTTATATTTATATTTCCATTTTTATGTCTATAAAAGGTATTTTTTAACACCAGAAGACTTTAAAATATTTATTATTTTTATTTAAAAATATTTTTTTTCAAAATTTATTTATACACAACTCCATGTTAAGCTTACACTACACACACCACTGAGTTAGCTTCATTTACATGAAAGACTGATTTTTAACACATTTTAATAGTACATCAACTTTAAAAATAATTTTATGTAACATTTATATTTTTTCCCAAAATTAACTTCTTTTTTAAATTATGAATGTCAAAATTAAGACACGGTCCATTTTTTGTTTTTTTCTATAAAGATTAATTTTTTGATGAATAGTAAAAATACGATATTTTAGTTAAAAACATCCTTTTGAGGACAACCTTTTGGATTCAAGAACAATTATATTTGAGTATTTTATCCTTAAAGAAATAGTCATGACAGTTATAAAATATATAAGGATTATATTTAAATTCTTTTCATTATATATTTGAATGTGTATGTTTAGTGGTACTGGGAAAATTGATTTCGTAGAAAGGTAAACATTTTGGAAAACACATGGTGTTGGGAAAGATATACCTCAATATTTTTAGGGGGTTGAGACCATGATTCCAAGATAAAGATATGATTTTAAAGGATAATATAAATTTAATACTACTAACTACCTTGGAACTGATTCTAAAGTTTTGTAAAACTATTCTTTGAAGGGTAATATGGAAAAACATTCATAAAATCGTTTATATAGAACTATGGAAAATATTTTAGAGGTTAATGTATTAATTCATCCTATGATCCAAATTATCTTAAGAGATGATGTATAAATAGTTCAAGGAACATCCAAAGGATAATATTATGTTTATGAATGGAAAATGTATCATGTTAGTATATTTACTTATATTCAGAGAGGGTGAATAAATTTTTCAACTCCAGGAAAATTTTCGTGAAATAGAAATGTTCTCTTTTTATCATGACTTTTATGATATAAATGACATTTTTCACACATCTGGTTTATGGATTTGTGCTAAAACAATTTCTAATGAACACGTTCTCTATCACAACCCATCAAAACATAATATGTATATTTTTTTTGGTTTCCATGTTTTCACTAACATTCTCCTATAAGAATTGCTATTATTTCATGACCTTCAAATTTTCATTCCCCTATTATTAAGAAGATTTTATATTAACCCTATTTAGGGTAGGAGTTTTTTAATAATTGTATTTTAAAACTTGAAAATATAAATGATCAAGAACTTGTTTAAATTGTGAGGACATAATTTAATTATGTTGGGGAGAATGTAAAACCCTAATAAATTACATTATTTTCATTTAAAAATAATATTTTTCTATTTTTCTTCAAATGAAACCCCATGTTAGTCTTACAGAACACACAACACTATGTTAGGTTTCATTACACAAAAAACGATTTTCACAACCTTTTAATGGCACATTAATTTTAAAACTAAATGTTTACACTTTAAATAATTATACATGTAAAAATATACTTCTTTTTTGAATTTTTACTGTCAAAATTTTATTAGGGTGAATTTTTGGTATTTTTATGATATGTTTATTTTTTTTACGAATAGTGAAAAATTCTATATTTTATTTGAACACTTATTTTTCTTTTAAATAATTATTAATGATAAATTATAATTTTAAATATTTATAAAGTACCAATAGATAAATAATATATATATTAATCTAATTTTGGGGATTTTACTAATTTTTAAATTAAATTATGATATAAAATATTAATTAATGTTTGAACATTTCCACCTAAAAACCATGTTTTCCCACCACGTCTACAAGATTAGCTTTAAATTTAATTTTTTGACATATATGGATTTAATTTTGAAAATTTTTTTTTCATGGGTGGAATACGTATAATATTTTTAGTCTAATAAGATAAAATTATTTTTTGACAAAAAATATTAGTGAAATTAGTAGAAATTAATTATTGCATTTATAGTAAAATGAGTTGAATTAATGATTAAACATGGAATATATGGTGTATAAATGACCCAAAACAAATCCAAACCCCATTTTATAGATATAATTCTCCCCTCATGACCTTTTTTAGAATTTTTTGAGTTATGGGGACACATTTCCATGATGGGGAACCATATAATAATTTAAATAATGAAAAAAGACACAAAATGTGCCTTCCTTTCTTTTAATTACTATAAAACATTGGAGTATAGAAGAATCTACATAGTTTCAGTTATACACATTGTTTTCAAAGGAAATGAGTTTTTCTATCATGATAATTTCTCTTCTATTTTTTTAGATGAATTAGTGACATAAAATACTTAATAAACTCTAACACAATGATTATTTAGTTAATAATAAAATAAAATAAATGATAATAAAAATAATAAATTGATGAAAATTAAATGAATTATTATTTTTAAATATTTTTTTAGATTATTGGGTCATATTAAATAGATTTTAACATAATAGATTTTTATTCAAATATTTTTCTAGTATTTTAAAATTTAAATTTATTAAAAACTGTCAAAATTGACATTAATGTTACTTCATTAGAAATGATATTTTATTAAAATAATTAATGTTACAAAAAATTGCCTATTGTTAAAATTAATTTTTAATGATAAAAAATGACATTTATGATATATTTATAAACACATTGATCTTATATATTATACATAATGACTATTAAATAGTGAAAATAATGTTAGCATGGTTCGAGTTAATGTAGGGTTTTTACGAGTTAAATGCGCTTCTATTAATATAAATTTACAACACACATGGGGTTTTTATTTTAAAAAATTGATATAATATTTTGAGATAAGTGGGTATATAGTTTCTAATAAATCTCACTGTAATTTATTTATTATTGTTAAATTACATAGGTTAGAAAACTAGTTACTTTAATAAAATCAAAATGGTAAAAGTGGGGAAATATAGATGTTAAAGGAAAATATGTACTTATATATGTATGGATGATGTTTTTGTCAACCATAAATTCAATTGAATCTATTATCATTCAATTTTTAGGCACATGTGTTAATGGAGACTTCCCAATACTGTTTACCGTTTTATATTTACAAGAATGACACCTCCCCTCCACTATAAAAAGACATTCCGTATTCCCCATCCCACACCTATCAAGAAACATTGTATTATCAAACCCATAAAATAAATTAACTCTTAATATAACTCCCCTAAAGCATGAACCCTCGATTAGGGTGTTCAGAAATCCAACAAAGTCTTTTTGTGTAAACCAAAAGGAGTTACCTAAAAAAAGAGGTTACATTTTTCAATGATCTCTTTTGTTTTATATCTTTCGAAAACAAATAAATTATTATTATTCAATGACTATATAATATGAACAGTATACTAAATATTCATTGATGTTTTTATATTAAATTTTATTCCTACACTGAAACATAGTACCATAAAATAGGTAATTAATTTACCGTTCTTGTGTACGTTGGACTACCACCTTAGGAAACAATATCATTCGTTTTTCCTTTTTTACCTCTCATGGTAGTGAATTATGATGTAAAAACTATTTTTATATGATATATTTTATATTTATGTTCTCTTAATAATTATATAATTTTTATAAAACACTTATCTTCGTGGTTTCCATTCTTTGTAAATATGACAACATTGATTGTGGAGGTGTGGATTACCGCCTCTTCAAAGCAATGTGACACATTCTCACATTAAATTGAATTTATTAAGGATAGGTTTGATTAAAAATATGTTACAAAGAATACATATATATTATATTCATGAAATTAATAAATATTTATAAATAAAATGTATAATTTTCATTAATACTCTTTTCACACACTAAATAAAGTGATGACATCATTCATGGATGTGTGGACTACCACCTCCTCGACATGATATGATTCCTTCCCCATCATCATAATCAAATATATAATTGTATAGGATTAAATAAAATAGTATTTATGATATAATCATGATTCTTTAAAGATAAAATGTTAGTTACCGATATTCTATAATGATCCTTGATAAATGGAAAGGTTAATCGTGCGTGCGTACAACATACCGTCTCCATGATTACAACGTTGGTTCATTTTCCACAACCGTAATTCATGATTGGTTTTAAAAGTATAATTTATTTATAAATATTATAATTAGGTCATTATTATTATTCTATATATGTTTATATAATGACTCAATTAACCATTGTTGACCTACAAATGTCACTTTTAACACATGAACCAAATATATTCAAAAAATAAAATGTAAAAACATCTATTTATGTAGTTGTATACAACATTGTAATAAGTGAAGTAAAATTATTTATAAACATGAATAATATTCTCATGAAATGAAATAATTAACAATATTTATTATTTATAAATATAAATACACACATGACAATTGAGACTCAAGGTATGGGATTTTTATCTCATTTATTTTTCGGTGAGGCACACAACATTTTCATCGAATACGTCATTTGTGTCTTGTATATTGTGATACTATATAATTTGATATAATGATTCATTATTATTTAATTTTATTATATTTGAAATTTGAATTAACCCATCCAAGGGATTTGAATTGAAAATTTTCAAGTGGTTAATGTTATATTTGAAGTATCACATTATTTTTCGATCATTATCGTTATCGTGAAAAAATCACTTTTATATAGTAATTTTAATTAGAAATTTAATTTATTTTAAAAAATATATAATTAGGTGATGGATTTTATTTTTTTTGAAAAATTATAAAATAATTACATATGAGTTTCACTTTCAAAATTAAATGATGTATATTGGAAAGGTTGATAAATTTGAATCCTTTATCAAAACAAATATTTGAAAAGGAACATTGGTTATTAATTATATTATTTTTTCATTGTATGAGTAATGATTCTAAAATAAAGTATATGGGTTGGGAACAATTTAATGAAAGACCCTAGATTAATCAGTAGTCTCATGAGATCAAATTATTAGATGAAAAACCCTACACATTTGTTTCAAAGTAGTTTTACATTTTCAAGAGGATAAATCTCGACACAAATTAGAAGAGTTACTACCCAAAAAAATTAAAGTATATTGAGGAATGATCTTGATATAAACATTCCTGAGGATATATCATCATATTGTATATGTACAACATTATGAATTCCATTATTATTATTATTCCATGAGATTAATATTTTAGATGGAATATCCATAGTCAACTTTAAGTTCATTTGATTTTTTTATATAGTATTATTCGAGAATTGTTTATTCTTTATATATTGATAATTTAATTATTGATTCATGATTCTTTCCTTTATAATTTACCTTTGATGATAATTTCATATCACATTTATTTTGTTTCTTATCCCCAAGGTATGAATTTGAATTATTGTAATGAGTTTCTTTGATGTTGAGCATCTTATTGGGCATTGTATTACATTTTTTAATTCCAATATAAAAGGGGTTCTATGTATGTAGTTTATTTTCCAAAATCTACTTAACTGATTGGTTCTTTGTGATTTTATTCCTCGAAATCATGTCAATGTAATAATTAAAAGAACCAGATTCAGGCTTCTAATGTTGGCGAGTTACAAGTTTAGTTATTGAGGTGGAATTTACGTTATATTTTTTGTCATCGTGAGTCACTGGAGTTCTTGGCCCCTTATATATGAGTGGTTCATAGTTTATTTATAGTTTTTAGTTGTTTCTGTTTAAATAATATTACATTCTTGTAATGGGGTTATTTATTTATTTATGTAATGGTGTGGATTTGAAGTTTATAATATTTTTTGGTGATTTTAAGGGTAATGCATCCCATTCATGTATGTTCTATATCATTAGTGCTAGTGTCAAAACCTTGGATTATTCAAGGTGGGATGTTGGGGGAATACCCATCTCTAATGTCAAAACAGGAGGGGTAATACTGATGGAATGTTGTAACAGCAAAAAATATTTTTTTAATAAATAAATATGTCTTTTTATTTTACTATTACATGAAAATTATTTTCTAACAGATAAATATATTTTTATTATTTATTTTCATTGAAAATTTTTATCATTATAAATATAAGTTGATATAAATAATTCAATATGAAAATATATTTTCTAATGAACTAATATATATTTATTAATTATTTAATAACAACATATCATTTTCCATTAAAAATATATTTTTATATATCCAAATAAAAAATTGATAATTTGTTAATACTAACTAAAATTTATTATATGAATCTGTGAGAGCATATAAATTCTATTTAAAAAACAAATTTTTTTTTGAAGTGACAAGAATTAAATTAACAGATAAAAAAATTAATTTATTCATAAACCCTAATTACAAATTCCACCAATGTCTATAATGGAGAATATTAACATAATTTAAAAGAATAATATTAAAAAATCATGCATGTTTTGATAATTTGGTTAATATATTAAAAAAAATTATTTCTTTTTTGATTCAATAATTATAATTATATTAGAGTTCAATTTAGTTTTTAAAAAAAATATCTAATTTTACTTTTCATTTTTTTAAATACTGAAAATAACTAGAATACCAAATTATAAAATCAAAATTATTATTTATATGACCAAATGTATCTCATAAATGAACATCAATCATACCCATTCTTTGTTTTTAGTGATTGAGATGAAGATAGAAACTCCAATCCCCTTCTTCCATTTGTTAACCCATTATAAACCCTTTAATCTACCCATTCAACTAGACCTCCTTTTAATGAATAGACAAGTCACACTTTGGAACCTCAATCCTTAGTATCTTATGTGTTTTTTCATTATCAAGGAGATTATACAGGTGATTGAATACAAATATTTAAAGTTAATAAAAATTATGATGATCATAAGAAACAGGTAGTGATATCATTGATTCCCACTTATTCTTACATAGATTCAATTGCTCCAACACCTTAGATATTTCTCTCACACCGAGTTCTCATTGATTCATTAATGAGTTTTTTATTCTAAAATAGTATCTTTCAGATTCAATCCATCAATAACGTAGTGAACACTATATTTTTGTTTTTATATTTTTGTTTTTTAGTTAGTGAAAATGTATGAAATTTTGTTTCTCTTTGGATTGTTTGATTCTTTAGTTCCACTTCTCCATTATTTTCTATAACATAAAACTAATGAACTAGTAATTGATTATTTAAATAGAATGTATTTTTTTAAAAATGACACTCACCAAAAGGTATTTGTAAACATTCTATTTTTTCATTATCTGTGTAGAGTTTACAAATAATGGAGTTCATTTGTAGAATCTTTGATTTTGTTCATTTAATTGTATAATTTAATGACATGGTTATTAGAAAAAATAAGAGTTACAATCATCTTCACATAAAATTAGTTTTTTATATCCTATAGGTTTTAATTTCTAAAAATGTTTAGTCAAAAAATTAATATAATTTCAAATAATAACTTATCGATTGGGTCCTCCACCTTACTTGTTTTTTTCATGGCATGATATGAAAAATATTTTCACAGAAATGGCTGGTCAAGTGGAATAAAAATATGATCTCAATACAATTACAATTTTTGATTAAAATGTTTAATCCAGATAATAGTGATTATTTGAATGATTAATTTATTATATGTTTTAATAATAATATGAATATATTTACAATAATTATAAATTATTTTGTATTTTTTTCACTACTATTTTTTATCACAATAATTTTATTTTATGTTATAAATAGATTTTAATTTTATACATCTAATAATATTTTTTTGTGTATTCTATAATTTTAAATTACTTTTTAGATTTATGGACTTCTATATTTGATCCATGAACGTACAATATAAATGATCAAATTCCTCTTTTATTCTAGAAACCACACATGATAATTAAATTTTCCAAAAAATAATACAATATGTGTATAGATTCACTATTCATATAATATATTTTATATTCTTTCATCAATGGAGTTCAATGAAAATATGAATATTTTTTGTGGTTTTTTATGGAAAAATTAATTATAGTTATAACTAAAATATTATATGGTTTTTAAATAATATTTTATTATATATATTTATTTAAAAATAATAATTTGTTATACAAATTTATTGAGGTTTTTTAAGAAATCTTTAATATTCATAGTGATCGGATTTCAAACAATGTTAATGATTTTAGCTTTTGTATGGGCTAATAATCAAGAAAATATATTTTTATCTATGTTTATTATTATTATTTTTGGGACTAACCCATATATATTGTTCCATGGAGTATAACACTACATTGAATTAATAAAAACTATAGTTTTAATATTATGTTTTCTTATTAATATTTCTTAACTAAATTTATTAAATCAACACTAATTTTGAACAGTTTTTTGTTTTTTGAAGATAAATATGACCTGTAAATTTTTTAGTAAACTTATAATATAGAAAATATAAATAGATACCTTCATTGAAATCTAAATCAAAAAATTTTGTGTACTAAAACCTAGATGCTTCCAACGATTATTATTATTAAATGTTTATGGTTTAGAATCATATTAAACACAAAACCTAAAATTAAAATTATCTCTTTATCTCATTTAACTAATTGAGCATATTATTTCATTGATTTATATAATTATTCCTATTATTAATAGCTACAACAACATTAATTTTCAACTAATAAATTCGATGAATAATAAAGATTTATATGAAATGTAAAAAAATATTCTATCATATAGTTCAAAAATGCATCTCTAGTATAAAATAATCCAATTTTTGAAGATAATAATCTAAAAAACATATGTAACATGGAAATAAATTATTTTTTGTTTCATAAAAAATTTCATTTCTCGATCTATGATTATATGGGGTTGAAGAGTCCTAATTTTAAAATAATGATTACTTATTCAAATGTATAATCATGTCTATATAATGTTTCAATGTGTATTGATATTATAAATCCAATTAATATCATGTTTATAATTATTTAACATTGCACTACTATAATTCTAATTAAAAATGTTTTTCATAACATGATTTGGATATACAATAATTTTATCTATATTCAAATACTTAATTAACATTTCTTTTATAGATAGTCTAGAATGGAGTTACCCATGGATAATAAAGCAACATTTTGTTTCATTCCAACTCTCACTTGGTGTTTTACATACTATAGTTTATGTAAATGTAATGTTTTTATAGATTTATTCAATACTATTTAGATAAAAAGTATTTTATTCTTCTATTTATTCCATTAAATCAATCTAGTAATATTTTTAATTGATTAATTTGATTAGTTCTAGTATTATTGATCTTTTTTCTAGGATGATATAAAACATGGTCTCCAAAATGATCTCATGGCTCTTCCTTTCTCATTACTTCATTTAGTGTTAAGATCTTGACTACATATTTCCCATTTTTAGAACACATGGATTTTAGAATATCCATATCATGTTCCAATTCCCAAACCCCCATCTTTAAAAAATCATTTTATTCAAAATAATTAATCTACCAAAAGTAAGGTTCATGTTATTTACCATAATATAACATTCAAATGGGGGTGTTTGAAAAGGTAATATTTATGTGACTATTTCGATTTATAATAATTATTGTCTCTAGTCACATGCATTTTTCAATGTTTAATCCCTCATAATGTACTAAACTAGTGAATTTATATTGTAGTATATATATTTTAAATATATATATATATATATAAAGTTTAATTTCTATTTGAATTTTTATACAGGTTTTATTCAAGTTCTCTTAATTGACAATGTAATATGTTAATAAAATTATTTTATAGCATTAATTTCATTAATTTTGATAAATAAAAGTGACAATAATATTATTTTATTATCATGATTTATACTTGAGTGTAAAAATATATATATTAGGTAAACATTAGGCTTCATGAATGCTTGATAAAATCTACTTGATTCCGTGCAAGAACTTTATGTTGTTTTATTTTATGATCTAATTCTGTGTATAGTGGTGAATCCAAGAAATGTGTTATTTCACAATTAATTTGGATAATGATAATAGGGTTATATTTATATAATAAATCTAAGGAAAACTACAAAATTTATTATGTAATTGTTTTGACCCAAGTTGTAGTCTATGTGGGTGGACAAAATGGTTAGTCAGATAAAAACTAATTACCAGATGTTATAGAGAATTTCACATCATTTTCGTTATTTTTGTTTCAAACTGATTCACACTATACTCCTTTAATGGAATGAGGTAGTCTTGAGGGTATTAGTTGGTTTGTCCTTTTTATGATATGATGGAAGACCCACAGTTGAATTGTCTTGGTAAGCGATTATAGGGGTTATGTGTTTATGTAATCAACCCATGTTAGGTATGATGTTCTCAGATTGTCTCAAATGGTCTTATTCAAAAATCTAGAAACACCCAATGACCCTCTTATCCATGATTCATGGACCTAATTTCCAAACTAAGGCACTGGTTGGATTGTTTGGCCAATGACCCATAAGGACACCATAGGTCGAGAGGATGGGAGGTGGGACTCATCACACCCTTTCGAGAGGAATGATTTCCAACTACAAGACTCTCTTATAAATTTAAGAATTGTTAATATGTTTGTGAATCCTTGGTTATTTCCCAAGAATGTGTGTATGGATTACTCCGGCATTACACAATCAATAATAAATAGACATGGTTCTGGAATCATGTGTCTGTGTCCAATATTCTCCAACAATGATGATATTCTTTAGTGAATAGATCAAGATTTTATTTTCCATTTATTGAGACAACATCATTTTAAGCCATATGATGAGGCACTCTAGATTTATCGTCTTCCATGGGAGATGAGAATATTTCCAATGTTGGGGTATGTCCCATAATATTGGTTTCTTACATATCCCCATGATTGGAATCAGATCCCACATAGTTCAGTGGCACATAGATAGACACATCATCTTTTAAAATCGTGTGAAAAGGATCCATCCATGCAGTTTATCACTATGCGGAAAAGTTTTCTAGGAAAAGGTGCATAGTCAATATTTTATGTGGGAATTATACTAAGGTGGCCCAAAGAACCTATATGTAATTTATTATTCTAAGTAAAGAGTGAATCGATGGGAAATATGGATTGGAAAACATTAGGGTGATATGTGTGTCAAATTTGGACCTTAGGGAGGCGTCCTACGTATCCAAGTTGGGTTGGAATCAAATACCTTATATTTTAGTTAGATGGGGACTATGTATCAAATCTTTCAGTAAAGGATGCATGATGTGGGAATACATCATCAGAGAAGGCCCTTATTTGAGTCAGAGTTTGGACTTATAGCACAAAGGATGCCATGATTAATTTGGGGTCATGATCATGGTTAACCCTTAAAAAGGATCCCCTCTGAGAACAAGACATAGACTTGCATCCTATGTATCCCAATTGTGGTGGGAATCAAAGGTCTTGTAGGTTCTTTCATATGGGAATTAAACCTTCTTGGAGGCCTATGATTTCTGGTTATATAGATTCCATGATCATCTCATGACTCTAATCCCATGTGGTTCATTCTCAGTGTGAGAAAAAAGAGGAGGTAGTGGATCAGAAGAGTGCACATCTCACATTATTTGATGGTAGATAGTACAGAAGCCCAAATGGAGAAAGAGATAGGGATTTTAATATACTCATCTCCTCTTTGTTTCATACCACGTATAATTAGATTATCATTTACAGGTACACCCTACGTAGAGGTTGAGAAGAGCACTGATGAAACCTCTTGCAACAAAATCTAAGGGATTACCTCCTTGGGATTTCCCTAAAATTGGTTCTGGGAAGGGGGGGAAATACTGCAACTTGTCAATGGGAAGTCAAAGCCTGATTTCTATCTAATATCACTAACCCTCATCAAGGGGAAATACCAGTGATTACCCTTGATCCCTGTAATGGGGAGGTACATGTTATCACCACAAGGTTTGACCCCAAGTTACTAGGGTAATATAAATATATGAACATTTCGAGGGTCTTCACCATTGTGGGGATTACCCAAATGACTCCATATACCATGGTTATGTAAAATGAAAAGGGTGTTTTGATGCGCCCAATGGTTTTATCATATGGGTCTGGTGGGATTTGAAGAGACTTTGGAAAAATGATGTTAGACTGGATCACAGAGGGACTATGGATGAGGCGATTCAAATAGAAGGAAATGATCAGAGACTGAGGGTGGACAACCCATAGGTACCACATTCCACATACCATTTTTTCATACAGTATGGTGTATACCTCAAATAGTAGGTCACTATGTGGGTGTAGAGGATGTCTGTGTACTATAGTGGTATGTGGACCTAGATTCGGTCTGCGTACTATAGTGTCACACGACCCTACTTTCCATCTTCATAGCATGGCACTATGCAGTTCAAGATTCCATCTGCGTAGTTGGATACAACACGGGGCATGGTTTCATCTGCTTAGTGATTTAAGATGAAAGTTGCTAGATTGAAGAAGGGAAATGGATCTCGCAGATCATCGGAAGTTCATCCAACACTAGGATATGTTTTGTGTTTCTCCAATTGGGTTTCTGGTCTGCTAATTAATATAATGTTTCCTAATTTTATAGCATGCAACAAACTATTCCTACAAGAAATTGTCAAACAATTTCCTTATTTTGGTACTTTCTTCTTAAATTCTTTCTAAACTAAGAAATCCATTATACTTAGGTCTCCAAGTCTCCTACTTTATCCCTCTATTACAATCCTTACCTTTGGCTCTATATGGTTCCTTTTATAGATTATTGGGGAAACTACATATATGGGTCACATCACAGCTTTTGAGAAAGCCTACAGGAAAATCCCCTAACCTATGGATGACTTGTTTGATAAGGGCCCATTGGGTTGCGGTTCATCGTGGAAAATATCACTACCTTAATTATGAGAATGTATTTGTCAAGTTCATAGGAAAAAATAAGTTTCTCCTCACCCTTGGACCATTTATTTCATGATGATAGTACACAGGGGAGATTTTATCTACCTCTATTATGCCAATGACACCACTCAAGGAGTCTGTATGCAGAGTTAAATATTTTAAATATGTTTCGCAACTGACATGGTCCATAGGATTCGATGTTGGAATCTTCATTATATGAATGAAATGTATTACTACTGCTTTGTGAATCTATGGATTGTGAAGATGAGCGGCGGTCAGTGAAGGACATTCGATTCATAGAACCTCTCCTTCCTATCCTATACTAGGATTCTCTGATGTTATTCTTCAAACCTTCCATCAAGTATGTATATATACATACACATTATTTTTTTCTTTATCCAATTCTCGGGAGTATTTACATTCCCTTTGAAAAATTTTCAGGACCCAAAAAATACATCCCATTAGAATGGATTCCAATCAGGATGAAAAGAAGGCAATTCCGATATAGAAAGTGGTCCTGATATGAAGTGGATATCGGTATAAAGATGGAGCCCTAAGTGTACCATGCCTATATATAGGGGCAGTGTGCCATTTTTCATTTACTTATTTTCTCTATGAACTCTTCACTCTTGATTATATATCTCTCATCTACATTCCCAAACCATCATCCTCATCTGCTACCTTCATCTACAAACTAATCCTTGCATCTTGCAATCTAAAAATACTTCACAGTTACCATTTTTTCATGAACTAAATTTGAATTTTGTGATTCAGGAATTCCAATAATTGAATGGTGAGTTATGATTTCTGGGTATCATAGTTCATTATACGAGTTTGTTATTCTATGAACTATTTAGTTCACTAGCCAAATCCTGACGGGCTTTCACCTCGCGGGTTTATGGGAACTGTTAGTTCCTGGTTGGTGCCTTCTGTGAACCATTTATATAATTCAGTATAGACACTAGTTTAGTTATATTTTAAAATTTCATTGTAATGACCTTTTTTATGTTCTTTTGATGAAGGTAAAATAATAAATCCTCCACAGGCTGCTGCCAATGCTAATATTGTTACTAGTGTTTCTTCCTCTCCCTTTTTAGTCACTAATCAAAGATGGAAGAATATGATTGACTATCTTAACAACAATGTACCTTTCATCCCATTACATCATTCCTTATTGAACATGGTTACTATGGGCCAGATGGAGTTTTTTATTTTAGAAAGGCTTCCCATTTATGGATCTAGACAACTATCTGATACAATGATTCTGAAACTACATTGGGCTGGCCAAAATACTACTTGGATATTTAATATCACCCTACATAAGGTCCTTATTTCATCGAAAGGATGATACATGTAGAATGATACTGATGATGGGTCCTTATGAAACTGTTCCCCTTGATCTCCGGAGGATTCACAACGAAAGCTAGATAGGATGGACCATTGCTACCATAACATTTCACAGAGGTCCATAAAACATGAGAAACATGGTAGTTTTACAAAAATCAGACCCTCAATCTGGACATTCGATTGGTTTAGATTGGGGGTGGCCTTTCTAGGTTTTTTAGTGATATGAATAATTCCTAGATTAATGGTAGGATATGGGGTTGTATGAGTCTGTCTGGGTATCCCAAACCTATAGTCATCGAACTAGTGCCCTCATTTCAAGTCTTCTTAGTAGATGGTGACCAGATAATAACTCCTTTCATATATTCCATGGGGGTTTGGTATCAGCCTTTGGGATATTTGGGTGATTTCTGGGATTTCTATCATCAGAGATATGTACGAAAAATATGTACCCCCTTCCCCCACCTGGGATTATGGGGAGAGGGATCCTCCTTTGGCCAAGAGACTTATCTCCCAAAAGAAAAACCTATCAAAGGATACCAATATTTTCCTGAAGCAATAAATCTCATTCTATGAATGGATTAATGAAATTGATAAGAGAAACATTCAAGATCCTGATGTGTGCATACCCAGGTCCTACCCAACCAAGGAAATATAAAAGGAAAATATATTCCAATTGGAATGACTTAGATGAAGGTCAATTCCACGAATGGGGTTGTGAACTTGTAACTGATGTTGATTTTTTGTTCTGATAAGCTGCCTTATTGGCTATGATTTTATGTGGCTAGATCCTACTAGTGCATGATTCTTGTGGTGTGGGAGTCACAACCAATTTCATGGTCTCTATGATGGATAGTATAAAATTCATTAACCTAGAAATTCCATGATTGGACAAAATGTACTACTTATTGGTCTGGTTAGCAAGGGGAGGCCACCTCATCCTATTATATAACCTTTTTAAATCATCTAGTGGTGGATAGGATCCCACATAGGGGGTATAAATTTATCAATCCCTTTCCAATTACACATGTTGTTCTTCAGTTGTATCTTTAAACAACAAGTGGGGTTATGTCGGTGGTAGGGGCCATGCAAGACAAGTTGAAAAAGTAAACTGAAATGAATGAATGATAATTGATGACATGAATCATCTATCATGA
The DNA here is from genome assembly GCA_963277665.1 of Viscum album. NCBI lineage: Eukaryota > Viridiplantae > Streptophyta > Magnoliopsida > Santalales > Viscaceae > Viscum > Viscum album. The sequence continues at coordinate 1,158,137,872 of OY728162.1, forward strand.
CCACCTTACTTATAACCCTTATGATTCCCCTACTGGTACCATAGTAAATGATAAATAAGAGGAATTTATTAATTGAGGCTACTTCATATCTTTAAGAGAGCGTATATTAGTTTCCCGCATTGATGGAGAACATATATATGAAGGATATGTCCCTTGTAGATTTGACCATCAGTTTAACTGTGTTGAGATTTTGTGTTCCCCTAGCCTCAACGAGGCATTCTGAGAAAAAAAACTCATGATAGACCAACATTTTTGTAAATTTTTTACATGATATGATACACAATGCAAGATTAAACGTCATGATCCTGAGGGTTCTGTACCCTTCCTCAAAAAATATTATGTTGATGGTTGGATAAAATCATATCTAGACAGCCAGCTGGTGGATCTAATTCCACTTGTTACGAACCCCAAAGCATATGGAGATTAGGGGAAACAAATGGAATAAAATAATCATTCTCTACTAGGGAAATATCTCCGGTAGTATCCCAGTTCTGAACCCTCAAGTAGCATTTTTAGGGCTTAGGGTGTGACCTCTCATGCTATCGATTCAGCTGGTGTTGCCACTGAGAACCAAACACTCATCCCTCCTAATTTTATCTTTCCATTGACCTAAAAGAAATGAGATACTTTAAGGAGTCACCAATCATTTTAGGCTCAATCCCATCATGATTTTTGGAAATTTCTCTAGGGGGATGAAGTTTCCTTTATTGGGACCAACTATGGGTCAGCGCCTACTAGTATCTCTTATGATGATGATTCCAGAAAGCTAGATCTTTACCTACGTAAGCTTCAGACCCCGTTCCATGCTCGAAATAGCCAGTGTAAATCTTCACACCGTGTGACAGCCATGATATGGCCCAAAATCAATATAGATGGTAACAATGATGCCTATATTGGCTAAAATGTTCATAATTTTTTAATTATGATTGGAGTTAGATAGTTTCTGCATCTTTTCTCAAAGCTTTACAAACGTCCATACCATGGGGGGTTAAAGTTTTTTTAATTCACCAAGTAAGTAGTTTCAGTTGGTGTAACCTTATAAACATTCTAATATTGACTCCCCATCATTAGCCATTCCCATCATGGCTGGATTTTCAAGGGCCTAGGATAACGTAAGGATAAATGTTTCTAATGAATACATTTGGGAGCTGATCCAAGGAGAACATTTTGATCTTCCTATTTTTCGATCTTCTATCTCTGTCTCATACATTTATGTTCATGAATTTCAAGATGAATTATCCATTTATCTATATTTTATGGAAAAGTGCATCCATTATTCCAAATATAGGATTCAATGGACTAATTATGTAGTGGATATGGTGATATTCATAGATTTGAATGACATAGAAGAATGGGTAATTTTAATAACCCCAACATTTACCTTCGTTTATTATATGTACCATAACTTCATTATTTAATCTTGTTGGAGTCAGTGGAGGTCTAAGAGAAAGTACCTCCTCCAGTGTACACCCCCATGGGTACTGTAGATGGGGAACATGCCCCTTTATATGTGGGGGTCATCATAAAAGGGTATACTGATGCCATCAAGAATATGGAGGATTTTATTGTGAATTATATTGGGGTGTTACCTCTCCCAGTTCCACTTGATACTCTCGTCAGGGATCCATCCCCATGGCATACCCCAAAACATCAACAAGAATCACAACCATCGATACACATTAAAATAGGGATATCATGTTATTACTATATCAATTTATCTGGTTTCCATAGTAAATACATTCATCTTGCTAACTAGTTATCACATGCATATTTTAACGGAAAACGAATAAGTAATCATGCAGCAATTGTCTAGATGTTTGCAAATCTTGTTGCATCTATGGTAGAGGATGTACCACTGAAATTTGATGCTGAACAAGGTAGAGATCCTTGGCCAACCTAGGATGTTTTGGGTATCCTTATCCTTTTCCAAGTTCCCATTTCGGATCAGACGACTTCATCCCCAATAGTGGGGGAAACATTATAGGTTGAATCCCCAATTGAGAATCTCAATCATGTTATTAGAGAGAAGGAAAAGATATCATTAATATCGATAGATGAGATTGGGGGTGAACCCCAATTACTAGAGGCTATCTGGGGAGTTCCCAGTCTTCAAGAGTTGACTTCCCCAAAATTGATAAACCCCACTCTTGTAGAGGGAGTGTCTATGGAAATAAAGGCCTCGATTAATTACTCAAATCACATTCATCAATAGGACACAACTATTAATAGGGAGCTATTACATGTCAAGGATGTTTGTAACTAACCATTGTTTATTTTTCTATATTGATTATCCTTATGAGCATAATTTTTGTAGGTGATCTTCATGAGGATGCAAATCAAGTCAAACATAGAGCTAATCTACAGGTTCTTTTAAATGACCCTGAATCTCAATTACATTTTTAAAATAATGCACTATATCAATAGGTTGGCAATGACACAATGGAGGTTGACGACATTGATTCTTTGGAAGGTAGAGCATATTTTTCCAGCCCTATTGTCAGTTTTTTCATACCCTTAGGAATCAAGAGTGTTCACTTGTCTCACACTTGATTTCAGGATCACAACCACCAGCACATGTGACTATGGTTGGTATCTAAACCGTTAATCTTTTTAAAACTACCAAAGTTATTGTTGCAGACGTTTCCAGACACATTGATGTTAGAGAATCAAAAACCCATCTGGTAATATACATCCTTGATTATGTTTTTTTGTTATGAAGAGAATCTGAAACCAACAAATAGGGCTTGGACATCCTTCATCCCAGCCATCAAAGTGCATGGAGAATCATTGGGAGGTTGATTTCCCAAACACCCCTGGTATAAATTATGGTGAATTTGCCCAGATTATCTCACCTATTTGAATTATTGGGGTATATAGGTTTTTCTTATCATGGAATTTATATCGTAGTGAAGGAGGTGTTCATGGATAGAGATGTTAATGGAGCACTCGAGCCCCTTTTTTCCACTTTGGAACCAATGGTTCATCTTTCCACTTTTAGACAAAAACATATAAATGAAGATGTCATGTAAGTTAGGGATTTTTCATGGATACATAGTGAACTCACAAAGCATAGGTCCTTTGGGGAGAATCCTGACCAGGATGTAGAGAAGGGGAGAAAAGAGCAGGAGTAAATTAAATAGGAAGGGGCACTCATTATGGCCACCATTGATGAGGTGAAACGACTAGTGGATGGGGGGAAAAATACTGGGATCCACATAGCAAAGTAGGTGGAGGTATTGAGGTTTGATGCAGTGTAAAAGACTACTAAATTTTTGAAGATCCACAAATCCAATGGAGAGTCAAACAAAATGTTGAAACATCTTTGTGAATATTCTGAAAACTCTTGTAATCGTCTTGCCCTGCTCTCATAGAGAGGCTCTAGGTTATGGATGTCGTTTTCATTTTCATTTAATGGAAGGAAAACATTTTTCTCTACAATTTTTCTCCTTCATCTCTTCATATGGTTCCAATCATTTAAAAGTGACCACATTTAAATATTAATTTCCAATGGTTGCGAATTTGAATTCAAATCAAGACTAACTAATTGAAATAATTATGTCGTGATCTAATTTATGACAAAGGCAAGGGCCTGAGTGAGTGTAGTTTGACAATTTCATGGGTTACATGGAAAACACTACAATATTTTCTTCATTCCCATTATAAACCAAATTATTGCCTAAGTCCATTACGATGTGGACATAGTGGGTATAAATTGAATTTATCTTAGTCCACCCATTGGATTTTTGGGACCTAATAAAATTTATTTCTTTTTTTTTGGTTGTTCAATATTTCTTCCTAAATCACATGTAGAATATTTTTATTGAGTTGGAACTCAACTGTTATATAGGGCTCCCTTTGAGGGTTTTCATTCTATTAAGTGTTGTATTCCTCTTTTATGGTAATTTTAAAGTCTTTCCAATGAGACTTTCATGACTGATATTTTAAGCCTAATAGATTTGACCATGATTTACAGGACAAGGGCCCCATTTTAGGACTCGTTAATCGATATTTTACCAATAGATTTCAGACACGGATATGGGATTTTAAATGATGATAATTTTGTGGTTCTTAGACATGAAACCTCATGCGGGGCATGGAATCCATTGGGTGTACAAAAGTATGGAATGCATCTCATGAGGAATAATTTTCCTTTATTTTACAAGCCGTTTTGTAGGCAACTTACGTAGAGACACTGTGTCATTGTTCACATAGTCAAAAAAATGTGTATGTGGGACACTGGACATCCATTTTTGATGTCCAAGTAGTTTTATGTAAATTTGGTCTTGTTTAGAGTTTGTATGACCATAATAGTTTTTCTTTTTCATGAAATGATTTCTGAATTTGATATGGTCATTTTAATTAATTTTAAATGATTATTCTACTCCCACATGAATTTGAATTATTTAATGTGGGGGATAAAACGTGGTGTGGTTTAATGTAATGCAACTAGGTAAATTGATACTCATGATTAAAAGTAAACTTACCCTGACCAATGAGAGAGTTAAATGACTTTCCCCTACCATAATAGTTTTCCCAGAGATGCTTTATAATTTTTAGGCATGGGAGGGGGAACTGATGTAAACTATAATTTAGGAGGTTTTCAAAACTAAAGAATGATTTGAGATCTAAATATCATAGGTGTTTGAAAGTAGGAAATGACTCTCCTAAGGATGAGTTTTATTATGGTTAATGGGTCTTTTTTTGTGAAACATATACAGAGCCACCAATGAATTGTGTTCGTAGACAAAAAATATTGTCTTCAGGAAATTGACCTTGCATATTTGATAACCATTGATGATTATGGGGATTCAAAAAAAATTCCAAAGAGAATGGGATGGGAAAAGGGGGTTTCATAAACCTGGAATGGGGTATTTTTAGCTGGAATCTCGTGTGAATGGGTAAATACGTTCTCTTCAATCAGGTGAGGGGCCCTCACATAGGTTTAACCCTTATGCATGAAAAGATGGGATGATTCTGTTACATGGATAGGCCTGAGATATTCAACTCAAGTGTCACTACATTTTCTTATGATGAAAGGAATAAATCCAAACATAGTTATTTTTAATGTTTTCTCATATGTGGATCTGATTCACATATATGGAAGGGTCATTTTTGTTTTTTGTATAAGAATTTCCAATAGTTTAGGTTTCATGTTGTACTTTACTATGCAGATTCATTTCATGCACAATATCACAAAAAGAAGAAATTATTTCGCATATTGAGACTTTTTAATGAACATTGAGTATCAGGTATCATGTAGTTTTAATATCATACAATTATAACATTGATATAGCAGCCCAAGTAACTAGACGTTAATAATTCCAAGGTACTATAACATTTCTAAGATGTAAATAATAATGAAATTTTATGCCATAGTTTCAATTGATTTCTAATTAGAAGAAATGATAAGGGGTTTAGAAGACATTACGTGTAACACCCCGAGATTTTATGAAAAATAATATTTTTTAATTTCATTAATGTCTTGTGTTGTACGCTGCACCAAAAGGAGCTTGCACAACACACATCCCTGACTTGCCTTACATTACACGCAGTCACGACCTTCCTCGATAGCGTGTGTAGTACGCAATATCGAGTTCCACTAAATGAGATATTATTATAATATCATTATGTACTAGCCGTTATGAATAGTAATACCCACTTTTTGAAATTTTATAAATTTTATCTTTCAAAATGGACTGCATTTTTGGATTCAGAATATCGAAATTAGCTTAGGGTAAAATTTTGGTACTTTTCAGATAACTTTCATATTCTGATGAATAGTGAAAATTACTAAATTTTAATTAAAAACAACTTTTTTAATCGAAATAATTAATAGTGATAAATTATTATTTTGAGTGGTTTTAAATTATATTTAGAATATATTTTTACAATTTAATACAATGTTGGTCATTGGATGTAATTTCACATTTAAACCAGACATAAACAAGTGTCAATCTTTTGATAGTTATTATCTCTTAAAAACACGCTATTTGTTTTGACGACGGGAGTTAATTTTTAAATTAGTTAATGTAACTGATATTTTTTGAATTTGGTAAAATAGACATCATTTTTGAATTCATAATTTCAAATATATCTTCGGCCTAATTTTTGGTTTTTTTCTGGAAACTTTCATTTTTTTGATGAATAGTGAAACCACTAAGTGGTAGTTAAAAAACGGAATTTTTCATAAAACTTAATTTTACTGCTTCTGTGAGTGGAATTTTGAAAATACGAGAGACACGATTAATATCAAGGACTAAAATGTGGTTCAATGAGATGAAAATAATTTTTGTTGAATAGTAACATTTTACTTTTATTTACCACGGTTAAAAGTAAATAGGGTAATTAAGGGTAAAAATGATATTATTATTACCCTAACACATGTCCTAATTCTATTGGAAAAGTGTAATTCGACCAAAAAAACCTTAGGAATAAAATATGACCATTTAGGCCCACTTGGATTAGATTAGGACATTTATTATAAATTTATTTAAAGAAGGGTTAAAATAGTTATAATCAAAGTTTAATAAGTAAATCATTTTTAATATAGGGTTATAGAAATGATAAATTCGACTATAAATATTCATTAGAAAGCTAAAAAGATTTCATACATAATGGTATTTTATTTTTAATTTGTAGACTTTAAATAATTTAATTTATTTATGACACAATGATGATGCAGTGATTATATTATTAATGAAATATTGACATAATTGATGTTATAAATACCCAAATAAATGTAATTTGGGACTTTTTATGAATTCCAATAATATTAAATGTTAACATGACATGTGTTTATTGATTTAATTAACTTTTTAGGACTAATATTTCTGTTATAATTTTCACAAAAATCAATTACCAAATAGTGTCAAAATTGACATAAAATAGTTTTTAAAACAAATATTATATTATTAATTGTTATTTTATTCGTAAAAATCTAAGGTTCGGCCCAATGACTTATATAAGGTTATATATATTAATAATATACAACTTGGGGTTCGTTTGGCTTGTTATTGTATGTTTATTAACATTATAGTGTAAGAAAACAAGAAGACACGGTAAAAGTAAAATTATTTAACTTCAGGTTAAATCTAAATGATAAGGTTAAAATAGAAACTTAAACTTGTATAAATTCTATTTTATGAGAGTATTTCGACCCATCCCCACCTTAGCTTCAAAATAAATCAATTTTGAGCTATTAATAACCGAATATGACTTTATAAAAAAATAATATGTTTAGTTTTACCAACGGTGCCCCTCTCCTCCCTTATAAAAGGGCACCTCCTCCCTCTCTTCCTCACACCACATTGAGCCTTCAAGCTCAGACAACCCCTGAAAAATTATCTTCTACACTTCCCTAGAAACATCCTATAGGTCTTGGTGTTCTTCAAAGACCAATTTTATTACCGAAAGTGGAGGTCTAAAAAAGGCGCTTCAAAGAAGATGTAATGTCCGTTACCGATTCTTTCAACTTTATTTCTTATTCTACATCTTCTTCTTTAGTTGTTTAATTATGAAGTAATAACATTAGTATCACTCATATAAGGATATGTTATTATATGTATGAAACAACCTTATTTCACCATCTATCCATCCTATAGAAAATGAATTCACCGCGCGTGCGTACGTACGGAATACCGTCTCCACGCTGTGGTGTAATCTGCTTTTCCAACACCACCTTACTTGGATGGGTATAATGGTGTAAAGAATAACTATAAATAGTTATTATAACATAATAATTATTATGATATATTGTATCATCCTATCCAATTCAATTCAATAATTATGGGAACGATATCATCGCTCGTGCGTACATACGGACAACCGTCTCCACGACGCGATGAGATTCATTCTCCATGTTAACCATTTAAGAATGATTATAAAGTATATATAAGCAATAATAATGGAAATTATGACATTATAAATCTACTGGATTTATATACTTATGTCATCTACTTAATTCCATTCAACTCAATAAGGAAACGAAAATAGCGTTCATGCGTACGTACAGCCTACCGTCTCTATGAACGGTGTATTTCATTCCATTTATCAATCTATTATATATATGTATATTATGAATATATATTATATATAAATCATGTTTTATATTCTGGAATTAAGTAATCATGATCTAAGTAATCATATGAATAGTTATAAGTCAAAACAAGGACGACAAATGAAATGATTTAACCCAAAACGCTCCTTTAACATGGAACTTAGAAAAGAACGGGTAATATAAAGTCATAAGTGAACCATATATGATATCATAACAACGAATATGATTCTGTAATAATTCAATGACATTATTTAAATCATTATACAGGAGGTTCGGAAATGTACGAAGCATATCAGACCTAAGGTAAGGGATAATTTTGCAAATCTCATTTTTATCTGAGATTGCTTATTCGTAAGTATTTACTGGGGTAATTGTTATCATCAATGTCCATGTTTTATAAAAGTGTTTTCATGACTTATTAATGTCCTTTTCTACCCATTTTGACTTTTACCCCATGGTATGGAAGGAATCTTTCTTTTGTTTACCCAACGAGGTACTTTTTTGACTTTTCCGGCAAAAGTACGAGAAGGATGTTTTTTTAACTTATACTGCACGAACAGATTTTTACGGTTTTATAAAGCCTTATTTTCCTGAATCTTCCTCCAAAATATTTCATGACTATATTCAAAAAAATCCTTTTATTTTAAAATTGCATGACATTTTGTGAAAAGAGAATGATTTTGAAGAAGAAAGGATATTTTCCTCATGAATTCATTTCAAGTGTTTTATCAAAACCATTTTCCATCTAAGATGACATTATTACATATGTGTATTTTCAAGTATAAGGTATCTATGATTTAAATGGTTTCACTTTTTTATTATTAATTGATATCCATTTCTTTTATAAGGATAATGTGATGATGGGATGATGTTTGTGAAACCCATTTAATTTATTGGGTTATTATGAATTCTTGTAAGTTTATTTTGTGGCACAAGTAAGAATGATTTCATTATGAGATTGGTGGGACCTATATCTCCCTAAAATAAATTGGGTAAAGATTTATATCTCATGAGATAGACATGGCTAGAACGGTAAGTTAATCCGGTTCAGTATTACAGGACTGGAACGAGGAGTGAACTCGATTCAGAAAGGGACTTTGTCCACTAAGATGGTTTTGGCAGCAATGCCTTGGCTACTATGGAAATCATATCATGTGCTTAATGGTTGCCACAATTACATGTTTTATTCCCATTCTATTTCATCATTCTTAATGTTTTTTTTGATATATGCCATATGTACTTCCATGTTTTATGTCATTGCTCAAGATTTTTATGTTTAAACATTATGTTCATGTTTTTAAGTTCAAATGTATATGGTATGTTTTATTTTATCCATTATTACCCTTACTGAGCATTTGAGCTCACCATTTTTATGTTTTATTTTCCCCCAGATATAAAGAAAGGTTTTAGGTAAGAAAAAAAAGGGGAAGATCTTTATGGTAGATGTTGAAGATCTTTCACCACGATTAGAAGATTACGTTCCAAGTTTCCAAAGACACTAAACTATTACGGTCCTTGTGTGTCTGTTTTTGTTATGTATTAAGTATTCCGCAAAAGTAAGGTAATGTTCATGTACTTCATGATTCGGGTCTCTACATTTGGTATCAGAGGAAAGGTTTAGTCAACCTTTGGAAACTAGGATTTGAAAACATTAGTGAGATCGCTAGAGATATTTCTAAGGTATGTCTAGGGATATCCCTAAGGATGAGTATACGTATAGGACATAGTCCTAGAACTATGGTAACGATCATAGAATTTAACCTAACATGTTAGATATTGAGGGTACTTCCCCTTTACTATGTTGTTTTCCCTAGCATGATTTTTTCCTCTCACACTATTCTTTTTGGGTTTTAGAAAATGGCTGGAAACAGGAAGATTCATGTTAATGGAGGATATGATGGACAAGGGAATGATATTCTTCATGAGAAACCAAATGAAATGGGATTTGGAAGTCCAAACATCGCTATTATTCCTAATCAGCAATCTCATAATATGATCAATAATCTCAACTTTGGTAAGTTCCCTGACTCATATAATAAGAGAAAGATGGAGTTTCATGATGGTCATAGTGGAAAAAAAGTTCAATTTGCCTCATGTAAATCATGTGGGAAGAGGCATCAGGGAGATTGTATCAAGGGAACTAGAAGATGCTTTGGGTGTGGAAAATAGGACACAAAGCCAGTAAGTTCAATGGAAAAGGTTCAGTTAACACCATGGATGAGGATAATGGTATTTCTATAACATCAACAATGGTTAAATGTTTTAAATGTGGAATGTACAGGCATTATGAAAACCAATTCCTTAAGGGAAAGTCTCATGAAGAGAATCAGTATGGTCGTATGGGTAGTATTTATATTGATGATGATGAAGAGACTACAAATGTTATGTGAGATGAAAGAATTGTTGAAGCTTGGTCAATGGTTTAAGAAGGTAGTGGAATGATTACATGTTTATCAAGTGTAATGTTGTATAAGTAATATCATGGTACTATGGAATAAAGAGACATCTAAGGATTGTTACACTGTTGTCTTTCCTTGAGTTTTGAAATTGTATGATTAATGGTACCAGTGTCCATAAAAGGTTATTCAGATATTTTTGGAATGTAGATGATATGCGCATAATGAAGGGATATGGAGAAAATTAAATGTTTGATATTATTCATGAGCTCATGACTAATATAAGGAGAAGGTTATATCATGGTGTGAGTATATAGAATTTTTGGATTTTGGTATGTGGAAAGAGTTAACTTTTGACAGAATTCATGTTTTCACTAAGGTTTAATGGGTATTCATTTTATTCAAGAGAATACATGATTAAGGTATTCACATGATTGTAATGTGACCAACAAGATATATGGGGGATAAATGATGGTATTCACATTCGTGGTTGATGACATTTCAAGTAATCGTTTTCTTTATACTATGAGCTTGGACAGAAGTATTTTAGATAAGCATAAAGATTGGAATGGATTATGTTGGACATAAGTTAGTATTATTTAAGGATAAAACTATTTTTTGATATTATTAATGGGATGTTATAATAATGTAGTTTTAGAAAAAGGACAACCTGCAGGATGGGCGACAGCCCATCGCGTCAGACAAGGCTGTGGGAATCGAACCCACAACCGAAGTGCGACGGGCCTTTATCGCCTACCACTGGCCTACAGGAAGTCCCTGTTTCGTAGAAACTTGTTTTATTATATTAAGCAGTATGATATATGAAATATAAGTTCATTTTAGGAACCATATATGAATAATCTCACTATAGATGGACTTATGTATTTTTTTGATAACTTTTCTAACCTTTTGAGACAGATGGAATGGCCCATCATTCTATCACATGATCTGCTAACACTTCACGAATGAAAAATTCAACTTCATTTCTTTATGAGATGAAGTGGAAATTGTCCAAAGAACGTCCAACGGTGAGACTGTACCAAAATCATGAAAGTATTTCTTCTAATTCCAATTTCATCAACTTTAGGGAAATGATCTTGAAAACCATAAATGTTGTCCTACTGCTCTTATATCTGATGAATCAGATGGTACCTTAGATCGCCACAAATTTATGGCTTTGTGATTGTTGTATTTTTCATAGCCATGTTCTCTACCACTCTCTGTCAGAACTTGATGGTTAGATTTTTCTTCCATATCCATATTTTCACCTATGTTCTCCTACGTGGAAACCCAGTGATGAGTTAATTTGGGTAACCATTACGTTTCATACTTTAGTTTTTAAAGCCAAATTTTGGTAATCCTTTTTACGATCTGGGTTTCTATTAAAGAAACTTTCGAGTAGTAAACCATTTATAACCCCGACGAATTTCGAGGGCGAAATTCATTTTAAGGGGGTAGAATGTAACACCCCGAGATTTTATGAAAAATATTCTTTTTAATTTCATTAATGTCTTATGTTGTACGCTACACCAAAATGAGCTTGCATAACACGCATCCCTGACTTTCCTTACATTACACGCAATCACGACCTTTCTCGATAGCGTGTGTAGTACACAATACCGAGTTCCACTAAACGAGATATTTTTATAATATTATTATGAACTAGCGGTTATGAATAGTAATACCCACTTTTTAAAATTTTATAAATTTTATCTTTCAAAATGGACTTCATTTTTTGATTCAGAATATCAAAATTAGCTTAGGGTGAAATTTTGGTACTTTTCGGATAACTTTTATATTCTGATGAATAGTGAAAATTAATAAATTTTTATTAAAAACAACTTTTTTAATCGAAATAATTAATTGTGATAAATTATTAATTTGAGTGGGTTTAAAGTATATTTAGAATATATTTTTACAATTTAATACAATTTTGGTCATTGGATGTAATTTCACATTTAAACCAGACATAAACAAGTGTCAATCATTTGATAGTTATTATCTCTAAAAAACACTCTATTTGTTTTGACGATGGGAATTAATTTTTTATATTAGTTAAATGTAACTGATATTTTTTGAATTTGGTAAAATAGACATCATTTTTGAATTCTTAAAATCAAATATAGCTTAGGCCTAATTTTTGGTATTTTTCTGGAAACTTTCCTTTTTTGATTAATAGTGAAACCACTAAGTGGTAGTTAAAAATGGAATTTTTCATAAAACATAATTTTACCGCTTCTATGAGTGGAATTTCTAAAATCCTAGAGACACGGTTAATGTCGAGGACTGAAATGTGGTTCAATGAGATGAACATAATTTTTGGTGAATAGTAACTTTTTACTTTTATTTACCACGGTTAAAAGTAAATAGGGTAATTAAGGGTAAAAATGATATTATTATTACCCTAACACATGTCCTAATTCTATTGAATAAATTTAATTCGACCAAAAACAATCTTAGGAATAAAATATGACCATTTAGGCCCACATGGATTAGATTAGGACGTTTATTATTAATTTATTTAAAGAAGGGTTAAAATAGTTAAAATCAAAGTTTAATAAGTAAATCATTTTTAATAATGGGTTATACAAAAGATAAATTCGACTATAAATATTCATTAGAAATATAAAAAGATTTTCTACATAATGGTATTTTATTTGTAATTTTCAGACTTTAAATACTTTAATTTATTTATGACACAACGATGATGCAGTAATTATATTATTAATGAAATATTGAAATAATTGATGTTATAAATACCCAAATATATGTAATTTGAGACTTTTTATGAATTACAATAATTTTTTATGTTAATATGACATGTTTTTATTGATTTAATAAACTTTTTTTGAACTAATATTTCTGTTATAATTTTCACAGAAATCAATTACCAAATAGTGTCAAAATTGACATAAAATAGTTTTTCAAACAAATATTATATTATTAATTGTTATTTTATTCCTAAAAGTCTAAGGATCGGCCAAATGACTTATCTAAGGTTATATAGATTAATAATAAACAAAATTTGGTTCTTTTGGCTTTTTATAGTAAGTTTATTAACAATATAGTGTAAGAAAACAAGAAGACACGGTAAAAGTAAAATTATTTAATGTAAGGTTAAATCTAAATGATAAGATTAAAATAGAAACCTAAACTTGTCTAAATTCTATTGGATGAGAGTATTTCTACCCATACCCACCTTAGCTTCGAAATAAATCAATTTGGAGATATTAAAAACCGAATATGATGTTATAATAAAATAATATGTTTAGTTTTTCCAAAGGTGCCCCTCTCCTCCCTTATAAAAGGGCACCTCCTCCCTCTCTTCCTCACACCACTTTGAGCCTTCAAGATCGGCCAACCCCTGCCATATTCTCTTCTCCACTTCCCTAGAAACATCTTAGAGGTCCTGGTATTCATCCAATACCAATTTTAGTGCCCTAAGTGGAGGTCTCAAAGAGGCGCTTCAAAGAAGAGGTAATGTTCGTTACCGATTCTTTCAACTTTATTTCTTATTCTAATTCATCTTCTTTAGTTGTTTCAATATTAAGTAATAACATCAGTATAAATAACATACTGATATGTTATTATAAGTATGAAACAACCCTATTTCACCATCTATCCATCCTACGGAAAACGAAATCACCGTGCGTGCGTACGTACGGAATACCGTCTCCACGCCGTTGTGTAATCTGTTTTTCCAACACCACCTTACTTGGATGGGTATAATGGTGTAAAGAATAACTATACATAGTTATTATAACATCATACTTATTATGATATATTGTATCATCCTATCCAATTCAATTCAATAATTATGGGAACGATATCATCGCTCGTGCGTACGTACGGCCTACCGTCTCCACGACGCGATGAGATTCACTTCTCTTATTATGAAATGATATCCATTTCTTTTATATGGATTATGTAATGATGGGATGATGTTTATGAAACCCATTTTATTTATTGGGTTATTATGAATGATGTATATTTATTTTGTGGCACAAGTAAGAATGATTTCATTATGAGATGGGTGGGACCTATATCTACCTCCAATGCATTGGGTAAAGATTTATATCTCATGAGATAGACATGGCTGGAATGGTAAGTTAATCTGGTTCAGTATTACAGGATTGGAACGAGGAGTGAACTCGATTCAGAAAGGGACTTTGTCCACTAAGATGGTCTTGGCAGCAATTCCTTGGCTACTATGGAAATCATATCATGTGCTTAATGGTTTCCACAATTACATGTTTTATTCCCATGCTATTTTATCATTATTAATGTTTCTTTATGATCTATGCCATATGTACTTCCATGTTTTACGTCATTGCACAAGCTTTTGATGTTTGAACATTATGTTCATTTTTTTAAGTTCAAATGTATATGGTATGTTTTATTTTATCCATGATTACCCTTACTGAGCATTTGAGCTCACCATTTTTATGTTTTCTTTTCCCAAGGATATAAAGAAAGGTTTTAGGTAAGAAAAAAAAGGGGAAGATATTTATGGGAGATGTTGAAGATCTTTCACCACGATTAGAAGATTATGTTCCAAGTTTCCAAAGACACTAAACTATTACGGTCCTTGTGTGTCTATTTTTGTTATGTATTATGTATTCCGCAAAAGTAATGTAATGTTCATGTACTTCAAGCTTTGAGTCTCTATATTACGCATACTGAAGTGGGAAAATCTTCTCAAGATGATGCATTTTCCTTTGGTTGGTGGACCATTTTTGTGGAAAAAATATGCAGGACTACTGGGGAATTTCATGCATATTCAAACAAAGGTGTCTGAATGACATTAACCATAAATATCTAATAGCTAGGGATGATTTCGATGACTCGAAATTACTTAAATGCGAAGTTTGGGGAATAGATCGTATGTATCTGGATATGCTAGAGACATTCAATATATGATTATCCATGGAGTTAAGAATTCCACTTGATAGATACAACTCCTATGTTGGGTGGGGAATTTCAAATCTTCTAGTGGAGATGTACTCGGGTTTGATGATTTAGGAATCCAGGAATTAGGCTCCCTACATAGTACTGATCCACACAAAAGGGAGGGACAGTTTAGCTATATTTGGGTTGTCTTGCTGTTTAATATCATATATTTAGGACTTTGGACTCTCTATCTTGGGGAAAAGAACCATATCATTCACTTTAAGGTCATAAAACTTGGGAAAGCCGCTAAGGATTGATTTTCCATGGATCCCTAAGAGATACACTTCCATGATTTTTAATATCACATATGGCGTGCCTAGTGTTAGAAACAAGGGGTGGAAAGGGTTTCAATTATCCCACTAGGGACAGTGTGATCAAAGAAAGGATCATTCTAAACTCATGGTGATATCGTGCAGTTTATCATCATGCATCAATGAAGTTTCATCATACAATTTAATTTCATATGATTAGAATCATTTCTGAAAATTTTATCATCATGTGGAAATGATGTAGGTGAATAGATGTGAAAGGGGAACATGTGATTATTCTTGAGATAGTCCTACAAATATGGCCTATTTCAAACCCCTCTGCTTTGACCTAGTCTACATGTAGAAGGGACACATTTGTTTTGTTCACGTTCCATAGTCATATTTGGGTCATAGGATCCAAGTATCGCTATGTATCCCATGGGGCTATAAGAATAATACCACATGTACTTCCTCATAGAATGTATTCTACATAAGTATGTCCCATACATAGGAAGAGGGAATTTGTTTCAGGGTGACTAGGCCGGGATAATATTCTAGGAATCTCAACATATCCTAAGAGGGTAGGAATGAAGTTGAAAATAGTTATAAAAAATGGAATGGTAAGTTACCAATGCTGGAGGAAATGTCCTCTCAGGTTAGAACATTTTTTATTAAAGAACATTGCAAGAACTATTTAACATATTTTTGGGGGCAGTAAATTTCAATGAATGGCCAGGAATATCTATGGGCTAATCAGGCAGGGATATTCTATATTTCTTAGAACCTGAGGGGGGAAAGAAAGTTTAAACCATGATACAAGGGAACCATTGATTAAGAAGAATTATATGTGGATTAGGGGCCATTAGGCATCAATAGGTTGGAAAATTCTCCCTGGAGGAAGAATTTTCCTTTCATTAATAGACCTTTTTATAGTTGACTTATGGAGAACCACTAAGGAATTCTGTTCATAGTCAAACAAATGCTTCCACTGGACACTGATATTTTATTTTTGATGGTCATGGATGTTTGTGGGGATCCAAAAATTACCTGAGTTATAAAGTTTGATGGAAGAAATGGGAATGTCAGTGTACACAGTGAATATCCAGACCATGATTAGTCATGAATCAAGGGATCCCATACATGGATTAGACTTATATATGAAGGGAGCATGATCCTTTGGAAAACCCTTGACGTGGGAATTATGATTTGGAATCTCTTTCTTAAAATTGCATTTTTTTATAGGAGATGGGGACATTTGTATTTTCTCATTTTGTCTGGATGGGAAAATATTTGAATATCATGGAATTACTACGTATCACATTATACTGAGAATCAATCCACACATAATTCCTGAGGTGACATGACTTTTAATGTCATGGGGTAAGGACTCCAGTCATGTAGTTTAACCTCTTGCGGTATGGACTCAAACCATTCAGTTTTATATCTTGTAGTAAGAATTAGGGCCATGCAGTTTTACATCTTGCATTAAGGACATGGACCATTCAGATTTACGTCGTGCAGTAAGGACTTGGGCTATACAATTTTATGCCTTGTGGTAAGGACTTGGTCTATGCATTTTTACATCTTGTAGTAAGGACATGGTCCATGTAGGTTTATGTCTTGCGGTAAGTAATTGGGCCATTCAACAACGATGAACCTCTATTGAAAATCCTATGCCCATGTGAGAGTCACTCAGTAAGAAATAAGGGATGATAATGGATTATTATTCCACACATGGGGGAATTGCGAAGAACATGGGAATTTTTTCCTTGAATATTTTTACCTAACGAGGGAAAATTTTGAAGAACTGGTCTCTGATTTCATACCTTGTATGTATTGGAATCAATTTGGATGATTTTATATGGATTACCCTATACTAGTTGAACCAGTATGCCGGGAAATTTAATTTTTATCTTGTCACTACAAGGACCATGTTTGTGGAATTTAGGCATCAAAAAATATCTTGTGGTGATAATAATCAAGACACACATAGTTCTAAAATATATGTTCTCCATTCTAGTTTGATCATTGCATAGAGAGGGGCCATATCTTTCTTTAGGTAGCGGCTAGTCTAGGTTATAAGATCTGGGTGTCTGTACATATCAAGAAATGGCAGTAATCAAGCCACACGTAGTTCTAGATCTCTGTGTACAAATCGATCCCACGTAGGGGGATATTTTACCATTTTTTTATGATCCCATAGTGTACCATTACCCTTTTTTGAAGGGGAATCCTCTATCACCATTCCAAATTTTATGTGAGCTATGTTCAGTATGAGAAATGAGTAATATAATGGGTTCCCTCTTGCAATACATAGACAGGTGGAGGCACTATGGAGATATTGGGTAACATTTAATGGTTGGAACAAGAACAAGGATCAAGGAATCTGTATGTATCCCATTGGAATATGGGAATAAAGTTATTTGTAGTTTTGTGAAGAGACCTCATAGTGTAGGTCTAGTTCATACACAAAGAGGGGGATCATATTTCTTTGGCGGTGGATGGTGTCGGTCCCTGTGATAGGTGTCACTACGTATCCTATATAAATAGGAATCCAGGCACAAATTGTTATTGAAGAAACTCCCTACATGGGTTTGGTCTGTTTTAATGGGGAAATGGGTTTTTTGTTCCATGGTGGGTGGATAGGCTAGGATATGTGATCCAAGTGTCACTACATAACCTATAGGGGAAGGAATCAAGATGAATGCAGTTCTAAGAAAGGGACCCCATGGGTATATGGCACTGACATGGGACACTTACATAGAAACTGGTGTAATTTAAACATTCTTTGACACAAATATGACTTCAGTGTGATGAATCATTGTTTAGAATAGAATAGACCCCATACGGTTTAACATCTTTTTTTTTGTGAAGATATATTCCATGAAGTTTAATGTCATGAGGTCAGGACACTTCATCGTACATTTTAACATCATGTGATCGTGATGAATGTGTTGAGGGGTTTGACATAATGAAACAAGGATATACATGATTTAGTGTAGTTTTTTGTTGTGGAGCTAAGACAAAGATCATATAATTATACAAAGTACTTATTTTAGAACCCCGTATTGTTCAGAGCTATGGTGAGTTGTCAATCCATTTAAATTAATCCATATGCTCCATTATAGTAAACCATATGTATGATATATGGTCCTTCAGATTTTGGGTTAAATTTTGGGGGTTTCATTCTTTTTATCATGGGAGTTATAAGGAAAAACACCATTTCTCCATCAAGGAACAACCAGATGCAAACCTTTTTGTTGAAGGCCTTTGCAATCTGGTTTTGGTAGATTTCCATATGGTGTATAGTGTACAATCTTTTTCCTCCAATTTATCCAACTCATAGAGTTGTTTTGAGATTTTTCATCTATGGATAGTTAATTGGATATGGAAATATAGAGTGATGGTAGGTGAACTCAAATGTGTATAACCACCTCTGTCTTGTATTCTAATGAGTATGAGGTTTCTTGAGTGGTACATTGATTCATTGTCTAGTATCCCATAGAGCTTGGAGAAGCTTACCCAACCATGAATTCATGTCCTTGTCTACCATCTTATGTATTATATTGGATAGGGTCTTGTTTATGAACTCTATCTTCTAATTTACTTCTACTTATTAATGACATGAGCAGTTGTCCTTGATTCCATACACCTAATTTAGCTTATCCAATTCAATAGAGAAGAAATTCATGCCATTATCCATTAGTATTCTATGGGGGGGAAATATGGTGAAGATGTTATCCTTCAAAAATCTAACAATGCTTCTTACCCCATCTTCTTTAAGGGTTAAAAACTATGCCCAATTTGAAAGGAAGTCAGTTGCTATGAGAATAAAATGGAAATGTTTGGCCATATTTGGAGGATACAGTCCCATGATGTACATTCCCCATATAGAAAATGTCATGTAGTACATGGCTATGTGAATTACCTCCGAGGTTTGGTGGAAGAAATTGGCATGAACATGGTAGGTATGTAATTTCATACTGAATTCAACACTATCCTATGTCATAGTGGGCCAATAGAATCCAAGCCTCTTAATTTGATGAGAGATCTTGGGTTCCTACTTGTGTGCTCCACAAGTTTCATCATGTACTTATTTTTTGATAGAACCGGTCTCTTCCCCATAGATGAACCTAAGAAGGATCCCATCAAGAACACACTTATAATGGTCATTTTGTTGGTTTTTGGCATCATACATCATGTAATAGATTACCATATTTGGATTTTCCCCCTTGCTTTCCTATTTGATCGGAGTTATCCTTATAGGAGGAAATTTTCAATTGGAGTCATCCAGCTGGTAGTATGACTCTAAGGTCTAGTGACCGAAATAATCTCATTTATTTCTTCTGTCATGGTATGAATGAATGGTAGGACCATCCGATGATGGGAAATGTTGATAATTCATTGGCCTTGATCTAGATCGGACAAAATTGTAGTTTCATTTTATAATGCATTGACATGAACATTTTCTTACCAAGGAACATAAGTCAATTTTGGATCTTATTTGAATTATACCACCAGTTCTTGAAAATGGTTCATCAAAGGGATAAACATATATTTCTAGATTGTATATTCAACATTTACTTTCATGATGATGAGTTCTGAATATCCTTTAATTTTTAGGTGCACATATTTTACTTGAAGTGTCAGCTGCATTACTACAATAACGGCCTAGTATTTCAATTCATTGTTTGTACACCCCAATTATAGTTGGAAGTAATAGGGTAGGACTTCCTTTTCTAGGGATATAACTATGTATCCCATCACCACATTTTTATGTCCTAGGTTTTCCGCCCTTCTTCCTGTTGGGATTCTCGAGGCATTATCGATGTGCATTTCCCACATATGGGATTCCTCTTGAACTGAGAACACTTATTCATATGGTAGTTCAACATCGAATGGGGTTACCTCTATTTAGGTATCCTCTTCTAGGAAATCCTCTAATTTATGGATTTTAACAACATTTTGTGGTATGCACATTATATCGAGCCACTATAGAATGACCACCCCACCATAATAGGCATCCAATCAACATTGGATGACTAAGAATGTACATGATAGGGTTTATACGTGATACCAAATGGACTCTATGGTTCTTCTTTTAATGCCTAAACTTCTGGACATCAAAGATCAAAGCCAAGAATCTCTTCCTGATGTTTCAATAATGAGTCTCGACATCAATCAAAAATTGGATGAGATAATCAATACTATTCTGACTATAGGCATCATTCTTTTATGCCCAGATGGTTCGTAGAGATTTCTCTAAGGTGGTCACATATATAATGAGTATCCATCCTTTGACATGTGGAATTTGCACTGATGGGATTCAGATATATCTATTTAGATTTTCAAATACCTCATAACAATCATTATTCCATTGATATTATAACCCTTTTTTCATCAACTTGGTGAAGGGAAAAAATTCTTGTGAGGATGGATTTGAATCACAAAATATAGGCTACGTTTCCTTAGAGTCATATCAACTCAGTGAGGTTTTGATGAGGTGACATGCCAAGGATATCCTCTCTCTTATTGGGAAAAACTTAGATGTAATTATGGTGTATAATGATGATGAGGAATTTCCCTAAGGTAATTACGAAATCACATTTGAGGGGGTTCATTTTTAGAATGTTCTGTCATATTTTTTTGAAGACTATTTATATATCTGATATGTTGTCTGAATGCTATCACGACATAACCACAAAATCATCCACATAGTATTCTATGAACATTCTTAGAGATGTTGTGAAGATGTGGGGCATGGAATGTTGATAAGTGGAATTGAAATTTTCAGACCTAAGTGAATTACTTTGTATAAAAACACTCCTTCTAGACCATAAAAGAAGTAGATAATTCATCTTCTTGGTTAATTTGGGTCTGGTTATATCCTAAATATCCATCCATGATGGAGATATCCAGGTACCTGATAGTCATATCGATCAACATTTCTATGATTGAGACTATGAAATAATTTTTTAGGGAAGTGCCAATTGAGATTGTTGGATCGAATATGTTGTTGTATATGTATATTAGATGGAACAATAAAAGAGGGGGGTGAATGGTTGGTTTGAAAACTTTGTGTTTAAAAACATAAGAGATTTAGTTTAAAAGATCTTAAACTAATACAAATACAAACACCCACAATTATATTGAGAATAAATGGTATGAAGTAATGTAATACTAATGGAGTGTAAAACAATTGTATCCGAGATGAACATAATAATCAGAGTAATATAAAGATGAATGATTCTACCTTAAAGTGTATAGAATTAATCAATAAAATATGTAATAGAATGATTGTAATTAAAACAATTACAATTGAATATGTAAAGAAGAAAGGAAACAATAAATTCTTTTCTAATACAAGCAGCAGCAGAAAAGTAAAAGTATTACAATTCTTTTTACCCAAAGAGAAGGGTTATCTTTTCACCAAGGATAAAAGTTCTGTCTCACCAAAACCTTGGTAAGCCCTCGATATGATGATCAGAACGACTGTCTGCCTATCCCCGACAGCCCTCGATACGATGATCGGACCGTCCGTCTGCCTATCCACGGCAGTCCTCGATTTTGTAGGTAATGGACACATCTGTCTTTGAATTACTTGAAAGCCCTCGATACGATGATCGGATGAACAAAGTAGATGAGAGAAGTCACAATGTCTCTATCTAGAACTTGGTAGAAGTAGAGTATCACAGTTGTTCCAAAAGTCTCTCTTTGTTCTACCTTCAGCTTCAAATGACCCCCTATTTATAGGCCACAGTTTCCAATGGTCATGTTGCCTCCAACGGTCATATTTATCCGAAAAACTCAGAGGGACTTGGACACTGTCATTATAATGGTCATATTGAAACAGAAAGCATGACATCATTTTGATTAGTTTGTAACTAACTCAACGACATCATTTTTGTTAGAACATAAGATATATGAACAAGATAATCATTAGAACGGTTTATATAAAACATGTGTTTTTGACTAAGTACCAAAACATGTATGGAATGTTATGAGTAGCAAAGACAATCCAATTTCTATATTCAGAACGATCAGCATTGTACGATTGACGTGGTCAGTACGATCAGCATGATTAGTACGATCATCATGGTCAGTACGATTAGCATGATCATTACGATCAGCATGGTCAGTTCGGTCAGCATGCTCAGTACAATAAGCATGATCAGTATAATCAACATGATCAGTACAATCAGCATGGTCAGTATGATCAGCATGGTCAGTACGATCAGCATGGTCAGTACGATCAACATGGTCAGTACGATCAGCATGTTTAGTATGATCAGAATGCTCAGTATGATCAGAATGCTCAGTACGATCAGCATGATCAGTATGATACAATAAACATGATAAAGGAAATTTGTGATTTCCAAAAAAAGATATAAATGTCAAACGAGGAATTTTGACTCCAAAACATCCCCATTTTTTGAAAGCACAAATCACAAAATAAGAACTAAAAGAAATACTTATCTCCCCTTGAGTTTTTGGAAACTCTTCTTAATAGGAAATTGAATACAACTAACTCCCCCTTAGGTATGGACTTTCCTAAGGATTGTATTCGTATATTTTCCTAAAGTGTTGTAAATCATTCTACCCCTTGATAAAAAAAATCTCCCCCTTTATTAACATTCTCCCCCTCTGTGATTTACAAAAAGAAAGAGGTAAACTTGAATTGTCTGAAAGGGTTAGAAAATAAATACAAGACAATGGATAAAATAAATTTAATTAAGATAACAATCAAGGCCAAACTTGAAAAAAAATACAAGCCACTTGTTTTATCTTTCCTTCTCCTTTTTGATCAACTCGTGAAGAAATGCTTTCATCTTTTTGATCTCCTTATTGTCTTCAGAAATAGCATCTCCATGATATCTGATAAGGTCTTCTTGATCGGCAAAGAGTTGATCCTGATTTCTGATTGTCTCTTCCTGAACTCTGATTACTTCTTCAAGAGTATTAATTCTGTCTTGATAATTCTTGTTATCTTTGGATAACCCAGAGTTCTGTTTCTTCAAGATAACTATTTCATCCTTGAATGATGAAATCTTTGAAAACTCAGCCTGAAAGGCATTAATTCTCTCCTGCATGTCTTTTACTGAAGGAACATCGGCTCGTTGGGAAGACAAAAGATTCAACATTTCAACCATTTCATTGTCAAGCTTATTAAAAGAAATTGTAAGATCATTTGAAAACCTTCTTATATCTTCAATTTCTATCTCATGATCATTGACTGAGCTCTCTGTTTTGTACGAGCACTTGGTCATCTTATTGCAGGCCTTCTTATGGGCATCCGAACTTTCTAAAAGAACTTTCAAATCGGCTTCGACTGACAAAACATTATTTCTTAATTCTTTTACAGAACCAAACTTCTTTTTCTGATTGTCAGTTACAAAATCAATCTTTCCTTCCAGCCTAGGGAAATATGGAATGGTCTTTTCAACCCTTTTCAAAACATGGACAATGTAATCACTATTCTTGAGAGAGATTGTGTGTTCTGAATCAGTATCTTCATCGTATGAAGCCAGTTCATTTGATCGGCTTGAGTCTACAACTGGCTATTTTCCTTTTGCTTTTTATTTCTTCTTTCTTTCTTCTTCCACTTTATCACTGATGACAATAACTTTATCAGTGTGAGAGGATTTAGCACCTTGCTTTTCTTGAGAGAAATTATATCCGGAGGTTCAGAAGATTAGAAAAGTGCTTGATCGGCTTGTGGAACTTGTTGAATACCTTCACTTTTCTTTTGAACTGATTCCTCTCTACTCTTCTTCGAAATTTGAAGAAATTCCAAAAGAAAATCTCCTTCCTCTTCTTGAACTTATTGTATCTCTTCTAACATTTGTGTTCCTTTTTCTTTTTTAGGAAGACTCTGTACGATGGGTTCTTGATGCACTTCTTCTGTTAGTTGAGCACTAGCATCCTCAACCATTTTCAAGACTTTAGAGATATCAAATTCTTGAACCTTTCTTTTCAAAACAGTTTTCTTTTTCATTTGAGCCTTCAGGGTTTCTTCTACCCTTATTCTTTCTGCAAAATCCTCAGATGGGTCAAGACCGAACTTTGGATCACCTTCCTTTCTCTGCTCCTTATCCTTTCTCCATTTGGCTACAACTTCTTTACTGTACTTTGTCTTCTTCTTAGGCTTTTATCTGGTTTGCAGATTAGACTTTTGAGTAATACCAGCAGATTGAATGTCTTTGGCTGGCATAGGTGCTGATTGATTCTGAGGAGATTCAACTTCTACATCCTTAACAAAATGTTTTGAATTCTGATCAAAACAAACATTCAACTTCTTCATAGTACTTTTTCTAATCCAGGAGGGATTCAAATCTATCAGCTTTACTTTCAAAGTAATGTTTCAAAACTTCATACTCTCGAGAATAAACTCTGTAAGGATGGCTGGATACATAATCAAATGAGATTTGATTGCCCCTGACATTACATTCTTAATTGTTTCGAAAACATATCCCATGAGATTCACTTTTCTCATGTTGAAAATATAGTCCAACATGAAGATATCAGAAACATTCAGAGTATCTCTATCCCATTTTCTTGGGATAAGAAAACCTTGCATCCATAAAGCCACAAACCTATTGTCTAGAGAAAGATGAGCCACTTTCCTATTCTCTTCATTTATAAGAAACAAAGACTTCCCAGCACTTTCTCTATTAAACGTACGGACCTCTTCTGGTAGTTTATGGGATGGACAGAAAGAATTACCTTCTATCGGGACATTCAGAAAATGAGTCACTTGTTTTACAGACATAGATAACTTTCTATCTTACACAGAAAAATATATAGTCATATTCTTATCAAAAGATACGGTATTATAAAACTAACAGACTTCATCAAAGAGAACCAGATCTTGAGAAATAGGCCTTTCAGAACATAAATGCTCATATCCTTGAAACAAGATAATCCTCTTGATAGTAGAATCATATGAATCATACAAGTTGCAGGAGACTAACCTTTCCATTAAATTGTCTTTTACTGAGAAAGCCTTTGAAGACATATCGGCAGGAGTGTTGGCAGAAGACTAAGATATAGGGATGATGCCGATGAAAGATCGTACGATGACTTAAAAACAGAGAGTAAGAGCTTCAATGTAATCCTAAAAAA
This sequence comes from Viscum album, assembly GCA_963277665.1. Classification (NCBI taxonomy): domain Eukaryota; kingdom Viridiplantae; phylum Streptophyta; class Magnoliopsida; order Santalales; family Viscaceae; genus Viscum; species Viscum album. The sequence goes on from OY728162.1 coordinate 1,158,163,644, forward strand.
ACTATGTGGGTTTGGGGAAGGGGGGTATATATATATGCGAGAAAAGGGTGACCGTTGATCTTATACGGTCAAGATTAGAGGAAAAAAATCAAAGGATAGGATTAAAACGAAAGTAAAAAAAATGGAATATACCTTCCGGAGAATGTATGGTAATTGTTGGTTTTAGTAGAGTTCAAAAGAAAACGCAAACGTACGTAAGAAAAAGGAATATTATCAATCGACATGCCGATGGAAAAAAACTCATTACCATTAACTGACAAGCCAATGGAAAACAAAGTTGTTACCATGAACTGACAATACGATGGAAAATAGAGTTGTTACCATGAACTAACAATACGATGGAAAAAAAAGTTGTTACCATGAACTGACAGTACGATGGAAAAGAAAATCATTACCATCATCAAAAAATACGATGAAAAAGAAAATCATTATCATCATCGGACAATACGATGGAAAAGAAAATCATTACTATCACCGAACAGTACAATGGAAAAGAAAATCATTACCATCATCGGACAGTACGATGGACAGAAAGGTGTATAAAAATAAAACTGTCAATATGATAAACAAATAGGTATATATTACTATAAAACTGTCGATACGAAAAAATAAAATAAAAAATAGGGAAAAGAAAAACACTGAGAGAAATGTTCTCCCCCTTTCTAAGGGGAGTTGCTTGCTGTAAGAAGAAAAGTAAAACAGTAAGTGCATATGAATGATTATTTTAATGTAATCATTCCTAGATTCTGTTTTAAAAACTCAAACCTGTCAGAAGGTAATGGTTTCGTAGAAATGTCAGCAAGTTGTTCTTTCATTTCGATAAATTGTAGAATAATATCTTCTTTTGTGTGTGTGATCACTAATAAAGTGATGCCTAAGATCTATGTTCTTTGCACGAGAGTGATGGGCTGGATTATTACTAAGAGCTATGGCACTAGTATTATCACATAGAATTTGAGTTTTGGAGAAACTCAATCCATAGTTAGTGAGTGTCTGTTGTAGCCACAATACTTGAGCACAGCAACTTCCAGCTGCTACATATTCAGCTTCAGCAGTGGATAATGCTATTGAGTGTTGTTTCTTGCAAGACCAAGAAACCAGAGAATCTCTTAAGAAATGACATGTTCTAGATTTAATTTTTCTATCCATTCTACAACCGCCAAAGTCAGTATCTGAAAAACATTTTAAAATAAAATCATTCCCAGAAGAGTAAAAAAGACGTAAATCCATAGTGCCTTTTAAATACCGAAAGATTCTCTTTATGGCTTTTAAATGAAACTCTTTTGGATTATATTGATATCTTGCACATAAGCATACAGAAAAAATTGAGTCTGGTCGACTAGCTGTCAAGTATAGAAAAATTCCTATCATACCTCTAAAGATTTTTTGATATACTGGTTTCCCAGTTTCATCAAGATCAAGTGTATTTGAGGTACCAATTGGAGTGCTAATACTTTTAGTTTTTTTATATCCATACTTTTTGAGTAAATCTTTTATATACTTATATTGAGACATATATGTTCCTTCTGGATTCTGAGAAATTTGAAAACATAAAAAGTATGTTAACTCACCCATAATACTCATTTCAAACTCAGATTTCCTTAAATTAGCAAAAGAATCAGTTAATGATTTCTGAGTTGATCCAAATATGATGTCATCAACATAGATTTGAACAATCAGGACATCTTTATTTTTCATTATTATAAAAAGGGATGGATCTGCTGTACCTTTTGTATAATTGTTTTGTAAATGAAATCATGTAAGTCTATCATACAATGCTCTAGGGGCTTGTTTAAGACCATATAGAGCCTTGGTAAGTTTAAAAACATGATCAGGATGATTTGGGTCTAGAAAACTAGGAGGTTGTTCGACAAAAACTTCTTCTTGAACAAAACCATTTAGAAAATCACATTTTACATCCATTTGAAATAGTTTGAAATTAAAGTATGCTGCAAAGGCTAATAGAATATGAATGGATTCAAGTCTAGCTACAAGATCATATGTTTTTTTATAGTCTATTCCCTCTTGTAGATTGTTGCCTTTAGAAACAAGTCTTGCTTTATTTCTTACAATGATTCCATTTTCATCACATTTGTTTCTGAAAGCCCATTTTACACCAATTACAGTTTTTTCATTAGGTTTATCAACTAAAGTCCAGACTTGATTCCTTTCAAATTCATTTAGTTCATCTTTCATTGCTTTGATCCAATCTTCATCACCTAAGGCGTCACTTGGACTTTTAGGTTCAAATTGTGAAAGAAAAGCAAGATGTTCTATTTTATTTATTAAGTAATTTCTTTTCCTTACAGGTTGATTTACGTCACCAATGATTTTATCACTGGGATGATTCCTAAGAATCAATTGATTTGGGTTTTGTAAAATCAGTTCATCAACATATGGTATAATATCTTCTCTGGTAAATGTTTCAGGAGTATCTTCTTGAATATTTTCCTTATCAGAATTATCTTCTAATAAAGGTTGATAAATATTTTTAGAAAACACATCCGAGGATGTAGGTTTGGGTTGGTTGAAAACAAAAAGATCAGTTTCATCAAATTTTACATTAACTATTTCTTCAACAGTACAAGTATTTTTATCGAAAACTCTATAAGCCTTAGAAGTTGTGGAGTAACCTAAAAATATTGCTTCATTATATTTTGGTGTGAATTTGTGAGGATTACCTTTTTTATTCAGAATGAATACTTTGCACCCAAAAACATTGAAGTATGAAACTTTATGTTTTCGGCCAGTCCATAACTCATAAGGGGTTTCATTAAGAAATGTTCTAGTTAAAACACGGTTTATAGTATAGCAAGAAGTACTAACAGCTTCAGACCAAAAGTGCTTAGCAATTGAGTATTCACTCAACATGGTTATAGTCATTTCCTGAAGAATACAATTTCTTCTTTCAACAACACCATTTTTCTAAGGAGTTCTTGGAGCTGAGAAATTGTGAGTAATACCTTTATTACTACAAAAAGTTTCAAATTCTGAATTTTGAAATTCACCACCATGATCACTGTGAATAGTTATCAATGGTAGGTTTTTCTCATTTTTAACATGGTCTCTAAAAGTTTTGAAATAGGAAAAGACTTCAGATTTCTTTTTAGGAAAATAGACCCATGTAAATCTTGTAAAGTCATCAACTAAAAAAAATACAAAGTATTTGCCTCCAATGCTTCCAGTTTGTGTTGGACCAAAAAGATCCATATGCACTAGCTGTAATGCATTAGAATTTGAAACTTCATTAATTGGTTTAAAGCTAGATTTATGTTTCTTTCCAAATTGACAAGGATCACAGAATTTTGAAGAATCATATATAAGGTCTGGTAGTCCCTTCACAATTCTTTTCTTTGAAAGTTTACTAAGGATTCTCAGATTATAATTTCTTAGTCTTCTATGCCATAGCCAAGATTGGTCTTCTATTGCACTTAAGCAGGGTAAGTTTTGGCCCCTAAGGTCTTCTAAGTTAATAGTGTAAACATTCTCTTGCCTATGAGCAGATAGAATGAACTCATCCTTGGAATTGTGAACTAGACACTTATCAATTCTAAAATTTACAAGGTAACATTCATCACACAATTGACTTATGCTGATGAGGTTGTGCCTAAGACCGTTAACAAACAAGATGTTTGAAATAAGAAATTTTCCAAGAAAAACAATATTACCTATACCAACAATATTTCCTTGAGCATTATCTCTGAATGTAACTTTTCCACCTTTTGTTTTGATAACCTTTTCAAAGGGATCTTTGTTTCTGGTCATGTGTCGAGAACAACCACTATCCATGTACCAAATATTCTTATTGGTACACTTCTCATTTTCCTGAAAAAGAAACAATTAGTTTTTAGGAATCCAAACTTGTTTGGATCCAGAAGGATAAGATAAAAGAATTTTAGGAATCCAAATTTGTTTTGCAAAATGAGCTTTATGAAATCCTAAAGATTGAGTTCTGTTAAGAGAACAATCTCTTCTCCAGTGTCCTCCACATTGACACATAGAGCAAAACGGGGTATTTTGAGGAACAAAATAGTTATTGCTAAAAATCGGTTTGGAATAAGTATAACCAAGTCCAGAATGATTTCTCAAGGGTCGGATTTTGGAGTACATTCTGTCAAAATTTTCTTTTCCATGAGTAACGTTTGACAAACATTTTTTCAAGGAAAATATTTCTGAATTTAATTTTAAAACTAAATTCTTATTCTCCGAAACGTTTGAATTTGAGCTATAGTTAGGTTCTAAATTTTTTTTCTTAGAAATCACATTTTCAATATCCTTAGAAAGTTTATCTTAGTCAGATTTGACTTTCTCATGGGTTTTTAAAATTCTTTCAAAATCAGAAGTTTTCATATCAAGATACTTAGATAGATCTGACACTTCTTTAGTTAAAATTGAAATCCTTGAATTTTCTTTCTGAAGCATCTTCTTTAGTTTGGAATTTTAATTTTTGAGTAATTTAGAAAATACGGATACTTCTTCAAATGAAGGTAATGTATTATCTTCTGATGATGAAGATTTATCATTTGAAGATTCATAATATCTATTATCAGTATAATTTTCATTTAAAGAGACATTTTTAATAGCTTCAGCATTGTGTACCTTAGCCATGAGACAATGATCTTCAATTGGTAATCTGGCTATAAGTCCAATATTTTTTCATCCTGAGGACTCATATTCTGAAGAATAATCTGAAGAATCACTACCACTTTCACTCCAGGTATCATTTTCCTTCAATACTTTCTTTGTCTTTGTCTTTTAAAACTTTTTATTGTTTCTTTCAGAATGTTTTTCCTTTATGCCTTTTCTCTTTAGTAAAGGAAAATTAGGCCTTATATGTCCTACTTTATTAAATTCATAACAAGTTACCTCGGAATCTGTCATATCCTTCCTATATTTCTTTTTGAATCTAGATTGGAAGTCTTTCTTTCCTACAATCTTGTTCATCCTTCGAGCAAGATTGGATAGCTCATTATCTGAAAGATCACATTCACTTGAATCAGATATAACAACTTTCTTGGCATTGGATCTTGTAAGACATTCAGGTGTTTTAGCTTTAGATTTAAAGGCTACACTTCCATTCCAATTCTTCTTCTTGTTGAAATCAGCATCTCTCTTCATTCTTGTCTCGTGCTGTAGATGAGTTCCAAAGAGTTCATCAAGAGTAATCTTGGAAACTTTTATATTTTCATCAATAGCTGTCGTTTTTTGACTCCCATTTATTTGGCATCATATCTATAATTTTATCTACTAGAGCTTTATCATTAAGGCCTTTTTCACCCATGGATTTTAGACTATTGACAATTTTCATAAATCTTTGTTTCACTTTACATACTGGCTCTTCGTAAGGAATAAAAATCCATGATACTCTGCTCGAAGCATTTCTCTTCTTGTTTCTATAACCTTGGATGTACCAAAATGAGTGACTTCTAATTTATTCCAATTACAGTTGGATGCTTCACATGAAGATATCTTACTGTATATATTCCTGGTCATAGAGCATAATAAAGTATTGCGTACCTTGTAATTCAGTTGATATTCTTGCTTCTCTTGGTTAATGAAAGTATTGACTTCTTTGTCAGGAATTTTGTAACCTTCAGTAAGAATAATAAAATTTTCTATACCAGTATTGATCACAAAATTCTTCATATAATCTATCCAGTACTCATAATCACTCCCATCAAAGATAGGTGGTCTAGAAGGATATAGATTGTCTATTGACCCAATATTCATTCCTTCCATCTAAAGAAAATAAAAATCTTTTCCACTACACACGTTAGTGTAGTAAGTAAAAATAGAACAAGTAATACAAATTAGTGGAAAACTCCTCTGATACCAATTGTTGGATCGAATATGTAGTTGTATATGTATATTAGATGGAACAATACAAGAGGGGTGTGAATTGTAGGTTTAAAAACTTTGTGTTTAAACACTTAAGAGATTTAGTTTAAAAGATCTTAAACTAATAAAAATACAAACACCCACAATTGTATTGAGATTAAATGGTATGAAGTAATGTAATACTAATGAAATGTAAAACAATTGTATTCGAGATGAACACAATAATCAGAGTAATATAAAGATGAATGATTCTACCTTAAAGTGTTCAGAATCAATCAATACAATATGTAATAGAATGATTTTAATTAAAACAATTACAATTGAATATGTAAAGAAGAAAGGAAACAATACATTCCTTTCTAATACAAGTATCATCGGAAAAGTAAAAGTATTACAATTCTTTTGACCCAAAGATAAGGGTTATCCTTTCACCTAGGATAAAAGGTCTGTCTCACCAACACCTTGGTAAGCCCTCGATACGATGATTGGAACGTCTGTCTACCTATCCCCGGCAGCCCTCGATACGATGATCGGATCGTCCGTCTGCCTATCCCCAGCAGCCCTCGATTTTGTAGGTAATCGGCACCTCTATCTTTCAATTACATGAAATCCCTCGATACAATGATCGGATGCACAAAGCAGATGAGAGAATTCACAGTTTCTCTCTATATAACTTGATAGAAGTAGAGTATCGCAGTTGTTCCAAAAGTCTCTCGTTGTTCTACCTTCATCTTCAAATGACCTCCTATTTATAGGCCTCGGGTTCCAACGGTCATGTTTCCTCAAATGGTCATATTTCTCCAAAAACTCAGAGGGACTTGGACACCTATCATTATAACGGTCATATTGAAACAGAAATCACGACATCATTTTGATTAGTTTGTAACTAACTCAACGACATCGTTTTTGTTAATACATAAGATATATGAACAAGATAATCATGAGTACAGTTTATATGAAACATGTGTTTTTGACTATGTACCAAAACATGTAAGGAAAGTTAAGAGTAGAAAAGACAATCCAATTTCTATATTCAGTGTGATCAGCATTGTACGATTGACATGGTCAGTACGATCAGCATGATCAGTACGACCAGCATGGTCAGTATGATCAGCATGTTCAGTACGATCAGCATGTTCAGTAGGATCAGCATGGTCAGTACGATCAGCATGATCAGTACGATCAGCATGCTCAGTACGATCAGCATGGTCAGTACGATTAGAATGTTTAGTACGATCAACATGCTCAGTATGATCCGCATGCTCAGTACGATCAGCATGATTAGAACAATATGATAAACATGATAAAGGACATTTGTGATTTCAAAATAAAGATATAAAAGTCAAAAGAGGACTTTTGACTCAACAGAGATCCCTAAATACAATGCAGACTCTGGTTTTCCTATTTTTATTCTAAGCGAGTACAATTATTTCCATCTATATGGGATATTGGACCTCCCAAATGAATTTTTGTCAATTGATCTTCTCAACCTCATCTTATATCGTGGTATCATGGGTTTAGTGTGTAACATCCCAAGTAAGTAATGAGTAATAGATATTTTTATCTATTTCTATTAATGAATTAGATAGTTTTTTAGAGGCTTAAAATGAAAATAAATCCAATCTTAAGCATGGAATACACTAAAATTTTAAAAAGATTGTTTTACTTCCTTTTGATGGAAAACCATTTTTAAATCTATCTTTTGACAATTTTATAAGCTAATTTTGTCAAAATAAACTTATTATTTATGATTGGGTCATCGAAATTTACGTTGTGTGATTTTTTGGTATTTTTCAGACAATGTTCATTTTTTAATGAATAGTGAAAATTACTGCATTTTACATCAAAACTGCTTTTTAATCTAATTTATTTATATGATTATATTATCTGTTGAATTGGTTTTGAAGTGAAATTAGAATATATTTTTACCATTTAATCCAATGGCGGTTATTGGAATCAATTTCACTTTGAAATTGGACTTAAACTAGTGTCAATCTTTTGATACTTATTGTTTCATAAAAACACGCTATTTGTCATGACATCGGGAATTAATTATTAAATTAATTAATGTGACTTATATGTTTTGAATTTTGTAAAATAGACTTCATTTTTGAATTTGGAATATCAAATATAGCTTAGGGTGAATTTTTGGTATTTTTCTGAAAAACATCAATTTTTGATGAATAGTGAAACCACTAAGTGGTACTTATAAAAACTGATTTTTCATTTAAATGAAATTTTACCACTTCGATGTTTTGAATTTCAAAAATCTGACATACATGGTTGTCATTATGAAGTAAAATGTGGTTCAATGAGATTAAAATAATTTTTCGGTGAATAGTAACTTTTAAGTTCTTAATCGCTATAAGAGGTAATTAGTGTAGTTTAAGGTAAATATAATGTTTTAATAATATGAGATGAGCTTGACACATGTCCTACCCTCATTGGATGTGTCATGGCCGACCAAGAAAATCCATGGGTCAACATGGGGACCCCATGGAGCCACTTTGGTTGGGAAATGACATAAATAACTTTTTATTTAATGTAAAAGTAAAAGTGACACAAACATGAGATGTTTTACTAAAACAATTTTTACATGGGGTTATAAAGATCATATTTTTTATTATAAATAGTCATTGTAAATCTAAAAAGATTTCCTACATCATAGTATTTTTTCTATAATTTTTAGACTTTAAATAAATTAAATTATTTATGACATCATGATGATGCAGTGATGACCTCATTATTTAACGATTTAAATAAAATGGAATGATAATGTAAAATCTAAGACCTAAACATGGAAAAAACCTATTGTATGGGTGGATTTCGATCCCTTATCACCTTATCCTCGAAGCACATCAATGTGGGACCTCTTAAATACGAATACCATTTTAAAATAAAGTGACTTTTCTTTACCTTCCAAGAGTGCCCCTCCTCTCCTCTTATAAAAGGCCCCCACCTCTACCTCCTTACCCACACTCCCAAAGCCTTTGGCTCGGCCAACCCCTGCCCATTTTGCCTCTCCACTTCCCTCTATTACTCCTTGAAGCCTCACTTTGTGAAGAAGTATTCTCAAGGAAGCCTTTGAGCTCAATCCAAAGGGAGTTACCCGATTTTAAGGTAATGTCTTCACTTGAGTCCTTTTGTTTTATTTTGCTTCTCCAACCCCCTAAACTCTTTTTATTAATTTATTTTGTAACAACTCCAGTATATTAAATATATTAGGATGTTTTTATAAGAAGGATTGGAGCTACAATTACACACACCTACATCTAATGGTTAAAGGACATACTGTTTCCGTGGATGGTGAATTTATGCCTCCCGAAACGATGATTGTTCAACATTATTTTAACACCTTCAATGGTGGCCATTTAGATGTCACTATATTTATATATGATATATAATATGTTTATTTTTTCTTTAAGCTTCTGTATTTTTCATTTTGTTCATACCTTTATGGTTTCCATTATGGGTAAACGCAATATCTTCATTTAAGGAAGTGCGGACTACCACCCCCTCAAAGTGATTTGATTCGTTAAATACCATATGTGGGATGTATAAAGGATGGAACTATGATATTCTATAATATATTATACTGGAATTATAATATACCTTTATATCATTATGATTCCATTTTATAAAATACGAAATAGAAATGAAAGTAGTGTTCATGCGTACGTACAACTTACTGTCTCCATGAACGGTACATTTCATTTCTTACCTCTAAATGATTATATAATATTATAAATGCATGCATGTACTGGATATATATGACATATATGATATCTACATCATTAATACCATTCTGGAAATAATTTATACATGAACAACTTGTAATTATAAAGGGCTTATTTTTTACTCAAGTACCAATGATCGTTAAAACGACCATTATTAACATAAATAATTACATAGTGTTCATGACATGGTAATAAGTGATATAAAAGGAATAATGAACTTGAAAAAGGTTCTTAAACAGGTATAAATTAACTCAAGTTTATTATTCAGGAGATTAAAGAACGACCGAGTCAAGTCGGACCCGAGGTATGGGACTTCGTCTCAATCTCCTTTCATTGAGGCATATTTTGTTTTATACACAACCTTCTTATATATGGTGTATAAACCCCTTTGACTTTTACGTTTATTCAAAAGGAATATTTTTTATATGAAGCATTTACTAAACGACAAAAGGGAATGTTTTTTTCGTACGTATGCGGCGACAACGACTTCTCCGCCGCCGTGACAATTATTTGAGTTTCGGCTTCCTCTACAAGCCACGCCTTTTTTTAAAGAAAAATAAATACCACGTTTTACTTTTCTTTTATTTTGGTATTGAAAATGGTTTTCATAATGTTTTTATATCAATGTGTTCTATTGATATCTTGTGATTGAAAGGTGGAAATGTTATGTTTCCTTTATGCATGTTTTATGTGATACGATTATGTTGAGGTTCTTGGGATTTATTATGAAGATGGGTGGTTCCGTGATAAACTAAGGGCGGGTGAACCCGATATAGCTCTCCAATGCATTGGGTAATGCGAAGGAGTGAAATGTTAAGGTTTCTCCGAAGAGATTTAGGGAATATACTATGATGGGTATTCCAAACGTAACCAAGAGGGTTACTCCCTACATAAGAATGTTATGAATGCCTCAAGTTACCTTTATGTCTTATGATTTCTATGATTTATTCATGATTTGATGAGGTATGTTTAAGTGATTATGTTTTATGGGTAATGTATGATTTCATTCTTATGTATATATGAACTTATGTTTCTTTTCCATATTTTTATAACCCATACTGAGCTTTTTATGCTCATCCCATGTTTCTTTGAAATGTTTTTCACACGTCAAGGGAATGGTACATGATATGATGACAGTGTCAAGGAAGTGTCAAGAATGAATCCATGTCTTATTTTAAATATGTTTCCATTGATAGGAAAAATTAATACTATCTTTATGTAACCACTTTGTTTATATGTGGAATTTAATGCATGTTTTATGTTCTAATTCTATAAAACTCTAAACCTGAAAAGATCCTCATTGTGTAATATTGTAATAACTCAAGATTAAGTAAGGTTTAAGGCCGGGGCCTTATAGTTGGTATCAGAGGTCAGTTTTGATAACTTTAGGAGTTATAATTATATTAAATTATTATCCAAAAATATTTTTTTATGGTCAAATTGAAGTGATATAGTATTTGAAGATTACCATGTTGCTTCATCTAAGACATGTTTGTTCAGAATGGTTTTCCGCAGAGGAAATAGGGAAGCAGTGCTAAGAAGGCATGCAGAAGGGAATAACCTTCTGAATTAGCATCCTGAGATGGTCGGAATTTGAACTGAACTGTTTTTTGCAGTAATGGCGCAGTTGAATCAAGCGATAAATGGCGGTGGTATCCATACACGAGATCGGCTGGATCAACCGCAGAGGAACATGTCAGTGGTGGAACATTTCATGAGGCAACATCCCCGATCATTCAGAGGATCATCTAACCCTGTTCTAGCTGAATGGTGGATTAAAGCACTGGAGAAGATTTTTGATTTCATGGGGTGTTCAGACAATCGAAAGGTTAGTCTTTCTATTTTTCATTTGGAGGGTGAAGCAGATCAGTGGTGGTCGATGGTTAAAAATACCAGGGATGCTGATGAGATTGATGCTCTCGAATGGGATGAATTCAAAAGTATGGTTCTTGAGAAGTATTTTTCTAAGGCTGTTTGACTTAGGATGGAAAAGTAATTCTTGGAATTGAGGCAAGAGGAAGACTCAGTGGCTGCCTATGAAAAAAGGTTCACTCGATTGGCAAGGTATACTCCAAATTTTATCCGAGACCTTGATAGTAAAATCAATCATTTTTTCTCAGGATTAAAGCCAAAATATCGAAGGAAATTAGCTTCTCATGAGTTTAAAAGTTATGAAAAGCTTGTTCGATGTGCTGAGAAGGTGGGAATGGAGTTTGCCGATGATCAAGTGTTCTATAACAACCAATAGAAGAAGAGACCAAAGTGGCAGGAGAAAGGGAAGAATTCTTCAAAAAAGTCTGATGGTAAGAAATCTAAGTTTCCAGTTTGTGATAAATGTGGCCAAAGGCATGCTGGGGAATGTCTTCTGAATTCTGTAAAGTGCTACCGATGTGGTAAGATGGGACATAAGGCTCGTGATTGCACTGAAAAAGATCAAGGTGATGGTAAGTTCAAATTTGATTTACAGTTAGTGAAATGTTTTAAGTGCAATGAGATGGGTCACTATGCAAACGAGAGTCCGACAAAGTGCTCGAGTGATGGGAAGTAGTTAGACTACAAGTATAAAGGGGTGGTGAAATCCTTTGCCACTACTTCAGCAGATGTACGGCCATCAAATGAAGTTGAATCAGGTACTTTGTTTGTTTTTTCAGATTATGCCAGTGTGTTGTTTGGTTCGGGGTCTACACATTCTTTCATCTCTGAAACCTTTTCTAGTAAAATGGGAATACCATCTCAAGAAATGACTCCTGAACTTTTGGTAAAAACACCTGGGGGAAATGTTGAGGCAAAAATAATTTATAATAATCTTCCTATTCTTCTCTGTGAAAGGAACCTACTTGCGAACCTTATTGTTCTACCTCTAGTAGAGTTTGATGTTATCCTAGGTATGGATTGTCTCTCTATTTACCATGCTAAGATTGACTGTAAATCTAAAAAAGTTTCTTTTTATAAAGACTTTCAGTTTGTGTACAAGAGTGAACCCTTACTATTGATAACATATCAAGAGGCCGAGAAACTTGTAAAAGATGGAAATGAATGTTACCTTGCACATATTTTTTAAAATAATGGAACTGTTCAGATTAATGATGTGCCAGTGGTAAATGACTATCCCGATGTTTTTCCTGATGAGTTGCCTAGAATAATACCAGTTCAGAAAGTTGAGTTTACTATTGACTTAGTTTCTGATGCTAAGCCAATTTCAAAACCCCCTTATCGAATGGCTCAAATTGAACTTTTAGAGTTGAAGGAGCAATTGCAAGATTTATTAGAGAAAGGTTTCATTCGACCTATCACATCACCATGGGGTGCTCTAATTTTATTTTTTAAAAAGAAAGATGGTTCAATGAGACTTTGCATTGATTATAGAGCCTTGAATAACATCACTGTTAAGAACAAATATCCTTTGCCTCATATCGATGATTTGTTTGATCAGCTCCAGGGAGCTCAGTATGTTTCAAAGATTGACTTGAGATCGGGGTACCATCAGCTGAAGGTAAAGAAAGCAGATGTTCCGAAGACCACGTTCCGTACAAGATATGGCCATTATGAATTTGTAGTAATGCCTTTTGGGCTAACTAATGCACCTGCTGTATTTATGGCCTTAATGAATAGAATTTTCCATGAGTTCTTGGATAAGTTTATGGTGGTTTTCATTGATGATATTTTTGTGTTTTATAAAAGTAAAGAGGAGCATGAAAGACATTTAAGGGTTATTTCGCAAACCTTAAAAGAAAATAAATTGTATGGGAAATTCAGCAAGTGTGAGTTTTGGTTGCAACAAATTTCTTTCCTTGGTCATATTTTTTCTAAAGATGGGATAACTGTTGATCCTGCAAAAACAAAGGTTGTTGAAGAATGGCCAAGACCCACAAATGTAACAGAGATTCGTATTTTCCTTGGTTTGGAAGGATATTACCGAAGGTTTGTTAGATATTTCTCACAGTTATCTAGTCCAATGACTAAGCTAACTCAGAAGGGTGTTAAGTTTATCTGGACAAAAGAATGTGATGATTGTTTTCAGGAACTGAAAAGAAGATTGGTGAATGCTCCAGTTTTGGAACTTCCTTCCAGGAATGGTGAGTTTGTTATATACAGTGATGCTTCATTAAAAGGACTTGGTTGCATCCTAATGCAGAATGAACAGGTAATTTCTTATGCTTCACGACAGTTGAAAACTCATTAGGTAAATTACCCTACACATGATTTGAAATTAGCTGCTGTTGTTTTTGCTTTAAAAATTTGGACGCATCATTTGTATGGAGTAAATTGTGAAATATATACTGATCTCAAAAGTTTAAAGTATATATTCACTCAGAAATAATTGAACATGATACAGAGAATATGGCTATAATTAATCAAAGATTATGATTGTACAATTCATTACCATCCGGGAAAAGAAAATAAAGTGGCTGATGCTTTGAGTCGAAAATGTAATGCTTCATTAGCAATGTTGCGTTTGGAACGTGATCCTCTAGTTAAGGATTTGATGAAATTTGGCATAGAATTTGTTGGTGCAGGAATTTCTTCTGTTTTGTTTCAGGTATCAGTGAAATCTTCTCTATCAGATAGAATCAAGCAAGCACAGAAGCAAGACAGTGAGTTGCAGAAAAAGGTAGAGTCGGTTCAGAAAGGTAAGTTGCCTGAATTCAACATTTATAATGATTGTGTTTTGAGATTTGGGAAGATATTGTGTGTGCCTTGTGATTCACAGTTGAAGAGAGAGTTGTTATATGAAGCTCATAGTTCTCCATTTTCAGTTCATCCTGGCAGTACTAAGATGTACAGAGATCTGCGGGAGTATTACTGGTGGGATGGAATGAAAAGAGATATTGCTGATTTTACTGTGAAGTGTTTGACTTGTCAATAGGTTAAAGTAGAGTGGAAGTTACCAAAAGGGATGCTTCAGCCTTTACCAGTGCCAGAGTGGAAATGGAAGAATATATCCATGGATTTTGTTGTGGGATTACCGAAGACATCATGAGGTAATAATGCAATCTGGGTTATTGTTGATCGCTTGACTAAATCTGCTCATTTCCTTGCTATACAAGATACATTTTCCCTAGATCAAATTTACCATTTTTATCTTAAAGAGATAGTCAGGTTACATGGAGTTCCTCTCTCCATTGTGTCTGATCGTTATCCCAGGTTTACTTCTAACTTTTGGAAAGGCCTTTAGAAGTTGTTGGGTACTGAATTAAATTTTAGTACAGCTTTTCATCCGCAATCAGATGGGCAGTCAGAACGAATAATTAAGACCTTGGAGGATATTCTATGAGCTTGTTCGATGGATTATCAGGAAAGTTGGGACCAACATCTTTCTTCGGTTGAGTTTTCTTATAATAACAATTTTCATTCTAGTATACAGATGGCACCATTTCAGGCATTATATGGGAAACGGTGTCGAACTCCAGCTTTCTAGGATGAAGTGGGTGAAAGGAAGTTGATGGGACCAGAATTGGTAGAAGAGATGGCAGAAAAAGTTCAGCTGATTCAGAAACACAAGAGAACAGCTTAGATAAGGTAGAAGAGTTATGCGGACAACAGGGGGAAGGATCTCTCTTTTGACGTAGGTGATCATGTTTTTCTAAAAGTATCACCATGGAAAAGTGTGATGCGATTTGGTAAGAAAGGAAATCTGAGTCCATGGTTCATCGGACCATATGATATTCTGGAGAGAGTTGGATCAGTTGCATACAGAGTGGCTTTACCTCCAAGTTTATCTCAGGTACACAACGTTTTTCATGTTTCGATACTAATAATGTACATGCCAGATCCATCTCATGTTTTGAGTCCAGAGGTAGTTCAGCTGGAAGAGAACCTATCTTATGAGGAACAACCAGTCTAGATTCTTGACCATAGGGATCAAGTGTTACGAAATAAGGTGATTAATCAGGTAAAGGTTTTGTGGAAAAACCACATAATGGAAGAGGCAACATGGGAATCTGAAAATGCAATGAGGGATAAGTACCCACATTTATTCGATAAGTAAATAAATTGCGGGGATGGAATTTTCAAAAGGGGGGAAGGATGTAACATCCCAAGTAAGTAATGAGTAATAGATATTTTTATCTATGTCTATTAATGAATTCGATAGTGTTTTAGAGGCTTAAAATGAAAATAAATCCAATCTTAAGCAGGGAATACACAAATATTTTTAAAAGATTGTTTTACTGCCTTTTGATGGAAAACCATTTTTAAATCTATATTTTGAAAATTTTATAAGCTATGTTTGTCAAAATAAACTTATTATTTATGATTGGAAAATCAAAAATTACTTTGTGTGAATTTTTGGTATTTTTCAGACAATGTTCATTTTTTAATGAATAGGGAAAAATACTGCATTTTACATCCAAACTGCTTTTTAATATAATTTTTTTATATGATTATATTATCTTTTTAATTGGTTTTGAAGTGAAATTAGAATATATTTTTACCATTTAATCCAATGGTGGTCATTTGAATCAATTTCACTTTGAAATTGGACTTAAACTGGTGTCATTCTTTTGATACTTATTGTTTCATAAAAACACGCTATTTGTCATGACATCGGGAATTAATTATTAAATTAATTAATGTGACTTATATATTTTAAATTTTTTAAAATAGACTTCATTTTTTAATTTGTAATATCAAATATAGCTTAGGGTGAATTTTTGGTATTTTTCTGAAAAACTTCAATTTTTGATGAATAGTGAAACCACTAAGTGGTACTTATAAAAACGGATTTTTCGTTTAAATGAAATTTTACCACTTCTGTGTTTTGAATTTCAAAAATCTGACATACATGGTTGTCATTAAGAAGTAAAATGTGGTTCAATGTGATTAAAATAATATTTCGGTGAATAGTAACTTTTAAGTTCTTAATCGCGATTAGAGGTAATTAGTGTAGTTTAAGGTAAAAATAATGTTTTAATAATATTATATGAGCTTGACACATATCATACCCTCATTGGATGTGTCATGGCCGACCAAGACAGTCCATGGGTCAACTTGGGGACCCCATGTAGCCACTTTGGTTGGGAAATGACATAAATAACTTTTTATTTGATGTAGAAATAAAAATTACACAAACATGAGATGTTTTACTAAAACAATTTTTACATGGGGTTATAAAGATCAGAGTTTTTATTATAAATAGTCATTGGAAATATAAAAAGATTTCCTACATCATAGTATTTTTTTTTAATTTTTACACTTTAAATAAATTAAATTATTTATGACATCATGATGATGCAGCGATGACCTCATTATTTAACGATTTAAAAAAAATGGAATGATAATGTAAACTCTAAGACCTACACATGGCCAAAACCTATTGGATGGGTGGATTTCGGACCCTTATCTCCTTATCCTCTAAACACATCAATGTGGGACCTCTTAAATCTGAATACCATTTTAAAATAAAGTGACTTTTCTTTACCTTCCAAGAGTGCCCCTCCTCTCCTCTTATAAAAGGCCCCCACCTCTACCTCCTTACCCACACTCCCAAAGCCATTGGCTCAGCCAAACCCTGCCCATTTTGTCTCTCAACTTCCCTATCTTACTCCTTGAAGCCTCACCTTGGGCAGAAGTATTCTCAAGGAAGCCTTTGAGCTCAAACCAAAGGGAGTTACCCGATTTTAAGATAATGTCTTCACTTGAGTCCTTTTGTTTTATTTTGCTTCTCCAACCCCATAAAATCTTTTTTTCATTTATTTTGTAACAACTCCAGTATCTTCAATATACTATGATGTTTCTATAATATGTATTCGACCTACACTTACACACACCTACATCTAATGGTTAAAGGACATACTGTTTCCGTGGATGGTGAATTTATGCCTCCCGAAACGATGATTGTTCAACATTCTTTTAACACCTTCAAAGGTGGCCATTAAGATGTCAATATATTTATATATGATATATAATATGTTTATGTTTTCCTTAAGCTTCTGTATTTTTCATTTTGGGCATACCATTATGGTTTCCATTATGGGTAAACGCGATATCTTCATTTAAGGAAGTGTGGACTACCGCCCCCTAAAAGTGATTTGATTCGTTAAATACCATATGTGGGACGTATAAAGGATGGAACTATGATATTATATAAGATATTATACTGGAATTATAATATACCTTTATATCATTATGATTCCATTCTATAAAATACGAAATAGAAATGAAAGTAGCGTTCATGCGTACGTACGGCTTACCGTCTCCATGAACGGTGCATTTCATTTCTTACCTCTAAATGATTATGTAATATTATAAATGCATGCATGTACTGGATATATATGACATATATGATATCTACATCATGAATACCATTCTGGATATAATGGATACATGAACAACTTCTAATTATAAAGGGCTTATTTTTGACTCAAGTACCAATGATCGTTAAAACGACCGTTATTAACTTAAATAATTACATAGTGTTCATCACATGGTAATAAGTGATATAAAAGGAATAATGAACTTGAAAAAGGTTCTTAAACAAATAGAAATTTACTCAAGTTTTTATTCAGGAGATTAAAGAACGACCGATTCAAGTCGGACCCGAGGTATGGGACTTCGTCTCATTCTCCTTTCATTGAGGCATATTTTGTTTTATACACAACCTTCTTTTATACGGTGTATAATTCCCTTTGACTTTTACGTTTATTCAAAAGGAATATTTTTTATACGAAGCGTTTACTAAACGATAAATGAGAATGTTTTTGTCGTATGTATGCGGCGACAACGACTTCTTCGCCGCCGTGACCAGTATTTGAGTTCCGGCTTCCTCTACAAGCCATAACTTTTTTTAAAGAAAAATAAATACCATGTATTAATTTTATTTTATTTTGGTATTGAAAATGGTTTTCATAATGATTTTATATCAATGTGTTGTATTGATATCTTGTGATTGAAAGGTGGAAATGTTATGTTTCGTTTATGCATGTTTTATGTGATACGATTAGGTTGAGGTTCTCAGTCATTATTATGAAGACGGGTGGTTCTGTGATAAACTAAGGGCGGGTGAGCCCGATATAGCTCTCCAATGCATTGGGTAATGCGAAGGAGTGAAACGTTAAGGTTTATCCGAAGAGATTTAGGGAATATACTGTGATGGGTATTCCAAACGTAACCAAGAGGGTTACTCCCTACATAAGAATGTTATTAATGCCTCAAGTTACCTTTATGTCTTATGATTTCTATGATTTATTCATGATTAGATTAGGTATGTTAAAGTGATTATGATTTATGGGTAAAGTATGATTTCATTCTTATGTATATATGAACTTATGTTTCCTTTCCATATTTTTATAACCCATACTGAGCTTTTTATGCTCATCCCAAGCTTTTTTGAAATGTTTTTCACAGGTCAAGGGAAAGGTACATGATATGATGATAGTGTCAAGGAAGTGTCAAGAATGAATCCATGTCTTATTTTAAATATGTTTCCATTGATGGGAAAAATGAATACTATCTTTATGTAACCACTTTGTTTATATGTGGAATGTAATGCAAGTTTTATGTTCTAATTCTCCAAAACTCTAAACCTGAAAAGATCCTTAATGTGTAATCTTGTAATAACTCAAGGTTAAGTAAGGTTTAAGGCTGGGGCCTCATAAAGTGTGTCCTTACAGTGGCTTTCTTGTAACCATGGCTATCTTTTGGTAGGTCCATGTGGTGAGTGTCCACCCCATGATTAAGGCCTAGCATTTCTGTATAGTTCCAAGAGAAAACATCTCAATTAAACTTTTGGAAGGAGGTGTAGACCTATTTCTCCCCACAAGAAATCGATGCACTAATCAGAGTGTGTCACAACTCTTCTTCAGTAACTTGGTTTATTTCCCTATGTTAATCAATGTTGGTACAACAACCCTCCTTAAAGGCTAGATGAGAATCCCTAAGATATTCTTCTTATTCTTATTCTTTGTCCTCTTCCTAATATTATTCTTCAATTTCTTCTTCATCCGATGGAGACACAATTATTCTGTTGAGCTCTCCAGAGTTGAGATAAGAGTTGCAGGTTTCACATTGAGAGGATGGGGATACTTCTTCTGATTTTACTGATAGTGAGGAGTATTCTAGAGGGGAGAGAGTGAGGGAATGGAAACTGTGTTCTATCTATTCTACCTTAGTGAGTGAGTAAGGCATTATCTGGAGCTCTATGGATAGTTAATGGGAATTTTTATAGGATTATTCACCATTATTTTGGGGATCAATGGATTTTTCAACACTATCAAGCTTGGTGGAAAGGACTGAAATCATAAGGAATACTGAGTCCACGTCTGAATTTGGCCATGTTCACGCATTTAGATTGATGGAAAGTTTGTACACCTCACCAAGATGTATTAAGGGTTCAGTAGAAACCAATTACATTCAATTTGTGGTGGTGATCCAATCAATACCATCTACCAATGGTAACTTACAATTCATCTCATGGAACCCTGCTTCAATATAGTGTGACTTGCATATGTCAAATGGGGACTTATCGGTATACAGTGTCCCACTCTATCCATTAATGCTATATTTGATGAACCAGTGGAAAGAAGAGGAATTTACTGTGCGTTGATGCATCTAGGGCCTTCTATGTAGGGCATCGATGGTTGTATTATTTCAGACCACTAAAAAATTTGGACAAGCTATGAGATCATTGAATTGGGTTTCGAGATTAATTTGCAGTAACAACTTCTATTAACTTTTTTCATCAACCAACAATTTCATGGTGTAGGTTTTCTGACTATCCTTCTTACAAGGCAGCCAGTGAATTGTCTATAGTGGAATGAGATTAACTCTAGAGCCATTATCAAAGAATAATTTTCAAATATCGACACTATTTATCTTTCCAGACACATATAGTAGTTTTATGTTCCCTTATATAATTGTGTCTTAATCTTGATACATAAAGGATATCAAAACATGGAATTATGTAGGAATATCCTCTAAATGATATTTTTTATTGGTGGTTACCTTGGATTCAAACTCTTAGGAGCTCAATAGAGCTTCAATGATTTCTTTCCTGATCTCTATTTAGTGATTCAATGCATCCAGGATTAATAACATGTCTAATACCAAGGATAAATATTTTAGGGTCATATTTATACTCTAAAGGTCAGTGCTTCCCATCTCATAGATGATATTTCGTGATATCTTTGTAGGATTGAGCATTATTTTCAAAGGGAATGGATTTGGAGACAAGAGTTGTTGATTCTTATATGCTTTATGGATTTGGTCGAACATGTCCACCAGAACATCGCAAGAGGTTAGACATCTATTCCTATTCCAATGGATACTCCAAGATGATCGGGCTAGAGATTCTTTCTATAGGGGTATAGAGACATTCATGTTACTGTTGCGTCTCTTAAAGGGATCTTCCATGAGTTTCTACAACACTGAATGTTTGACCAGAAGTGTGGACAAGAATTTGGTTTCTTCCATAGATGTGTCTACAGAAGTATCTTTGTATTTGATAGCCTCATTATCTGGATCCCAGATTAGGCATGGAGAATTCAGGATCATTCACATACTCTTATTTGGAGAAAAGATCTACTAAGAGAATGACATTAATGGACTAGAATATTAGTTCCTCATATGATGATGACTTTTCCTGACCAACTTCCTCCACTAGTACCATTTGGTGGGGTAGTGCCTAATGGTCTATTTGGTGGGGTGGTTCCTATATCATCTTATCTATTGGCATGAAATCTAAGAGTGTGAAACACAACATTGGATGTGGTGTAGGTTCATCTACTTGGAATTGATCATTTCGACACATGAAGGATTATAAGACCAAGGATGTTTTTTATGCCATATCAAGTTCCTTTCAGGGCATAATCAATTGCTTCAACTATTCATGGAGGATACCATGGGATCTGTTGACTATTTTCTGATTCATCCAACCATCGAACTTCTTGTTCTATTTGATGATGAAATATTTACATTCCCCATCTTTATTAGGGTTAGTGGTGGAAATACACCCCACTTGAGCTAGTGGCATTCATAGTTTGACTATTCCAGAATATATCATATTTTTCCAGAGGTACGTGAAGATAAAACAATCCAGGATTGTGTTTCCTAGTAGTTGGTGGTTAGGACAGTAATCTAGCCATTCATCAAGACATGTTTTATCATCCTTCTTCAGATCTAGTAGCCAAAGAATGTTGCAATTAATGCAATATACAAAGTATCCATAGATTTTATCATCCTGGAATGAATACACATTATTCATTTACTCCTAAAATTGATTTCTTTTGGCTTCCTTTTGTTTTTCTTATCATGGTAGGGGTGGATTTTGAAATCTAAGGGTCATGCACAGTTTTGTGTGATACGTGGAGCTGGAGCTGGTGCAGGGGTGGCATAAGTGTAATAGAATCCACTATAGCTCTTCCAGCCCTTTTACATGGGGTCGATGGGGTTGATCAGGTTTTGAAACAAGTATATTATAAGGAACATCCATTCTCTACGAAATGGCAGAGAAATCCCAAAATCCCCTTGTAGAATTCACTATGATGATGGGAGTTCACAGCTCATCGTGGAGATTATCGATGCACATGGAAAGAATCTCATCTTGTAGGAGAGGTTGGTTGAGGAATTAAGTCATACCATTCCACATATAGCATCTCTCCTTTTTATAACCTAACATTTCAATACATTTTACAAAAATGAGGATCTTTAAGGTTTTGTGTCTTGGAAACCAGGAACCTAAAACATGAAAACAAAAAAACACGCTTCTTAAACACTTGAAAGGATTCTCCTTATGTTCATCCTAGGTTCATTACTGCATCTCATAACCTGGGGACATACATCAAAAGAATGGGTGAGAAGAAGGCCCAGTAAGGGAAACAAGGGGAAACATTTAACAAGTGAACTTGAGATACATCAATAAAGTCGTGAAAATAACTTTAAGGCATGAGAAAGAAATCACGAGGAATACCATAATAAAAATAACGTGTTTCATAACTTGACGATGTGGATACAAAATTTAACATAGACAATCATTTTTGTTTCACCAAGGTCCATCCCCAAGGTGTCATTAAAAATTACCAAGGTTATTCAACAAGGCGTCGTTAAAAATGATCATCTCTTGAGATTAAGTCTTTACCAATGCATTAGAGCGCTATCAGGGCGCACCCTTAAATTTTCCTTTATTATCATTTGAACCACATATATCATCATAAAAAATTTCATAAATAACCCATATAGCATAAAAGAAATGGGTTTCCTTTCATAATCATAACTTTTTAAAAACTGCTTTAAAGACATGATCTTTATGTCACATTAATCACACAGAAATGGAAAGCATGTTTCATTTATGTAAATCTCAAAATTTAAAATATAACATTTTTATAGATATGTGAATACCTATTTATAAGAATTAGCTTTGATTATTCACTTAATAAAATAAAATAATTTTAGAAAAAGAGAGAGACATTTTGAGATGGAAATTCGGCAGCATAACGACTATGTTGTAGGGTTTTAGAAAACATTGAAAAGAGAGGGGACATGGGTAACACTCTCATAAATGATCCATAAAATAGTAGAGGGACAGAATATAATGGATTTAAGAACATGTTAATGAAATTTTAAAGATATACCCTATCAAATGAAGAACACGAAAGGAAGACAAAAATAAGATTTCTCTTATGAAAATCCGGCAGCCTAACGGCGTCACTTAAAAATTAAAATACTGAATTGAAGAGATAAAATGGGGTCTCTAATCATATGAAAATAAAATATCAGTATGATCGATATAGAGATCATACCCAAACATAATAAAAGGAACTTGAATGATTTGACATGAAAATAGAACTTGAAAAATGAGAAGGGTGGAAGAATCTCTTAAAAATTTGGCAGCCTAACGGTGCCACATAAACATTCTTAAAACGAAATGATGGGAGAAAGAGGGTGTATCTCATCATATGAAAATTAAAGGGATATTATAATGAATATAAATGTACATCCTCCAACATAAGAACATGGAGCATAAAAGAAATGACATAAAAGAGAGTACTTGGAATGAAAGATAGAAGTAGGATCCCTTACTTTAAAACATAACTCTTAAAACTCAAAGGTTGGGACCTTGAGGGCTTGGGGGCTCCTTGGGAGGACTCTTTGAGAGGTAATGAGACCATAGCTTCGTTGGGGGAGAGTTGGGTGTGAAAACTAAAGGAGGATAGGGTGGGTATTTATAGGGAAAGGGAGTGGACAAGGCATTAATGGCCAAGGGACACCTCATGGGTGGTATTGGAAAAACCATGGGCTTACCAATGGTATTTGCTCATGGTATTGGCCACTTGGGACACCTCATACCTTATATTACTATTCATAAGTCGACCATATTGATTTCATACTTAATACATCATTTAATTATGTCATTAAACACCCGTAACTTAAAAACTGTATTTTCACTATTCACCGAAAATTCAACTTTCTCAGAAAAATCCCAAAATTTCACCTTAACCAAATATCAATTCTCTGATTTCATAAATGAACTCCATTTTATAAAAATAATTTTCTAAATATTTCTAATTTAATTTCTAAATAAATACACTATTCACCGAAAATTCATTTTTTTTCAGAAAAATCCCCAAAAATTACTTTAACATAATATCGATGCTCTTAGTTCAAAAATAAAATCCATTTTATAAAAAGAATTTTCTAAATATTTTTAATATAATTTTTAAATAGAAAAACACTATTCACTCGAAAAAACGAATACTTGACTCATAATTTATGAAACCGTTATTTAACCATTTTGTTGAATCGCATTACTTAATCAAGGAGCCTAAATTATATTAATACTTTCTTTAAGTGAGATTACTAATCCATCTGGTCACATTACTAATCCTAATCATAAAATCACTATTCATAATTTACTATTTATCAAAAATTAAGTTGATCTTATTAGACTCTAAATTTTGTACTGAACATAATTGTAGAAGACCATTTTTTGAAAATAATTACACATAATTAATTATTTAAGGTTTACATAAATATTTTCAAATATCCTTTTTCTAGAATTCATCAAAAATATGCATACTATATTTTTCTAGACATTTGAAAAATTCACAAACATTAATCATAAAAAGAAATCACAATTTTTATTTAAAACAACGAATTACACAAGGCAGTTACAGTCTAGTTACAAAGTCGCTTATAACACCATCATAGGACCTAAGAGTAAGGTGTGCTAGGGTGATAGAATCTGAGGGCGGCTCGACCAACGTCACAAGAGTAGTTATTTCCATTAGCTTGAACTTCTCGCGAAGGATATTCCGTTCCAGCTTCACACAATGAAGTTCTGCTTGGGTTTGGTCCAGAGCAAAGCCTAATGGTGCTACCTCCTTCCCAAGTTCTGTTAGATGGGATTTTATTGGCCCGAGACTACTAGACGAGGCCATCAAATTTTCATTCTATGTTAATTAACCAAGATCACTTGTATATAGAAACATCAATTGCAATAAATAGTTTCCAAGGGTTATATTGACCAATGGTCATATAACGGTCAAAACCCAACGCTCTCATTTTAATTATACTCATGTTATCAAATGAAACAGTTTTGTTGAGTGTAATATAAAATAACACACAAAATTAGGAAACAGGATTTATTCAAAATTTTGGGTAGTTACAATCATCCCCCCTTAATAAATTGCACCCTCACAATTTTTTTAAAATTTGGGCTTGGAAATTTCATTGAAAGTCCCACATCGGAAAAAGAGTCAGTAACACTATTACTTTAAAAGAAAGAAATAGAAGTACAAAAGTCACCCGAGTTAACCCATACTAGGATTCCATCTAGATAAAGAGGGATATGGAGGAGAAAAAAAATGGTCATGCTCTGATGGAGAGTGAAAGAAAACAAGATTAGGAGAAAGTTAACCATAATAAAATCACAAACTTATTATGGGTTAAACAATCATTGATTACCCAGTAGGAAACTTAAACCAAAAACGTTTTTGGTTTATGTTCCTTTTAATAATTTTGTGGAATTCATTTACTACATATAATAATTAAACATGGGAAATACATTTACCTTCAAATAGAGTTTCATCCCTTAATAAGTTTCACCAAGACTAATCTTTTCTCCAAACAAAGAGCATTCAAAACCACTTGGTGTCATTGAAGGACAAGAATAATATTCTATAGAATCACATAATCCACAAAATATTAACAATGTATTTCTTCTATCATTAAATGTTATCCCAAAAACATAAAGGGTAAGATAAAACAACTCTTCAAAAAGAAAGAACCCCTTAGGTATGGAAACTATTTTAAATCTTCAAAATTCCACAGTACTACCCAGAGTTCATCATAGACCATTCCATAAATAACTATCCTTAAAATACCTCAAAATAAACCAAAATAATATTGAAACCCAAATACAGGAAGGATTTGATAATATAGTCTTCCAAGATAAACTTTATCGTTCATCTCCAAACAACATCAACCACTCCTAACATCTTATAACAAATGTAACTAACCTAAACATATTTTCCCCAAGATATGTTAATCATTTCCATAAGTAACCTAAATTAAGTTAAGTTCTCCTTAAATTCATTGATTCTTCAAAATATAAGTCAACCTTTACTCCTCAGAGAAAATACCATAGTAATCTATTTACCTCGATCATATAGGGTTCCCAAAATAGTGAACGTCTTCCAAAATAATAACCATCTCTTAATCCCTTAATCACCCTTGAAGAACAGCTTCACTACATAAACATGTGGTACATAACAATAGATGTTTTCCTTAATGATATAAAACCATCTTATGTAGTTACTCGATGTTCATAGAAAACATTAAATATATGCTCATAGGGCACGAACTAGAATACAACATGACATAGACAATTATTGAGAAGAAGTTGCATGATCCATATCAGCATAGGACTTACATTGTTCCCTTGTCCTTGAAGATTTGTGATGCTCATCATGCTCCTCATCCCTTCCAAGAGAGAATTTCCTTGAATAATGTCCAACTTCTCCACATTTACGACATTGAAAACTATAAGGTACATTAAATCGAACTGTATCTTTATTCATCACATTATCCATTTTTTGAAGCAATTGGATATTTTATGCCCTATCACCCCACACTTAAAACATCTCCCAGTTATTTTGTGACATTCTCCTGGATTCCACTTTCCACACTTTTTTCATAAAGTAAATTGGGTCTTCTTTACCTTACGAACTTTATCAGATGAACATCCTTGAGACTTCGTCTTCTTCTTCCTTGATGAATTTGGGAATTCAACTAGGTAAAAATTATTAGTTGTGATTTGTGATAGCTTGTTTTGTCATGATCACAATATATTCAACTTGATCTCTCGTCATCTCTATCATATTAATAGGGTAATCATCAAATTTCCAATCACATTGGCTCTTGGGACATATTCTTCTATTTCCCGCCATTAACTAAGAAAAGAAAGTATAATTAGGGGATTAAATACATAGCCAATATTCCTAAAAATGAAAATTTAATCATAGAAGGTTAAGCTTTTAGAAGAAAAGTGTGTCCTAACTTGTGATCCCCTTGGTTCCAAACTAGGTTTTCCATGATCATATATTCTTATGTGAATCCTTATTTTATTTTATCTTTCTTCTTTTAATAATGGTTCATACTAAGCTTATTAATTTACCAAAGCATATCCCCCAGGAGTGTTGTAACCAAGAGTGCAGCAAGGCCCGTTGTCATGTACCAGTTCCCGTTCGAGTCTAGCTCAAAGTGATGTTTTCGGGTTTTACCTCTATGTACATCTGTGCCAGAGCCACCTCTATCTGCTCGTATCCAAA
Organism: Viscum album; assembly: GCA_963277665.1. NCBI lineage: Eukaryota > Viridiplantae > Streptophyta > Magnoliopsida > Santalales > Viscaceae > Viscum > Viscum album. The sequence continues at coordinate 1,158,190,981 of OY728162.1, forward strand.
CAAGGATGTATTTTCTTGGAAACCTCTTACTCAATACTCACCAAAATACCAGGAAGATTTTCTATATTTAAACTTTTCTATAGGGTTCGTCCTAGATTTTTCATATCATAATTTTAACAAATAACTAAACCTTCCTTTGATACCAACTATAGCATCCCACCTTTTTATAACCTAACTTTTCATTACATTTTACAAAACTGAGGATCTTTAAGGTTTAGTGTCTTGGAAATCAGGAACATAAAATAATAAAACAAAAAACATTCTTCTTAAAAACTTGAAAGTATTATCCTTATGTTCATCCTAGGTTCATTACCTTATAACCTAGGTACATACATCAAAATAAAGGGTGAGAAGAAGGCCCAGTAAGGGAAACAAGTGGAAACATTTAACATGTGAACTTGACATACATCAATAAAGTCGTGAAAAGAACTTTAAGGCATGAGAAAGAAATCATGAGGAATACCATAAAAAATAACGTGTTTCATAACTTGAAGATGTGGATACAACATTTAACATAGACAATCATTTTTGTTCCCCCAAGGTCCATCCCAAAGGTGTCATTAAAAATTACCAAAGTTATTCACCAAGGCGTCGTTAAAAATGGTCATCTCTAGAGATTAAGTCTTTACCCAATGCATTGGAGCGCTATCTGGGAGCACCCTTAAATTTTCCATTATTATCATTCGAGCCACATATATCATCATGAAAAATTTCATAAATAACCCATATATCATAAATGAAATGGGTTTCCTTTCATAATAATAATGTTTTAAAAACTGCTTTAAAGACATGATTTTTATGTCACTTTAAACCCACGGAAAAGGAAAGCGGGTTTCGTCTATGTAAATCCCAGAATTTAAAATAGAACATTTTGATATATATGTAAATACCTATTTATAAGAAATATATTTTAGTATTCAATTAATAAAATCAAATAATTTGAGAAAAAGGGAGAGACATTTTGAAATAGAAATTCGGCAGCATAACGGCTATGTTGTAGGGTTTTAGAAATCATTGGAAAGAGAGGGGACACGGGTAAATATCTCATAAATGATCCGTAAAACAGTAGAGGGACATAATATAATGGATTTAAGAACATGGTAATTAAATATTAAAGATATACCATATGAAATGAAGAACACGAAAGGAAGACAAAAATAAGATTTCTCTTATTAAAATCTGGCAGCCTAACGGCGTCACTTAAACTTCAAAATACTGAATTGAAGAGATAAAATAGGGTCTCTTATCATATTAACATAAAATATAAGTATGATAGATATATAGATCATACCCCAACATAATAAAAGGCACTTGAAAGAATTGACATGAAAATAGAACTTGAAAAATGAGAAGGGTGGAAGAATCTCTTAAAAATTCGGCAGCCTAACGGCACCACATAAACATTCTTAAAACGAATTGATGAGAGAAAGAGGGGGTATCTCATCATATGAACATGAAAAGGACAGTAGAATGAATATAAAAGAACATCCTCCAACATAAGAACATGGATTATAAAATAAAATGACATAAAAGAGAGTACTTGGAAAGAAAGAGAGAAGTATGATCCCTTACCTTAAAACGTAACTCTTAAAACTCAATGGTTTCGACCTTGATGGCTTGGGGGAACCTTGGGAGGACTATTTTGGAGGTAATGCGACCATAGCTTCGTTGGGGGAGAGTTTGGAGTGAAAACTAAAGGAGGATAGTGTGGGTGTTTATAGGGAAAGTGAGGGGACAAGGCATTAATGGCCAAGGGACACCTCATGGGTGGTATTGGAAAAACCATTGGCATTCCCATGGTTATTTCCCATGGTAATATCCACATGGGACACCTAATACCTTATCTTACTATTAAAAACTCTACCATATTGATTACTTACTTAATACATCATTTAATGATGTCATTAAACACCCGTAACTTAAATACTGTATTTTCACTATTCACTGAAAATTCAACTTTCTCAGAAAAATCCCAAAATTTCACCTTAATTGAATATCGATGCACTGATTTCATAAATGAACTCCATTTTATAAAAATAATTTTCAAGATATTTTTAATTTATTTTTTAAATAAATACAGTATTCACAGAAAATTCATTTTTTTCATAAAAATCCCCAAAAAATACCTTAACATAATATCGATGCTCTGAGTTCAAAAATAAAGTCCATTTTATAAAAATAATTTTCTAAATATTATTAATTTAATTTTTAATTAAAAATAACTATTCACCTGAAAAAACTAATACTTGACTAATAATTTATGAAACTGTTATTTAACCATTTTATTGAATCATATTACTTAATCAAGGTACCTAAATTATATTAATACTCTCTTTAAGTGAGATTACTAATCCATTTGGTCACATTACTAATACTAAGCGTAATATAACTATTCATAATTTACTATTCATCAAACATTAAGTTGATATAATTAGACTCTAAATTTCGTACTAAACATAATTGTAGAAGACCATTTTTTGAAAATCATTACACATAATTAATTATCTAAGGTTTACATAAATATTTTCAAATATCATTTTTCTATAATTCATCAAAAATATTCATACTATATTTATCTGGAAATTTGAAAAATTCACAAACTTCATCATAGGAAGAAATCACAATTTTTTTTAAAACAAAAAATTACATAAGGTAGTTACGGTCTAGTTACATAGCCTCTTATAACACTAGCATAGGACCTAAGAGTAAGGTGTGCTAGGGTGATATAATCTGAGGGAAGCTCGGCCAACATCGCAAGAGTAGTTATTTCTATTAGCTTGAACTTCTCGCAAAGGTGATTCCGTTCCAGCTTCACACGACGAAGTTCGGTTTGGGTTTGGTCCAGAGCAAAGCCCAATGGTGCTACCTCCTTCCCAAGTTCTGTTAGATTGGCTTCGATTGGCCCGAGACTACTGGATGAGGCAATTGAATCTTTTTTTTATATTAATTAAGCAAGATCACTTGTATTTAGAGACAACAATTGCAATATTTAGTTTCCAAATGTTATATTGACCAATGGTTATATAACGGTCGAAACCCAATGGTCTAATTTTAATTATACTCATGTTATGAAATGAAACAGGTTTGTTGAGTGTAAAATAAAATAACACAAAAAATTAGGAAACAAGATTTATTCCAAATTTCGGGTAGTTACAATCTTTCCCCTTAAGAAATTGCATTCTCACAATTTTTTTAAAATTTGGGCTTGGAAATTTCATTGAAAGTCCCACATCGGAAAAAGAGTTATTAACACTATTACTTTAAAAGAAAGAAAAGGAAGTACAAAGGTCACCAGAGTTAACTGATTCTAGGATTCCATCTAGGAAAAATGAATATGGAGGAGAAAACAAAGGGTCATGTTCTGATGAAGAGTGATAGAAAACAAGATTAGGAGAAAGTTAACCATAAGAAAATCACAAACATAATATGGGTTAAACGGGCTTTGATTACCCAGTAGGAAACGTAAACCAAAAACGTTTTTGTTTTATGTTCCTTTTAATTATTTTGAGTAATTCATTTACAACATAGAATATGTACACAGGGAAATATATTTACCTTCAAATAGAGATTAATCCCTCAATATATTTCACAAAGACTACTCTTTTCTCCAAAAAAGAGCATTCAAAACCACTTGGTCTCATCAAAGCACAATAATCATATTCTATAGAATCACTTAATCCAATAAATATTAACTATCTATTTCTTCTATCTTTAAATGTTATCCCAAAAACAGAAAGGGTAATATAAAACAACTATTCAAAAAGAAAGAACCCCTTAGGTAGGGAAACTATTTTAAATCGTCAAAATTCCACAGTACTACCCAGAGTTCATCATAGACCATTCCATAAATATCTTTCCTTAAAATTCCTCAAAATAAACCAAACTAAGATTGAAACCCAAATACAGGAAGGATTTGAAAACATAGTCTTCAAAGATAAACTTTCTCATTCATCTCCAAACATCATCAACCACTCCTAACTTCTTATAACAAAAGTAACTAACCTAAACATATTTTCCCCAAGATATGATAATAATCTCCATAAGTAACCTAAATTACAATAAGTTCACCTAAAATTAATTAATTCTTAAAAATATAAGTCAACCTTTACTCCTCAGAGAAAATACCGTTGTAATCTATTTACCTCGATCATATAGGGTTACCAAAATAGTGAATGTCTCCCAAAATAATAATCATATTTTAATCCCCTAATCACCCTTGAAGAACAGCTTCACTACATAAATAGGTGGTACATAACAATAGATGTTTTCTTTAATGATATAAAACCATCTTCGGTAGAGACTCGACGTTATTAGAAAACATTAAAGATATGCTCATAGTGCACGAACTAGAATACAACATGACACAGAAAATTATTGTGATGAAGTTGAATGATCCATCTCAGCATAGGACATACATTGTTCCCTTGTCCTTGAAGATTGTTGATGCTCATCATGCTTCTCATTCCGTCCATGTCCATGAATAATTTCCAATTTCTCAACATTTACGACATTGAAAAGTATAAGGTACATTAGATCGAACCTTATCTTTATTCATCACATTATCCATTTTTTGAAGTAATTGGATACTTTATGCCCTATCACACCACACTTAAAACATCTCCCGGTTCCTTTGTGACATTCTCCTGGATGCCACTTTCCACACTTTTTTCATAAAGTAAATTTGTTCTTATTTCCCTTACCAGCTTTTTCAGATGAACATCCTTGAGACTTCGTCTTCTTCTTCCTTGATGAATTTGGGAATTCAACTAGGTACCAATTATTAATTGTGATTTTTGATAGCTAGTTTGGAATAATCACAATATGTTCACCTTTATCTCTCGTCATCTCTATCATATTAATAGGGAAATCATCAAATTTTTTATCACATTTTTTATTGGGACATGTTCTTCTATTTCCCACCATTAACTAAGAAAAGAAAGTATAATTCGGGGTATAAATACTTAGACAATAATCATGAAAAGGGAAATTTAAGCATAGAAGGATAAACTTGTAGAAGAAAAGTGTATCCTTACTTCTGATCCCCTATGTTCCAAACTAGGATATCCATGATCATATATTCTTATGTGAATCCTTATTTTATTTTATCTTTGTTCGTTTAATAATGGTTCATACTAAGCCTATTAATTTACCAAATAATATCCCCCAGTAGTGTCATAACCAAGAGTGCAGTAAGTCTCGTTGTCATGTACCAGTTCCCATTTGAGTCTAGCTAAAAGCGGTGTTTTTGGGTTTTACCCCTTTGTAAATCTCTACCAGAGCCACCTCAACCTGCTCGTATACAGACAAGGATGTATTTTCTTGGCAACCCCTTACTCAATACTCAACAAAATACCAAGAAGATTTCCTGTATTTAAACTTTTCTATATGGTTCTTCCTAGAGTTTTCATATCCTAATTTCCACAAATAACTAAACCTTCTTTGATACCAACTATATCATCCCGCCTTTTTATATCCTAACTTTTCATTACATTTTACAAAACCGAGGATCTTTAAGGTTTAGTGTCTTGGAAACCTAGAACATAAAACATGAAAACAAAAAAATTTCTTCTTAAACACGTGAAATTCTTCTCCTTATGTTCATCCTAGGTTCATTACAGCGTCTCATAACCGGGGGACATACGTCAAAAGAAAGGGAGAGCAGAAGGCCCAGTAAGGGAAACAAGGTGAAACATTTAACATGTGAACTTGAGATACATCAATAAAGTCATGAAAATAACTTCAAGGCATGAGAAAAAAATCATGGGGAATACCATAATAGAAATAACGTTTTTTATATCTTGAAGATTTGGATACAACATTTAACATAGACAATCATTTCTATTTCACCATGGTCCATCCCCAAGATGTCATTAAAAATTACCAAGGTTATTCACCAAGGCGTCGTTAGAAATGGTCATCTCTAGAGATTAAGTCTTTACCCAATGCATTGGAGCGCTATCAGGGCGCACCCTTAAATTTTCATTTATTATCATGTGAGACACATATATCATCATCAAAAATTTCAAAAATAACCCATATAGCATAAAATAAATGGGTTTCCATTCATAATCATAATGTTTTAAAAGCTGCTTTAAAGACGTGATCTTTATGTCACTTTAAACCCATGGAAATGGAAAGCGGGTTTAATTTATGTAAATACCAGAATTTAAAATAGAAAATTTTGATATATATTTGAATACATATTTATAATAAATAGCTTTGATTATTCACTTAATAAAATAAAATAATTTGAGAAAAAGAGAGAGACATTTTGAGATGGAAATTTGGCAGCATAACAGCTATGTTGTAGGGTTTTAGAAAACATTAAAAAGAGAGGGGACATGTGTAACACTCTAATAAATGATCCATAAAACAGTATAGGGACAGAATATAATGTATTTATGAACATGGTAATGAAATTTGAAAGATATACCATACGAAATGAAGAACACGAAAGGAAGACAAAAATAAGATTTCTCTTATGAAAATCCAGCAGCCTAACGACGTCACTTAAACTTCAAAGTACTGAATTGAAGAGATAAAATGACGTATCTCATCATATGAACATAAAAGATAAGTATGATAGATATAGAGACCATACACCAACATAATAAAGGGAACTTGAAAGACTTGACATGAAAATAGAACTTGAAAAATGAGAAGGGTAGAAGAATCTCTTAAAAATTCAGCAGCCTAACAGCGCCACATAAACTTTATTAAAACGAATTGATGAGAGAAAGAGGGTGTATCTCATCATATGAACATAAAAAGGACAGTATATGGAATATAAAAGAACATCCTCCAATATATGAACATGGAGCATAAAAGAAATGACATAAAAGAGAGTACTTGGAAGGAAAGAAAGAAGTAGGATCCCTTACCTTAAAACGTAAGTCTTCAAACTCAAAGGTTGGGACCTTTAGGGCTTGGGGGAACCATGGGAGTACTCTTTACGAGGTAATGATACCAGACCTTCGTTGGGGGAGAATTGGGAGTGAAAACTAAAGGAGGATAGGGTGGGTATTTATAGGGAAAGTGAGGGGACAAGGCATTAATGACTAAGGGACACCTCATGGGTGGTATTGGGAAAACCATGGGCTTTCCCATGGTATTTGACCATAGTATTGGCCACCTAGGACACCTCATACCTTATATTACTATTCATAAGTCGATCATATTGATTACATACTTAATACATCATTTAATGATGTCATTAAACACTCGTAACTTAAAAACTGTATTTTCACTATTCACTGAAAATTTTACTTTCTCAGAAAAATACCAAAATTTCACCTAAACAAAATATCGATGCGCTGATTTTAAAAATGAACTCCATTTTATAAAAATATTTTTCTAAATATTTTTAATTTAATTTTTAAATAAATACACTCTTCACCAAAAATTCATTTTTTTCAGAAAAATCCCCAAAAATTACATTAACATAATATCAATGCACTGAGTTCAAAAATAATTTCCATTTTATAAAAATAATTTTATAAATATTTTTAATTTAATTTTTAATTAAAAAAACTATTCACCTGAATAAACTAATACTTGACTAGTAATTTAGGAAACCGTTATTTAATAATTTTATTGAATCACATTACTTAATCAAGGGGATTAAATTATATTAATACTTTCTTTAAGTGAGATTACTAATCCATTTGGTCACATTACTAATCCTAAGCGTAAAAACAGTATTCATAATTTACTATTCATCAAAAATTAAGTTGATATTATCAGACTCTAAATTTCGTACTGAACATAATTGTTGAAGACCATTTTTTTAAAATCATTACACATAATTAATTATCTAAGGTTTACATAAATATTTTCAAATATCCATTTTCTAGAATTCATCAAAATATGCATACTATATTTATTTGGACATTTGAATAATTCACAAACTTTATCATAAGAATAAATCACAATTTTTATTTAAAACAAATAATTACACAAGGATGTTACGGTCTAGTTACATAGACCCTTATAACACCAGCATATGAATTAAGAGTAAGGTGTGCTAGGGTGATATAATCTGAGGGCAGCTCGGCCAACATCGCATGAGTAGTTATTTCAATTAGCTTGAACTTCTCGCGAAGGTGATTCTGTTCCAGCTTCACATGATGATGTTCGGCTTGGGTTTGGTCCAGAGAAAAGCCCAATGGTGTTTCCTGCTTCCCAAGATCTGTTAGATGGGCTTCGATTGGCCCGAGACTACTGGATGAGGCCATCGAATCTTCTTTCTATAGTAATTAACCAAGATCACTTGTATTTAGAGAAAATAATGGCAATATATAGTTTCCAAGGGTTATATTGACCAATGGTCATATTACAGTCGAAACCCAACAATCCCATTTTAATTATACTCATGTTATCAAATGAAACAGTTTTTTTGAGTGTAAAATAAAATAACACAAAAAATTAGGAAACAATATTTATTCAACATTTCGGGTTGTTACACCATATACCAATGAAATCTAAATCCCTTTCATTCCCCTTTTTTAGTTCATGAGGTCTCTGACAGTTTTTTTCGGCATCATTGAACTCAACTTGTAAGAGGTACTACCGTTGGACATCCTCCCAACCTGTTGTTGAATTAGTTGGTAAGCTGGTATACCATACGAAGGATGAACCCTGAAGGGTTCAAATGAAGAAAATGAGTTTCAGTGCTTCTTTTTTTATAGAGTTCTCTTCATGGTATCATAGTAAGATGCATATTTCATTAGATGTTTCTATGGGTCCCCTAAGCAATTGAACACAAGTAATACAAGGTTCTTGAATATTGGTGGTGGCATGGAATTTCTTACCCAGTCGTGGTAGGTCTTCCATTCCATTTTTATCAGATCCCCCATCCTTCCATGGCTTCAAATCGAATTTCCAATGACTTGATGGTATTCATGAGAACTTGATGCAAGTCTTGTTAAAACTAAGCATAAGATGGTGCATCATGGGGAAATAATGGATCTGTTGGAACTACTAGAACTTGAAGAGGATACCTATATGAAGGAATCCATTGGGGATTAGATTTATTTTTTCTAGTTTCTTTCCCAATGGATGTAAATATTGATATCCTTCTAGGATTGGGTTCAGTTGGACTGAAGGTCCTAGTTTAATATTAGATGAGAATTAGAGACTTGATTCATTTCCTAGGATAATCCCTTGTGGTAGATGTACCTCTTTTGGAAGTGTACGCAGAAACTCTAGTTGAAGAACATATCTTGTTGGATCGCTATCTTGTTTCTGCTCAACATTTATTTACCTTAGTTAATTCATTTCCTCCTACTACCAAGTGAATCTCTCCTAAAGCATTCGGGATGAATTCACATTGAGAGTATGATGTGGGTGGTATGAAACCATTCACATATTCTTCTTGTTTTTGGGTATTCACAGGGAGGTTGTGTGGGATTTACTAGGGGAGAACCAAAATTTAGGGAGGCCCATTGGTTCACAGTACATAGACCTTCATGCTCCTTGTGGACCTCTTATGGGACGTAACCATCTTTTACTTCAACTTTTATCCTTTGTATTATGTTTACTGAGGTCCATGGGATTGACATCAATGATGTTCACTGATGCATACCACATTGGGGGTGGTGAAACCGGTCGTGAATGGTAGGATATATTATTGTGTCCTTTTATGGAACTTCTCCTTCCATTTCGGGGTCCTTTTAGGATTTCTTGATGAAGGGTAACTCAAATAGAACCTTGATATGACCAAGACATGTATCTTCATTTCAGGGTATATGAATAATGAGGTGGGACAGAATTAGAAACTCCTTTATTCATTGTTCACCCTATGTGGGTAAAGATTGACATCGGCTGGTCATGTTTTTGAGGTAAAAATTACCCCATCCCTACAGTTTGGGGTTTCTCCCACTCGATTATTATTGTACCACATCCTGGATTGGTTGGTCTTATGTGAGAATTCTATGTTCAAAATTCCCCCATCCTTATGGACTGGGGTTGATCCTGTATTGTGTTTATTTATGCTTCTATTACCACATTATGGATCTCACACATTCCTGTGCAGGAGTGAGCTAGAATGGTGCCAGAATTACCTAGGAATTATTTGCTACTGAGGAAACAATCAGTGCTTGTTTATTAGATTCCCTTTAGAGAGAAGCTTTCAGATTTTTCTTAATAGCCTAGTTTCAAAGTTTCTCAATGGTTTTCTCTCATTAGGCCTGAGGATTTTGAGACTTAATCAAGGTTGGTTCTTTCCAAGCATGTCGTCTTTCTTGAACATGTATTTTTGTTGACTTACATCTAGGTATAATGATGTTGTAGGATTTCATCTCCAACGTGATCTGCTGTATGGGGCATGGGGTGAAGTGTAGAGATCCATGTTCTCCCAATCTTTTAATATGAATACCAGATGGTGTGTCACTGATGAGACAACACAACTTATGAAATGTATGGAGATAGACCAGTTCATGTTCTTTATTCCACCTCACTAATTGTGGCCATCATGCAGATGGTAGGGAATCTAGGTCAGTCTAATGATGATGATCCCTCAATATATTGGAATTTTTTGTACCCATCATAGGGAAAAACTTTTCATTCAACTGGGGTTAATTTTCCGGATATTGAGGCCAATGTAATGCAGGAATTCTTCAGACAACTCTCTAGGTATGCTAAATTGAGAAGCAGTTCTGGGCCAATACATCATCATTGTGTCATACCTATGTAAATGATTCTAACAAACAACATATCATGTTATTCTTCCTCCAAGGACTCCTATGCTTGATATGTGTAGTGTGACTACTTCTTAGTGATTTTGTTCATTGCAGCAAGGCTAATAAAAGCTTCATTGATGTGTGAGCAGCATGGGGGTGGCCCAAAGGGTGACCGTGACCCTATAATGTCCTTTATTTGAGAAAAGATTTTTCTCATCATAGATAGAGTGTCTAACATGGCTGGATCCATTATATATTCCTCAACATATGAGGGCTTCCACGTATTTTGTTTGGCGTGGGGAGGAACTTCTTGTGTGTGTGGATTATAACTATGGGGAGACCCTTCGAAGTTGGTGTTACAATGGTTAGAGATACCATTTAAGATTACTTTATGAATGTGTGGAGGGTACTTACTGCATATATCCTAGTGAGGACCTACAGGGTGGACCACAGTAAGGGGGTTCCTTGTTGCTGTTTGATGTTATTACGAGAAGGACCTTCAAAACAAATTCCATTATCGTGAGGACTACCATCATGTATTGATTTATGGATTCATGGAGAATATATGCATTTTATATTCCAGGGAGGACCATTAGGATGCAATGAAATAATGTGAGGGACTTCTCATTACATGATTTTACAACAGGGAGTTCCTTCATAATGACCTCCATCATGAAAAAGAATATCATCATATCGTGATGTCAAACTACATGGAGAATGATATATACATTATATATTTGGGGGAGGACCATCAGGGAAGATGACCACAAGAGGAGGATGTTTTTATTTTTGATATTTTGGTCTTTGGGAGGGATAACACGACACACATTAGGAGATAGGATCTCTCAATCGGTCATTTCCTTCCCACAGAGTAAACCCATGTGGGTTCTTTGGGGAGGAACATTAGAGCTACTGAAAGTAACAATATGGGGAGGACCTTCGAAACTGGTACTTCTAATTCCATGATTTGGTAATGTATTAATATGATCTTTAGTCTCTATTGATATATTTCGTGTTACAGTATGATCTTTAACTCTTAATAGATCGTAATCTTGAGTATGCTATTTATTTTCCAGTTTCCATTGTCACATTTAATTTTTAGGCACTCACTTATAAGAAATTGTAGTTTCCTATTATTGGTATTGAAATTCATATGAAATACAGATTTGGTTGGTTCTCGTGATGTCATTGGGGTACACCGATGAGAATATTGAGTAATAGCAGAGATATATGTCTTTCTTGATGTGACCACCATGTTGGATTGATGTCACCCAGTATGAATGAGTATTTTTTCGGATCCGATCTTCCTTATATCATGGAATATGTCCATTGACCCCTATAGACTGGATCAGGGATGTAGGTATGATCTAGAGTAACTATCTAATATTGGGGATGAGTCACCCCGCTTAGGGAGACCGGTTCATGAGCTAGACTCTCCACATTTACTGTAGATGAAATTACATCTTGGCAGTTTTAGAGGAAATGATTTGGAATTTATTTCCGATCCTCTATCATTTTGAGGATGGTTTGAGATACATATTTTGATGGAATGGGTATAAATTCCCAGTTCATTGTCAGAGTAAGAGTTTGTGCTTGTGATGGTCATCCATGTGTTTCTAGGGGCACTAGTAATTCTTCTATGTTTTGTCAGAGGAACAAGTTTACTCTTGACTTGTAGTTGGGATATGTAAATTTCTTTCTCCTGTTACCATCATATTTGGCTAGTGGGAATTATATTTGTGAGAAATAACATTAAACTTCTAATTTTCCGCATTATTTGACTCACAGTCTTGATATTCATCCATATATATTTGAATCTCTTTATATTTTATTTCCAGTATATTTGACTAGTGGTCATTGTTGTGGTAAGAAAGAATTTTCTTCAGCCTGTTGATTACCATAGTATTTGACTGGTGTGATTAATTGAAAAGACCCAAAATTTCCATAATTTTTTTAATAAATGGGATTTTTTCAAGTACACAAAATCTAACGACGCGTGATTCCAAGGCCTAGAGTGCTAGGAATGATCCATCGATGTTTTTTTAGGATTAAGTTAACGTGCGTAAGTAGATTTCTTGAAAAACTGGAATAACACTTAAATGGTTACATGGATCAGAAATCTTAGGGCACCATTGTGCTCAAAATGGTGGTTTTACCCTAGGCGCGACTTAAGATTAGTCGGCACAGGCCTCCTGTGTGAAAACCCAAAAATGGCATAATCGTAAATAAAATAATTAAATAAATTATTTTATTATTCAAATTCTTACAACTAAAAACTGGTAACATGGATTAAAAATTAGACACCATCGCTAAACTCATGAGGGTATTCTTTCATTAAGCAGGTACTAACTTTGGCCGGTGCGGGCCACCAGAGAATGTTATTTATTGGCTTCAAATAAAATAATTAAGTGAAAATTATTTTTTTTGTAAAATTCATAACATATAAATGGTAACTCAGATTGAAAATCTAAGATTACCATTGGGTTCGTTGGGGATTGTTCTGCCTAGGAAGAGCCTAACCTTGACCAGCGCAGGTTGAGGATGACTGATAATAATTTTCTGAACTTTTTTTGGGTACATTCAGTTAACGCATGAGCGGCGTTTTCTAACATTTCAACTGTTGCATGGAGTTGAAATCTGAGGGAACCGTTGAACATACAACACCTTATTTTCTTAAGGATACTTTCACCATGATGGTATATGGTTAAGGGTGAAATTTAGCTTTTGGATTTTTCATGAATGAATAAAATTTAAAAAAAAGTGTGTGACACTTTATTTTTATTTGCAACAACCATGTGGGTGTTGGGAGGTGGGGTCCACCCAAACTAAACCTCCTTGTGGTAGTTGGCAAGTGGGGACCCCTTGACTATAACCTCCCATGAGAGGTTATGGTGGTGGGGACTACCAAACCCTAACCTCCCATGAGTGGTTTGGGTGGTGGGGACCACCTGGGGCCTAAACCTCCCAACTCCCCTCTTAATGAGGGATAATCCTCTCAACTACCTCATTAATGTGGAGGATCCTCTTGAGATTCATACACATTATTTGTGCCAGCGCACCACCATTATTTGTGCCAATGTAAATTAATTCGCTTGACCCCCTTTTTTAATTAAGTAACCGAGTCGTTTGAATTTAGGAAGGTTCCTAATAAATGAATCGTTATAAATTCCATGATTGTTACATACCTCCCCAATTCTATATATATGGAGCTTGGGAGGAGGTTTTGGGATTTCCTAACCAAGCAATAAAGTGCTAGTAAAGTGATGTGATGCCCAACACTTGGAGGATTACACTCTCCAACGAAGAACACTCCACCAACAAAGAACTCCAATGAGGAACAACTTCGACTACAAAGAATGACCCAGACATTGAATTTCTTCTCCAGAACTTCCTCCGACGTAGGATGTGTTCTTCTACAACGAATTGATGTCTTCCATCTCATGCTATCATCAAACAAAAATGAACAAGGTAGGGGATTATTTTGATTGATTTATATACACATGTTCTTCCCTTCTATTACAAGGAATGTGGATCAAATTTCTAACTAGGTTATCCGCATATGTTTCCTTTAGCGGGTTTTGGGAATAATCATTATGAAAGGGTTTGATTATCTTTATTCTTATTCTATGTTGAACCAATTTCTATCACTCTAAACATGGAGGGTGCGGGCCAAACAAACTTTGCTTGACCCCTCCCTCGTTCTTCTTTTGTGTGTTTTTCAGAATAGAGGATGGTGACAAACACAACGGCGCTCCGCCACCCGCGGCCACCCCCGTCCGTGGGCACCCTCACTTCCGGCCTCAATTCCCCATGGTTCTCCGTAGCCCACGGCCTCTCTGTGTCACCACGGGGCACCCGTGACCCCCGCCGATTCACACCGCTGCCGAACCGCCGCCGTGATGAGCCGTCGTGCCAAGACACCGCCTCGGGCCGAGCCGCCTTCACATCCTCGCGGTGCCCCGACCAAACCAGCCACCCATAACCATTGCGACACCCTAGCTGAACCAACATCATGTTCCCATCAAGGTGCCCTAGCCGAACCGGCCTCCCGGCCCCAGCCGCGCCACCCCAGCCACCAAGCTGTGTTGCCCCGAGCTGTTCCCATGTGGCCCTCCGAGATGAATTTGCGACGCGTCCCGGGCTGAGCTGCCCCTGCAGTGCCATCCTGGTGGAGCTGCCCCCATGGCACCGTCCAGGCCGAGTCGGCCCCATGGCACCCTCCTGGCCGAACCGACCCCATGTTACTGACCTGTGGTCGGTCCGCGCCCTCGTGCCGACCCGCGGCCGGTCTTCTTCCTCGCACTGACCCGTGACCGTTCCACGCCCTTGCATCTGGCCCGCGTCTTCACGGCCGGTCCACACCCTTGTTGCTGATCCACATCCTCACGACACTCTATGGCCCCTCGTGGCCAGCTGGGTTGGGCCCGAAAGTCCGGGCCAAACCCAACGGGCCTGGTCAACCCAAACTGGGTGGTCTGACTGGGTCGGACTGGACTCGAGCCCACTACGACCCATTTACGCTCCATCAGACATATCTTTAGCATAAGACGTCTGCTTGATGAGCCGTTAGTGGAGCAGGTAATCTTGGAGCATAACAGTCCCTTTGAGTATACCCCACTGGAGTTTGGGGTATAGTTGAGAAATAGTTAGGTCAGATCGTGCATAAATCCAACTGGGCCCCCGGACTAAAAGGCTAATAACTCATAGACAAGGCATTCTATTGACACATCGTCTATTTCATTGATACCCCTATGACGTGGCAGACTTTTGAGATACTTCTTCATTGGACTTTGGGACAGTTGGACCATTGACTAGTAGCTTGTGGAGCAGATCTTCTAGAGATGAGGTAGCTTTTGTACGGGAACCTAGTAGCTGGCTGAGACTTTATGAATTCTGGTCGTTTTAATTGGAGTGAATTGAATGTCCCATTGGGGAGCACCTATTTGTGGAGGTATACCCACTATGGAGGAGAGTTCTTGGTGATGCGGCAGACCCATGATACTCAACATGAAGAGTACCTCTGCAGCCTATGAGGGGGAGTGCCTGGGTGTGTCGGCATACCCACGGTGGGGAGCACCTCTATGTGACATAGAAGACCCACGTTACTCGACAAGAAGAGTACCTCAGTTTTCCAAGATTAGTGGGAAGCGCCTCTGTGTGACGTGGCATTCCCACTGTACTCGAATGAGTAGGAGTTCTCCAGCAGATGAGGTTTTGTTAATTTGAATAAAATCCTGGTGGAGCTGAGTCAGTAATTTTGTGTTTTACTCATGATTGAGATCGATTAGTTGATAACTTAGGTATCTGTATGGGAAAATACCTAAGTAGATTTATCTATCAATTTCTTTTTTTTTGTGGTTTATCCTTGTAATATTTTGTGATACCTTGAGGGTATCAGGGTCCCTACAGAGTATCGTTATACTCACCCCTGTACGGGAAATTCCAACACCTTATTGTGTTGGATGCAGAAGATAGAAAATGTTGACTAAGGATGAGAGTACCAAGACTGGATGGTACCTAGAGGTGGACCTTACGATGAGTTGGTACATGGAGGAGACTGGCAGACGTGGAGTGATGAGGAAGCTATTTGTACCTACCCATCAGACAGGAATCCTGGAGGATGACCCGACAACTATTTTTCTTTGCTTCAGTTGTACTTGTACTTCCATTTCATTGTACTTTATAGTTGGTCTTGTGTTTCTGGCCCCTTTTAATTTTCAAAACTATTTTTTATATAGTTTAATTAGAGTTTTGTATCCATCTGTGGGGTCTGTTGTGTGTGTTTACATGTTATAAAGGCAATGGCTTCCCAGTTTTAGGGAATTATGCCTTTAGTGCTAGTCACCAGCCCCTGTCCAATGGAAGGTGGGCTTGGGTTAGTCATGACACGAGCCCCCGGGGACATGTCATGGCAAATTGGTATAAGAGGAATCTATTCGATCACATAACATAGGACTCTGATATTTTCCATGAAGCAATAGTGTTAAATGATGTGACTTAGGATTCTAGTTTAGGGAGTCCAGTGCTGGTGTGGTGGCCGACGTATCCATACACCAGGACCTTGACTTCTGATTTCCAACTCAGTGCACGAAAACACAGATTAGGTGTGTATTTAATTTCTGATTTCTTAAATCATATCACCAAGTCAGCTCACCAGGTATAATATTTTGATTGTGTCGCATATGTTTTCTTTCAAGATGCCTCCATGAAGACTGCTTGTTAAAGTTTCGAGAGTTGTATGCACTAACAGTCGAACGAGTAGTGAGGATCCTGTGCAGGACCCTCTTATTATGTTGGCACCTTCAGGTGGTGTACCAACAACACCACCAACTGTCGAGGAGCAGATTCCACCAGCTACAATAGCGGACGGTGAATGCCAACTGAGCACGTTGCACGAGTACCAACAGCATAGTCCTCTGAGATTTCAAGGCAAGACAGATTCCCACGTAGCTGAGGGCTGGCTGGAGGAGATTTATAGAGTTTCTATCTAGTTGAGACACCAGTAGAGCAGATGGTGATCTTAGATACTAGTATTTTTAAGTGAGTGACCATGAGGATGGTCCGCTTAGTGATGAGGATTTGGTACGTGGACTGTTGCCTGAGATAGTACCTTCGGGTAATGTGACAGCTATATCACTACCTATTGGACAACAGTTACAACTAGCGGTACTGGTAGAGGACACATGTATGGTTAGTGCCTTACACATGTTTCAGCATCAGATACCCCTCAGGTTCCGAGGTTATCCCAACTCACAGGCAGTTGAAGACTGGCTTGAGGAGGTGGCTGAGAGTTCTCTAGAAATTCTACAGCTTCGGTAGGATGACATGTCGGTAGCTGAGTATTCATTGAGGCGTACCAATATTTCCTAGTAATTAATGAATATGGTATGATCAGTGCTTCAGGGCTCGAACATCTTATAAAGGAGTGTCTAAAGGAAATCCATGCCAGCACTATTCTCTATGAATTCCTAATTATGTTAGGGTGCTAGAGAGAACCTTTTTGGTTGAATGTTTTTTGGCTAATTGGATACAGCTAGTGAATGTTAGCAGTGGGAAAGTAGGATACTAGCGCCAGTCTCAGAGACTTGGTCATGTAAAATGTTGCGGGATAAAGAAGTGTTAGGTATAGATGAGTCCTCAGCGTAGCAGACACTAAAGCAGATCTAGGAGAGCAGCATGAGGTGGTGTACTTTTCGACATGTTACAATCACCCCTCTTTTGATGGACCCCACTAGTCTCAAGGAGCTGGAGAAATGGGGAAGAGAGTAGTTGATTGTGGTCAGGGAATGCAACCTAAGGGCTCTAAGACTGATTTGAGGTACGGTCTATGTCTACTACTAGTTTCTGTATCAATAGACATAGGTACCAACCATTCCTTCCTTCCATGAATCTTGACCAAGACCTAGATTTTTTGGTTAAACCATTTACATGACCCTCATGTCTGGAGTTACCATTGTGAGGAGGCTCCATAATCACTGTAACACCCGAGACTTTTATAAGAAATATTTTGTTTTTATTTTATATAAATCATCAAAGGAATCTTTCACTACAAAAAACACTAGCTTGGCTTGCTTTACACGCAATTGCGACCTTCCTTTATAGCTTGCGTCGTACGCAATACCGAGTTTCACTAAACAATGATATGCTATTAAAATATTATTAAAACTAGCCGTTATAAATAGTAATAAGCACTTTTTGAAATTTTGTAAATTTTATTTTTCAAAATGGACTTCGTATTTGGATTCGGAATTTCAAAATTAGCCTAGGGTGAAATTTTGGTTTTTTTTGGAAACATTCTCTTTTTGATGAATAGTGAAAACACTGGGTTACTATTTAAAAATCTAATTTTTATTTAAATAATTATTTATTTTATTTAAATTTATTTTAGGTAAAAATTGATACATAATACCTGTATAAGTTTAATGCAATTCATTGGAGTCATTTTATAATAATTTTAGATATATAATAATTTTATTGAACTTTTCACCGTCTTTTACCCACCTCCTTGGAGAATTTACAAATTTATATAAAACATAATTTTACTGCTTCTGTGAGTGGAATTTTAAAAATCTGAGATACACAGTTGATTTCAGTAAGTAAAATTTGGTTCAATGATATGAAAACAATTTTTGGTGAATAGTAACTTTTTACTTTTATTTACCATGGTTAAAAGTAAATAGGGTAATTAAGGGTAAAAATGATATTATTATTACCCTAACTCATGTCCTAATTATATTGGATAAGTTTAATTTGACCAAAAACAACGTTATGAATAAAATATGACCATTTAGGCCCACTTGGATTAGATTATGGCATTTGTTATTAATTTATTTAAAGAAGGGTTAAAATAGTTAGAATCAAAGTTTAATAAGTAAATAATTTCTTATATAGGGTTATACATAAGATATATTCGACTATAAATATTCATTATAAAGATAAAAAGATTTCCTAAATAATGGGATTTTATTTGTAATTTTTAGACTTTAAATAATTTAATTTATTTATGACACAAATATGATGCAGTAATTATCTTATTAATGAAATATTCACATAATTGATGTTATAAATACCCAAATAAATGTAATTTGAGACTTTTTATGAATTCCACTAATTTTTAAGGTTAATATGACATGTTACTATTGATTTAATTAACTTTTTTCTAAATAATGATTCTGTTATGAGTTTCACAGAAATAAATTACTAAATAGTGTCAAAATTGACATAAAATAGTTTTGAAAACAAATATTATATTATTAATTGTTATATTATTCCTAAAAATCTAGGGATTGGCCACATGACTTAGATAAGGTTATAAATATTATTAATAAACATCTTGGGGTTAGTTTGGCTTTTTATAGTATGTTTATTAACCTTATAGTGTAAGAACACAAAAAGACGCGATAAAAGTAAAATTATCTAACTTAAAGTTAAATCTAAATGATAAGGTCAAAATAGTAAACTAAACTTGTCCAAATTCTATTGGAAGAGAGGATTTAGACCCATCACCACCTTAGCTTCTAAATAAATCAATTTGTAGCTATTTAAAACTGAATGTGGCTTTATAATAAAATAATATTTTTAGTTTTTTCAAAGGTGCCCCTCTCCTCCCTTATAAAAGGGCACCTCCTCCCTCTCTTCCTCACACCACTTTCAGCCTTCCTGCTCGGCCAAACCATGAAAATTTCTCCTCTACACTTCCCTAGAAACATCCTAGAGGTCCTGGTGTTCTTCGAAGACCAATTTTAGTGCCCTAAAAGGAGGTCTCAAATAAGCGCTTCAAAGAAGAGGTAATGTCCGTTACCGAATCATTCAAATTTATTTCTTATTCCACATATTCTTATTTAGTTGTTTAATTATGAATTAATAACATCAGTATAAGTCATATAATAATATGTTATTATAAGTATGAAACAACTCTATTTCACCATCTATCCATCCTATGGAAAATGAAATCACCGCGCGTGCGTACGTATGGAATACTGTCTCCACACCGTGGTGTAATCAATTTTCCACCACCACCTTACTTGGATGGGTATAATGGTTAAAATAATTAATATATATGATTATTGTAATGTGATATTGATTTTGACATAGTATATATACACTACAATACAATTCCACGATCATGGAAAAGATATCATCACTCGTGCATACGTACGGAATACCGTCTCCACGATGTGATGTGACTCGTTCTACATGATTTTAATTGCATAATGATTACATAAATGAATTGAGTGAATAAATATGATATATATTACACTAATACCATTCTGGAAATGAGGTGTCTATAACCTAAAATGCAGAATAAGAATTTATTCGACAAAACATGCATAAGAACAAAAAGTAATAAACCCCCGAATAACAAGTAGCAGTGAAATATTACTAATAATAAGCTAAAAATATGACCATATTTGATATCATAACAATGAGTATGATTCTGGAATGACTTAGGAGGTTCCGAAACATATGAAGAAAATCGGACCTAAGGTAAGGGAAAATATCACAATCTCATTTTTATCTGAGATAGTTTATACTTTGGTATTTACTGGGGTGTATTTTATCATCCACATCCATGTTTCCTCAATATGTAATTTTATTTCCATCCACCTAAAATTTTTTAAATCCAATTTTACCCTTCGATGAGTTTTTAGTAAAAGATATGAAAGGAATCTTTTTTCATTTTTCGTACGAGGTACTTTTTACTTTTCAAACAAAAGTACGAGAAGAATGTTTTTTAACTTATACAGCATGAATTGATTTTTAAAACATTATTTCCATGAAGCTTCCTTTATAAGTTTTCAGGTTTATTTTTAATCAAATTCTTTTAGTTAATAATTCTATGACATGTTAATAAAGGAAAAGTGTTTTTGAAGAAGAAAGGATATTTTCCTCAAGAATGGAGTTCAAGGGTTTTATCAATATTATTTTCCGTCTATGATAATAAAGGGTTCTGTTTATATCACTATTATTACATTGATTTGATTATTTTGTGATGGAATTATTTTTATTAATTACTTTATCATATATGAATTTTTTTATGATGTCACGATGTTTAAGAATAGCATTTTTATTACATGGTTTATGCTATGATGTATGGTTTATGATTTTGTGGCACACATAAGAATGGTATACTTATGTGATGGGTGGGACCTATATATCCATCCAACGCATTGGGTAAATATTTTATATCTCATGAGATAGACATGGCTGGAATGGAAGGTTAAACTTGTTCAATGAAACGGGACTAAAACGAGGAATGAACTCGGTTCAGAAATGGTCTTTTTCCACTAAGATATTCTTGGAAATGTGTCATGAATAATAAGAAATGATTCTCTATGATTATGTGTGTATGCCACAAAGCTTCATGTTTTAAGTTATTATTATTGTGATTACATTTCACTACCATGATTTATCCCATGTTATGAAATTAGGATCTCTTTTGCAGGCTAAGATTTCCAAAATGTTATGTTCTTTTGAATATGACGTGATTGATATTTATTTTTTTTACCCTTACTGAGCATTTGAGCTCACCCTTTTTAATTTTTTCTTTCCCCAGGCCAGGATGAATCTTATTAAGTAAGATATACCAAAAGGGACTATAGATATGATGAAATAAATGGGAGACAGTGTAGAAGCTTTATGAACCAGTTGTTTATGTTTCCCAGTTTCTAAAGACACTATACCTATACAGTCCTTTCGTGGTTTTGTTACATGTTGTAATAAGTGTACTTAAATTTTTAAGTACTAACAATGTATGTAAAGTATGGGTCGTTATAGTTGGTATCAGAGGAATGGTGTAGTCAACCTTTGGAAACTAGGATGTGACAGCCTTAGTAAGAATCCTAAGGATAAGTCTAAGCATAGAACACAATCTTAGTGTTTTAGAAATGCCCATGAATATCCTATGATAAGACCTTAAGTGTGAAATTTTATTCTTGATTATGTGATTTTCCATTTATAATTATTGTTTCTCACATTATTCTTCTTGGTTTTAGTCAATGGTTGGAACCCAAAGGAACCGTGTTAATACGGAATGCAATGGGAAATGCAATGATTGTCCCCCTGATCAACCAAACATTATGGGAGCTGGAATGAAAAATCATGTAGCCATGCTCACACAACTTTCTCAAGTTATGAATCATTCAGGACTTCCAAATGAGAAAAGGAAGGGGCAACATTCTGTTTAATCTTTCATGAGACAGCGTCTACCTTCATTCAGCGGGTCTACTGATCCATTAGTTGCTAAACAATGGATCAGTACTACTAAAAAGATATTTTCAGTTCTTTAATGTTCTGAACATGATAAAGTCATCTTAGAAGTGTATCGTTTGGAAGGTGATGCTGATCAATGGTGGAATCTTATCAAGAATACGAGGCCAAGAGATGAAATTGAGTCCATGGAATGGGATGAGTTCAAGAACTTATTTTTCAATAAGTACTTCCCTCATATTCTTCGAACAAAGATGGAGAAGGAGTTTCTTGAACTAAAGAAAAAGGATGATGAATCCATTGGTACCTATGAAGAAAATTTTACAAAACTTGTAAGGTATGCTTCTGGTATTATTATCCAACCTGAGAGTAAGATCGATCAATTCTTTAGTGGCTTAAAACCAAGTCATCGAAGGGCTTTAGCCATAAGGGACTTCAATAGCTACGAGGAAATCGTTCGATGTGCTCTCAAAGTTGAGATGGAAATTGGAGTAACCCATCAGACATATGGGTTTGATAAGAAGAGGAAAATGGAATTCAAAGGAAAATCTAAAGAGCACACTGAAAAAAAGATGAGTTTTCCCTTATGCTCAAAGTTTGGAAAGAAACATGGAGGGAGTTGTCTTAAAGGGACAAGTAAATGTTTCAAATGTGGAAAGGAAGGTCATCGGGCATTTGAATGCCGCAATGATGGGAAGAAGATGTCTAGTGATGCGAACAATGAAAAGGCTACATAGAGTGCACCTCCTACACATCAATGTTTCAAGTGCAAGGAAATGGGTAATTATGCCAATCAATGCCCTAATCC
Source organism: Viscum album (assembly GCA_963277665.1). Taxonomy (NCBI): domain Eukaryota; kingdom Viridiplantae; phylum Streptophyta; class Magnoliopsida; order Santalales; family Viscaceae; genus Viscum; species Viscum album. The sequence goes on from OY728162.1 coordinate 1,158,214,177, forward strand.
AAGGGTTGTTGGTGATGATTGACGTTAACAAACTCTTAAGGCTAAAGACAAAGGAAAGTCGCATGCAATTTCTATCAACGATGTGGAGTACGATAATGAAGTGGTGAAAGGTACACTTACCATCCACTTTAAAGTAGAAAATGTTTTATTTGATTCTAGATCCACCCACTCCTTTATTTCTGATGAATTTTCTAAGGGTATCAACGTATTACCTCAACAATTAGATGTTGAGTTAGCTGTGACAACTCCTAATGGCACAACAGTCACAACAAAAGATTATAATTCTTCTTCGATTGATGTTTGTGGGAAATTGCTTCCTAAAAATCTTGTTATCCTCCCTATAGTGGAATTTGATGTGATTCTTGGCATGGATTGGCTTTCTCTATATGGAGCTCATATCAATTGCCAAATAAGGGAAGTCACATTTCATATTCCTGATCATTCTTTGATCGTTTATCGATGCAAGGATAAACATAACCTTCCAGTGGAAATTTCTTCCATCTTATGGGTCTTGATTCCACTAAATAAAGGTTATTTATCTCAAATGGTTGGTGATAAAATCATGATTAAGAATATGCCCATTATACGGGAGTTTGATGATGTCTTTCAGGAGGAATTACCGGGTCTTCCACCAAATCGTGAAGTTGTGTTTTCAATAGAACTCGTACCGGGTGCTTTACCTATTTTAAATACACCTTATAAGAAGGCCCCAATTGAGTTTCAGGAATTGAAGAAGAAACTTCAAGAGAATCTTGATAAGTGGTTCATACGCCCTAGTGTTTCACCTTGGGGAGCACCTATTCTGTTTGTTAAGAAGAAAGATGGATCAATGAGACTCTGCATTGATTATCGAAAACTTAACAAGATCACTATCAAGAACAAATATCCTCTCCCGCGTATTGATGACTTATTTGACCAACTATGTGGAGCTCAATACTTTTTCAAGATTGATATTCGTTCAGGGTATCATCAATTAAGGGTCAAAAGGGAGGATATACCAAATACGTCTTTCCGTACAAGGTATGGAAACTATGAATTTATAGTGATGCCATTTGGTCTTAATAATTCCCCTGCTATCTTCATGGATCTGATGAATAAAGTCTTTTGATACTATCTTGATCAGTTTGTGGTAGTCTTTATAGACGATATTCTTGTATATTCAAAGAGCAAGGAAGAACATGAAGATCACTTGGGAATTATATTGAAGACCCTGAGAAAGGAGAAGCTTTTTGCCAAATTTACTAAGTGGGAATTTTGGCTTCAAAAAGCTTCATTTTTTGGTCACATAATCTCAAAAGAGGAGATATCTGTGGATCCAACAAAAAAAGGTTATCGAAAGATGGTCGAGACCAACAACAGTAACTGAGATCTGAAGTTTTCTTGGTTTGGCTGGATATTATCGATGTTTTTTGAAATATTTTTCACGATTATCTAATCCACTCACCATGTTGACTCGGAAAGGAGTTTAGTTTGTTTGGATAGAGGAATGTGAAGAGAATTCCAAGGAGTTGAAAAGAAGGTTATCCAGTGCACCTGTTCTCATCTTTTCATTAAAGATTTTGAGGCATTATCTTTATGGAGAAAGGTGTGACATTTATACTGATCATAAAAAATTAAAGTATATTTTCACACAAAAGGAGCTGAATATGCGCCAAAGAATATGGTTGGAGGTGATTAAGGATTACGACTGCTCAATTCATTACCACCCTAGGAAAGAAAACAAGGTGGAAGATGCATTAAGTCAACAAGACCATGCCAGTTTGTCCATGATGAGGATCACAAAAGATCCAATATGTATGTATTTACAAAGGATGGATCTTGGAATTATAATGAAAGGGGAAAATCGTATCTTTATCAAATGAATTTTCAACTATCTATACATGTTATGATTAAATAGGAACAGAAAGAAGATGTATAGTAACAAAAGAAGGTGAAAAATGTTCCTGAATTCAACCTTGATTGTGATGGGATAATAAAGTTCAGGAATCGGGTTTGTGTTCCTCCCATACCCAAATTAAAGAAGGAACTGCTGGATGAGGCTCATAGTTCTTCATTCCCTATTCATCCTGGAAGCACGAAGATGTATAGGGACCTGAAAGAGTACTTCTGGTGGGATGGCATGAAATAAGATGTTGCTGAATATGTCTCTCGATGCTTGGTTTTTCAGCAAGTTAAAGCTGAGAGACAGAAGTCTAAGGGGATGTTACAACCATTACCCATACCCGAATAGAAATGCGAAAACATCACTATGATCTTTGTCACAGGACTTCCTAAAACATCCAAAGGAAATAATGCTATTTGGGTTATAGTTGATCATCTTACAAAGTCTGCACACTTCATTGCTATTAGAGAGGATTTCTGTCTAGATCAGCTCGCTAGGATATATGTAAAGGAAGTGGTAAGATTGCATGGAGTACCACTTTCTATTATATCTGGTCGGGATCTGAGGATTACCTCAAAGTTCTGGCGAAGTATTCTGTATACTCTGGATACAGAGTTGAGTTTCAGCACTACTTATCATCCTAAGACAGACGGTCAGTCTGAGAGGAAAATTCAAACTCTAGAAGATATGTTGAGAGCTTGCTCTATGGATTTAAAAGGTGGTTGGGATGAACACCTACCTTTGGTGGAATTTTCTTATAATAATATCTTTCACTCCAGTATTCAGATGGATCCTTATGAAGCTCTCTATGGAAGAAATACAGGACTCTAACTTGCTGGGATAAAGTTGGGCAAAGAAAGCTATTAGGACCTGATCTTGTCGATGATATGGATGAAAAGGTCCGATCTATTCAACAACACATAAAGGCAGCTCAGAGTCGACAAAAAAGTTATGCCGACAACTGATGAAAATACTTAGAGTTTTTAGTGGGTGATAAAGTGTTCTTACGAATATCTCCTTGGAAGAGAGTAATGAGATTTGGAAAGAAGGGAAAGCTGAGACTTAGGTATATCGGTCCTTTCAAAATACTGGATCATGCTGGGAAGGAAGCTTACCGATTGGTGTTTCCACCGAATCTCTCTCAATTTCACGATGTGTTCCATCTATCTCTCCTGAGAAAGTACATAACTGATCATTCACATGTACTCACCTCATAAGTTGTACCGCTGGAACAAGATCTTTCTTATGAAGAACAACTGATAGAGATTCTCGATCGTAGTGAAAAAGTCCTACAGAACAAGACCACTCGCTTGGTGAAAGTTTTATGGAGGAACCAACAATTAGAAGGAGCTACATGGGAGCTTGAGGATATGACGAGAGAGAGGTATCCTCATCTGTTTGTTACAAAGTGACGAATTTCGAGGGAGAAATTCATTTAAGGGGGGTAGAATGTAATACCCGAGACTTTTATAAGAAATATTATGTTTTTATTTAATATAAATCATCAAAGGAATCTTTCAATACACACAAAACTAACTTGTCTTTCTTTACATGCAATTGCTGCCTTCCTTGATAGCATTCGTCGTATGCAATACCCAGTTTCCCTAAACAACGATATGCTATTAAAATATTATTAAAACTAGCCGTTATGAATAGTAATAACCACTTTTTGAAATTTTTTAAATTTTATTTTTCAAAATGGAATTCGTTTTTGGATTCGGAATATTGAAATTAGCCTAGGGTGAAATTTTGGTATTTTTCTGGAAACTTTCAATTTTTGATGAATAGTGAAAACACTTGGTTACTATTTAAAAATTGACTTTTTATTTAAATAATTATTTATTTTATTTAAATTTATAATAGTTCAAAATTGATACATAATACCTATATAAGTTTAATTCAATTCATTGGTGTCATTTTATAATAATTTTAGATATATAAAAATTTTATTAAACTTTTCACCGTCTTTTACCCACCTCCTTGGAAAATTTGCAAATTTACATAAAACATAATTTTACTGCATCTATGAGTGGAATTTCAAAAATACGAGAGACACGGTTGATATTAGTAAGTAAAATGTGGTTCAATGAGATGAAAATAATTTTTTGTGAATAGTAACTTTTTACTTTTATTAACCACAGTTAAAAGTAAATAGGGTAATTAAAGGTAAAAATGATATTATTATTACACTAACACATGTCCTAATTCAATTGGATAGGTGTAATTCGACCAAAAACAACCTTAGGAATAAAATATGACCATTTAGGCCCACTCTGAATAGATTAGGACATTTATTATTAATTTATTTAAAGAAGGGTTAAAATAGTTAAAATCAAAGTTTAATAAGTAAATAATATTTAATATAGGGTTATACATAAGATATATTCAACTATAAATATTCATTAGAAATATAAAGAGATTTCCTAAAAAATGATATTTTATTTGTAATTTTTATACATTATATAATTTAATTTATTTATGACATAAAGATGATGGAGTAATTATCTTATTAATGAAATATTGAAATAATTGTTGTTATAAATACCCAAATAAATGTAATTTGAGAATTTATATGAATTAAACTAATTTTATAGGTTAATATGACATGATAGTATTGATTTAATTAACTTTTTATGAACTAATCATTCAGTTAAGAGTTTCACAAAAATCAATTACTAAATAGTGTCAAAATTGACATAAAATTGTTTTTAATACAAATATTACATTATTAATTGTTATTTTATTCCTAAAAATCTAAGGTTCGTCCAAATGACTTATATAAGGTTATATATATTAATAATAAACAACTTGGGGTTCTTTTGGGTTGTTATAGTATGTTTACTAACCTTATAGTGTAAGAACACAAAAAGGCACGGTAAAATAATATTATCTAACTTAAAGTTAAATCTAAATGATAAGGTTAAAATAGTAAAAAAAGCATGTCCAAATTCTATTGGATGAGAGTATTTCTACCCATCCCCACCTTATCTTTGAAATAAATCAATTTGGAGCTATTTAAAACTGAATATGGCTTTATAATAAAATAATAATTTTAGTTTTTCCAAAGGTGCCCCTCTCCTCCCTTATAAAAAGGCACCTCCTCCCTCTCTTCCTCACACCACTTTGAGCATTCAAGATCGGCCAAACCGTGACAATTTCTCCTCTACACATCCCTAGAAACATTCTAGATGTCCTGGTCTTCTTCAAAGACCAATTTTAGTGCCCTAAAAGGAGGTCTCAAAGAAGCGCTTCAAAGAAGAGGTAATGTCTATTACCGATTCTTTCAACTTTATTTCTTCTTCCACTTCTTCTTCTTTAGTTGTTTCATTATGAATTAATAACATAATTATCACTCATATACTGATATGTTATTATATGTATGAAAAAACCCTATTTCACCATCTATCCATCCTACGGAAAACGAAATCACTGTGCGTGCGTAGGTACGGAATATCGTCTCCACACCGTAGTGTAATCTATTTTCCACCACCACCTTACATGGATGGGTATAATGGTGTAAAGAATTAATATATATGATTATTTTAAAGTGATATTGATTTTAAAATAGTATATATACACTCCAATACAATTCCACGATCATGGTAACGATTTCATCACTCGTGCGTACGTACGGAATATCGTCTCCATGATGTGATGTGACTCGTTCTACATGATTTTCATTGCATAATGATTACATAAATGAATTGAGTGAATATATATGATATATATTACACTAATACCATTCTGTAAATGAGGTATCTATAACCTAAAATGAAGAATAAGAATTTATTCCACAAAATACGCATAAGAACAAAAAGTAATAAACACCCGAATATTAAGTAGCAATGAAATATTACTGATAATAAGCTTAGAATATGACCATATATGATATCAAGACAATGATTATGATTCTGGAATGTCATTATTTAAATCATTATACCGGAGGTTCAGACACTTATGAAGCAAATCGGACCTAAGGTAAGGGAAAATATCACAATCTCATTTTTATCCGAGATTGTTTATACTTTGGTATTTACTGGGGTGTATTTTATCATCCACATACATGTTTTCTCAATATGTAATATTATTTCCATCCACCTACAATTGTTTAAATCCAATTTTACCCTTCGGTGAGTATTTAGTAAAAGATATGAAAGGAATCTTTTGTCGTTTTTCATACGAGGTACTTTTTGACTTTTCCGACAAAAGTACAAGAAGAATGTTTTTTTAACTTCTATGGCATGAATGGATTTTTAAAACATTATTTACAAGAAGCCTCATTTACAAGTTTTCAAGTTTATGTTTATTCAACTTCTTTTAGTTTAGAATTGTCGGACATGTTAAGCAAGGAAAAGTGTTTTTGAAGTAGAAAGGATATTTTCCTCAAGAATGGAGTTCAAGTTTTTTATCAAAATTATTTTCCATCTAAGATAATAAAGGGTTCTTTTTCTATCCCTATTATTACATTGATTTGATTATGTTCTGATGGAATTATTTTTATGAATTACATTATCATATATGAATTGTTTTATGATGTCACGATGTTTAAGAATCCCATTTTTATTACATGGGTTATTCTATGATGTATGGTTTATGATTTTGTGGCACACATAAGAATGGTATCATTATGAGATTGGTGGGACCTATATCTCCCTACAATTCATTGGGTAAGGATTTTATATCTCATGATATAGACATGGCTGGAACGACAGGTTAAACCGGTTCAGTGAAACAGGACTGAAACGAGGAATGAACTCGGTTTAGAAATGGACATTGTCCACTAAGATATTCTTGGAAATGAGTCTTGACTAATAAGAAATGATTCTCTATGATTATGTGTGTATTCCAAAAATCTTCAAGTTTTATGTTATGATTATTTTGATTACATTTCACTACCATGATTTATCCCATGTTATGAAATTATGATCTCTTTTTCAGGGTAAGATTTCCAAAATATTATGTTCTTATGAATATGACGTGATTGATATTTCTTTTGTTTACCCTTACTGAGCATTTGAGATCACCCTTTTGAATGATTTCTTTCCCCAGGTCAGGAAGAAGGTTATTAAGTAAGATATTCCAAAAGGGACTATAGTTATGATGAAATAAATGGGAGACAGTGTAGACGCTTTATGAACCAGTTGTTTATGTTTCCCAGTTTCTAAAGACACTATACCTATACGGTCCTTTCATGGTTTTGTTATATGTTGTAATAAGGGTACTTGAATTTTAAAGTACTAAAAATGTATGTAAAGTATGGGTCATTATAATCACACTTACGCTGGTGGTGTGATTTGACCCTTAAGGCGAGAGTTTCGGTTAGAACATCTTGGTGGTAGCATCGAGGCATTACGAAGTTAGTTTGGGTTTGGACATGACATCCATAGTTCACACTCAGATTGAATGTATTAGGAAAAGTGGTTGTGTTTTATCTATAAGGATGGGATGGGGTTTTCCTTGGTCGGAGAAAAAGGAAACCTAGGAAGAATAGGATAATCTCTTGCATAGGAGGGTGTAGTCAATCACTCGTGAGTCGGCCAACCTCACCCTTGTGGCAGCAGTGGTCTTCGCCTTGATGACGTGGTGACACTATCTTATGGGAAGGCATTTTACTATGTACTCTAATCACAAGATTCACAGGTATATCTTCTCCCAGAATGACCTGAACCTCATAAAATGATGTTGGCTTGAGTTTATCCCGGACTATGACTTCGAGGTAGTCTATTCTCTTAGGAAGTGGAATGTTGTAGTTGATGGACACAGTAAGAGATCTGGAATACAGTTTCAAGGTGAGGCGATGGAGAAACTAGCCTCTTTGTATATATCCTTTGTGGATAGATATGGAGCATCTTTTCTTTAGTCTCTTATAGTCACTCCCCCACTTCTTCAGCAAGTAAGGGAGGCGTAGCACGGAGACGCTGACTACAAGACATGATGTGCTCAGATATCCATAGGACAAGCACCTGATGGATTAGGAGATCTGAATTTAATGTATATATCATTTATTATTACACAGGAAGAAAATATTTCCTTTTATTTTTCTGACCATCTATCATTTTCACATTCTAAAAAACAATTTATTTTATTCGGATAAAAAAATACATTTATTGAAAATGAAAATAGAGAAGGTTTCTTAGAAATAATCTTTTCATTAATAATCACTACAATGGACCTATATAGATATCTTAGACATGATTCAACGATAATATGAATTATTGTTCATATATATTTTTGTAGACCCAAAGTGGTAGTGTTCCTATATATTACTAGATCCCAATATTGATTTATAAGGGGTTTAAGAGTATTTAAGTGCCACATGTACTCAACCGATGACTGTATAATAATGATAAAAAGTTGAACAAGGGTAGAATATGATAATGAAACACACCATTGGATTGATTAGACTAATGATGAGGTTGAAATTTCTGTTTATACATTATATATTAAATGTATGTTGTTTATTTATTTCAATAAATTTCAAGAAATATCTTGAACTTCATAAAACCATATAGAATTATATTTTTATCAAATTTATAAAAATGATGTTATTATATATATTTATATTTTTCTATAGGGGTTTTCAAGATTTTTTTCAATGAAAAAAAATGATAATGATTCTGAAAACATTAGTGATTCTTTGGAGGAAAATAATGGGGAATATCCATGGACATCGTGTTAGGACTTCCATGTAAATCCAGGGGTCATGACTCTATTTGGGTGATCATTGACTGACTCTCCATGTCAGCCAACTTCCTACCAATCAAAGAACAGGGTTCAGTAGAGAGCATGAGACGCCTCTATATGGAAGAGATTGTGTGGTTACATGGAGTACCCTCGATGATCGTTTCTGATCATGATGCACGTTTTAATTCTTGGATATGGAAGGTGTTGCAAGAGGCTTTCGGGACACAGATTTGTTTGAGCGCCGCCTTCCATCCTCAGACGGATGGTCAGACTAGGCGGACCATTTAGGCCTTCAAGGACATTTTGTGTGCTTGTGTCATCGACTTCGGCCGCATCTAGGAGGATCACTTAACTTTGGTGGTGTTTTTGTACAACAACAACTATCACTCCACCATAAGGATGGCACCTTTTGAGGCATTGTATGGTCGACCTTGCAGATCACATTTGTGCTGGACTAACCTATGGGAGTTAGCACTCGTATGACCATAGATGATACAGGCTACTACAAAGAATGTGTATATCTTCCAAGACTATATGAAGACTGCACACAACAGGAAGAAGTCGTTTCCCGATAGGAGACGGAGACCTCTGGAGTTTGAGGATCGCGACAACATCTTCCTACGGGTCTCACCTCGATGAGTACTACAGAGATTTGGCTAAGGTGAAATGTTATCATTGAGATTCATCGGACCATTTTAGGTCCTCAGCCGAGTTGGTGAGCTGTCTTAATGCTTATCTCTTTCACCTCTGTTACACTGGGTGCAAGACGCCTTCCATGTATCCCTACTGAGGAGATGCATGCATGGACCTTCTCACGTCATTAACCACTGAGAGATGGATGTCGACGATGAGATAGCTATTAGGGCGGTTCTAGTAGAGATTGAGGATCGACATGAGCGGGCACTTCATGGATGGTCGATACCTTTGGTGCGCTTTCATTGGTAGCATAGGAACCTCTAGGAGAGCACAAGGGAGAGGGAGGTTCAGATTCGTGCTCAGTACCCCCACTTGTTTATCTAGATGAGTTGTGGCTCACAAGGATGTAGAGCCCTGAGCTGGGGAGAATTTAAAGACCTAGAATGTCCAAAAATATTTTTTAATAAAAGGGGTTTTACAAGTCTGCAAAATATGACAGTGCACGATTCCATGGCATGGAGGGCTCAGAATGATCTTTCGAAATTTTGTTAAGCTTAAGTTATTTTGTTTAAGTAGTTTTCCTAAAAAAGTGAAATAACTCTTAAATGGTTACTCATATCAAAAATTCGATGATTCTGTTCTTCCTAGGATGGAGGGTTTACCCTAGGTGCGACTTAAGATTAGTTAGCATGGGCCTCCTGTGAGAAAACCCCAAAATGGATTAATCATAAAAAAATAATTAAATAAATTTTTTAATTTTTTAAATTCTTAAAACACAAAAGCAGTAACTTATATTAAAAATCTAAGACCACCATGGAATTTGCGATGTTACGCTTTCTTTAAGTGGATACTAACTTTGGTCGGTGCGCACCACTAGAGAATGTTAGTTTTTGGACGTAAATAAAATAATTTAGTGATAATTATTCTTTGGTAACATTCAAAACGTCTAAATAGTAAGTAAAATTGAAAATACTAGAGTACCTTTATGTTATTTGGGGACTGTTCCACCTAGGCAAAGCCTAACCTCGATCGGTGTAGGTCGAGGGTGAGAGATAATAATTTCCCGAACATTTTTCAGGTACTTTTAGTAAACTCTCGAGCGGGGTTTTGTAACTTTTTAACTGGTGCCCAAAATTTAATTCTAAGGGCACCATTAAACTCCCAACAATGATATTCTAATAAAGGGACTTTGAACTCGACGATAGATGGTCGAGGGTGAAGGTTAGTTTTTGGGTTTTTTGTGATAGAAAGAAAATAAAAATAAAAGTCTGAGACACTTTATTTTTATTTGCAACACCCATGTGGGTGTTGGGAGGTGGGTTCCACCAGAACTAAACATCCTTGTGCAAGTTGGGAAGTGGGGACCACAAGACCTTATCCTCCCATGAGAGGTTATGGTAGTGGAGACCACTAGACCCTAACCACCCATGAGAGGTTATGGTGGTGGGGACCACTCGGGGCCTAAACCTCCCAACTCCCCTCTTAATGAGGGAGAAACCTCTCAACTCCCTCATTAATGTGGAGGAGCCTCTTGAGATTCCTCAACATTAATTATGCCAACACAGCACCATTATTTGCACAAACGTAAATTAATTGGCTTGACCCTCTTTTTTAATTAAGTATCAGCATCATTGGAATTTAGGAAGGTTGTTAATAAATGAACCATCATATATTAAATGATCATTGCATACCTCCCCACCTCCCCCATATATATAGAGCTTGGGAGGAGATTTTGGGACCTCTTCCCCAAGCGAGAAGGCATTAGAAAAGTGATGTGATACCCAACAATTGGAGGATTATACTATCTAATGAAGAATGCTCCACCGATGAAGAACACCAATGAGGAATGCCTTTGACTATGAAGAATGACCTCGACTTCGACATTCTTCCTTGGAACATATTCTGATGTAGGTCGTGTTCATATACAAGGAATCAATGTTCGCCTTCTCACGCTAACGTCAAAAAACAACGAACAAGGTGGGGGATTATTGTGATTGATTTATATACACATGTTATTCACTTCTAGAACAAGGAACGCGGATCGACTTTCTAACTAGTTGATCCGCATATGTTTCCTTTTGCGGGTTTTGGGAATAATCATTGTCGAAGGGTTGGATGTTCTTCATTATTATTCTTTTTTATGTTGCTTTCTATCACTCTAAATGCAGAGGGTGCAGGCCAAACTAACATGGGCCGACACCTCCGCAATTTCTTCTTTGGGGTGTTCATAAGAATGTGTTAAGGTGACAAAGGCAACGGTGCTCTGTCACCCATGGCCCCTGCCACCTATGGCCTCCACACCCCACGGCGCTCCACCGCACGTGGCCTCACCGCGTCGCCACATGGTACTCGCAGCCTCCGCTGCTCCACACCACCACCAAACTGCAGCCGTGCCGAGCCACCGACCCCAGACGTTTCCCCAGGCCGATCCTCCTTCACCTCCTCATGGAACCCTGGTCGAACCGGCCTCCCGCGCCCCTCGCGGCACCTCGGCCGAACTGGCCTCTTGCTCCCTTCAAGGTGCCCCAACTGAACCGGACTCCCGGCCCTAGCCGCTCCACCCAAACCCCTGGGTTGATCCACCCCGAGCCATTCCCTCGCAGCCCTGCAATCTGAACCGGCCCTGCGCTCCGGGTCGAGCTACCCACGCAGCGCCCTTCGGGCTGAGCCACCCCCGCGGCGCCCTCTGGGCTGTACCGCCCCCGCAGTGCCGACTCGTGGATGGTCTGTGCCCTCACACCAACCTGCGGATGGTCCACACCCCCACAGCTCTCCATGGCCCCTCGTGACCAGTTGGGCAGGGCCCAGTGTCCCAGGTCAAACCCAACGGGATGGCCCGCCCAACGGGCTATGCTAGACCCAATGGGTCAGGACGGGTCGACCCGAACCGAGTCGGTCCGACCGGGTCAGACTGGACCTTGGCCCACTATGGCCCATTTATGTTTCTTTGTCCATATCTTTGGCACTAAACATCCATTTGACAAACCATAAATGGAGCTTGTAATCTTGGAGCATCATGGTCCCTTTGAGTATACCCCACTAGAGTTTGGTGTATAGTTGAGAAATGGTTAGGTCAGATCGTGCATAAATCCAATCGGGCCACCGGACTAAAAGGCTAATAACTCACAGACCATGCATCTGATTGATGCACCGTCTATTGCATTGAGACCCCTATGACGTGGTGAACTTTTGAGATAAATCTTCATGGGATATCGGGATAGTTGGAGCATCGACTAGTAGCATGTGGAGTGGATCTTCCATAAACGAGTGATCTTTTGTGTGGGAACTTAGTAGTTGTCTTAGTCGTGATGACTACTGACCGTTTGACTTAGAGTGACTTGACTAGCCTAGTGGGGAGCACATGGTTATTGTGGCAGACCCACGGTGGAGGAGCGTGCTTGGTGACGCGGTAGACCCACGATACTCGATAGGAGGAGGACCTCTACAGGCTATGAGGGGGTGCGCTTGTGTGTGGTGGCAGACCCACAATGGGGAGCCCCTCTTTGTAACGAAGCATACCCACAATACTCGACAAGAGGAGTACATCAGCAGTCCATGGTTAGTGAGTAGTTCCTCTATGTTACACGACAGGCCCACTGTACTCAATTGAGAAAGATTTTACTAGCATCTGAGGTTTCATTAATGTGAATAAAATCCTGGTTGAGTTGAGTCGGTACTTTTGTCTTTTCCTCATGATTGAGATGGATTACTTGATAACTTAGGTATATGTGTTGGAATATACCTATGTAAGGTTATCTATTAATTTCTTTCTTTTTGGTTTATCCTTGTCGGATTTTGTGAGACCTTGAGGGTCTCGAGGAACCTACTGAATATCGTTATACTCATCCCTGCATGGGTTATGCCCGCACCTTATTGTGTTGGATTCAGATGATGGACATCGCTAACTGAGGCTGAGAGTAACAGGACTAGACAGTACCCAGAGGTGGACCTTATGATGAGTCAGTACACGAAAGAGACTGACATATGTGGAATGTTGAGGAGGATATTTATACCAACCTTTTAGGTAGGACTCCTAGAGGGCGAACCCGAAGCTGTTTTTACTTTCTTCAGTTATACTTGTACATCCAGTTCCTTTAACTTTATAGTTGGGCTTGTATTTCCAGCCCCTTTTACATTTCAGAACTCTTTTTTTATATAGTTTACATAGTGTGTTGTATCTAGTTGTGTGCTATGTTGTGTGTGTTTACAGGTTATAAGGGCAATGTCTTCCTGGTTTTAGGGAATTACACCTTTGGTGCTAGTTTCCAGCCCCTGGCCTATGAATGGCAGGCTTGGGGTAGTCACGACATGATCCCTGGGGGATGGTTCGTGACATTCATATGCAAAACAAGTATTTTATGACTATCGAAATTTTTCCACCCTACTTGGATGACATGATTAGGGTGTTTTAGATGGAATTTGTGTCTAAATATAGCTAGTTTCCACATTATTTGTATGATGGTCTTCTTGCACATTGTCGGGGATTTACAACAACCTATAATTTTCCACACTATCTGCATGGCAGGATCAACGAGCATTGGTAGGAAATTTTTACAGATCATATTTTTCCACTACATATTTATTGTGGGCTTCCTATGAATGAGCATGAATGTAGGTCTGCTTGTAGGTTGTCACTATATTTCTATGGTGGGATTCAGAATAGGAGGCGAAGTCGTATGTGTAATTGTGTTATGTCTTCGTGTTCGTTTGACGGATCTACTCATCAGAGATCAGGGTAATGACCTACTCATACTTGTATGTTTTCTGATCTCTATGGGCAGCGTGAGGAGCATGGTTCTATTGTACTTCAGTAGGATCCCTTGGTGCAGTATCCTCATTAGAATGAGGATATTGGGCTGCACTATGTTGGTGGTGAAATCTTCTCATAGGGTTATGTGGGAATGATCTTTGTATAGTTGGGATGAACTCATCAGAATCAACCTCATCTTCCTCCCTAATATAATAGAGACACATTTTTTCACATTTCGGGGTAGGCCCCAAAAACAATTGTAGACAACAAGTGGAGCTACCATGTTGTGGAATGCAGGTCACGGCTGAAGAGGAGGCTGGTGAGAATTCACTGATTGGAGGGATGGTACTGCAGCCTCCACCATGGGGAGAATACCATTTGGATTGTACTATGTGATCAATTAATTTGAATCCTAGAGTTAAAGATGTTGGGTTTGTGATGGATTCATGTTCTTCATTGGGGACCTGGCTGGCAATGTAGGTACCAACACGCACATCTGTGCAAGTTGTCCGGATTCTATTGAATTAAATAAATCTCTATGAAATACCTAAAATATATATGATAATTAAAAATAGAAAAAACCGCTATAAGTATTATGTCAGTATCACAAGTATAATTGATGATCTTTCTTGGTCCTCTTCCATTTTAATGTGAGTAAGGATAGAGGTGTCATAACCCAGCAAATTAGTGACGGATTCATGTTAGGTTCACTATTTTTTCAACCTAAGGTGTAGTGTGTAAGAGTGAAAAAATGGAACGACAGATAAAAAATAATTTTATTATTTTATATAGAGTTTCACATTAGGTTAACAATTTTAATTCTGACTCAATCCGGTTTGACCACTTTTTTGGATTGTGGTAGTCTTGGGAGGACTGGGTGGTGTATCCTATTTATGTTGTGATGGATGTTCCACAGTTGAATGGTTATGAAAGGGGATTTTAGTGGATTATGTGTTTGTGAAATTGGCCCACATCAGGTATGATGTTCTTGGATGGTCTCCAATTGGTTTTTTCGCAGAGTTAAAAACACCCAATGACCCTCTTACCAACGATTCATGGACCTACTTTCCAAATGCAGGCACTTTTTGGATGATTTTTCCAATGAAACACAAGGACTCCATTGGTTAAGAGGATGGGAGGTTAGGTTCCTCAAACCCATTTGGGGGGAATTATTGCCTACTCTAAGACTCTATTATAGATACTAGAAATGTTTATATGTTCATGAACCCATGGTTCTTCGCCAAGAATGTGGATATAGATTACTCTAGGTTTACATGGTCAAACATAAATACACAAGGTTATGGAATCATTTGTATGTTTTCTAGGTTCTACATTAATTATGTTATCATTTTGTGGATAGATCAGGAATTCCTTTACCATTTATTGAAACAACACACGTTTAAGCAGTGTGATGAGGATCTTTGGATTTACCATCATCCCTGGGATATTGGAATTGTTCCAATGTTGGGGTCGGACACATATGATGGGCCTCGTATGTATCATCATGAGAGGAATCAGAGCCCACATAGATCTATGCCCCTTAGTTAGGAACACTAATTTCTAAGGTTGTGTGAGGATGACCCATCCATCCAGTTTAACATCATGCATCAAGGATGTCTAGATGGAAGGTCCCTAGTCATGATTTGATGTAGGACTTATGTCAAGGTGGACCAAGATACATGAATGCAATGTAATATTTGGGGTAAATAGTGAACCTACCAAGAATGTGGCATAACAATTATTAGGGTTATATGGGTGTCGAATTTGGATCTTAATGATTCTTCCTATGTATACCTGTTGGTTGGGAATCAAAGACCTTTTAGTTTTGTAATATGCGGCTTATATATGGAATCTTCCCATAAAATACGCATGTTTTGGGGATTTGATCAGAGGAGAAGTCCCTTTTAGAGATGGATTTGGGATTTGTACCATAAAGGAGACCTTGAGGAAATGGGGGGGGGGTCATGATTGGGGTTGACCCTTGAGAATGACCCCTTTGGAGCTCAGGCTTATAAATGTGTCTTACATATCCTTGTTATGGTGGGAATCAAAAATCTCTTAGTTCATTTCATTTAGGTATTAACAGTTCTAGAAGGTCCATGATTTTGGGTTCTGTAGATGCCATGATCGCCTCCAGCTTCTAAGACCACATGAGTCATACTCGGTGTGAGAAACAACACGAGGGAGTGGATCTCAATATCTCATGTCCCTCATTATCTACTGATAGATGGCATTGGATGAAAAATGATACATATAGAGGGATTTAAAAGTACCCGAATCATATTTGACACATACCCTCGATAGTGAGATAAACCTATACTGGTACTCCCAGGGGGAAGGTAGAGAGAAGTACTAATGCAACCTCCTTGAAGTAAAGTTGGGGCTTAACTCATGGAGAATTCCATGAAATAGGTTCTAGGAGTAGGGAGGAATGATGCTTCTTATGAAAGGGAAAAGAAGGCATGATTTCACTATTATATCACAGGCCCTCATCTAAGGGAAAGATCAATGATTACCCATGATCCATACAACGGGAAGGTTCACTTTAGTATCCCATGGTTGGACCTTGGGTTACCATTGGAATGAAAACTTACAAACACTACAGGGGTCTACACTATTATGGATATTACCGATGTGACTCCTCTTACATTGGGTATGTAAACACAAAATGGTGTGTTGATTGACCTAATGGTTTTATTATATTGGTCTAGTGGCTTTGGAAGAGGCTTTGGCGTAATGCCACTGTACTGGTTCATGGAGGGCTATAGATGAGGTGGAAAAAAATGGATGGAAATTATCAGAGTTGGAGGGTGAAATTCCAAAAGGTACCCTATTCTATGAACCATTTGTCCAAACGAGATGAGGTATCTCTTGCATAGTAGGATGCTATGTGGGTGTTGAGACTATCCACACACTAGAGTGGTACGCATACCTGGATTCATTCTGTCCACTCTGGTGTTATGAGGCCCCAGGTTCCATCTGCATAACGTAGTGCTATATGGTGCTGGATTCCATCCACATAGAGGGATGCTATACGGGGTAAGGATTCCTCCTCAGAGTAATTCTCTATGAGGGATGCCAAATTGATGAAGGGGTGTTGATCATGCAGTTCATGTGATGTTCATCCACCACATGGATATGCTTCACAGTTCACTAATTAGGTTCATAATAAAAAAATTAATATTATGTTTCCTTCTTTTATGGTATGAAAAAATCTATACCTGTAAAAAATCATCAAAAAATTACAAAATTGTAGTACATTTTTCTTCTATACCTTTAATGATCAGAAATCCATCCTTCTAAAGTCTCCAAGTTTCCATCCTCAGATCTCTATTTTGGTCCTTCTCTTTGGATCCCTCAAGATCCATTAACTGAGTGTTGAAAAAATGGATCTATGGGTTGCATGACACCTTTTGTGGAATCCCACGAGAAAATCACCTGGCCTGCGGATGACATGGAAACAGATGTTTGTGGGGTTATGGTTCATGGTTGAGGAAATCACCACCACAATTCTACAAATTACATTGTCCTGTTCATGGTGCACCATCAGTTTATCCTCACCTATGAACCATTTATTTTGTGGGGATGGTATTTGGGAGAGAATTTTTTTGCCTCTTTTCTACCAAAAATTTCATTCATTTGGGAAGTATGTTGATTATATTGTTCTACCTCCATTACGCCAATGACACAGTTCATGGGAGTCAACGTCGATATCTTCGTTCTGCGAACAACTTGGTTCATGC
Source organism: Viscum album (assembly GCA_963277665.1). Lineage (NCBI taxonomy): Eukaryota > Viridiplantae > Streptophyta > Magnoliopsida > Santalales > Viscaceae > Viscum > Viscum album. Next base: position 1,158,231,872 of record OY728162.1, read on the forward strand.
CCGCTTTGTGTAGCCAAGCACTACAAAGCGGCGCATCGGTCAATGAAAGAATTTCGATTCATGGAACCTCTCATTCCCTTTGTTGAAACTGGGCTTCTTCAATATTATTCTTCCAACCTACAGATATATATATATATATATATATATATATATATTATTTTTATTTATCATATTTGTAGGAGTATTTACATTCCCTTTGAAAAGATTTCTGGACCCAATAATAATAAATATTTATGTTTTATAGGGATAAAAAATATGAAAATTGGATTATATGGGTGTTAACTGTTACAATTAGCAAATGTTTGATCATGCTTCTTTCAAAATTATAATTTATTAATCACATGTTGAACTCATTTTGAATAAAAAGTGTTTTTTGTTATATGATTTAAAAAAATCATAAATATAAGGTCTATTTGGATCTAATGAAAATGTCCATAAATCACTTATTATTTATATTTAATATATTGGATATTTAAATTTATGTGGAATAACACTTTAGATATAGAAAAAAAATTCAATAATAATCCAAAAAATAATTATCTATAAACAATTAAAATAAGTGATAAGTGTAATAATATTATATTATACATCACTCCAAGGTGTTGTTATGGCACATTCTATTATATCTTCCTCATGATCTCTAGAGTTGTTCAGGTTTCTGCCATATTTGTGTCCAAATGAAGATCAATTTCACAATTCATTATATAAAAATTTATTCATTTTAAAAAAATTTATTTAAAAATAAAATATTATATTAGGAGATCTGAATTTAATGTATATATCATTTATTATTACACAGGAAGAAAATATTTCCTTTTAGTTTTCTGACCATCTATCATTTTCACATTCTAAAAAACAATTTATTTTATTCAGATAAAAAAAATACATTTATTGAAAATGAAAATAGAGAAGGTTTCTTAGAAATAATCTTTTCATTAATAATCACTACAATGGCCCTATATAGATATCTTAGACATGATTCAACGATAATATGAATTATTGTTCATATATATTTTTTTAGACCCAAAGTGGTAGTGTTCCTATATATTACTAGATTCCAATATTGATTTATAAGGGGTTTAAGAGTATTTAAGTGCCACATGTACTCAACCGATGACTGTATAATAATGATAAAATGTTGAACAAGGGTAGAATATGATAATGAAACACACCATTGGTTTGATTAGACTAATGATGAGGTTGAAATTTACGTTTATACATTATATATAAAATGTATGTTTTTTATTTATTTCAATAAATTTCAAGAAATATCTTGAACTTCATAAAACCATATAGAATTATATTTTTATCAAATTTATAAAAATGATGCTATTATATATATTTATATTTTCTATAGGGGTTTTCATGATTTTTTTCAATGAAAACAAAAATGATAATGATTCTGAAAACATTAGTGATTCTTTGGAGGAAAATAATGGGGAATAGTTTCTATAATTGTTTTATGTGTAATTGTTTTCTGTCTTTGGTTATATTTGAAATCATAAATCATTTTTGGGAAATTTTCTATGAAATTATTTTTGCTTTATTTTATATACATTTATTTAATTATTATCCTTATAATACATTGTTTTTATGTTAGTGAATTGAAATATATTTTAAATTTAATGTTTATTTCTTATATTTAGTTTTATAATTTTCATAATATAAAATATATGTTATTATACATTGAAAAAATTAATATCGAGATGATCCTAGTCCTATTATTTATTAATAAAACAAAAGAGTATAGTTAAAGAATTAAAAACGTATTTCAAAAAGTTGGGAGTGAAGATCATGTTGTATATTTTCCTACACTAGGTGTGTCCATTGATCTGGGATCTAAATGGAACTCACTAAGATTATCTCCATATTCAGTCTATTTGATAGGGAATCCACTATCTGATTGGATTTTCTATATTAATTTAAGATAGCTATGTTGGGATAACTAGTGACCAAAAATCATTTAATCCATTGGGGTAGCACTCTCTACAGAAAGCTTCAATTTATAGCTTTTAGTGTTTAACAAGAAGCTATGAATATTACCCTATGTAGAGATAATTCCATTCACATCGGACAATATGATTAATATTATGGATATTGGCCAATATCTTGGCCATAAATGAAATTCCAATTCTTATGTAATTGTTGAAGCATCCATCATCAATGTTGTGGTGAGTATAGAAGAGACATCCACATCCAAAGGGACTTGGATTTCTAAAATATACACCAAAAATATTAAACATAACCCATATGGTAATTTTAGGGATCTAATAGAAGGATTTCATAACCAATGGACTTTTATATTTCCCATTCACATTAAGTAGCCATAAGATATTAATATCATAAATGGTATTATCAATTAAAATTATTAGTGTTTTAGATAAAATAAAGACATAAGTTTCCATAAACATTATTACTACTTGAAAGGATGGGTTATATTCAAAAATTTCAAGGGTATTTTAGGCTTTCATGGTATGGAATATAATGGAGGCAGCCACTACAAGCATCAAATTGTGTACCCATTTTATGTGGGATGAATTAACAATAGAGACGAGTAGATCATATACCTATTTTTTTTGGAAAATTATAGTTCCAAAAAAATATTGGAGTTGATTTCATAGATTGGAGTCAAGGTTTTAGCAAAAAAAAATTATTGCTCATTTTTAGTAGTGTGCAAACACACATGGAGGATCTCGCTAAGATGAATCCATATTCTATCAAGTTGTTCCTATAAGGTTAGTCGATTCCTCTAAATCATCTATAGGAGTATCAATCTAACATATTGGATGAAGGGTGTTCTAAAATTTAGTAGGAATGAGTAGAAAATAGTGGTTCTATCACATTCTAACTGCTATTGATGTTTATATATGAATTTAAAATTGACAAGTAGTTTCTATAGGAACATGACAAAGTCAAAAAAACATGTAAATTAGAAATTCAAGTGAGTTTTAATGGGGGACTATCTCATATAGAATTTATTTTTTAAATTGAGCATAGAAATGGACATGTTATGTAGGTTTTAGGGAAAACTAGTGTGATATAAATTTGTGTTCCGAGCAACTAGATGATCAAAGAATTCATGTAGGATTTCTTGTATACAATAAATTTATAGTTGTATATAATTTAATTGAATAGTTGTTTGATGGAATTCTAGAAGTATTATTCACTTTAATGAGAGTATTCATAAAGAATAATCATTAAAAAACAACTTTGACATGAAATCACAAGATATATCTTCTAATTTAATAATTGTTTTGGTAAATTTATTGAGAAGGGATTTAATATAGGTATTGAGATACTTAATGCCAAAAACTTGCATTGGAGTGGGTTTAATGAAATCCTTCTATTACATTGTTATAATATTGTTTCCATGGATATATCTTGTCCATTTGAAATATCTGATCATGTTTTTTAGAGTGTTGATAAGACTTTCATAGAAATTATTATATCAAAAGGGAATATAAAAATCAAGAGGGGATCACTGAGTTGAATAAAAAATATTCCTACATATTACATGTCTTTAATAATCAAATAATTCAACTAGTTAATAATGCTTGAACATATGTTCTCAAGGTAGTTTCTTTTCACTTCTCTGAAAAAATTCGGCACCCCAAGGTAGATGAATGGGAGGGAACCTCTTTAATATCCAAGAGATATAGAATTCATATTTTTCATAGTAAAAATAATTATATATAAAAAATAAAGTATCTTTACTTTTGATTTCATGGTCTTCCACCTCTACATAGTGGAAAAATATATATCTTATGGAATATAGAATAATTTTGGAGGCCTTTAAATAGATAATAATACCATCATCACAATGTAGGTGTGCATGATTGTACAAATCACTACCATAATTGATTCATTTTTAAACATAAATTTTCATAATATTATGTGTTTATTTGCTAATAAAATATTCAAAAATGGAATATATATGGTTTGAAATGGGATCCCACTATCTGAAACCTCTATAACACATGAAGAGACCTATGTGGGATCTATTAACAAAGGCAGAAAGACATACACTACTGAGAATGGTGTTGAAAAGTCTGATGAGTGTAATTGAGAATCCTTATTTCTTGATAATAGAAAAAATGAAACCCCATTCCATTTTTCAAAAAAAATCCTTTGACGTTTTATGTTTGAGGGAAATGTTACTAGCCATCACTTTATTTCATTAAGCTGACACCTTCCAATGTGGATAATGGAAAATTTTAAATGTTAATTCTTGGTACAAACCCAATCTATTTTGGATTGATGGTGTATTATGAGATGGACACAATCCTAGTAGTAATGTATTTTCTATTGATTTTAAGAATATAGTACCCTATTGAAATTGGACTTATGTACTCAATGTCAATATGATTTTATTTATTTGGTAAAAGTGAAAGAAAACAATAGTTAATTCCATAAGGAGTAACGGTATGTTTAAATAATTCATTGATAACATTGGTCGACACATTATATATAATATCCCAATAGAATTTAAATAATTTATTTGTGAACCCATCATGACTAGGAGAAATGACCATATTGAGAGAGAATAATGATATCTCGAAATCTTGTTTAAAAGGATCCAAAATGAGAATCCTATTTGTATGATCATAAAAACAATTAAGAATATTGTAAATAATTATGTTGGTAATATCACACCATAAAAATAATATAAAACATCAAGGTGATTGATAACAACATTAAAGATTTCATCTTCATATGTGGGGGTACAACCATTAATGATGATGGATTTATCCCTTCTTCTAACCCTTTATCCTTGTGATGTGGACAAAAAAATGTAGAATTTCTATCACTATCCTATAGCCTATCTATTTTTAGGATGTTATGGTCCATCCAATCTCTTATTTTTAGTGGATCATTAAGCATAGATAGGGATAGTGTTTCCACTATTTAAGGGGTTTCATGGTGTTGACATATATATTGTTACTAACAATTATTTCTTTAGCACTCCTAACATTATCCTAATGCTTTGTAAATGTGTTTTTTCTCCCCACACATATGATAATTTTTTTTGTGTTCAGTTCTTCAACAAGAATCTAGAGTGGGATACCAATGGATTTTAAAATCCAAGATTCTCGTACAACTTTCTTAAATCCAAGTTTCACAGGTCATCCATTATTGAATTAAAATATGATATGGGATATTATTGTGGGTTATGTAGAGAGTTCAATAATAATTTGGTCTTGGTATGGGTGATATTTTTGGAGAGCAAACAAAGATACCCCAACATAAACACCATTATCATCCATTTGAATAAGTAATATGTTATTTTTACTAGCCTTCCTACCCTTATTGGTTATCCTCTCGAGGTGAACTATTTCCCCATAATTGGGACTATAGTAAGGTTTAGAAATTGAATGAAAGTTGAAAATTAATGAGAGGAAATCAAGTTTATTTTGGTTCCCTTTTTCTCCTTAGTTATCAAGATAATGTTTAAATCCCGAAAAAATATACTTTTACGCTTCATTTCAATAGATGAAATTTCAATCTCCATTCCATTGATATAAGAGGTTCGGGCACAGAAAAAGGAGATAAATAGGGTTTTACAATTATGGGATAATGAAACAAATATGCATTCTTGACTTTTTCTCTGGACAAGGTGATCAATTATATCACGATTAATAACCTATAAATGACCCATATTATTATCATTTTCACTTTTAAAGACAAAATTTTATCCAAGGGTAACCCACTTAATGGTCTTCTTATTGTAGAAAATTATTTTGGGTTTAGAAATTCCAATTAATAAAGTATTATAGATCATAAGATAATTTCTAAGGGATTTGAGCATGGTAGATTTCCCAAGACCATGAAAATTTAAATAACTGATATTTGTTGATTTATGTATTAGAATATTTTTATAGGACCTCCCTTTTTGGTCAACTCCGTGTGGGATTTCATTCCATTATATTATTGTTTTTTCATTTTCACATGGGGAGGAAATTCCCACTTATTTGTCACAATATTTTTTGGTTCTGGACTAATCCATTTTGGCATTAGGATGTTGAATTTATTATAAATAATTAACCTAGAATTTTCCATTAAGAGGGGTGAACATATTTATTGAATGTATAAGTCCAATAGGTGTACCCTTAGATGGTTTCTTTGTTACATCCTTCAAAGGTGAGAACTAAATAAGGTACATTACAAATCAACATAGGGGCCATATTTGTAGTCATGTAATCCTATTGGTTGAAAATATATTTAGGGGTGGATTATCTAGACTGTAAATAATCTAACAAATTCTTCCTAGGAGGCTCTTCAAGGGAAAGAGACTTTATATCCTTACCATTAGTGCCTTTATGTGTGAGAGCCTTTGTAGAGGGTAATTATGAGTAATCAAGTGTTTGTTTCATAGGGTTTTATTTCATAAATAATGTAAAAATATTCCAGTCAAGTCCATTATCAACAATTAGTTGCATACTATGTTCAATAGCTGCATGAATTAAGTAGGGTTTTAAACACTTATACGTGTTTTTAAGATTTCATTTTGTACGGAAACATCAAATAATTATTGTTTAATAAAATGTGGTGTTCTATTTCAATCTAAAAAATTCCAACTAGGTTTGAAGTGTGCATGTCAAGAACTGTCTCTATAATCTAATGGTTGAGGACTATGTATCAATTTTGAGACCATTTACTAAAGGGAGGTCCTTAGGAATACTACTGGATGAAGGATCAGAGGATACAACCACAAGTTCATTAAAATCCAAAAACATTTGTATTCCCTTTTCATTCCCTAAAAATTATTCTTCATGTCGTTTGAGCTTACAGAAATTGAAAATTTTCCCCTATTTAATTTAGAGAGCACACGAACAAAAAAGGATAGTGTTAAAAAAAATAAAGAACACCATTCATACTAAATTTTTAGGTCAATAATATCATCTCTCTTTGTTAACCAAATTTCCTCTACTAGATTAGAGCCCATTTCATCCTACAACCGCAACCATGTATAATGACCAAGACATGGATTATTAGTTTTTCAGCCCCTTATGACCAGATTACCAATTTTATAAACAATGTAAAATATGCTTGTAGATGATTGTATAACTAATTTAACATTTATATTTGGATCCACACATTTTTGAATTACTTTATGAAATTTCTAGGATCATAATGCATAATAAAACATTTGTAATAAGAGATAATTAAATCATTTTTTATATAATATATATGAATTTGTATTTTTATTACATAAGTGACATCATGAGTAGTCTATTTTTTATATATATTTGATTTGGATAAATAATAAACATTATCAAATTACATGGATTTATTTTAATGAGAATATACTTATCCGAAAAATGAATTAGTAATTTAGAAGTATTTTTATTAAAATTATATTAAATATAGTAAATTTATGTAGTTTTAATTACTGAAGATAAATATTATAGGTGGTTTTCTATCAATTAATTTCCTTGGAAAAACTTTTTCTACATCATGTTATCTAAATTGAATTTCATATTTATTCATTTTTTAACTCATTTAGGTTTCATGAGGATTAAAAAAAGAAAACATATTACCAGATGGTGATACTATTATATACTATTGAAATAAACATCTAAAAAATTTGGATTCTATCAATTTTTTATATAAATAGTACATTAACTGTTAAACATAAAGATTATAAAAACGCACCTAATATATACATTCAAAATTGAGGTTCATTGACATATATGTTTTAGTTTTAAATTTTTACACCTTATACTGTCAATTTAATGGGATATTATGAAATATATCTTCACCTCATATTCAAAGTCCAATGTATTACAATATTTAAACAATATATATTCCAAAACATTTCACTATCAAGAAATGTGACAGATCGATTATTAGGGTATGGGTATCCTCAAAAGGATTTTTAGTCATATAGTTGATCTCTTTGATCTTAATAATATGATTTTATTTTCCACCATTTACAAATACATACATTATAAGAAACCTATTTAATTAATTATAATAGATATTGAATATTATATAAGATTTTAATGTTGTATCACTTTATCAAAAAAATTCATTATAAAGCTAAATGGTCATGACATAAAAGTTCCAATAGCATGGTAAACTCTGGGAATATCAACATCATCCAGTAGATCATGTAGTTAAATTATCATATCACAAACCACATGAATCCAAATTCATCCTTTAAATGAAAAAAGTTATTTATTTTTATGTTATCTCTTTGATATTTAATATTATACCATTCTAGATAAGGTAATGAGAGGGTTATATAGACATTAATAATAATAAATTTTACTATAAATATTTAAATAGAATAAAAGTATCAATATTTGTTTCTTTTATAATTAGCATAAAATATCGTGAAATCATTGATCACCTAGAGCATAAGAAGCCTCTGAATCTTATAGATACCCAAAAAACTATGGGTGTGTGACTCTTCATATTGTTTTTGATGTTGTATTGAATGTTATTTATGATATAATTGATGGACAAACACTTTTATTGCTTATATTTACTCTCGGAGTCATAACTTCAATTTTTTATTTTTCATTCATTTTCTTATTAGAATTTACCTATGTTAACTTTTTCCCCAAATATTCTAAATGTTTTACTAAATAATCCACAACACTAAGGTTTCCATACATTCCCAAATGTTTCAAACCCAATAAAGTTATTCCATCTTCAGTAATGGTATATGGAACAACCTGTGTCCAATTTGGTTTAAAATAAAGAAAAATACTTAATAAGTTTTACAATTTAATTTATTAAATAATATTTTATTTTATTTATTTCAAAAATAAACATAATTTCCAAACATGTGATGTGTTTTTATTTATTATTTTCCCTTTTTATTTACACTAGGTTGCCTCTATAGTGCATAATGTGTAAAAGGTAGATGAATATTCTAATAGGTAAATATGTAGGTAAACAAAGAGACATATTTCATCAAATTTGATTCACTACATAAAAGTAAAATATAGGTTTAATTTAAATAAATATTGTTTTCACAGTGAAGAATACCCCTTTATTTCTTTATGGTATATATATTGTGGTTTTTCTAGATGAAATGTTTTTTTCTCCCATTTATTGTTTCATAAAGTAAAATTTATCAAGAAAATTTACTTTATAAATATAATTTTATATAAGTTAAAATAAATAATAATGTATATTATATTTTTTATCATCATGATTGGAAATTAAGGAGTATAATATAGCTTTTTTTTTATGTTTTCATATAATTTAGGTGTGTGAGGTTTACAATCCCCTTAGAAACTATAAGATACCTTGTAGCACAAATTATTCAAAATTATCTATGCATCGTTACAATAACTATATTATTTTTTTCATCATAAAATCATCTATTATTAATGTATCCTTCTTGGGAGAATAAAAAACAAATAATTTTTTTAGTAATTTAATTATTATTATTATACAAAAATTATATTAATATTTTACTAATATGTGTTGTAAAATTATTTCATTCAATGCAGGAAAAACAATATCCCAAGTATCTATATCAACTAGATAATGAATTAAAGTACTAATAAATATGTAACAAAAAAAATTCATGGGAAAATAGGTTGATCATATGAATTTCATTAAATCCCCACTTTATAACCCATATTTCTCACTCCCATATTTTTCATCCATTTCACTAATCCAGAATATCACCTCATACAATTATGGAACTATCAAGCTACCTCTTTCCTTATAAGAGTTTCATATGCTTCAAATATTCTTTGAAACATGTTGGTCACTTAATTCGGTCAAATATTTCCATCGGTGAATATCTTTGACATGTTCATCAACACTTCTTGGGGTTCAAAGGAACACATAGTTTTTGGTATTCTTGATTCTATGAACCTACTGGTACACTTTTCTAATGAAGTAGGTCGTGAATATTCTTTCTCCCATTCTATATTGATTGTTAAATGGTTATATTTATCTATATTCCCATGGACCAATGATTTTCATATTTATTGGGATCCCTAGATAATGAAAATTTGGGTTTAATTAAGGGAACTAGCTCTTCATTTCCATAATACTTATATCCTCAATATGCTTGGAAACACCGTTTTCTATTAATTATTATTTGATAACATTTACATATTTGTAGGCTATCACATTTCTCCACACATTTTCATCAAAGTATTTTAGTATAAACCACAATTCTAGATTATTTTAATTGTAATCCGGGAAAAATTTAATTAACATAAAGTGGTATTATTTGAATCCTGAAGTGATCACATATCATTATGCTTTCAGTGAAAAAATACATTACAAGACATACTCTAATGAAAATCATATCTAAGGAGTCCTTCAAGGTAACTGAAATTTTCTAATTCTTGTTTAGAAGATGCTGGTTTGTCGGTAATATATAGAAACCCTCTTCCTGATCAACATGTGCATATAACTTATCCCTATTTGAAGTCCCCTTATATTACAATAGGTATGTTTGATTATAGTGTTCAAAATATACTATTTAAGATAGATGTTACGGAAGGCAGGATCCTCCCTCTTAGCCTGCTAGTTTTAGTCTCATAGTTATATACACTAGTGGTGGGTTCAGAAAGAGTCTCTCATCATGCGTAGGCTACCTCCGTCTCATGTTTAGGTGAGAATATTTATTATTAATGAGAATGAATATATAATATTCTAGGAACTATGCTTGTTATGATTGATAAACTCATAAAATATGATATTGATCATGAATTAGAAGAAGTTGTTTTGGTACAATTAGTATAGATATAACCCCCACCCAAATCTCTCTTCACAATTGACCTAAATTGTTGAATGAAAATTAATTGGGTTACATTGATACGTAAAGGTGGAAGAAGGTCACTCCAAGGTAGAAAAGGTAACAAGATGCTTCAAAAAAAGTCGGATAAACCTAACTATTGTGACATAAGGACATACTGTCAATCTACTTCTGAAGGTTTCTAAATTCATCAAGTTGTGGTGTCCTTAGGGTTTGGCTCATTGAAAGGTAAGAAAGTAAATCAAGATTTTTGAAATTATATTGTTATCAAAGAGATTTTATTCATAACATTTAAGAACTATTCTAATCTACCAAATTCTATGGCCATCAGATCCTCTAGTACGCTCATAGGGCCTAATATTGAGGTAGAGGAAAGGAGGAACTTGATGGTATCTGAAAAAGGTGAAATGAAGGAGATTTTAATTCTATAGGGATAGGAACCAACCCGTTGTGATGAGGTTTGATTGAAATAGGAATCTCATGCTGTAAAAAAGATGATATAGTTCATATATAGGATGTTGGACCAATAATGATGGATAAAGTGGATATGTCATTTACCCAGAACATCTCTATGTAAATAAAGTGTTCATACCTACAATTTAAAAAGGATTCACCTGAGGAAGGAAATATAACCTATACCACTAAAATTATAACCAATGAGGAGTGTAATATAATTTTAGAGGAGGAATGTCCTTGGAGAATTTTCGAACCACATGAGGAGTAGTTTTATTCGAATCTTAATTACATTTTAAAGGTTATTGATCATGAAAATTCCCTATTAGTGACTACATGGTGGTTTTGAATCTTATCACCAATGAAATTGAGGATAGAATCCATCTTCATCTAGAAGTGATATATTAGACATGTTTAGGAAATATAGGAGTGGGCCCCCGAGTTGAAGATTAATGAAGAACATTGAAGATTTACTTTATCTTCTCCTAGTGCTCATAATATTTGGATACTTATTTCATTATTATTGTCATATGGTTAGGTGAAAAATGATGCCTTTATTAGTTTTGGTACTTTTTTAATCCATGAATGGTGTTTTTATTCTGGGTAACTTTTTGAGGGTTTCAACTAATCCCTCTAGAAGTGACTCTTCCAAGAAATTAATGATGAAAAATGATTTGGGAGAAGACATAGTTCTCACATTGGATTTAAAACAAAGTGAATTCATATTCATCAAAACCATTATTAGAAAAAATGAAAACAAAAACATAAAATTAATTTAGAAATATTGAAAGTTGAATAAAAAATTAAAATATTTAATTAAAACAAAAAATCATAATTTTTCATGAATACTATATAACTATAATATATTTTTACTAAACTAAAATAATAATTAATTTTTTTGAAAATAATATTTGGTTCACTTTTACAAAATATAAATAAATATATATATTAAATTATATAAATATCAATTAATAAAAATTAAATTTATTTTTTTATATAAATGTGATTAGTTTCATCCACTAAAATTTATAAAACTACTTAATTCTAATAAAATCTCCAAATGACATAAATTTAACAAAAAACCCCAATTTAAAAACTGATCAATTATACACAAAATTTACTAAAAATACAGAATGTACTAATTTTAATTGGAAAATTTATATTTAATAACATAAAAATTATTTAATATATGACGGGGTTAATATATGAAAATGAAAATTTTACCATTCCCAATAGTTAAAAATTATTTTCCCTTATTTAAATAATTAATCAATACTAAAAAATCATATTTGTACTAGTCGGTGAAAAAATTTAGTATATTCTAAAAAAATTCTATTGTTTTCTGAATTTTCATTTAATATGAGTTATTGACTCTCAAAAATCCTACTCTTTAAGAAATCATTCACTTAAAATGTTTAATTTACTCATTTTTAAACCTATGAAAATTATATTATTTTAAATTTTTTTCTTCTACCTTTGATCAACTCCATTCCATTTTCATTTAATTTATTAAATATTTTTTCATAAAAACTGCAGTATATTTTTATTTAGTTTATTATTTTATTTAATATTCAACCTTTTTAAATTTATTTATGTTAGAGTGAAACCTATCGTAACCCTAATTCTCCCCATTAATTACCCCATAGATTCGGGTACGGTGAAGGTACATGGAAAATGGTTATTAATAATTTTTTTCATTTTAATAACATGATTTTAATTTTTTGGAACATTGTAATTCAACTACTAGTATCCCCCAAGAAAATTAATTTTTTCAATATATGAAGGTTCCATAAATTATAGACTATATGTTAATTTTGTACAATATGTGTTATTTTTTATTTTATTTATACAAGAAGTAACAAAATTGAAATCAAAGGTGTTGAAATTAGGTTCCAACATGGTCATAATTATCCAAATAAAATTTCCATATTATTTTATCAATTTATGAAATAGTTTAAAAAAACATTACATGAAAATTATAATAACTTAATTATTAAAAACCTTTTCCATGAAATTATGATAAAAATATAACCATGAAAACATTACTCAATTCAATGTCAATAATCAAGAATCTCATATCCTGAAATTATATGATTCCAGATAGATTAATGTATCCTCATTTTTTATGGAAATTAATGTTATTAAGTCTATACCATATAAAAAAACATTCCATAAATTTAAGATAATTATTTATAAATAATATATAGAATACTCAACTCTGATTGTGTGATTATTTATCATAGTTGTTTGTGAGTTTTATTTCTTCAACGTCATCTCTGAAAGTATCTATTTGTGAATGTAAGAGAAACAGAATCATGGGTCAATGGAATTTATTATTAATCATAAATAAACTAACATAATGTGTAAATTAATCCTCATAATAATGTATTGTCTACATAAAATTAATTGTTTAGAGGCTAATTGAAGATAAGATTTACCCTATTTATTAATGAAGAAGAGGGAAACCGACACCTTGGTCCATCATTAAATATAATCTATTATACAATAAATATTAAATAAAAATAGAAACTTTTATTCTATAAATAGATGAATATCTACATCATCAATTAATTGAGTGATTATGATAATATAAATGAATTTTGGATATAATATTGATTGAAAATGTATTGAATTATAATCACTCTAAATCCTCATCGATTAAATATTTCAGTAATGAAATATCTTTGGATATTATTAGAAATATGTATATTTCAAATGAATCCTTTCCCACCCACATTAATGAGAATCCAATTGTATTGATCTCAATAATAATATATTGATCCTATGTAATATATTAAATAGTAGGAGTCTGGTTGCCTCTTGGGAGGAAGCTATTTTGGATGTGTATTCCTTTTATTTAATTGTTTGAGATTTTGTGATGTATATGATTGAATTTATTTTAAAAATATTATTTAAATATAGTATTATTACATCAAATGATCACCTTTCATACATGTTAGATTATTATTCAATTCTACTCTCATAATAGCACTCTAAGTAGATGAAGCCTTACTAATCACCATTACATAGTGATTTTGTCATATACAATGGAATTTAATGATAAACACATCTATTAATATTAACTAACCAATTAATTTTATAATTCTAATTACTGAACCATCAAACCACTACTCACCATCTTAGGTAGTTAAGAAGATCTTGTTGGTGTATGTGTATAGGCTCAGAATGAAATAATATGAATTAAAATAAATAGATAAATTAAAGTATACTACAATATATAAAAATTAAAACTCTAAAACATATGAACATAATATAATAACTAATTAAATTTAAATTCATTAACATGGGTAAGGGGAATATTTTAACCTCATACACTATGTAACTAGTATCCAATCATAAAAAAAGATATATGAAATGAATGAAATAAAATGCAACAATAGTTTAGCTTCAAGAGATTGATCAATCACAATGCCCCCACTTTTTTTATTTTTTCACAAGTGAATAAATAGGATATTAAATAGCTACTTTAAATATAATTCCATACTTTAACATCTTCATGTACAACATGAGAAGTGTAGGAGTAATCTTCTTCCATAATTGAATGTCATGCTTTTGGATTCTACTTTGTTTTCATTACCCAATTCATATTCCTACTGTTACGAAATCATGAACAACTGGAGGGTCTAGGTTTTTTATGTTGTGAAACTTGATCATACTTAACAAAACATCTCCCATAACTAGAATCAGTGTCTTACTCTTTAATTATATGAATTAAACGTGGAATATTAGGACCATTGTTGTAATATTATGAAATATAAAAGTAAAGAATGTTATTTTTTATATTAATCCAATAAATATTTTTGAATTTCGTGTTTCCAGTTATCATGAACCAAAAATGAAAAATTCCTCAAGTCATACGATGTATGAAATATCCTATTGGGAGAAAATTTCAATTATGATATCCAAAAAAATTAATGTGGTCTTAATGTCTCCTACATTGGTAAAAATATCACACACACATTCAAAATGTCTTATTACATTTCTAAAAGAAATTTCTTATGATTTACTTGTTTAATGATTAATTTGTATGACAATGTCATACACTTAGAAAATATTCAAAGATAAATTATTAAGAAATTATTTATTTTTAATTCTTGTGAAATAATCAAATTCATATACTAGTTAAGTCTTATGTTGGGAAAATTGTTATACGATTAAGTTATATGATGGAATCTGATACTTTTCTTGAAAGTATGATTTTTTTTGAAATCTTATGGGGATATAGTTTTTGTAAATTCATACACTCTCTAAAGCCATATTCTTACCTAAAAAAGAATTATAAATGAGATATTTCATATTAAATACTCATAATTTTCATATAAAATGACTATAGATTATGTGTTTTCAATTTTTATCAAACCAACTCCAATATCAAATGAAACAACTATGAATCATACCTTGGAAAATATCCATTAAACTCCAAATCCGTAAAAATCATCAGGGAGAATTTATATAGAAATATCATATGTTATGAAGATAGGAAATTTCTTTCAATAAGATTAATGTCATATGATCTGATTATTCCTTTTCAATTTTCTAGTGTGTAACCATGAAAATCATTTAAATAAGTGTTGGATTTTTGTAAATTAATATAAAAAAATGGAACTCGTAATTAATCTCGCTTAAAATATGAATATTCCATATTAAAAAATAAATATATTGATTCCTACAAAATCTAAAAACATAATAAACCACTAATTTTTTTAAATCAATTTAATTGATGATTTTCAAATTTGATGAAGTAAAACATATGAGGTGACTACCTGGGTTTTATCTAAATTATGGGATTGATATTTATTTAGAAATATTTTAATTTTTTTAAAATATTGGATATTTTAAAAATAGTGGATCTCATTACCCTCCATAGATAAATTATTTCACTCTCACATAATATAATAAACACAATTTAATTAAAAAACCATATCTTTCTTAAACATAAATTAAATGTATAAAAATAAAATAAAATTTTCATTCAGAATTGTAAAAATGATGTATCCTCTATGAATTTAATCTATACCCCAAACATCATTTTAAGAAAAAGGTGCAGTGATTGGTTTGTAATCCTACTATATTATAGTAGAAAAATAATTTTTTCAAGCGTAACTTTCTTAAAACCCACTCCCCAAAACCTATTTTTTCTGAATTTTATTTTCAATATTTTTGACACATCCTAAATAAAATTAAAAAATTATTAGTTTCCAATTTATAATCCATGTTTTGAATTCCACAAATATTTCAAATACCTTTTTCAATTAACCATGCTAAATTTGTTTATAAGGCATTTATATACATAAAAAAATATTGTATGTCTGTAGGTAAACTTGTAATTAAACAATCCAAAGATAGCATATATCTCTTGCGACTAATTTAAATAATTAATTCATAAAATCCACACATGGTAAGCCAAATCACAGGTCAACATAACTTTTATTTTATGGATAACTCACAAACATGTTCCTATGTTATCTGAGGAAAATATTAAGTCTATATCCCATCTTATTTTTAACCAGTTTATATATTCCATCCAAATTATTTAGGGAGGCTCACCATGGTGATAATCAATCATAATTATTATGTCACATATATCCACATTAAAAAAGAAATTTTAATCATATTGTTATCCCAATTATACAATGATATTTCTCACTAAAAACCCTCCTAATAGTTATAAATAAAAAACCATAAAATAGAGAAAATTAATCAATAATAATCCTATCCCAAATAATATTGAACCAATGAAATCACTATAGACTGGTGTGGTGCTTCATTATAGAATAAACAATTTTGGAGCTCAATCTTTTATATCTAAAAACACTATATAAATATAAAAAAAGAACTAGAAAACATGAAGGAATTATTTATATGTTATTAAAACATTGTTTTCATAAATTAGATTCATTTTATCTATTCCAAAAACAAACAAAATCAAGGGAAAATAGATAGATGGAAAATATTTACATCATAATTTATCTCCCCAAAACATATCATAGACACAAACTAGTAAATATTAGAATACTTTTTATTCATGGAAGAAATGAAAAAAATTATATATCCATACTATATTTAAGGAAATAGAAAAATTTGGGATCTTTATCGCAACACCCAAGGTTAAATTTTATTAATAATCATTTTATTTTCAAATTAATATAACATAATTCACATTTATTTATCAAGAATGAGATTGTAATATAAATGAACATATTTTAATATTTTAATTTCTTGAAATGAGTTTAATTTTTCAAATTATTTTGTGATAATTAATATATGGTTAATTTTTTATATATTAAATAAATAACTGATTTTTTGGATGAATAGTGGAAGATAAATTTTTTAAAAATAACGTATCTTTTATGAAATTATTAGGATATAATAATGAAATGATTTTTATGAAAACCTTTTTAATAATTAATATATATAATAAATAATAAAATTAATTTAAAAAGTTTATTTTTAACTTATAAATCAATGGTTAACAAATTGTAAATACAAGTTATATTTTTGTTAAAAAGAAACAATTTTTTGTTATTCTTTTTTTAAAATTCGTTAAAATTTTTTATTTTAGTTTTAGTTTGATTTTACAGTCAGATAAGATTAAATTTATTTAACATAATTCAAATAATGGGTTTTAATCAATATTATATATGATTTGGTAATAAAATCATTTTTATGCTTGAAATGGACATTTTTCAAAAAACAATTTTTCGTTACATTTTTTGAACTTATGTTAAATTTAATTCCAATCAATTATTGGAATTGAATTTAGTAAAATTTATTACATATTTTTAATTAACAAATTATTATTTGTTATTAACTAAATCATATATTTTAGTCATAAGTAATAGTTAGAATTGTATAAATATTTCACTATAGTAAGGGCTAAAAAGGAAAAACGATGGGGTCAAATAAAGTGTTAAATGTTAAAATATACTATAAATTTATTAAAATGAAATAGGTAAATTTTATTATTACCATATATAATTCCATATTACAAATTGGCCCCATTTGGATCAATATTCCCATGAGATTGATTTTTTTATATTTTAATATCCTTAATATTTACAAATTTTCCACCCACCTCACTTATAAACGGGATCCATGTCTCTTCTCTTATCTACAGTTATTGAGGCAAATATACTAACCAAGGTGTACCAAAATACCTTCCCAATCTCCCAAATCACATCCTAGAGGACTAGACTAAAATACCTCTTCCATAAGGCTTATGGTGTAATACAAAGGCTGTTACCATTAGGAGACACATTTGTTTATTCCAATATATTTAAAGTTAAGTTTTTCTAAAACACATTAATCATATTAAATAACCATCATAAAATAATTAAATTAACAAATTTAATATATTATTATTTTTATGTAAATTTTAAATATCTTTTATATATCTTTTCCATCACATGTGAAATGAAAACATTGCTCATGAAAAAGTATGAACTATCATCTTTACATTGTAATATAATTTATTTTTCATATATTCTTAATATGGATTTTTATAAAGATATAAATAGTAAATATATATTATATTTATTTAATAGTTATGATTTTGGAAATCTAATATACCATCTTCATTTTTATCATCCAATCTATAGGAAAATCATTTCATCTCACATTCATGCGTATGGACCACCACCTCTATAAAGTTATGGGGTTTGTTTTCCTATTTATACAAAGAAAATTTTATTTTGAAATTGTATATAATGAATAAAAATAATATTGATGACATTATTAACATTATCTATTAGATGGAACCATTTTATTAAACCATTAATCATGATCAATATACTCATTTAATTTTAGAGAAAACGACTGAACAACCTTAAGTGGTCGACGTAAGAAAGAGATATATAAAGAATACATGTTAAATGATTATAAAATTACCATAAAAGTGAAATACAGATAAATAAATAAATAATTTATTTAATGAATTGAAATCAATTATTCCGGATAATAAAACATTTCAGCCCGTTGTATAATCAATGATAAGGGTTTTTATCTCAATTACACTCCATTGACTCGTATTTTATATGATACACAAAATTTAATTTATATGGTCTACATTCCAAAACATAGAAAAATTAAATAAAAATTTCTCATTTATTAGTGGCCTTTAATGTTTTCATTAAAATTTTCACTTTTAAGGGGTTTTGATTCAAATGTTATTAAAGTCATAAATGATAATTTTACAATATCAATATTGTTAAGAAATATTAAATTTTTACTTTTTTGGAAGAATTATATAATCTTTATCATATTAATATTAATATATTTTCATCCACTATAGTTTTTTTGTGGTTTTCATGTTTTTATCTACCTTTTCCCCTATTTGGTAATCGATGACCAAAATGATGATTTTAAATAAAACCAAATGTTTTTTTCTTTACAGCACATAAATCTTTGTGTTCCCAAACTATAATCTTCAAAAGAAATTATGGGAGTTTTTATGAATATTTAAATGATTGGTAGAGTTATTTTTATACTACCTCTTAACTTATTTACATCTTTTTAATATTAATATTTTTAATGTTTTCTGAACAATTATTTTTGAATTTTTACAAAATTGTGAATAGAATAATCTTTTTAATGTATACAACCAAAACATAATTCCCCCTTATATGACCAATATTCTATATTTAGATTCATATATAATTTTATAAGGTTATATAAACAAAGATATTATTATTATTATTATATAACTTTTTAACTTTTGTCTTAAAAAAATGAATTATTTTAAAAATGTTGAAAAGAATATTTATAATGATTAAAAAATTTTATAAAACCCTTCTATTACCTGGGTAAGTCCCACATTTAATTTTATATGAATATATGAAATTATTGATGAACCATTTAAACCATGGAATGATAGCATGATTCAAAGATTAAACTGATGTTTTTGGTTGTGTTTCGGGGCTTGGAGAAGCTGAAATAGTAATTAATGGTGTAGGAAAAGTTTAGTTTACTAGTTAAGGAAACTTTTATACCACTAGATCACTATTTAATTCCATACACCATATGGTGGAATTTCAAGAGGGAAGAAACAACTAATGGAGTCTGACCAGCTAGTCGGTGGGATAGTACCAGCTAGTTAGAGGTGTTAAAAACATTTCATGACAACTATTTGACTAACCAGCTAGCCAGTGGTTCCAACTAGCCAACCCATGACATTAATCTAAGACATATTATTGTTTGGGATGGGTGGTTATTTAATTTCCTAAAACCCCATAATATGTGTAATTCCCTGACCCAATAATCTTGGTGGTAGTGCATTATTCTAATACATTGACATTATTATAATGAATAAAATCTTGAAGGATATATTATTTTATAAGTCTTGTAAAATATATTACATACTTGAACGTTACATTATAATTAAAAACATAATAAGAAAATATATAATACTTTGAGAAAATAATTATTCTCGTTGATTAAATCTTTATATAAACCATAATAAACATATTTAGAAAATTATTTTCATCAAATTGAGTTCTTTTTTGAATTCTAAAATTCCATACTAAATAAAATTGTCATACATATTAGAAATATTAGTGTTCCAAGTTTATCTCTTTTTAAATTAAATTATGATAAAGGGAATAAATTCATCAATGTGTCTCTAATATGTCATTAATTCATCCTATGGATGAATTTTTGTCAAAAAAGTATACAAAAAAATAATAGTTTAAAAAGTTATAAAGTAATTGGATAATATTAATAATATTGTTTTTACCCTCAATTAAATGACTTACCCATAACCATGGTAATAAAATTATAATGTTTAATATTCATATTATAAAAATATAAAAAAGGGAAATATTTATTGAATATGCATCTTATGACTAAAAATATGCAATCCATTTTTAATAATTCAAAACACATAAGTTTCATAAATTAGTTTAAAATTAATCATGTAGATGGGGTGAGAAGGTGGGTTTCTTAAGTGAAAGTTTTCAAAAGTTCACTATGTTTTAATATATAAATTAAATATAAAAACAATTACAATGACAAAAATTGTATTTATGGATTTATAATGGAACTATTTTTTTACCTTAAAATTTTTTATAATAAAATTTAATAATATATATTATTTACATGAAAAGGTAGTTTTCAATTAAAATCTAGTATTTTTAACTTTTCATCAAAAAAATCAGTCTTGTCGAAAAAATAAAAAAAATCACCATTAGAAAATTTTAATTTTTTATATCATAAAAGAAGTTTATTTTGTCATATATAATTGATAAAAGTTTCAAATTTTATTTTTAAAACAATTCTACCATTAAAAGTCATCAAAACTGCCTTTAAGAAAAATACAACTGTTTTTCATAAAATTGGATTTGTTCTTATTTTATTACGTTAAAACATATTGGATGAATTTAACTATAATTATACAATATATAATATATAATTTTCATTAATAAAATTAAATATTTATTAATAATTTAATTTATTAAGATATAATGACTTTGTTGGAATAAAAATAGTTTTTCATAAAAATCACATTCTTTACTTTCGATTAGTTTTTATATTCATTTTTAATTAATTAGTTACCAAAGAATAAATTTAATATTTCAATTAGTCATATTTATTACCACAATTCCAATATCTATGTGATAACTATAATAATAATATTATTATATTGTTTTTTGGTAAAACTTTTCCTCATATGAAAAAAAGTTATAGAAAAAAATATATGTTATGTGCAATAGAGGATAAACATGGTGTTGTGTATAATGCATGCTAAACTATTAAATGTGTATGATACAGGATACAAAAGAACTTAAATTATTTAAAATCCATTTCATATGAATATTTTGGTGTTACATGATATATTATACTATGTCCCACTCTTCACTTTAGGTCTAACCATTCATCATATATCAGATAATCAATTTAATTAATGAACAATGTTTCTTACCATCAAATATATATATTTAATAAAGAATATGGAATTGTCAATATTTCCGTAGTCATTCATGTACCATTCAAAGTAAACCCCATATTTAAAAATGATATATGGTATAGGAAATAATTATATCCATGATAAAAGATGTGTATAAATAGTGTAAATTTACTATATAATGATCATAAGAAAGTGAATATTTCATGAATAAGTTATTAAATACTTAAATTAATCAATGAAATTAATATCAATAATTTCCTTGGTCCAAATAATCATAATCAATCAATAATAAGAATAGTTATGGTATCAATATCTACCCATTACACTATGAAAAATGGTTTTTTAATTAATAGATAGAAATATAATAAAAACATAAAATAACATGAATAATGATTTATTAATGATATAACATGTAAAAGATAAATATATACAACATATAAATGAAATTAGGTGTGTAGGAATAAAATTTTTCTCAATTAAATGAAATTGAGACCAAATCCATTACCTTACGCTCCTTTTTTGGTTGAAATCCCTTTAAACTCCTATATAATTGTTTTAATCATGTTGTAAACATATACCATAACCATATTATTATTTATATTATCATATATTTTCCTTTTAAAACATATTATCACCTATGTTTTAATTATATTTGTAACATCCCAGGTAAATAAATAATAAGGAATTTTGATATTTATTAATATTTACGAATTAAATATTAATTTTACTTTAAAAGGGTTGCTATGTTCGATAGCATATTCGATATGCAACGATGAGTTCCTTTGAAAACTTACGTTGCACACTAGTAATATAATAATATTATTTTAAATGGTAGTTAACATGTAGCCATTGTATTGGCGGGAATGGATAGAAATAACTAAAATATGATTATATATGTTTTTTAAATGTTTTTACATTTATCCAATAAAAGATAAAAACTTAAAATACGGAAAGAATTCAATTTTAGGCATTTATACCCTAATTTTCACTAAAGGTTCACTTATCACCATTTAATGGAGAACCGTCATTAAATATAGTTTTGATCACTATTATACGTTCTATTGGACCAAATAAAACTCTTCTTTAGAATTGGGACATCAAAATTTACTTTGTGTAAATTTTTGGTATTTTTCTGATAAAGTTCATTTTTTAATGAATAGTGTAAAATGTTGTATTTTAATTCAAAAGCTCTTTTTAATATAATTTATTTATATTATTATATTATATTTTTAATTGGTTTTAAAGTGAAATTAAAATATATTTTTACCATTAAATCCAATAGTGGTCGTTGGAATTAATTTCACTTTGAAATCGGACTTGAACTTGTGTCAATCTTTTGATACTTATTGTTTCATAAAAACACCCTATTTGCTCTGACAGCGGGAATTAATTATTAAATTAATTAATTCAACTTATATGTTTTTAATTTTGTAAAATGGACTTCATTTTTGAATTCGGAATATCAAATATAGCTTAGGGTGAAGTTTTTGTATTTTTCTGAAAAACATCAATTTTTGATAAATAGTTAAACCACTAAGTGGTACTTAAAAAACTGATTTTTCGTTTAAATGAAATTTTACCACCTCTGTATTTTTAATTTCAAAAATATGACATACATGGTTGTCATTAAGGAGTAAAATGTGGTTCAAAGAGATTAAAATAATTTTTTGGTGAATAGTAACTTATTAAGTTTTTAATCGCGATTAGAGGTAATTAGTGTAGTTTAAGGAAAAAATAATGTTTTAATAATATGAAATGAACTTGAAACATGTCCTAACCTCATTGAATGTGTCATGGACGACCAAAAATATCCATGGGTCAACTTGGGGACCCCATGGAGCCACTTTGTTTGGGAAATGACATAAATAACTTTTTATTAAATGTTAAAGTAAAAATGACACAAACATGAAATGTTTTACTAAAACAATTTTTAAATGGGGTTATACAAGTCATATTTTTGACTATAAATATTAATTGGAAATCTAAAAATATTTCCTACATCATAGTATTTTTTTTAAAATTTTTAGACATTAAATAAATTAAATTATTTATGACATCATGATGATGCAGCGATTACCTCATTAATAAAAGATTTAAATAAAATGAAAAAATAATGTAAAATATATGACCTACACATGTCCAAAACCTATTTTATGGGTATATTTAGAACCCTTATCGCCTTACCCTCGAATTATTACAATGTGGGTCCTTTTGAATCCTAAAATCTTTTTAAAATAAAGTATCATTTCTTTACTTTCCAAGAGTGCCCCTCTTCTCCTCTTATAAAAGGACCCCACATCTACCTGTTTACCCACACTTCCAAAGCCCTTGGCTCGACCAAAACCTGCCCATTTTGTCTCTCCACATCCCTCTATTACTCCTTGAGGCCTCACTTTGGGCAGAATTCTTCCCAAGGAAGCCTTTGAGTTCAAATCTAAGAGAGTTACCCGATTTTAAGGTAATGTCTTCACTTGAGTCCTTTTGTTTTATTTTGCTTCTCCAACCCCCTAAACTCTATTTATTCATTTCTTTTGTAACAACTCCAGTATCTTCAATATACTAGGATGTTGTAATAATAAGTATTAGAGCTACACTTACACAAACCTACATCTAATGGTTAAAGAACATACGGTTTCCGTGGATGGTTAATTTCTGCCTCCCAAAACGATGATTGTTCACATTATTTTAACACCTTCAAAGGTGGCCATTAAGATGACACTATATTTATATATGATATATAATATGTTTATGTTTTCCTCAAGCTTCTGTATTTTTCATTTTGGGCATACCTTTATGGTTTCCATTATGGGTAAACGCGATATCTTCATTTAAGGAAGTGCGGACTACCGCCCCCTCAAAGTGATTTGATTCGTTAATACCATATGTGGGATGTATAAAGGATGGAGTTATGATATTATATATGACATTACATAGGAATTATAATATACCTTTATATCATTATGATTCCATTCTATAAAAATACGAAATAGAAATTAAAGTAGCATTCATGCGTACGTACGGCTTACCGTCTCCATGAACGGTGCATTTCATTTCTTATCCCCAAATGTAATGTACTATTATATGTACATATATATAATGGATATATATGATGTATGTCACATCTAAAGATTAATATAATTCTGGAATTAAAATGTACATACCTCTCATTTAGTTTTAATTCCATTAATATGACATAGAAATGAAAGTAGCGTTCATGCGTACGTACGGCTTACCGTCTCCATGAACAGTGCTTTTCATTTCTTACCTCTAAATGATTATGTGGTATTATAAATAAATGTAAATGCTAGATATATATGATATATATGATATCCAAATAATTAATGTCATTCTGGATATAAAGAACCTTTGACCACACGAACAACATGTAATTGTAAGAAGTCCACTTTCGACTTAAGAACCAAATATCGACAAAACAAACATTATTAACTTAAATGGTTAAATAATGTTTATAAAATAGAAATAAGTGATATAAAAGGAATAATTAACTTGAAAAATGTTCTTAAGTAAATAGAAATTAACTCAAGTTTATTATTCAGGACGTTAATGAACGATCGAGTCAAGTCGGACCCGAGGTAAGGGACTTCGTCTCAATCTCCTTTCATTGAGGCATATTTCATTTTATACACAACATTCTTTTATACGGTGTATAAACCCCTTTGACTTTTACTTTTATACAAAAGGAATCTTTTTCTATGAAGCGTTTTACAAAACGACAAAAAGGAATGCTTCTTTTAACGTACGCGGTGACAATGACTTTTTCCGCCGCCGCGAGTATTATTTGGTCTTTGGCTTCCTCAACAAGCCGCAATGTTTTTAAAATGAAATAAATACCATATACTCTATTATGTATTTTGGTATTGAAAATGGTTTTTATAATGGATTTGTTATGTCAATATATTTGAGTGATATATTGTGATCAAAGTGTGGAAATGTTTTCTTTCCATTATATTTGTTTTATGTCTTATGATTTTATAATGGTACTTGGACATTTGACGGGTGGTTACGTGATAAAACATATGACGGGTGGTGCCGTGAATACCAGGATGGGTGGTTACGTTATAACCTCCAATGCATTGGGTATGGAAGTCGGCCGTATGGATATTCCATTAAGTATGTATGGAAGTTGGCCGTATGGCTATTCCATTAAGTGATATGTGTGGAAGTCGATCGTATGGTTTTTTCACTTAAGTATGTTTATGTCCCAAGTTACCTTTATATGTTATGTGTTCTTTATATGGGTTTTATGGTAATCCTTTGGTTACAAAAAGGTAAGTAATGATATTTTATTCAGTAAAGAGTTTTTACTACTTCATGAAGGTGAAGGTATTACTTTGATAAAGTATACATGGTTTACTTGATGTTTGAAAAACTAACTGTTTTCATTCTTTGTGAATCCCTTACTGAGCTTTTTATGCTCACCCGAAGTTTTTTTAAATGTTTTTCAAAGGACTTAATGTGGAATAGGGTCAAGGATGGGATCAAGGGAATGTCATGCTATATAAAACATGGAACTGGACATGTTTCTTTTTAAGGGTTTCTTTTTATTCTATGGAAACTTAGTAGAAGTGTCTAATTTGTAATCTTCTGAGATGTAACAGTTATTTCCTAATTCACTAAAACTGTAAACCAGAAAATATCCTCAATGAGAATTATTAATTTAATTCAATATTAAGTATGGTTTAAGGTTGGGGCCTTATAGTTGGTATCAGAGGTCGGTTTAGATAACATTAGGAGTTAGAAATCTATTAAATGAATATCCAAAAATATTTTTTTAAAATGATAAAGCATTTTAAGATTACCATGTTGCTTCATCTGAGACATGTTTGTTAAGAATGGTTTTTCATAGAGGAAATAGACCATCTTTTCTGGGAAGGCATACAGAGGGAAATGAACTTTCAAAATAGTATCCTGAGATGGTCAGAATCAGAACTAAATAGTTTGCTGCAGAGATGGATCAGTTGACTCAGGTAAAAAATGTTGGTTGTTTTTATTGATGATATTTTGGAGTTTTCTAAAAGTAAATAGGAGCATGAAAGTCATTTAAGGGTTATCTTTCAAACCTTAAAAGAAAAGAAACTATATGGAAAATTCATCAAGTGTGTGTTTTGGTTACAACAAATTTCTTTCCTGGTTCACATTGTTTCAAATGATGGAATAACTGTTGATCCTGCTAAAACAAAAGTTGTTAAAAAATGGAAAAGACCCACAAATGTAACCGAGATCCGTAGTTTTCTTGGTTTGGCAGGTTACTACCGAAGGTTTGTTGAATATTTTTCACGGTTATCTAGTCCAATGACTAAGCTAACTCAGAAGGGTGTTAAGATCATCTAGAAAAAAGGATATGATGATTTTTTTCCTGAGTTGAAAAGAAGATTGGTGAATGCTCTAGTTTTGGCACTTTCATCCAGGAATGGAGAGTTTGTTATATACAGTGATGCTTCGTTGTAGAGACTTGGTTGTGTCCTTATGCAGAATGATCAGGTAATTGCTTATGCTTCACGTCAGTTGAAAACTCATGAGGTAAATTACCCTACACATGATTTGGAATTAGCTACTATTATTTTTGCTTTAAAATTTTGGAGGCATCATTTTTATGGAGTAAAGTGTTAAATATATACTGATCACAAAAGTTTAAAGTATATATTAACTCAGAAATAAATGAACATGAGACAGAGGAGATGGCTGGAATTAATCAAGGATTATGATTGTAAAATTCATTACCATCCGGTAAAAGCCAATAAAGTTGCTGATGCTTTGAGTCGAAAAAGTAATGCTTCATTAACGATGTTGCATTTGGATCTTGATCCATTGGTTAAGGATTTGATGAATTTTGGCATAGAAGTTGTTGGTGCAGGATTTCCTTCTGTTTTGTTTTAGGTATCAGTGAGATCTTCTCTATCAGACAGAATCAAGCAAGCACAGAAGAAAGACAGTGAGTTGCAGAAAAAGGTAGAGCTGGTACAGAAAGGTACGTTGCATGAATTCAACATTGGTAGTGATTGTGTTTTGAGGTTTGGGAAGAGATTATGTGTGCCTTGTGATTCATAGTTGAAGAATGAGTTGTTATGTGAGGCTCATAGTTCCCTGTTTTCAGTTCATCCTGGCAGTACTAAGATGTACACGGATCTGCGGGAGTATTACTGGTGGGATGGATTGAAAAGAGATATTGCTGATTTTACTGTGAAGTGTTTTACTTGTCAGCAGGTTAAAGCAGAGCGGCAGTTACCGAAAGGGATGCTTCAGCCTTTACCAGTGCCAGAGTGGAAATGGGAGAATATATCCATGGACTTTATTGTGGGATTGTCGAAGACCCCTCGAGGTAATAATGCAATCTGGGTTATTGTTGATCGCTTGACTAAATCTGCTCATTTCCTTGCTATACGAGATACTTTTTCCCTAGATAAACATTCCTGTTTGTATCTTAATGAGATAGTCAGATTACATGGAGTTCCTCTCTCCATTGTGTCCGATCGTGATCCTAGGTTTACTTCTAACTTTTGGAATGTCCATCAGAAGTCGTTGGGTACAGAATTAAATTTTAGTACAGCTTTTCATCCGCAATCAGATGGGCAGTCAGAACGAACAATTCAGACCTTGGAGGATATGCTACGAGCTTGTTCGATGGATTATCAAGAAATTTGGGACCAACATCTTTCTTTGGTTGAGTTTTCTTATAATAACAGCTTCCATTCCAGTATATAGATGTATCCATTTGAGGCATTATATGGGAAGCGGTGTCGAAATCCAGCATTTTGGGATGAAGTGGGTGAAAGGAAGCTGATGTGACCAGAATTAGTAGAAGAGATGGCAGAAAAAGTTTAGTTGATTCCGAAACACATGAGAACAGCTCAGAGTAGGTAGAAGAGTTATGCGGATAACCGGAGGAAGTATCTATCTTTCGAGGTAGGTGATCATGTTTTTCTCAAGGTTTCTCCATGGAAAAGTGTGATGCGATTTGGTAAGAAAGGAAAGCTGAGTCCAAGGTTTATTGGACCATATGAAATTCTCGAGAAATTTGGATCAGTTGCTTACCGAGTGGATTTACCTCCGAGTTTATCTCAGGTACACAATGTTTTTCATGTTTCGATGTTGAGGAAGTATATGCCAGATTCATCTCATGTTTTGAGTCCAGAGGTAGTTCAGCTGGAAGAGAACCTATCTTATGAAGAATAACCTGTCCAGATTCTTGACTTAAGAGAGAAAGTGTTGCGAAATAAGGTAATTCTCCAGGTAAAGGTTTTTTGGAAAACCCATATGGTTGAAGAGGCAACGTGGGAATCTGAAAATGCTATGAGGGATAAATACCCCCACTTATTTTGATAAGTGAATAAAATTGCGAGGACGCAATTCCCAAAAGGGGGGAAGGATGTAACATCCCGGGTAAATAAAGAATAAAGAATTTTGATATTTATTAATATTTACGAATTAAATATTAATTTTACTTTAAAATGGTTGCTATGTTCGATAGCGTACCCGATACGCAACGATGAGTTCCTTTGAAAACTTACGTTGCACACTTGTAATATAATAATATTCTTTTAAATGGTAGTTAACATGTAGCCATTGTATTGGTAGGAAAGGATATAAATAACTAAAATATGATTATATATGTTTTTTAAATGTTTTTTAATTTATCCAATAAAAGATAAAGGCTTAAAATATAAAAAGAATTCAATTTTAGGCATTTATACCCTAATTTTAACTAAAGGTTCACTTATCACCTTTTAATGGTGAACCGTCATTAAATATAGTTTTGATCACTCTTATACATTCTATTGGACCAAATATAACACTTCTTTAGAATCAGGACATCAAAATTTACTTTGTGTAAATTTTTGGTATTTTTTCGATAAAGTTCATTTTTTAATGAATAGTGTAAAATGTTGTATTTTAATTCAAAACCTCTTTTTAATATAATTTATTTATATGATTAGATTATATTATGAATTGGTTTTAAAGTTAAATTAGAATATATTTTTACCATTAAATCCAATAGTGGTCTTTGGAATTAATTTCACTTTGAAATCAGACTTAAACTAGTGTCAATCTTTTGATACTTATTATTTCATAAAAACACGCTATTTGCTCTGACAACGGTAATTAATTATTAAATTAATTAATGCAACTAATATGTTTTGAATTTTTTAAAATGGTCTTCATTTTTGAATTCGTAATATCAAATATAGCTTAGGGTAATGTTTTGGTATTTTTCTGAAAAACTTCAATTTTTGATGAATAGTGAAACCACTAAGTGGTACTTAAAAAACTGATTTTTTGTTTAAATGAAAATTTACCACCTCTGTGTTTTGAATTTCAAAAATCCGACATACATGGTTGTCATTAAGTAGTAAAATGTGGTTCAGTGAGATTAAAATAATTTTTTGGTGAATAGTAACTTATTAAGTTTTTAATCGCAATTAGAGGTAATTAGTGTAGTTTAAGGTAAAAATAATGTTTTAATAATATGAAATGAACATGACACATGTCCTAACCTCATTGGATGTGTCATGGACGACCAAGACAATCCATGGGTCAACTTGGGGACCCCATGGAGCCACTTTGTTTGGGATATGACATAAATAACTTTTTATTAAATGTTAAAGTAAAAATGACACAAACATGAAAGGTTTTACTAAAAAAAAATTTACATGGGGTTATACAAGTCATGTTTTTTACTATAAATAGTCATTGGAAATCTAAAAAGATTTAATACATCATAGTATTTGTTTTATAATTTTTAGACATTAAATAAATTAAATTATTTATGACATCATGATGATGCAGCGATTACCTCATTAATAAAGGATTTAAATAAAATGAAACGATAATGTAAAATATATAACCTAAACATGTCCAAAACCTATTGTATGGTTATATTTCCAACCCTTATCACCTTACCCTATAATTAAATCAATGTGGGACCTTTTTAATCTGAAAATCATTTTAAAATAAAGTATCATTTCTTTACTTTCCAAGAGTGCCCCTCCTCTCCTCTTATAAAAGGCCCCCACCTCTACCTCTTTACCCACACTTCCAAAGCCTTTGGATCGTCCAAAACCTGCCAATTTTGTCTCTCACCATCCCTCTCTTACTCCTTGAAGCCTCACTTTGGGCATAAGTCTTCCCAAGGATGCCTTTGAGTTCAAATCTAAGAGAGTTACCCGATTTTAAGGTAATGTCTTCACTTCAGTCCTTTTGTTTTATTTTCCTTCTCCAACCCCCTAAACTCTTTTTATTCATTTATTTTATAAACACTACAGTATATTCAATATACTATGATGTTTTTATAAGAAGGATTCGAGCTACACTTACACACACCTACATCTAATCGTTAAAGAACATACTGTTTCCGTGGATGGTGAATTTCTGCCTCCCGAAACGATGATTATTCAACATTCTTTTAACACCATCAAAGGTGGAAATTAAGATGAAACTCTAATTATATATGATAAATAATATGTTTATGTTTTCCTTAAGCTTCTTTATTTTTCATTTTGGGCATACCATTATGGTTTCCATTAAGGGTAAACGTGATATCTTCATTTAAGGAAGTGCAGACTACCGCCCCCTCAAAATGATTTGATTCGTTAATACCATATATGGGACGTATAAATGATGGAGTTATGATATTATATATGATATTACAATGAAATTATAATATACCTTTATATCATTATGATTCCATTCTATAAAAATACGAAATAGAAATGAAAGTAGCGTTCACGCGTACGTACGGCTTACCGTCTCCATGAACGGTGCATTTCATTTCTTATCCCCAAATGTAATGTACTATTATAAGTACATATATATAATGGATATATATTATGTATGTTACATCTAAATGATTAATATAATTCTGGAATTAAAATATACATAACTCTCATTTAGTTTTAATTCCATTAATATGACATAGAAATGAAAATAGCGTTCATGTGTACGTACGACTTACCGTCTCCATGAACGGTGCTTTTCATTTCTTACCTCTAAATGATTATGTCATATTATAAATACATGTATATTCTAGATATATATGATATATATGATATCCAAATCAGGAATGTCATTCTGGATATAAAGAACCTTTGACCACATGAACAACATGTAATTGTAAGAAGTCCACTTTCGACTTAAGAACCAAATATCGACAAAACAGACATTATTAACTTAAATGGTTAAATAATGTTTATAAAATGGCAATAAGTGATATAAAAGGAATAATGAACTTGAAAAAGGTTCTTATGCAAATAGAAATTAACTCACGTTTATTATTCATGACGTTAAAGAATGATCGAGTCAAGTCAGACCCGAGGTAAGGGACTTTGTCTCAATATACTTTCATTGAGGCATATTTCGTTTTATGAACAACTTTCTTTTATATGGTGTATAAACCCCTTTGACTTTTACTTTTATACAAAAGGAATATTTTTCTACGAAGTGTTTTACAAAATGACAAAAAGGAATGTTTTTTTTAACGTATGCGGTGACTACGACTTTTTCCGCCGCCGCAAGTATTATTTGGTCTTTGGCTTCCTCAACAAGCCGTAATGTTTTTAAAATGAAATAAATACCATATATTCATTAATGTATTTTGGTATTGAAAATTGTTTTTACAATGGATTTGTTATGTCAATATATTTGAGTGATATATCGTGATCAAAGTGTGGAAATGTTTTCTTTCCATTATGTTTGTTTCGTGTCTTATGATTTTATAATGGTACTTGGACATTTGACGGGTGGTTACGTGATAAACCATATGACGGTTGGTGCCGTGAATACCAGGACGGGTGGTTACGTTATAACCTCCAATGCATTGGGTATGGAAGTCGGCCGTATGGCTATTCCATTAAGTATGTATGGAAGTTGGTCGTATGTCTATTCCATTAAGTGATATGTGTGGAAGTCGACCATATGGTTATTCCACATAAGTATGTTTATGTCCCAAGTTACCTTTATATGTTATGTGTTCTTTATATGGGTTTTATGGTAATCCTTTGGTTACAAAATGGTATGTAATGATATTTTATTCAGTAAAGAGTGTTTACTACTTCATGAAGGTGAAGGTATTACTTTGATAAAGTATACATGGTTTACTTGATGTTTGAAAAACTAACAGTTCTCATTCTTTGTGTATCCCTTATTGAGATTTTTATGCTCACCCCAAGTTTTTTTTTTGAAATGTTTTTCACACGACATAATGTGGAATAGGGTCAAGGATGGGATCAAGGAAATTTCATGCTATATAAAACATGGAACTGGACATGTTTCTTTTTAAGGGTTTTTTTATTCTATGTAAACTTAGTAGAAGTGTCTACTTTGTAATGTTTTGAGATGTAACATTTATGTCCTAATTCTCTAAAACTCTAAACCTGAAAAGATCCTCAATGTGAATTATTCATTTCATTCAATATTAAGTAAGGTTTAAGGCTGCAGTCTTATAGTTGGTATCAGAGGTCGGTTTAGATAACTTTAGGAGTTAGAAATCTATTAAATGATTATCCAAAAATATTTTTTTAAAATGATAAAGCATTTGAAGATTACCATGTTGCTTCATTTGAGACATGTTTGTTAATAATGGTTTTTCATAGAGGAAATAGAACATCTTTTCTGGGAAGGCATACAGAGGGAAATGACCTTTCAAATCAATATCCTGAGATGGTCAGAATCAAAACTAAACAGTTTGCTGCAGAGATGGATTAGTTGACTCGGGTGAAAAATGTTGGTAGTTTTTATTGATGATATTTTGGAGTTTTCTAAAAGTAAAGAGGAGAATTAAAGTAATTTAAGGGTTATCTTTCAAACCTTAAAAGAAAAGAAACTATATGTAAAATTTAGAAAGTGTGAGTTTTGGTTACAACAAATTTCTTTCCTGGGACACATTGTTTAAAATGATGGCATAACTGTTGATCCTACTAAAACAAAAGTTGTTGAAGAATGGCCAAGACCCACAAATGTAACCGAGAACCGTAGTTTTCTTGGTTTGGCAGGTTACTACCGAAGGTTTGTTGAAAATTTTTCACGGTTATCTAGTCCAATGACTAAGCTAACTTGGAAGGGTGTTAAGTTCATCTGGACAAAAGAGTGTGATGATTTTTTTAGGAGTTGAAAAGAAGATTGGTGAATGCTTCAGTTTTGGCACTTCCTTCCAGGAATGGTGAGTTTTTTATATACAGTGATGCTTTGTTGAATGGACTTGGTTGTGTCCTTATGCAGAATGATTAGGTAATTTCTTATGCTTCACGTCAGTTGAAAACTCATGAGGTAAATTACCCTACACTTGATTTTGAATTAGCTGTTGTTGTTTTTGCTTTAAAAATTTGGAAGAATCATTTTTATGGAGTAAAGTGTGAAATATATACTGATCACAAAATTTTAAAGTATATATTCAATTAGAAAGAATTGAACATGAGACAGAGGAGATGGCTGGAATTAATCAAGGATTATGATTGTACAATTCATTACCATCCGGGAAAAGAAAAAAAACTTTTTGATGCTTTGAGTTGAAAATGTAATGCTTCAATAACGATGTTTCGTTTGGAACATGATCCTTTGGTTAAGGATTTGATGAAATTTGGCATAGAAGTTATTGTTGCAGGACGTCCTTCTGTTTTGATTCATGTATCAGTGAGATCTTCTCTATCAGACAGAATCAAGCAAGCACAGAAGAAATACAGTGAGTTGCAGAAAAAGGTAGAGCTGGTACAGAAAGGTAAGTTGCATGAATTCAACATTGATAGTGATTGTGTTTTGAGGTTTGGGAAGAGATTATGTGTGCCTTGTGATTCACAGTTGAAGAATGAGTTGTTATGTGAGGCTCATAGTTCCCCGTTTTCAGTTCATCCTGGCAGTACTAAGATGTACAGGGATCTGCGGGAGTATTACTGGTGGGATGGAATGAAAAGAGATATTGCTGATTTTTCTGTGAAGTGTTTGACTTGTCAGCAGGTTAAAGCAAAGCGGTAGTTACCGAAAGGGATGCTTCAGCCTTTACCAGTTCCAGAGTGGAAATGGGAGAATATATCCATGGACTTTGTTGTGGGATTGCCGAAGACCCCTCGAGGTAATAATGCAATCTGGGTTATTATTGATCGCTTGACTAAATCTACTCATTTCCTTGATATACGATATACTTTTTACCTAGATCAAATTTCCCATTTGTATCTTAAAGAGATAGTCAGGTTATATAGAGTTCCTCTCTCCATTGTGTCCGATCGTGATCCAAGATTTACTTCTAACTTTTGGAAAGGTCATCAGAAGTCGTTGGGTACAGAATTAAATTTTAGTACAACTTTTCATCCACAATCAGATGGGCAGTCAGAACGAACAATTCAGACCTTGGAGGATATGCTACGAGCTTGTTCGATGAATTATCAGGGAAGTTGGGACCAACATCTTTCTTTGGTTGAGTTTTATTATAATAACAGTTTCCATTCCAGTATACATATGGAACCATTTGAGGCATTATATGGGAAGCAGTGTCGAACTCCAGCATTTTGGGATGAAGTGGGTGAAAGGAAGCTGATGGGACCAGAATTGGTAGAAGAGATGGCACAAAAAGTTTAGTTGATTCAGAAACACATGAGAATAGCTCAGAGCAGGCAGAAGAGTTATGCGGATAACCAGAGGAAGGATCTATCTTTCGAGGTAGGTGATCATGTTTTTTTAAGTT
The DNA here is from genome assembly GCA_963277665.1 of Viscum album. NCBI lineage: Eukaryota > Viridiplantae > Streptophyta > Magnoliopsida > Santalales > Viscaceae > Viscum > Viscum album. The sequence continues at coordinate 1,158,267,668 of OY728162.1, forward strand.
TTCTCCATGGAAAAGTGTGATGTGATTTGGTAATAAAGGAAAGGTGAGTCCAAGGTTTATTGGACGATATGAAATTCTGGAGAAAGTTGGATAAATTGCTTACCGAGTGGCTTTACCTCCGAGTTTATCTCAGTTACACAATGTTTTTAATGTTTCGATGTTGAGGAAGTATATGCCAGATTCATCTCATGTTTTGAGTCCATAGGTAGTTCAGCTGGAAGAGAACCTATCTTATGAAGAACAACCAGTCCAGATTCTTGACCTAAGAGAGAAAGTGTTGCGATATAAGGTAATTCTCCAGGTAAAGGTTTTTTGGCAAAACCATATGGTTCAAGAGGCAACGTGGGAATCTGAAAATGCTATGAGGGATAAATACCCCCCACTTATTTTGATAAGTGAATAAAATTGCGAGGATGCAATTCCCAAAAGGGGGGAAGGATGTAACATCCAAGGTAAATAAAGAATAAAGAATTTTGATATTTATTAATATTTACGAATTAAATATTAATTTTACTTTAAAAAGGTTGCTATGTTCGATAGCGTACCCGACACGCAACGATGAGTTCCTTTGAAAACTTACGTTGCACACTAGTAATATAATAATATTATTTTAAATGGTAGTTAACATGTATCCGTTGTATTGGTGGGAATGGATAGAAATAACTAAAATATGATTATATATGTTTTTTAAATGTTTTTACATTTATCCAATAAAAGATAAAGGCTTAAAATATAGAAAGAATTCAATTTTAGGCATTTATACCCTAATTTTCACTAAAAGTTCACTTATCAGCTTTTGATGGTGAACCATCATTAAATATAGTTTTGATCACTCTTATACATTCTATTAGACCAAATATAACTCTTCTTTAGAATCGGGACATCAAAATTTACTTTGTGTAAATTTTTGGTATTTTTCCGATAAAGTTCATTTTTTAATGAATTGTGTAAAATGTTGTAAATTAATTCAAAACCTCTTTTTAATATAATTGATTTATATGATTAGATTATATTTTAAAGTGGTTTTAAAGTGAAATTAGAATATATTTTTACCATTAAATCCAATAGTGGTCATTGGAATTAATTTCACTTTGAAATCGGACTTAAACTAGTATCAATCTTTTAATACTTATTATTTCATAAAAACACGCTATTTGCTCTGACAGTGGGAATTAATTATTAAATTAATTAATGCAACGTATATGTTTTTAATTTTGTAAAATGGACTTCATTTTTGAATTCAGAATATCAAATATAGCTTAGGGTGAAGTTTTGGTATTTTTCTGAAAAACTTCAATTTTTTGACGAATAGTGAAACCACTAAGTGGTACTTAAAAAACTGATTTTTCTTTTAAATGAAATTTTACCACCTCTGTGTTTTGAATATCAAAAATCCAACATACATGGTTGTCATTAAGGAGTAAAATTTGGTTCAATGAGATTAAAATAATTTTTTGTTGAATAGTAACTTATTATGTTTTTAATCGCGATTAGAGGTAATTAGTGTAGTTTAAGGTAAAAATAATGTTTTAATAATATGAAATGAACTTGACCCATGTCCTAACCTCATTGGATATTTAATGGCCGACCAAGAAAATCCATGGGTAAACTTGGGGAACCCATGGAGCCACTTTGTTTGGGATATGACATAAATAACTTTTTATTAAATGTTAAAGTACAAATGACACAAACATGAAATGTTTTACTAAAACAATTTTTACATGGGGTTATACAATTCATATTTTTGACCATAAGTATTAATTGGAAAGCTAAAAAGAGTTCCTACATCATAGTATTTTTTTTATAATTTTTAGACATTAAATAAATTAAATTATTTATGACATAATGATGATGCAGCGATTACCTCATTAATAAAGGATTTAAATAAAATGAAACGATAATGTAAAATCTATGATCTAAACATGTCCAAATCCTATTTGATGGGTATATTGCGAACCCCAATCACCTTACCCTATAATTATATCAATGTGTGACCTTTTTAATCCGAAAATCATTTTAAAATAAAGTATCATTTCTTTACTTTCCAAGAGTGCCCCTCCTCTCCTCTTATAAAAGGCCCCCACCTCTACCTCTTTATCCACACTTCCAAAGCCTTTGGATCGGCCAAACCCTACCCATTTTGTCTCTCCACATCCCTCTCTTACTCCTTGAAGCCTCACTTTGGGCAGAAGTCTTCCCAAGGAATCCTTTGAGTTCAAATCTAAGAGAGTTACCCAATTTTAAGGTAATGTCTTCACTTGATTCCTTTTGTTTTATTTTGCTTCTCCAACCCCCAAAACTCTTTTTATTCATTTATTTGGTAACAACTAGAGTATCTTCAATATACTAGGATGTCTTTATAAGAATAATTCGAGCTACACTTACACACACCTACATCTAATGGTTAAAGAATATATTGTTTCCGTGGATGGTGAATTTCTGCCTCCCGAAACGATGATTGTTCAACATTCTTTTAACACATTCAAAGGAGGACATTAATATAACACTATATTTATATATGATATATAATATTTTTATGTTTTCTTTAAGCATCTGTATTTTTTATTTTGGGCATTCCTTTATGGTTTTCATTACGGGTAAACGTGATATCTTCATTTAAGGAAATGCGGACTACCGCCCCCTCAAAGTGATTTGATTCGTTAATACCATATGTGGGACGTTTAAAGGATGTAGTTATGATATTATATATGATATTACACTGGAATTATAATATACCTTTAAATGATTATGATTCCATTCTATAAAAATACGAAATAGAAATGAATGTAGCGTTCATTCGTACGTACGGCTTACCGTCTCCATGAACGGTGCATTTCATTTGTTATCCCCAAATGTAATGTACTATTATAAGTACATATATATGATGGATATATATGATGTATGTTACATCTAAATGATTAATATAATTCTAAAATTAAAATATACATACCTCTCATTTAGTTTTAATTCCAATAATATGACATAGAAATGAAAGTAGCGTTCATGCGTACGTACGGCTTACCGTCTCCATGAACGGTGCTTTTAATTTCTTACCTAAAAATGATTATGTGATATTATAAATACATGTATATGCTATATATATATGATATATATGATATCCAAATCAGGAATTTTATTCTGGATATAAAGAACCTTTGACCACACGAACAACATGTAATTGTAAGAAGTCCACTTTCGACTTAAGAACCAAATATCGACAAAATAATCATTATTAACTTAAATGGTTACATAATGTTTATAAAATGGCAATAAGTGATATAAAAGGAATAATGATCTTTAAAAAGATTCTTAAGAAAATAGAAATTAACTGAATTTTATTATTTAGGATGTTAAAGAACGATCGAGTCAAGTCGGACCCGAGGTAAGGGACTTCGTCTCAATCTCCTTTCATTGAGGCATATTTCGTTTTATACACAACTTTCTTTTATACGGTGTATAAACCCCTTTGAATTTTACTTTTATACAAAAGGAATCTTTTTCTACGAAGCGTTTTACAAAATGACAAAATGGAATGTTTCTTTTAACGTACGCAGTGACAACGACTTTTTCCTCCGCCGCGAGTATTATTTGGTCTTTGGCTTCCTCAACAAGCCGTAATGTTTTTAAAATGAAATAAATACCATATACTCTTTTATGTATTTTGGTATTGAAAATGGTTTTTATAATCGATTTGTTATGTCAATTTATTTGAGTGATATATTGTGATCAAAGTGTGGAAATGTTTTCTTTCCATTATGTTTGTTTTATGTCTTATGATTTTATAATGGTACTTGGACATTTGACGGGTGGTTACGTGATAAACCATATGACAGGTGGTGCCGTGAATACCAGGATGGGTGGTTACGTTATAACCTCCAATGCATTGGGTATGGAAGTCGACCGTATGGCTATTCCATTAAGTATGTATGGAAGTTGGCCATATGGCTATTCCATTAAGTGATATGTGTGGAAGTCGACCGTATGGTTATTCCACATAAGTATGTTTATATCCCAAGTTACCTTTATATGTTATGTGTTCTTTATATGGGTTTTATGGTAATCCTTTGGTTACAAAAAATATAAGTAATGATATTTTATTCAGTAAATAGTTTTTACTACTTCATGAAGGTGAAGGTATTACTTTGATAAAGCATACATGGTTTACTTGATGTTTGAAAAACTAACAGTTTTTATTCTTTGTGTATCCCTTACTGAGCTTTTTATTATCACCCCAATTTTTTTTTGAAATGTTTTACACAGGAATTAATGTGGAATAGGGTCAAGGATGGTATCAAGGGAATGTCATGATATATAAAACATGGAACTAGACATGTTTTTTTTAAGGGTTTTTTATTATATGGAAACTTTGTAGAAGTGTCTACTTTGTAATATTTTGAGATGTAATAGTTATGTCCTAATTCTCTAAAACTGTAAACCTGAAAAGATCCTCAATGTGAATTATTCATTTACTTCAATATTAAGTATGTTTTAAGGCCGGGGCCTTATAATATTTCATTATATATGTGTATATTATCCATATAGTATAATATTAATGTCATATATATTATATATTTCTATTAAAATCACCCTTAGTACATTACATTTAATGTGAGAATGAATCATATGATTTCGTAAGGCGGTAATCTACCATACACACGAACGACGTTATCATATTACAAAAAAAATGTAAAGCCTTAAAATATGTGTTATATAATAATTAAATAATAATATATGCATCAATAATATCGTAAAAATAACATATAAAGAGTATTTTCATCATTATACCCAATCCTGAATGTAGGTAATGGAAAAATGAACGACATCAATTCGTGAGGTGGTAATCATCCATACATAATAATGATGATTTCATAACCCATTTAATGGATTCATGTGTTGTTTTAGGTTTTACCATTAAAAATATCATTATATTTAAGATACCGAGTTTATTTTATTATTATGATGTAAAAATAATTGAAGGATGTCGAGATGGAAATAAAATGAAAACACTTTTATAAAAACATTACCTCGTCTTCAGGTTTCCTCCTTAGGATTCCACTAATTCGATCCTAGTTTGTATTTCATTCCATTATAAGGCATGTAATATTATTATATCCATGTTTTAGAGTTATTTTATTAGGTATTGGACGAATGAATGTGGTTTGAAAGTGTGAATTGGGTAGGAGAGTGTGGCCTTTTATAAGGAGGGAGAGGACACACTTGGAATTTTGACAAAGAAGTCATGTGTACTCAAATTTATACCTAAAAATAGGCTTCCATAATTATCCACATTATAATAATATTTTTAGCAGTCTAAATATGTTCATAAAATGGGTTTTTGACAAGTTTTTTTTGTCATTTTTTTCTTTAAGATTAATGTGCAGTCACTTGGTAAGCTCGTTCTTCTCTTAATCACTATAATTAATTTTATTTACTTTCACTAATCAATTTTTTTTAAAAAAAATTAATTTTAACATATTATAAATTAAAAATTATTCGGATTCTAAATTTGTAATCATTTTTTCCAAATTCAACTCATATGTTTGGCGTAATATAATTTAAAATTATTCCTGTACACGTGATAGGAAAACATGATATTAAAGTGAAAATGTTTAAAATAATACTAAATTTTTATATCTACATTCAAAACAAAAATTAATCCAATTAAAATAATTTGATTAATATATGTATAAATGATCTAAATTAACTTCAAACATAATTTAAAATATAATTTAATGTTCTTTTCCAATTAGAATTTAATATTTGTCACTATTTATGAGAAAATAAAACTTCTATGAAAAATACAAAAAAATTACACTAAGATAATATTGAATTTAATATTTCAAAAATGAATCTTATTTTAAAAAATAATATTAATATATGTCTCATATTTTAGGTTGAAACATGTTCTCTATTAAAAGGCGGAAAAATTTCTAGAGAAAAATTAAATTTTTTTGTGTAAAAATGTTTTTCTTCTTATATTATCCCTTTCAATTATTATGGATGAATTTCAAAACATTATATTTAATAATTAATATATAAATTTAATCAAGATGATACAATATTTTTATTTAATTTAATTTATTGTGATAAAACAACATTGGTTCATAAAAAAATTTCCTTTATATTCAATTGGTTTTTATATTCATTTCTAATTAATTGGTAATCAGTGAATTCATCAATATATTTTTGTAAGTTATTTATTAATGATCATAACCACCAACAAAATATTTAGGTAAACATTTTTATTTAAAATAATAATATTAATATTATTTTTTAAAACTCATTCTTTAGTGTAATGCAAACCATCAAAGAAAGTATTTCTTGTGTTTAATGCATGATAACTCAACATTTCATGAAATACAAGTTATATCATAGATTAAATTTTTTTACAATAGTAAATATATTGTAAATTCATCGTATATTATATTCTTTTCTATTCATATTTTTTATTTTCACAAACAATATTTAATTTGGTACTCATAGTTTTAAATTTTTGGGTTTTACATGTAATGTCCTTTTATGATGATTTGATGTCCATTTATTTAATCTAACTTTCATATGTAGACCACTTATGCTTGTTCGGTAAATTTATCCAAAATTACTTCAATATAATGACTATGGAAAAAGGTGTTTTGAAATGGTTCCATCATTAAATTAATGATTGTAATGTTGTGAAGATAAATTTTTTTCATTATATATAATTTTGGAATAGCCCGCGCACTGTGGTAACAAAAAAGGGAATTACATCGATTTATGGAGGTGGAAGTCCACACGTATGCAAGAGTAATGTAATCATTTTCTGAATTATTCAAGGATAAGAAGATAATTTAATATTATAATTATTGAATCATAATAATGTCTTGAACGTAATAATTGTCTTTTAATTAAATAATTAAATCTGGATGAGTTAAGTGGTGTTGTATAATGAAATACACCGAAACATGGAGGCGGTAGTCTATGAGTATGCAAGATAAATGTTTTCATTTTCCTTTGGTTGGAAAAGAGATAGAAAATCTATATAACATTAACCTAAAAACATCATTGTAAATTAAATATATTTATTTAATTATTCGAAAATTATTTTTGAATATTTGGAGGTGGTTTGAGAAGAATGGAAATGGAAGATGCTCTATAAGAACATATACCTCTTATTTAATTAATCTTTTATGTCTTAAAACTGAAGCCATAAAAAATTGTATTTTGGAGAGAATAATACCTCTAGGACATGAAGATATATTTTAGACGGAATTTAGTTTGGTAATGGTCAAGATAAATATCTAAATAAGTGTGTAGAAGAGAGGATTGTAGGTTCCCTTTTATAAGTGAGGTGGGTGGAATAAATTTATATAACAAAATAACGACATATAATATATTAAAATCATTGTAATTAGGCTCTAAATGTGATCAATTTAAAATATGGGAATATATGAGTTCAAATTAAATTCATCCAATAGGAAGTAGAAATATTTATATATTAATTTAACTATAATCTATTTAGTTTAACCCCCTTACTACTCCTTCTTTACCCATATCGCAGTGACAAGTTATTACGATGGTAACTATTAATTATGTCTAGGAAATATGTATAACTTATTAAATAATAAAAAATATTTTGATTCCAAAAATGAAATTGGTTTTTCAAGATTCTATTCCTAAAAGTGAAATACCGAAAAGACTACGAACCAGTTGAAGCCGGTCCTAAGAGATTTTTATTAAAATGTAAAAGGAAGGATATGTGTAATAAGGGATTATTATAAAAATTGGTGTCTATTAGACCATTTATATCTGCATTTACCATTGGAACACAGTAATCAAGATCCTTAAAATACAACATCGTGTTCCTCTCTATGATCACCATCTACAACGGGATATCTGAAACTTGGTTCAACTCTATATATGCAGGTGATATGATCAGGTTCTGTCAAGTGAGGATCCAAAAACATTCAATCCAGTGAGGAAGATTATTCCATCGAACAATTGTTGTTCATTCTTGAAAAATCAAGATAGTAATTTCAATGTCAGACTCAATCCATAAATATTGCTAGTTATATTGGATGGAATACCTAACAAAATACACAATGGCCCATAACTCAACTTCGATAGCCACTCTAATTCTGATGTAATGGAAGAAGCATCCCTTAACAAAGCCTCATTTATTTTGAGAAACACATCCCCAACCTGAGGGCCCTGGCATGCCAGAACCATCCCCATCCACATTGACCCAAATCCATGAATTGGGTGGTGGAATCCATAATATTTACTTCAAATATTTTGTTTTTTCTGGCCTTAATGCCATACCAAAGTGGATCAAAATTTTCATATCAAAAAATGAGTTTGAAATACCTCTTCTTTGAACCACCAAGGCAGTGTAAGCCTCTTTTTGCAGTGTGATCTTCCATCGATGAATGGATGGCAAATAACTATTGAACAAAATCGCATTATTTATAATCCAGATAACAAATATAATTGAGGAAACTTCCATCATAATTTGCTTTTTCAATTGTTTGTTGCAGCCAACATTGACAATTTTCTCTTGCAAATCATTTACCTTTAGATGAGTATCAAAGGTCATCCTAAATATTTTTCCAACATAGTCTAGTAATTCTTTGAAAAAATCTCAACATTGGAATAAGTGTAATTTATTCTTCACATACTTCAAGAAAACACAACAAGCTAACACTATGTGTTTTCCTGGTTCATAAAAATGGAATATGCTAGATTTAATATAATTTAATAAAATTAAATGGAAAATCATTTTTAGAAAAATATCAAATTTCAGCATTAAAATGATCTTATTCGAAAATCATGCATAATTTAATTACCATGGAAATAATTAAATCATGATAAATCAAAATTAAAATGTATTACTTTAAAACCATAAAAACTCTAAAATTAACCTTTTTAATACTTTATTCAAATATAAGAACCAAAAATATTTTATATATGAACAAAAACATTACTTAGATTTCAAAAATGTTAAAAAGAGATTTATAAGATCAAGACTATATTTTAAAAAGAACTATATTATATATATATATATATTCTATAGTAATTTTTATATATACTTTAAATTCATTCTCATGTACTAATAATGTAATAAGAGGGACATTATTTGAAAAAATAGTGTTTTTCACTATTTACCACAAAAATAAACTATATATGAAAAATATAAAAAATGAAACCTAAGATGTTTTAGAAATGATGAATTCAAGAATTAAATTCATTTCATAAAATTAAAATTATAAAACATTAATTTAGGTTTTAATGAGATTATGGATTAATGCTCTATGAATTATGATATAATTTATTTAGAATAATTAGCATGCTTACCCTAATTAATGATCGAGTGTCATAAGAAACCTATTGTTCTTCTAGATTTTATAATCATCATATAGGGAATATATTGTCTATATAAGTAGTTTTACTTCTCATTTAGATTATTTAAATGTAGCAGTGAACACATACTACTAAAAGATAACACTATATAAAATAAAAAATATTAACATAATTATTGAACTCTATTTTTAAACATTAAATGTAAAATAAATTTTAACCCTCTATAAAGTTTCCAAATCCCCTCTATATGAACTGGTATGACATAACAGTCCCCATGAATATTGATATATTGATGAATTTTTTGTGACATCCTGATAAAAGATTCAACCTCAATTAAATTGACATATGACCTAGTAGTGGTATTGGTCGATAATATAATAGTTGATCACTTTCTATTTATACTATTTTGGACATAAATTACTTATACATCATGCAATCCTATTACTAATGGTTTCTCCTTGTACGATTCCTCACTCAAATCTACTTTCTTGAATCTCAATTCACTGATTGTAACTTCTCTCCAATTTTCATCCAATTTTCAATGAAATATAAACACCTAGAATGTTTTATAATCCATCTCCAAATTTTTTTGATGATTCCAAATAATGATTTATTCATGTAAATTGTATTTTTGTCCATGATACATGAAGTATTCATTGCTTCTTCCATCAGAGTAACACACCATCTTTTCATGGTATTACATTTATCATGTTTTTTTGAATAGAATGTATAACAATTAATTATATAACCATTATAAGAGAGTACATGCACACATGTTCCTCTTAGTATACATCGATCTTATTATGAAATTGGATTTCAATTTCTTATTGACTCATTAAAAATATGTTCTTAAAACAATCCTATAAACTATATAATATGGTTATTTTTTATCTACGATTTAGAACTTGAAGGATTCAACTACCAAATAATTTATTTATTGGTTTCAAAACATAGTAAAACCTCTATAATATTATTTAAAACATAGTGGTCATCCTACTGCTATTCCTTTATAATAATTTAGAAATATTCATTAGAAATTTCATCACCCACATGCCACTTTTTGTGATGACATTTTTGGATAGCAATTCTATTTAAATCAGATATGTATTCAGTATAGAACTCAATAACTTCCTCAATAATATATCCCTCTATAATATAACCTTCTCCTTGAATTTTATTTTTGTCCTACCCTTTTATAATATTCATTTTTCATTTCATGGGGTACACCCATCTATATTGTATAAGAAAACATTGAATGATCTCTCTAACAAAGTCAACAATCATATAAACCATCATATAAAATAATAACCATCGTTAGAGAATTTAAAATTCCGTTAATATGAAAATAATTATCTTTTACATAGCATGAAATATTATCAAGGATATAACATTACTATATATATATTTAAAAAAGAACGAAATCATGGTTACTGGGTGTCGGGAATTTAAACATAGAATTCAATGTAAATCCATAGTAATTATAATTTATATCAAAAAATGGCATTCATATGATTCCAAGACCATTAATATTAAATCAAATATTGACCTAAGATTCTTGAAATTTGAAAAATACCCCTCTGTAACCTTTAAAACATCTACTATGTTTCAAAACTAATAACTATTTTTATTGGAAATAGTGTAAGCTATTTGAATAATAAAAGTCCACATTTAACCCTTCACTAGTTCTAAATATTAAATTACCCCTTTATCATTCATGTCCAATGTATACATAATGTTATCATTTTTTTTCTAGATACATTTCATAATGTTCCAATGACAGTATTGATGTTTCCTTCAGAAATTGATGAGGCATTTGGTATTTGATGACTGATTGTGTAGTGTTAGAAAATTTTCCAAATTATTATAAGATATTTTACAATTTTCATTAATCCTAGAAACTCCCAATGGTTATCACATCCATAAATAGGTATAGAACTATTTTCTAAATGTAGATGGTCATTTGTGGTTACTGACACAACGGTGTGTTGGAACTCACATTGGTTGAGAGGATGGGGGGTCAGGCTCATCCCATTCGTTTGGGGGGATTTTATATCGGAATTTCATACATATATTTTATGTCATTTTAATTTATTTCAATATTTTATTGATTATTGTTCCCATTTTTGAATAGTTTATATTTTTTATGTTTTATGGTAGGATAGAAAAGCTAATTTAAAATTGAGAAAAATGAAATGTTGTGCCCTGAGAAAAGGGAAGTGGCATGGAACCTGATTTTTTCGGATGATCATACAGAATTTATAAGGAAACAAATTAATGAAACAAATAAAAATTAGGATTCTAAAGGAGAAACATGAAATTTCATGTTGTGTATGTAATTACACATCATCTTCTGTTGAAAGTTGTGAAAAGAAAGAAATTTCATGACGTTAAGGAATGAATCATTAAAATTTACACATGGTGTCATAATTTACATCATGTGTAAATTTTCTGGATGTAATTTAAGTGATTAGTTTCAATGTATCTTTAATATTTGATAGAATTTATGATGTGGGACCCACCCTGCAATACCAATGCATCAATTATTAATGATCCTCATTAATATTGGCACCCATATAGATCCTATAAATGGATGGATATTGTAGCCCAAGGATTTAAAAATAAATTGTAATGCATAAAACATAAATTCTTTGCATAGTGACAATTTGTTTTAAGGAGATAGTTATGAACAAGTCATTAAACATAATTTTCCAACTTCTATGATTTTAATATCGAAAAACGAACATACACAGTTGTGATCAGTATGTTATTTTGAGTCTGATAAGTCAATCAGAATTTTTAGTGAATAGAATCCTACCCGTATGAACAATAATTTTACCATTTTGAATATTAACCAGGTCCTTATGAATAGTAAATCATTCAAAATAATATCAACTCACCAATGAATGTATAATAAAAAGGCATCTTATAAGTTAAAATATAATCATTATTTATGTATTGGTATATTTGTATGTCATAAATATTTAATTAAACTATTGTGGTTAATTTAATCAATTAAATGAAATCTATTTAAAAAAATGTAATTATAAATTATTATTTTATTTTCATATATTTATAAGAAAATTTTACGAGACATTGATTAATTCTTTAAGCTTTTATAAAATTTGTTATAGTTTTAAAATTTTTATTTTTCAAATAAATTATTATTTTACTTAAAAATTAAATTTTCAAATTTCAAAAAAATTATTTTGATAAAATAGAGTTAATTTTTAAAATATATATATAGAAAACTTTTTGGGGAGAATTTTTGTAATTTTTATGAAATACTTGATTGATTTTGTGAATACTTTAATACAGTAATTTACAGTATATATACATTATATGATAAATAAACTATTCATAGAGTCTTGGCATATGAAAGAATCCTTGGATCAAACTCACATTTTCTATTTACTAATTTTGGTTTCATGAATCAATATTATTCAATGTCTTGAGAAAAATTATTAATCAAATGATAAAAATAATGGAAAACTCCTCCTCTCCTCCGGTATAATTACCACCTTCACCCCCCTCTTCCTCACACACCTATCAAGATTTGAGTATTGTATAAATTATACCAAATATTATTTCTAAGTCTCTTCCCCACAACTAGGACTAGTTGGTCTCACCAAAAGTCTGAAACCAAAGTCCTTAAAAATAATCTCAAGGAGAAGGTATCAAGAGGAGAAAATTCCCTTTTACTTCTTTTTAGTTTCTTTTCAATTCTTTTTTCCTTTCTTATGCTCTATTTACATCCCATTACCTCAGAGACCTGAAAGCTATTTTATCATATATACCCTATATTATTATCATATTTATCTAATAATTCATCATTATACTCCTTTCACACTACCTCTTATTCTAAAAATAAAAACACCATCTGTGATGTGTCAATTTACCAGCACCACGAATGATGTGTCTTCAATTTTCATTACTTCCTTCAAAGAAGGTTGTAAAACCATTTAAATGGTTGAAACAGATTATATAATTTATGATATAATATATTTAATCTTTTAATTAACTTATTTCCTTTATATTAAAGGTATATGATGAAATAAGTTTGTGATTATCTAAGAACCGCCAAAATGATATAAACATAATTAATGTTTTATCTAATGATTCCTAATAATATATGATAACAAAATATTTATGGTATCATTTAATATTCTAAAAACATAATAACACCATTCTATTTCTCTTCTTGTGTTTTATTTCAATTCGACAAGAAAATCCTTTATGAACCTACTATAGAAACCATGTACAAAACACATCCAAAACAATTTAAATAAAAAATATTATTAATAAATATTTGGAATGATTTCATAAAATTATCATATACAACATTATAATAATGATTACGCTTATTTAAAGTATTAATAACACACTTTTAACCATTATACTATACATTTAAACATGTTTGAATTAATAAAAACTTTAGGTAAGATAATTCCAAACCCAATTTCTATTCTTTGGGTTAACCATATACTTCTTTCATTATGTGGTATTAAGATTATTTGTATAATGATTTTTTTTCATATTAGGCTTGATTTTTTGAATTTCTAGTGTATACAAGTATTCTTTCCATTATATTAATTCACTCCAATTATATTATATTTATAAGGGACATTATTTTTAAAATACATTTAAAAGTCTCTTTAATGAAATTCAACATTATTTTTTTTGGTATGAGTGGTTTCGTTGGATTTCATGATTCTTTATTAATATTTTTTTCCATTATATGTTGACATAGAAATTTTTTGGTCATATTATTTCATTATTGTGTGCACATTTTTTAATAAAAATGTTATTTTGAAAAAGTGAATGTGTTTTTCTCAAGGGTTTCAATGTGTTATCAATTATTTTATTCATGATATGTTTCTTGTACATAGATATGTTTGGTTAAAAACATTATATCTCGAGATATGATTGGTTGAGCCTCATTATATCACAAGATATGTCGCGTTGGTCACATTATATGTCAAGATATGACAGGTGAGCCCCATTATATCTCTCCAATGCATTGGGTACTCCGGAGATGTAAGTTGACCAAATGGTTATTCCATGTGTAAGGGTTATTGTAAGAGTGATATGTTAAATATGTCCCAAGGAATCTAAATTATGTTTCTATAAATTCTAAAGTGTTTTTATGAAATTGGTTTTATTGGTTTTTTGTTATCACACCACTAACAATTTCTTTCTTTATATCCCTTAGTTTTCTTTTTCTGTACATCCCATGTTTTAAAATGATTTTATCATTTTATAAGGATTTTTCAGAGAATTAAGTTAGAAAATATAAATTTTGTTATGATTTGTCAGTGAAATTATGTTTTATTTGAAAATTGTAATATTTTAGAAAAAATGGATACTATTTTAGTAGTATCCTCATTTCTGATTATGGGTTCTTATGTATGTTTTATTTCCTAATTATATAAAAATATAAACTTTTAAAGATCCAAATTGTAAATTAATGTATGATCTTGATTAAAATTCATTATTATGTAATGTTTTAAGGTTAGTTTTTTTATAGTTGGTATTAGAGGATGGTTTAGATAACTTTAGAGATTATGAGGATGTTAATAGGATACCATAAATGATTTTTTACTTTATCATTAATTTATAATGATATAGAATTTAAATATTACCATGTTGCATCATCTATAATATGTCTATTTAGAATGTTTTTCCATAGAAGAAACATGGAAGATGAAGTATGAAGGAAATAAGAGGCTGATATCAATAATAATTTATAGCTGGGAATAGTAGGAATTGGGACCAAGGAGTTTGTGATTACAATTGATCATTTGATTCAGGATATAAATGGTGGTGGTATCCATGCTAGAGAGGAACTAGATATACCATGAAGAAGCATGTATTTTGTGGAGAAATTTATTATTCAATATCCTACAACATTTATCAGAACCAAAGATCTTTGGATTTTCGAAGGATGGATCAACTCTCTAGGAAAAGATATTTGATGTCATGGGATGTTTAGAAAGCCAAAAGGTAATACAAGCCATTTATAATTTTGAAGGTGATGTCTATTAATGGAGGTCTCTAGTTAAGAATTCTAGGGAAAGAGATGATCTTTATAATCTATAATGGGATGATTTTAAGAGTCCTTTTTTTGAAACATATTTTCCTAAAAGTATTTGAATTAGAATAGAGATAAAATTATTGGAATTGAATAATAAAGATGATGATTCTATGGAAGTATATGAATCCCATTTTACCAGATTTTCTAGGCACATACCATATTTTAATCGAGACATCGATAGTAAAATTAATAGATTTTACTCTAGTTTAAACCCATTTTTATGACAATCCTTGGCTTCATGAGAGTTTAAAATCTACAAGAAACTGGTTTGTTGTGCCAAAAAATGTAAGATAGATTTTTCTTACATGAATGTGCCATGTGATGAAAAAAATAAGGATCGATCAGATTGGTAGGCTTTAGGGAAGAATTCATCAAAGAAATATGGAGGTAATAAAATCAATTTTCATTCTTGTGAAAAGTGTGGTAAAAATAATACAGGATAATGTATTGTAAATTTTGGGAAATGATACTGATGTGGAATGTTTTGGGACATGTATCATCAGTGCGAGGAAAATGTTCCCAAAATTAATGAGAATTTAATAGTAAGAGGCTTAGAATTTATGTAATTAGGTCTCATTGTTATTGTGTGTCTAAAGCTAGTCACTCAGATAGGGAATCAGTTAGATTGGAAGAAGAAGGGTGTGTAAAAATCATATACAACCTCTTCAGTAGATTTAGAGTTGAAAAATGAGGTGGTATTGTGATTCATTGCAAATTTTTACAGATTTCGAAAATGTGTTATTTCATTCATGGAATACACATTCTTTTATTTCTATGAAATTTTATACTAAATTTTAAATTCAACCTCATGAAATGAACCAAAAATTCATTTTAAGAACACCTAGAAGAAATATTTTGGAAAAATAAATTATAATAATTTACCTATCCTGTTCTATGAAAAAGATTTTAGCTATAACACTTATTGGGTTTCCCCTTGTGGAGTTTGATTTTATTGTGGGTATAGGTCATCTTTATTTATATCATGATAAGATATATTATAGTGAAAAATAATTTTATTTTTAAAAAAAATATTCAATTTTTATACAATAATGAACCCATACTATTCATAATGTATCAAAAAGCTAAGAACTATTAAAATATGGAAATAAATGTTATCTTTCACAAATTTTTTAAAAAAAGGGAACTGTTCATATTAATGATATAACTATGGTAAATTAGTATCTTGATGTATTTATTATTGATTTTTTGGTTTTATTCATGATCAAGAGGTTTATATTTCTATTAACATAGTTCTTGATACTAATCCAATTTATAAACCCCCTATCAAATTGTTCAAATGGAAATTTTATATTTGAAAAAGCTGTTTCATGAATTGTTTGATAAAAGCTTCATCTGACCTGACACTTCACAATGGGGTGTTTATTTCATGTTTTTTAAAAGTAAAGACTGTCTAATGAGGCTTTCATAAATTATATATCCTTCAAAATCGTTGTTAAAAACAAGTAGCCTTTGCATCATATCTATGATTTGTTTGAACAGATTTGGGGAGCACTATATTTTGTTAAGGTTGACCCTAGGTTTAGGTACTATTAGATAAAACTAAATGATGTAGACATCCTAAATACTATGTTCTATACAAGAAATGGGAATTATGAATTTTGGGTTAACTAATGTACCTGTTGTATTCATGGATCTTAGAAAAATAATATTTTATAACATCATGGATAAGTTTTTGGTTGTGTTTATTGATGAATATTTGGTATATTATAAAAGTATGATCTTGAAAAACATCTAAGGTTTGTTTTAAAAACCTTGAATGAAAAGAAACTTTATTAATAATTCAGAATGTGTGAATTTTGGTTGAAAAAGTTTCTTCCATTGTTCACATTGTTTCTAAAGATGGCATAACTATTGATCCATCTAAAACAAAAGTTTTTTAATAATGTCCAAGACACACAAATATAACTGATATTTTTATTTTTCTTGGTATGGAAGGCTATTACTAGAAGTATGTAAAAACATTTCTATGGTTATCTAGACCATTGACTAAGTTAACTCAAAAGGGGTTAAATTTGTTTGGATAAAAGAATGTTATTAATGTATTTAGGAATTAAAAAGGATATTTGTGAGTGCTCCAGTTATGTCCCAACCTTTCAGAGGTGGTGAATGTTTCATCTACAATGATTCTCATTTGAAGGGATATTGTTATTTTCTAATGAAAAATGATCTAGTAATTACCTTTTCTTCATGTTAGTTTAAACCTCACTAGTTAAATTACCCTACACATTATTTTGAATTAAATTTTGTTGTCTTTTCATTAAAAACATTTAGTCATATTTTGTGTGGATTAAAATGTGAAATAAATACTAAATATAAAATTCTGATGTATATATTTAATCCTACTGAATTAAACATGAGACATAGAATACAACTGGCACAAATCATATATTATTATTGCACAGTCTATTACTATCCAGAAAAAGAAAACATAGTGGTCGATGCCTTCAGTCAGAAAAATAATGCAATAATAACCATGATATGTTTAGAATGTGACCCATTGTTAAATGATTTGATGAGTTTTTTATTGTATAAAATACCTCTATCGTGTTTCAGGTGTCAGTGCAATCATCTCTATTAAACAAAATATTTCATGTGCAGAAATAAGAGCATGAGTTACATAAAAAGGTATAATTATTTAAAAATTATATGTTCCCATAGTATAACAGTATAGACACATTGCTTGACGTATATAGACATTACATTACTTTTGTGGAATACTTAATACATAACAAACACAAACACAAAAGGACCGTAATAGTTTAGTGTCTTTGGAAACTTGAAAAAATAATCTTCCAATCATGGTGAAAGATCTTCAACATCTCCCATAAATATTTTCCTTTTTTCTAAACTAAAACCTTTCATTAAATACTAGGGAAAAGAAAACATAAAAAGGGTGAGCTCAAATGCTCAGCAAGGGTAAAAATAGAAAATATAAAACAATCCATAAACATTTAAATGCAAAAACGTGAACATTAAATCTAAACATCAAAATCTTGAGGAGAGACATAAATCTTGGAATTACGTAAGGCATATATCATAAAGGAACATCAATCATGATAAAATATCATGGGAATAAAACATTTAATTGTGGAAAACCGTTATTCTCATGATATGATTTACATAGTAACCAAGGCATTGCTGCCAAGACCATCTTAGTGGACAAAGTCCCTTTCTGAATCGAGTTCACTCCTCGTTCTAGTCCTGTATCACTGAACCGGATTAAATTACCATTCTAGCCATGTCTATCTCATGAGATATAAATCTTTACCCAATTCATTGGATGGAGATATAGTTCACACACATCTCATAATGAAATCATTCTTACTTGTGCCACAATATAAACATAAATCATTCATCATAACCCAAAGAATAAAAATGGGTTTCATAAACATCATCCCATCATAACATAATCCATATAAAACAAATGGATATCATTTTATCATAATAAAAGTGAAACCATGTAAATAATATAGACATTATACATGAAGCATACACATATGAAATAATGTCATCTTAGATGGAAAATGTTTTTGACAATACCCTAGAAATTAACTCATGAGGAAAATATCCATTTTATTCAAAATAATTTTCTTTTCAAAAAATTCCATGCAATTCTTATGGACATGGATGAAAAATATAACCCCATTAAACACTTACGAATAATAAATCTCAGATAAAAATGAGACTGAAAAATTATCCCGTACAAAGATCATTTTCTAAATAAAATAGATCACTTATGTGTATTCACAATAAGGTCACATAAATAAAGTATACATACTTGATAAGATATAACAATTCATTTCTCACATAATCAAATAACGGCATAAACAAGAAACAGAAGATCAACCCAAAGAATGGAAATTGGGTTAAGAAGTTCCCTTACCTCGTGTCCGACTTGACTCGATTGTTCTTTAATCACCTGAATAATAAACCAAAGTTAATTTCTACATTATTAATAACCTTTTTCAAGTTTATTGTTCCTCTTATATCGCTTATTATCATGTTATAAACATTATGTAACCATTTAAGTTAATAACGTTCGTTTTGTCGATATTTGGTACATGAGTCAAAAATGGACTTCTTATAATTACATGTTGTTCATGTGGTCAATGGTTCATTATATCCAGAATGATATTCATGATTTATATATCATATATATCATATATATCCATTATATACATGTATTTATAATACTACATAACATATGGAGGTAAGAAATGAAATGCACTGTTCATGGAGACGATAAGCCGTATGTACGCATGAACGCTACTTTAATTTATATTTATTATATTAATGGAATTAAAACATAATTATACATAGGTATATTATAATTCTAGTATAATGTCATATATAATATCATTAAATCCATCCTTTATACATCCCATATAAGGCATTAACGAATCACATCCCTTTGAGGGGGCAGTAGTCCGCACTTCCTCAAATGAGATTATCGTATTTTCCCACATTGGAAACCATAAAGGCTTGGTATAATTAGGAATTAAAGAAGAATAATGAAATCATAAACATAATATATATCATATTTAAATACATTTCCATCATAATCACCACCATGAGAGGCAGTAGGAGAAAATCGAACAATCATCGTTTCGTGAGGCGTTAGTTTTCCATCCATAGAAACATTATGTTTTTCATCCATAAGATGAAGGTGTGTGTAAGTGTATTTAGAATACTTCTCATAAAAAATCCACATATATTTATGATACTGTGTTGTTAAAAATAAAGGATTAAAAAGAGTTTAGGGGATGTAGAAGTTGAATAAAATAAAACAATTTAAGAGAAATTGTTACCTTTAATTTGGGTAACTTCCTTTGGTTTGAACCAAAAGGACTTATTGAAGTTCCTTCTGCATATAAGGTAAGGATTATTGGGGGAGGATAGGGATATAGGGATCTTAATTTGGAAGAGGTTGGACGTGCCAAATGGCTTTAGAGGTGTGAGGAATTGGATAGAAATGGTGTCCTTTTATATGGGGGAGGTGGGTCTCTTTTGGAAAGTGTGAAAATATTATTTTATTATAAACTTATCTTCGTTTTCAAAAGGTCCAATAATCATTAAAGATGAAGATAAGATGACTCATGGTAGAAATAGAATCATCCAATCAGAATTTGACATGTTTTGGATAATATTTTAATCATTATAATCTTATTTATTTAAATAATTTATTAATGAGGTAAATACTGAATCGTTATTGTGTCATGAATAATTTAATTTATTTGATGTCTAAAAATTATAAAAAAATACACCACCATGTAGGAAATATTTTTATATTTCTAAAGAATATTTATAGTTGAAAATATAAGTTATATAACCCCTTATAAAAATTTATTAATAAAATCTTTTTGTTAAAGTCAGTTTTATCTTTACATTAAATTAATTAATCCAAAATGTCATTATCACTACCAAGTGGCTCAATGGGGTACCAAAATCGACCCAAGGATTCCCATGGTTGGCAAATACTAATAAAATAAGGTTTGGACAAGTGTTAAGGTAATTTTGAATTATTATAATATTTTTTTAACCTTGAACTACCCTATTTACCTTTAACCACAGTAAATAAAAGTCAAAAGTTACTAATCACAAAAAATTATTTTCATCTTATTGAACCACATTTTACTTCTTGATATCAGCCATGTATGTTGGATCTTGGAAATTAAATTCACATAAGTGGTAAAATATCATTTAAATGAATGAGTCAGTTTTAAAACTACCACTAAGTGGTTTCACTATTCATCAAAAATTGATGTTTTTCAAAAAAAATATCTAAAATTCAGCCTAAGATATATTTTATATTCCGAATTCAAAAATGGTGCTTATTTTTCCAAATTCAAAGCATAGAAGTGGAGTTAATTAATTTTAAAAATTAATTCTCATTTCAGAACAAATATTGTGTTTTTAAGAAACAATAACTATCAAAAGATTGACACTTGTTTATGTCCAATTTCGAAATGAAATTTATTTAAATGACCAACATTGTATTAAATGGTAAATATATATTATAATTACACTTTAAAACCAATTAAAAAGATAATCTAACCACATAAATTTTTGCGATGAAAAAAAGATGTTTTTAATTAAAATATAGCATGTTTTTACTATTCATTAAAATATGAAAGTTATCAGAATAATATGAAACTTTTATCCAAATTAAATTTTTATATCTTGATTCCAAGGAAAAATTTCATTTCGTCAAATTGAACATGTAAACATTTCTAAAATTTTATTTAATGTGGGTGCTCCATCAAAAGGCGACAAAACTGCATTTTTTGAAAAATACTTATTTTACCCAAAAAATTTAGTTTGTTCTCATACCATGTTCTAAAAAATGTTTAAGATGAATAATAATTTTATAAAATTAAAAATTTAGTTGATACTATTTATAACGGCTAGTTCATAATAAAATTATAACCATATATCGTTGTTCAGTAAAACCTGGTATTGCATACAACACACATTATCGAGGAAGGTCGCGATTGCGTGTAATGCAAGCCATGTCAGGGTTGCGTGTTTTTCAAGACTCCTTCATTGTTTCGTATAACAGAATCCAACCATATTTCATTTATAAATTGAATATATATATATACACCCAATCTTGTGTAGAATAACTTCTATCAAACGAACATAAAATTTTGTGTAACATGATCCATGAATAGTGTTGCGTATACTGCAAACTAATAAATTGTTGCGTATAGTGCAAGGAAATATTGGTGTAGCGTACAACAAAAGATATGAAAAAAAGATAACTCATAAAATATCAGGGTGTTACATTCTACCCCCCTTAAATTGAATTTCTCCCTCAAAATTCGTCAGGGTTATAAATGGTTTATTACTTAAGAGTTTCATTCATAGAAACCCACATTATACAAAGGAATACAAAAACTCAATTTAAAAATATAATGTATGAAACTTAATGGTTACCCAAATTAAATTATCCCTGGGTTTCCACATAGGTGAAAGTATGGATATTGAAGAGAAATCTAACCGTCAAGTTCTGATGGAGAGTTGTAGAGAACACAACTATAAAAAATCCAACAATCAGAAAGCCAAAAATTTGTGATGATATAAGGTACCATCTGATTCATCAGATATAAGAGCTCTATGACAACATTTTTGGTTTTCAATATCATTTCCCTAAAGTTGAAAATTTTTCATTTGAATAAATACTTTCTTTGTTTTGGTACAGTCTCATTTTTGTTTGTGCCTTTAACCATTTCCACTTCATATCTTAAAGAATTGAAGTTGAATTTGTCTTCCGGGAAGTGTTAGCAGGTCATGTCATAGAAGGATGGTTCATTCCTTCTGTCTCAAACATAAGGTTAGGAAAATTAATATACATAAGTCCATATTGGGTGATACTAATCGTATATGGTTCCTAAAATGGACTTATACTTCATCTGTCAAACCGCCTAATAAAATAAAACTAGTTTCTACTAACCAGGGACTTTCTGTAGGCTAGTGGTAGGTGATAAAGGCCTGTCACACTTCGGTTGAGGGTTCGATTCCCGCACCCTTGTCTGACGTGACAGGTTGTCAACCATCTTTCAGGTTGTCCCTTTTTCTAATACTACATTATTATAACATCCTTGCAATAATATCGAAAATTGTTCTATCCTTAAACAATACTATCTGATGTCCAACATAATCCATTACAATCTTTATACTTATCCAAAATACTTCTATCTAATCTCATAGTGTAATGTAAAATATTACTATAAATTTCATCTATCGAGAATTTGAATTCCATTATCTACCATACGATATATCTTGTTAGTCACATTCCAAACATGTGAATACCTTAATCATGTATTCTCTTGAAAAATTAATACTTATTGAACCTTAGTGAAAACATGAATGTTGTCAAAAGATAACTCTTTACACATACCAAAATCCCAAAATTTCTGTATACTCAAACCATTATATCACTTTATCTTTATATCAGTCATGATCTCATTAATACTATCAAACATATTATTTCCTCCTTATCCCTTAATTATGATCATATCATCTTCTTTCTAAAAATATTTTAATCACTTTTCATGGTTACCGGTACCATGTAGTAATTGAAAACCACAATACACCAATACATAGATATTCAAATATTCCAAAATACTTTGAGATTCCAAAATATTATTTCTAATCCCATTACATAAACACATAATCATTCCAGTACATCGTTTTCATACTCAACATCACCAATAGTGATCTCATGTGACTTCCCTTTTTCCTTTTCCTTAAGTGATTGTTGATGTCGATCGTCATTAACCCTTGTATTAGGACATTGGTTAGCATAATTCCCCATTTCCTTGCACATGAAACATTGAAGTGTTGGTGGTGCGTTTTCTATAGTCTTTTCTCCATTCACACCATTAGCTACCTTTTTCCCATTACATCGGCACTCAGCTACTTGACGACCTTCTTTTCCAGACTTGAAACATTTTCTAGTACCTTTTAAACAATCTCCACCATGCTTATTTTGACACTTTGAGCATAAAGAAACATTTGCCTTATTTTCACCATTGTTCTGAGGTTTTTCCTTCAACTCCATCTTTTGTTTCTTGTCAAAACCATGAGATGGATATGATACACCAACATCCAGTTCTACCTTGATAGCACAACGCACAATTTCTTCATAGCTACTGATGTCTCTTATCGCTAATTCTCATCAAAGATTTCGTTTTAAGCTACTGAAGAATCGATCGACTTTACTTTAAAGTTAGATGATAAATCGAGATGCATACCTTGAAAGCCTTTTAAAATTAACTTCGTATATACCAACAGATTCATCATCCTTTTTCTTCAGCTCAAGGAACTCCTTCTAAATATTTTTTCGAAGAATACGAGGGAAGTACTTATTAGAAAACATGTTCTTGAACTCGTTCCATTACATGGATTCAATTTCATCTTGGGGCCTTGTATTCTTAGTTAGATTCCACCATTGGTCTTCTTCACCTTCTAAATGGTAAATAACTATAATTACTTTTTCATGTTTCGAACAAAGAATTATGGAAAATATCTTTTCAATGGTATTGTTCCATTGTTCAGCAATAAGGGGATTAGAAGACCCACTGAAAGAAGGTGGACATTGCCTCATGAATGACTCAATAGAATATTATTCCCTTATCTGGTCATTTGGAAGTCCATAATTATTCATAGCTTGCGTAAGTTTATCAATAAAATTTTTCACTCCATCTCCCATAACGTTGGTTTGTTCAGGAGGACAATCATTGCATCGTCCAGTACATTGATCAACACGGTTCCTTCAGGTACCATCTTTCATCTAAAACCCAAAAAGAATAGTGTGAGAAGAAAAATCATGCTAGGAAAATAACATAATAAAGGGAGAGTACCTTAAATATCTAACATCTTAGGTTTAATTCTAATATCATTACCATAATTCTAGGTCTATAACCAATACTTATATTTAGCCTTAGGGACATCCTTATACATACCTTAGAAATATATCTAGGGATCTCACTAAAGTTTTCAGATCCTAGTTTCCAAAGGTTAACTAAACCTTTCCTTTGATTACAACTGTAGAGACCCATATCTTGACGTACATAGACATTAAATTAATTTGGGGGAATAATTAATACATAACAAAATTAAACACACAAGGACCATAATAGTTTAGTGTCTTTGGAAGCTCAGAAAAATAATCTTCTAGTCATGGTGAAAGATCTTAAACATCTCCTATAAAGGTCTTCCATTTTTTTCTTACCTAAAACATTTATTTAAATCCTGGGGAAAATAAAAGATAAAAAGTGTGAGCTTAAATGCTCAGTATGGGTAACCATATAAAACATAAAACAGTCCATAAACATTTGAATGCCAAAACATGAACATAAAATCTAAATATCAAAATCTTGAGCAAAGACACAAATCTTGGAAGTATGTAAGGAATATATCATAAAGGAACACCAATCATAATAAAATAACATGGGAATAAAACATTTAATTTTTTAAAACCATTAAGAACATGATATGATTTCCATAGTATCCAAGGCATTGCTTCCAAGACCATCTTAGTGGACAAAGTCTCATTCTGAATCGAGTTCAATCCTTGTTCCAGTCCCGTATCACTGAACCAGATTAACTTACCTTTACATCCTAGTATATATCATGAGATATAAATATTTACCCAATGCATTGGTGGTATATATAGTTCCCACCCATATAATAATGAAATCATTCTTACTTGTGCCACAACATAAACATAAATCATTCATCATAACCCCAAGAATAAAAATGGGTTTCATCAACATCATCCCATCATAACATAATCCATATAAAAAATGGATATCATTTCGTCATAATATAAGTGAAACCATGTAAATCATAGAGTAATTATACTTGAAAGATACACATATTAAATAATGTCATCTTAGATGGAAAATGGTTTTGATAAAACACTTGAAATGAATTCTTGAGGAAAATATCCTTTTTTATTAAAAATCATTTTCTTTTCAAAAATTGCCTTGAAATTTTAAAAGAAAAATATTTTGTTGAAAATATTTATGAAATATTGTAGATTAAGCTTCATAAAAATAAGGCATTATAAAACCGTAAAATTCCGTTCAGGCCGTATAAGTTAAAGAAAACATTCTCCTCGTACTTTTAACGGAAAAGTCAAAATGTACCATGTATGGTAAACAAAATCAAGATTCCTTCCATAACACAAAGTAAAAGTCAATATGGATAATAATGACTTTAAAAATAAATGTATTAATATTAAACACATTATGAATACATTTTAAAAGACGTGGATGAAAAATATAACCCCAGTAAATAATTACGAATAAGCAATCTCGGATAAAAATGAGATTGCAAAATTATCCCTTACAAAGATATTTTTGTAAATAAAATATATCATTTATGTTTATTCACTATAAGGTCACATAAGGAAAGCATAAATACATGATAAGATATATAAATTAATTTCTCACATAATCAAAGAACGACATAAACAAGAAAGATAAGATCAACCCAAAGAAAGAAAATTGTTTTAAGAAGTTCCCTTACCTCGTGTCCGACTACACTCGACTGTTCATTAATCTCCTGAATAATAAACCAAAGTTAATTTATACTTTATTAAGAACCTATTTCATGTTTATTATTATTTTTATATCACTTATTACCCTGTTATTTACATTAAGTATCCATTTAAGTTAATAACGTTTGTTTTGTCAATATTTGGTACTTGAGTCAAAAATGAACTTCTTATAATTACATGTTGTTCATGTGGTCAAAGGTTACTGATATCAAGTATTATATTCATTATTTATATATAATATATATCATATATATCCATCATATACATGTATTTATAATACTACATAACATAAGGAGTTAAGAAATGAAATGCACCGTTCATGGAGACGGTATGCCATATGTACTCATGAATGCTACTTTCATTTATATTTCTTATTTTAATGGAATTAAACCAAAATTTTACATAGTTATATTATAATTATATTATAATATAATATATAATATCAAAAACTCCATCCTTTATACATCCCACATAAGGCATTAATGAATCACATCACTTTGAGGGGGCGGTAGTCCGCACTTCCTCAAATGAGATTATCATATTTACCCACTATGGAAACCATAAAGGATTGGTTTAATTGGGAAGTAAAGAAGAATAAGGAAATAATAAACATAATATATATCATATATAAATACATTTCCATCATAATTGACACCATGGGAGGCGGTAGGAGAAAATCGAACAATCTTCGTTTTGTGAGGTGTTAGTTTGCCATCCATAGAAACATTATATTCTTCATCTATTATATGGAGGTGTGTGTAAGTGTAGTTCGAATCCTTCTCATAAAAACATCGTACTATATTTAGGATACTAGTGTTGTTACAAAATAATGGAATAAAAAGATTTTAGGGGTTGGAGAAGTAGAATAAAAGAAAACAATTTAATAGAAACTGTTACCTTTAATTTGGGTAACTTCCTTTGGATTGAACCAAAAAGACTTCTTGAAGTACCTTATGCCTAAGGTAAGGCTTCTAGGTGGAGTAGGGGGATATATTTATATTAATTGGGAAGAGATTTGACGATCCAAATGGCTTGAGAGGTGTGAGGAATTGGATAGAAATGGTCTCCTTTTATAAGGCTGAGGAGGGGCTCTTTTGGAAAGTGTGAAAATCTTATTCTATTATAAACTTATCTTTAGTTTAAAAAGGTCCAAAAATCATTAAAATTAAGATAATATGACTTATGGTAGAAATAAAATCATCAAATCAGAATTGGACATGTTTTGGATAATATTTTAATCTTTATAATCTTATTTATTTAAATCATTTATTAATGAGGTAAATACTGCATCATTATTATTTCCTGAATAATTTAATTTATTTGATGTCTAAAAATTTAAAAACAAACACCAACATGTATGAAATATTTTTATATTTCCAATGAATATTTATAGTTGAAAATAAATAATATATAACCCCATATAAAAATTAATTACTAAAAGATTTTTCTTAAAGTCAATTTTGTCTTTACATTAAATTAATTAATCCAAATTGTCATTATCACTACCAGGTTGCTCAATGGGATACCAAAATCGACCCAATTATTCCCATGGTCGGCCACTACTCATCCAATAATGTTTTGACAGGTGTTAAGGTAATTTTGAATTATTATAATATTCTTTTAAACTTGAATTACCCTATTTACCTTTAACCGCGGTAAATAAAAGTCAAAAGTTATTATTCACCATAAATTATTTTGATCTTATTGAACCACATTTTACTTATTTATAACAACCATATATGTAAGATTTTTGAAATTCAATTTATAGAAGTAATAAAATTTTATTTAAATGAAAGAGTCGGTTTTTTAAATACCACTAAGTGGTTTCACTATTCATCAAAAATTGAAGTTTTTCAGAAAATACAAAAAATCATCCTAAGATATGTATGATATTCTGAATTAAAAAATTATGTCTCTTTTGAAAAATTCAAAACATATAAGTGGAATTAATTAATTTTAAAAATTAATTCCCGTAATCAAAACGAATAGCGTGTTTTTAATGAAACAATAACTTTCAAAAGATCGACACTTATTTATGTCCAATTTCAAAATGAAATTATTTCCAATGACCAACATTGGATTAAATGGTAAAAATATATTCTAATTAAACTTTAAAACAAATTAAAAAGATAATATAACCATATAAATTATTGCGATGAAAAAAAGTTGTTTTTAATTAAAATATACCGTGTTTTTACTAATCATTAAAATATGAAAGTTATCAGAATAATATGAAAATTTTATACAAATTAAATTTTTATATCCTGATTCCAAGGAAGAATTTTATTTTGTCATATTAAACTTATAAACATGTCAAAAACTAGATGTAATGTTGGTGCGCCATCAAAAGGCGGCAAAACTACATTTTTGGAAACACACTTATTTTACGCAAAAAATTTAGTTTATTCTCATATAATATTCTAGAAAATGTGTTAGAAGAATAATAATGTTATAACATTAAAAATATAGTTGATAATATTCATAATGGCTCGTTCATAGTAATATTATTACCATATATCGTTGTTTAGTGAAACATGGTATTGTGTACAACACACGCTATCGAGGAAGGTCGTGATTGTGTGTAATGCAAGCCAAGTCAAGGGTGCGTGTTGTGAAAGTCCCCTTCATTGTTTCATATAACAAAATCCAACCATATTTCATTTATACATTGAATATATATATATATACTCAATGTTGCGTAGAATAACTACTATCAAACGAACTTGAAATTGTGTGTAACATGATCCAATAATAGTGTTGCATATACTACAAGCTAATATGGTGTTGCGTATAGCGCTAGGTAATCTTGGTGTAGCGTGCAACATAAGATATGAAAAAAATATATATCTCTCATAAAATCTCGGGGTGTTACAATAACATTGATTTGGATTAAGTTATGAGGTTTTGGAATAGATTATGTGTTCATTTTGATTCTCAGTTGAAGATTGAGTTGTTATGTGAAGATCATATTTCTCCATTTTCAGATCATATTGCTAGCACAAATTTGTATACAGATGTTCAAGAGTAATACTAGTGGTGTCACGACTTGTCCTACGGGCATGTGTCGTGGCTACCCCAGCCCGCCTTCCATAGGCCAGGGGCTAGCGAATAGCACCAACGGCGAATCCCTGATAAAAAGGGAAGGCATTTCAATTAAACTTGTAACTCACACAATCTGAACACAAGTAGTAGAAGAGACAAGTACTAATATATGAATGAAATGTGTGCTTAAAGTAAGTGGGCCGATATTCAAACCCAACAGAACAACAAGTACAAGTACAAGTAAAAAGGCGAAAATAGAGCCTGGATCATCCAAAAGGGATTCCTATCTGAAGGGTAGGTATAGATCTCGAACAACTCATCCCTAAGATAT
This sequence comes from Viscum album, assembly GCA_963277665.1. Classification (NCBI taxonomy): domain Eukaryota; kingdom Viridiplantae; phylum Streptophyta; class Magnoliopsida; order Santalales; family Viscaceae; genus Viscum; species Viscum album. The sequence continues at coordinate 1,158,297,557 of OY728162.1, forward strand.
GTCTTGTCTAGTCCAGCTCCGAGAAGCCTCTCGTCTGTCTCCCTCAGCCTCGATCACTACTGACCGTCGTCTGCACAGAACACAACAAGGTGTGGGTGAAGCCCGTGCAGGGGTGAGTATAACAGAACTCAGTAGAGTCCCCGAGACCCACCAAGGTCTCCAAAAATCAACCAAGGATAATACAAAATAGCAAGATACAAACACAGAGTATCAACCATCCCTACATAGGTATATTCCCATACATATACCTAAGTTACCAATCACAACCAACTCTATCTCATGATCCCAAGAACATCCCATTCCACTTAGGAATTAAGTAAATCATCTTGATGATAGCATCACATAGTAATGAAACAATTCAAATAGGTACTCAAACCATTTTGAGGGATAGAGATGATTAGATGTAGCCATTGAATCGTCTCCTATGTCGAACCCACGTAGGATCCTGAAGCAGTATTAGCGCTGTCGAACCCATGGAAGATCCTGGTACTGAAGTCATCGTTGTCAAACCCGTGGAGGATCCTGGTCCTGTATCGTCACTGTCGAACCCACGGATGATATTGGTCTAGAATCATCACTGTATAACCCACAGAGGATCCTGGTACAGTAGTAGGTCCACATAGGATCTTATCATCTCAGTCACAGCCAGCCATAGGGTACCCTCACACAGCACGCTCGATTCCGAGAGGGTCCAATCCTTAGGCCATGTTTCGATACATAAACTACCATGAAGTCTCAAGTGGATTTTTCCAATAGTTCCATCTCATCATAAGGAAGACAACACGATAGACGACGCGTCAATCGGACGCCCACACTGTGACTTATTGGCGTTTCCTCTCCGAGGGCCCGGTTGGATTTAGGTTCAATCCAACCTCGACATACTCCAACTTCATCCAAACATCATGTGGGGTATTCCAAATGAACCATCTCATTCCAAGATTTCTGTCATCACAAATGGTTTGTTAATCGAACACACGTAGCCAAAGATATGGGTGAAACGGTGAAATGGGTCAGAACTAGATCTGGGTCTGGTCCGGCCCAGTTGGACCGACCCGACCAGACCTGGCCTGGGTTGACCGGGACCTTTTGAGGTTGACCCAACCTAGGTCTGGATCCAGACCAGGTTCTGACCCGGTCTGCCGATCCGACCCGGCCCGGCCCCCCAGAATCGGCCCAGCCCGCGACGGGGGGCATGTCCCGCAATGGGGGGCCCGTCTCGCGACGGGTGGCCCCGCCGGAGTGGTTGGGAGGCAGTCCTCTAGCCGAAGCCAGTAGGTGGTCGCGCCATATGGGGCCCACACTAACCAAGCAGAAGGGGTGATTCGGCGCCCCCCCCCCCCCCCCCGTCTCCCTATAACGGCAGGCACGTGGCGCCGGCCTGGTAACTAAGGGGCCCTTTTGGTCCTGCCAGTGGCGTTCCCACCAGCGGCCAACTCAGTCGACCACCCTCCTCCATCCGCAGTGGCATGCATGGCGGTGGCTTTGCACACTGTGACGGCGTTGTGCCCACCGTCCAACCGGCGTGGCCCTCCGAGCCGCGGCCCTTCCACCCGCGTGGCGCAACGGCACCACGCCCCTCCAGCGGTCGTCCAACTGCTTTGCTCTACCGTGGCCCAAGATAGCTATTTCCTGGTCCTCTGCATGGAACGACAGCTTCGTGCTCCTCTGGCGACCCGGTGGCCCTTGCACCATTGGTTCTTTCTGCGGTCGGCCTGTTGTCGGTCATTGTTGCTCCACCGTCGTCATCAAAAAATGATGCAAATCAGACTGGGGTTGTGTCATGTTTGTTCATCCCATGCCCTCCATGTTTGGGTGGTAGAAATATCCCATTAGCAAAGCTCAGCAATGATGAATAACTAATAAATAAATGAAACAAAACCCTACCTTGTTTGTCGATCGTTGACGGTGAAGAGTTTGGAGGGGACGAAGTCGAAGACGGCTTTCTTTGCGGCCAACTCCTTCTCCTTTTACACGGTTGAAGTTCATTTAAGATGAAGAGGATGATCTACATTGACGGAAGGATATTCTTCCTCAAATTTTTCTCCCCAAAAATTAAGAAGAATAATAAGAATAAAAAATCCACACAAAACACCTCTAAGAAGAAGAGAAATGGGCTCCCCCTTTGTCACCAAATTAATGACTTAATTAATGAAGTCTTTAATTAAATTTTGGGGTTGGAAGGAATTAATGTGGGGTTTAGTAGACCCCATATTAATTCAAAAATATTTTAAATTTAAAAAAAATCATTTTTCCAATTTTATTTTTTTAGTTCACTTCCCCTTTTTAAAAATTAAACACTGGCGTTGGAGGAAACTCAAATTACATTCTCCCCTGATCCCAGGTGAGGTGGGGGTCTCACTAAGCAATAATTGGCGTTGCGAGTTCAACGGTTCCCTCAAAATTCAATTCTGAGCACCGGTTTAGATGTTACCAAAACCCATCAAAAAATACGATGAACACACATAAAAACATCGAAAAAACATTCCAAGCACTTCATGCCTCGGAAACACGCCCCGTCAGAAACTACGGACTCGGAACAATTTCATATAATTTAAAAAAAAAATTACAAAGGATTTTTTGATTTTTACATTCTCCTTACCTCAGGGCTTTGCATCCCCGAAATCCAAAACTCAAAACTATGGAGACAAATGGGGGTACTGAGCACAGATCTGAGCATCGCTCTCCCATGTGTTCTCCTAGAGGTTCATGTGCTGCCACCATACATGTACAAGAGGTATTGACCACCCACGAAGGAATATCTCATGTCGGTCCTCAATCTATACTAGAACCTCTGAGAAATTAACCCTGTCATCGATGCCGAGCTCTCCCTAGTCTATGATGTGAGTCAGGACATGCACGTATCTCCTCAGTTGTAAAATGTGGAAAACGTCGTGAACCCGGTGCAAATGAGGTGGAAGAGACAAGTGGTATGCCACGTCGCCTACTATTCTTAGGACCTGGAAGGGTCAGATGAACCTTAGAGATAACTTGTCTCCCTGGCCAAATCTCCATAAACCTCATCGAGGTGAGACCCATAGGGAGATGTGGTCACCATCCTCAAACTCCAAAGGTCTCCATATCCTATTACCATAGGACTTATTCCTACTCTGTGGTGTCTTCATCCACTCCTGGATGACCTGCACCTTCTCTATCGTAGCCTACACCATTTCTGGTCCCATGAGTGTTGAGTCACTTGGGTCAGTCTAGCACAAAGGTGATCTGCAAGGTCGGTCGTAAAGTGCCTCGAAAGGTGTCATCCTGATGGTGGAGTGATAGCTGTTGTTGTACACAAACTCTACCAAGGGTAAGTGATCCTCCCAGCTATGACCAAAGTCAAGGACGCATGCACAGAGCATTTCCTTGAGAGTCTGAATAGCACTCTCAGTCTGGCCATCCGTCTGAGGATAGAAGATGGTGATCAAGGGAAGCTACATCCCAAAAGCCTCCTACAACCCCTTCCATATCCGGGAAGTGAAACGAGCATCTCGATTGGAGATGATCGTCTATGGAACACCAAGAAGTTGTACGATCTCATGGTCATAGAGGTGTTCGGAGCACTCTACTAAATCCTTCTCTCTGATCGGTAAGAAATGGAACGACTTGGTGAGTCGGTCGACAATCACCTAGATAGAGTCGTGAACTCTGGATGTACATGGATGTCCCGTCAACAAATCCATAGATATCTCATCCCACTTCCAATATGGGACCATTAAGGGTTGAACTAAACCTGCTAGAACTTGGTGCTCTGCCTTTACATTCTAACAAGTGAAGCATTAGGAGACAAACTCTACTACTACCTTCTTTATACTGGGCCACAAGTGTTGCCATCGGAGGTGTTGGTTCATTTTTTTCCACACCTGGATGTACTGCTAGAGGCGATGCATGAAACTCCCTCAACACATCCTCCCAAAGTGACATTGGTACCATGATACGTCTCTTGATGAGAATAATGTGCTCCCCACCAATAGAAAATCCATCAGTTGCCTTCCCTGTGGATATCTGTAAACGTCGAGCCCCACAGAAAACATCCCCACGCTGCACCTCCCTGAATCTCTGAAGAAGTGGAGGTGTGACTGTAAGAGATGGGAGAAATGTTTCTCCATATCAATCCAAAAAGGATATCTACAACAAGGCCAACTGCTCTGTCGCCTCTCCTAGCAGTTGAATGCCTGATCTTCTACTGAGATAATCTACTACAATGTTCCCATTCCCATGAGTATAGAATATCTAAAAGTAATAATCCTGGAGGAACTCATGCCAATGCAGCTATCTTAGGTTCAGTTCCTTCTACGAGAAGATGTACCAGAGACTCTGGTGGTCCGAAATAATTAAAAAATGCTCACCCATCAGATAGGGAAGCCACATCTTTAGGGCGAAGACCACTAATGCTAACTCCAGGTCATGAGTGGCATAGTTCTGCTCATGTTGTCTCAGCTGACCAGAACCATAATCTATCACTTCTCGCTCCTGCATCAAGACGCATATGAGCCTGGGCTTTGATGCATCGCAATATACTATATACCCAACACCCTCCTTTGGTAGCTTCAAGATGGGCGAACTAGTCATACTCTTCCTTAGCTCCTGGAAACTCCACTGGAATATCTCTGACCACATGAAGGGTTTCCCCTTCTTCGTCAACACTGAATGTGGTGCTAAAACTCTATAGAAGTCTGGAACAAAGATCTGATAGACCCATCCAGACCCAAAAAATATTGTACCTCTGTCACACTCCTGGGTGGCTCTTAAGAAAGTACTGAATCGATCTTCGCTGGATCCACTACAACTCCATCCATTAAGATGACAAGTCCCAGAACGTGTACCTCTCAGATCCAGAACTGGCACTTCGAGAGCATACCATAAATCTGGTTCTCTCAGAGTGTGTCTAGTACTACCCGCAAATTGTAGGCGTGGTCTTCCACAATAGCTAAGTAGATCAGAATTTCATTGATGAGGACTACCACAAATCGATCAACGTATGACTGGAATATCATGTTCATGAGTCCCATAAACATGGCTGGTGAATTGGTTATGTCGAATGGCATAAAAAATAAATTACAGTGGCCATACGAGCATCTAAAGGCCGTATTCGGCACATCCTCATCCCATAAATTGAGCTGGTGATAGCCTGATTGAAGATCTATCTTCAAGAACCAACGTGCTCCCATTAGCTAACCAAGAGGTTGTCAATCCTTGGGATTGGGTACTTGTTCTTCATTGTCACCTGGTTCAGGCACCGATAATCAACAAATAGACGCAAGCTTCCATCCACCTTCTTGGCGAACAAAATTGGGGATGCCCAGGGTGAAACAATGGGTCAGATAAATCTTTTCCCCTGCAAGTCCTCCAGTAGTACCCGCAGCTCACGAATCTCCACAGGAGCCATTTGATATGCTGGTGTGGATATCAGTGTCATCCCGGGGTACAAGTCAATGTAAAATTCTACCTATCTTCAAGGAGGTAGTCCTAGAACATCTTCAAGGAATATATTCATGTACTGATCAACCAAAACAAGAAAACTCAGACTCTGTACATCAACCGCTTCGAGAATGAGGCTATCCAACTGATGTGTAATCGGTTTCCCCCTCTTCTGGGTAAGTCCATACTATGCTGCAAAGGCTCCCTTCTCACCAGTGAAGAAAAACCCCATCCCATCCTCACGGACACACCACACTTCCTGCCAAATGCAGTCAATCTAAGCATGAATTGTAGATAGCCAGTCCATACCCAAGATGATAACGTAAGGCCTCAATGCTGCTACTAGAAGATCCCAGCTGAAGCTCTTCCCTCCTAGAGTGAGGTCACACTACTGGCACCAGTGTGTAACCATAGAATCATCTCTCGTAGGAGTCTCTATCCTTAAGGATCGATCCAACACCACCACTAGAATCTCTGAGCTCCGCACGAGGGCAGTGACCATAAAAAAATGACTTGCACATGTGTTTATAAGTACTACAGCAAGGGTGGAGTAGACACAGATAGTACCTTGAATCATCTCAGGTGTGTCGTGGTCATAGGACTCGACTTCCTAAATCTGAGCCTGCCCCTATTCACCAGCTCCCTGTGGTTGGGGTAGACCTCCTGGTGGTGGTGGTGTTAGGACCTTGAAAGGTCGTCCACCACCTGCTGCTCGACCAGCTCCTCTGCCATATCTGCCTTCTCCTAGTAGACAACCATGGTTGAACCTATTCTTTTACCTAGGAGGTCCCTATATTTTCTGATGCTCATATTCATGGCGGGTCGGGTAGTCACGAGTCATGTGACCCTACCCGCTGCATGCATAGCACTGCCTGCTCCTCGAATGGCTGGCTCTGTCTCATGTGCCTCGGACAACCGATCATGTATCCTACGGTCACCCACATGATGTCTTGGTCCACTTGGACCTCTATGACATCTGTCTACTATAGGTTGTAGAAGAATCTGCTATATGTCGCCCTGTGGTGGGTCTCGTTGATGGTGACAGCTCATCAAGAACACTCTCCACAAGAAGGGCTTGCTCTAGCACCCCCGCCTGTGTTGGAATGTTGGGGGAGATCATCGAAGCCCTGATCACATTCATGAGTCCCTGGTCGAAGGTCTGAGCCCTGAAGAATGGGTCCCGCAGCATATATGTGGAGTAGTACGAGTGGTCAGTGAACCTCATTGAGTATTGTGCCACTGTCATGATGCCCTGCTGCAGATGAAGCAGCTCCTGAATCTGCACCACATGAAGGGTGGCTGGACTTTGACTGGAAGAGGTTCTCGAAGTCTGCCCAGAGAAGTGATGCCTCTTCATGAAGTTGGAGCATTAGGGTCCACCATTTACCTTATGCTGCCTATAAGAGACTCACAGAAAGGATCACCATGAGTTCAGAAGGTGTCCCGAGCAATATGAAAATTCTCACAATAGCCTCTAGCCAATCCTCAGCTTCCTGTGGGTCCATCTCTCCCCTAAACCTGGGTGGCATCTCGCACTAGAACTTGTGCAATGCACTCAGACGGCGTTCACTCTTGGCTACTAGAGCTGGTGTCATCAGTGGTTCAACAGGTAGTGGTATCGCTGGAGCCTCCACTATAATAGGGCCCTGTACCGAGGCCTCATCGCTTGGTGGGATACCATTTCGTACAAAACCGAGAACCTTGGATGGCTGCCTGCGTGGGACCATCCTGAAAAGAAATAGGTATGCCATGGTCAAAACAATATATTTTGTGATCTGACACAAAATAATTGCAAAGAAAACTTTTCAATGGAAACACACACGCAATCAGTGTTTTCGTGCACTGAGTCGGAAATCAGAAGTCAAAGTCCTAGTATATGGATACGTCAGCCGCCGCACCAACACCAGTTTCCCTAAACTGATAACCATGCATAAAACACATATAACCATTTCTATTAAAATAACCAATGTCCATGTTCTATGGTAGAACCAACCCCTATGATACCAATTATTCATTACCCTTCATCGGGGCCTTTGTCATGACAACCCCAAGCCTGCTTTCCATAGGCCAGGGGCTGGCGACAAGCACCAAAGGAGAATCCCTGATAAAAAGGGAAGGCATTGCCTTTAAACCTATATCACACACAGTCTATACAGAATATATAGAAGTGAAAGGAACTAATACAGAAAAGGAAAGTGTTCTGAATGTATGTGCTAAAGTGTACAAACCCAACTGAACAACAAGTACAAGTACAAGTAAAAAAGAGAAAACAGATCCTCGATCGTCCACCGAGGATTCCTACCTGAAGGGTAGGTATAGATCTCAAACAACTCATCCCTGAGGTACATCCCGTCTAGTCCAGCTATGAGAAACCTCTCATCCTACTCCATCAGCAGTGATCACTGCTGACAGTCGTGTTCATATAACACAACAAGGTATGGGCGAAGCCGTGCAGGGGTGAGTATAACGATACTCAGTAGATACCCCGAGACCCCCCATGGTCTACCAAAATACACCAAGTATAACCCAAAATAGAAAGATACAGACACAAAGTTTCAACCATCCCTACCTAGGTATATGCCCATACATATACCTAAGTTCCCAATCACAACTGACTCCATCTCTCGAGCTCAAGCACATCCCATTCCACTTAGGAAGAAAGTCAATATTTTTTATGACAAAATCACATAGTCAAGACACAACTCACCGAGGTATTTTATTCAAGTAGATGGATAGATATGATTAGATGTAGCCACTAAATCATATCCTCTGTTGAACCCATGTAGGATCCTAGAATAGTATCAGCGTTGTCGAACCCACGGAGGATCCCGGTACAGAAGTCATCACTGTCGAACCCACAAAGGATCCTGGTCCAGTATCGTTACTGTCGAACCCACAGAGTATCCTCATCTAGTATCGTCACTATCGAACCCACGGAGGATCTTGTTACAGTATTAGGTCCATGTAGGATCTTATCATCTCAGTCACAGCCAGCCATAGGGTTCCCGCACACTGCACACTCGATTCCGGGAGGGTCTACTCCTCAACCCAAGTGTCGATACATCAACTAACAGAAAGTCTTGAGTTTATGTATCCTATAGTTTCGTCTCTTCATAAAGAAGACAACGTGATAGACGGCACATCAATAAGACACCCAATCTGTGAGTTATTTGTGTTTTCTCGATGAGGGCTTGGTTGGATTTAGCTCCAATCCAACCTGGTTGTACCCCAACTGCATCCAAACCTCGAGTAGGGTATTCATTAATAACAATCTTATTCCATGATTTTTATCAGCGCAGATGGTTTGTCAATCGAAAATTTGTTGCCCAGGATATGGGAAAAAGGTGAAATGGGTCAGAACTAGGTCAGGGTCCGGTCCGGCCCAGCCGGACCGGGGTCCAACCTGGTCCGAGGGTCTGACCTGGCCCACCGGAACCAGCCCGTCTCGCCAGAACTGGCCCGGCTAGGGATGGGGGTCCGGCCTACGATGGGCGGCCCGACTCGCATGGCTAGGAGGCAGTCCACCAACCGAAGCCAGTCGGTGGTCTCACCTCGCGGGGCCCACCCTGACCAAGCTAGGGGTGTTCTGCGCCCCCCCCCCCCCCCCCCCCGTCTCCCTATATTGGTTGGCACGTGGAACATGCCCGGTAACCACGGAACCCTTCAGGTCCCGCCTGTGGCGCGCCCGCCGGTTGCCGGCTCAGACGGCGGGCCTCCTTCATCTATCGCGGCCCTCCTGGACGCAGCTTTGTGCAGCACGATGGCGCCGCACCCACTGTCTGACCGTCGTGACCCTCCTGGCCACATCCTTCCACCTGCGTGGCGCGACGGCCCCGCGCCCCTCCGGCAGCCCTCTGGCCAAGTTGCTTCGTCGCGGCCCAAATTTACCGCGACCCTATCTTCCGCACGGCGTGACGGCGTCGCACTCCTTCGGCGACCCAGTGGCCCTTGCGCCGTCGGTTCCTTTCATGGTTGGACCGTCACTGGCCTCCATTCCTCTGTAGTTGTCATCAACAAAGCTATGAAAATCAGAGGGGGTGTCGGGCTGTGTTTGTTCAGCTCGTGCCCTGCGTGTTAGGGTGGTAGAAATTGGCCATTAACGGTGCACAAGAGCGACGCAGAACGAAGATTGAAATCAATCAAAATGACCATTACCTTGTTTGTCGATCATTGACGGTGAAGAGTTCCGAGGAGACGAAGTCGAAGACGAATTTCTTTATAGTTGGATCCTTCCCTTTTGACATAGTTGAAGTTCGTTGAAGACGTAGAGGATGATCCTCGTTAACGGAAGGAGGTTCTTCGTCAAATTTTTCTCCACAAAAATAATGAAGATGAAGAAGAAGAATAAAAAAATCCACCCAAAACTCCTCCAAGAAGAAGAGAAATGGGCTCCCCCTTTATCACCCAATTAATGACTTCATTAATGAAGTCTTTAATAAATTATGGGGTTGGAAAGAATTAATGTGGGGTTTAGTGGACATCATAATAATTGAAATGGATTTTAAATTCAAAAAAATAACTTTTCCAATTTTATTCTTTTTATTTCACTTGCCCTTTTTAAAAACAAAACACCTTCGCGGGAGGAAACTCATCTTACTTTCTCACCTGAACACTGCTAAGGTGAAGGTCTCACTGAGAAATCATCAGCGCTGCGAGTTCAACGGTGCCCTCACAATTCGATTCTAAGCACTGGTTCAGAGGTTAACAAAACCCACTCAAAAACACACTGAATGCACTTATAATCTTTGGAAAAACATTCTGAGCACTTTGGCCCTCAGAAACACGCCCCATCAGAAACTGCAGACTCGGAACAATTCCATATTTTTTAAAGAAAATTACATGGTATTTTTTGGGTCTTTATAAGTGGGATGGAAATAAATATGATACTACTGATTTTTCCGTGAAATGATTGACATGTTGACAGGATAAAGAAAAGTGGTAGTTACTGAAGGGAATGCTTCTTCCATTACATGTTCCAGAGTAGAAATGGGACAATATATCCATTGACATGATTGTGGGACTACCAAATACATATCAAGGTAACAATGAAATATGGGTTATTATTTACTAATTGACTAAATCCTCACATTTTCTTCCTATTTAGGATAGTCATTATTTCGATAAATTTCCTACATATAACATAAAGAGATTGTCAGGTTAAATAGAGTTCTTATCTCTATTGTATCAGATCATGATCTCAGGTTTACTTATAACTTTTAAAAAGGACTTCAGAAGTCACTGGGCACATAATTAAATTTCATCACGGCTTTTCATCCTCAATCTGATGGGAAAACCAAAGGAAAATTTAAGACTTTGGAGAATATGATTTTTTTTTTCATTTTCAATGAAATACATAGAAATTTGGGATCGACATCTTTATTTAGTTGAATTTTCATACAATAACAGTATTCATTCTAGTATATAGATTGAACCTTTTGAGGCATTGTGTGGAAAGTGGTTTCTAACTCCAACTTTTTGGGATTAGGATGGGGAATGGAAGATAATGGCACCAAAATTAGTAGAGGAAGTGGTTAAAAAATTAAATATGATCCAAAAAAACATGAGTAAAGCTTAGAGTAGGCACAAAGTTATACAAATAACAGGAGAAAAGACCATTCATTTGAATTAGGAGGTCAGGTTTTACTTAAAATCTCATAATGGAAAAGTGTTATAAATTTTGGTAAGAAATTATGTTAAGTCTATAGTTCATTAGACCTTATGAAAATATAGATAAAGTTAAACCAGTCACATACTAATTATATTTTCCCAGGATTTTATCTCAGGTACACAATGTTTTTCAAATTTTGAAGTTGAAAAATAATGTGTCGGATTCATTTCTTGTTTTGAGCCCAAATGTAGTTCAGTATGAAGAGAACCTTTTTTATAAAGAGATAACTATTTAGATTCTTCATTGTAGAAAGAAATAATTGCATAATAAACTAATCCACTATGTAAAAGTTTTTGGGATAAACCACGTGATTGAAGAAGCAACATGGGAATCTAAAAATGATACGGGGAAAAGGTAACCTCACTAGTTTAATAAGTAAACAAAAATGGTGCGAACATAATTTCAAAAAAGTGGAGAGAATGTAACACCTCAAGGATTTAAAAATAAATCGAAATACATGAAACCCTAAGTCTCTAAATAGTGATTGTTTTTTAAGAGGATAGATATAAACTATCTATTAAAAATAATTTTACCGCTTCAATGGTTTGAATATTGAAAAAATAACATACATAGTTGCAATCAGTAAGTTAGTTGGGGTCTGATAAGATAAACTTATTTTTTTGGAGAATAGTAACATAGCCTTATGAATAGTAATGTTACTATTATTAATAGTAACATGACCCTTATAACTAGTAAATCATCCAACAGAATAGTATCCTCACCAATGAATGTATACTAAAAAGGCATCTTATAAGTGACGATATGATCGTTATATAAGTGTAGGTATTTTTGTAAGTTAAAAATATTTAATTAAACTTTTATGACTAATTTAATAATTTAAATGAAATGTATTTTAATAAAATGTAATCATAAATTAATATTTTATTATCTTATGTTTATAATATAGTTTTATTAGACCTTGATTAATTTTCCAAGGTATTAAAAAATGAGTTATTAATTTAAAATGGTTATCTTTCAAATAAATTATAATTTATATAAAAACTAAATTTACCATTTTAAAAAAATATTTTGATAAAATATATTTAATTATTTAAATCTAAATATTGATAAATTTTTAGGGTGATTTTTTTTGGGATTTATCTGAAATACTGGAATTTTTTTGAATATTGAAATATAGTAATTTAGCATATATATATATTATATGTTAAATACACTAATCCAAGCATCATGGCTAATATAAGAACCCTTGGATTGAACTCACATGCTCTTTTTAAAAATTTTGGCCACATTAATCAATACTATACATAGCCTTGAGATGAAATATTAAAATAATGATTAAAATAATGTAAAACTCCTCTGCTTTGCAATAAATACCACCCTCACCCCCTCTTTCTTGCACACCTCTCATTATTTGGGATTTGTTTGAATTCCACCCCATCATCTTCCCAAGGATCATCCCCACATCTAAGACCTACTCGTATCAACAAAAGGCCAACACAAAAGGCCTTAAGGAGGATCTCAATGAGAATAGATCTAGTGGTAAAAATTCTCTTTGACTTCCTTTTAATTTCTTATCAATTATTTTTTTCCTTATACTCTCTTCATTTCCCCTTATCAAAGAGACATAAAAGATATAGTATCATATATAATATGTATTATTTTCATGTTTCTCTAACAATTCATCTCCAAACATATTTTTATTTCCCTCTTATTTTAAAAATAAAAACATTTTCAATGATGTGTCGGTTTACTGACATCATCTACGATATGTATTCAATTTCCTTTACACCCTTAAACATTGGTTGTAAAACCATTTTAATGGATGAAAAATATATTACTTTTTATTATATGACCTCTACTATCTTTTGTAATAAACATATATTCTTAATATTATAGTTATCTAACGAATCAAGTTAATAATTATTAATGAACTACCAAAATGATGTAGACATCATTAATGATTTATCAAATTATTTTTCCCAATATATGATAAAAAAGATTAATGGTATAATTTAATTTTGTAAAAACATTTTAACACCATTTCATTCAAATTCTAGAGTTTCATTTCCATTCAAAAATAAAATCATTTATGAACCCACCATAGTAACCACATAAAGAATGCACCCCAAACAATGTAAATCAAAAAATATTATTATTAATTGTATGGAATAAAGTTATAAAATGATCATATAAGTTGTAATAATAATAATTATGATTCTATAACGATTTAATTACACACTTTTAATCATTATAGAATACATTTAAAATTGTTTGAAGTATGTTGAAGTTCATATAAGGGAATTCTTAACCCAATTTATATTCTTGGGGTTAACCTTATACATCTTTCATTATGTGGTATTAAGACTATTTTTATAATGATTTTTTGTTTATATTTTGTTGTATTGTTTTTATTTATAGTGTATACACATATTCTTTCCATTATATTAATTCTCACTCAAATTATATTATTTTTTGTGAGGGACATTAATTTCAAAATCATTTTTAAAGTATTTTTAATGAAATTTACAAAAGGTAATTTTCTGGACATGAGTGGTTTTTCCTAATTTCATGATTATTTATTTCTAATATATTTCCATTATATATTGACATAGTAATATTTTATTAATATTATTTCATTATTTAGTGCACATTTTTTTACGAATAAACTGTATTTTGAATATCCCAATATGTTTTTCTCAAGGGTTTAAATGAGTTATCAAGTATTTTATTCATGATATGTTCCTTGGACATAGTTATATTGGGTTGGGCCCATTATATCTCAACATATGATGGTTTGAGTCCCATTATAGCTCAAGATATGTTGGTTTCATCCCATTATATGTCAAGATATGATGGGTGAGTCCCATTATATGTCTTTAATTCATTGGGTATTCAATAAATGAAAGTTGAATTAATGGTTATCCCATGTGTAAGGGTGATTGTAAGAGTGATATGTTAAATATGTCACATGTAAACTACATGATGTTTCTAGGCATTCTAATGAGTTTTTATGAAATGGGTTTTAATTGTTTTTATTTTATCACTTGACTAAAAAATTCTTTCCTTATATCCCTTACTGTGATTTTTGTGCTCATCCCATGTTTGTAAATGTTTTCCACATTTTATAAGGATTTATAAGAGAATGAAGGGAGAAAATTTAAATTTTGTGAATATTTTTCAATGAAATTATGTTTTATTTGAAGAATTTTTTTTTAAAATGGATACATTTCAGTAATATCAAAATATATGATTACGGGATGTTAAGTATATTTAATGTCATGATTATCTAAACATATAAACTTGAAAAGATATTCAATTATAATAAAAATATGTTATTGACTGAAATTCAATATTATGTAATTTTTTATGGCCAGTTCCTTATACTTGGAATTAGATGATTTTTTAGATTACTATATGAATTATTAGGATGGTTATAGAATACTATAAATGATTTTTAATTTATGGTTAAATTAAAATAATAAATATTTCCAATATTACCATGCTTATATTTCTAATATATGTATGTTCAGAATGGTTTCCATAGATGAAATAGGGAAGCTAAAGAATAATGGTACCAAAAGGATAATATCTATTTGAATATGTATCTGGGAATAGAGGGAATAAAAACCAAGTAGTTTGTGGTAAAAATGGCTCATTTTACTCAGGTGATAAATGGTGGTGGTATCCAGGCAAGTGAGTAACATGATCTACCATGATGAAATATGTATTTTTTGGAGCATTTTATGAGTCAACATCCTCCAACATTCAGTGGAACCACATATCCAATGATTGCTGAAGGATGGATAAATTCTCTAAAAAAGATATTTGATGTCATGGGATATTGAGAGTGCCAAAATGTAATACTATCCATCTATCATTTTGAAGGTGAATTCGATCAATGGTGGTCTCTAGTTAAGAATATGGGAGAAGAGACGTCTTGAAAGTATAGATTCTTTTTTTCAAAAAATATTTCCCTAAAACTGTTCGACTCACAATGGAGAAGCAATTCTCGAAACTAAATAATAAATATAATGATTCCATGATAGAATATGAATCCAATTTTACAAGACTATCCAGGTATGTGACATATTTGACTTAGGACATTATTAGTAAAATTAATAGATTTTACTCTAGTTTTAAACCATTTTTATGAAGAGTTTTGGCTTCATGATATTTTAAAATCATTGAGAAACTTGTATTTGTGATGAAAAAGATGAGATGGATTTTGTTGTCTTGAATGTGCCATGAGATGTCAAAAATAAAAATATGTGAGGTTGGCAGGATTTGGAGAAGAATCCATTAAAAAAATATGAAGGAAAGAAAATCAATTTTCCTTCTTGTGAAAAGTGAAGTAAAAATAATCATTTAGGATGTATTGAATATTATTGGAAATTCTTCTTATGGGAAATGTTTGGGAACATGTATCGTGAGTGCAAGGAAAATGGTCCAAAAATTAACGAGAACTTAAGGGTAACATGCTTTAACTATAAGTAATTAGGTAAATTTGCTATTGTGTGTCCAAAGATAGTCACTCAGATAGGGAATCATTCATTCTTTAAGAAGAAGGGTGTGGAAAATCATTCTCAACCACTTCAGCAAATGATAAGAAAATAGATGAGTTGGTATCTGGTTTCATTGATTATTTTTACAGATTTTTTAAATGTTTTGTTTGATTCAGGGTCCACACATTCCTTTATTTCTCAGAAATGTTCTACTAAATTTGAAATTACACCTTAAGAAATTAACCCATAATTCATGGTAACAACA
Organism: Viscum album; assembly: GCA_963277665.1. Taxonomy (NCBI): domain Eukaryota; kingdom Viridiplantae; phylum Streptophyta; class Magnoliopsida; order Santalales; family Viscaceae; genus Viscum; species Viscum album. The sequence goes on from OY728162.1 coordinate 1,158,313,368, forward strand.
ACTAGAATAAATATTATGACAAAAATAAATTATATGAATTTACTTATATTTTTGTATGGAAAGTGTTTACCTAAAAACCTTGTTGTATTTAATTTAGTGGAGTTTGATGTTATTATGGGTATGGATTGGCTTTATTTTTATCACACTAAGATAGAATTCACATAAAAAAGAAGTTGTTTTTTCAAAAAGAGTATTAGTTTGTATACAAGAATGTACCCACACCATTGAAATCATATCAAGAAGCTAAGAAACTGATAAAATATGGAAATGATTGTTATCATGCACACATTTTTGAAAATAAGAGAACTTTTTAGATTTATGGTCAGCTTGTGATAAATGAGTATCTTGATTTATTTCCTAATTATTTTCCTAGCGTTATTCGTGATCGAAAGGTTGAGTTTACTATTTAATTAGTTTATGATGCTAATCTATTTTCTAAACCCCCTAATGAATGGCTCAAATGAAACTTTTATAGTTGAAAATTAGTTGCATGAATATTTTGATAATGTCTTAACCTGACCTAGCACTTCACCATAGGGTGCTTCTGTCTTGTTAGTTAAAAATTAAGATGGTTCAATTAAGATTTTCATTGATTATAGAACCTTGAATATCATCACTGCTAAAATGAAGTAGCATTTTCCTCATATAGATGATTTGTTTTATCAGCTCCCAGGAGCACAGTATTTTTTGAAGGTTGACCTAATGTCATGGTACCATCAGTCTACAATAAAGGATGCTTACATCACAAAAACTATGTTTCGTACTAGATATGTGAATTATAAATCTATAATTATGCCATTTGGGTTAACTAATTCACCTATTGTATTCATGGATCTTATGAATAAAATATTTCATAAGTTCTTAGATAAGTTTGTGGTTGTGTTTTTGGATGACATTTTTGTATATTCTGAAATTAAATAGGGGCTTAAAAATATATAACGAATGTCTTTCAAACCTTGAAAGAAAAGAAACTATATTGAAAATTCAGAAATAGAGAATTTTGGTTGCAACAAATTTCTTTCCTTTTTCACATTGTTTCTAATAATGGCATAACTATTGATCCTACTAAAACTAAAGTCATTGAATAATGGAATATACACAAAATTATAATTGAGATATGTAGTTTTCTTTGTTTGGAAGGCTATTACCAGATGTTTCTGAAATATTTTCATGGTTATCTTTCCCATTGACTATGTTAACTCATAAAAGGATTAAATTTCTTAGGATTAAATAATGTGGTGATTGATTTTAGGAATTGAAAAGATGCTTTGTGAAGGGCTCAATTCTGACTCTACCTTCTATAAGTGGTGAATTTTTCATCTACAATGATGCTTATTTTAAGTGACATCATTGTGATGTAATATAGAATAATTAGTTAATTTCTTATGATTCAGGTTCAATGACTCCTCATGAGTTAAATTACCCTACACATAATTTGGGATTAGTTGATGTTGTTTTTTTATTAAAAAATTAGAGGCATCTTTTGTATGGATTGAGATGTAAAATAAATACATAAAATAAAAGTTTGAAGTATATATTTACACAGAATTAATTGAACATCAGACATGGAATATGGCTAGAACTAATTCAGGATTATGATTTTATGATCCCTTATCATCTTGGGAAAGAAAACATAGTGGTTTATGCCTTTAGTTTGAAAAATAATGCTACATTAACAATGCTACCTTTAGAATTTTACCAATTGGTTAATTATTTGATTGATATTGTTTTAGAAGTTATTTTTGTAGGAAATTCCTCTGTCTTTTTTCAGGTGTCAGTGTAGTCATCTCTTTCAAAAAAATAATGCATGCCTAAAAGGAAGATTATGAGATACAAAAAAGGTATAATTTGTTTGAAAGGGTAAGTTACTAGAGTTTACAATTGATAAGGATTAATTTTGGAGGTTTGGGAATAGATTATATGTTTTTTTAATTCTTAGTTAAATAAAGAATTGTTATTTGAATCTCACAGTCCTCCATTATCAATTTATACCAGTAGCACGAAGATGTATAGTCTTGTTCGAGAGTATTACTGGTGGGATGAAATGAAAAGTGATATTGTTGATTTCACCAGGAAATGTTTTACATGTCAAAATGTTAGAGAAGATTGGTAGTTATATAAAGGTATACATTGAACTTTACAAGTTCCATAGTGGAATTGGAACAATATATCCAATGACTTTGTTGTGGGACTATCGAAGGAATCTTGAGGTAATAATGAAATCTTGGTTATTGTTGATAGATTGATAAAATCTGGATGTCTTCTTTATATTCAAGATACATTTTCTTTACGTAAAACATTCCAAATATACCACAATGAGATTTTGAAGTTACATGGAGTGCCTCTGTCCATTATAACATATCATAATCCCTTGTTTTCTTATCTCTTTTGGAAAGGCCTTCAGAATTCACTAGGATCAAAAATAAATTTTGTCACATCATTTCATCCTCAATCTGATGGACAGACCAAGAGAGAAATTTATAAATTGGAGAATATTCTTCTAAATTGTTCAATTTACATCCAAGGAAGTTGGGATCAACATTTTTCTTTAATTTAATTTTCTTACTATAACATTTTTCATTCATGTATACTGATAAAACCTTTTGAGGAATTGTATGGAAAGTGCTATCAAACTCTAACATTTTGGGATGAAGTTGGGAAAAGGAAGCTAATGGGACCTACATTAGTAGAGGAAGTGGTTGAGATTGTGAAGATGATCTAGAACCACAAGAGTACAGCTCAGAATAGGTAAAAAGGTTATACTAATAATAGGAGGAAAGACCTTTTTTGGATGTTTGTGATCATGTTTTCCTTAAAATCTCACCGTGGAAATGTGTTATACTTTTTGGGAAGAAAGGAAAGCTCAGACCATGGTTCGTTGGACCTTATGAAATTTTAGAGAAAGTTGGACGATTCTCCTACCGAGTAGCTTTTTCTTCAAGTTTATCTTAGGTACATAGTATTTTTCATGTTTTGATGTTGAGAAATTATGTTATAGATTCATCTCATGTTTTTAGCACAAAATTAGTTTAGCTAGAAGAGAAGACTTTTAATGAACAGAGACTCGTTCAGATTCGTCATTATAGAATGTACTGTACAATAAGGTAATCTACCAGGTAATTGTTTTTTTTTGAGAAACCACATGGTTAACGAAGAAACATGGGAATCTAAAATTGACATGAGGGAAAGGTTCCCTTGATTTTTTAATAAGTAAATAAAAATTGGGACGACACAATTTTTAGAAGGTGGGGAGAATGTAACAACTCAAGGATTTAAAAATAAATTGATATTTATAAAACCATGAGTCTCTACATGGTGACACTTTTTTTAAGAGGATATTTATGAAATATCTATAAAACATAATTTAGCTACTTCTATGATTTAAATATAGAAAAATGGACATACAAGGTTGTGATCAGTATGTTATTTGGAGTCTGATAAAAAAATTAATTTTTTTTGAATAGTAACCAACCCTTTTGAATAGTAATGTTACCCTTATAAATAGAAACACGACCCTTATAAATAGTACATTAGAAAGAAAAAGAATAGTGACCTCACCCATGAGTGTATAATATGAAGGCATCTTATACGTGATAGTATGATCATTATATAAGTGTTGGTATTTTTGTAAGTTATAAATCTTTAATTACACTTTTATGATTAATTTAATAATTTAAAGCAATATTTATTTTCATAAAATGTAATAATAAATTATTATTTTAATTTCTTATGGATATAAAAAAAATTATGAGACCATGATTAAATATTCAAAGTGTAATAAAATCATTTATAGTTTTAAAATTTTTATTTTTCAAATAAATTGTTAATTTATATGAAAATTAAATTTACCATTTTTAGAAAATTATTTTGGTAAAATTGAGTTTATTTTTGAATTATACATATCAAAAATGGTTGGGGTGAATTTTTTGGATTTTTCTAATATACATCAATTTTTCTATGAATAGTTAAATACATTAAATTACCGTATACATACATTATATGTTGACTACATTATTCTTAGCATCATGGTTAATGTGAGAACCCTTGGTTCATAATCACATGCTCTCTTTACTATTTTGGGTCACATAAATCAAGAATATTCATAGTTTTGATCAAAAATATTGAACAAATGACTAACATTATGGAAAACCCCTCCTCTCCTCCACTATAAATATCACCCGCATCCCATCTTCCTCACACACCTCTCAAGCATTGAATATCGTATAAATTCATCCAAATATTCATCCCAAAGTTCTTCCCCACATCCAAATCCTTTTGGCCTCACCAACAGGTCAAAACCAAAGGCCTTAATGAGTATCTCAATGTGAATTGATCACGAGGTAAAATAAAATTTAAACGATAATGATTTGGTCCAAAGACCAAAGCGCGGAAACATATATATATGGGAAATAGGATATCAAAAGTCTAAAATCAGAAAATTTATAACAATATTTTTCATGAATAGAGATGCAGTATGTTGGAAGGACATCCATCCATGAAATATCATTGCTTACTACTTTCTTGGCAAGACCATACACCACCCTATTCGCCACACAGTAAGCATGTGTGACAAAAACAGCATATGCATTGTGTCGATTTACCAACAACTGGAATGATATGTCTTCAATTTCTTTTACATACTTAAAAGACTATTGTAAAACCATTTTAATGGTTGAAAAATATTTTTATGTGTATGATACATCATATCTCATGTTATATAACTGACTTATATACATAATATAAAAGGTATATGAAGAAACATGTTTGTGATTATCAAAGAACCCAAAAATGATCTAAACATCATTAATATTTTAGCTAATGGTTTATCATAAAATATTATTGAAAAATAAAATATGGTATCATTTAATATTATGGAAAAAATTTAACACCATTTCGTTCCTCTTCTAGTGTTTCATTCCCATTTGAAAAAAATCCTTTACAAACCCACCATGGAAACCATGTAAAAAACACACCCGAAACAATGTAAATAAAAAACTAATAATAATAAATGTGTGGAATGATGATATAAAATGATCATATAAGATATTATAAAAATTATTATGCTTCTATAAAGTAATAATAACACTATTTTAACTATTATACACGAGGTTTAAACACATTTTATGTTTGAGTATTTGTGGTATGGGAATTATTAACCCAATTTCTATTTTTTGGGTTAACCTTATACTTCATTCGTTGTGTGGAATTAAAATTATTTTAATGATGATTTTTTGTTTATATTTTTCTTTATTGAGTGTATTTATAGTTTATACACATATTTTTTCCATTCTATTTATTCTCACTCCAATTTAATTATATTTTTAATGTACATTTATTTTGAAATAATTTTAAATTTCATTTCAATGAAATTCAAAAGGATTATTTTACCATGAGAAGTTTCTTCTGATTCCATGATTCTTTTTTAGTTTCCATTATATGATTACGTTTTTATTTTTTCTGAATATTATTTCATTATTATGTACACATTTTTTTATAAAAAAGGGTATTTTGAAATTCAGAATGTGTTTTTATCAGGGGTTAAAATGGGTTATCCATTATTTTATTCATGATATGTTCATTAGATATAGTTAATATGGATTTAGCCCATTATATCTCAATATATAAGTGTTAAATCCCTAATATATCTCAATATATATTGGTTTGAGCCCATTATAACCCAATATATCATGAGTGAGCCCCATTATAGCTCTCCAATGCATTGGGTACTATGAAGATAGAAGTTGATCGAATGGTTATTCCATGTATAAGAGTAATTTTTAGAGTGATATGGTTAATATGTCCTAAAAAATACATGATTTTTCTATGCATGCTAATGTTTTTTTAAACGGGTTTTATTTGTTTTTATGTATTCAATTCACTAACAATTTCGTTCTTTATATTCCTTACTAATCTTTTTGGTCTTATGCCATGTTTTTTAATGTTTTTTATAGGTCATAAGGATTGTTTGAGAAAAAGAAATAAAATTTAAATTTTATAAATAATTTTCAAATAAATTATATTTTATTTTAAATGTTTTATATTTTAGAAATATGGTTACCTTTTAGTAGTATCCACATGTATCATTATAAGATGTTATGTATGTTTTATGTCTTAATTATATAAAAATATAAACATGAAAATATCCTAAATGAAATTTAATTTATGTACTTGATTAAAATTAAATATTATGTAATGTTTTATAGATGGGTTGTTATAGGTAGCATGCTGTTATAGAAGAGATCTGGGTACCAAAGCATGGAGTGGGAAACTATGTTCTGAAGGGTCCTCCCAGAGTTCATCTCCATTTTCATTATGATTTTTTTATTTTCTCATTCCTTATAATCCTATAATCATATTGATGAGGGGGTAATACTGCTTTGTGAAAGGGTTATGTAATAGAAGCAGGAAGGTGCGTTGGATTAATTTCTTCTTATTCTGTTCATGTATTTAGGTTTCCACAATTTAATCTTCAAATTACAACCCCTTTATTTTTTATATCATGGCCATAGAGATTTTAATATAAAAGAGACTTTTAAATTATGCAACTAAAATCCCTAAAGAAGGCACGGCCATTGTCAACATTAGGTGAAATTATGTTTAAATATGGTTTTTAGAAGTAGTTTATTCAACGAAATCCTAAATAATAGACCAAAAGAAATACGGTATTTTTACGTTGAGGTGGAGACACCATGACCATTATATCTTACTCATATTAACTCCAAGACCAATCCTGAATTAATTAACATAATTTATTAAATCCAATTACACCAGGACCCTAAAATTACAGAACCCTAACATGCTACTAAAATATTATTAGAAATCAACAAATATATTTATATTGGCATTATTAATTTGTTTTCTCAATAATAAAATCAAATCAATATTGTCTCACCTCATTATAAAAACTACTAAAATTAAATCTTTTTAAAATATAATCAAACAAATTTCACCATCTCTGTGGAATGAAGACAACCTGTTTCTATACTAATTTAAATTAATTGAGGTATGTAGTTGAGTTTTTTATAAATGTTGTGTTTTTAAAGACATATTGGGAATGATTAAAAACAATAAGCTTATCAAAGTTGGATGGTTTACGGGGATGGTTTTTTTGTATTTAGGATTTCAATTTTTACTTTATTTTATTGGTTTATTCCAATTTCGCTACCTACATTGGTTTTGTTTTTTCAGTGAGTTTCATATTTTTAAATTTCTAAATAAGTAACTCCAACAATCATGAAAAGGGAAATGTTATCATTGATTCAACCCACAAAAATGAACCATGTCAAAATAATAAAATTATTACAACCATGTTTAGCACTGTGAAAACCCAACATGCCAGGGATCTTCAAAGATGTAAAGCATAAAGGATGCTCATAGACTATAGGTTTCCATCAAAAATAAGATTAAAACTGAGCATTCTATAACCCCTCATTGTTATAAACAACTTTTAGATCGGGCCTACATTAATTTTAAAGATCTAGAATACCATGCAATTCACCTAACCTCTACATGAATATCCAAAAAACATTTTAGAAGCATTATCACGATCTACAACACATTAAACGTCAATAATATTTCATGATATGTGGTTAGACTCCATATTCTCTGATTCCCATTATGTGAACAAGATCAAAAATGGATCCAAATACTACCTAAACATTCCACCTCAACATGGGATGCTCCAGCATGAAACTTTCTCACCCACTTTTTTCTACCTTCTATGTAAATGGACATATGGGAAAAAATTCTAATCTTTTTTCAATTGGAATATTAATCATTGTATTCCACCTAATAAATATATAAATGTATGAATCAAAAATTCCCCCATCGTCTAATAGACATATGGTCAGTAATCCAAACATTATATAAGGTTTTATCATAGGGAAGCAGGTCAATTCATGACATCGTAGGCGATGGATCATTAATGAATAATAACTTTAAGCGATATACAACATACTATATGAAATGGAGAGCAACAGTTTCATATGAAAGGAGAATTGACATAGTGAAAATGCCTTCAAGAATTAAACTATAATGAATAAATAGAAGAAAAACTATAATCATTAATAATGAATATGTAAATCATGATTGGACACTAGTAAAACCCCAATGGTATTTGTGTGGAAGATTAAAACTATGATAATTGAAATAATATTAATCACTTTCAGGATTATAGACCACACAAACATCATGGAAATATACATCAACAGGGACCACAAGGGTACTAACAACAACTGATATAAGGTCCCAAACTGAAAAGTTGGGTCCATATATTGGATGAAATGATTCCAGTATTCATGACCACTTTCACAGCCATGCACAAAAAAATAAAATAATAGTCATCAAACCAAAAGGCCGCATTGTGGAATATGGATCATCAAGGTGGCCAAATAAATAATTATATAATTGTGAGACCTAGAGGAAAACTACCATCATACCTTGAAGTATGCCCATCAAAATATTTAAAAGTTGTATAGATTAGAAGTGGGAATAAAAAAAGGAAGTGGTATAGAAGTTAGTGGACACCAACCAGTGGAAGCAAATGAAGATGATGATAATAAGGAAAATGTTTTCGGAGAAGAAGAAGATGAACTCCTTTAATAAAAGCTATGACTGCCTTTTCCAGAATAAATAGTGTAAGTAAAGAAAGAAATGCATAAAGGTAAAAATCTCAAAAACATTAATAAATTGAATATTAATATAAATTTTTTATAGGATCTCATAAACAATTCATCATATGCCAAATTCATGAAAGTTCTAGTAACTAATAGGAGAAAACGAGAGTATATTGGAACCATTCCACTCACATGGGAGTGTTCAGATGTGGTATCTATGAACCTACCTAAGAAGAAATGTTATCCTTGTATCTTTTCAATTACCATATTTATAGGAACTAAAAATGTGTAAAATCATTGTGTGGCTTTGTTTTGAGTGTCAATCTCATATAGTACAAGAATTTAAAAAACATGGGACTAGATGGGATGAAGACCAAAAGAGTAATTTTTCAATTAAAAAACTCAATTGTAAAATACCCGAGAGGAATTATCAAGGATAAACTAATCCATGTTGACAAATTATACTTCCTCGTTGACTTCCTAGTGATAGATTTTTAAGGGGAATAAAATCCACTAATTTTGGAACACCATTTTTTGCCACAGGGAATGCACTAATCAATTTTCAAAGTGGAGAACTTCGCCCTAGAGTTGTTAGTTATAAATTAAGTTTCAATATCCATCGAGAAATAAATTAATTTAAGGTGAAAGTGGACAATGGTTTTGTAGAAGGAAATACTCTTGAAGATCACAATTTCACTGAAATTAAAGAGGTAAATGAGTTATATGTTATTGTGAAATAGGATTATAAACTGAAGAAAAATGAGAAGATGAATACCAAGATGGATAATGCTAGAGGAGCGACTTAATCCACTACATTTGAGAAAGAAAAACAAGTATGTATGGTACTTGAACCCCCATTTAGTTCATTAGGATTTTAAAAAATGGTGGATAGGTCCAATGGATATCAAACAAGTACAACAATCAGTATGAGTTAATATATTAAGAGATGAAGAACAGGGGCTAAACTATATAGATAGGACAAAACTAAGACCATTTATAGTCCCTGAAGAGGTAAAAAAATTTCAATCATCCATCACATGTGTTTAATACAAGGGAGGTATGTTTAATCCATTAATAGTAAAAAAAGTGATTCTGAGAGGCAACCCCCATATTTTTTATGTTTTTTCTTTATTTTGTTTCTATTTTTAGAGGCATGTATGCTCTCGCTAAAAATATTAAAAAATTTATTCTTAAGGGTATGTAATTTAACCTCTTTATTTTTAATTTTCTGGACAATAAAGTCCCAATACTATAGAAAATTCGAAGAATCAAATGAAGAGGTTGTATAAAAATTACCTATCATGAAAGATGTACATGTCATGAATCTTCAATAGCCATAACCTACATCACCATTATTGAGGAAAAGATTTATAGGGGAGTAAGGTTTTAAAATTAAAAAATATCTACTAGATTCCATATATTTAATTATAGTTTCTAAATTAAAATTTCATTCCATGCATTTGATTCATTCATCAATCAGTATAACTATGAGATATGAAACTACCTAGGTTATTTACCATGCCATGAATTTTAAATTTCATTTTCAAAAAAATTTAATGATTCAAATGGGGAACGGAATTAGTAGATATAATCATATGGATTAGTAGTTGAAAAAATCATGATTAAAGGGCTCATGTTGAACATTGTAAATAAAAATTTTCAGAGATTTTTCCATGTTTTGAATTTTTATTATTTTCATTCATTGATTTAATTTATCATTTGAATTACAATTAGTAGTTATCCCAACCATTTATCTCATTCTATTAAAATCCACTAAGCCAATATTTTCCATTCTTTATTTCATATCTTTTTTTAGATACTTAAGAATTATTTCTTCTTGAACTTGTTTTTAATCTTATTGATTCTTTGAATGAACATAAAAAATTTTGAAATGATAAAGTCATTTTTTATACTTTATCCATACAAATACATTACACTAATATAGTTTTTAATCAAATAGAATCCATGAATATTCTTTTTTGGAAATGACCCATATTACAAGCCTATGTTATCCTTTCCTACCATCCAATAAAAATTATTCACAATTATCAAACATAAGTGTGGGGGAAACAAAAACTGATAGAAAGGATGAAAATTTTGTAATAAATAAGTGTTGGGGATATTTTAGAAAATTTGGTGAAGGAATATTATTGTATTTATTGCACAGCATATTTTAATGAAAATAAAAAAAATATTTCTAGAAAAATTCTAAAATCAACATTAATTGACCAGTGATCTTGTTATAGTCATTTAAGATATTGTTTTCAATAAATCATTAGGGGTTGTCTAGTGGATTTGATATTTTTCCCCATCACAATTTTTTAAAAAGAAATGAAAAATATATAAAAAAATAGAGTGTTTTTTTGTTACATTTCATCCCTTTATAATCATTATCTATGATACTGGTGAAGATGAAGCATTCATTGGACTATTTTTCATTATCTCAAAATGTTTTTTTAGAGTTTAACCTCCTTCATGAGACTTACATGATTTATATCATTTACCTACCAACCCAAAGCCTCTAATTCATTCGATCCAAAATGTTGAATCACTCATGTATATTTTATATTCTATATTTATGTGGTGGAGATGTTAGACTCATTGCAATCCTTTGGTAATTGGCATATTTTTTAGGATTCTACTAAATTATATTTACAACTAAACCCAAATTATGGGTGAAAAAAAATAATGTGAGGTATATTAAAATTGGAATAATTAGTAATAATGAATTGAAAAATGAAAATGGATGAACAAAAATGCCTTAATATTTCAAAATATGAAAAGTAAAATAAATTGATGATTTTAATTATTTTAAAAGTGAGGAATTGATAATTTTTCTATGTGTGATGTTCAGACATTTAATTTTTCATTTGAACAATTTTTTTTGAAATAAAATATGAAGCATATTAAGGTGAACATCATTTATAGTATGTTGAGATTCCATTCTTGGGGATAAGTATGAATTAAAGTATGAAGGTAATTTGATATCATTATTTCATGAATATATTTTATTCTATTTTAGTGTATTTATTTCAATATTTATTTTTTTATTATTTCCATTCTATGATCTATTTAACTTGTTTTTTGTTTTTTGGAAGGATAAAAAAGATAATTGAAAAATTAGAAAAATGACACTTCATGCCCTGAGAAAAGGGAAGAGGTGTAAAAGATGAATTTTAAGGATGGTCATAAGGAACTTATAAACAACAAAACTGAAAAAGTGAGGGAAAAGAAGGCTTTCGAATAAGAAAAATGACATTACACATCATGTACATCATTACATGACGTTTACTAGTGATATTCATGAAAGGAAAGACACATCATGAAGTGAATAATATCATCATTAAAATTTATAAGTAGTATAATAATTTACACCCTGTGTAATTTTCATAGATGGGATTTAAATAAATAATTTCTACATATCTACACTAATTGAGATTTTTTATGACATATGACCCTCCCCAGACCACCTTCAAATAAATTATTATTGATTCTCATTAATATATGAGACCATCTACAGCCTATAAATGGAGATCTTTTCAGATGCTATAGAAGTGATTCTGATACCAATTCTTTGAGTGAGGAGTTGTATTATGTAGGGTCCTCCCTGAGTTCTTCTCCATTTTCATTATGTGTTCTTTTTTTTTCTCCTTCCCACTAATTGTCTCATCACTAAATGAGGTTGTAAACCCTCTTTATACAAGGGTTATGTAATAGAAGGGGGATGGTGTGTTGGATTAATTTATTTTTATTCAATTCATGTATTTATTTTTCTATAATTTAATCTTCAAATTCCAATTCTCTTATTATTCTTCTATCATGAACATTAACATTTGAATATAAAAGGAACATTATAATTGCGCAATTGACAACCCTAGAGAAGGAAAGTAAATTATCAACTTTAGGAGAAATCTAGTTTAAATACTTTATCGAGACAAACTCGATTCAGTGAAATCACATTTTACTAGAGTAAGGGAAATAGGGTATTGTCATATTGAGGAGAAGATACCATGACCATTGGATCTTCCTCATCTTGAATTTGACACCAATCATGAATTTATCAACATAATTTCTTGAATCCAATTCCACCTAAACCTTTAAATTAAAAACCCATTGTGTGCTTTCAAAATCTTTTATCAAATCAATCAATCTAATGTGCTTTGATTTCTTCATTAATGTTTTTAAATAAATAAAATAAAACAAATATTTTCTCACTGCTGACTACAAATTAATAAATTAAATCAATCTAATCTAATAAAACTAATTTCACTGTCTCTATGGTTTGACTTTCACCTGCTGTTATACACATTTTAATAAATTGATGAGTATAGTTGAGTTTTTTTACAATTTTTTTGTTTTTCAGAGACAGATATGGAATTAAAGATGCCCTCTGGGCATGTCAAAATAGCACCATTTACAAGGAAGGTTTCATTTTAGTTTATATTATTTAAATTTTTATCTTATTCCATTGGGTCATTCTAATATATCTATTTACATTGAGTGTGTTCATGTTGTGAGATTCATATTTTTAAATTTTTAAATGCTCATCTACAACACTTAAGAAAATATAAAATAACTCATCAAGTAAATCAACCATTATGAACCAATTATAGATAATAAAATCATTGCAACCATGGTGGGAGTTGTGGAAACCCAACCTGATGGGGATTTTGAAAGTGATTAGGGACTGAGAACACTGTAAACTATGGGTGGCCATCAAAAACAAGTTTTCAACATAGAATCCTGGAACCCCCCCACCCCATTGCGGAGAACCAATATGATATCAAGCCTACAATAATTTAAATGATCTCAAATAGTATGAAATTCTCCATACTTCCACGTGATGATTCGAAAAAAACAATTTGGAATCATTATCAATATCTGTTACAAATTTCAATTCCATAATGTTACAAGCTATGTGGTAAGACTCTATATTTTATGATTCTCATTAAATGAATGAGCTATAGATTAGATCCAAATCCTTTCTGCACATTCTATCACAACATTGGGTGATCATGCACAAAGCTTCCTGACCCTCTTCCTTACACCTTCAACATCATTGGACATACTTGTAAATATTCTAATATTTTTCAATTTGAATACAAATCATTGAATTCCACCCGGGAAAGATAAAAATATATGGTTAAAAATCCCCACTTCATGAAATAGATTTATGGTTACTAATCCATCTTTCTATAAGATCTTATCATAGGGAAACATTTCAATTCATGAAACATCATCTGGAGGATCATTAATAAATAATTCATCTGAATTGAGTTATTACATACAAGATAAAATGGAAAAAAATAGTTACCAATGGAAATGGGAAGGGTTAAAACAAAAATGTAGTCCTAAAGTCAAAAATATTTTCTATCGGGCAGTATAGTTTGAGTCCTTAATAAAAAAATATTGACATCAAGATGGTCCAATAGTAAGACCTCAATGGAATGTGTATAAAAGTTGAAAAAAATACTAATTTCAATAATGGAAATAAATTTTTGGTTTGGAGACCACAACAACAATTGGGTAAAGGACTTCAAAAAATACCAAAAGGGTACCAACAACATGAACCCTAGGGGCCCACACTTACAAACCAGGTCCATATGTTGGAAGAAATGCAGGAAACATTCATTACCACATCTAGGGTTGCACTCAATGAAATAAAAGAAGAATCATCAAACTAAAAGGACACATTGTAGAATCTAGAGAATTATGTTGGCCAAATGGTTGACCAAAAGAGATAGAGACCCATAGAAACACTACTAGAATTCCCTAAAGTATACTCAATTGAATATTTAAAGGTTGAAAATGTTTTAAGTGGGATTAAATCAAAATGATGTGGTATAGAATTTACTAGACAAAACCATTAGAGGAAAGAGAAAATAATACTAACATGAAACAAATAGTTGAAGAAGAACAAGATGAACCACCTTAGTACAAGATAATACTTCCTTTCCCCGAACAAATGGTGCAAGTATAGAACAATGTAAATAAAGGTAAATTTCTCAAAAACATTAAAACAATTCATATTAATATTCATTTTTTAGAACTTCTTATGAACAACTCAGAAAATGAAAACACCATAAAAGTGTGGGTAACCTACAAGAGGAAGATGGAAGAGATTGGCCTCATTCCACTCACAAGGGAGTGTTCGATAGTGGTATCTACGGACCTACCTAAGAAGAATAGTGTTCCATGTAGATTTTAAATTCATATATTTATCAGAGGAAGATATAGAAAATATTTATGTGACTTAGGTGTGAGTTTCAATATCATATCGTACAAAACTTTTAAAACAATGGGACTGGATGGAATCGGACCACAAGATTGTATCTTCAATTAGAGGACTTAATAATAAAATACCCTTGTAAAATGATGGAGGATATACTAATAATAATCTATAAATTCTACCTCCATGTCAACTACCAAGTGTTGTATATGGAAGAGGAATGAAGTACAATAATTTTTGGAATACCACTTTTAGCCATAGGGCATGCATCGATCCACGTTCAAAGTGGATATCTCTGTCCTATAGTTGGAAGTTATCAAGTAAGTTTCAACATCCATCAGGAAATGAATACTAATGGTGTGAAAGAGTAAAATGGGTTTTGAGAAGCGAATACACCTGAATTTGACAATGTCAATAAAATTAAAGAGGTTTGTGATTTAGATATTGTTGTGTAAAAGGATTTTAAACTAAAGAAGAAATAGAAGCTAAAAAAGACTCATGAAACTAGAGGAGTGACAAAATCCACTACATTTGAGAAAGGGCAATAAGTATGAATGGTACATGAAACAACATTTATTTTATCATGATTGAGAAAAAAATGGTGTATCTTTCTAGTGGAGATCATGCAAGTACTACCATCAGGGATAATTAAGTTGTTCAGAGAGGAAGGATAGGGGATAACCTACATGGATTGGAAAAAAGTGAGACCATTTGTAGACTCTAAATGGGTAAAAAAATCATCTATCACATGAGATTATTCCAAATGAGTTAAGTTCAAACCAATGGTGGTAAACAAAATAGAGTTTGGGAGGCAACACGATTTTTTATTTTATTTTTCAATTTAATTATTATCTATTTTTAGAGGTGTGTATGAAATCCCTCAGAATATTTAAATATTCATTGATAAAGGTATATTATTTAACTTGTTTATTTTTTATTTCTAGGACCATATAGATATATGCCAGAAATAATCATTAGGAGTTTAAAGAATAGGTTACAACAAAATTAAACATCATAAAAGAAGAACCCAACATAAATCAATAACAACCCGAACCTGCATAGCGATGATAAAAGAAATAAATTCAAAGGGAGTAAGAGTTTAAAATTTAAAAATTTATACTATATTATCTGTATTTAGTTATATTTATGTAAATTCCATTCTCTTTATTTGATTTATTCTTCAATCAAAAGAACTAGAAGATGAGAAACTGCCCATGATAATTACCATGCATTTAAATTTATATTTTTTTGTCAATAAAATTTTATTAGAAAATGGAAAAAATAATTAATAAATAAAATCATGTGAATTAGGAGAGGAAAAAACTTGATTTAGGGGAGTATTTTAAACATTTTAAATGATGTTTTTCTGATATTTGACCTTGTTCTGGATTTTTTATATTTCCTTTCAGTGATTTAATTATTTGGGTTCATAACCATGAGTAGTTTTCCCAACCATTCATCTCATTATCAAGACATCCACTAAGCCAAAATTTTACATCTTTCTTTTCTATATTTCTTGAGAAACTCAGGCATGATATCTTCTAGAACTTTTATATCTTCTTATTGAAGTAATAAATGAATCGAATCAATTATAAAAAGATCAAGGAATTCTGTTTTTATCCTTTTACCTTGGACTTACATTAAAATAATCAATTTTTTAATCTTGTAGAAGATATGGATATCATTTTTAGGAAATGATCTATGTTACAAGCCTATTTATCATCTCTTACCTTCCTCTAAAAAAATCACAATTATCAAACATGAGAGTGGGAGAAATGGAAAATAATGGAATTGATGGACATTTTGTAAGCAATAGGTGTGGGGGAGATTTCATGAGAATTGGGGAAGGCACACTCATGGTAATTTTTTCACACCTTCTTAAAAAAGGAAGTGGGTTATGTATCTAGAAATTCTAAATTCCTCATCGCATAACTTGAAATCTTGTTAAAATTATTATAAATACTTCTATGAGTATATCATTAGGGGTTGTGTGGTGAATGTGAGAAGTTTTTCCATCACAACATTAAAAAAAGAATATATATATATATATATATATGGAGTCTAATTTATTTTATTTATTCACTTTATGATCCTGGTCTGAGATATTATGGGAATATAAGACATTAATATTGATGTTTTGGATTTTCGTGAAATGTACATTAATGTTGAACCTCAATTTTAATACATAGATGATTTATATCATTTAACTAATTTTCATAAACCTCAGAGTCATTTGATCCAAAAAGGTGAATCCATAATGATTATTTGTGATTATGTATTTATGTGGTGGAGATGATAGATGCATTTCAATCCTTTAGCAAGTGAAATTTTTTTTACACACGTTCTGAATTATATTAACATATGTACCCCAATGATGTGGTAAAAATTAAATTCAGGTAAACTAGGAATGGAATGCAGATTAAAAGTAAATTGAAAAATGGAATGGATGAAAATAATGCATGGATATTTAGGAGGAAAATTAAAATACATGGTTGATTTTCATTCTTTGAAATACGAGGAGTGGATAAATTTTCTATGTCTGATGTCCGGGCATTTAATTTTTTATTTGATCAATTGAGTTTATTTAAATTGAATTTAAGGTACGTTAAGATGAATATTATTTTTAGTATGTTGAGATTCCATCCTTGAGGAAAAGTATGAAATCAAGTGTGGGGTAATTTAATATTTTTATTTCTTTCATATATTTTATGATGTTTTAATGTATTGATTTATATATTTAATTGATTATTCTTTCCATTATATGAAAATATTAACTTTGTTTTTGTTTTTATGTATGGATACAAGAGATAATTGAAAAATGAGAAAAATGACACTTTTTACTATAATAAAAGAGAAGTGGTGCGACACCAAATTTTTTAGGATGATCATATAGCACATCTAAGGCACAAAACTGAAGAACCAAGGAAAACAAGGAGGCTTTTTGAATAGATAATGACATTACACATCATGTAAATCATTACAAGTGGTTTATCTATGAAAGTTGTGAAAATAAGGATATGAATTTATGTAAATAAAATCATCATTAAAATTTACATGTGTTGTAATAATTTACACCACATGTAAGTTTCTTGGACAATATTTAATTGATGAATTTCAACATATCATCAATATTTGATAGAATCTAGGACATGGGACCAAACCCGGAAAACCTTTGCACCAATTTTTAATGATACCCATTATTACAAGATCCCATATAATGCTTCTAAATAGAGGTCTAGTCTGCTTCTATAGAAGATATATATATACCAAAGAAAAGAGAGAGTGGTTATATTGTGCAGGGTCCTCCTCGAGTTCATATTATATTTTATTTGTCATTATTTTTCTACTCTTCGTCCATATATTCCTCTCATCACTAGGATTATGGGGTAAACTGAACTTGTGCTACGGTTATGTAATAGAAGGGGAATGGTGCATTGGATTAATTTATTTTTATTCTATTTGTGTATTTGGTTTTCTAAAATTCAATCTTCAACATC
The DNA here is from genome assembly GCA_963277665.1 of Viscum album. Classification (NCBI taxonomy): domain Eukaryota; kingdom Viridiplantae; phylum Streptophyta; class Magnoliopsida; order Santalales; family Viscaceae; genus Viscum; species Viscum album. The sequence continues at coordinate 1,158,331,709 of OY728162.1, forward strand.
ATATCCATTTATTTTTCATCAATCATGAACATTGACATTTGAATCTAAAATGGACATTAAGATTAAACAACTGAAAACCATAAATAAGGGATGACTGTTTTCAACATTAAAGGAAACCAGGACTCAATATGTTATCAAGAAAAACTCGGTTTGATAAAATCTTAAATTACAAGACCATGGGAAATAAGGAATTTTCTCATTGAGGAGGAGATACAATAAACATTGGATCTTCCACATCTCAACTCTGATAAAAATCTTGAATTAATTATGCTGATTTATTAAATCCAATTTCACCTGAACCATAAAATTTCAACACCCTATTACACTTTTCTAATCTAATCAGAAACCAAACGATCTTTTACAATTTTAATTATTCATACAGTTTTTTAAAAATCAATCCCAACCAATCTTTTCATACCACATTCTAAAAATTAACAAAATTAATTATTTATAATCTAATAAAAATTATTTCACCAACTCTATAGATCGATTGTGACCTTTTGTCATACTCATTTTAATTAATTGAGGATTATAGTCAGGTTTTTTATAAATTTTTTTGTTTTGAATAGACCAATAAAGAATTAATGACGCCTTCTAGGAAAATCGAACTTTCACCAATACTAGGGATGGTTCACTTTTTGTTTATAGGATTTCCATTTTTTATTTTATTTTATTGGTTAATTCCAATTTATCTATTTACATTGGGAGTTTTCATGCTGTGAGTTTTATATTTTTGAAATTTTAAATGAAAAATTATAACACTCAATCAAAGAGAAAATACATCATCATTTAAATCCACCATTCTAAAACATGTCTTGAGAATAAAATCACCCCATGCATAATGAGTGTTTGAGTAAAACCTACCTATAAGGGATATTTAAAGAGATTCTGGATTCTGGATTCTCGCATACTATTGGAATCCATCAATCAAAGGATTAAAACTGGGCATCCTAGAACCACTCATTGATCTGAACTACTTCAAGATCAATCATTCAATAATTTCAATGATCTTAAACAACACTAAATTTACAAGACTTTCATATAAAGATTCAAAAAATTATTTGGGAATCTTTATTGATATCTACGAAACATTTCAATTAAATAATATCTTATGAGATACTGTAAGACTCAGTCTATTATAATTCTCATTATGTGAAGAAGCATAATATTGGATCCAGAGACTACCAGAGCATTCGACCAGAAAATGGGATGATCAGATATTAATCTTCCTTAATCGATTCTTTCCACCTTCTAAGTCAATGGACATTCGGGTAAATATTCTAATGTTTTTACAACTTAAAGATGACTCATTTTATTCTACCTGGGAATGATATAAATATATGACAATAAAATCACCCCATCATATAAAATATCAATTTTCTCAAATACCAACGTTCTATAAGAGTTTATCATAGGTTAAAAGGTTAATTCATGATTTTTTATATGGAGGATCATTAATGAAGAATTCACCTAAAGTGAGATACAAATTTCTTAATATATTGGAGATAATAGTTTATAGTGACAACGATAAGGGATCAAACAAAATTTCATTCATGATTTTATTAATAATGTATAGATAGAGGCACAACTAGAATCGTTAACAATAAATGGACATCAAGATGGGACAGTAGTAAACTCCCCCTCCCCAAAGTATTTTTATGGATGATGGAATGTAATCTGATTGTAATCGTGGTAGTGAAATTTAGGGTTGGAGACCATAAAAACAAAAACATGGAAAAAGACTTCAATAAAGATCAATAGGGTATCAAATATAGGAACCCCATGGGACCACACTAACAAGTGAGGTCCATAAGTTTGAAGAATGGGTGAAAAAATTCATGAACACTTCTAGGGTTGTACCAAAAGAAATAAAAAAAGAATCATCGAACCAATATAGATGCATTGAAAAAAATGGATCATCAAGTTTTCCAAATTTATAGTCATTTTAGAGAGAGATATAGAAGAACACTGCAGGCATTCCCAAAAGTACACCCAGATGAAGAGTAAATGTTTTATAGCCTAAAAATGGGATGAAAAAAAATGAAGTGTGATATAATTTACTATAAAACAACTGGTGGAAAAAAGAGAATATTAAGATAATGCGGAAAAAATAGCTGGAGAAGAAGAATAATAACTAACTCATTTCAAGTTATGACTTCCTTTTACAAAATTAATAGTGGAAGTAATTATCAATGTGAAGAAAGCTAACTTTACCAAACAATTTTAAAATTTTCATATTAATATAACTTCTACAATGTCCTTGAAATACTTTCTAGAATATGAAATATTTATGAAAATCCTAGTAACCAAAAAGAGAAATTTAGAAGAGATTAACACCATTCCAATCACACTGAACTTTTTTCCAGTGGTATCTAAAGACCCATCTAAGAATAAAATTTATCCAAGAAACTTTTTATTTCCCCACTTTATCAAAGAAAATAAATTTGGAAATGAATTGTGTTACTTAGGTGAGGGTGTTAATATCACGCCGTACTTGACTTTCAAAAGTTTGGGATTAGATAGACTAAAGGCCTCAAGAATAATTATTCAATTAGAAGGCACAATAATAAAATACTTGTGAGGGTAGACCAAGGATATCCTAATCTGTGTCGAAAACTTATACTTTCACATCATCTGTTTATTATTTCATATAGAATAGGAATTAATTACATACGTTATAACAAGACTATTTCTAGACATAGGGTGTGTGTTGATCAATTTTCAATATTGATAACTCTACCATTATAGATATCAGTGATTCTATAAGTTTAAACATCCATCCTGAAATGATGAAATATGATGTAAATAGAACAATGATTCTAGAGAAGGAAATACACCAGAATTTGAAAATGTCACTGAAATAGTAGAGGTGCATGAGTTAGATGCTGTTATGAAAGACGATACTCAACTAAAGAAGAATGATAAGATGAATAAAAGGTTGGATGACCCTATAAGAGTGACTAAATACACTACATTTCAGAAATGAAAAGAATTATGAATGGTACATGAACATAAATTTAGTTTATTTGGATAGAAAAAAAGGTGGATCAGTCCAAGGGATATCAAGAAATTGAAAAATTTATGGACTATTATGTTATTCAGATAGGAAGGAAAGAGGATGGCCTACCTGAATATGATAAAAATAATACTATTTGTAGACCATGAAGAGGTAAAAATTTTAAATCATCCATCACATGAGCAAAAACCAAAGGAGGTAAGGTCAGGCCAATAATGGAATAAAAAAGAAATTTCGGGTGGCAACATGAGTTTTGAATTAATTTAATTTTTTACTTTATTTATTTTTATATTTATAGAGGATTGTATGAAATCACTAGAAATATTTAAAAATTCAGTGATAATTGTATATGATTTCCCTAGTTTATTTTTAGTTTCTAGGACCATCATGACCCAAGCCAGTAACAAGTAGAAGGATTCAAAAAATAGGCTGCAACAAAATTAGACATCATGAAATAAGTACACATCAGGAATATGTAGAATCTATTACCTTCACAACAATGATTGAAAAAACACTCTTACAGGATATAGGTTTCTCATAATAAAAATTTTATACTATATTTACCACATTTAATTAGAGCTTTTATATTCCAATTGGATACCCTATATTTGATTCTATTCTCCATTCAAAAAAACTAAGAGACATGAAACTACCGAGGATAATGACCATACCATGAATTTTAAATTTTTTTCAATGATTTTGAATGATAAAAATGGTAAATGTCATTACTAGAGATAATAATTAGAACTACGAGTCGAAAAATCCTGATTTAAAGGGGGATTTTTAACAATGTAAATGAACATTTTCATAGATTTGGAAAAAAAATTATTTATAATATTTTTATTCTTTGATTTAATTATTCATTTTCATTACTATTAGAAGTTTTACAAACCATTCATCTCATTCATGAGGCATTCATTGATAAAATGATTTAAATTCTTTCATTCATATATATCTTGAGACACTCGGTCATGATTTCTTCTAAAACATTTGTTTCATATTATTGAAGCTTTTAATAAATAAAATCAGTATTAAAATGACTAACAAATTCTTTCTTTATACTTTATCCTTGGACCTACCTTACACTAATCCATTTGTTAAGACTTTTGAACCCTAAAAATACCAATTAATAAATAATGCACGTTAGAATCCTATAGTATCTATTCTTACCTTCCTCTAAAATTTATTCATGATTATCAAACATAGGAGTGGGCTGGTGGGAAGGATGTAAATTTTGTAATGATTAATTGTGGGGGAGATTTCAGGAGATTTGGGGACGGTAAATTCATAATATTTATTTCACACCCTCTAAATAAATTTGTTCGGTCTATGGAAATTTAAAAACCCCTATTACATGACTGGTGATATTATTATAACTATAAAAATAGTGTTTTGAATAGATTATTATGGGTTGGGTGGTGGATATAAATATTGTACCCAACAGAACTTTTAGAAAAGAAAATATAAAAAATATAAAAAAATTGGGTGTTTCATTTATTTAATTCCATCTCTTTATAATCCTTCTTTGAGATACTAGGGGAATATGAGACTTTAATTAGAATTTTTTGTTTATAATGAAAAGTACTTTAAATTTGAACCTCCTTCTTGATCCATAAATGATTTACATCATTTACCTATATTACCTAATCCTTAGTGTCATTTTATCCTAAATAGTGAATCCCCCATTGTTATGTTTGAATATTTCTTTATGTGGTGGAGATATTAGATATCTTGAAAGCCTTTAGTAAGTCACATGTTTTGGAGGAATGTGTTGAATTTTTTTTACATATGTACCCCAATGATGATTGAAAACATTAATGTTATGTAGATTAAAAATGTCATGCATATTAATTGTTAATTAAAAAATGAAAATGGATTAATAAAAAGGTTTGTCTATTAAAAAAGATTAAAAGTAAAATACATGGTGGATTTTCATTCATTAAAAAGTGAGGAGTTGATAAATTTTCTATGTGTGATGTTTGGAAATTTAATTTTCCATTTGATCAATTGTTTTTATTGAAATTGAATTTGAATCATGGAAAGGTGAACATTATTTTTAGTATGTTTACATTCCATCCATGAGGACATGTATGAATTCTAGTGTAGGGGATTTTGATATATGTATTTTATGCATATATTTTTTGTTATTTTATTTTATTGATTTTTTATTTAATTGATTATTCAATCCATTTTTTGAATAGTTTAACTTGTTTTTTGTTTTATTCAAGGATATAAATCATAATTAAAAAATGAACAAAATGAAACTTTGTGCAAAGAGGAATTTAAATCGGTGTGTCAATCTATTTATAAGGATGATCATAGATTGATTATAAGGAAACAATTGTAGAAATGAGGCAAACTGAGGGTTATGAAGCAGAAAAATGAAAATACATCTCATGTAAATCATTACCTGTAGTGTACTTGGGAAAGTCCTGAAAAGAATGGCATGTAATGAAGTGAAGAAAACCATCATTAAATGTTTAAAATGTTGTCATAATTTACGCCAAATGTAAATTTCCTAGAGGATATTTATGTAATGGATTTCAATTCATTATTAATATTTGATAGATTCTATGACATGAGAGCCACCCTGGACTACCTTTGGACACATTATTAATGATACTCATTAATATATGAGCACATATGGTGCCTTTAAAAGTAGGGATAACCTACTACTATAGAATAAATATGGATACCACATATTAGAGTGAGAAGATACATTGTGTATGGTCCACCATGAGTTCTACTCCATTTTCAATATGTGTAATTTTTCTTTTCTCCTTCCCTCTAATCCTTTCATAACTACGATGAGGGGGAAAAGCCACCTTATACTAGGTTATGTAATAGATGTGGGAAGGTCCATTTGATTAATTTCTTTGTATTCCACTCATTTATTTTGTTTTCTAGAATGTAATCTTTAAATTTTAATCCATTTCTTTTTATTCGATCAGGAAAATAGACATTTGAATATAAAAGTATATTTAGAATTGTGCAAATGAGAAACATAAAGAAGGAATGAACATTGTAAACATTATCGGAAATCTGGATTAAATACAACATTGAGACAAGCTTGATTAATGGAAATCTTAAATTATTAGACCAAAAGAAATAGGGCATTGCCACATTGCGGAAGAGATAACATGACCATTAGATCATCCTCATCTCGACTCTAACACAAGTCTTGAACTAATAAACCTAATTTTATAAATCCAATATCCCCTAATCCTTAAAATTACAAAACCATATCACACATTATAAATCTCATCACAAACCATTCAATCTGCTGTGCATTTACTTTTTTCATTCATTTTCTCAAAAATAAAATCAAACCAATCTTCTCTCACTACTTTCTAAAAATTTAAAAAAAAATAGTTTTAAAACATAATCAAACTAATTTCCAAATCTCTATGGATCGACTTTGACCTGCTGTTATACTAATTTAAATTAATTAAGGTGTATAGCTGATTTGTTTTTGAAATTTTATACATTAAATAGACTTATAGGGAATTATTGACACCCTCTAGGCCTGTCAAACTTGTTCCATTTCTAAGGACAATTTCTTTTTAGATTCTAGGATTACAATTTTTATCATATTTTATTAGTTTATTCCTATTTCACTAATTACATTGGTTGTGTTCATTAAATGAGTTCCATATTTTTATATTTTTAAATGCATAACTACAACACAATTAAAAAATAGAAAAGAAATAATTGTGTCAAATGACAATTTTGAACCAAGTACAGAGAATAAAATCACATCAAACATAGTGGGTATTGAAAAATACTAACCTACATGGAATCTTGAAGGAGATCGACGATTAAGGACACTCACAGAAAACATGAATCCTTCAAACACAAGATTTAAACAGAGAATCTGAGCACCCCCCATTCCCCCTAATCACTTTGAGATCAAGACTGCAATAATTTCTATGATCTCAAATAGAATTCAATTCATAATACATCCACATGAATATCATAAAAAACATTTGGGAATATTTCTCGATATCTGTGACACATTTCAATCCCCAAATGATTCAAGTAACGCAGTAAGACTCTATCTTCTCAAATTATTAATATGAAAACTATCTTGATATTGGATATAAACCATTACTGCACATTCCATCACAACATGGGATGATCTAGTATGAAACTTCCTCCCCATCATCTTTCCACCTTCAAAGACAGTCTACATACGAGTAAATGAGGTAAGGTCAATATAATGGTGGTAAAACAAATCAATTTAGGGAACCAAATCAAGTTTTTACTATAATATTTTTTTTATTAATTATATATTTTTAGTTTCACATATGAACTCACTCGGAATATTTAAAAATTATTTGATGATGGTTTTCTCTTTCACTTTTTTATTTCTAATTTTTATAAACATTAATTTCCATGTAGGTAGCACACATTATGAATCAAAAGAAGATGCTATATCAAAATTATATATCTTGAAATAAGAACACATCGTGAATATGAAAAGACAGAACCTACACAACCTTTATTGAAGAAATGGTTACAATAGGTTCAAGAGTTCCAAATATAAAAATTTCTATTGTATTCATCATATTAAATTTAAGTTTTTTAATATCGATTACATCATTTCTTTTGATTTATTCTTCTTTCATCAATACTATGAGACATGAAAATACCAAGGATAATTAAAAAGCTATAAAATTTAAATTTATTTTTCAATAAATTTGAATGAAATAATGTGGAAAAGTAATTAGTAGAGGTAATCATACATATTGGGATATGAAAAATCATGATTTAAGGGATCATTTTGAACATTGGAACTGAACATTTTATATATATTTTTTATTATTTATATTTTTTATAATTAAATTCTTTGATTAAATTATACTTGTTCATTATTATGAGTAGTTTACCCAACCATTTATCTCATTCCTAAGACATCCACGAAGTTAATATTTTATATTCTTTCTTTCTTATATTTCTTCAAAAGCATGAGCATGATTTATTTTAACAAATTCATTGCATATTATTGATGTCATTAATTAATAGAACTAATTTAAATATGATAATGGAATTCATTTTTTTCTCTTTTTCCCTAGGACCTACCATATAGGAATATATTTTTTGAATCATTTAGAAGCTAGGGATAGACTTTTTTAAATGATCTAGGTTGCAAGCCTATATTATCCATTCCTACCTTCCTCTAAAAATTATCCTTGATTATAAGACATATGAGTGTGGGGAATAAAAACTGGTGGAAAGGATGAACAATTTTTAATGAATAAGTGTGGGGAACATTTTAAGATATTTGGGGAAGGGATATTCTTTATATTTATTACACACATTCTTGAATAAAAAATGAACAATATGGATTGTGCATAGGGAAATTCCAAAATCCCCATTGAATGACTAATGATATTTTTATAATTATTAGAAATAGTGTTGTGAGGATATCATTAGGTGTTGTTTAGTGGATGTGAGAGTTTTCTACAACACATAAATTCATAACAGTAAAGAAAAAAATTAAAAAACATGGGAATTTAATTTATTTTATTTCATCTCTTTATAATCCAACACTGAGAAATTGAGGGAAGAGGAAAGATTCATTAGGTTATTTTTAATTATCATTCAATAATTTTTAGAGGCAAACTTTTTTGTTGATCCTTACATAATTTAGAACATTAACCTAATTTTCCAAATATTAATAGACATTTGTTCCTAAACATTGAAGCTCTCATAATTATTTGTGAATTTTTAATCATGTGATATATATGTTATAATCCTTAGAAGCCTATGGTAAGTTAAATGTTTTTGAGGCATGTGTGAAATTATATTTATATATATACCCCAATGATGACCAGAAAAATTAATGTGAAATAAATTAAAAATGTCTTGAACATTAATAGTTAATTGAAAAATGAAAATGGATGAAAAATATTCATTTCAATTTCAAAAGAGTAAAAGTAAAATATATGGCTAATTTGAGTTCTATTAAAAGTGAGGCATTGATAAATATTGTATGTGTGATGTTTAGAAATTTAATTTCCATTTGATAAATTCTATTATTTGAATTGAATTTAAATCATGGTAAGGTAAATTTCATTTGTAGTATGTTTATATTCCAACCTTGAGAACAAGTATGAATCCAAGTGTGTGGGAATTTTATATTTGTATTTCATGCATATATTTTATGTTGTTTTAATTTCTTGATTTATTTTTTTTTATTGCTCCAATTTTTAACAGTTTAACATGTTTTTTATTTTATGGTAGGATAAAAAATATAACTGAAAAATGAGAAACACAACACTTTATGCCATGGGAAAAGAGAAGTATTATGAACCGGATTTTTGAGGATGATCATACAGAAATATAAGGTAAAAACTAAATAAACAAGTAAAACGAGGTTTCTAGAGAATAAAAATGACACTACAAATCATGTAAATCATTACACATCATGTACTGGTGAATGTCGTTAAAAGAGGGAATGCTGTGAAGCAAAGAAAATCATTTTTAAAATTTACATGTGTTGTAATAATTTACACTGCATTTATGTTTCCAAGATGGGATTTAAGGGATGAATTTCAATGTATCATCAATATTTGATAGAATATATGATATTGGAACCACCCTGGACCAACTTCGAACATATTCAAAGTGATCCTAATAAATACTAAAGCCCATATAAAACCTATAAAAATACGGTCATCCTTCTGCTGTAGAAAATATGTTGATACAAAATCATGAAGAAAGAGGCTACATTATATAGGGTCATCCCCAAGTTCATCGTTCCTTTTGAATTCGTTTTATTTCTATTTTTCCACAAATACTCTCATCTCTAGGATGAGTGGGTAAACCAACATTTTTATAGGGTTATGTAATTGAAGAGGGAAGGTGAATTGGATTAATTTATTTTGATTCTCTTTATATATTTTATTTTTCAATATTTAATCTTCAACTTCCAATCTGTTTACATTTCCTCCATCATGACCATTGACATTTGAATATAAAAATAAGTTTAATGTTTTTCAACAGAAATATCAGAAGAAGTGATGCCCATTTTTATCTATAAGGGAAATCAATAATAAATATTGTATTGATACAAACATGATTCAACAAAATCCTAAATTCTTAGACCATAGAAAATATAGTATTCTTGCATTGAGTTGGAGGTAACATGACCATTATATCTTCTTTGTCTCAACTTAGACACCAATATTGAATTAATCAACCTAATTTATTACATCCAATTGTAACCAAAACCTGAAATTATAAAACCTTAGTGTGCTTTTTATATCATATCATATACCCAACAATTTGTTTTTATTTTCTTTCTTCATTCGTTTTCTTAAATATAAAATCAAACCAATCTTATCTCACCACTTTGTACAAAATAATAAAATTATATCTTATTTATCTAATAAAACTAATTTCACCATCTATATAAATCAAACTCGACCTACTATTATAATAATTCTAATTTATTGATGAGAATAGTTGAGTTTTTTTATAAATTTTGTGTTTTTGATTCACACATAAAGAATTAACGACGCCCTATGGGCCTGTAAAATTGGAACCATTACTAGGAATGGTTTCTTTTTATTTTTTGGATTTCAAATATTTATTTAATTGTACTATTTTATTCCAATTTCCATATTTAGATTCTATGAGTTTATTTTGGGAGTTTCAGATTTTTAAATTCTTAAATGCACCACTAAAACACTGGGGAAATGAGAAAATATATTATCAAGTCAGCCCACCATTATGAGCCAAGTCCAGAGAATAAAATCACTACAATTGTGGTGGGAACTAAGAAAAACAAACCCTCTGGGGATCTTCAAAGATATCAGGGACTAAAGATGCTAACAGACTTCGAGCTGCCATTAAATATTGGATTTCAACCAAGCATCCTTGAACAAGATTATATCGAAATCATTCCTGCACATTCCATCACAATAATGAATGAGAAGTCCCAAAAAATTATCCCCCACTTATTTCCACCTTCTTAGTCAATGGACATATAGGCAAATATTATACCCTTTTATCATTTTAAAGATGAATCATTCTATTCCACCTTGGAAAGATATAATGATATGACTCAAAAAAACACACCATTAAGGAATAGATATATGGATGCTAATACAAACAATCTATAAAGATTAATGATAGGTAAAAAATCTATTCCTGACAACAAATCTTGAGTAACATTAGTATAGAGGTCCACTGAAGTGATCTACAACTTTCTAGATGAACTGGAAAGCAATAGTGTCTAGTGGAATGGAGAAGGGATGCTACAAAAATGCATTCATACAGTCAGTAATAATGACTAGATGGCGACATAGTTTGAAATGTTAAAAAATAATATGGTCATCTTGATGGTCCAACATTAATTACACCAAGTTTTGTGTACAGATGAATAAAATTATGATGATTAAAATCATGGTAACCAATTTTTGGTTTTTATTCAACAACAATAATAGGGATATGGACTTCAACGAAGAACACAAAGGTACCAAAAACAAGAATCCAAAGGGATCAAAATAAAAAACATGTCTATATGTTGCAAGAAACACTAGAAACATTCATGAACACTTTTAGGGTTGTACTCAAAGAAATAAATGAAGAATCATAGAAACCAAAAGACCACATTGTGGAATCTAGAGCACTACGTTGGCCAAATTTCATGTCATCTTAGAGAGAGACACAGAGGAACACTTCCAGCATGCCCTGAAGTAATCCCTCGTAAATATTTAAACGTTTTATAGATTATATGTGGAAAGAAAACAAAATTAAGAGGTATAGAAACTACTAGACAACAAGTTATGGAAGAAAGAGAAGATAAATATAATAGGAAACAAGTAGCTGAAGAAGAATAATAAGAACCACCTCAGTACAATCTATAACAACCTTTTTTAGAAAAAATGGTGAAAGTAAAGAAAAACATACATAAAGGTAAATTTATCAAACAATTTTAAAAAATTCACAATATTATACCTTTTTCTAAGGCTCTCACAAAAATTCTAGAATATGAGAAATTCATGAAACTATGGATTAACAACAATAGGATTCTATAAGTGATTGGAACCATTCCACTCACACTGTAGTGTTTGGTAGTGTTGTCTAATAACCTATATTAGAATCAAGGTGATTCGGGTAACCTTTAAATTACTATATTTATCGGAGCTAACAGATGTGAAAAAGAAATTTTTGACTTTGGTGAGAGTGTCAATATCATTTCATACATGAACTTCAAATGATTGGAATTAGACGGACTAAATATCACAAGTGTACTTCTTCAATTAGAATACTCAAAAATGTAATCCCCAAGAGGATTGACTAAGTATGTCCTAATGAGATTCAACATCTTCTACTTCCTCATTGACTTTCTAGTGATTGATATGGATGAGGTGTAATTCCATGAACCCAGTTACCTGGAGTCGGTGCATTATCACATAACATTTTCATGATCTCAAGGGATCAAATCCTGAAATACTGATCAGTTTAGTGGTTGTAGAAGTTCTAGACACACTCATAAGTTTTAAATTACATCATGAAATAAAAACATCAACATCATTTTGTCCCATTTTGAACACAGTTATATCCTTATCCTATCCCTGCAGGCCAACCATAAAATATTTCATCACATCCTGGGAAAAATAAAACATATAAAGGGGTGAGCTCAGATGCTCAGTAAGGATAACAATATAGAAAAAACATTCATAAATAAGAATAAAAAATTAAGGTAATTTATAAGACTAAAAAAGTCTTATAAACATAAACGTCATAATAATATGGCAAAGATAAAATAAAATCATGTCATTCACTTATTCACATAGATATTCTACTAGTCAGATAATCACATGCAATATTAATATCCACTTTCATAATGAAGGAATACATAATAAGAGAATTCATAACCACATAGTCAATTCCTTATGCAAAGACTACAAATAGGATTTTGTAAAGGTGTTGTGCCAAGACACTAGTTTGTCTCATGAGACCTACTAATGCCTTGATATGTAATAGCGGGATCCACCCATCACTTACTAAGTCCAATGAATTCCTCCTATGAAAAGGTTTACAAATAACAAAAACATTTGTATTAAAACTAGAATAATAAATGTCAATAATTTATCCATAAACCATGAATGGTGTAAAAATAACACATCCACAGTCAAAAATATCAAAAAACCTTCAATACAATTAGGAAGTTTTGTATCATAATAAATAAACTTCATGCATGTTTAAAATCCATCAAAGGATGTTGACATAGATGAAATGAAAACTATTTGAAATAAATACCTCTTCCGATTTTGAAATCATTTAAAAGACACGTAACTATAAAAGAAATCATTAATTTTAAAATTTTATTATATGATTTTATGGGATTCTTTGAATGTGTTATAATGGTGTAAAATAGATCCACCTACCGTATAAGTTAAAAAACATTCTTTCCTTAATGTTGTCGAAAGGGTCGTAAAGAACCGTGTATAAAAAAATAGAAAGATTACTTTAAAAACATTTTATAAAAAGTCAAACAAGGGTATAAATGACATTAAACTGTAGTCTTGAAAATCATAAAAAAATGTTTTGTAATATATTTCTATGAAACACAGATGTGGATGATAAAAAGATCCCAGTAGATACTTACATAAAAACAACCTTGGATAATAAAGAGATTGTTAAATTAATACTTACCTTGTACTTTTACTTGGTTGAGGGTACGTTATCCTCCTGTATAATAGTTTAATAATTGTTATTAAATTATAAAATAACTATATACATAAATATGATATCATATATGACCCACTTATACTTCTTTGTTAATAATATTTCAGTAGTATCATCGTTTTAGGTGTTAACTAATTCATTTTACTTTATGTGCTTGGTTACGTAATCCGTGTTAATTATGGATAGGAAGTATTTTATTAATATAAAAAATTATATTATGTTCATAAACAATATTTTTAATCGTAAAATGAAAATTACTCTAGAATAATTACATTGGGGAATGAATCTCATCACGTTCATGGAGACGGTAATCTGTACATACGCACGAGCGACAATATCATTATATTGATAGTGAAATAGTATGTAATTGGATTTTATATCATATATAAATAATAATTAACATGTTATATTTATTATTGACATTATTTATACTCATTATTATATCCATCAAAATAATTAAGTGTTTGAATAACAAACTACACCACGGCGTGGAGACGGTAAGCCGTACGTACACACGTATGGTGACTTTTTCATTCAGACGATGGATAGAATAACTAATATGGTTGTACCATATTTATAATAAAATAAAAATATATATAATATACTAGAGTTATTATTTTAGAATGGAAACAACAAAAAAAGATAAAGTGGAAGAAGAAAAGAACTTGAAAGAGGTGATGAAATATTTGCCTCTTCTTCTAGTTCTTCCTTTAGATTTCATCAAAATAACTCCTTAGGTTGACATTATGACTGAAGGAAGGCCTCTAGGATAAAGGGAGGAATGTGTGGAGGATATTTTGACATGTTTTGGCCAAAACAAATGGATTTGGAGGTCTGAAATTAGGAGAAGGGAAAGTAACCTTTGATAAGCGAGGTGAGGGTCACTTTAGGAAAATCTTGAAATATTATTTTATAATAAAATACTTTTCGGTTTCTAAGGGAAAAAACTTTATTTATTTAGAGGATAAGGTTGGGAGGGGTCTAAAATCTCTCAACAAATAGGTCTTATACAGGTTTAGGTCACCATATTGACCTTATCATTTAGATTTAACTCTTAGTTAAATAGTTTGTCATTTACCAAGTCTCTTTATATTTCTATATTATATGGTTAATAAAATTACTATAACCAGACAACAAAACCCAATTTTGTTAATTATTAATATATATAACCTTATCAAAGTCATTAGGCCAAACCATGTATTTTTATGAATAATATATCAATTAATAATATAGTATTGGTTTTAAAGACTCAATTATGTCAAGGTTGACACTATTTAGTATTTAGTTTTTGTGAAAATCATAAAACCATGAATACTTGGAAAAAATTATTTAATCAACCCTAACATGCCATATTAACCTAAAATGTTATTTAATCCCTAAAAAATCTCAAATTACATTTATTTGGATATTTATAATATAAATTATTTTAATCTTTCATTAATAAGTTAATTACTGCATCCTCACTGTGTCATAAATAAATCAAATTATTTAATGTTTAAAAAATATAAATAAAATACCATTGTGTAGAAAAAAAATTTATCTTTCTAATTAATCTTTATAGTCTATTTTATCTTTTTAATAACCCTATATTAAAAATGGTTCTGTTATAAAACATTGAATTTAACTTTTTTAACTCTTCTTTAAATAAAATAACAATTAATGTCTTAATCTAATCCAAGTGGACCAAAGGGGATCATATATTATTCCTAAGTTTTTTTTGGTCGAATTACACTTATCCAATATAATTATGACATGTGTTAGGGAAATTATGATATCATTTTTACCCATAATTACCCTATTTACATTTAACTGTGGTAAATAAAAGTCAAAAGATACTATTCACCAAAAATTATTTTCATCTTATTGAACCAAATTTTACTTGCTGATATCAACCATGTCTCTCAGATTTTTGAAATTAAACCCACCGAAGTGGTAAAATTATGTTTTATACAAATTTGCAAATTCTCCTGGGAGGTGGGTAAAAGACACTAAAAAGTTCAATAAAATTTTTATATATCTAAACTTATTATAAAATGACTCCAATGAATTAAATTGAACTTATATAAGTATTATATATCAATTTTGACCAAAAAATAAATTTAATGAAAATTAATAAGTATTTAAATAAAAAATTCAGATTTAACAAATAACATAGTGTTTTTCCCTATTCATCAAAAATTGATTTTTTTCAAATAAAATACCAAAAAATCACCCTAAGATAATATATATTCTCAAAATTCAAAAATGAAGTCAATTTTGAAAAATAAAATTTATAAAATTTCAAAAAGTGGGTATTACTATTCATAATGGTGAGTCGGATTGGTCGTGGTGTGTTAGAATCTCGAAGTTGCATACAATGAAATCTATTGCATTATGCGAAGGGAAAAGTACTATGAAAGCATGGGTTTTTGCATTCTCCCCACCTTAAAAAATATTTCCTCAAAATTTCTAGAATATTACTACATAAAATGATTTGGGTGGTTCTTCATCATTAATTCCTCAGGTTCCCACATTACCTATTCTATCTTATGGTTTCTCCATAGAACCTTTACCAGACGAGTCGTTTGGTTTCTCAACACTTGTTCTATTATATCGAGAATCTTGACAGGCTCTTCACAATAATATATATTAGGTTCATATTCAATTTCTTCATAGGTGAGTACATTCGTCAGTTCAGGAATGTATTTTCTCAACAGTGATTCATGGAACACATCATGAACTTTGCAGAGAATTGGAGGCATTTCCAAACAATAATCTCAAACTCCAATTCGTTCTAGAATTTCCAATGGTGTGATGTACGTGGGACTAAAATTACACTTCTTACCGAAACTTATAATTCCCGTCCATGGAGATACCTTCTAGAAAACATTGTATAATACTTGAAATTCCAAATCCTCCCTCCAATTATCGGTATATATCTTTTGCCTACTTTGGGCTGATTTGATGTTGGTTTTGATAACCTTCACCTTTTTCATCATTTCCTCAACATGTTCTAGGCCTACAAGTTTTCTTTCACCAACATCCTCCCAATAAGTTGGTGTGTGACATCTCTTTCTGTATAATGCTTTATAAGGTGCCATATGAATACTTGAATGAAAGCTATTATTATAGTAAAATTCTACCATGGGTAAATATTTATATTACATAACTTGAAAGTCAAGTGAGTAGGATCTCAAAATGTCTTCTAATGGTTGAATAGGTTGTTCTTATTGTCCATCAGTTTGAGGGTGGTAGGCAGTGCTCAAACAAAGTTTAGTATCCAGGGCCTTCTAAAGACTTTTCCAGAATCTTGATGTAAAATGGGGATCACAATCAGAAACAATCGATAGGGTTACTCAATGAAGTCTTACATCTTCATTAATATACAGTCTTTCAAAATGTTCAAGTGGTAAATCTTATCTTATAGCAAGAAAATGTGCTGACCTGGTATGATGATCAACAATGACCCATATTGCATCATTCCTTCTAGAATTCTTTGGTAGCCCCATGACAAAGTCCATTGTAATATTAACCCATTTCCACTCAGGTATGGGAAGAGGTTACATGACTCTACTAGGCTATTTCCTTCCATCTTTTACTTGTTGAAAAACCATACATCTTAACACAAAATCAGCAATCTCCCTCATCATTTAGTCCCACCAAAAATGTTTCTTCAAATCTCTATACATCTTCATACTCTAATGTTGTATAGAGAAATTAGAGCTATGGGTATCATCCAACAATTCCCATTCTAGATCAGGTATATTGGAAACACAAAGTCTCTTCCCAAATTTCAAAATTCCATCTTCATATATGAAGTCACTCAATCTCCCTTCATTAAAATTTTTAATCTTCTTTTGAAACTCATTATCATCAGTCTGAGAACTCATTATCATTTCCAGTAAAGATGGTATGGCAACAATTTGAAAAATTATTGATGTTTCACCTTCCATGGTTATTCATGTATCCATAATTACTAGATCCATGGAAATAGGATCCCTTTCAACTCTAATATTATAAAAAAATCCATGATCCTTTCTACTCAAAGCATATTCAGCTTTATTTTCCTTTCCCAGGTGGTAGTGTACAGTACAATCATAATCCTAGAGTTGTTCAAGCCATCTACTTTTCCTCTTGTTGAGTTTATTCTTTGAGAAAATATACTTCAAACTCTTCTGATCATTATAAATCTCACATTTCTCACCATAGAGATCGTGTCTCCATGTTTTCCAAGAAAATATTATAGCTAATAACTCAATATCATGGGTAGGATAGTTTTGTTCATGAATTTTTAGATGTCTTTATGAATATACTATAACTCTATCATTCTGTATAGGGACACAACCAATTCATTACTTTGTAGCAACACTATAAATAACAAACCCATCATTCCTCGATGGTAGAGTCAATATAGAAGCATTGAATAATCTTCTCTTCATTTCTTCTAAACATTCTTCACACTCTTTTTCCCAAACAAATTTAACCCATTTACGAGTGAGCTTGATTAATGGGAAAGCCAATCAGCCCAAATTCTAGACGAAATGTCAATAATAACCTACTAAACCAATAAAACTACTTACCTGAATTATACTCATCAGTGCTGGCCATTATTGGATTCTCTTGGTTTTTGAAAGATCAACATAGATTCCATCCTTAGAGACAATATTTCCAAGAAAATAAATCTCTTGAAGACAAAATTCACACTTCCAAAACATCACATATAATTATTTTCTTCTAAAAGTCTTTAGAATAATGTGAAACTGATTTTCATGATCTTCGTAGCTTTTGGAGTATACCAAGATATAATAAATAAATACCACTAAAAATTCATCAAGATATTACCTGAAAACTTTATTCATTAGATCCATGAAGAGAGATGGTGCATTAGTCAATCCAAATGGAATTATTGTAAAATCGTAATGCCCATACCTGGTTTGAAATGTTTTTTTCTGAATGTCTTCCTTCATCGCACACAACTGATGATATCTAGATCGAAGTTCAATCATTGAAAAATATTGATCTCCATGAAGATGGTTGAATAAATCATCAATGAGATGTAGGTGATACTTTTTAGTTATTATTATAACATTGATATCTATATAGTCAATACACAACCTCATAGATCGATCTTTCTTCTTAAAATAGGATAGGGGGTCCCCATGGAGAAACACGATGGTGAATAAATCCCTTTTACTCAATTACTCTAGTTTTTTATTTACTTCTATTACTTCCACAGTTCCCATTCTATAAGGGGTCTTTGATATGGGCCTTGAACAAGTAATTAAATAAATGAAAAACTCAATTTATTTCTCTAGAGGATGTCTAGGTAAATCCCTTGGAAACACATCAACATATTCTTGCACAACAGGTGCATTTTCTATTTGAACATTCTTTTCTGCACCCATAGTTATTTCATTCTCTTCCTCCCCAATAATTGAATATAGTAGAGCTATTAGGGGAGGATCTTGATAAGAATTAGATGGTGAAATTTCTTCCCTAAAGATAATGTACTCCTTATCATCACAAAAAAAATTAACCTCCTTGTTCTTACAATAAATTTTTGCATCCTAGTATGAAACCCAGTCCATAATTAGGATTATACCAAATTTAATCATGGGTATGATGATGAGATCCATAGATAAAGAACATTTATATGCCTTAATGGGAACTGATTCACAAAACATTGTTGTGATGACACTTCCCTTAGGTGTTTTAACTCATAACTCCCTTGTTAAGTCATTTTAAAAATATATAATTTTCTTAGAAAACTAGGAATATTTGAAACATCGTCATAATCCAGAATCAAATAAAGCATTGGATAAACTTCAGGAAACCATTAAATTATGTTCCACCATGTATTTCAGAGCTTCAACCTCAGCATTAGTGATCAAATAAGATTTTCCTTTCTCCCTTTTCCTTTTCTTAGGTAATTTCCCCTTGAGCGTAGGACATTCATTTTCAAAATTCACCTTTTCACTACAATTGTATCATTCAACATTGACAGCCTCTTTCTTCCCCTTGCAATCACAAGTTTTGTGTCATTTTTCACCACACTTGTAATAGACTCTCATTCCCTTCAAGGAAGTACCAGGGTGTTTCCTCCCACATTTACCACAGGATAGATATTCAACTTTTTCCTTCTTCTACTTATAATTATTTCCAGAGTGATCAGCAGATCTCTTTTTCTATTTATTTTCTTTGAAGTTATAAGACTTAAATATTTTTTTTCTGACTTGATAGGTCATGAGACTATATCTCCATACGTTTAGAAGAATTATGAGACTAATGTTTGACATAGAAATGGTTTCAACCCATCAATGAATCGTTCAATCTTACTCCTTGGGTTATGTATATAATAAGATGCATGGATTCCTAACCTAGTAATTTTATCCTCATGAAGTGTTCTAACAATGATCATCTGCATTGTGGATCAGGGTGCTACATATAGGTAAGGTTATTATTCATAACCAAAGTGAGTTGTCCTAGTATGGTGATAAGTTGATCAGCACCAATTGCATCACTAGCTCCACTATAATTATCTTGAGTAGGAGGAAAATATCTACATGGATTACGTGCATGGATACTATTTCCATTCCTTCCAATAGGCACCATTTCTAAACATTGGCATACAGTATATTAGTTTATGAATTGCAATACATAATCCCAAGCATGTAAAATTTTTAACATAAATTGAACAGCTTATGGATATAATAAATAACCATAAAAATGTATTCTTTGAGGAAGTATATACTCGTATACCCTTAATAATGGTTTGTAATGAAAATGAGAATTATCCTAATCATATTCCTCAGGAGTTTCGTAACCAAGAGTGGGTCAAGGCCTGTTGTCATGCACCAGTTCCCATTCAAGTCTATCTCAAAGTGGTGTTTTTCGGTTTTCCCCTAGGTAAATCTATGATAGATATGCCTCTACCTGTTTGTATCTATATAGGGATGTATTTCTTCTAAAAATCACAAAATATCTACTGTACCAAAATTCTAGGAAGTTCTTCTATAAGAATCCTCAAAGTCTATCTTAGGGTAATGTGATCTAATTAGAGTTTATCTTAATCTAGTTTAAAAGGTTTGTACTAAACTTCCTTTGATACCAATTGTAATGCCTTGACCCCAGTTACCCAGAGTCAGTGCATTATTACACAACATTTTCATGATCACAAGGGATCAAATCCCGAAAGAACGATAATTTTAGTGTCCTTAGAAGTTCTAGATACATTCATAAGTTTTACATTACATCATGAAATGAAAACATCAACAACATTTTTCCCCTTTTGAGCAAACTTATATTCTTATCCTATCCCAATAGGTCAACCATAAAATACTTATTCACATCCTGGGCAAAATTAAACATAGAAAGGGGTGAACTTATATGCTCAGTAAGGATAACAATATAGTAGAAACATTCATAAATAAGATTAAACATTTAAGGAAATGTATAAGATTAAAACAAAATCCTTTTAAACATATAATTCAGTATAATATGGAAAATATAAAATCAAATAATTAAATTTACTTATTCACATGGACATTCTACTAGTCAAATAATCACATGCAACATCAATAGGCACTTTTTTAATGATAGAATCCATAAAGCCAGACTTCATGACCACATAATCTAGGCCTTGTTCCAAGACTAAAAATAATATTTTGTTAGGGCCTTGTTCCAAGGCACTAGTTTTTCTCATGAGATATTCCAATGCATCGAGGATCTATAGCGGGCTCTACCCATCACTTACTAAGTCCAATGCATTGCTCATTCGAGGAGGATAAAACATAACATAATAATTCATATTAAAACTAGCGTACAAAATGTCAATACTTTATCCATAAACCATGAATGGTATGAAAATAACACATACATATTCAAACATATCACAAAAACTTTAATATAGTATGGATGTTTTTTATCATAAAAAATCAACTTCAAAAAAGTTTAAAATCCATCAAAGGATGTTGACATAGATGAAATGAAAACTATTTGAAATGAATACCTATTTATATTTTGAAATCATTTTAAAGTAACATAAGTATAAAATAAAACATTTATTTTCAAAATATTCTTATAATCTTTTATGGGATTCTTTGAAGGTGTCATAATGGCGAGAAATATCCACACCCGCTGTATATGTTAAGAAACATTCTTGAAAATGTCGTAAATGACCTTGTTTGGAAAATGACGGAAAGATTCCATTATAAAAATTTTATATAAAGTAAAAAAAGGGTATAAAGGACTTTAACATATAGTCTAGGAAATAGTACTAAAATGTTTTGAAATATATTTTTCGAAAACACCGATGTGGATGATAAAGAGGTCCTGGTAGATACTTATGTAAAAACAACCTCGGATAATAAAGAGATTGTGAAATTAAATATGATATTGTAATATTACATGGTCAAGGGTATATTAGCCTCCTTTATAATAGATAAATAATTGTTATTAAATAATAAATGAACTATATACATAAATATGATATCATATATGACCCTCTAATTTTGCTTTGTTAATAATATTTCAGTAGTATTATCATTTTGGGTGTTAAGTGGTTCTTTTTCCTTTATATGCTTGGTTACATAAGACATGTTTGTTATGGATAGGATGTATTTGATTAATATACTAAATGATATTATGTTAATAACCATTATTTTTAATCATAAAATGAAAATTATTCATCAATGATTACGATGGGGAATGAATCTCATCGCGTTCGTGGAGACGGTAATCTGTTCGTAGGCACGAGCGACAATATAGTTATATTTATCATGAAATCATATATATTTGGATGATATATCATATATAAAAATCATTAAAATATTATATTTATTATTTAAATCATTTATAATCCTTATTATACCCATCCAAATAATTAAGGGTTTGAATAACAATCTACACCACAACGTGGAGACAGTATGTCGTACGTACGCACGTATAGTGACATTGTCATTCAAATGATAAATAGAATAATGAATATGGTTGTACCATATTTATAATAACATAAAATTATGTACAAGATAGTGGATTTATTATTTTATAATGGAAACAACAAAGAAAGAGGAAGTTGAAGAAGAAAAGAACTTGAAAGTGGTGATGAAATATTTACCTTTTTTCGGTATCAACCTTTTGATTTGATCAAAATGGATTCTTAGGTTGGCTTTATGACCAAATAAAGGCATCTATGATGAATTTAGGAATGTTGTAATGATATTTGGGTATGTTTTGTCTGGTCCAAATGGCTTTGGAGGTGTGAAAATAAGAGAAGGGGCAGTACCCTTTTATAAGAGAGGTGAGGGTCACTTTAGGAAAAACATGAAATATTATTTTATAATAGAATCCTTTTTCAGTTTATAATGGCTCCAAAATTATTTATTTAAAGGATAAGGTGGGTATGTTTTTAAAACCTTTCAAATAATATGTTTTATACAGGTTTAGGTTACCATATTAACCTTATCTTTTAGATTTGACTATTAGTTAAATAGATTTTCATTTACCATGTCTCTTTGTCTTTTTATATTATATGGTTAATAAACTTACTATAACAAACCATGTGAACCGCAAGTGGTTGATTATTAATATATATAACTTATATAAGTACTTTGTATGAAACTTATAGTTTTAAGAATATTATATCAATTAATAATAAAGTATTTGTTTTAAAGACTCTATTATGTAAAGTTTGACACTATTTAGTATTTGGTTTTAGTGAAAATCATAACTGCATGATTATGTCTAACTAAAATTATTTAATCAACCCCAAAATTTGATATTATCCTAGAAAGTTAGTGGAATTCATCAAAAGTCTCAAATTACATTAATTTGGTTATTTATAATATCAATTATTTTAATCCTTCTAACTAAGGTAATTACTACATCATCATTGTTTCATTAATAAATTAATTTATTTAATGTCTAATAATTATAAATAAAATACTATTAAATAGGAAATATTTGTGGACTTCTGATGAATATTTATAGTTGAATTTATCTTATGTATAACCCTATATTAAAAAAATTAGTTATTAAACATTGATTTTAACACTTTTAACTCTTCTTTAAATAAAATAATAATTAATGTCCTAATATAATCCAAGTGGAGAAAAGGGGATCATATTTTATTCCTAATCTTCTTTTTGGTTTAATTACACTTATCCAATAGAATTAGGACATGTTTTGGGGTAATTATGATATCATTTTTAACCTTGATTACCCTATTTACTTTTAACCGTGGTAAATAAAAGTCAAAAGTTACTATTAACCAAAAATTGTATTAATCTTGTTGAAAAACATTTTACATACTGATATCAACCATGTCTCTCAAATATTTTAAATTCAACTCACATAAGTGGTAAAATTATGTTTTATGCATATTTGCAGATGCTTTTGTGATGTGGGTAAAAGATGGTAAAAAATTCAATAAAATATTTATATATATAAACATATTATAAAATGACTCTTATGAATGAAATTGAACTTATATAGGTATTATGTATCTATTTTGACCTAAATAAATTTAAATAAAATAAATAATTATTTAAATAAATAATTTGGTTTTAACGAAAAACGCAGTGTTTTTCCTTATTCATCAAAAAATGAAATTTTTTAGAAAAATAGAAAAAATTCACCCTAATATAATTTCAATATTGAAAATTAAAAAATGAAGACCATTTTTAAAAATAAAATTTATAATATTTCAAAAAGTGGGTATTTTTATTCATGACAGCTAGTTTGATTTGTCTCGGTGTGTTAGAATCGCAATGTTGTGTACAATGCAAGCTATTTCATTATTAAAAGGTAAACGTACCTCGGAAGCTTGGGGTTTTACATGAGGAATGAAATCCACTCATTCTATGAATACCATTTATATCCATAGTTAATTCATTGATTGATGTTCAAAGTGGATAACTATGTCTTATAATAGGCAGTGATGAAGTAAATTTCAACATCCATCAGGAAATGAAGAACTATAACATGATAGAGGGTAATTATTCTCAAGAGAGGAATACACCCAAAGTTGAAAATGTTGTTGAAATTGTATTTGTACATTATGTATATGTTTTTATGAAAGGGGGTCCTCAATTGAAGACCAAATTGATTTTGAAGAGCAAGATGGATAACACTAGAGGAGTGAAGGACTCCACTTCATTTAATGATGGGAAAAAATTATGGATGCTACATGAACATTCATTTATTTCATCAGGATTGTTAAAAAAATGTTGTATCGGTCCAATAAAGATAAATAAAGTACTTCCATGAAAGAGAATTAATATTTTTAAAGAGGAAGGGCAAAGGCTGACCGATGTGGATAGGACACAACTGAGACCATTTATAGTCCCTTGAGAGTACAAAATTTTAAATCATATGTCACATGATTAGAATATAATGGAGGTAAGATCAAGGAAATGATGGTAAACAAAAGTGATTCAAGGAGGCTACTTGGGTTTTTATTTTTTATTTTTTTTATTTTTTTAATTTTTATTATTTAATTCTTCTTTATTTATATTCTTTTTTAGATGATTGTATTCACTTGCTACTAATATTTCAAGATTCATTCATAATGTTCAATTCTTTCACCTATTTATTTTTAATTTTTAGGACTATCAAACCACATGTTAGTGGAATGAAGAAATATTTTAAAGAAGAGGTTGTAGTAAAATTACACATCAGGAATGAAGTACATTTCATGAATCTACAACAACCAAAACCAACACAACCATGATTTAGGAAACAATCTCAAGGGTAGTTAAGAGTTTAAAATTTGGAAATATCTACTATATTATCTATATTTAATTATATTTTTTAAATTCCAATTACATGCTCCACTTTATATTCATTCTTCAATCAATATAACAAATAGACATGATAGTAACCTAGTTAATTACGATTCTATTAAATTTATTTTTATTTTTTTATAAATTTGAATGATAAATATGGGAAAAATAATTATTAAATATAATCATGTGGATATGTGGTTAAGAATCATGATTTATGGGATCAGTTTGAACATTATAAATCAAATTTTTCTAATATTTGGCCTTTTTTGAATTTTTGATATTTCCATTAATTGATATAATTATTCATGTGAATTACCATGATTTGTTTCCCCAAAAATTCATCTCATTCTCGAGGCATACCATAAGCTCATATTTTCCATTATTTCTTTCATATATTTCTTGAAAACTTAGGAATTCTTTCTTTTAGAACTTTCTTTTCATCTTATTGATGTTATGAATAAACAGAATCACTATAAAATTGATCAAGATATTATTTTTTATAATTTATCCTTGGAAATACCTTAAACTAATATATCTTTATGACCATATAATCCATGAATAGGCTTGTTAAGAAATGAGTCATGTTTCAAGCCTATATTATCACTTCCTACCATCCTCTAATTTTTTTCATGATTATCAACTGTAAGAGTGGGGAAAATGGAGACTAGTGGAAATGATAGACATAATGTAATGAATATGTGTGTGTGGGGGGGTGAATTCATGAGATTTGAGGAAGAAACATTCATTATAATTATTGCACACCCTCTTGAAAAAAAATTATAAGGAAATTTTAAAATCAATATTGATTGACCAATGATTGATACCAGACTCATCACAAGGTGCAATCAGTTTGGAAGAATTTGTTTGTTTATTCTCTTATGATATGACTAATTTATTATTTATCTGTAGTCAGGGTCAAAACCCCATGTAATAGAGAGATGCAATTACCCAAAAAATTTGGATGAATCTCAGTTTATTATCTAGATTGAAATAGTGAATTGAATGTTAATTAAAAATGAATCTATATGTGAAAATCAAATTTAAATAGAACAAGTTATTGAAAAATCATTGAAAAATCATGTCTATGTTATAATTTGATTATGTTTTATTTAATATTTTAATCATTTTAATTATAAATTATAAAAAAATTTCGTATCCTTGGAATTAAATTCTATTATCATTTGTTGGACCAAAAACTATTAATTATGAATTTAATATTCAATTCCATGGTTCGGTAATAAAATTTCCAAAAACACAATAACACAATACCCCTAAAGAAAGTGGAAATGGACTCACCCAATGGTCATGGATTCACCCACTATGATTCCTTATGTTTTTTATATTGGTTTTTTTCTTCTTATGAATGAACACTAATAGTCAATATGAAAGTTAATTAATAAAGGAATTATAAAACATAATTTTCAATAAATTAAACACTTTGGAATTGAAATAAAAAAAATAAATTCATATTATAAATCCAAAACTATGGAACTAGACTCTTTTTACCATAGTCACAGTGTGTAGATTGAGAGATAACTCAACCCCTACCATGGATATGAGAGGAATATGGGGAAGGGGAGAAGAATAAAATACACTACAATGAAAAATAAATCATAAATAGAAGTCAAATTTGGATCTGTGGGAGATTAGTTGATAGAGTGGTGGAACCTCCCCCTAGACTGTCTAGTGTGAATTTGAAGGGCTACTTCTCAATTTATATATTTTAAATTACACTATGTGTAACCTAAATTACATGTTTTATACATGGGTAAACTATCCTTCTAATTTGGTTTCACTACTGATAGGTTAGTTGCGCACTACTCCCTAATATTGAAAACGTATTTGGTGTATTGTTGGGGGTACAGAGAATATAGCACCACCCCACATGGTGTGTAGAATCACCTCCAACCAACAAATAATTCTAGAAGGTCATACATGGTATGTGATCTTGTAGTACACATCGTTTAAGAGAACACTAGCTACATGGGCATATACTTGGTCTTGTCAAACCATGTCTGGGTATGGGTACATTGTGTGTGATTATAATTTACACGTCATTTATATATTTATTTTCATTATGATCACTCATAATTTTTTAATTTGGCGAGAAAAAATATGAAAATCACCATGAACACTGAAATAAATAATTTTATCCACAAAATAATATGTATCTAGTTAAAAAATGATATCATACTTAATAAAATGTCGGAAAGGGTCTAAATAAATCTGGAACATCACGCTCCATCATACATAGTCATTTGTTTAACCTCTATAAAATTCTTAACATCTAAATAATAGAATCCAAATGGTAAGAAGTTAAGCATATAACTAATTATACTTATAAATACTATAGTAATAATAGATGATATTTAATGGAACAAAACTTATTTCAAATACAGAGATATTCTAATCATTTCCCATTTATGATTTTATTACACATTTTCATCTATTTTATTCACATTGTTATACATTTCATGAATACACATGCCATTGGATAATTTAATCCACTAGTAAATAACACACTTATCACTCAAGATCATTTAATCAAAGTAATTATTAATCTCAAGAATAAGAAATATATCCATAGGTTCTCAATTATTCTCATTCTCCACCTAGAAATTAAATCACAAAAAATTATAAGGACTTTCAATAATGTTCAAATGATTATGACGTAATGGGTAAGTAGGTAATGATGTTAAAATAATATCAGAGGCTTAAATAATAAGTCAAGATATTCAACAATGAAGCTCAATGAAAAATGAATCTCTAACAAGGAATCTTATTGGTTACCATCTCTATGATATTACCTTTACAATATGGGTTCATAAGCCATAAATAAGTGTAATGAATGGATTTGTCCCCCACATAAATGTTTCAAACATTTGTTTTGCTGGGACCACTTAGAATATAATTAATAGTGTCTTGAAACCCTTCTTCCCAAAATTAAAAATAGGCACTCTCCATCACACAAAATTTTATGGTCACTCACCTAAAATGTGCCTCGAATACCCTAATTCCCTCTTAGGATCTCAAGTGAATAATAATGAATAATCATTAATAAATATAAATTAATTAGGGTAAGAATGATAAATATGCTTCAAATGTGGATTCCTATAAATGTTAATCATAATTTCTAAGGGTTTCATGATGGTCTCATGGTCAAGGGGGGTATCATTAAACAGCCTCAATCAATTTAATGTGACTAAAAAATATTCAGGATTTGAAGAGAAATGCTTGAATGTTCTGGTATTTATGAATATCCCTGGAATCTCTCAAAAAAATTGGGTATAAGAAAAAAATATATAAAAAGGATTATAATACCTATCAGGGATGAGTAAAATAAATGGTCAATCAAGTCACGACATGAATAAAAATGATTAGTTTAATAAATAAAATGGATGAAGATTTTAAAAAATATTACTATATCCTCATTCAACATAAAATACGAAAAAAATTGACATAAGAATTTAAATTTTAAAATTATCCTTTTAGTCTTTATTATTTATATTTATATTTAATCCAAAAATAAATTAATTTTAGAATATTTGAAAAATTAATGATGACTCCTAGGTCAGTTTAAGGGAAAATACTAGAATAGTCAAAGACTCTCCTCAACACTTAATACATCACATGGACATCCAAGTAAAATACTAAGGAAGATAAGAAGATGTAGGGATGCACAAGTGGGCCAAGGAGAGGGGAAGTAGTGAAATAAGTGAAACTAATGAAAATTAAAGAAAAGAATCACTAAAATAATACTCTATCTGTATTAAGGATTAAAATATAGAAAGAATCCCAAAAGGGATGCCCATATTGGGCCTGAGTACCTATGACTGTCAATAAAATGTAAAAATAATAATGCACACACATAAAAAATCACATCACAAACATAGTAGAAAAAATATATATATATATATATATAATGAAATAATTTTGAATAAATAGTAAATGTGTGGCCCCAAAAGAGGAATCATCTATAAAACGCAAAATATAAGAGGAGGAACATCTCTAATAGAATATGGAATTAATGTGACATTGATCTATGTAGTAGGAATGACTAGTGTAGCTCTAGATGTAGTAGAAGTCGTGGAATCTGGCATAGTAGTAGAGAGGAGTACTGAATCTGTGGCTATAGCTAGGAATTCTGGCTATGTTTCAAAAGGTTGATTATTCTGATGAGGAGCCAGTTATAGAGAAACTAGTAAGCCCATGTGCTGGAGAATGAGTATCAGTGTGCTCTTTATCAATGCATGTGTCTAAGCCATGGTAGCCTGATGACTCTCCATAGCAGCTAGGTGGAGGGATATGGGTAGATCAGTCGAGGGTGTGGGTTATGATGGGGTTTTTGGATGGGCCATTAGTTGACGGTATGGAGGAAGAATAAGTAGGAAGAGGTGATGAAAGGAGCTCTGCTAGGGGTGGTGCCCGATTGCAGCACCAGTTGTGGTAGTTAGGTTATCTCTCACCCCAGTAGGAGTCAGGGTGTCCTGAATGAGCACAATATCATCTCCCCAACACTCGACCATACACATATGGATAAGAATAAAATTGTTTTTACACTGAAGAGATAGAAGTTATAATTAGAGATATAGGGCTCAAACACCCGCAACTTATGTGTCAACCTGGGGGCATAGAAGTCATTGTTTATATTTCTCTAAAGGCCATGGATTGTGGTGTGAAATTATGATGTGGTAAGATAAATGAGTTATATGTATTCATGTTAGATGATATAGGAGAGAAGATACAAATCACATCCTAACATAAAAGACGTATCCTTGTAGTGTGGAAATATGATGGTGTTGAATTGATGATGGTTAAAATGGAGGGGAGTAGAAATGATGAGAGTTCTCTTTTTGGATGTGATGGTCTATTAGTGGTTAGGACCAGTAAGTTCCCACCACATACCAATGAGGTTAATGTTCTTGGGGTGGGTTAGGGATTAAATAGGGGTGGGTTGGATAGATGAGTATAGATATTACACCCTCATCGAAACCCCACCATAGTTAGTGAGAAATATTTTTCAACAATCCTGAGTTATGGTTACATACCCATAATCTAAATTTGGATGTGGATTTTTCTATGTGAACCATCACGAATATGTGGAACCTTTATCTTTTATCCATGATTCTTCACCTATAGGTGGTTTAGGCAGTGGCTTGTAGTAGCTCTTCTTTGCAGCTAGTAGATGTCAAATGTGGATGTGTTTCGGGGTTTGATCAGGTACGTCCTCCACATTTTGAGGCTCCTTCTTTGAAATTATAAATGCATGAATATAATCACAAGAGTTCTCTGATGAAGGTGCATAAACAATGGAGGAGTTAGAAAGAAAATTTTTCTAATTTTTAGTGTTAACATGTTTTTTTGACCCTATATTCAATGTCAGATTTTTGACATTTAGGTTTATAATTTTCTAAAGAATGAAAGATGGAGTCCACATCATAACATGTCTCCTCAACTTAAAATGGGTGAGAAAACACAACCTCAGACTCAACCGGAATATCCATATAAGTTATTATCTTGGAATGTTTCTTGTCTAAAGTATCAAGTCATCCCATCCTTTCAGTTTGGTCCAACTAGAATGCGGTAATGTATTCCGTCATCGATATTAATTTTTAAGCATTTCTTGAAGATGGTTCGAAAGAGAAGGAGGAATAGGTGGGGTAAAGAATATATATTGGTATTACATGTATTTAAACCCATCATCCATGTATGGATAATATTCTTTTGGATATTGTATGATAGCACTGGATCATATGGATAAAAATATTCTCCACGTTGATTAATAAAAAATCATAAGAATGTGGGGTCCAATGTCCCCAGAAAAGACTCAATAAAAGTGAATAAAAATGAAAAACATTGGCTAAAACCAACTTTAAGTAAAACTCATGTTCTTTTTTTGTATCCTCCCTGGTAACAAATCCATAATTTGATAATGGACTAATCATACGTTATGGTCAAATTGGATGATTTTTTTTGTTTTTCCCCTTATAATACTCCTAGGTAGGTAGTTAGGGACAATCGGGGTCAATCCCATAGGGAAAATAGAGAAGAAATCAATAAGAGAATGTAAGATGAATCTCATTTAATTATCTAGAAAAAAATGGTGAAGTAAATTTGAATGAGTGATGGAACTATTTTTCAGAATTAAATTAAAAAATTAAATTAAAGAACAATCAGAAAACAATGTGTTAGGGTAGGAATTTGATTATATTTTATTACATATTTCATTATGTTTTTTTAAAAACTATAAATGGGTTTTTTACCCCAGGGAATTAAAAATATTACCGTTTAAAGTTATGAAAACTATTAATTATGAATTTAAACTTCAATTCCATGGTATATTAATTGAATGATCAAAAACAAATTAATACAGTACACCTAAAGCATGCGACAACAAGATCCCCAATTGGTCATGTATTCACCCCCAACAACTCCTTTAGTTTTTGCTACTATTGATGTCATTTGTATGAAACTAAATTAAAAAATAAATATTTAAGTTAATTAATAAAATAATTATATAAAATAATTTTAAAAAAAATCACAACTTCATAATGTAAATCATAAAAAATTGAATCTTATTATAAACGCACCACAAGGGAACTAGCCTACTATGAAGAAGGTCATGGTTTCTGGATTGTGTAGAAACTAAATCCCTTCCATGGATAAAATATTAATATAGGGAAGTGTAGAAGAATAAAATACACTACAACAAAAATTAAAATATAAATAAAAATCAAATTTGGATCGAAGGGAGATCGGGCGATAGAGCGGAAACACCTCCCCCGGGATTGTCCAATCTGAATTTGGAGGGATGACTTTTTATTTATAGATTTTAAGATTACATGGTGTGTACCCTGAAGGAAAAACTATGTACATGGGTCAACTATCTTTCTACTTTTATTTCACCATATGTAGGTGAGTTGTGCATCACTACATGAATTAGAATGCATCAATGGTTGGTTGGTGGGACTACATGGAATGTACCACTACCCCACATGGATATAGTATCAACTTTAGCAACCAACAACTTCTTGAATGGAATACATTGTGTGTGATCATATATTATATGGCATATAAGAGCTCACTGGCTACATGGTCTTGTACTCAGTCTGGCTTAACCGTGTCTGGGTATGGTTACACAACATGTGTTTGTAAAGTACATGTCATTTATATCTTCATTTTCATTCTAATAAATTCTAATTTGTTCACTTGGTTGTAAAAAATTTAAAAATCACCATAAACAATAAAATAAACCGATTTATTGAAAAACTAATTTGTATCCAGTGAAAAAAAATATTTATACAGAATAAAATGTATGAAAAAATAATACACAAATCAGACACATCAATGATATTATTATAACTATTACAAATAGTGTTGTGAGGAGTTTTTTAGGGGTTGGGTTGTAGATATTATAATTTCCCTATATATCATTTGAGAAATAAAATAATATATATATAAAGAGTTTGTTTCATTTATTACATTTAAACTCTTTATATGCCTTCTATGAGACACTAAGGGAAGAAGAGATATTCATTTGGCTATTTTTGATTATCATGAAAAGTATAATAGAGATAAACCTTCTTATTGAGACTTTCATTATTTACATCATTTTCCTTCCTTCCCTAATACATAGAGTCATTTTATCCCAAATAGTGAATCCCTCAGGACTTGTTGTGATTCTATATTTACGTGGTGGAGATGTTAGATATCTTTCAAACCTATGGTAATTGACATGTCTTAGAGACATGTGTTAAATTCTATTTGCATATTTACCCTGATGATGGGAGGAAAAATTAATGTGAGGTAAATTATAAATGTAATTCATATGAATAGGTAATTGAAAAATGAAAATGGATTAAAAAAGGCTTGGCTATTTCAAATGAGTAAATGTAAAGCACATGGTTAATTTTCTTTCATTAATAAGTGGGGTGTTGATAAATTTTCAATGTGTGATGTTCATAAATTTAATTTTACATTTGATTAATTTTTTTAATTAAAATATAATGTGAATCACTGAAAGGTGAACTTCATTTTTAGTATATCGAAATTCCATCATTGGGGACAAGTATGAATTCAAGTATTGGGAATTTGATATCATTATATCATGCATGTATTTTATTCTATTTTAATGTATTTATTTCTATATTGAAGTGATTATTCTTCCCATTTTGGGAGTATTTTAACTTTTTTTGTATTTTTTTGGAAGGATATATAAGGCAATTAAAAATTGGAAAAAATAAATCTTTGTTCCTTGAGAAAAGAAAAGAGCCATGGAATCAGATATTTAAGGATGATAATTGAACACTTCTAAGGCACAAAACTGAAGAACCGTGAAAAAAATAAGATTCTAAATAAGAAAAATGAGGGTAAAAATCTTTTAAATAATTACACATCATGTACTGGTGAAAGTCATGAAACGAAGAACACATCATGAAGTAAAGAAGATCATCATTAAATTTTACACATGATGTGGCAATTTACACCTTATGTAAATTTCCAGGATGGGATTTAAGTGAATAATTTCATGATAGATTTAATATTTGATTGAATCAATGACATATGACTCATCCCAAACCACCTTTGAACCAATTTTTAAAGAACATAATCAATACTAGATCCCATATAGAGACTATAATTATAGGTCTAGATTGATGTTGTAGAAGATATCTAGGTTCTAAAGCTTTGATTGGGTAGTTTCATTATGTAGGGTCCTCTCCGGGTTCATCTAAATTTTATTTATGCATTCCTTTTCTTTTCTCCATCCCTCTAATAATCTCAACAATAATATGGGGGGGTAAGACACATTTTTCTGGGGTTACTTAATAGACTAGGGAAGGATCATTTAATTAATTTATATTTATTCTATTTATGTATTTGGTTTCTTGCAATTTAATCATCAACTTCCCATCCCATTTTTTTATTCTATCACAACAATTGAAATTTGAATCTAAATGGAATAGTCAAAAAATTAAAGATGGAATGGACATTGGTAACTATAGGTTATATCTTGTTTAGATACGGTATTGAGATAAACCTGATTCTATGAAATTTAAAATTATCATACTATGGGAAAAAGTGTATCACCACACTGAGGAAGAGATAACATGATAACTAGATCATCCTCATCTAGACTTTGACACTAATCATGAATTAATAAACCTAATTTCTTATATCGTATAGCAAAAAATCCTAAAATTACAAAACCATGACATTCTTTTTAAATCTTTTCACAATCCAATTAATCTGATGTGCTTTAATGTCTTAATTCATTTTTTGAAAAAAAAATATCAATGCAATATTCCCCCACATATTTCTCTAAATTAATATGTCTAATTGTTTTGAAAATATAATCAATATAATTTCATTATTTCTTTGGATCAACCTTGAACCACTTTTCTACTCATTTTAATTAATTGAGGATCATAGTTGAATTTTTTTATAAATTTTTGTGGTTTGAAAGGACCCAAAGATAATTAACAATGCCCTCTAGGCCTTTCAAAATTATTACCTACTCTAGGACACTCTTATAGATTTAAGATATGTTCGTGAATCTCTTCTAAATCCAAATATAGAACTGGCTACCATAATAATAAAGATCATGTGTTTAATTCTTCTTTATTTCAATGGGGTTCTATCAATGAGATCACATGTATGTATCCAAGTTTGTTTACTAATTTCCCATTTTTGGTTAGTAATGGGTAAATTCTTATATTTCAAATCCATATAACTAAGAGATATGTAGTTTAGAATCATCTAATAAGGATATTAGTTTTTTTTAGATGGGATTAATTTTTTATGAGGAGTCCTATGTATACTATCTAAAATAACAATCAAAACCCAAGTAGTTCATTAAGGTTTCATCTTTGTAGCTTGAAGACTTGTGGAAAGGACATATATGAGGGTACATAGGAACTAGGTATGGATTTAGAGCCTTATTAAAAAATCCTTGATATATTTCATATAACAATAATTAGAGTCATCATGGTTCAATGTTCCCTCAACACGCTGATGGCTGGTGATGGATGACTAGTACCAATGAGGATTATCGTTCCTGGTTTTTCCAGTATTTGCATGTATTTAGGGCTTACAATGAAATTGTATCCCTTATGTGGGTGTAATAGTGACATATAACTGAACATGGCTTACATGATAAGGTTCCACTAGTTATGGAAGTTTGTGAAACATGTGATATGATCATTACAAATACCAAACCCTTGTAATTTATGCTCACTGTGAAAAAGAAGGGATATAAATCAATTAGGCTATCCAAATATGGATTTGGGAATTATTCATTGAGGAATCCCTAGTGAGGTATTTGATATGAAGCTCGGGCCCTATAGTGGAATCTTATGTATCATGTTTCGAAAAGAATTAGAGTTTTCATTGTTCAAAATATCCTATCGATCCTCTAAGGGATGAGGAAGATATATGATCCCATAAGAGTGTTTGGGTCACATGATTCAGAATGTCTATGATATAGAGGGGGCTACACCATAGTGGATTCCCTATTGGAGCTCGACCCTTAAGAAAGTGTCATACGTATCCTATATCTAGTAGGAATCATGGTAACTTTAGTTCAAATATTTTTATGGAGGGGCATACACTAAGTTGGATTCATTGTTGGAGATCAGTCCTTAAGAATTCATCCTCTATATCCTACTTATATAAGGAGTTAAAATCATCATAGTTCAAAATATATTCTCAATATTCTTATGTATGAGGAAGAATGGTGATCCCATAAGAGAGTTTGTGTCTCATGGATTATAATTTCTAAGATACTGAGGTGGAGACACAAAGGTGGATTCCCTTTTGGATATCGTGATTTAAGAAAGTATCCCATGCATCTCAATTATATCTAGAATCAAACTCCTTATAGTTCAAATAATTTTATACAGGGGATTACCCCTTTGTGGATGCCATGTTGGAGCATAGGACTTAATATGGTGACCTATGTATCCTATATATAGCAAGAATCAATATAATGACCCATACTTTACATACTTTATTATTACTTCCAAATTGATGCACACTTATTACAACATATAACAAAACCATGAAAGGACCGTATAGGTATATTGTATTTAGAAACTGGGAAACATAATCAACTGGTTCATAAATCATCTAGATTGTCTCCCATTTATTTCATCATATCTAGAGTACCATTTTGGAATATTCTACTTAATACCCTTCTTCTAGACCAGGGGAAAATAAAACATACAAAAGGGTGAGCTCAAATGCTTAGTAATGGTAAAAAAAAGAAATATCAATCATTTCATATT
Organism: Viscum album; assembly: GCA_963277665.1. Taxonomy (NCBI): domain Eukaryota; kingdom Viridiplantae; phylum Streptophyta; class Magnoliopsida; order Santalales; family Viscaceae; genus Viscum; species Viscum album. Next base: position 1,158,368,473 of record OY728162.1, read on the forward strand.
TATAAGAACATATCATTTTGAAAATCTTAACTTGCAAAAGAAATCATAATATCATAACATAGGATAAGTCATAGTAGTGAAATGTAATCCCAATAATCATAACATGAAACATTGCAGAATACACACATAATCATAGATAATCATTTCATAGTAATCAAGACTCATTGCCAAGACTATCTTAGAGGACAAAGTCCATTTCTGAACCGAGTTCACTCCTCGTTTCAGTGTTGTATCACTGAACCGGATTAACCTGTCATTCTGGCCATGTCTATCTGATTAGATATAAATATTTACCCAATGAATTGGAGGGAGATATAGGTCCCACCCATCTCATAATGATACCATTCTTATGTGTTCCACAAGATCCTAAATTATACATCATAGCATAACCCATGTAATAAAAATGGGATTCTTAAACATCATGCTATCATAACATAATCCATATAAAATTAAACAACATAATAAAAACAATTCCATCATAACATAATCAAATTAATGAAAAAATATGGATAGAAACAGAACACTATATTATCTTAGATGGAGAATAATTTTGAAAAAATGCTTGAACTCCATTCTTGAGGAATATATCCTTTTTACTTCTAAAACATTTTTCCTTTATTAACATGTCATAAAATTTTTAAACTAAGAGAAGTTGATTAAAATAAACTTGAAAAATTGTAAAGAAGATTCATGGAAATAATGTTGTACTAAATCATAAAAATCCATTCATGCTATATAAGTTAAAAAAAACATTCTTCTCGTACTTTGGCCGGAAATGACAAAAAGTACCTCGTACTAAAAACAACAAAATATTACATTCATATCCCTTACTAAAAACTCACCAATTGGTGAAATTGGATTTAAAAAATTGTAGGAGGATATAAATAATATTACATATTGAGGAAACATGGATGTGGAAGATAAATATTCCCCAGGAAATTCTGAAGTATAAACAATCTCGGATAAAAATGAGATTGCGAGATTTTCCCTTACCTTAGGTCTGATTTTCTTCGTATGTGTCCAAACCTCCTGTATAATGATTTTAATAATGTTATTTACATATTCCATAATCTTACTCATTTTTATGATATCATATATGGTCATATTCTTAGCTTCTTATTAGAAATATTTCATTACCACTTGTTATTCGGGTGTTTATTGCATTTTGTTCTTATGGGTGTTTTGTAGAATATATTTTTATTATTATTTTTAGGTTATAGATAACTCATTTCCATAATGTTATTAGTGTAATATGTATCATATTTATTCATTAAATTCATTTTTATAACCATTATTCATTGAAAATCATGTAGAACGAGTCGCATCACATCGTGGAGACGGTAGGCTGTACGTACGCACGAGCGATGATATCATTCCCATGATCGTGGAATTGTATTGAAGTGTATGTATATGATTTCAGAATCAATATCAATTTACAATAATCATATATAGTTATTATTTACACCATTATACCCATCCAAGTAAGGTTTTGGTGGAAAACGGATTACACCACGGTGTGGAGACGGTATTCCGTACGTACGTACGCGCGGTGATTCCGTTTTCCGTAGGATGGATAGAAGGTGAAATAGGGTTGTTTCATATTTATAATCACATATCAGTGTATGAGTTATACTGATGTTATTACTTCATAATGAAACAACTAAATAAGAGGAATTAGTAGAAAAAATAAAGTTGAATGAATTGGTAACAGACATTACATCTTCTTTGAAGCGCCTCTTCTAAACCTCCTCTTAGGGAACTATAGAAGGTATTTGAAGAAGACCAGGTCCTATAGGATATTACTAGGAAAGAGGAGAAGATAAATGGGTAGGTTTTGGCCGAGCTGGAAGTCTCAAAGTGGTGTGAGGAGGAGAGGGAGGTGGTGCCCATTTATAAGGGAGGAGAGGGGCAACTTAGAAAAAACATAAAATATTAATTTATTATAAAGTCATATTCAGTTTTTAATAGCTCCAAATTGATTTATTTCGAAGATAAAGTGGGTATGGGTCGAAATAATCTCAACCAATATATTTTTGACAATTTTAGGTAACTATTTTAACCTTATCATTTACATTTAACTTTAAGTTAAATAATTTTACTTTTACCATGTCTTCTTGTTTTCTTACACTATATGGCTGATAAACATACTATAACAAGCCAAACGAACCACAAGTGGTTCATTATTAATATATATAACCTTATCTAAGTCATTTGGACAAGCAATAGATTTTTAGGAATACAAGAACAATTAATAATATAATATTTGTTTTAAAAACTATTTTATGTCAATTTTGACACTATTTGGTAATTGATTTTTGTGAAAATCATAACAGCATGATTAGTTCGAAAAGAGTTAATTAAATAAACAATAATATGTCATATGAACTTATAATATTAGTTTAATTCATAAAAATGTCTCAAATTACATTTATTTGGGTATTTATAATATCAATTATGTTAATATTTCCTTAATAAGGTAATTACTGCATCATCATTGTGTCATAAATAAATTAAATTATTTAAAGTCTAAAAATTATAAATAAAATTCCATTATGTAGGAAATAAATTTATCTTTATAATTAATATTTATAGTCGAATTTATCTTATATATAACCCTGTATTAAAAATGTTTTAGTTATTAAACATTGATTTTAGCTATTTTAACTCCTCTTTAAATAAAATAATATTATATGTCCTTATCTAATCCAAGTGGATCTAAATGGTCATATTTTATTCCTAAGGTTGTATTTATTCTAATTAAACTTATAAAAATTAATTAGGACATGTGTTAGGGTAATAATATTATCATTTTTACCCTTAATTACCCTATTTAGTTTTAACCGTGGTAAATATAAGTAAAAAGTTACTATTCACCAAAAATTATTTTTTTCACATTGAACAACATTTTACTCCTTCATATTAACCATGTCTCTCAGATTTTAGAAATTTCACTCACAGTAATGGTAAAATTATGTTTTATATAAATTTTCAAACTCTCCTAGGAGGTGGGTAAAAGAATGTGAAATGTTCAATAAAATTTTTATATATCTAAAATTATTATAAAATAACTCCAATGAATTACATTGAACTTATATAGGTATTTTTAATCTATTTTGACCTAAAATATATTTAAATAAAATAAATAATTATTTAAATAAAAAGTCGGTTTTTAAATAGTAACCCAGTGTTTTCCCTGTTCATCAAAAATTGAATGTTTTCATAAAAATACACAAAATTCACCCTAGGATAATTTCAAAATTTAGAATCCAAAAATGAAGTTTATTTTGAAAGATAAAATTTATAAAATTTCAAAAAGTGGGTATTACTATTCATAATGGCTAGTTTTAATAATATTTTAATAGCATATCGTTGTTTAGTGAAACTCAGTATTGTGTACAACGCAAGCTATCGAGGAAGGTCGCGATTGCGTTTAAATAAATCCAAGCTAGTGTTGTGTGTAGTGAAAGATTTTTTTGATGATGTATATAACATAAAACAAAATATTTCTCATAAAAATCTCGGGTGTTAAATTCTACACCACTTAAAATGAATTTCACCCTCGAAATTCATCACTTCGTAACAAATAGATGAGGATACCTCTCCCTCATCATATCCTCAAGCTCCCATATAGCTTATTTTAATTAGTGGTTCCTCCATAAAACATTCACCAAGTGAGTGGTCTTGTTCCGTACGACTTTTTCGCTAAGATTCAGAATCTCTCTCGGTTGTTCTTTATAAGAAATATCTTGCTCCAACGGTACAAATTCTGAGCTAAGTACATATAAAGGATCGGGTATGTACATTCTCAGGAGAGATACATGGAACACATCGTGAACTTGAGAGAGATTCGGTGGAAGCTCAAATCAGTAATCTACCTTCACAACACGATCCAGTATTTCGAAATGACCGATATACCTAGTGCTCAGCTTTCCGTTCTTTCCAAATCTCATTACTCTCTTCCAAGGAGATATTGGTAAGAACACTTTATCACCCACTTAAAACTCTAGGTCTTTTCTTCGATTGTCGGCATAACATTTTTGTCAACTTTGAGCTGCTCTTATGCATTGTTGAATATATCGGACCTTTTCTTCCATCTCATCAACAAGATTAGGTCCTAATAGCTTTCTTTCCCCAACTTCATTCCAGCTAGTTGGAGTTCGGCATTTCTATCCATATAGAGCATCATAAGAATCCATCTGAATACTAGAGTGAAATCTATTATTATAAGAAAATTCCACCAAAGGTAGGTGTTGATCCCAACCATCTTTTAAATCCATAGAGCAAGCTCTTAACATATCATCTAGAGTTTGAATTGTTCTCTCAGACTGACTGTCTGTCTGAGGATGATAAGTAGCGCTGAAACTCAACTCTGTATCAAGAGTATGCTGAAAAATTCGCCAAAACATTCTGGTAAACCTCAGATCCCGATCAGATATAATAGAAAGTAGTACTCCATACAGTCTTACCACTTCCTTTACATATATCTTGGCAAGCTGATCTAGAGAGAAATATTCTCTAATAGCAATGAAGTGTGCCGAATTCGTAAGATGATCAACTATGACCCAGATAGCATTATCACCTTTGGATGTTTTAGGAAGTCTGCTGACAAAGTCCATAGTGATTTTTTCCCATTTCCATTCTGTTATGGGTAATGGTAATAACATCCCCATATACTTCTATCTCTCAGCTTTAAATTGCTGACAAACCATGCATCGAGAGACATATTCAGAAACATCTCTTTTCATTCCAACCCACCAGAAGTACACTTTCAGGTCCCTATACATCTTCGTGCTTCCAGGATGAATAGAGAAGGAATAACTATGAGCCTCATCCAGCAGCTCCTTCTTTAATTCTGGGATGGGAGGTACACAAACAAGATTCCTGAACCTTATTACCCCATCACAATCAAGGTGGAATTCAGTAACATTTCTCACCTTCTTTTGTAACTCTACATCTTCTTTCTGTGCCTCTTTAATCTTCACATTTATAGATGGTTGAACATTCATTTGAGAAAGATAAGATTTTTCCCCTTCCATTATAATTCCAAGATCCATCCTTTGTAAATCCATAAATATTGGATCTTTTTTGATCCTCATCATGGATAAGCTAGCATGGCCTTTTCGACTTAATGCATATTCCACCTTGTTTTCTTTCCTAGGGTGATAATGAATTGAGCAGTTGTAGTCCTTAATCAACTCCAATCATCTTATTTGGTGCATATTCAGCTCCTTTTGTGTGAAAATATACATTAAACTTTTATGATCAGTATTAATATCACACCTTTCACCATAAAGATAATGCCTCCATATTTTTAATGAAAAGATTACCGCAGCTAACTCCAAATCATGAGTTGGGTAATTTTTCTCATGTATTTTCAACTCTCGTGAGGCATAAGCTATCACCATATCGTTTTGCATGATAACACACCCAAATCCCTTCTTGGATTCATCACTATAGATCACAAACCTTTCTCTTATACAAGGAAGTGTGAGCACAGGTGCACTGGATAACCTTATTGTTAACTCCTTGAAATTCTCTTCACACTCCTCCATCCAAATGAACTTAACACCTTTTTGATTCAACCTGGTGAGTGGATTAGATAATCATGAAAAATATTTCACAAAACGTCGATAATGTCCAGCCAAAACAAGAAAACATCAGACCTCAGTTACTATTGTTGGTCTCGACCATCTTTCGATAACTTCTGTCTTTGATAGATCTACAGATATCCCCTCTTTTGAGATAATGTGACCCAAAAATGAATCTATTTGAAGCCAAAATTCACACATGGTAAATTTGGCATAAATCTTCTCCTTTCTCAGGGTCTTTAAAATAATTCTCAAGTGATCTTCATGTTCTTCCTTTCTATTTTAATTGACTAGTATATCTTCTATAAATACTACCACAAACTGATCAAGATAGTCTCTAAAGACTGTATTCATTGGATCCATGAAGATAGCAGGGGAATTAGTAAGACCAAATGGCATCACTATAAATTCATAGTGTCTATACCTTGTACAGAAAGCCTTCTTTGGTATATCCTCTCTTTTGACCCTTAATTGATGATACCCTGAATGAAGATCAATCTTGGAAAAATATTGAGCTTCACATAGTTGGTCAAATAAGCCATCAATGCGTGGGAGAGGATATTTTATCTTGATAGTGATCTTGTTAAGTTCTCGATAATCAATGTAGAGTCTCATTGATCCATATTTCTTCTTAACAAATAGAAAAGGTTCTCCCCAAGGTGATGCATTAGAGCATATGAATCCCTTATCAATATTCTCTTGGATTTGCTTCTTCAATTCCTATAACTCAATTGGGGCCATTCTATAAGGTGTCTTTGAAATTGGCATAGCACTCGGTATGAGTTCAATTGAAAACTCAACTTCACGATTTGGCGGAAGACCAGGAAATTCCTCTAGAAAGAAATCATGAAACTCCCATACAATGGGAATATTCTTAATCATGAGTTTCCCTCAAACCATTTGAGATAAATAACCTTCATTTAGTGGAACCAAGACCCATAAGATGGAAGAAATTTCCACTGGAAAGTTATGTTCATCCTTGCATTGATAGACGATCATAGATTGATCTGGAATATGATATGTGACTTCCCTTCTTTGGAAATTGATATGAGCTCCATATAAGGAAAGCCAATCCATGCCAAGAATCACATTAAATTCCACTATAGAAAGGATCACATGATTTGCAGGAAGCACATTCCCACAAACTTCAATCGGGGAGGAATTATAAAAATTTGATGCGACTGTTGTTCCATTAGGTGTTGTCACAACTAACTCAATATCTAACTGTTGTGGTAATATAGAGATACCCTTAGAAAATTCTTCAAAAATAAAAGAGTGGGTGGATCCAGAATCAAATAAATCATTTCTAATTTAGAGTGGATGGTAAGTGTACCTTTCACCACTTCGTTTTCATACTCCACATTGCTGAATGAAATTTCATGTGACTTTCCTTTGTCTTTAGCCTTAAGAGTTTGTTGACGTCGATCATGATCAACAACCCTTGGATTAGGGCATTTATTCGCATAATTCACCATTTCCTTGCACTTGTAACATTGAATTGTAGGAGGTGCACTCTATATAGCTTTTTCTTTGTTCGCATCAATAGACATCTTATTCCCATCATTGCGGCATTCAAATGCCCAATGACCTTTCTTTCCAAATTTGAAACATTTACTTATCCCTTTAAGACAACTCCCTCAATGTTTCTTTCCACACTTTGAGCATAAAGGAAAACTGATCTTCTTCTCATTCTTCTCTTTAGATTTTCCTTTTAATTCCATTTTCTTCTTCTTATCAAACCCATATTACTGATGGGTTACTCCAATATCCATATCAACCTTGAGAGCACATCGAACTATTTCCTCCTAGCTATTAAAGTCTCTTATGGCTAATGCCCTTCGAAGACTTGGTTTTAAGCCACTAAAGAATCGATCGATCATACTCTCAGGTTGGATAATAATCCTAGAAGCATACCTTGCATGTCTTGTAAAAAATTTTCGTAGGTACCAACAGATTCATCATCCTTTTCCTTCAGTTCAAGAAACTCCTTCTCCATCTTTGTTCGAAGAATACTAAGGAATTACTTATTGAAAAATAAGTTCTTTAACTCGTACCATTCCATGGACTCAATTTCATATCTTGGCATTGTATTCTTGATAATATTCCACCATTGATCAGGTTCACCTTCTAAATGATATACTTCTAAGATGGCTTTATCAGGTTCAGAACATTGAAGAACTAAAAATACCTTTTTAGTGGTACTGATCCATTGTTCTGCCACTAATGGATGAGTAGACCCACTGAATGAAGGTGGACGCTGCCTCATGAAGGATTAAATATAATGTTGCTCCTTTCTTTTCTCATTTGGAAGTCCTGCATGATTCATAGTATGAGAAAGTTGTGTGAGCATGGCTACATGATTTTTCATTCTAGTTCCCATAATGTTTGGTTGCTCAGGGGGACAATCATTGCATTTCCTATCGCATTCTACATTAACACAGTTCCTTTGGGTTCCAGTCATTGACTAAAACCAAGAATAATAGTGTGAGAAACAATAATTATAATAGGAAAACCACATAATCAAGAATAAAATTTCACACTTAAGGTCTTATCATAGGTTATTCATGGCCATTTCTAAAACACTAAGATTGTGTTCTATGCTTAGACTTATCCTTAGGGTTCTTACTAGGGCTTTCACATCCTAGTTTCCAAAGGTTGACTATACCTTTCCTCTGATACCAAATATAACGACCCATACATTACATACATTATTATAACTTCAAAATTCAAGCACACTTATTACAATATATAACAAAACTATGAAAGGATCGTATAAGTATAGTGTCTTTAGAAACTAGTAAACATAAACAACTGGTTCATAAGTCATCTAAATTGTCTCCCATTTATTTCATCATATCAAGAGTCCCTTTTTGGAATATTCTACTTAATATCCTTCATCCAGACCTGGGGAAAAAACATACAAAAGGGTGAGCTCAAATGCTCAGTAAGGGTAAACAAAGAAATAACAATCATATCATATTCATAAGAACATAAAATTTTGATAATCATAACCTGCAAAAGAGATCATAATATCATAACATGGGATAAATCATAGAAGTGAAATGAAATCCCAATAATCATAACATGAAACATTGTGGCATACACACATAATCATAGAGAATCATTTTTTAGTAGTCAAGACTCATTTCCAGGACTATCTTAGCAGACAAAGTCCATTTCTGAACTGAGTTCACTCCTCGTTTCAGTCCTGTATCATTGAACCAGATTAACTTGTCATTCCATCCTTGTCTATATCATGAGATATAAATCATTACCCAATGCATTGGAGGGAGATATAGGTCCCACCCATCTCATAATGATACCATTCTTATGTATTCCACAAGATTAAAAATCATAAATCAGAGCATAACACAGGTAATAAAAATGGGATTCTTAAACATCATCCCATCATAACATAATCCATATAAAATAAAAGGATATCATAAAAATAATTCCATCATAACATAATCAAATTAATGCAAACATAGGGATAGAAACAGTACACTGTATTATCTTAGATGGAGAATAATTTTGATAAAACACTTAAACTCCATTCTTGGGGAAAATATCCTTTCTACTTAAAAAACATTTTCCTTTCTTAACATGTCATACAATTTTTAAAATATAAGAATTTGATTAAAAATAAACTTGAAAACATATTAAGTAAGCTTCATGGAAATAATGATCTATGAAATCATAAAAATCCATTCATGTCATATAAGCTAAAAAAACATTCTTCTCGTACTTTGGCCAGAAAAGTCAAAAAGTACCTCGTACTAAAAACGAAAAAAGATTCCTTTCATATCTTTTACTAAAAACTCACCAATGGGTAAAATTGAATTTAAAAGATTTTATGATGACAGAAATAACAATAAATATGAGGAAACATGTATGTAGATGATAAATATTCCCCAGCAAATTCTGAAGTATAAACAATCTCAGATAAAAATGAGATTGCAAGATTTTCCATTACCTTAGGTCAAATTTGCTTCTTACGTGTCTAAACCTCCCGTATAATGATTTAAATATTGTTATTTAATTATTCCAGAATCTTACTCATTTTTATGATATCATATATGGTCATATTTTTAGCTTCTTATTAGTAATATTTCATTGCAACTTGTCATTCGGGTGTTTATTGCTTTTAATTCTTATGCGTGTTTTGTCGAATAGATTCTTATTATTATTTTTAGGTTATAGTTATCTCATTTACAGAATGTTATTAGTGTAATATTTATCATATTTATTCATTCAATTCATTTATATAATAATTATGCATTGAAGATCATGTAGAACGAGTCGCATCACATCGTGGAGACGGTAGGTCGTACGTACGCACAAGCGATGATATCATTCCCATGATCGTGGAATTATATTTAAGTTTATGTATACCATTTCAGAATAAATATCACTTTACAATAATAATAAATAGTTATTCATTACACCATTATACCCATCCTAGTAAGGTGGTGGTGGAAAACAGATTACACCACAGCGTGGAGACGGTATTTCGTACGTACGCACGCGCGGTGATTTCATTATCATAGGATGGATAGGAGGTGAAATAGGGTTGTTTAATATTTATAGCAACATATCAGTATATGAGTGATACTGATTTTATTACTTCATAATGAAAAAATAAATAGGAGTAAGTAGAAGAAGAAATAAAGTTGAAAGAATCGGTAACGGACATTACCTCTTCTTTGAAATGCCTCGTCTTAACCACCTCTTAGGGCACTAAATATGGTCTTTAAAGAATACCAGTTCCTCTATGATGTTTTAGGGAAGTGGAGAAGTTAAATTATTAGTGGTTGGTCGTGTTTTAAGGCTCAAAGTGGTGTGAGGAGGAGAGGGAGGTGGTTACCTTTTATAAGGGAGGAGAGAGGCACCTTAGGAAAAACATAAACTATTATTTTATTATAGAGACATATTCGGTTTTTAATAGCTCCAAATTGATTGATTTCTAATATAAGGTGGGGATAGGTCTAAATCCTCTCAAAAATAGATTTTATACAAGTTTAGGTTACTATTTTAACCTTATCATTTAGATTTAACTTTAAGTTAAATAATTTTACCTTTACCATGTCTTCTGGTTTTCATACACTATATGGTTAGTAAACTTACTATAACAAGCCAAAATAACCCCAAGTGGTTAATTATTAATATATATATCCTTATCTAAGTCATTTGGCCGAACCTTAGATTTTTATGAATAAAATAACAATTAATAATATAATATTTGTTTAAAAAACTATTTTGTGTCAATTTTGGCACTATTTGGTAATTAATTTTTGTGAAACTCATAACAGCATGATTAGTTAGAAAAAAAGTTAATTAAATTAATAATAATATGTCATATTAACCTATAAAATTAGTTTTATTCATAAAAAGTCTCAAATTACATTTATTTGTGTATTTATAATATCAATTATGTTAAAATATTCTTAATAAGGTAATTACTGCATCATCATTGTGTCATAAATAAACCAAATTAGATATAGTCTAAAAATTATAAATAAAATACCATTATGTAGGAAATCATTTTATATTTATAATGAATATTTATAGTCGATTTTATCTTATTTATGAACCTATTTTAAAAATGATTTTGTTATTAAACTTTGATTTTAACTATTTTAACTCTTCTTTAAATAAAATAATATTAAATATCCTAATCAAATCAAGGTGGACATAAATGTTCATATTTTATTCCTAAGGTTGTTTTTGGTCGAATTAAACTTATCCAATTGAATTAGAACATGTGTTAGGGTTATAATAATATCATATTTACCCTTAATTAACCTATTTACTTTTAACCGTGGTAAATAAAAGTAAAAAGGTACTATTCATAAAAATTATTTTTATCTTATTGATCCACATTTCACTCCTTGATATTAATCGTGTCTCTCAGAGTTTTAAAATTCCACTCACAGAAGCGGTAAAATTATGTTTTATGTAAATTTTCAAACTCTCCTAGGAGGTGGGTAAAAGACGGGGAAAGTTCAATAAAATTTTTATATATCTAAAATTATTATAAAAATACTCTAATGAATTACATTGAACTTATATAGGTATTATTTATCTATTTTGACCTAAAATAAATTTAAATAAAATAAATAATTATTTAAATAAAAAGTCAGTTTTTAAATAGTAACACAATGTTTTCACTATTCATCAAAAATTGAATGTTTTCAGAAAAATACAAAAAATTCACCCTAGGCTAATTTCGATATTCCGAATACAAGAATGAAGTCCATTATAAAATATAAAATTTATAAAATTTCAAAAATTTGGTATTACTATTCATAACGGCTAGTTTTAATAATATTTTAATAGCATATTTTTGTTTAGTGAAACTCGGTATTGCGTATAATGCAAGCTACCGAGGAAGGTCGTGATTGCATGTAAAGCCAGCCAAGATAGTGTTGTGTGTAGTGAAAGATTATTTTGATGATGTATATAACATAAAAACAAAGTATTTCTCATAAAAATCTCGGGTGTTATAATCAGATTCCTACTTGTTCAAATTTGTTGATGTCAAAGTATGTTTATTGGTAATGGCTATATTGTCTGGGGATGTCAACTTGACATTCATGGTATTTCAAGGGGTCTATGCAAGATATATTTGACATATTGAGGACATTGGTTGGACATGTCCTATTTTTATTCTTCCAACTCTTGATATTCGTCTAACATTTATAGGGGATCCTTTACGAAAAGGGTGGCATATCAATGGTGCTTCATTTGATTGTAATAAATTTATCCATAAGTTATCACATGAATTGGCTAAAGAGTCTTATGTTCATCGTGTGGAATAGATATGTTTCTCGATACCCTTCTCAAGACATCACTAACATGTCTAGGCGATGTCGAATGATTTATGCTAACATGTCAAAAGATTGTCACATGACATGGATGACATTTCTGAGATCCTTCACAAGATCTTCCTAACATATCTGAGTGTTATTGCATGATTAAGGCTGAAAAAGAGGATATTCATTGCATGAGTTGGCTAACATGTCTGATATCCTTTGTGGGACTTCACTGATATATCCATGTTCTAGATCTTAATTGGGGCTAAAATGTAAGAAGGTAATCGCATGACTTTTCTAATATTTTCGGGATGCTTCAATATAATTTGATGACATATCTGAAGGACCTCAAAAAAATTAACCATTGTATCTGAAGGACTTCATGGGAATTTTCTAACATGTTAATGTCTTAGAGTATAATCAAGTTTGATAGATCCTATCACAATCACTTGATCTGGATAGTTCATATAAGGCTCATGATTCCTTCACATTAAAATTGTCATATTTTTCTTTGCATAATTCTTTTGGCTTATTCGGCCTTTATTGATTATATGTCCTCAATTTTTATCAAGAATTATATTTTTGAGTTTTTTCTTGACCAAGATGACATGTGGTATCTTCTTCACATATATAGACCATCGCACCGACAATCCTTGGGGTCATTAAATTGGAGATCACCAGAATTTCATGTACATCTAACATTATCTCTCATGTTATTTCCTAGATTTTACCTAGTGGAAGACCCTTGTTGTTGTGATGATCCTTGATTTTAAAATTCCATGCATGTTATAATCCTCTCCTCCCGTGTCAAGAAGTGGTATTTATAGGCCCTATTTTCCTAGAACTATGTCACCTTACATAGAGAATATATCACTGACATAGGTATGAATCAATTGAGAAATATGAACATTTTAAGACTTAGACCCTAGTAGTCGAGAGACTTTTCTTTATTTTATTACATTGGTAATATGAACATGTTTTTCATCCAAAATGACGGAAATGTTTAGTAGATTTGGAAACCCAGTTAAAAGTATATGTATTAAAATAGTGAATGAAAAGGAAGACAATATAGAAAATCCTATGGAATCATCACTATTCTCCAATACTATCCATACATGTAATTCCAAATATACATCTTCAAATTGTGGGAAAAATAAAACATAAGAAATGGTGAGATCAGATGCCCAGTAAGGGTAAGAAATATAGCATAATCTATAGAAAATTAACATAGACAATAAGGTAAAGTGAGTAACTAAAATCAAATTACATTAATACATAATCGTGATCATAATGTATCCAGACTAAAATTTTATTATATGATTTCATATAAATAATCACATGAGAACAAAACATAAACTTGTTTATTCTACAGGATGAATTATCCCATGGATTATCAATTAACAATATCATAATGATGGAATGAATGATTTTTGACATATTAAATATATCATTGAAACCTCATCCAAAAAATATGAAAATAAATTTTAAAGGCTTCATCCAAATCCAAATATTAAAATAAATGGGTAGGTACAAAGCCAAGTGCATTTCTAGCCTATCTTGTGATACCCACAGATACATAAAGGGGATATAAAGAGCCCCGACCATCACTTACTAAGACCAATAATTTCTTCATATTAATGGTTTCAAACATAAAAAATATATACCTTCAAAATTTAAATAACATTCCCTAATTTGTAAACATAATCACTAACCATTCTGAGTAATATGGTGAATGGTATCAAAAAATCACATTCATAGTCAAACTGATCATAACCCATTTAATAAAATATGGTAGATTTTATCATAAAATGTCATTCCTAAATAATCATAAGATTAAATATAGGATGTTTAAATAGATTAAAGTAATATAATACATTCATCGAGGAATTATTGAGATAAATACAATTTTATTTTGCAAAGAAGATTAATTTTGGAAAAATCATTTATATTGGACATAAAATTATATTATAAACATGTATACCCAAAAATAAGGAAGAAAAATTATATTATGTTTGATATAAAAATTGGGTCGAACTAATATTAAAACATGTAAAAAGTGTTTTTATGAAACTTTAGAAATTGGCCACTTCGATGTAGTTTAAGAAAAAATATAAAAGATTCATTAAAGATGATAAAGAATAAATTGTTTACAAAAAACTACAAAATATTTAATATATTTTTTCATGATAAATATAGTTATTATTTTAGAAAAAATTTCTTGAAATATATTATTGAGTGTACTTGAAAATTGGTATGAAATTGGGAGTTACCCTTTAATCGGGCTTGCTTATCAGGATGATTTGAAAAGGTAACCTTAAAAAACATGAATTTCCCCATAAAATAAAGAGGAATTGAGATGGGTAAATATATTTGGAGAATAGGCAATGAATTTTAGAGTAATATATATGAATAATTAATAATTACATTAGGGTATTGAGGGATAAAATATAACATGAAGGAAAAATGGATTTGGGGAGAATCCCTTAACAATTTGTAATCAGTCGGACTATATTCGCCATAAAATAAATAATTATCAAAATAAAGTTTTTTTTAACATTAAAATATATATATTAATACTATGATAAAAAAATTATAATTATGCATACAATACAGAAAATAAATAGTGGGGAATAATTCATATCTCACATAAACAAAAGTGAAATGAAAAAACCCTTATATTATGTCAAAAAGTGTTATACACTTGTAATTAATGTTCTCGATAATGAAATTAGATTCATTAATAATTTTATTGAGAACCTATTAAACATTTATTTGATTTATAATAATTTTACTAAGTTAATTTCTGTCCTTATTGATGAGTTATAAGATTAAATATCATCGTTCTGGAATGTTTGTCTCCTTCGTTTTCCTGATTGGTTCACATGTATAAATGTACGAAAGATCAAGTAAAATGGAAACAGTTATCCAAAATAAAATACATGTTATTAATGAACATAAATGATATTTAATGGTCTTAAATAACATTTTTGGAGATATTAGGATGATTCGTTAGTTAAATTATTAGTGATAACTGTTTGGATTATTTAGGCATTTTTTTATATCATGAACTAGTTTCTTATTATAAATTGATAATATTCATATATACTGGGTTAGAAAATTAAATAACTTTTATTACATATATTATATTTTTTAATAACTATAAAAATTGTTTTACTACAATCCTTGAATGTGGAGTTGAAAAATGGAAACTTTTCATCCACGAAGGTAATCAATCAGCACCTTGCGAAAGTTGGTTTCCATTATAGAATAAAAATGTGAAGAGAAAAGAATTTATGGTTGATATACCACTAAAATAATAAAATTAAAGAATATAAAATATAATTTATTTATAATGTCACTTCTTGATAGGGGAGTTGAGGTAAGTATAAGAAAATAAAAGAAAATAAATTGAAAAATAGAGATTGACTGTTTTACCTCTTCAGTGTCACCTCCTTGAAAACCTCTTTAAGGGACATAAAAATGGAATTTTAGTGAGGCCTACAAGACCATAACTTTGATGATATTTTTGGGATAATAAATTTTTAGAATATAAGTAATATTCATAAATTTGTTTGGTTTTAGTATAAGGGTTTGTGAGGGGTGGTATTTAATGTTGGTGAGAGCAGTGTTTTTTAATTATTTAATTCATTTGTTTATTTTTTTGAATAAAGACTTTGAATAGTTTTGTATATTATGACTGATGATAGTAAATATATCTTTTCAGATTGAACCAATGGTTCTTAAATCATCCATACATCATCCAAGACTCAATAATTCATACATTTTTCTCAAATGATAAATACTATGAATTATTGTATTTCAATATTCAACATAAATTCTTTAATTTAAAAAAAATTAACTCAACCCATTTATAAATTTTTGAAATTTTTAATTGGACTATAATTTATGAAAATATTTTCCCAAATATGATAAATTTAATTTTTAATTAAAATCATCATTTATTCGAAACATAACTATTTTAAAATTTCAACCGATTTAATGACACATTCAAGCATTTATTAGGGTCTCATAAAATTATATTATAATCATAATAAAACAAAATATTAATTCATTAATATATTTTATGAAAATAAATACACTTTTAAATAATTATTTTAATGATAAATATTTTAAATAAAGATCTACGTTTCACAAAAATATCAACACTTAATCTATCATTTTTATAAAACTTTTTTACTCAGTGCATGATATAAATATAACATATTTTCATTTAAAGATACCCAAATTTTATTTACATTTTAATAGGTGATTTTTCTATTCAAATAATAAATATACATTTAATATAATAAAAAGGATTGTTTTATAAAAATCAAGATTTTCCACTATTGACTAGAATATAAATATTTCTAGAAAAATACCAAACATTCACCCTAAAATAATTTTTAAATTCCTCTTTTAAAAATTATTTTATTTTGTTGAATATAATTTATAAGAGTGTAAAAAATTTAGTTTCTAAAAATTTCTTCCATTAAAAGGCAATAAATTTCATTTTATAAAATATATCTTTTATACTGAAAATTAGATTTATTATTATCTTAAGCCTATCAAAATTATTTATTGAATTTAAAATTATTTGATTGAATATGTTATATATAAATTTATATAATATATTTTTATAATAGTGACTAATTTAACATAAAATTCCTTTTTTTCATGAACCCAATTATTTATAAAAACACATCCTTTTTGTTCAATTGTTTTTTATTTTCATTTCTAATTAATTAGTAACCAATGAATTCATACTATTATCATTTGAAAACTATGTTTAAATAATTAAATCAATCCCTTTAATTCCCACCCATTTCAATAACTAAGAGAAAATAATAATATTTAATCTCTTTTTTATGATTTCATTCTGTGTGAAATAATCTATAAAAAAGATAAATATTAAAAAGAGTCATATCATAAAATATTAGGGAGTTACATTATACGGTCATTAAATAAATTGCATCCTTTACATTTCAAATATCACCTCAAAAAATAATTATTAATATTTGAAAATTCCTTCATTGAAATTCCACATTGTAAAAAGGGTTTGTAAAGCTTCCTCTTATAAAATTAAAGAGAAATTAGAAGGTCTCTATAAAGCTAAAATTATGATATAAGAGAACATTGGTGAAAATATGGACATGAAAGTTAAATATAACTATAAGGTACTAATGGAGAGTCATGTAAAACATAGTCGTTATAATTTTTACCATCAAAAAATAAAAAATGCTTAATTAGTAAAAATACCATAGAATTATTTAAAAGAAAAGTAAATAGATTATGTTTTTGTTCTAAAATAATTTTCCTAAAGTTTAGAATTTCTTTTGCTATTTAGAAACGAATATGAGATAATAAACATACCTGATTCCTTCCCATGTCATAATCTCATAATTTTTTCCTTTGATCTATCTGTACTTAATTTCTTAAATGTGGAGATAGATATTCAAGATAAATATTTATCCATGATGAACTTTTATGAATCATAAGTTTCAAAATTCATTACTTTTGGCTTTAAATGTTTACTAGAACCTAGATGGTTATCATAGGTTATATGATATGATAAATCATACATTAATCTTTATTAATAATATCTTTAATCCATTCCTTATTTAGTTAAACATAAATCTCATAAAAAATATGTATGTCCCAATTCAATGACCAATAAAATTAGAAAGAATGTCACTCTATTTCCAAATTAAACTTAACATAAGGTTCCCAAATTAATGATTATTTTATTTCCACATACCTAATACTGGGATACCATAATCTCCTTTAAAAATTTATGAATCATTCATGCTTTAATGAGTATAATCTTAGGTTTTTAATAATGCCATTAAATCCAAATTTCTAATAATTGTAGAAAAACATAAACCATCAGATCACTAATGTAACGACCCGAAGTTTCATTAATGGAAATCCCTCTCGATCTAATTAAATGTCTCTTTATGTTTATATAAAATTTCAACTTCATTGGTTTTATGTTATGAATTTTGACCGTTTCTAATATAGACTTTGAATAGTGATAACATGATTAGTATAAATATAGGGCCTTAACAAATCCAAATTTACTCTGACAAAATAAGCGATGGCCTCATCCAGTAGAATTTCTCCATACAAAGCCCATTTGTTAGAGCTCAGAAAAGAGGTGGCATCCTTGGGCTTCTATCTTGACCAAGCCCAAGCTGAGCTTCATCATGTCAAGCTCGAACAGGGCCATCTACGGGAAAAGTGGAAGTTAATAGAAATTTCTACTTGAGCGATGTTATCCGAGCCACCCCAAGAGTCCGTCTCCATCGCACACCTTACCCTTAGGTCTTATGCGGCAATTTTAAGGGGTTATGTAACTAATTGATAGTACTATGTTCATGCACATTATTTGTTTTTGTATATAATAATGAATATAATTTCTTGTCATTATTGATACATTGTAAATAGTTTTTATAAAGAACAAATGATGGTTTTAGTTATTATTTAATTAAGAAATCTATTTTATTAAATTAAGGGATTTTTGAATTAAATAATATTTTAATAAAATATTATTATTATTATTATTATTAGATTAACTTTATTATGTATAAATGACTATATAATTTTATGAATGAAATTATAATTTTTATTAAGGTTTGAAATCCATTTTTGTCAAAACCCATGAATTTTCGATAAATGTCGGTGTTTATTTTAAAATTGAAAATTAACATATTTATAAAATTATTTAGATAAAATTAATGTTATTTTTGGAATCAGGACGTCAAAATTATCAAATGGTGAATTTTTCATAATTTTCTCAGACAGTCAAATTTTGGAGTAAAAATTAAATACCATTTAAATATATAATGTGTTTTATGAAATCATAATGACCCAATAGTGATGTAATAAAATACTATAATCTTTATGTTCTGCCAATATATCTTTTACCATTAAAATAATGTGATTTTGGGATTATTTGGATTACTTTTCAAAGCATTAATGGACCCCTCAAGACTTATAAAGACCTTGTATTTTTAAATTATTTTCCATGGGAGTGTGACTCAGCTCCACATAAGAAACCCTATTTTTTTAAGAAGTTCTGAATTTGGCCATATAAAATATTGATTTCCTCTTCTCTTTTCCAAAAACCTTGGGATGGTTTGTGGTTTGGATTAATTTAATATAAGGGGTCCCAAACCTAAATAATAAAGATTTCCCTCACCTTTCCTATATAAACCCACCCAAGCTCCCACTTCCTCCTCACTCAAAGCCTATGGACTTCGTCCAAAATCTGACCTAATATCTCTAGAATCCTCCCAGGGTGCCCCAATATCCCAAGAAGCCTCTCTCTAGCCTTTGGAAGCACACTTCCAAGTAAGGGTTTTTTCTTCCTTTCTCATTTTTGTCCAATTTTCTTTAAGTTGCTTTCCCCTTTTAATTTCAATTATGAATGTTGGGGTATGGTTTCAAACCTCCATCATACTGCCCTATTTATGTTTTAATGATGGGAGACCCCTTTCTCTCTCATTTAATCCCTCCCATGTACACCCGTTACTACACCGAAATTCTGAAAGGAACTTCTCTCTCCTCATTTACATTCAACAATACTTTTGTATCATGAACCTAAATTCCATTAAAATTGTTGGTAAATGTATATATATTACCTCCTTAATTTCCATTACATGTAAATATAATGAGGAACCCCTTTCTCTCTCATCAACCTTTTTTATGAATTCTTACGTCCCGCTGTTACGCTGCCGAAATCGCACAGATTTTCTATGCCAATGCCATTGTGTAGTGAATACCATGCTCATTTATCCATCAAGGGTGTTCACTTTTATGCACATTTACTTATTTATTATAAAGTTTCAGGTATTAATTCCACATTCCTTTATCGTGTAATAAATGATTATGTTTTATGAATCCATGTTTCATGATCCATGTGGCACACTTATGCATGAAATGAAATGTTTAAGAAGGGTGTGCCCTTATAGCGCTTCAGAGAATTGGGTAAAGTATAGTATCATGATACATCATGTTCAATGATTGTTTACTCATGCTAATTCAATTGCAACGATGGTTTACTCATTATTTATGTGCAATAAGGACTTAATCATGCTCCATGTGCAATGAGCCTTGGATCATGCTAATTCCATGTTAAGTGTTGTTGCCACATTTCCATGTTATGATTATCATGCTTTATCATGCCTTTATGATCATGTTTTTCTTATGCTCTATTGATATGCCTATTTTCTAACATGTATTTTACTCCTCATGTTATTCATGTATACTCCCTTACTGGGCTTTATAGCTCACCCTTTTATTATGCATGTCCTCAGGTTATCCCATGCAATGATATGTACAAAGGAATGTAGTGGTCATGTAAAGGAAGTTTTCAATAAAGATGTTGTATTTCATGTTTTAAGATTTTATATAATGATCCTAATCCCCAAAGACACTAAACCTCTCAATCTTCTTTGTTGTATCATGTGATGTTTTATGTAATAAATCATGTTTAAGTTTGTAATAAAAGCAGGGTTGTCATAACTAACCACCATCGTGGTCAATAATAATATCCCATAAAAATCTATTTAAAATTATATCAATATCAAGAATGTATTTAGTGTTATATTTCCTATGTATTGTGTATTCTAGAATATTATATTATAGTTGAATCACTCAACCTTATTAATGGTGATAATAATCACACACTTCCAATTCCTTAAAGAATAATTGTTATAGAACAATCCTTATATATCTCATTATTATTATAACCAAAACATAATTGATAAAATACTCAAGTAACAGAATTATTTAATCCAAACACAAGAACAATAATATTTCAACTTCAATTGTGGTAGTAGCCTAATCTTGACCACGATCCATTATCCTCTTTTGGGGTATAATTTTTTTAGGCTCGAGACATTGATTTTCATAGTTCCCCATCTCCTTACAATTGATGAATGAGATAGACTCTTTCTTTACCATAAAATAAAAACATGGGTTGACCTTAACTCCATACATTTAGAGAACTCTTATTCCCTTTTATAATGTAATAGGGTGTTTCCTTCCACGATTACCACATATTGGAAAATAATTCATTACGTTATTCCTTTGATATATCATTTTCCATTTCATTATATTATTCTCTTTATTCCTTTTAGAGTCATAAAACATTTATAATTTTTTCCCTATCCTAATATAACATGATACTATATGATCATATGATTAGAATGTTTTGGATACTTGTCCCATTTGAATGATTAGTATAAGTCCACAAATGATATGACCATTTTTACACATTAGAACATGTTCATTGGTGAGGTTCTCACTTATTCTATGAGATACCATTTATAAAAAATAGAATACCCAAAATAAGGTTGTGAATCATAATGCATAATTTATAATTAGAATCAAACATATCATAAATTGAAAAATTATGCATCGCTAATCCCATAATCATAAACAAGGTTTCCTTGGGGAAATATTTACTTTTAAATCCTTTATAATGGTTTGTAAAAAATGTAAATTATCCTAAGCATATTCCCCAAGAGTGTCATACCAGATTTGTAAAAACGCATATTCTTGTGTACCATGTTACACAGAGTCATTCCTAATGTTCCTTGTGAGACTTTTTACCCCTAGATACTTTTGTTACAGAACCATTTCCACTTATAGTATCCATGCATGGATAAATTTCTAGGAATACCCAAATAATATCTACATTACCAAAATTAAAGGATATTCTTCTATGTTAAACCTAAAATTATATCTTATGGTAATGCTCCCTAATATGTGTTTTCTATAACCAGTTTCTAAGGTTTCTCCTAAATATTCTCAGATAAAAATTGTAAATACCCCAAACCTAGTAGCCCAGAGTCATTGCCTTACTTTATTACATTACTACTATGAACACGCATTCACATCCCAATGGAACGAATAGTTTAGTAGCTTTTGAAAACCATATGAAAAAATAAAATTCACATTACAACATGAAATTAAATAAAACCTATAAAATTCGTTGGAAAAATACTAATTATTTTATATTATCCATGAGTTTCATTCATAATATAAAACTTCACATCCTATATAATATAAAATAAAAAATGGGTGAGTTTAGATGCTCAATAAGGGTAAAAAATAAAAATAAAACTATATTTAATTAACATAAACAATAACTAAATGCAAATAAAAAACACATTCATTAAAACATAATCTTGAGAATAATATAGTAGATGCAAAATCCGATTAAATATTTACATATAAATAATCGTATAAGAACGAAACTTAATCACAGATATTTTACTAGTTGAATAATCACATGCATTATAAATTAATAATATCATAAAAATGGATCTAATAACATTGGAACTTTAAAATATACCTTTGAGGTCTCAATTAATAAATTATAAAATAAATGTTTTAGGCCTTGACCAAATCCATATCTGAAAATAAATGCATAAGGTCTCAGAAAAATCCATATCTTGTTTGTCTCATGAGACATACCGATGCATAGAAGGGATGTAGAGGGACTCAACCATCACTTATTAAGTCCAATTATTTACTTATATAAATGAGTAGAAACATAAATAACATATAAATAAAAAATGTAAATAACATTCCCTAATTATTAAACATAATCACCAACAATTCTAAGTAATAAGGTGAATGGTATCCTCATAGCACATCCACATTCAAACTTATCATAAACAATTTAAAAAAATAGTATAGATGATAACACAAAATATCAATCCAAGTTTATCAAAAGATTCAATATATGGTGTTAAAATAGATGAAAATACTATAATAAAATCATTGATAAATTATTGAGATAAATATCCCTTTACATTGCAAAGAAGAGTTGTTCTAGAAAAAAATAAACTGAAGTTATCAGAAAATCAGATTGTAAACATTTATATAAAATACAATAAAATTAAAGGACAATAAATTTATGTTTGAGGAATAAATTATTTCTAAATTAAGTTAAAACATGTTAAAATAGTTTTTAATAAACTTTAGAAATTGTCTACTTCCGTGCGGTTTAAGAAAAAATATAAAAGAGCCTTTAAAGCGGAAAAAGGATTAATTGTTTGCGTAAAACTGAAAAATAGTTAAGATAGTTTCTCATGATAAAAAGTATGATTTATAAAAATATTTTTGTTTTCAAATAGATTATGTAGTGCACTTGAAATTGGGTTTGAAATTGGGAAGTACCATTTAATCAGGCTTGCTTATCGGGATGAATTGAGAAAGAAACCATATTAAAAATGTATTTCCATTAAAAAAAGAATAATTCATCTAGGAGAATATAATTGGAACATAAAAACATAATATCGGAGGATTAAATAAGAATAATTAAGAATTAAATATAGGTAAATAGAGAGAAAATGTAACCTGAAGGAAAAATTGAGGTTCGAGGAGAATCCCTTACCACTTTGTAATTAGTCAGATTGTATGCCCCATAAATGAAATAATTATCAGATTAAACATTTTATAAAATTTGAATAAATATAATAAGGTTATAAGACAACAATGAGAAGTATAATTACACAAAAATAAATAAATAGTGGTGAACAATTCATATCCCATAAAAAGAAAAGTGGGATGAGAAAACTCGTTCCTTATGTTCCAAAGTGTTCAGAACTTGTACGTAGTTTCCTGTATAATAAAATTTGATTCATTAATAATTTAATTCATAGAATATTTATAATATATTTTATTTATTATAATTTTTTGTGTTTATTTATGTCTGTTTGATGAGTTATAATATTCAATTTTGTTGTTCGGGAGTGTTTTTTTCCTTGGTTTTCATGGTTTATTCAACTGTATAAATGATTGAAAGGGTATATAAAATGGAAGTTTCTTTTTAGAATTGAAATTATATGTTATTAGTGAAAATAAATGATATTTAATGGTCTTATATTTCATTTATTTCCATATGTTATGATGATTCATTAGATAAATCGTTAATGATATGTGTTTAGATTATTTTGGCGTTTTTACGATCATCATGAACTAGTTTTTTCTAATGAATTAATATTTTGTATATATACTATTTATAAAACATTAAATAAGTTTTATTATATATATTAATTTTTTTAACAATATTAATTGTTTTCTGACCATTTGTGAATGTGTAATTGATAAAATAAAACTCATCATCAATAAATATAGTAAATCAATACCTTGTAGATAGTGTTTTCATTTATTGAATAAAAATGGGAAGAGAATGGAATAAATGGTTGATATACCATTAACATAACGAAATTATAGAATTTAAAATTAATTGGAGTTATAATTTCTCTTTGGACATGGATTTTGATGGAAGGATAAGAAAATAAAAGGGAAGAGATTTAAAGAGAGAGAGAGTGTGTGGGATAAAATGTTTTACCTATTTTGTATCGCCTCCTTGAGAACATCCTAAAGGGACACGAAAAAGGTATTTTGATGAGAAAAAAATACCATAATATGGGGAGAAGTTTCTGATATTAAATGGGAAGAATATAATAATTCTTCATGGATTTAGAGGTGTGAGGAGAATGGGTGGTGAGGGGTGGTATTTATAGTAAAGGATAACGATTTTTTATTCCTTAATTCATTTTTTTATTTTGTTTCAAGAATATAAATTGTGTTTGTTCTTGTGACTAAATATTATAACATGTGTATGTTATTGTAAACCTATTATTCTAACATCTTCCATAAATCATCTAGGACTGAATAATCCATGGAAATGGCTCAAATGTAAAATAATGTAAACTATAGTATTTCACTATTAAAAAAATAAACTATTTAGGAAAAACAAAAAAATCATCCATAATATTTATAGAAAAATAGAATTAAAAAAATTAAACTCTTTTAAAAAATTAATTTTATAAATATGTTAAATTTATTTTTAATCAAATATCATTATTTATTAAAAAATACAGATTTTAAAATTACATCCAATTTTATGACACTTTGAAAAAATAATTATTTTACATTAAAATTATCTTATAATAATAAGAAAAAATAATAATAATTTATGAATCTATTTTATGAAATTAAATATTCTTTTTAAATAATAAATTTAATTATAAAATTATAAATTAACATTTATGTTTCACAATAAATATCAACACTTAATCTATCATATTTAAAAAATTTATTTATATATATTATGATATAAATGTACCATATCTAAATTTATAAGATTCCCAAATTTTATTTACACTTTTATAGCTGAGGTTACTATTCAAATCATAAATAGACTATTAATATAAAAAAATTATTTTTTTATAAAAAATAGGTATTTGTCACTATTCACTAGAAAATAAATATTTTCATAAAAATACAAAAAACTCACCATAAGATAATTTTTACATTATTATTTTAAAAATAAAGCTTATTTGTTTAATAGATTTTATATGAGTGTCAGAATTTGGTTTCTAAACATGTGCGCCAATAAAAGTTGGTAAAATTTTCTATTATATAATATATCATTTTATGATAAAAATTGGATTTATTCTTATCTTATCCCTATCAAAATTATTGATTTAATTTGAAAATATTTGACTGAATATGTAATATATATTTTTCATGAAGATCTTCAAATAATAGTAAATAATTTAATATAAAACTCCATTATGGTCATAAATATAATTTTATATAAAAACACATCCTTTTTGAGCAATTGGTTTTTATACTAATTAAAAATTAATTGGTAACCAATGAATTCATTTTATAAAAATGGGTAAAATTTATTTTCATAATTTAAATAATCCATTTTTATTCCGGCCATTACAATGGCTAGGTCACATTAATAATATTTAATCCCTTGATTAAGATTGTTGTTTTGTGTAACATAAGCTATCAAAGAAGGTAAATTTTAAAAATAAACATACCGTAAGATCATTTGGTGTCACATGATTTATGTGATCCATCCATGGTTCATCGATGGTTTCATCCATGAATCATATTATAAACAATAACTTAATGATAATCTTGTCACCGGTGATTTTATTGGACATTATCTCCTCAAAGGTATTTCATATGGTCATGTTTTCATGATAGAGAGCCTGCATAAAATCATGTTTTCATTTCCAATATCCTTTATGAGATTAAATTCCAAGTGGAGAGGCTTTTGCATGATCAAGAAATAATGTTCTAGGGTCCCTCATGTGATTAGAATAACTTGACTAGAAGTCGTCACAAGATCAAGATGGCATGTATAAGGTTTCCATTAGATAAAAAGGAGGCGCTCAACCCATTCACCTGATAAATAGTCTAACCTTTACATTGAAAAAAGATCCTTCCTATTTAAATTTCTATCCATTTTTTATAAGGATTTTTGTATTTTCGTGATGATTGTCTACCAGGGGATCACATTATCAATATTGGATCTTGGGATGGTATGTGATCCATGTCCTGGACAGTCACCCAAATTATCTATGTTCTGACTCATGACTAAATGGATGTGTCCAAGGTACTTCCTATGATGAAGGTGACACACCAAAATTATTTCACATGAAAAGGTTAACATCTCAACAGATGATCCACGTGATCTTAAAAATAGCATGAGCACGTCATATGAAATTTATCATAACTCTTACCCTTTGAATGATCTTTCTTTTTCAACTTTTTTATCTTTTATTTTACAAATCTTTCATCTTTTCCTAATTTATTATTTTTTAGGGCATCTCATGATTCAATGGACAAGAGAAAGGGCCTATAAAATACTGGCATGAAATGATTGGAATCCCTGGTGAGACCTTGAGGTCCAATATATAAGTCTTTCCAAGAAAATAATGGCTTGTATAAAGTACTTCACAAGAGCAAGAAGGATTTTCATAGGGGATTAATGTTATATCAGGGTCTTGTTGAAGGGGTTTCATGTGATCATTATCATATCATTTGATGTACATGATCCAACCACATGAATTTTCATGGTTTTGCGATCAGATATCCTCATGGGGTCTCACAATCCATATGATGAAGCCACCTCTCACCCACGCTACCCTTTTCTTCTTTTAATGGAGAAAATAATACTTATTCTTAAATTATATACATTATCCTAGAATAGTTGGTGATAATATTGTGGGAATCACGAAATGAACCCCCCCCCCCCCCAGAATAGTGGTTTTTCTGGAATATGACTCAGTTCTAAGGTAAAATATTCCCACCTAAGTCCCTAAGTCAGCCGCTGGTTGGTGTCCCAAGAAGTTGTAGGTCATCCAAGAGACCTTTGGTATTCTGTGGGATTCTCTATAAATAGGATATTGAATGTATCATTCATTTAATAAGTGAATCTAAAACTGAATTTCAATATCTCTTGTTACTTCCACCATCTCACATGATTGCTTCTTTGGACCTCACTACAAGAACCCTTCTAAATAATTCTCTATAATATTTGATTGTGCGATCCAATCACATTATTTCTATTCCTCAAGAACTCACATAAACTGTCTTCAAACCATATCAATGTAATTTAGTAGAACCTTGGATCATTCCCTCAACTACATTTTTACACTATAGTCCTCTCATGATATTTTTGGCCCCATCATGTGATCATTTGACCATTTCATAGTGCACATGACATTTCACAGTTACATGATCACAAGTGTTATAAAGGATCATGTAAACATGAGGTGATCTATGATTCATTTAAATCATGATAACTCTATAATGTCATGTGATCAAAATATTATCAAGGGCTCATGTGATTCATAATACCTTTTTTAGATCATATGATTATGAACACTTATGTGTCTCATGAGATTCATATGATGTTGTTTGAGTTCTGAACCTAGTTACTTTACTAGTTTCCCTTTACCACATGGAATATGTTCCTGGTTTTTATATATATGGCTTCTCATTCTCAGAAATATTCTAATGCACCAAACCTAAAGGATTATGATCACCAGAAATCATAATATTGTACCAAGGTATCAAGTGTTCTGTAACAACAAGTCTTAGAAGGGAATTCTCCCAAATAAAATTGAAATTTATCCTCTATCACATTAACATCCTCTATATGGATTCAATCAAATGAATGATTTTATGATTCCCATCACCAATTAAAATCATCTATTTTGCTGTTTTTTTATTCCCATAACTATATTCAAGTAATGATATCTAAAAACAATTCATTGTTCATGGAACCATGTCAGGGAATTTCCTATATGCTGGCTAATTTCTCCTTGGGACCAAATAGATGTGATATTTCCTATAATATAATCTCTCTGAGTAATTTGAGTATACATGACTCTTCTTTGATCAATTTGAGTTGTATCTGGAGTTCTATGTAGGACATGTTCCTTGGAGGCAAATTTTCTGATTAATGGGCACGAGCATTTTGGGTCAAGTAGAGATACATGGAATTCCTTGAACAATTGTTGGTTGTTCATCTATATGAGGTGGCATATATTTATAAGATTATCACATTCATTCCATTGGAGCTTTATAGGTAGACGATCAATCATTAGTTACCTAGTACTAACTTTTTTTTGTCCCATGGTGATGAGGGAATAACAATTTGGGATGTTTATTAATTAGAAGGAATACCTTCTTTGGGAGAGATGTATGACCAATTTAATCCTGTTGTGGTTTCGTGGGATGATCTTGAAAAAACTCAAACCTTATCATGAAACTTGCTCAATATTATGTTAGAGAAAATAAATAAGGAGCTAAACCATTACTCACTTATTTCCGTAATGGATTGGATTAATATCTTTCTTTACAATAGAATGACATGACCAACTACCACATTCCCTATATTATTACACTTTGCAGAAATTCTGAGACAACACTACATCTTATTGGGCCATTTTTCAAGCTGGAGAACACACCTCTCATGGATACTAAGTGAGATGAGTTGTATATCCAATCCTCCAATTTGTAGGGTTTCTATCCATGTTTATGAATAGATCGAATTTATTTTCAAGGGATGCACACCTGCGTTTTCATGTATATTGATGATGGTAGCCTAATTAAAAGAATGGAGTCCTATTAATATATATATCCCAACACTTGTCTTTATCAACTACATGGCCTCATCCAATAAAGAAAAACCCCCTATCTGATTGGCGGTCCACTCCAAATACTACTTTTATAGACAAGGGATCATTTTGATGTTATAAATATCACAACATTACTAGAATCCCTGAAAATGTGTCATGTCCCAGGCTACTAAATATTTTCAGGGTTGAGGTGATGCCACTAGTCTCTGATGAGATGATTGATATGCTAAGTTAGCATGATCATTTCAACTTCATTCCCTATATTTTAATAACTAGGACAATTACTGACAATGACAATGGTTATATCGATGATAGATCTAATAAAATATCTCTTTAGGATGGGGTTCTTATGGATCATGTAGATATGCTGATCATTAATGATCCTTATACTCCCTATAGATTTTCCAACCATTTGGGATGTATTTAAATTGTTTCTCCTATTCCCCAAGAACACATGTGGGGGGAGAAACCCTGTTATTATTCTCCATTTTGGATTATGATTGTGTGTGGAGATAAAAATTCTAAAATTAATTTTCCCCTTATAACTAACTTTAGTTCTTGTATTGAGATTCTTCCAAAGCATGGGTGGAAACTTATTCGGGTGGTGTACTAAATTTACTGGTATGTCAGTTAGACAAGACATGCACTTCATGATCCCTATATCAATAGAAGTAATAGAGTTGACTGTAGACTTAGGGGATACTTCAAGGAATATTTCTCACCCTAGTGAGGAGTCCCCCATTAGTAGGATAGTATTTTTTGAGGAGTTTGTACCTTTAGTGACAATGAAAAATGATGTGTCAACTAAGAGAAGAGTATATGATACTCCTTCTCTCTCTTCTTCATCAGCTGAACCAATCCTTCCTCCAATAGATTTAGTGCTTAATCATGTTCAATAATCCACTCTTATTTCCAATCTACCCACTAAAAAGGCTATATAATAACATGTTTGATATAATCAAATTTGGATTTTAATCCCAAACCTGATCACTAATACTCCCTTGGAGTCATTCCGTATACAAGTGGAATGTACATGCTAGCTCTTTTGTGATTTGGGGGTTGGTATCATTGACTTCTAGTCATTATATAATATAATACATAAAATTGTCCTAAACTAGAAAAAAATATTTACTAGTGAGAAAGAACTACTTTATTTTGAGGATGAAGGGTATCTAGACTAGTAAATAAGGGATGTGTCTGAGGCATCTGATATTAGGAATAATGAAGTATCTCAGATACGCACATATATAGATCTCTTAACCAGGGAAATAGAATAATACAATGTGTAGTTTCCAATGTAAGAGCCCCTAGTCTAGAATCATCTTCTTTATTAGATCCTACTCATATAGATGATAAAGAGTTATCTTTGTTTATTCAGAGTCATTATCCTAAGGTTGTAGTATAGGATGAGGAGTGAACATAAAATCATCATTCCATTGATACCTCCTTCCTAAATACGAGTGACTTATAAAATTTAGTAGATCAGACGTTATTATGTTTCATCCATGAATATTTTTTATGGAGCCTTGGAGAGACTCTAAAATGTTTAGATTCGTCCCTATTATTGAACATTATCAATAAACAACCTATTTTTGAGCATTTAATGTTTTTAGGTTTTATTAACTCTATATGTGATGTTCATGATTTTTTATTAACATGATATCCTATGGATTATCAAATATACATGTCTCTAACATAATAACAAGTAAACCTAGATACTTGGATTTTAATTCTTAATTAATAATAAAATTAATTTAATAATATCTCATGAATTCCACTGACATGAGATTCCTTATTGATGTATCCACTCCTAGTGTCCTAGAATCACCTCATTTAAATGGAAAATTTTGGTAAATATTCCTCCCAGAGGGAAGGTTCTCTAACATGTTCCTATGTCATTAGACTTAGTGAACATAAATTTATTTTTTATAGCAATAAATAATTGTTCCTAAAAAATTATAATGTTTTTTATATATTTCACCATAATTTTCCTAAACTTCATATGGGGAAAGCTTAGCGATCATGGAATTGGATTTTGATAAGGCTTCCCTCTTATGGGGTTTTAAGCTGATTTTTTTAGACATTTCCATTTTATAAGTACTCAATATTACCTGTATCACACAAATTACATGTATAGCATGTCGAGATCTGATTTTTTCACAATGTAACCATTATATTATTACATCTAGGAAAGAATTATCTTCACTTCAATTTGTTTTGTATGGTCTTTCAAGCCGTTCTATTATAGTGTTGTCGTTTAGGGTATTATATATTGGATTATATTCTATTTTGGTTTATGTTCTTTTATATCTTACATTATACTAATGTAGTTTATGTTATTTTGATCAAACATTCAATTGATGTAGTTTAAGGTATTTTAGCTCAGACCTTCTATTGATGTCGTTTTGGGTCTTCTATATTGGACCTTCTGGTGATATAGTTTAGGGTCTTATAGCCCAGATCAAATATTTCAATAATGAAGGATTGATATTTATAAAGTATTTGGGAAACCTTTATCCTAAATGGGATTTTGTAGAATTATTTACTATGAGGGGTTCTAATACTGTTTAATCAGAATTTATATTATAATGAATGAATGTTTTTAATGTGTTCTAAAACTATATGTTCTAGTAGAAATCATGAGGGGTGAATATCAATGTTGGGTTGTAACACCCCGCATCATTAAATTGAAGTGTATAGTTGATGGTCAAGCATAGGGAGATGATTGCTAAATGGATAGTAAGAATATGGGGTGTGTATATAAAAGTCTAAAAGTATGAATTGATGTATATGAAATGGAGAAGACATGTTGGAGATGACCCAAAACACCGTAAGATGTTGTGTTCCATAGAGGTGTTTCTAGGGCTCATGAGGATTGGATGTCCTTTTCTATATGTACAAGATTCCTCTAGATTGTGGGTTCAAGTTCCTTATCCATGAACCCAAAGGGTTGAAATTCATGGTCAAGTTGAAGTGTCCCAACTCGATTTCATGCACATTGAATTATTTGTTAATATTTAAATGTTTAGATGATGATGTGAAGTATGGAAAAGATCTATCTAGGAAGGTTTTTGGAACCCTATAAAAATTTAGCTTTTTGTTGGATATCTCTTTCCCTGCACAATTTGTTTCTAGTCATGTGGTGTGGTAAATGAAAAGGCTCAAGAATGGTGTGTTTCATCCCTTATAGGATAAAGGTTACATTACATGGTGACATAACATTGAGGATGATGAATACTCTTGAATAATCTGGTTGTTGGGACTTTAAGTCATAGCCTAGAAATATCTAAGTTAATTGGAGGTGGAAATTGGTTGGAACAGTTCGACCATTGATAATGGTAGAAGAAAATATTATATACGATTAAGAACAAAATTCCTAGATTTTATGGGGACTCATCTCTGTTACAAAACTTCCTCTAGGAAAATTCTATTTGGAATGGTTTTCAATACTATAATGAATATATATATTGTGTTCTTTGAGGATTATAGAGTCTTTATTTCAACTTTTCTATAGGGGGTCCAAGGGAATGGGAAACCATGGTCCATGAGTTTGTTTTTTCAGGTTAGGAATCAAATACATGATGGAGGTTTATGGAAAATTTAATTTTCAACATGGGTTTGAGTACCCAAAACTTAGTATCACTACCTAGTGAATGCATTATCAAGATGAAGAGATGTGAAAAAACATTTTACTAACTCTTTTCTGGACCAGGGATTCTAGTAAGAATGGTTCTTCAATTAATAAGGGAATAATGTGGGGTCCATGTACTTTATACCTTGTTCATTTATGATCTAACTTTTTCATAAACCCTTTATATGAATTGTTTAGATAGCATAGACCTGACTTTTTCTCAGGCCTCCCCTTTCAGGTTTTTATCCTGGCAAGGTTTATGTTTCTTTCACTTAGCAGTTTATGGTCTTATGATTTTCACCATGAAAGTGTAATGTTTATGGTCATATATTTTTGAAACTTGTTTATTTATTTTAATGTCCATGGTGCATATAGGCCTCGTATAAGGGATCATTTTACATAAAAGCCTAATTTGGATTCCCATGGAATAGTGTATTCCAACATCCTTCTGAGTGTGAGATGAGGTTGATATATATCAGGGATCATATTTCTTTGGTCATGAGTAACGGTATGGGAAAATATTTTCATAGATGACCTAAAACACCCTAAGGTATCGGGTTCCGCAAAGGTGACGTCAGGGCTCACAAGAATTAGAAGGATCATCTAATAGGTCCAAGATTCCTTTTGCTGGTGGGTCTATAACCTTATTCATGGGCCCAGAGATCATACATACAAGGAAAAATAGAGCGATCTATTTTTATTTTCAAGGGACATGGAAGGTTGGAAAAACCCCAAGGTTTTCAAGACACAAAGTGTGATTTATGGGTTGAGGTGTTCACTGAAATGTTGTAAGAACCCTAAACTTTGGTTTAATAGGGTCAAGATTTCATGGTCCTTTGAAAACGAGTTGTGAAAGATGATGTTTTGCGCACAATAACATCATGTTTCAGGGACTTATCTTCCATTAATATTAATTTAGGCGATAAGGATGTTTCCCATATTGTTTATTGTCGTGCAATAAGAACATATGGACGAATGTGAAATTGTGTAAGATTTCATTTGGGAAACTTTTCAATAGTTGGGGGCATCTAGATGTAGTAAACACATTTTATCCATCTAATGGATTATTGATGGGTGGCCATATGCTAGAGCCCACCTTGTGTAGATGTAAGCATGCACAAGTAAACTGTTTGGAGATCCTACTTGTACATAGGTATACTGGGTCTATACGACTTGTCCCTCTTCAAATAGAGGTGTATAAAATTTCCATGTCTGGGAGTATTTAGGTTTACCTTTCCATATTATAATGGTACAGATCATTCCATAATCAAATCTATTAAGGAGATCCCTCAGTATTGGTCTGACTCATATGCATGGGATAATGTAATTTTGTCTTCATCCCTTAGTGAGTCATGACATCTTGTTCAACTATGTGGTCCTCTACATAGATCAAGATTGTATGTAGGGATTGGGAATATCCATATATCTCTTTATTATTTAGTATGAACAACTCTAAGAAACATTTGGTGATATTTTTTGTGCAGTTTTATGTCATGTGGCTAGGGTGTTACCCCCTATCTCGTATATTTCAAATTTTCTTCAGGAAGAGTGGGATTCCAGGATCCCTAATCTCACATGAGACGTGATCAGTGTGAGAAACAGGGGATAACTTAGTGGTCAATTAGGCCTTGTGAGACTTGGTATGGGATATCTCTATTCAAATGTCCAACCCATATCTAGTCAGGTGTGCATTTTTTATACATTATGCATTAGTTAGACCTAGTATTGAGTTTTTTAGTTGTCACTATGTATCCTACGGTAAGAAGAATCAAGCCACTTGTAGTTCTTTCATGAAAGTTCCTTGTCCTAGTCTGACCTGTATGAAAGGGATGAGAGACATTTTTAGTTTTGATGATTATGATGGACCTAGGATTTTGGATTTAGGAATCAATATGTATCTTGTGATGTTAGGAATCAAGCCATAGGTAGTTTTACCAATGGAAAATTCTCCACCCAAGTCTAAAACATATGAAAAGGGTGAATTTTTTTCATTGATGTTTCTATTATACATTGGATTTGGGATTTGTTTGTCACTATATATCCTATGATGATAGTAATCAGTCCACATGACATTCTTGAATGGGAAACGCTCCATGTTTTTCTAGCCCATATATAGAGTGGGGAATTTTTCCATTAGAGATTATGGTTTGTCCTAAAATTTATGATCTAGATTTCACTATATATAATGTGATGTTGTGAAACAAACCACATATTGTTTATAAATAGGGAACATTTTACAAAGTTCTAACCCATACACAGTGGGGGGTTCCAATTGAAGATGTGGATGGACCAATAATTTGGGATCTATGTGTTACTATATATCCTATGATGGTAGGAATTAATCCACAAGTAGTTCCTGAATGTGTAGATATCCACATAGTTCAAACCCATTCATAGATGGGGGTTTTTTCTATTGATATTGTTGTTAGACCCAGGACATGGGATTTGGGCATCACTATCTAACTTTTTATGGAAGGAATCAATATAGAAGTATTTATTTAATGCGAAAATCTCCATGTTTTTCTAGCCAATAGGAAAAGGGGGATTTTTTATATTGATGTTGTGGCTAGACCCAAGATTTGGGATATGTGAAACACTATGTATCTTATCATTGCAGGATTCAAGAAACAAAATTTTCTTGAATTGGATAATCTCCACATAGGTATGACCTATAGCGACCCGGCCTTTTCTTACCTTACTATTACATCATTTCAATGATAAAAGACATAATAGTATTACACATAGGGGATCCAAAGGTTTAGTGTCTTGGGAAAACTAGGACCATCCACAATAATTACAACATCAAGCATAAACATTTATTTAATTTCTTCTTCTCTAGCATCATATTGGCACTTGTCCTCTCCTTAGTACATGTAGCCACCTGAGGATACACATCAAAAGGGGTGAGATAGAAGCCTAGTAAGAGGATAGATAAGAACAACATATCATGGGGTGAGCATAATCATAACATTGGCAAAAGATAATGAAAATGAGAGAAGTATAAATAAAAGACTTGAAATGTGGCAATGCATAAAAATTAAACATCATGTATTAGTGGTTAACTACCACAAATACTTGTGAACCAAGATATCATCTTGTTAACACATCATTTCACATTTACTCATGAGATTCATCACTTTACCCAATGCATTTGAGTGCTGTATAATTCTGGGCGCACCCTTCACTTTGAAACATTCATTTTGTGCTATATAATTCTGGAAGCACCCGTCACATCATAACATTATCATTATCATGATTTCCACATAGAACACATATCAAAAGTGAACATAAATAACCCATGTAAAGTAATGGGTTTCATCTCATAAGAATACATACATAAGGTTTGGGTTCCCAAAAGAAAGAGGGAACAACATACTTGATACAAGAACCATCATCCATGAATGAGAGGTAAAAATTGAGTTCTTAAAAGAAGAGTTCTTTTGGAAAACATTCATATTCACATAAACATCATTAGAAAACATGTATATCCCAGGAAAGGAAATACAATGATGAAAAAATGATCTTTAAGGAGGGACCATATCAAAAATGGAGTGAAAGAGGTAGAACCCGAAGGATGAAAGTTGGGTTCGAGAATTTCCCCTTACCATGTATCTGAATGCTTCCTTCTCTTTGAAGTCCTGTATAATGACATTATCTTCATTAATTAGAAATCAAGAACCTCGTGTACATTAATAGGGTTCATTATGGTTTCATTATTTCATGTTATGTTCCTTTGGATGACTTGTAAAGTTTAAAAACATTGTTCGGGGATGTTTGTTTTTATGGTTTTTCTTGGGTGGTTCACTTGTATTCTTAAATTGATGTTTGGGTAGAACATGAGTAAACGTACATAAATGATATTACATATCATTAACATTATTAAAGTAGTTTTAATTATCTTATAATGAATTATATTAGATCCATGTGGGTGAATCATTGGATAATAATTAAATGGTGATTATTTTGGTTAATTTGATCGGTTTTTGGATCACAACGAACTTGTTTTAACTTTTCACTTAGTAATATGGCCATAGATTATTTCCATAACGTAAAATAGAACATAATACATATAACATATTTTGATTCAACCATATAAATGGTTTCATGACTAGATCTTAAGGTATAAATGGAAGAAGAAGGCATGTTGTTCTTGAAGGTGGTAAGTTAACACCTCACGAACAAAGTTCTCTTTAATAAAATAAAAGGAAGAGGGAAAGGGGGTTGGGTGATATAATATAAAATTAGAATCATAAAATTACATTATATGTATTGTACTGGAGTTACAACACAATTTGGATGAAGATAGGTGGGGAGAGATCAATTAATGAACTTGGACTTGAAAGGAAATTAAAGGAGAAGAGGGAGGGAAATTACCTCTAGAATCCTCCTCTTGAGAACCTCCTTAAGGTCCTAATCATGGTCTTTTGATGAGAACCGTAGCTATTGGACGTGGGGGAGGGGATAGGGAAGGTTTTTTGGCAGAGTTTAGAGATGTTTTGGAGCTTGAGAGGTGTGAGGAAATGAAGGTGTGAAGGGTGGCTTTTAGAGTGGAGGGGAGAGGGGTTTCCTTAATATAAAATTCATTAGTTTATGAATTTCTCCTAAGACAAGTAATAGTGACTCTTGGATGACCAATAATAGTAATTTTATAATTTAATGCCAAACCAAGTGGGATTACATCATCATAACATCATCGATGACTCAATTAATACATTATTTAGCATTTATTGTGAATTATCAGATTCGACTATTCATCAAAAATTCTAGTATCTCAGAAAAATCTCAAAAATTTACCCCAACCATTTTTCGACGTGTATAATCCCAAAATAAAGTCCATTTTTCAAAAATAATTTTTTAAATATTATTAATTTAATATTTAATTAAAATCATAATTTACATAAAAAATAGTTTTTTAAATTAAAACTGATTTTATAGTGCTTTTAAAAATTACGTAGGGTCTTATAAAATTATCTAAAAACTATAATATATTGATTCAATAAATTTTAGGGAAATAAATATTTTTTTAATTTAATTAATTAATTATAATTTTTTATTTATGACTTACAAAATACCAAAACGTTTACCAAGGTCATATTGTAACTTTCTAAGATGTCTAAATTTTATTTAATTATTCATTGGTAATGTTACTCTTATGTTGGATGATTTACTATTCATAAGGGTCATATTACATTTCATAAGGGTATGCTACTATTCATAAGTGTAGGTCACTATTCACCAAGAATTACTTTTGAGTCATTAGACTCCAAAAATCATCTTGAACACAATCGTGTATGTCGGATTTTTGAAATTCAAAACATAGAAGTGACAACCTTATGTTTAAAGGTCTCTTATCACTTATTATTTCATTATGTTGTGTTTTCATGTTATTTTATGACATAATTATAAGAAGGGATATTCCATTGAAAAACTTTGGGTCGATACATTCATCCCCCTTTATGAAATTTCGCCCCCGAAATTTCACTTTACACAGATAGGTGAGGGCACTTCTCGTTCATTGCCTCTTCTTGTTTTCAAGTAGCTTCCTAAAGCTTATGGTTCCTCCACAACACTTTGATATGATGGGTTGTCTTGTTGCGTTGAACCTTATCCCTCTGATCTAGAATTTGTATTGGCTGCTCCTCATATGAGAGATCATCTTCCAGCTGCACCACCTCTGAGTTTAGTACATGTGAGGGGTCTGGTATGTACTTCCTCAGTAGTGATACATGAAACACATCATGAACATGAGCCATATCTGGTGGAAGTACAACACGATAGGCCATGACTTCTATGTAGTCGAGGATCTCAAAGGGGCATATATACCTTGGGAACATCTTCCCTTTCTTCCCGAATCGCATGACTCTCTTCCATGGAGATATTCGAAGGAACACTTTATCTCCAACATCGAACTCTAAGTCCCTTCGATGGTTGTCAGCATAGCTCCTTTGCCGACTTTGAGCAGCTTTGATGTGTTTCTGGATGACTTGAACCTTCTCTATCATCTCTTGAACAAGATCAGGTCCAAGCAGCTTTCTTTCTTCAACTTCATCCCAATAGGTTGGAGTTCTACATCGCTTCCCATAAAGAGCTTCATACAGAGCCATCTG
Organism: Viscum album; assembly: GCA_963277665.1. Classification (NCBI taxonomy): domain Eukaryota; kingdom Viridiplantae; phylum Streptophyta; class Magnoliopsida; order Santalales; family Viscaceae; genus Viscum; species Viscum album. The sequence goes on from OY728162.1 coordinate 1,158,407,581, forward strand.
AATGCTCGAGTGGAAGCTATTGGTGTATGAGAACTCAACCAATGGTAGATGTTGATCCCATCCACCTTTGAATTCTAGAGATAAGGCTCTCAGCATATCTTCAAACATCTGAATAGCCCTTTCAAACTAGCCATCATTTTGGGTGTGATAGGTCGTGCTGAAAATTAATTCAGTACTCAAAGCATGTTGGAGGCTCCTCCAAAACATAGATGTGAACCTTTGATCACGGTCAGAGACAATTGATAGTGGAACACCATGTAGTCTCACCACTTCTTTCACATATATCCTTGCAAGTTGTTCAAGAGAGAGGTCTTCCTGAATAGCAATAAAATGGGCAGTCTTAGGGAGTCGGTCAACCACAACCCATATCGCATTATTTCCAATTGATTTCTTTAGGAGGCCTGCGACAAATTCCATAGTAAAATTTTTCCATTTCCACATGGGTATAGGCAATGGCTGCATCATACCTTTGAAATTTTGTCGCTTAGATTTAACTTTCTGACATACCAAGCACCTTGATATATATTCCTTAATCTACTTCTACATTATATCCCACCAGAAGTGTTCTCGGAGATCATGGTACATCTTGGTTCTCTCAGGATGGATAGAGAAAGTTGAGCTATGTGCATTATCCAACAGCTCCTTCGTTATCCCAGGTGATGAAGTCACACAAATCCTCATTCCAAACTGAATCACATCATCATTGTCTATATGGAACTCTTGAAGCTTCCCATCCTTTAATACATTTACCCTCTTTTGTATCTCCACATCATCCCTTTGTGCTTCCTTAATATTCTCTTGGATGGATGGTTGCGCAATCATTTGGGCAGGGTAGGATGTATCCACTGCCCTTACGATTCCCAAATCCATCCTTTTCACATCCATGAAGATAGGGTCTTTCTCAATCTGCTACATGGATAGAGTAGCAGTTTCTTTTCTACATAGAGCATCAGCTACCTTGTTTGCCTTTCCAAGATGATAGTGAATAGAGTAATCGTAATACTTGATTAGCTCTAACAATCTCCTTTGACGCATGTTGAGATCCTTTTGTGTGAATATATACTTTAGGCTCTTGTGGTCGGTGTATATGTCAAACTTCTCACCATAAAGGTAGTGCTGCTAGATTTTCAAGGCAAAAATCACGGGCGCCAGCTCTAGATCATGTGGTGGGTAGTTCTGCTCATGGATCTCCAACTGTCATGAGGCATAGGCTGTCACATTATCATTTTGCATGAGTACACAACCCAAGCCTTTATTTGAAGCATCACTGTATATCACAAAACATTCTCCACTTTTCGGTAGTGTGAGTATAGGTGCAGTGATCAGCCTTCTTTTTATCTCCTTGAATCTTCCCTCACATTCTTCCGTCCAAACATACTTTACCCCTTTCCTTGTTAACATAGTTAGCGGGCTTGACAATCATGAGAATTTTCTCACATAACGTCGGTAGAACCCAACTAATCTAAGAAAAATACGGATTTTTGTGACACTAGAGGGCCTGGCCCATTCCTTAATCGCCTTTGTCTTTGAAGGATCCACAGAAATTCCCTCACCTATGATCACATGTCCCAAGAATGTGACTTGATTCACCCAAAAGTCACACTTTCTGAAATTGGCATACAAATTTTCCTTTCTTAATGTCGCCAACAAAAGTCTTAGATGTTCTTCATGTTCCTCCTTGCTCTTGGAGTAGATGAGAATATCATCGATAAACACTACCACAAATTTTTCTAGGTAATGTCTAAAGACTATATTCATCAAATCCATGAAGATTTCAGGGGCATTGGTAAGTCTGAAGTGCATCACCAAGAACTCATAGTGCCTATACCTTGTACGGAAGGCAGTTTTCTGAATATCTTTCTTCTTCACCTTTACTTGATGATATCCAGAACGAAGATCCACTTTTGAGAAGTATTGAGCTCCTCATAACTGATCGAACGATTCCTCAATCCTTGGGAGAGGATACTTGTTTGTATGGTGATCATGTTGAGTTCTCGATAATAGATACATAGTCGCATAGTTCCATCCTTCTTCTTCACAAAGAGAACTGGCACACCCCAAGGTAATGCACTAGCGCGTATGAACACTTTGTCTAGATGCTCTTGCAGTTGCTTCTTTAACTCCTCCAGTTCAATAGGAGCCATCCTATAGGGGCACATCGAGATAAGATTAGCTCTAAGTATGAGTTCAATTGAGAACTCTACCACATGATCCGAGGGAATTCCGGGTAACTCTTCAAAAAATACATCACCATATTCCCTCACGATGGGCATTTCCTCAAGGTTGGAACTTTCCTTCAACTAAAACATTTGGGCGAGGTATTCTTATTCATAGGGAATCAACACCCACACCATTGAAGGATTTTTCAAAGGAGATTCATGATCTTCCTTTCATTTGTAGAGGAGCCTGAGATGGTTCGGAATATAAAAAGATATTTCCTTTTCCTGACAGTTGATATGTGCTGTATATAACGAGATCCAATCCATTCCCATTATAGCGTCGAATTCCACCAAGGGAAGTATTATGAGATTTTCTGAAAGAATCATCATACATACGCCATCATGAGAAGATTCAAACACTTGGGTTGCAATGATTTCACCACATGGTGTTTTTATAGATATCTCTACATCAAGGTTTCGGGTCTTCGATTCTATAGTTCTAGCAAACTTGTAAGATATAAAGGAATGTGTAGAACCAGAATCAAATAAGACTTTTTCCATTCTTGAGTGAATAGGAAGTGTACCTTGTACGACTTCATTATCATGCTCCACCTCCAAAGTAGTGATGGCATAAGCCTTCCTTTGTTCCTTTGGCTTTAGTGGCTGCTGACGCTGATTACCCTCGAGAGATCGAGGTTTAGAGCACTGGTTTGCATAGTTCCTAAACTCCTTATTGTTGTAGCATTGAACCATGAGTGGTTCTCTCCTTTCATCGGCTACATTATCCTTCCTTTTCATGTATTTTCAACACTCTAGATCATGGTGTCCTTTCCCACACTTGAAGTATTTCCCCTTCCCTTTGAGCTAGTTCCCATTGTGCAACTTCCCACATTTTTGGCATGTGGGTCGTTGATTTTTCTTCCCACCTTTATCAATAGATCCACAATCATGAAACTCCATATTTCTTTTCTTATCACCATAGACATGAGACCATTCTCCAAACTCTATCTCCACTTTGAGATCACACCGAACAACTTCTTCCTAACTCCCAATGTCACGAATTTCAAGATCCTTTCGAAGGTGTGGTTTTAATCCACTAAAGAATCTATCAATTTTTCTATCATTGTTGATAAAAAAACCTGAAGCATATCTTGCAAGCCTTGTAAAATTCTCTTCATAGGTTGTGACAGATTCTCCTTCTTTTTGCTTGAGCTCTATTAATTCTCTCTCCATCTTCGTGCGAAGAGTTCGGGAGATATACTTATTAAGAAACATTATCTTAATGTCTTCCCATTCCATCTATTTAATTTCATCTCTTGGCTTGGTGTTCTTAATCAAAGACCACCATTGATCATCTTCTCCATCTAGACGATAAAAGGCTAGAGTCACCTTCTCTATCTCAGAACAGTGAAGCATAGAAAATATCTTCTCCATGGAATTGACCCACTGTTCTGCAACTAGTTGATTGAAAGATCCAAAAAACGTCGGTGGTTGTTGTCGCATAAAACATTTCATAGCTAGTTGCTCCCTCTTTGGTGAAGGAGGACGTTCCCCATTATTATGGTTATTATTCATAACCTGAGATAATTGGGTAAGAATCTCTAAGATGTTTTGAACTCCACCTCCCAAATCATTGGGGATGTCGTTCGGGCAATCTTTGCATTGGCCCTCAGATGAGTTGTTGGCCTGATCTCTTCTGGTTCCCACCATTTTCTAAAATAGAAAAGGTTAGAACAAAACATAAGTAACCAAGTCATGAATAACTTATTCATTAAAAAGTTATACCAAAAACATAACATATGGGATCCCTAGGTAAATATTCTTGTGTGCATATTTGTACTTAGTCTCATGTTTTAGGTTTTCTCTAGGGTTCACTAATCCTAATTCCCAAATTAACTAAACCTTTCCTCTGATACCAACTATAGCGACCCGAACTTTTCTTACATTACTATTACACCATTTCAAAGATAAAAATCATAATGGTTTTACACATATAGGATCCAATGGTTTAGTGTCTTGGGAAAACTAGGACCATCCACAACAATTACAACATCAAGCATAATCATTTATTTAATTTCTTTTTCTCTAGATTCTTATTGGCACTTGTCCTCTCCTTAGTAAATGTAGCCACCTGAGGATATACATAAAAAGGGGTGATCTAGAAGCCCAGTAAGAGGATATATAAGAACAATATATCATGGTGTGAGCATAATCATAACATAGTCAAAAGATCATGAACATGAGAGGAGTATAATTGAAAGACTTGAAATGTGGCAATGCATAAAAATAAAACATCATGTCTTAGTGGTTAACTACCACACATACTTGTGAACCAAGATAGCATCTTTTTCACACATCATTTCACATTTACTCATTAGATTCATCACTTTACCCAATGCATTGGAGTGCTGTATAATTCCAGGCACACCCATCACTTTGAAACATTCATATTGCGCTATCTAATTCGAGGCGCACTCGTCACATCATAACATTATCATTACCATGGTTGCCACATAGAACACATATCAAAAGATAACATTTCTAACCCATGTAAAGGAATTATTTTCATATAATATGAATACATTCATAAGCTTTGGGTTCCAAAAAGAAAGAGGGAACAACATACTTGATACAAGAACCATCAACCATGAATGAGAGGTTAAAGTTGAGTTCTTAAAATAAAAGTTCTTTTGGAAAACATTAAGATTGAAAAAAACTTCATTAGAAAACATTTATATCCCAAAAAAGGAAATTAAATTATGAACAAATGATCTTTATGGAGTGACTATATCAAAACTGGAGTGAAATAGGTAGAACCCGAGGGATGAAAGTTGGGTTCGAGAATTTCCCCTTACCATGTATTTGAATGCTTCCTTCTCTTTAAAGTCCTCTATAATGACATTATATTCATTAATTAGAAATCCAGAACCATGTGTACATTAATAGGGTTCATTCTGGTTTCATTATGTCATGTTATGTTCCTTTGTAAGACTTATAGAGTTTAAAAACATTGTTTGGGGATGTTCGTTTTTATGGTTTTTCTTCGGTGGTTCACTTGTATTCTTAAATTGAAGTTTGGGTAGAACATGAGTAAACATCAAGAAATGATATTACATGTCATTAATGATATTACAGCAGGTTTTGATGATCTTATAATGAATTATATTATATCCATTTGGGTGAATCATTAGATAAGAATTAAATGGTGATTATTTGGGTTAATTTGAGCGGTTTTTGGATCACAACGAACTTGTTTTAACTTTTCACACAGTAATATGCCCATAGTTTATTTACAGAACATAAAATAGAACATAATATATATAAAATAATATTTTTAAACCATAGAAATGGTTTCATGACCAGATCTGAAGGTATAAATTGAAGAAGAAGGCATGTTGTTCTTGAAAGTGATAAACTAACACCTCACGAACAACGTTCTCTTTAACAAAATAAAAGGAAGAGGGAAAGGGGGTGGGATGATATAATATCCAATTAGAATCATAAATTTACAGTATATGTATATTATTAGAGTTACAACATAATTTGGATGAATATATGTGGAGAGAGATCAATTAATGAACTTGAACTTGAAAGGAAATTAAAGGAGAAGAGGGGGGAATTACCTCTAGAATCCTCCTCTTGAGAACCTCTTTAAGGGCCTAAGCCTGGTATTTTGATGAGACCAGAAGCTCTTGGACGTAAGGGAGGGTATAAGGAAGGTTTTTTGGGTAGAGTTTAGAGAAATCTTGGAGCTTTAGAGGTGTGAGGAAATGAGGGTGTGAAGGGTGGCTATTATAGTGGAGGGGAGAGGGGTTTCCATAATATAAAATTCATTAGTTTATTAATTTCTCCTAAGACAAGGAATAGTGAGTCTTGGATGACCAATAATAGTAATTTTATAAATTAATCCCGAACCAAGTGGGCTTACATCAGCAGAACATCATCTATGAATCAATTAATACATTATTTAGCATTTATTGTGAATTATCGGATTCAACTATTCATCAAAAATTCATGTATCTCAGAAAAATCCCAAAAATTTACCCCAACCATTATTCGACATGTAGAATCCAAAAATGAAGTCCATTTTTCAAAAAAAAATCTAAATATTATTAATTTAATATTTAATAAAAAATCATAATTTACTTAAAAAACAGGTTATAAAATTAAAACTAATTTTATAGTGCTTTCAAAAATTATGTAGGGTATTATAAAATTATCTAAAAACTATAAGACATTGATTCAATAAATTTTATGGAAGTAAATATTCTTTTAATTTAATTAATTAATTATAATTATTTATTTATGACTTACAAAATACCAAAATGATTAGCAAGGTCAAATTGTCACTTTCTAAGATGTCTAAATTTTATTTAATTATTCATAGGTAATTCTACTCTTGTGTTGGATGATTTACTATTACTAAGGGTCATATTACTATTCATAATGGTATGTTATTATTCATAAGGGTAGGTCCCTATTCACCAAGAATTACTTTTGTTTTACTCGACTCCAAAAAATCATCTTGGACATAACAGTGTATGTCGGATTTTCGAAATTCAAAACATAGAAGTAGAAACCTTATGTTTAAAGCTCATATATCACTTAGTAGTTCATTACGTTGTGTTTTTATGTTATTTTATGCCATAATTATAAGAAGGGAAATTCCATTGAAAAACTTTGGGTCGTTACATGACTCATACGTGTAGGCGGTATTTTCCTAATTGAGGTTGTAGATGGACCTCTATTTTGGGATCTAGACAACACTAAATATACCATGACAACATGAATCAATATATACCTAGTTCTTGAATGGAAGTATCTCCACACATGTCTGACCCATTTGTAGAGTGGCATCGTTATTCTTACTAATGTTGTTGTTGGACCAAGTATTTGGGATATGAGAATCAATATGTATACCATGATAGTATGAATCATTCCATAGATAGTTCTATTATGTGTTGTAGTGGGAATATAACATCATAAGGGTGGATTCCTCTTGAAATAAGATGTAATGAAAATTAATGTGGGGATTGTTGTGCTAGAACATCAGAGGTGAATCAAAAACTATGAATGAGAGGCCATTGGGGATGAATGTAGACCGTTTAGGGTAATATTTCTTGTACCTTGACTGGTTTATACCTTCAAGATGTTCAAGTGGTGAAAAATAGTTGAAAAATGTGAAAATGGATCTAAATAATCCTTGTGCCACACATAGTAACCATGAATCCAACAACACACAGTTTATGGTCATAAGGCCTAGACTAGGATATCCTCTCTAGTGAGGATAGTGAATTGAATCATGGTTATCATTTGTGGAATACAGCATTTGGGACATAGGATAAATCTAATATTAAATATCATGGGCTAAGGACATCAACTGTGAAGTTTAACATCATGTATTAAGGATGTAATATGTTTTGCAGTTTAATGTATTAGTGCTAAGACAATGTTGACCTTGATGTGAACAGTTATGTTTTATTCATATTAGTAATACCTCACCAAATTTACAAATCCCATGTGTACCATACTCTGTTTGAGAAACAATGAATTCAAATGGTTTCTTCCAACACATAGAGGTGAGTAAAAAATAGTTCATGGGTATTTCTATTATGTAGTGGTTGGGAAATTATATATGATCCATGAGTCTATATGTATATCAATGGAATGAGAATCATGTCAAACATAGTTCTTGTAAACAATGTAGTTTAACATAGTGTGGTGAGTAAGAAGGTTACTTGTAATGAAAAAGAAGGTATGAATCCCCATAAATAACATCCATATTTTCAAGAAGACATCTCATTAGAGGAATCATGTGTTAGTGACATGAGGCTAACGATATAGTTTAACTTCTTGTGATGATTTCATTTTCCATATAGTTTGGAATTATATAGAAAAGAAACAAGACGTCATGTAGTTTAAATTATTACCACCTGTAATTTCATGAAGCATTCTAATGTCACGCATTAGAGACATATTCCCTGCATTTTGACAACATGTGGTGAGGATGTAAGATGTTGTGCATTTTAATGACTTGATGTCATGATTTATTTTGTGTTATTTAACATCATGTGACTAGGATATAAGAAGTTTTGTATTTTTTTTGTCTTGTTACTAGGATTGAATACATGAATTTTAAGGTAATGCGACCAGGATGTAAGATGTCATTCAGCTTAAACTCTTCATGCTATGATTTCTTCTACATTTTTAATGTCCTCTTTCTAGGATGTAAAATGTTTTTTAGTTTGAAGTGTTTCTTTTAAGACATATTTGGTGTAGTTTAATGACATAAAACTACGATAAAATATGTTATGATGTTTAAATTACTGTTACTATATAGTCTTTTGGGTAGTTTAACTTCATGTGATCAGGATGTAAGATGTTATGCAGTTTAATGTCATGCTGGTTGGACATTTTTTTTAGTTTAATGTAATGATACTAGGACATATGATGTTTTGAAATTTAAATTCATGCTACCAAAACATCATCCATTTAATTTGACATCATGTGACTAGGGAATTCTATTATTGATGGTGAGTATGCAAAGTATATCTTGAGAAATCATATGTTTTTTGTGGTGTAATGTGTTCCTCATCCATTGTGTCTAATGAGTAAGATCTATTTAAATAGACATTATGTATAATGTAAGGGCCTTTCCATTTGGGTTCTAACATTAGATGTTTGTTCCCTTTTATCATTTTGGTTCTGATATTCAATACCAATTCTCTTTAATGGAGTGAGCAAAGGTGAACCTTTTTATAGAAGGATTCTGTGATATGATTCAGATGGAATTCGAGTTCGTGTAGTGTATGAAATATTTTCTCATTGAGTCATTCCAAATCATTGAGTTTTTTATCATTTCTAGTCAAATGATATTTTTCCATGGATAGCTATTTAGAGAAAGGGAATATAGATTCAATGTAAAACACTAATTCAATTTCATATACCAAAAAATATGGCATCACATTTTTGAAAATGTGTGCGGTGGTATGCTATTCCCATAAGGAATGCAGGAGCTTGATTGGACATGACTTCTTGTCCTTCTCCACCATCTTATGGATTGTATTTTATAGAGTCTTGTTGAAGTCATATATCGATCCATTTTCTGTTTCATGATAGTAGGATGAATTATTGGATTTGAGGCTTTATTACTTGTATAATTTTATCAATTTAGTAGAATAGAAATTGGTTTCATTTTTATTCAATAACATGTGAGGGACACTAATACTAGTGATGATATTGTACTTTATGAAGGTGATGATATTATTCATCCGAACATCCTTGAGGGGTAACACCATATTCCATTTGGAAAAAAGTCACTAATAGTAAGGTTGTACATAAACTACTTAGTTATGACAGGGGGATATATCCCCACAATATTCATTCCCCATACATAAAATGACACAAATTATTAAGATATATGTAGAAACCCTAGGAGTTAATGGATGATGTTTTCATAAATCTATCACTCTTGAAATTTCCTTATGAATTTCACATAACCTTTTATCATGGTTTTTATTAATAACCAATCCTTCTAATTTTATGGGTGAGTATGGTCTTGGAATTATCTAAACTATAGGAGATAACGTGGAATTCATCTCTGATGGTGGGAATCTCTCCTTCTAATATGTATATGATGATTATTCCATCAAATCTTCATTTTTAGTGGGTTTTCTACTCATTTTTCTCATATAGAAAGGTAAACTTCACATATCATCATTGAATCTAATCTCTTTTTACTCGATCTGATGGGAGAGTCCCATTTCCAAGGTAATCGATTCTAGGATCCATCCATCCATGGGTGGACATATGTTCATCATGACCTAGGGTAGTTATAACCTAATTGATCTCCTCCATGTCACAAAAAATTCCCAATAAAACCACCCATTAGTGTGTGTTGTGGAAAACAACATCATCTTGATTGGGGTCAGCCATAACTATGGTTGTATTAGCTAGTGCATCAGCATGAACAAAAAAACATCTAAGTTGGGAGGGGAACCATCGAGAAGATGAGAGGAACCACCAAGACGAACCAAAAATCATGAAAACAACTATTAAAACATCATGTAGATAAGATAATGAAACAAACAACATGAAAAAACCTATAAAAGATCAATTAAAAACATGTAACGAATAACACACCGTTGATTTAAATGTTAATTCAACCAAAAGATTCATTAGAGGTGAGGACAGACTTTATCTTATGTGAGAGCTGGAATAGCATGATTGAATGACAATCTCAATTAGTGGCTTTTAAAATATGGTAAGTGGTTTATCAGTATTATTAAAAAAAGATAAAAGAAACATTTATAAATTCTCAAATGAAATGAACAGATAAAGGAAGGATTTATCCATACTTTTTAGCATTGATAATGATATAAATTTATCAGTGCAAAAAATGTCATGACATTTCCTACTTTTAGTGTGCTAACTAGTATTCCGTGATAATTATACTTTTATTAACACATTATATACTGCCGATAAATTCTACTGGAAATTAATTATTAAATTTAAAAATTACCAAATATTTTTAATTATATAAAAATGACTATAAACAAAATTATAGTAGAAAATTTTAAAAAATTAATATAAGAATTAAAAATAAAAAAAAACAATATTATTTAAATTAAATATGTTAGTGCATGTGATAATATTATGATAAATGTATTAAACTATAATAAATATATTAATATTATTATGAATTAAAAAATAATATTATTTAGGAAATGTAAAAATATAATAAAAATAATAAATTATATTAAATATATATTATGAAAATAATATAATTCAATAAATTGTAAAATAAATATAAATAAATACTAAAAATTTCCTTTAAATAAAAAAATTTCAAACAAATACTATAAAAATCAATAGGAGATAAATATATAATTATTTAAATAAAAAATATTAAAATAAAAAAATATTAATTCTGTAAATTAGAATCACATTTAAAAAAATATTAAATAATAATTATTAATAATGTATAAATAAATATTAAAAATGAATAAACTAGTGATATGTTAACCTAATAAATATTGAAAATTAAAAAATTAAAAATATATAAAATGTGAATAAGTGATAAAAGTGAATAAGTTCTAAAAATGTGTAGATTTTACTAATTAAAAATTAAAAAACTTCCAAAAATATTAAAAATTGAAATAATATTTTTAATTATAAATATTAATGAAATATTAAAAATGAATAAATATTAAAATTAAAATAAAGACATTAATATATTGAAAAAATAAATTTATAATTTAGTTTAAGTTAATAATGAATAAATAAAAATTATATAAATATTTAAATAAAAATATATTAAAATATAATAATATTAATATTAATTTGATAAATTACATACATATTAAAATTATTGAACATTAATATTTCAAAATGGGTATATAACTATAAAAATGTATATATAAAAATATTTAAAATTAATAAATAATGAATATGAATAAATTTTAAAGGCTCGTAATTTTACATGTATTTTTTTTAATTATATGGAAATATTACGAGTCTACAAAAAATAACGGCGTGTGATTCCGAGGCCTGGTGTGCCCGGAATGAAATTACGAACTATTTTTCAGGTATGTTCTATTAACCCTTGAGTGGAATTTTCTATCTTTTGAACCGTTGCTCGAATTAAAAATGTGAGGGCATCGTTGAACCCCCAACACTTGGATTCCCTTAAGGGATCCTTCACTTTGACCATAGTAGGTATGGAGAAAAAGATAGTTTTTAGAACTTTTTTATTGAATAAATAAAATAACATTATTATTATTTTTATTATATTCCTCCAACAAACAAGTTGTAAGGTGGGACCAGTGATGTGTCAAGCCACTAAATTTCTTGACCATCAAATCTGGGTAACAACAATGTTGTGGGAAATTAGGAAGCTTCCTATTAATGAGCGCCCATTAACTCCTCGCGTCATTACATACACTCCCCCTCTCCTATAAATACAGATCTTGGGGGAGGGATATCAGACATGATTCGCCAAGAAATGAAGTTCTATTGAAAAACCATTATACAAGAACCTTAGAAGATGAAGTCGACCCAGCGGGAGGTGATGGGTGACGCAGAACCAAAGGGGGACATTCAAGTGGCGTCTTTGGGAGCCGGTCGCAGGAACAAAGAGCATGATCCACCGACAAATGATGACAATTCTCCGATGTTTCAAGGTAGGGGTTACTCTTGATTGTTCTTCGTTAAATTTTATGTTGATTCAATCTTATTTAGCTACTTTTTATCGAACTAACGCAGAGAGTGTGGGCCAAACAAACATGGCCTGATCCCTTCGCTACCTCATGGATTGATGTGTTCTTTGTGAATGGATTTTCGGGTTGAGTGGAACCTGACCACGTCAGGATAGATGCAAAGGCGATGTCCTGAGATGAACATTGATCTCTTCAGATTGAAGAAAAGTCCATTGGAGCTCACCTGGTGACCCGAGGAAGTCTGCCGGCGACCAATGCTGGCGACCGGCACCGATAGGGTAAAAGGTGGCAGCCGGCACACCAGCCGACCGCGATGGCGGCGACGTCGCAACTACGCCCCTAAAGGAGGCCATGACCCATCGGTCGTGGGGGAGGAAGGTGGCAGCTGGAATTCTTGTTGGCCACATGGATGCAGGGCGATGCGCGTCTGTGCCGCCGATAGAGGAGGAGGTCACAGATGTCGAGCCATAGCGGCGTACCAGGGCGGTCGGCACCCAGTCGACTGTGGGAGGAGCAGCAGCGCCGGTGTGCCACAGAAAGGGGGATCTAGTCGGAATCCTGGACGGCCGCGTCATGCCGAGTAGGACCCGATTCAGAGGGTCCCTTATGCCAGTAAGCCGCACAACGGGGCATCTTTAGGTTGGCAGAAGACAAACGGTCCAACTGGACTGTTCGGAAATCTAGGGGGGCGCCTCCCCAAGGTTTTGGCTAGGGCAGGCCTCGCCAAGGAGGATCACACCCAGCCACGGGATGAGACCTACTGTCACGCCAGTAGGCATGACCACCCTTTTTGCGGGCTGGGCCGAGCCCATCGTGGCGCAGCCCATCTGGTTCGGACTCGGGCCCATCTGGACCCCGATATGCTTTTTTTGCCATATCTTGAGAATCAAGCGTCCATTTGATGGACCGTCTATGGATCCAAATTCCTTGGATCGACATAGACCTTTTGGAATACTCTTCTTGAGTTTTGTATAATGTTGGGGTAAAACAAGGTTGGATCGAACCCGAATCCAACCGGGCCCTCGAGACTAAAAGGCTAATAACTTTCAAATCGGGCGTCTGATTGATGCGCCGTCTGTTGCATTGGGTCCCTTATTACATGATGGACCTTTGTGTTACTTCTTCATAGGACTTCTTGGAAGATAAAGTGCGACCGATGGATTGAGAATCGGATCCTCCCAGAATCATGTTTTCTTACTGCGAGAACCTTGTAGATGGATGTACTTGAAGAATATTTTCATCTTCTGTGTGTTATCTTAAGATCCTGTGTGAGTCAGCATCTAATGATCATGTGTGGGTCATCTATAGATCATGTGTAGGTCATTTATAGATCATGTGTGGGTCATCTTCAGATCTTGTTTGGGTCATCAGATATTGTGTGGGTCATCTTCGATCCAGTGTGGGTCAACAGTAGAGCTTCTCGACTAACTAAGATGATCGTGCAAGACAGCTAATCATCTATAAATCTTTAATTAAGTTATACATGGTGTGAGATGAGTCTTTACCTTGTTGTTACACTTCATTTTGGTGATACCTTCATGGTATTCCTCTATGTAGAGTTACCTTTTTTGTACTTACCTTCATGGAGTTACCTTCGTGGAATTCTTTCCTTCATGGAACAGTTGTTCTTTTGGCTAAAGAGTTTTTTTTTGTGTTTCCTCTTGAACAATATGGGTTTACATGATAACTTAGGTAAATGTATGGGAATATAACTAAGTAGTTATGATTGTTTCTTCATGCCTTGTGATTGTGGTATTGCTTTTTGGTTTATACTTTGTGGATTCTGACTGACATTCGAGGGTCTCGGGGTCCCTACAGAGTATTGTTATACTCACCCCTGTACGGGATACGCCCACACCTTGATGTGTCCTGTGTAGAAGACGGAAATAATTGATTGAGGCTGAGGGTAGCAGGTCTGGAGTTAGCTCGAAGGTGTACCATTAGATGAGACATACCACAGAGATGACATTTCAAGAGTTGAACCTACCCTTCAGGTATGATCCATGGTGGGTGTTCACATTAGAGGTTTTCAATTTTTCTTTTACTTTCCAATTGGGCTTGTATTCCGACCCCTTTACTTATTGTATTGACTCTATTTACTGTATAGTTTACTTTGTGATAGTATTTTTCTATTTCCATGGGTTGTGTGAGTTTTTATGTTAAAAAGACAATACCTTCCTGGTTTTAAGGATATGCCTTTCTGGTGCAAGTCGCCAGCCCATGTCCTATGGAAGGCAGTCTTGGGGTAGTCATGGAACGGGCCCCGTGGATGGGTCATGACAAATTGGTATCAAAGGAGTCCATTCTACTACAGAACTTGGACTCTGATATTTTCATTTGACAATAGTGTTAAGTGTAATGAGTGTGGTGTTCAATTTGGGAAATCCAGTGTTGATGTAGCGACTGACGTATCCATACACCAGGACCCAAAATTCTGATTTCTGACTCAATGCTTGAAAACACTAATTGCATGTGTATTTTTGAAATGTTTTCCTTGCAGTCTCTTTGAGTAATCTCACTAAGTATAACATATTGAATGTGGAGCACCTGTTTCTTTATAGGATACCTCCTTGCAGATATCCAGCTAGGGTTCCAGGTATAGTATGTGATGACAACCCACCGAGCGACAATGATTCAGTGTAGGGCCCCCTTTCAAAAGTTTTGCAATTGGGGGGTGTACCAGCAGCACCACTACCCATTGGACAACTGATGCCACCAAGCCTAGCAGTAGAGGGTGCACACCGCTTGAGCACGCTGCATGATTTTTAGCGCTAGAGACCACTGATGTTTCAGGGATAGATGGATACACAGGAGGATGAGTATTGGAAAGAGGCAGTGGTTAGATTTTTTCTACTGGTAGGGACACCAACTAATATCATGGGGATCCTCGCAACCAGTCTTCCTTAGGCTTCATCGAGCAAATGGTAGATCTTGATGCTCTAGGTTCATGATGAGGTGGATTTCCTCTAGGCGGACTTTGAGTGCATATATAGGGCAGATTTCATCCTAGTGACTTTACGCGCAATGTCTATATAGGAGCTTCTCCACTTACAGAAGGGAGACATAACCATGGCTCAGTATTCAGTGAGGTTCAACGACCTCTCATGCTACTCCACGGACATGGTGTGAGACCCTTTCTTCATGGCCCTGATCCTTGAGCAGGGGATCATATGAGAGATTAGATCTTTGATGATTTCTCTCAGTATCCCAACGCAGGCAGGGTTGTTAGAGCGAGCAATCTTAGTGGAGAGCTTCCCTGCTGAGTAATCACTAGTAGTGAGACCCACCACTGGACTTCACGTAGCAGAGTCATCTGCAGCTAGCAGCAGATTGATGATGCATAGTTCTAAGAGGACAAGACCTATAGGTGGAAGACCACATACTACAGGGTCAATTTTGTGGGAATTTCAAGACAGATCAGGATAGGCGAGGAGCAGATAGTGTTACTCATGCGGCGGGTAGGGTCACATGGCTCACGACTGCCTAACCCGCCATGTAGATGACCAGTAGATGGTTGAAGGTCCTCCTGGGAAAAGGCAAAGATTCGATTGAGGAGGTCCACAGGCAGTAGGCTGATGTGGTAGAGGATCTGGCCATATAACTGGTAGTGGGAGGTGATTTGAGGTTCTGCCACCACTACCTCCAGGTGGTTCATCACAATCATAGGGAGCTGGGGGATAGGGACAAGTTCTGCTCCTGGAAGATGAGGCCTATGCCCATGGTGCTCTGGAGATGATATGAGGTATGATATGTTTCTACTCCAACTTAGATGAAGTACTTATAAACATTGGTTTTAGTCACTCTTTTATTTCCACGACCCTCGTTCGAAGCTTGAATATTCCAATGGAGACGTTGGATCGATCCTTACATCTAGAGACTTCTACATGAGAGGATTCGATGATTACACACCAGTTCTGGCAGTGTGAGCTTAATCTAATAGGTGAGATCTTTGGAAATGATCTTCTAGTAGCGGTGTCGAGGCCTTACGATGTCATCTTGGGTATGGATTGGTTATCTACATTCCATGCTCGGATTGACTGTATTAGGTGCAAAGTGATGTGTGTCTGTGAGAGTGGGACTAGGTTTTCCTTCACCAGTGATAAGGGATCCTTTTCAGCATAGAATGGACTTACCCAGAAGAGGGTGCAACCAATTATAATCAGTTAGATAGCCTTACCCTTGGGGTGGTTGATGTTGAGAGTCTGAGTTATCCTGTATTGGTGGACCAGTACATTCATGTTTTCCGAGATGATGGTCTAGGTCTACCTCCTTGCCGAGTGGTGGACTGTAACATCGACTTGTAACCTGGGAAGACACAGATTTATACACCAGGATATCGGATGGATATCGTAGAGCTTAGAGAGCTGAAAATACAGTTGGAGGACTTACAGAGCAAGGGTTTCATTAGGCCTAGTGTTTCTCCTTGGGCGTCCTTGATTTTGATTTCCAAGAAGGTGGATGGGAGTTTGAAACTCTCTATGGACTATCTGCCCCTGAACTAGGTGATCATGATGAACAAGAACCCACTCCGGATGATTGATGATCTATTTTATTTTCTGAAGGGAGCACAATGGTTTTCAAAGATAGAACTTAGATCAGGATATAACCAGCTTAGGGTATGATACGAGGACAGGAAGAAGACAACCTTCAGGTGTCAGTATAGCCACTATGAGTTCTTGGTTATTCCATTTGGTGTGACCAATGCCCTAGCAGTGTTCATGGGACTCATGAACAGGATCTTCCAGCCATACCTAGATCACTTTGTGGTATTCTTCAGCGATGACATCCTAGTCTACTCAACTATAGAGGAGGAGCACTTCTATCATCTATAGATAGTTCTGTACACACTACGAGAGCACCAACTTTATGGAAATATCTTGAGGTTTTCGTTATGGATCTGAGAGGTTCACTTCCAGAAACACGTCATCTCAAAGGCTAGAGTTACGGTGGATCATGGGAAAATTGTGTATGTTCTTTCTTGGGAGCCACCTAGGATTGTGATGGAGGTGCGAAGTTTCCAGGGATTGGCCAGTTACTACCAGAGGTTTATGCCTGACTTTTCCAAAGTTGTGGAACCCTTATCAGCATTAAAGAAGAAGCAGAAACCATTCATGTGGTCGGAGAGATGCCATCAGAGTTTCCAGAACCTGAGGAAGAGACTGATGAGTGCCCTCATCTTGAGGTTACCGGAGGAGGGTGTTGGGTACATAGTCTACTATGACACATCAGGGATCAGGCTTGGATGTGTCCTGATGCTGGAGTGAGTAGTGATTTTTTATGGTTCTTGATAGCTAAGAAAACATGAGTATAACTATGCTACCCATGACATGGTGTTAGAATTAGTGGTCTACACCTTGAATATTTGGCGACATTACATGATGGTAAAACGTTTTACAGTTTACTCTGATCACAAGAGCCTTAGGTAAATCTTCTCTCAGAAGGACCTGAACCTGAGACAATGACATTGGATTGAGTTCCTCTAAGACTATTAATTAGAGATAATCAATACTCTTAGGAAGGGGAAAGTAGTAGAAGATGCACTCAGCAAGAGATCTGGTATATAGTTGCTAAGTGAGTTGATAGAGCATCTAGCCGTTTTGTGGATATCCTATGTGGATCGAGATGGAGAAACTTATCATCAGTCTCTGACAGTCACTTCCCCAATCCATCAGTGAGTTAGGGAGGCATAGCTTGGTGACATTGACTATGAAGGTCAACATTATTAGATATCCATAGGATAGGAACATGATGGATTTTATGAAGGTAATAAGCATGTCATCTACTTCAAAGGATATACTATGGTACCATTGTAACTACGAGAGGATGTGTTGAGGGAGTTCCATACGTCCCCTCTAGCAGTACATCCAGAAATGGTGAAGATGTACCAGGACCTTCAGTGTCAGCCCTGGTGGCCGGGAGTGAAGAAAGAAGTTGCAGAGTTTGTCTCGTAGTGCCTCACTTGTCAGTAAGTTAAGGCAGAGCCTCAGGTTCTTGTAGGCTTAGTTCAGCCACTAGAGGTTCCAGAGTAGAATTGGGATGGACTTTCCCTGGACTTCATGATAGATCTTCCATGCACATCTAGGGGTCATGATTCAATCTGGGTGATCGTTAACAGACTCACCATGTCATCCCACTTCTTACCTATCAGAGAGTAGGGATCATTAGAGAGCTTTGGATTCCTCTACATACAAAAGATTATGTGGCTTCATGGGGTTCCATATATGATTGTCTCTGATTGTGATGCACCTTTACTTCACGACTATGGAAGGTGTTTCAAGAGGCATTCTGGACTCATTTTCGATTGAGAATCGCATTTCATCCTCATATGGATGGTTAGAAAGAGCGGACTATTCAGACCCTCGAGCAAATTTTGTGTGCTTGCATCCTTGATTTCGGCCATAGATGGGAGGACAACATTCCCATGGTGGAGTATGAGTACAATAACAGCTATTATTACACCATTGGTATGGTAATATTTGAGGCATTGTATGGTTGACCATGCAGATCACCTCTATGTTGGACAGACCCAAGGAAGTTAACACTCATGGGACCAAAGATGGTATGGGATACCACAACGAAGGTACAGATCATTCAAGAGTGGAAGAATACTGCACAGAGTAGGCAGAAGTCTTATGCTGATAGGAGACGGAGACCTCTGGAATTCATAGATAGTGACCATGTCTTTCTACAGGTCTCACCTCGACGAGGTATGTAGAGATTTGTACAGGGAGGAAAGTTTTCTCTGAGGTTCATAAAACCCGTTTAGGTCCTCAGAAAAGTTGGAGAGGTGGCATACCACATAGACCTTGCCCCTCAATTGCACCGGGTGCACAATGTTTTACATGTATCAAAGATGGGGAGGCACGTGCATGATCTTTCTCACATCATTGACTGTGGTGACATTTTCAGAGGTTCTAATAGATATAGAGGATCAACAGAATAGATTTCCTTTGTGGGAAATTGATACTGCCGGTGCATGTACATTGGCAACACAGGAACCTCCATGAGAGCACATGGGAGCGGGAGGCTCAGATTTGTGCCCAGTATCCCCCACTTGTTTCCCTAGTTTTCATTTTCGAATTCAAGGATGCAAAACCTTGAGGGGGGGGAGAATGTAAAGACCCGTGATTTTCCATGTAATTTGTTTTAATTATATGTAAATATTAAGAGTCTATGAAAATTAACTGTGTGTGATTCCGAGGCACAGTGTTCTTGGAATGAAATTATGAACTTTTTTTAGTTATGTTTAGTAAACGCATGAGCGGAATTTTATAACTTTTTTAATCTTGCATGAATTTAAAATCAAAGGGCCATGTTGAATCCACATCACTGAGATTCACTTAAAAGAGGCTTCACTTCGACAGCAGTAGGTTCGAAGAAAACGTTATTTTTTGGAACTTTATAATAGAATAAATAAAATACCATTGTTATTTTAATATTATTTTATTACTCCAACAGAAAAGTTGTAAGGTGGGACTGGTGATGTGTCAATCTAATAAATGGCTTGACCCTCCAATCTATGTAACAACAACATTGGGGGAAATTAGGAATCTTCCTATTAATGAGCCCCATTAACTCCTTGTGTTATTATTTACACTCCCCCTATACTATAAATATAGAGGTTGGGGTGGGGTATTAGAAAAGCTTTTCAAAGCAAGAAGTTATATTAGAACATTGTGATGCCAAACCCATAGAAGATAAAGCTGACCTAGTGGGAGGTGAAAGACGACACCGAACCAAAGGGGGGCGTTCGAGTGGCATCTTTGGGAGCCGGTCGCAGGAATGAAGAGCACGATCTATCGAACAGTGTGGAAAATTATCCGAAGATTCAAGGTAGGGTTTACTCTTGATTGTTCTTCGTTAAATTATATGTTGATTCAATCTTCTGGAGCTTCTTTTTTTCGAACTAACGCGGAGGGCGTGGGCCAAACAAACACGGCCAAATCACTCCACTACCTCGTAGATTAATGTGTTCTTCATGGGCGGAACTTCGGGTTGAGAGGAACCCAACCACGTCAGGATAGATGAAAAGGAGACGTCCTAAGATGAACTTTGATATCTTAGGATTGAATAACGGGCCACCGGAGCTCACTTGGGGACACAAAGAAGTCTTCCGGTGACCGGTGCCAGCGACCGGCACTGGTAGGGTATAAGGCTGAAGCTGACACACTGGCTGACCGCGATGGTGGTGGCGGCGCAATCGTGCTGCCGAAGGAGTCCACGACCCATTGGATTGGTGGAGAAGGGAGGCAGTCGGCATGCCCGCCGGCCACATGGAAGTAGAGTGGTACATGTCTGTGCTGCCGGTAGAGGAGGAGGTCGTGGATGTCCAATCACAGTGACGTACCGGGGAGTCGGACATCTGGCCAGCAACGAGAGTATCATCGGCATCATTATGCCACTGAAAGGGGGAGCTGTCTGGACTCTAGGCCCGTCATGTCATGCCTAGCATTACCCGATCTGGTGGTTCTCATGTGCCAGCAGGTGGCGCCATGTGGCACTGCCGGGTTCGCCAAAGTCAAGCAGTCCAAATCGACCATTTGTAAATCAAGGTGGAAACCCCCCAGGTGGTAGCTAGAATGGGCCCCGCCACAGCGGACCATACCCAGCCGTAGGCTGAGCCCAACGGGCCATGCCATGAGGGTCGGACTACCCCTTTGCAGGTCGGGCCGGACTGCGGCCCAAAGGGCCAGGCCCACCCTTGCCCACCCCATCTGGGTCGGACCTGGTCTAGGTCGTTTCAACATGAACCTGGTCGAGTCAGCCCTAGAGGGGTCATGCTAGGTCGATCCGACTGGGTCGGACTAGACCGGGGCCCATGTGGACCCAGATACACCTTTTGTGACATATCTTGACAACTGGGCATTCGTTTGATGAACCATCTATGGTGATAGAATACTTGGATCGAGACAGCCCTTTTGGCATACTCCACATGAGTTTTGGATAGAGTTGGGGTACATCCGGGTTGGATCGAACCTAAATCTAATTGAGCCCTTGGGACTAAAAAGCTATTAACTTACAGATCGAGCATTCGATTGATGTGTCTTCTATCACATTGGGTCCCTTATGACAAGATAGAACTTTGTGTTTCTTCATCATGGGACTTTGTGGTGGTTGAAATGTGACATATGGAATAAGGAGAAGATCCTCCCGAAATCAAGTGTGCTTAGTGCAGGAATAGTGTGGCTGGCTATACTTGAAGAATTTTCAGATCCTGTGTGCCTCATCTTCGGATCCTGTGTGGGTCAGCATCTATCGATTTTGTGTGGGTCAACTATAGATCCTATGTGTTTCATATATATATCCTGTGTGGATCTACTTCAAATCCTATGTAGGTTATCTTCAGATTATTTGTGGTTCATCTTCAATCCTATGTGGGTAAACAACAGAGCTTCATGACGAAGTAAGATGATCTAGAAATACAGCTAATCATCTATACTTTTGTAATTAAGTTGTACCAGTTTTGATCTGAGTCTTTACCTTTGTGGTACACTTCTGTGTGGTGAAACATTTATGGTATTCTCTTGTGTGGAGTTACCTTTGTGGTACTTACCTTTATTGTGTTACCTTCATTGTATTATTTCCTTTGTGGAACAGTTGTTCTTTTGGATAAAGAGTTGGGTCTTGTGTTTCCTCATGAACGAGATGGGTTTACATGATAACATAGGTATATGTATGGGCATATACCTATGTATGGATGATTTTTTCTTCGTGCTTTGTGATTATGATATTGCTTTGTGGTTTTTCCTTCATTAATTTTGAGAGACCTTCGGGGGTCTCGGGGTCCCTACTGAGTATTGTTATACTCACCCCTACACGGGCTATGCCTGCACCTTGTAGTGTCTTCTGCAGATGATAGATAACATTGATCAAGGCAGAGGGTGCCAGGACTGGAGGCTGCTCAGAGGTGGACCATTAAACGAGACGTACCACAGAGATGATAGTTCTAGAGTTGTACCTACCCATCAGGTAGGATCCTTGTATATTGTTCACATGAGTTGTTTTTAGTTTTTCTTTTACTTTCCAGCTGGGCTTGTATTCCAACCCCTTTATTTATTGTACTCACTCTATTTACTATATAGTTGACTTAGTGCTTGTATCTTTTTATGTTCTTGGATTGTGTGAGTTGGCATGTTAAAAAGGCAATGCCTTCCCAGTTTTAGGGATATGCCTTTCCGGTGCTAGTCGTCATCCCCTAGCCTATGGAAGACGGTCTTGGGGTAGTCACGACACGGGCCTCGGGGGACAGGTCGTGATAGTTTATGTAGTATATTTATGTATGTGCATGTAATTGTATGTATCTTTAAGTGTATGTGCATGTATATTTGTGTGCAGGTGTATTTATTTGTATATGCATGTATGGGTATGTATATATATGTGTGATTATATCTATGTGTGTGTGTGTGTGTGTCTATATAGGTAATGTGTATATTTCAATATATTCCTAAGAATATATCATTATGTAACAAGAAAATTTATTTTTTTTAATTTGACATGTCTCATTATAGTATATGTATATACATATATACATATACATACACACAATCACATAAAAATTAATTTTGTTTTCCGAATACAGTTAATTTAGTTTTATATAGATATATATATACACTTGATATTTATATATATATATATATATTCAAATATTCATTTATTCAATTCTGATTATTGATATTTAGTATTTTTAATATGTTTTCAATTTATATAATTGATATTTATTCATTTTTATTTTAATGTTTGTTTTATATTAAAATCATTATGTATTGATTATTTATTCAACTTTAATTAATAATCTAGGATGAATTTTTTTTTTAAAAATCATGTTTTAATAATTATTCATTCCATTTTAAATATTTATTCATATTTATATTTTTGTAACACATAAACATAATTATATTTAAATATTTTTTATATTTTTTAAAAATTTATTCAATTTTAATTTTTAAATTATATTCATTTTTAAAATTTATTCATTTAATATTAATTTTTATATTTTTATATTTTTATATTTTTAATATTTTCCAAAATTTATGTAACACCAATAAATTATAAAGGGTTAAATGTCTTAATGATAACACTCATTTCAACAAGGTGCACCTTCCTTTTCAGGAAGCTCTCTAATTATAACTCCACAGTTATGCGTGCTTGTCTTATAGTAGTGATCGGGATGGGTGACCTTCTAGGAAGTTTCCCAAGGTGTGTGTAAGTGAGGACAAAGCACACTGGAAAGGAAATGTGTTGGCATGTGGGGATTTTCATTAGTCAGATGACCTGTTCAGGCATCTAGGTGGACCTATGGGTGGGGACCACATGTCTATGGGGAAACTAGTGCTACATGGTGTGCCATGACCCAACGACCATGTTAATGCAAGGTTTTTGTGTTGTCACAGAGAACCTATTTTCACATTTGGTATTAGAGCAGGAACTCAACCTTAAATGTGGTGCACTGCCTGGGTTGATATGTAGGGCCCACAATGAGGACATTGTGCTCTAAAGGGGGTGATTGTAACACCCTAAAATGATAAAGAGTTAAATGTATTAATGATAAGACTCATGGAAATAAGGTGAACATTCCTTTTTCAGGGGCCTGTCTGATCCGAACTCCAAAGTTATGCGTGCTTGGCTTGTAATAGTGATCAGGATGGACGACCTTATGGGATGTTTCCCAGGGTATGTGTGAGTGAGGAAAAAGAACACTATAAAGGACATGTGTTGGCCTCTAGGGACTGTCATTAGTTAGATGACCCGTTCAGGAAGGTGGGTGCACCCTTGGGTGGGGACAACATGTCTAAGGGGAAACTACTGGTACCTGGTGGGCTAGGACCCAACGACCATGTCAGAGAAGGAACTCAACCTTAAGTGTGGTGCACTTCCTGGGTTGAGAAAATGGTCCCACAATGAGGATTTTGTGTGCTAAAGGGGGTGATTGTAAAACCCCAGAATGATAAAGGGTTAAATGGCCTAATGATAAGACTCAAGTCAAAAAGGTTCACTTTTCATTTTGGGGGCATGCCTAATTAAAACTCCATCATTAAGCATAATTGTCTTGTATTAGTGATATGGATGGGTGACCTTCTGGAAAGTTTCTCAGGGTGTGTGTTAGTGAGGACAAAGCACATTGGAAAGGACATGTGTTGGCCTGTGGGGATTATCATTAGTCGGATGAAATGTTCAGGCATGTGGGTGGACCATTGGGTGGGGACCAAGTGTCTGTGGGGCAAACTGGTGGTACCTGGCGAGCCAAGACCCGATGGCCATGTTAAGGCAAGGTGTTTGTACTATCACTATGACCAAATTGTTACCAAAACATAAAAATACTACATAAACATATAGATACATACACCCAAAAACACATACAGATTCATACAATTAAATATACATATATATCCATACATACACATTCTATATAAATATACACACATACATGAACATACATACATACAGGTACAACCACAAATATGCACATACACGTACACATATACATACACATACATACATACAAAAATGTATAAATACATCGATTCGCATACCTACAGGAACATGCATAAAAAAAACATACATGAATACATAAACGTACATATAAACATTTGCACACAACTTATTCAACTATATATACACATAAACTTACAAAAATATATACACAACACATATATACACATATAATACATATATACACATGAATACACTATAGTGAGCCATGCTAAACATAACATAAATAATACTTTAATATCATGATTGAGAAAATATATATCACAAACAATCAAACAACATGAGGAATACATGGGTTTGTATCTATGAATATTATAAACATATAAAATTATTTTTCATAACATCAAAACATTTATCCATAATCAAAACATACTATACTTCCTTCATGAATTTGAATAGGTAAAACATATTTTATAACATGGGGAATGGAAACATATCAAATGAGTGAGTTCGAATAATCAATTACGTAACGCCCCGACCCTAGTTACCAAGAGTCGGTGCATTATTACATAACATTGGAAAGATCACAACAAGGATCAAATCTCGATATACTGATTGGTTTAGTAGCCTTGGAAACACTAGATATATTCATTAAGTTTTACATTACATCATAAAGTGAAAAACTACTAAAACAACATATTGTCTCCACATTCCACATTCATATCCCCACATAATATCCCTGCAGGTCATTCATAATTTACTTCTTCACATCCTGGAAAAAATACAACATAGAAAAGGGGTGAGCTCAAATGCCCAGTAAATATAATAATATAGCGGAAACTTTGTTAAATAAGAATAATCATTTAAGGTAATGTATAACTAAAACAAAAGCCTTTTAAACTTGAACTTCAACATAGTATGGAAAAAATAAAACGAAATAATTCCATTTACTTATTCACATGGATATTCTACTAATCAAATAATCACATGCAATATCAATAACCACTTTCATAATGATGGAATGCATAATACCAGACTATCATAACCACATAGCCAAGGCCTTGTGCCAAGACTACAAATAAGATTTTGCCAAGGCCTTGTGCCAAGACACTAGTTTGTCTCATGAGACCTACCGATGCATCGAAGTGCTATATCGGGCTCCACTTGTCACTTATTAAGTCAAATGCATTCCTCATATGAACAGGTTTAAACATAACAAAAACCTTCGTATTAGAACTCGTATACAAAATGTCAATACTTTAACCACAAACCATGAATGGTATAAAAATAACACATCCACAGTCAAACATAACTCATTCGATACAATATGGAAGATTGTATTGTATCACATTAACCTCAATAAAGAATAATGAAGAATGTTGACATAGATGAAAATAATCATCAAAACTATTTGAGAGAAATATCCCCCTTTTTCTTGAAATCATTTAAAAGTGACACTATTTATCAAGAAGACATTTAAAAATAGAGTTTTGAATCAAAGTGTCCCATACCACTTTGAATCTTTTAAAAGGAGTTTTAATTTTAAAACATTAATGTCCATATAAATAAATCCTTAAAACCATTTTTAAAACATGGACATTAATGAGCAAGATTTAGAAGAATAAGTCTTTAAAACATTTTAAAATGGTATTTTGGTTAGAGTTTCTAACCAAAAGAGAGACACTTGAATAAAAATAATTGAGGTGATCAAAAAAATTTAATATCATGAGAATAAAGGAATTCATGATATACTATGTCAAAGTACATTATATAAACCATATAAAAGGGATTTTGTGTATAACAACGAAGAAGTCTCAATGGAATGTAAATTGAGATGAAATCTCTCATAAAGGTCGTATCCTTAGGTTAAGGATAAATCAACGAAATAGTTATGTGTGACAAATATAAATACACTAAATATGATTGGATATTTAGTGTAAAAAAATCAAAGGAAATTCACACATTATCTTGTAAAAACAACACCAATGAATTAGATGTTTAACTCAACAAATGGAGAATGAGTTAAAATTACTCTTATCAAATTCTTATCGATGAATTGAGAAATTATCAATGGAGTGATTATGTGTATCGAAAGTATATCCACAGAACGGGGAGTGTAAATTATGACATAATCAAATGAATAGTGATTCCACACATAATCTTGGAGTAAAATAATCAATGAAGTATGCGTAAATCCAAATAAATGGAAATTGAAATTTCAAATTCCCTTATCGATTTGGTAAATTATGAAACATACACCCATTAAAGAAGTATCATACCATGATGATGTAAATACCCATAAATTAAAGTATATTACACAATGAATACAATCATGGGCAGTACACATACACCACATGCAATAATTAAGTGGTGATCAATGGAATTCTCACGGAATTAAAAGTGAGATAAGAAACCCCTTACTTTGTACTTTTTCCTTGGTCGACAGTAGGTTTACCTCCTGTATAATGGTAAAATAATTTTTATTTAATTATACAAGAATCATTTACTTTAATATGATATCATATATGATCTTTTAGCATTGATTTGTTAATAATATCTTAGAATTATCGTCATTTCGGGTGTTAACGGGTTCATTTTACTTTATATTCTTTGTTATGTGAGCCATATTCGTTATTAATGGGATGTATATTATTCATATCCAGAATATGATATCAAGCCCTTAGATACTATTTTTAAATCATCAAATTATAATTATACTTGAATGGATATGATAGAGAATGAATCTCATCGCGTTCGTGGAGACGGTAGTCCGTACGTACGCACGAGCGAAAATATCATTCTTTTGATATTAAAATAATATATAATTGGATGGTATATCATATATACAGAATCATTATCATGTTATATTTATTATTTACATGAGTTAAACATCATTATTATACCTATCCAAATAATAATATATTGAATAACAATTACACCACGACGTAGAGACGGTAAGTCGTACGTACGCACGTATGGTGACATGTTATTCAAAGGATGGGTAGAATAATGAATATGGTTGTACCATATTTATAATAAAATCACAGTATATATATGATACTGGAGTTATTATTTTATAATGGTAATAAAAAATAAAGAAGAAGTGGAAGAAGAAAGGAACTTGAAAAGGGGTGGTGAAAACATTACCTCTTCTTTGGGTTCTTCCATTTTATTTGATCAAAAGCGCTCCATAGGTTGGATTTATGATCATACTAAGGCCTCTAGGTTGTAGTGAGGGAAGTTGAGAGAGTATTTTGGTAGGTTTTGGCCGATCCAAAAGGCTTTGAAGGTGTGAAGAAATGAGAAGGAGGAGTTCCCTTTTATAAGAGGGGTGAGGGGCACCTTTGGAAAAGCTAGAAATATTAATTTATAATAAATTCATATTCGGTTTCTAATGAATAAAAAGTTTATTATTTAGATGTTAAGGTGGGGATGGGTCGAAAACAAATCAACCAATAGAATTTAGACAGGTTTGGGTCATTATATTAACCTTATCTTTACGTATTAACTCTTAGTTAATTAGTTTCACTTTTACAATGTCTCTTTGTATTTTTATATTATATGGTTAATAAACTTACTATATACATCCAAGAGACCCCCAAGTGGTCCAGTAATGATATACCTATCATGATATAAGTCTCTTGGCAGAACCTTAGATTTTTAGAAATTTAATATCAATTAATAATATAATATTTGTTTTAAAAACTCTTTTATGTCAATTTTGACACTATTCAATAGTTGATTTTTTTGAAACACATAACAGAATGATTACTTCGAAAAAAGTTAATTAAATCAGTCCTAATATGTCATATTAACCTATAAAATTAGTTTAATTCAATAAAAGTCTCAAAATATATTTATTTGGGTATTTATAATATCAATTATTCTAATTTTTCACTATTATGGTAATTACAGCATCATCATTGTGTCATAAATAAATTAACTTATTTAATGTCTAAAAATTATAAATAAAATATCATTATGTATGAAATATTTTTAGATTTCTAATGAATATTTATAGTCTAAAAGACAACATATATAACCCTATGTAACAATTGTTTTTCTAAAGGATATATGCTTCTGTCATTTTTGTTTTTATTTTAACTTAATTAAAATAAAGTGTCATTATCACTTACAAGTCGATCCATGGGGTCCCAAAATCAACCCAAAGATGCCCCTGGTCGACCATGTATCAACCAATAGGGTTAAGACACGTTTTAGGATAATTTAGTATTATTATAATATTATTTGTTAACCCTTGTTTACCGGATTTACCCTTTAACCATGGTAAATAAAATATTTACCGAAGTAATTATCCAAAATGTCTAAAAATAAAAGTTACCTATTTACACAATTTGAACATCCTGATTACAAATATGGAATCCATTTCTCCAAATTCAAAACACAAAAGGGGCAGAAATTAATTTAAAATTAATTCCCGTTGTTAAAACGAAAAGCGTGTTTTTAAGAGATAATAACTATCAAATGATTGGCACTTGTTTATGTCTAGTTTAAATGTGAAATTATGTTCAATGACCCACATTGTATTACATGGTAAAAATATATTCTAAATATACTTTAAAACCCCTTAAATTCCTAATTTATCACTATTAATTATTTTGATTAAAAAAGTTGTTTTTAATTAAAATTTAGTAATTTTCACTATTCATCAAAATATGAAAGTTATTCGAAAAGTACCAAAAATTCACCCTTGGCTAATTTCGATATACCGAATCCAAAAATGAAGTCCATTTTGAGAGATAGAATTTATAAAATTTCAAAAATTTGGTATTACTATTCATAACGGCTAGTTTGATTGGTTATGGTGTGTTAAAATCTCGAAGTTGCGTACAATGCACGCCATTGCATTATTCAAAAGGAAACATACCATGGAAGCTTGTGGTGTTACATTATCCCCTCATTCAATAAATTGCGTCCTCGCAATTTTAAAAATTGTGTTTGGGAATATAATGGAAAGTCCCACATTGGAAAAAGAGTCAATAAAACTATCAATTTAAAAGAAAGAAAGAGAGGTATAAAGGTCATCCAAGATAACCCATACTCGGATTCCATGTAGGAAAACATGGATATGGATGATAAACTACATGTCAAGTTCTGATGGAGAGGGATATGAATCATTATCAGGAGAAATTTAACAATAAGAAAACCACAAAATTGTGTTGGG
Organism: Viscum album; assembly: GCA_963277665.1. NCBI lineage: Eukaryota > Viridiplantae > Streptophyta > Magnoliopsida > Santalales > Viscaceae > Viscum > Viscum album. Next base: position 1,158,437,571 of record OY728162.1, read on the forward strand.
ACAAACGACCATTAGTCTCCTAGTAGGAAAGTAAACGGACAACATTTTTTTTGTTTTAAGTTACATTACATAAGGACGAGGAATTCATTTATGATATTGAATAAAAACATAAAGATATATACTTACTTTTTAAGTAGAGTTTCATTATTTAATAACTTTTTACCACTAAATTATTTTTTTCGAACAATGTGTATTCAAGAAGAGTTGGTCACAATAAAAGAGCTAGAATAAAATTTTATAGAAATACATGATCCATGTAGGATAAACTATATATTTAACTTGTCTTTAGAGATTAATCAAAACAAAAATGGTTAGTATAAGATCTGATGATCCCCCAAATGTATATTCCATTAGAGAAAAAAAAATACTAATCTTAATTTCTAAAATTAAACCAACAATACCCCAAAGTTAAATAAATACCATTCAATAATAAATTCTCCTTAAAATCCTTCAATATAATCCAAACTAATATTGAAATCCAAAACTTATATGAATTTAGTCTTCCACGTTAAATTGTATCTCCAAATGACATCATCTACTCTTAAAGTCACATACTTAAAAGTAATTAACCTAATCACATATTCTTTATTATAGGTTAATCATTTCCATAAATAACCCAAATCACTATAGATCCATAATAAAAACATAGATAAAAAACCACCATTACTCCTCTAATGACATCCCATAGTATTCTATTTTCCTTGGACATATAGTGTTCCCAACAAAGTGAACATCTTCCAAAATAACATTTTTCACTTAATCACCAAATCATTTTCCTATACTAAGGGTATTCATTTGATAAGACATAAGAACCCAAATCAACATATTATTGATCAATAAAATCATTTAACTAAAGAAAATAGTCACAATAACCAGGGACTTCACTTAGTCCAGTGGTTGGAAATAAATCACAATCGCACTTTGGTTGTGGGTTCGATTCCCACAGCTTTGTCCGACGTGACGGGTTGTCACACGGTCTACGTGTTGTCCTTTTTCAAAAACTATATTTTATAATATTACCATAATGAGATAAATTCCTCAAAATAACATAATTTAACCACAAATGTTATATCATACCTTGCATTTTCATCCCAAATTCTAATAACTTATAATTTTCTCAAACCCCAATGATCATACAAAACCAAATGGTTATTTATACCTAGATCCACAAGAGAAGAGACAATTATTCCTCAAATATCATTCTCACATGGCAAACTGCGGGGTTACAAATACAAGAGAAAATTATTCCAAAGTAAACCCATCAACAAGGAGCGCTAATACTTTTTAAACATTTCTCCAACCATTTATTTCCACATAGCTTCTTCTTTGACCAAGAAAATATCCTATAGAATAGGAAATTCACTCAGGTAATGGCCAGGTCCCCTACATTTATGGAAAATTACTGTAAATGGACTCTTGGGACCATTTTTATCTTCTTCCATAGTACTCTTCATTTTCCTTCGGCAATTCTTCACTTTATGTCCTTCCTTCTCGCGTGTAAAGCATTTCGTTGTCCCATTGAGACACTTTCCTGGGTGTCTCCTTCCACATTTCCTGCGTGATGAAAATTGAGGGTTCTTTTCTCCATGGTGTCCATTGCTGGAGCTCTTATCATTCATCACCTTTCTCTTCCGTGTTGAGTCTAGGAGTTGGTTAATATATATGTTGTTGATCATGTTTTTGGAAAACTGATTTGGCATAAAGACGATATCTTTTACGCCTATCAACATCCCATTTTGTTGCTCATTTCCACCACCGCTCCCACCTTGTACATCATTCTCAAAGTCACTATGACTTCCTTGGAATCCAGCCATTGACTAAAACCAGAAAGCATTGTGTGAGTAACAGTAGTCGAAAAATCATTTAGAGATTAAAATGTCACCATATTCTCAATTTGAAACATATTAGGATTAACCAAGGTCATTTACTCTCATCTTATATATATATTACTTAAATCGGTTTGTAAAGAAAATTTAAATTATCCTAAGAATATCCCACGGGAGTGTCGTAACCAAGAGTGCAGCAAGGCCTGTTGTCGTGTACCAGTTCCCATTCGAGTCTAGCTCAAAGAGGTGTTTTCGGGTTTTACCCCTGGGTACATCTGGGCCAGAGCCGCCTCTACCTGCTCATATCCAGACAGGGATGTATTGCTCGGAAAACTCACAAAATCTCTAAAATACCAAAATTCTAGGAAGTTCTTCTATACTAATCCTTAAAGTTCATCTTAGGTCTATGTTCTCTAATTAGAGTTTATCTAAATCTAGCTTCCAAGGTTTGTACTAAACTTCCTCTGATACGAACTGTAACGCCCCGACCCTAGTTACCTAGATTCGGTGCATTATTACATAACATTGGAATGATCACAAGAAGGATAAAATCTTGAAAGACCGATTGGTTTAGTAGCCTTGGAAATACTAGATATATTCATAATGTTTTACATTACATCATAAAGTGAAAAACTACTAAAACAACATATTGTCTCCATATTCCACATTCATATCCCCACATAATCTACCTGCAGGTCATTCATAATTTACTTCTTCACTTCCTAGGAAAAATAAAACATAGAAAAGGGGTAAGCTCAAATGCCCAGTAAGGATAACAATATAGCGGAAACTTTCATAAATAAGAATAAACATTTAAGGTAATGTATAACTAAAACAAAAGCCTTTTAAACTTGAACTTCAACATAGTATGGCAAAAATAAAATGAAATAATTCCATTTACTTATTCACATGGATATTATACTAATCGAATAATTACATACAATATCAATAACCACTTTCATAATTATGGAATGCATAATGCTAGACTATCATAACCACATAGCCAAGGCCTCGTGCCAAGACTAAAAATAAGATTTTGCCAAGGCCTTGTGCCAAGACACTAGTTTGTCTCATGAGACCTACCGATGCATTGAGGAGCTATAGAGGGCTCCACCCATCACTTATTATGTCCAATGCATTCCTCATATGAACAGGTTTAAACATAACAAAAACATTCGTATTAAAACTAGCATACGAAATGTCAATACTTTAACCACAAACCATGAATGGTATAAAAATAACACATCCACAGTCAAACATAACTCATTCGATACAATATGGAAGATTGTATTGTATCACATTAACCTCAATCAAGAATAATGAAGGATGTTGACATAGATGAAAATAATCATCAAAACTATTTGAGAGAAATATCCCCCTTTTTCTTGAAATCATTTAAAAGTCACACTATTTGTCAAGAATCCATTTAAAAATAGATTTTTGAATAAAAGTGTCTCATACCACTTTGAAACTTTTAAAAGGAGTCTTAATTTTAAAACATTAATGTCCGTATAAATAAATCCTTAAAACCATTTTTAAAACCTGTATATAAATGAGCAAGATTTAGAAGAATAAGTCTTTAAAACATTTTAAAATGGTATTTTGGTTAGAGTTTCTAACCAAAAGGGAGACACTTGAAAAAAAAAATTGAGGTAATCAAAACAATTTAATAGCATGAGAATAAAGGAATTCATGATATACTATGTCAAAGTACATTATATACACCATATAAAAGTGATTTGGTGTATAACAACGAAGAAGTCTCAATGGAATGTAAATTGAGATGAAATCTCTCATAAAGGTCGTATCCTTAGATTAAGGATAAATCAACAACATAGTTATGTCTGACAAATATAAATACACTAAATATGATTGGATATTTAGTGTAAAACAATCAAAGGACATTCACACATAATCTTGTAAAAACAACACCAATGAATTGGATGTTTAACTCAACAAATGGAGAATGAGTTAAAATCACTCTTATCAAATTCTTATCGATGACTTGAGAAATTATCAATGGAGTGATTATGTGTATAAAATGTATATCCACAGAACGGGCAGTGGAAACTATGACATAATCAAATGAATAGTGATTCTACACATAATCTTGGATTAAAATAATCAATAAAGTATGCGTAAAGTCGAATAAATGGAAATTGAAATTTCAAATTCCCTTATCGATTTTGTAACTTATGAAATATACACCCATGAAAGAAGTATCATACCATGATGATGTAAATACCCATAAATTAAAGTATATTACACAATTAATACAATCATGGGGAGTACACATACACCACATGCAATAATTAAGTGGTGATCAATGGAATTCTCACGGAATTAAAAGTGAGATAAGAAACCCCTTACTTTGTACTTTTTCCTTGGTCGACGGTAGTTTTACCTCCTGTATAATGTTGAAATAATTGTTATTGAATTATAAAAGAATCATTTACTTTAATATTATATCATATATGATCTTTTAACATTGATTTGTTAATAATATCTTAGAATTATCGTCATTTCGGGTGTTGACGGGTTCATTTTACTTTATATTCTTTTTTATGTGAGCCATATTCGTTATTAATGGGATGTATATTATTCATATCCAGAATGATATCAAGTCCTTAGATACTATTTTTAAATCATCAATTTATAATTATTCTTTAATGGATATGATGGAGAATGAATCTCATCGCGTTCGTGGAGACGGTAGTCCGTACGTACGAACGAGCGACAATATCATTCTTTTGATTTTAAACTAATATATAATTGGATGGTATATCATATATACAGAATCATTATCATGTTATATTTATTATTTACATGAGTTAAACATCATTATTATATCCATCCAAATAATAATATATTGAATAAAAATTACACCATGCCGTGGAGACGGTAAGCCGTACGTACGAACGTATGGTGACATGTTATTCAAAGGATGGATAGAATACTGAATATGGTTGTACCATATTTATAATAACATCACAGTATATATATGATACTGGAGTTATTATTTTATAATGGTAATAACAAAGAAAGAAGAAGTGGAAGAAGAAAGGAACTTGAAAAGGGGTGGTGAAAACATTACCTCTTCTTCGGGTTCTGCCTTTTGATTTGATCAAAAAGGCTCCTTAGGTTGGCTTTATGATCAAACTAAGGCCTCTAGGTAGTAGTGAGGGAAGTTGAGAGAGTATTTGGGCAGGGGTTGGCCGAACCAAAAGGCTTTGAAGGTGTGAATAAATGAGAAGGAGGAGTGCCCTTTTATAAGAGGGGTGAGGGGCACCTTTGGAAAAGCTAGAAATATTAATTTATAATAAATTCATATTCAGTTTCTAATAGCTCCAAAGTTTATTATTTAAATTTTAAGGTGGGTATGGGTCGAAAACAACTCAACCAATAGAATTTAGACAGATTTGGGTCATTATATTAACCTTATCTTTAAGTATTAACTCTTAGTTAATTAGTTTCACTTTTACAATGTCTCTTTGTATTTTTATATTATATGGTTAATAAACTTACTATATACATCCAAGCGACCCCCAAGTGGTCCCTTAATGATATACCTATCATGATATAAGTCTCTTGGCCGAACCTTAGATTTTTAGGAATTTAATATCAATTAATAATAAAATATTTGTTTTAAAAACTCTTTTATGTCAATTTTGACACTATTCAATAGTTGATTTTTTTGAAACACATAACAGAATGATTACATCGAAAAAAGTTAATTAAATCAGTCCTAGTATGTCATATTAACCTAGAAAATTAGTGTAATTCAATAAAAGTCTCAAATTGTATTTATTTGGGTATTTATAATATCAATTATTCTAATTTTTCACTATTATGGTAATTACTGCATCACCATTGTGTCATAAATAAATTAACTTATTTAATGTCTAAAAATTAAAAATAAAATATCATTATGTAATAAATCTTTTTAGATTTATAATGAATATTTATAGTCTAAAATACAACATATATAACCCTATGTAACAATTGTTTTTCTAAAAGATATATGCTTGTGTCATTTTTGTATTTATTTTAACTTAATTAAAATAAAGTGTCATTATCACTTAAAAGTGGATCCATGGGGTCCCAAAATCGACCCAAAGATGCCCATGGTTGACCATGTATCATCCAATAGGGTTAAGACACGTTTTAGGGTAATTTAGTATTATTATAATATTATTTTGTAACCCTTGTTTACCGGATTTACCCTTTAACCATGGTAAATAAAATATTTACCGAAGTAATTATCCAAAATGTCTAAAAATAAAAGTTACCTATTTACAAAATTTGAACATCATGATTAAAAATATGGAATCCATTTTTCCAAATTCAAAACACATAAGTGGCAGAAATTAATTTAAAATTAATTCCCGTTGTTAAAACAAAAAGCATGTTTTTAAGAGATAATAACTATCAAAAGATTGGCACTTGTTTATGTCTGGTTTAAATGTGAAATTATGTTCAATGACCCACATTGTATTAAATGGTAAAAATATATTCTAAATATACTTTAAAACCACTCAAATTCATAATTTATCACTATTAAGTATTTTGATTAAAAAAGTTGTTTTTAATTAAAATTTAGTAATTTCCACTATTCATCAAAATATGAAAGTTATCCGAAAAGTACCAAAATTTCACCCTAGGATAATTTCAATATTCCAAATTCAAAAATGAAGTCCATTTTTAGAGATAGAATTTATAAAATTTTAAAAAAGTAGGTATTACTATTCATAACGGCTAGTTTGATTGGTTATGGTGTGTTAAACTCTCGAAGTTGCATACAATGCACGTCATTGCATTATTCGAAAGGAAACGTACCGTGGAAGCTTGGGGTGTAACAAATTATGGATAAATTCATCAAAAAAATTATAAAGGGATAAATCATTCGCAAAAGATAAAACATGAGTTGGGAGAAATATCATATTAAAAATAACATGGAATAATAAGATTTATCTAGAAGACATGATAACCAGACATGTAATCTAAAAATAGAAAATTAGTACCTTGGCATAAAGTTGTGGAAACATGATACAATAAAAATGATCCATGGAGTATAATAATAGGAATAGAGATATGAAATTTCATTGAATTAAATTATAAAATTAAACTACATCACTAACATGGGTATAGAAATTATAAAATTGTCGAGTGGTAACCATTACCCGTCACCCAAAAAAAGGGGAGCAGACATCACTACATGATTACCAGGGTAGAGTAGGAATCACTATCTGATTCCCATAAATATAGTGGAGCAAGAACCAATACATTATTCTTATAACATTGTGGATAAAGTTTTACTTCCTGATTCCCATGGCAGAGAGAGTGTCAATACTTGATTCTAAAAATTGCCTCTTGAGATATAAATCCTTAACCAATGTATTAGAGAGTGATATAAGACCCCACCCACAATCATAAAAACATATGTTTTCCACTTAAAAAATCAGTAATCATGACATAAAGTACTCCTGGAATGAAAATTGAGTTTCTCAACATTTCTAGATGATATCACAGACATTGACGTTGAAAATGTAAATAGTTTATCACTAAAACTTAATAACCCAAATGAGTATTTTTTTACTTGGGAATAAATGAAAAATAACTTCAATGGGATTAAATAAGTTAGAGTTAAATAGTAAATTTTAGTGAAACCATAAAATATTTTTTAGAAACTTATTTTATCTTCAATGGAAATGATAAAGTTCCATTCACTTTGAAAATTAATTTTTGGAAATGTCACTTTTGAGAATCTAAATAAAATAATTTTTCAGAAAATAATATTTGAAATGTAATATATATAATTAATATTCGAAAAAAATTTAATTTTTAATAAATCTGATGTGAAAATATATTTAAAACTATTACTTTTAAAAAGAATCCTAAATGATGGAGCCTTTAAAAAGAAATAAATGTTTCAAAATGTTAGAGTGAATATTTTTTAAAACACATAATTTTGAATGATAAATTATATAATAGATCCTTGAAATTACATATTTTTTTATCATAATAAATAGAGTATAAGATACAACATTTCATTTTCAATGTATGGGAAAATGTTCTGAAATTCCATGGTTGAAATCCCAAATCATAAAAAGAATAAAAAATTATTTTTAAAATATAATAAGAAAAATATGAAGGCCATGTTAGAGAACACATAACTGGGGTTTTAAAATATGAATGATAACATTTTCCAAAAATGAAAATATAGATAAAGATGGTAAATGTTTATTAATGTTTATTTGAATTATTCTCAACAATCATATAATTTTTGACTGAGAAATTAATTAAGGTGAAATTTTTTAACTAAAATACTTTATCCCTGTATAGGAAAATAAACTACCTAGATAGAAAATCATAGGGTGGAAAAATGAAATCCTAGAATAAAGATGGTCAATATGAATCATTATAAATCAATAAAGGGGTGGATTTAACCAAAACACTTACAAATATGGTATCTTTTAAATCAAAGGCCGTATAAAGAAAGAACATGATATCAATCTTCAATACCAATGTTTTTCATTAATAGGTAAAGTGAAATTCATTATGAAGTAATCACACCACATCAATGGTATCATGGTTCATAATATAAAATATTCTTGATGGAATTTAATTTTAGACAAATCACTCAATTACCAATATTCATAACTTCCAAAAAAGCACTTGAATCTCCTATATAAAAAATAATTATCATAATATCCATCTTCACAACCATATTTATATATATAAACTATTATTATGTTTATTAAAAATTATTATTTGTATTTATATTAGTATCTTATTACCTATTTTTAAAATTGGGTGTGAGTATTCTTGATCTTTTTGAACTAGTTTCGTTGATACATGACGAGATTTTTTGAATTATTATTTTTTGAATTAAATGATAAAAATTATGTTTTTCACTTCACATAACATTGAATATAGATTTTTTAATATTTTATAAAATCAATAATTCTGGATTATGTTATAAGAAGTACCATGTTAAGCTTGCACTACACAGAACTCTGACTTAGCTTGCGTTAGATGCAACACCATGTTTTTGAGAACTAACAATTTATTATAATTATTTATATAAGATTTTTATAAACTAGAAATTAAACCTAGTAATATGAATATTAATAACTAATTTTTAATTTTTATTTATAATGGTTTCATATAAATGAAGAAAATTGAAAATGAAAATTTTAATTTTTGGTAATGTCTTTATATGATTAGAAATACTTTTTTCTTAAAACAACTATTTTTTATTTCCTTTTGTGAACAATAATATTATTTTTAAACACTCGTATTAATTTAATTGGAATGAAATAAACATAATTTTTTATTTTTTAATGGAAAAATTAACATAGGGTGAATGTTTATTATTTTTCTGAGAAGTTTCATTTTTTGATGAATAGTAAAAACAGTAAATTTTAGTTAAAAACTAAATTATTTATATAAAGAATTATTATAGTTTAAATTGATTTTTATTTTCAAAATATAAAACTTATACATATATTAATCCAATTTAGGTTATTGGAATAATTTTTATATTGAAATTATATATAAAAAACTTATTGAACTTTTGAACGTTCCTTTTACTTGCATTCTGGGTATGTTTGTGAGATTATCATTAGACTTACTTTTTCCTCTTCCATGAGTTAAATTTAGAAAATTAAACATTAATTTTTCTAATCAACAATATATTTATTATCTAATAGGATCAACTTAATTTTTTGTATATTATTAATAGTCACATTAGGAAATTTTTATTTACCACAGTTAAGAGTAAATTGGATAATTAACGGTAAATATCATGTTATATTATTATTAAACTACCCTAATACAAGTCCTAAATTTATTTAATATTTGGTTTTCACTAATACCAAACTTAGGTAAAAATGTTAACCATTTTTAGCCACTTGTATAAGAATATGACATTTATTATATTTTATTTAAATATAAGTTAAAATTTTCATACTCATATTTTTAATAACTATAAATTTTTTAATATAGGTTAATAAAGAAGATAAATTCTTCTATAAATATTTATTTTAAAGAAAAAAAATTTATCTAAACCATGATAATTTAATTATATTTATTAGTTAAAAAATTAAAAGTTTTAATAGTGACACAATGATGATGGCATAATTGATTAATTAATAAAAGGATCAGATAAATGATAATTAAAATACTAAAATAAATATAATTAGAATTAATTAATGTGATACACGAATTTTATAGGTTAATATGAAATTTTCAGGATTTTATTAAATGGTTTGGATCAAAATTATCATGTTGTTTTGATTTTAGTTAAAGAAAAATTTGTGAATAGTGTCAAAATTGATATTAAGGACATTTTATGAAAATAATATTTTATTAAATAAATTAAAAATATTAAAATCTTTAAAAATAGATTATGATATGGTATAAAAGGTAAAAATTATTCCATTTGTAGACAAGTTTCCCTTTATAAGTAATAATTTAAAACCACTTAATATTTAATTTATTTTTCCCATAATTAAAATTATAATAGATTAATTCGGGGTAAATCAAAATGATAAAATTAAAAGATAAGAAATACGTTTCAAAATTTTATACGATGTATATTATTAGACCCTTATCACATTAATTTAGAATTATATTTGTTTAATGGACACTAGTCCATGAAAATAACTTATATAATATTTAAATTCAAGGATAGTTATAAAATATCAATATCATTTATTTAATATATTTTATGTGTCCATATAATAAAATAATTAATTCTATGAACGAATATTAATTTTTATTTTGATCATAAAATATTTAGTTTATTTATATAATTTTATATTGAATTTTTAGAAATTATATAATTACCTTATATGCTTCTTTGATGTTAAAATAGTAGTTATCTAATTCATGGAAAATTAAAATAATTGATTTTAATTATTTGAATTTTGATATATTTTTTATGAATTAAAGTTTCTAATAAATCTTATATATCTATAAGATATATTATATATGTTTAAAATTATCATATTAAAATTCCCACATTATCTTGTTCTCTTTAAATCCAAATTTAATAAATACTATAAAATTTGAAAATAATTGTATTTTATAAAATTGATATATTATTAAACTATTTTTAAGTCAATATAAAAGATAAATAATCACAACGAGGATAGGATATATTTAAAAAAGTTTCACCCCATTCATTTATATATCATTTGGTTGTTTTTGGCTCTAGAATAGCCTTATTATATTTTAATATTTTGTGGATTTCCAAAAGTCCCCCTCATAACAATTAAAAAAGGGCACCTAGACCCTCACTTACTCACACCACATTATGCTTTAAATTTATACCATACCCTGCCCATTTCCCTTATAAAAATTCCTAGTAACATTCTAGTGGTATTTTTTTCTCAAAATACCAACTCTATTGTCCCTGAGCGGAGATTTTGAGGGAGATTGTCAAAGAAGTGGCAATCTCCTTACTAACTCTTTAAAATTGATTCTTCTTATACATACTATTCATGGGTTTACTAAATTATAAAGTAAAAAATCCATTATAACCTATATTATGAGATTTTATTATGATTATTAAAAAAAATATTCCACATTTTATTCATTCTATGAAAAATGACAGTAGCACACGTTCGTACGTACAACTTACCATCTCTACGTCATGGTCTAATCTAATTTTCATCACTAGTTTATTTTGATGAGTATAATTACGTATATAATGGATATAATGGATATAAATAATAAATATATCATTATGTTTATTATTTTTAATTAATACACTATCTAATTTCTCACCTTTTTACCATTAATAGAATTATATCATTGCTCGTGAATACGTATGGCCTACCGTATCCACGACGTGATGAGATTCATCTATCGTGTTAAAAATTTAAACAATGATCATAAAAAATTATATAATAAATAAATATAAAATATATTACATTATAATGATAATTTAATAATATATATACACATATTGATTATTTACCCTCTTCTATTCTGTATGATAAGAAAATAGAATCTATGTTCATGCATACGTATGACTTACTGTCTCCATGAATGGTGTATTCCATTTCATATATCTCTTTTGTATATATAATATAAATGAAATATATATTACATATAAATAATTTTTTACATTTTAAAAGAAATAAAATCATGATCTAGGTAATTGGATTATGAAGAACAATTTAAAACATGTACAATGAATAAAGTGGTTAGTACCTGAAACATTGCTTTAATATTGAATAAGTAATAAACTGGTAATATAAAGTCATAAATGAGTCCTATATGACATAAAAAATATTTTTATGATTATTTTATTACTTAATAATATTATTAGAACCACTATACATGTGTTTTGTACACGTATAGAGGAAATCAGACCTAAAGTCAGGGATTTTTGTCTCACCTTTACTTTTTGAGAGACACATTCCTCATAAATTACTTATTTACACTACGTGGTGTATATACTTCCAATGAATTTATTTTATGTTTCATAATAATTCTATTGTGGTTTTTATATCTATATAATTTTCTTTCATTCATTGGTCATGTGATTCAACTGATTATAAAGGTGTAATGGTTATTTCCACAATATAATTATTATTGATATTTTTTATACATTAGTATCTACTAGGAAATATTTATCTTACCTATCCATGTTTTTTAAAAATGTATACCAAAATATAGTTACTATTATTCTAAAAAAGTAAATTCATTTTTACCTACTTATGGATTTTTTTTAAATGTTTTAAAAGATATATTTTTTCATTTTCCTAAAGATGTACTTTTTGACTTTTCCTGTATAAGTTAGAGAAGAATATTTTTTTAGAAACATATAGGGAATGAATGGTTTTTTATGATTTCATGATGAATTAATTCCTATAAGATTAAATTTCATTATTAAAAGGTTGTTTTTAATGAAAATATTATCTTTCAAAATTGTGAAAAAAATTCAAGTAAAGAAAATGTTTTCAAAGCAAAAAAAGGATATTTTACTTAAGAATTGTTTTTGAGAGATATCGTAAAATTATTTTCTACATAATGTAACATTGTTTGATGTTACATAAGTTTTACCAGGGATATGATTCAATGTTTATGTTCTTATTCTTTTTATTAATGGTTTATTTTTACGATGGAATGGTATTAATTAAACCTAATTTATGTGGGTTATGTTATGATTTCTTGATGTTTATCATACCCATTTCATTCCATGGGTTCTTATGTGATAAATGATTTATGTTTTTTCGACACACATATGAATGATTTCATTATCAGATTGGTGGGACCTTTATCTTCCCTAAATTAATATGATAAAGAGTTATATCTCCTGATAAATGCATAAAGAACCTTATTCACTAAGATGGTCTTAGGAGTGAACCTAGACTAATAATATGGATATGAGAGTGAACCATGACTAATAAGATGGTTATTGTAGTATAACATAAATACCAAGATGGTTATGGGAGTGAACCATGACTACCAAGATTGTTTTGGGAGTGAAACATGACTATTAAGAGGGTTATTGGAGTGAAGTGTGACTACCAAGATGGTAAGGGGAGTGAACGCATACTACTAGGATAGTCTTGGTAGATATCCCTTGAATTTTATAGAAATCGTTTTTATTTTCCTATGTGTCTTCCAAAAATTCCATTTCTAATTATTATGTTATTATTTCTTAGATTATGTGTTTTATCTCCTTATCATTCATGTCTTACGAACTTCAAATCATTATGCCATGATTCCTAATTACTATTCATGATATATGGGGTATGATCTTATATTTTCATGATCATGTTATAATACCATTTTTCTCATGATTATGTTTATATTTCTCTCTTATTTACACTTACTAATCATCTGATGTCACCCTGTTTCTTATGTTTTCTTTTCCTTGTGTTAAAATAGAAAGTTTTAGTTGTAGATACATAAGGGGGTGATCATTATGGAATATGTAGAAGATCATCCTCTAGAATATAATTTGTGTTCCAAATTTCCAAAGGCACTAAACTATTATGGTCTTTGGGATTATATTTGTTTAATATATTAAGTATTCCACAAATGTGATGTAATTTAAAAATACATTAAGCATGGGATTATATTGTTAGTATTAGAGAAAATTTTTAGTTAACCTCTAGAAACTAGGATGAGAAAACCTTAGTTAGAACTATAAGTATATTTCTATGGATATTTTTATAGATGAGGGAAAATATATGAAAATGTCTTATAATTTTGGTAAAGGATAGGTTGAGTGATTTAATAGTAATAAATCCATGTCTGGATACTATAAGTTGATATGGCTGCTTCCACCCTCCCCTGCATGTCTAGGGTTTCCTTTTTTCTCCCCCTTCTTCCCTCCTATAGTATGGCCCGACCTCAGTGGTGGTCATCTTCGCTCAGCTCGATGTCATTGAGTGTTGGATCCGTGTGGTACGGATTCATTTTGGGCTCAGCAGAAACTTCATTTTGGCTTTAGGATCTAGCCTCATATGTGGTGTGTTCATTGTCAGCTCCAATGCGATCAGAAGTGGCCTCCTCTCTCCTGGATTTCGGATATCAACTCGGCGTGGGCGTGTGTCGAATATGAGTGACTCAGATTCGTGATCTCTGCTCGGTGACAGTTTTGTTGCTTCCAGGTCCAGGTCCACTTTGAGGATCCAGGTGTGTGGTGCTAGATCCGGTGTGCTGGTGTTGGCTTTGGATCGCCCCTGGTTTCAGGATCTCTTCATGGCTACAGATCGTCGTCGGATTAGTGTGCTTGCCGTCAGCTTCATTTTCCCCGCTTGTTCGTCTTTCAGTCTCGATGGCAGTGTTCTCTGCGTTGACGTTATCAGCATCGGTGGATATGGTTCCTTTCTTGGCTTCATCCCGGCTCGACGTTGCTAATGGCGTGCTTCATTTTTCTTGGGGTTGGATCTAGTGGCTCGGAGGGGGGAGGACTCTTGTTTTGGTGTTTTTTGGTGCTGTTGGAAGTTGTTTTGAGGTTATCATTTGGTGAAGTTGGGTTTGTGTTTTATCTACTCTGAATGATTGAGATGTTAGAGGTGAATTGGAGGTATTTAATGGTTTGATGGGGAACCCTAAAATTCTTCATGATTTCTCTTCAGAGGAGGATAGAGCTGATCATCTTTACCACACATGGATTTTCAGATTTGGAAGATTGAGAGGGTATGGAGTATCCATCAGTACCATGCTCGTTAATTCTTGCACGAGACTATTTATTGAGCAGCCATGCTTTGGTGGAGGGGTGGCTTAATGATTTTGATGTTGGTTGGAGCCAATTTCTCGTAGTTTTGTTTTGTGTTTCAACCCCTTGATTCTTGTTTTTTTCGGAATATCCTGATGTCCTTGAATTCTTGGTTTCTCCCCCCTTTACCCTTAAAAGGGGGATTTTCAAAAATCAATAAAAAAATTGGCCTCTGGGCCATTCGGTCATATGGTATGGGAACAAATGTACCTAGGGGAAACAACTCTTACAAGGTGTTTTGGGTCTGACTCGATCATAACCCGGTACATGATAATGGGTATTTCTATAAACCTCATTTGACACTCCTAGGGATATGATCTAAAAATTCACAAACTCATTATGACCCATTATGAAGAATTTAAATATAAGTTGGCTGTGAAACACCTAGGTTAAACCTAAGGTGTCATAAATTAAATAAGGTCTCATAATTTTGATATCCTATAAGTGTTTTTTCATGAATATGTCATTCCTCACTATTATGAATATTTCTTACTCTATGTTTTTTTATTTAGTCAATGAAAATAACTCAAATGAACTATGTTAAAGATTAATTTAATGTTATATGTAACCAATTTCTTCTGGAACAACAAAATTTTTTGTGACCTGGAATGAAATATCATATTTTTATACTTACACAAGTTATAAATCATTCTGGACTTCCAAAGCAGTAGTTATGGGAATAAAATTTTGTTGATCCCTTAAGGAAAAAATGTCAAACCCATTTCCATGGGTATTATAATCCACTTATTATTGGACAATGTATTGGTTCCATTAATATGATATTTTCTGTCCTTCATTGTTTGGAACATGAAAAATTCATTTTTTTTATTAATCATTTAGAAGGAGAATCAAACTAGTGGTGGTATATAAATGATAATATGATGAAAAGAGATGAATTTAAATATATATAATGGGGTGATCTCAAGAAATTATTCTCAATATGTATTTTCCTTGTATTATTCATATGAATATGAAAATGGGTTCCTTGATACTAATCAAAATGATGATGAATCATTTGGTACCTACAAAAAAATTTATAAGACTTGTGAGGTATGATTTAGTAACTATCCTCCAACCCAAAAATAAATTTGATAGTTTCTTAAGTGACATAAATACAAGTCTCATAAGGACGTTGACCATTTGGTACTTTATTACCAACAAATAGATTTTTTGTTGTGAAGTCAAGGTTGAAATGGAGTTTGAATTAATGCATTAATCTTATGGTTTTGGTGAGAGGAGTAAGATAGATTACACAGGAAAATTTCAATACCATACAGAAAAGAAAACAATCCTTCCTTTATGATCTAAGTGTGGGAAGAAGCATGGATGAAATTTTCATATAGAATCTGTTGAATGATTTATGTATGGAAATAAAGGTCATTAGGAATTTAATAGTCTAAGTAATGGGAAGAATTTAAATATTATTATGAATGGAGAGAAATATGTACAAAATTTACCTCCCTCATTTTATGGATACAAGTGCAAGGAGAATATGAATTATGCTAACCAGTGCCCAAAACTATGGGCGGGTGATGATGATTAAAGTCAACATCCTCTTAATCTAAAGGACAGGGGGAAATATCATGTGATCACTATTGGAGATGTAGAGTATTACTATGAAGTGCTGGAATGATTATATGTTTATGGAATTCTTGAATACTTTGGTATAATTACTTTTATGGTATTATGGAGAAATGAAATATCTAAGGATTGGTCTACTGTAGTTCTAACTTAAGGATTTAAAAGACTATGTTGAATAGTACTGGTAACCATTAAAAGTGATTGAGGTGGTAAGGTTATGATTTAGAAAAATATAACCCTTGATAAATTCATTATATTAAGATAATTGTCATTAGATAGTGATATATTGGATATGGATAAGTAAATTGGTTGATATTAGTTACCTTGGAACTAATTAAGGATTTGTTTTCATTTGGGTAATGCTATCATGGATGATGTTTGCAACATTTTGGACTTAATGGTTATATCCAAAAACATTGGAATGAGGAAACATGCATGTTTTAAATAAGGATGTATGGTAATTCGGGTTATTTCCATATTTTAAGAGAATATACAATAGACGTATTCACATTTATGGTGTGTGACAATTAAGAGCTATGAAAAGTTGTTTGGGGGTTAATGATAATTTGAATTTTGAAATTTACTAACCTTATTTAGAATTATTTTTATTTTAATATTTTAAGAGGTTCATAAAGGTAAAAATTTGTGAAATTGTTTAATGTTTTAGATAATAAAGTATTACCTCACCATATATGGATTTATGCATATTGTATAACTAGTGATCCCCTTTTTGTTATGATAAATATAGATTTAATTGCCTATCATTCTATTTATGGAACTCATGATCTACTAATACTTTAAGAATGAAAAATTAAACTTTATTTAATCCAAAAAGTGATGAATTGGAAACTTATTAAGGAAAACAAAAGGGTGATGTTTTCCTAAAATCAAGTAATTATTTCTTATCATGAAAATTATTCAACTCTAGAGAAAGGATCTTGAAACAAAAAATGTTATTAGAGTACCTTCTTTTTCAATGAATCAAATAGTCCCTTAGATCATCATGGATTTATGTCCTTATGATTTTTAACTTCATCTTAACCATGGTCTCTTCCTATCTCCATTAGAATATCATAGTTAGATTTCTCTTCAATGTTTATGTTTTCACATTCCACATATGTTCTCCTATATGGAAACCCAATTATGAGTTTCTCTGGGTAACAATTATGTTTTCAACATTCAATTAATTAAAGGAAGACTTAGAATTCATTTTCACAATGTATGTTCCTATGAAAGAAACATTCAAGTATTAAACCTTTGATCACCCCAACAAATTTTGAGGAAAAATTCATTTTAAGGGTGTAGTACATAACACCCCAAGATTTTATGAATTATTTTTTTCAAATTATTTTAATATTTTTCATATTTTTTTTATTCATGTAGAACGGAATATAGATTTTTATTATTAAATTAATTTAATATGCCTTGATTAAATTATATGTAACACCAAGATAAGCTTGCACCACACGTAATACCGACTTGGATTGCATTACATGCAACGCAGAGTTTCAACAAATTAACTTTTTATAATAATTATTTAAACAATATAGTTATAACATAAATTTCAAAAAAAGTTATATAAATATTAATAACTAATTTTTAAATGATATTTATTATGGTTTTATATAAATAAAAAATTGATAATGAAATACATAAATTTTGGTAAAGTGTTTGTATGTTTAGAAATACTAGTTTATTAGAAGAACAACTTTTATATCCTTTATTAAAATATCAAATTAATTTTATACACTATAATAAATATAATTTGATAAAATAAACATAATTTTTCAATTTTTAATGTCAAATATAACTTAGGGTGATTTTTTAGTATTTTTCAAAGAATTTCATTTATCTATAAATACTGAAAAATACTGCATTATAGTTAAAACATACCTTTTCATTTAAAGAACTATTATTCATTAAGATTAATTTTAAAGTAATTTTTGATCAATTATATATATATTATTCCAATATAGGTCATTGGAATCATTTTAATAATGAAAATAGATATAAAAAAACTTATTTATCTTTTGAACATTCTTTTTAAACACCTTATCTCCACATCTATGGGATTAGCATTAAACATAATTTTTCACTACTATTAATTGAATTTTGTTAAATTTACAAACATTGTTGTAATCATTATGATATTATAGTCTAATAGTGCCAACTTTATATTTTGGACATTTTGAATAGTAACTTCAGTAAATTTTTATTTACCATGATTAAGGGTAAATTGGATAATTAAACGTAAAAATAACATTATAATAAAATAAAATGACCCTGAAAATTTTCATAATTTCATTAGATAAGTGGGTTTTGACTAAAATAAACCATAGGCCAAAATTTTATCTTTTTTAAGCCACTTGGGTATTTATAGGACATTTTTTATATTTTATTTAACGATAAGTTAAAAATTTCATACTCATACTTTTAATAACTATATCATTTTAAATAAATGGTTTTAAAGAAGATAATTTACACTATGAATATTAATTTTTAAGATAAAATATCCATTTAAATCATGATAATTTATTTATAATCTTTACTGATAAAATAATGATCTTAAATTGTGACATAATGATGATGTGGTAATTGTTTAATTAATAAATATATTCAAAAGATGATATTAAAAATATTAAAAATATATTTTTCTTAAATTAATTTAGGTTCTCCTCCAATTTTATAGGTTACTATAAAATGTCAGCAGTGTCTTAAATATTTTGGTTAATTTTTATCTTGCTGTTTGGATTTTTTTAATGATAAAGTTGTGAATACTAACAAAATTGACACTAATGATATTTTTTTAAAATAATATTTTATTAAATAAATAAAAAAAATAAAAATATTTAAAAAATAAAAATAGATTTTGATAATGTCTAAAATGTCATAAAGTTCCCAATTAATTACAATTTACCCTATATAAGTAATAATTTATAATCTCTGAATATTTAAAAAGTTTTTACCACAATTAAAATTAGAATATATTAATTATGGATAAAGAAAAATGATTAGCTTTAAAATAAAACCAAAACATATACAAAAATTATTGGATTAATTTGATTCTACCCTTATCACATTAATATCTAATTAGAGTTTTTTAATGGACAATGGTTCATGAAAATTATTTATTTATTATTTAAAGTCAAGGATAGTTACAAAATATAACTCTCATGTATTTAATTTGATTTTTATGTCTACATAGGGAAACAATCAAGATATAAACGGATATAAATGTATATATTGACCATTATTAAAATAAATTCATTATATAATTTCATTTTTAATTTTCAAAAATTATATAATTACATTATATTCCTCTTGGATGTTAAAACAATTTGTATTTAATTAAAAAAAGAAAAAATTTAACTTTAATATTATTAATATTGAAATATTTTGGATAAATTAAAGTTTATAATGAATTTTATAGATCTATGATATATATTTCAGATATGTTAAACCATTATATTCAAATTCCAACTATTTCCAGATTTATTTAAAGCCATGATAAATGAATTTTATCACATTTTAAAATAATGGAATTTTATTGAAATGATATATTATTAAAATATTTAAAAATAAAAAAGGATAAATAATCACAATTGGGATTGTATATGGTCCAAAATACCATACACCATTAATTTATATCTCGTTTCAAAGTTTGTGACACTATAATAGCCTTATTACGTTTTAATGTTTTGAGGATTTAAAAATGTGCCCCTCAACTCAATTATAAAAGAGAACCTCCAACCTCACTTCCTCA
This sequence comes from Viscum album, assembly GCA_963277665.1. NCBI lineage: Eukaryota > Viridiplantae > Streptophyta > Magnoliopsida > Santalales > Viscaceae > Viscum > Viscum album. The sequence continues at coordinate 1,158,457,987 of OY728162.1, forward strand.
CACAAGTTTGAGAATTATTTCTCAACCATCCCCTTACTATTTCCCTTACCAACTTACCTATTAACATTATATAAGTTTTTTTATTCTCAAAATAAAACTCGAGTATCCCAAATAGGAGATCTAGAGGGAGATCATTGAAGAATAGGTAATCTCCTTACCAACACTTTCAAAATTGATTCATATTTTACATCCTATTCATATGTTGATTACATTTTAAAGTAATAAATAAAGTATCACTTAAATTATTATATCTTTTTATGATTATTTAAAAACCATATTCAACCTTTTATTCATCTTATGAATAATGAATGCACAATGTCTGTGTACGTATGGATTATCGTCTCCACATCATGTAGTAATATGTTTTTCATCATGACTTTATTTAGATGTGTATAATGATGGATATAATGCATGTAAATAAAAATATCACATGATATTGATTATGTATAATTAATATACCGTCTAATTCAACACCCTTTTTCCATTAGTAGAATGATATCGTCGCTCGTGTGTACATAAGGCCTATCGTCACCACAACACGATGAGATTCATCTTCCACATTAACCATTTCATGAATGATTATAAAAAAATTATAATGAATAAATATGAAATTTAATAAATAATAATTCTAATTGGATAATATATATATATATATTTCATTTACTTTATTCCACTTAGTATGATAAAAAATGGAAATAGCATTCATGCGTACATATGGTTTACTACCTCCATGAACGGTCTATTTCATTTCATATATCTATATTATATATATAGATTCATACTAAATATATATGTTATATAAATCTTATTTAACATTTTTTAAGTAATTAAATCATGATCTATATAATATTATTGAGAAACACAAGTCAAAACATGTATGATAAATAGTGTTATTATTACTTGAAATGTTGCTTTAAGTTGGAATTTTTAATAAAAGGGTAATATAAAGTAATAAAACAATCATATATGATATCATAAATGTTATTGAACTAGGAAGGTTTGGGCAGAGCCCTTTTATTGAAAAACAAAGAAAGTACAGAAAGTAGATTGATGGGGTCATACAAGCATCATGCCCTCATGCCAGGAGATACCAAAGAAGATCAAATATCATAATCAAACTCATAAAAATCATCATAATTGTTATTGTGATTATTATATAAGTTAAAAATAAATTTAAAAACACTATACATGAGTTTCATACATGTACAATGGATACAACCCTAAGTAAAGAGATTTTTGTCCCGCCTTTACTTCTGTGAGACACATACACCATACATTAATTTTTTCTTCTACATGATTTATATACTATCCCTAAATATATTTTCTGATTGTTAAACATATGAATATTTTATTTTAATATCCATATAGTTTTCTTTTTTTTCTATGCCATATTATTCTACTAATTATAATGTTTTAAGGGCTAATTCCATAATCTCATTATTATCAGCATTGTTTATACATAAGTATCTGCTGGGAAATATTTATCTTCCATGTACTTGTTTCAAAAAAATTGTATTCAAAAATATTTTTAATTTTATTATACAATTTCTTAATTTCATATTTACCCAAGTAAGAATTTTTATTAAATGGTTTGAAATAAATCTTTTTTCATTTTCCTAACGATATACTTTTTTACATTTCCCACGAAAATACAACAAGAATAATTTTTTGAACTTATATAGAATGAAATGGTTTTTATGCATACATGATTTTGTAATTCCATAAAGATTATATTACCATATTATATGTTTATTTTCAAATAAAAAAATTTATTTTACAATTGTGTGTTATTTCAGGTAATGAAAATGTTTTCAAAGAATAAAGGATTTTTTTCTCAAGAATTGTTTTCAAGAGATCTATCTAGATTATTTTCTATATAAGAGAACATATTTTGATGTTACATATTTTTTTATTGGGGATATTATTAGATGTTTCCAATATTAGTAATTCAATTAATTTTTTAATATTATGGTGGAATGATATTTATGAAACACTTTTACATTCTGTAGGTTATGTTTTGATTTCATGATGTTTATGAAACCCATTTCATTCCCTGGATTATAATATGATAAATGATTTATGTTATTGTGGAAAATTATGATTTCATTATGAGATGGTTGGGGCCTATATCTACCTCCAATTAATTGAGTAAAGATTTATATAACATGAGATATACATAAATTATTTTTCCCACTAATATTGTCATGGCAGTGAACCCTGACTACTAAGATGGTTATGGGAGTTAACCATGACTAACAGGATGGTTATGGGAGTGAACCAAGACTATTTATATTGTAATGGTAGTGAACCATAACTATTAATATGGTTATGGGAGTGAACCAAGACTACCAATATTGTTATGGGATTAAACCATTACTACAGTGATGGTATGGGGAGTGAACCAATGTTACTAAGATATCCATGGTAGTGATGCCTTGACTACTATGGAGATAATTTTTATCTCCATATGTGTCTCCGAAAAATTCCATGTGTTGTTCTTATGTTATGATTTTATGGATTATGTTCTTTATTTACTTGTGATTCATGTCGTATGAACTTCCTATCATTATGTCATGATTCCTTTTTAGGATCATTCATATATAGGGTTGATCTTCTATTTTTATGATCATGTTCTCATATCCTTCTTTACATGAATATGTTTACATGTCCCCCTTGTTTACCCTTAATGTGCCTCTGAGCACTCCATTTTTCATATGTTATATTTAACCCATTTTCTAATGAATGGTTTTAGTTATGGGTACTAAAGGATAAGATCATTAGGGTAGATGTTAAAGTTATTCCTCTAGACTAGAAGTTTGTGTTCCATGATACCAAAGGCTTCTAAACTAAAATGATATTTAGGATTGTGTTTTTGTAATGTATTATGTAATCTATAAAGTTTATTTAATGTTAATGAGAATAATGTATGGGTTGTTATATATTTAATATAAGAAATAGTTTATTTAAATATTTGGAAATACTATGAGAAAACTATACTGAGAACCCAAGGACATGTCTATGGGATAGTATACAGATAAGGAAAAGTATAAAAGATTCATATCCATTTGGTAAAGTATATAGTATGTTAATTTCTAGAGAATACATACATGTTTGGATACAATAAGTGGATGTGCCTCTAGTATAGAGGTACCTTGGGAAAATAACTCTGAAAAGGTGAGTTGTGTGACAATCGATCTTAACCTAGTACAAAATAATGGGCCTTATTGGACACCTGTTTTGAAAATTATTGGGGACATTTTATAGAAATTAACAAACACTTTAAGAACCATTATGAATGATTTAAGTAGATGTTGGATATGAATAACATATTATGAAAAAATGTTTTCAAATATTAAAAAGGTGTCATAATTTTGACATCTAATAATTTATTTTTCTATATTATGTGATTCCTCTCAATAATGATTTTTTCTTATTCTATTCTTTTGGTTTTAGTAAATAGTTGGAACCTGAATGAACTATGTTAGTGATTAATACAATTGTAAATTCAATAAATTCTCTTGTGAACAATAAAATGTTATAGGATATATAATTGAAAATCCTATCGATATAATTATAGAAGCTATGAATCATTCTGGACATCCAAAGGAGTAGAGAAGGGAAGAACATTCTATTATGTCCATTGTGAGGTGACATACACTTCTTTCGGTGGGTCTTCTAATCAACTTATTGTTGAACAAATGATCAGTAATATTGAATAGGTATATTCCATCCTTCACTATTCAAAACATGAAATAATTTTATCATTTAGAAGGAGAAGAAGACCTGTGGTGGACTCTATTAAAGAATATAATGCAAAGATATGAAATTTAATCGATGGAATGGGATGATTTCAAGAAAATATGTTTCAATAAATATTTTCCTCATATTATTCGTACGAATAATGAAATGAATTTCCTTGAGCTTACAAAAAAGTATGGAAAATCTGTTGTCACATATGAGGAAAAGTTTACATGACATGCAAGGTACACTTCAAGAATTATCATCCAACCTACAATTAAATATGAAAGTTTCTTTAGGGGCATAAAACCAAGTATTAAAAGATAATTTTACATAAGATACATTGGTATCTAAGAAGAGATTATTCTTTGTCCAATCAAGGATGAAATAAAGGTTTGAGTTATATATAAATCTCATGCTTTTGACAAGAAGAGGATGATGGAGTTCAAAGGAAAATCAAAATATCCTAGAGAAAAGAAGACGAACAATAATTTATGCTCTAATTATGGGAAGAATCATCTATGAAATTTTCCTAAAGGGTATAATAAATAAATTTTGTGTGAAAAGGTATGTCATATCGCATTTTATTGTCAAGGTAACAGGAAGTAGTTGGTGAAAAATAAGAATGGAAATAAATTAGCATAGAATGAACCTCCCCTGCTTCAGTTTTAGAAGTGTAAGGATAATAGGAATTATTATAACTAGTGCCCAAACCCAAGTGCTAGTGATGATGATTGAAGTTATTAACCTCTTAAACAAAGGGATAAGTTAAAATATTATGCAATCACTATTATAGATATTGAGTAGGACAGCAATGTGGTGGAATAATTCTGTGTTTATGGAAATCATGAATAATATTGTAGAATTACTTTTATGGTATTAAAGAATATTGAAACGTCTATGGAATGGTCTATTATAGTTATTACTTAAGGATTTAAAATAGTGTGTTTAATTCTATAAGTATCCATGAAAAGTGATTAAAAGTGGAAGGTGATGATTAAGGGAAAGATAACCCTTAATATGTTTCTTATATTAAGATAACGGTTTCTGGATAGAGATATATTGGATAGGAATATGTAAATTGAATGATAAAAGTTACATTGGAACTAATTAAGGTTTTTTTGACTTATGGGTTATGCTATCAGGGATTAAAACTACAAATTTTTAAACTTAGGAACTATATCCAATAAATGTTGAAATAATAAAATATGCATGTTTTCAATAAGGATATATGGTAATTTTTGTTATTAAAATTTTTCAATTGAATATAAAATGATGTTACATTCTTGTGTTGTGTCTTATATATAAGAGTTGTGCCAAGTGGTTCTGGTGATTAATAATAATTTAAATTTGAAAAATTAGTGACCTTCTTTAGAAAAATACGGGTTTGAATCTTTTTTGAAGATCATAATGGTAACTATTTATAAAATTGTATGAATATTTAGAGATTAAAGTAATGTCTCACTATATATAGATTTATGCATATTTGAAAACTTGTGTTAACAATTTTATTGTGATAAATATGGATGGAATGAACAATTATTCAATTTATGGATCTCATGATCTGCTAATTATTATATAATGAAAAATTTGGCTTCATTTTTTGGAATAAGAGATAAATTTGAAATTGATCAAGGAACAAAAAATGGTAAAGTTGTCATGAAATCAAGTAAGTTTTTATTCTCATGAAAATTATTCATCTCTAGGTAAAGGATCTAGAAACCAAAAATGTTATCCATGTACCTTATTTTCCAATGATTCGAATGATACATTATATATTTTCATATTTATGGACTTGTGATTTTTAATTTTATCCTAAAAATGTTCTCTCTTACTCTCCATTAAAACATCATAATTAGATTTCGCTTTCACATTCGTGTTTTCACTTTCCACCTATGTTCTCCTATGTGGAAACCTCATTATGAGTTACTTAGGGTAACTGTTGTGTTTTAAATTCTCCCTTTTATTAAAAATGTTTTAGAATTAACTTTTATGATTTTTTATCAATAAATGATACTTTCAATTATTAAATCTTTAATAACCCAAATGAATTACAATGGAAAAATTCATTTTAAGGGGGTTAAAGTGTAACACCCTTAGATTTTGTGAATTATTTTTTAAAAATTAATTTAATCATTTGGATATTTTGTACATAATGTGAAACTGGATATATTATTATTGTTATTATTATATAAAATAAATATGTATGTATGAATTTGTATTCAACACCAAGTTAATCTTGCACTACAAGGAACACTGGCATGTATTGAGTTACATGAAACAGTGAGTTTCAGTGAAGAAAGACTTTATTTTAATTATTTAAACAAGATAGTTATAACTTGTACGTTAAATCTAGTAATATATATAGTAATAACTAAATTTTGATGTTATTTATAATGGTTTTATATAAATAAAAAAATATTGATAATGAAATATATAATTTTTTAAAATTCTTCATATGTTTAGAAATACTATTTCCTTAAATGAATTTATTTTATATCCTTCTATGAACTATAAAATTAGTTTTTTATATTCTTAAAGATTTAAATTAATAAAATAAACACTATTTTTTTAATTTTGAGTGTCAAAATTACCTTTGAGATACATTTTAGTATTTTTTAGTAGTTTAATTTTTTGATGGATAATGAAAAATATTGCATTGTAGTAGAACCCAGTATTTTTCATTTAAAAAATTATTATACTTTAAAATGATTTTTAATGTCAAAATAGATCAATTATATAAAAGAATTTAATTTAGTTTATTGGAATCATTATTATATTGTAATTATATATAAAAAAATATTTAACTTTTGAATGTCCTTTTTACCTGCTTTCTCGTCACGACTACATGATTAGCATTAAACGTGATTTTCTGCTACTGCGAGTTGAATTTTGAAAAATGGAAATACATGCTCATAATAAGTATGAAATTTAGAGTCTAATAGTGTCAAATTACTATTTTTGATATTATTAATAGTAACTTTAGTAAATTATTTCCCATGGATAATGGTAAATTGAAAAATTAATGGTATAAATTATATTATAATATCAACAAATTACTTTAACACTTCTCCTGATTTATTTGGATAAGTGGATTTCAACTAATATCAAACATAGGAAAAACTTGTATTCTTTTTAATACACTTAGGTATGAATAAGAAATTTATTATATTTTATTTAAATATTAGTTTAAAATGTCATACTTATATTTTTAATAACTGTGAAAATTTTAAAATAAGGTTATAAAGAAGATAAATTGGACTATAAATAATTATTTTAAATATAAAATTTATATCTACATCATGATAATTTTTTATAATTTTTCATGATAAAATAATGGAACTAAATGGGGAAACAATGATGGTGGAGTAATTATTTAATTACTAAAAGGATCAAATAAAAGATATTAAAAATATTAAAAAATATTTTGAATTAATTAAGGTGATCCATATATTTTATATGTTACAATGACATGTAAGTATTTTGTAAAATGGTTTGGTTTGAAATTATCATCTGGTTTGGATTTTATATAAAGAAAAACTTTTGAATATTGTAATGAATTGACTATGATGATATTTTATAAAAGTAATATTTTATTAAATTGATTAAAAAACACTAAAATCATTAAAAAATAAAAATAGACTATGTTAAGGTATAAAATTTCAGATAATGTACATTTATTAACAATTTCCCACATATATGTAATAATTTATAACCTCTTAATATTTAAAATTTTCTAACCATAATTAATACTATAATAGATTAATTAATGGTAAATTAAAATGAATGGTTTAAAAATAAAACAAAAACATGTAAAAAACTTATTGGTTAAAGATAATTAATCTCTCATCACCTTAATATCATATTACAGTTTTTTAAAGGACAGTAGTACACAAAAATAACTTATATATTATTTAAAGTCAAGGAATATTACCGAATATAACTCTTTTTTCTTTAATATCTTTTTTGTATTCACATGGAGAAAAAATCAAGCTATGAATGAATAAAAATTAAAATTTTAATCATAATGAAATTAATTTCATTAAATAATTTTATTTTTAGTTTTTATAAACTATTTAATTACCTTATATTCTTCTTTGATGTTAAAACAATATTTGTTTAATTAAAATAAAAATAAAATAATTGATTTTAATAATATTAATAATAAAATAATTTTAATGAATTAAAGTTTCTAAATAATTATATAGATTTATAATATATATTATATATGTGGGAATCCATTTGATTCTAATTATCGTTTTTTCTTGATACAATTAAATCCGAATTAAATAAATTGTATCAAATATAAAAATAATGATATTTTATTGAATTAATATAATATTAAATTATATAAAGACAGATAAATACTCAAAAGGGGATATAATTTGATATAAAAAGACACCCCCACACATTTATATCTCATTTGGATATTTTTCTCTCTATAATAGATTTATTATATTATAATATTTTTAGGATTTCCAAAAGTGCTCATAACCTGAATTATAAAAAGGCACCTCCTCCCTCACCTCCTCACACCACATTAATCCATTAGTAATGATAATAACAAATAAATTTCCTTTATAAACATTTATAGTAAAATTATATAGGTTCTAGTCTCCTCAAAAAACCAACTATGGTGTTGCTAAGAGGAGATTTAGAGAGAGACCATCGAAGAAGATGTAATCTCATTACCGACTCTTTAAAAATTCTTTCTTCATCTAATTCCTCTTCATGAATTGATTACATTTTAAATTAATAACTATAGAATCACATATATTATGATTTTTTATTATGATTATATAAAAACATTATTCCACCTTTTATTCATCCTATGAAAAATGAAAGGATAATGTGTGCGTACATATAGGTTACCGTCTCCACGACAAGGTGTAATTTTTTTCATCACCACTTTATTTGTACTAGTATAATGATGTATATGCTGGATATAAATAACAATTATTAAATGTTATTGATTATTTATAATTAACATATCCTCTAATTCGTAACCCTTTTACCATTAAGATAATGATATCATCGCTCATGTGTACAAACGACCTACCTTCTCCATGAGGTGATGAGATTCATCTTCTCCGTTAACCATTTCTAGAATGAATATAAAAATGTATATAATTAATAAATATAAAATATATTATATAATTATTCTAACTGAATAACATATATATATATATATATGTTATATACTTTCGTCCATTCACTGTGATAAAAAAATAGAAACAACATTCATGCATATGTACGAATTACCTTCTACGTGAATAGTGTATTCCATTTCATATATCTAGATTTTATAAATATTTATATACTAAATATATATTATATATAAATCATGTTTTAAATTTTAAAATTAATTAAATCATGATCTATGTAATTTTATTAATAATAAAAAGTAAAAACACATACTATAAACAAAGCAGTTATTACACGAAACGTTACATTAACATAAACTTATTAATAAAATGGTAATATAAAGTCATAAATGAATCATATATAAAATAATAAATATTATTAAAATTCAATTATAAGTTAATAATATGTTTAAAACACTATAAATGTGTTTTGGAAATGTACAGAGGAAATCAGACCAAAGGTAAGATATTTTTGTCTCACCTTTACTTTTGTAAGACACAGGCCCCATAAATTACTTATTTATTCTAATTGGTGTATATATATCCCATTAATGTATTTTATGAATCTTAAGGATAATATTATGGTACTTTCATATCCTTATATTTTTTTCATTCATGGGTAATATGAATCACTTGATTATAAAGTTGTTAGGGTTAATTCCACAATCACATTATTATCGGGATTGTTTATATGGAATTATGTGTTAGGAAATATTAATCTTCCATGTAGATGATTATTAAAAATGTATTCAATAATATTTTTAATATTATCATAAAATTATTGAAATTATTTTTTACCCTTTTATTACTTTTTATTAAACTGTTTGTAAGGAATGTTTTTTTTGTTTTCCTAACAAGTTTCTTTTTGACTTTTCTAGAAAAATTATGATACTAATGTTTTTTTAATATATGGAATAAATTTATTTTTACTACTTCATTATGATTTAATTAATGAATATTATCTTACAATCTTACATTTTTATTTTCAAATAAAATGATTTATATTAAAAATTCATGTCATTTCATGTAAATAAAAGTTTTTGAAAGAAGAAATGATATTTTCCTCCAGAATGTTTTTAAGAGATCTCTCAAAAATGAATTCCATATAAAATAAAATTGTTTTATATTACTTATTTATTATGAGAGATATAATTTCATGTTTAATTTCTAACTCTTTCTATGAATGCTTTATGTTTATGAGGGAATGATATTTATGAAACCCATTTTTTGTTGGGTTATGTTATAACTGTATGAGGTTTATGCAACTAATTTCATTACATAGTTTTTGATATCATAAATGATTTATATTCTTGTGTAACACATATGTATGATTGTATTATGAGATGGTTGGTACCTATATATACCTCCAATACATTGGGTAATGATTTATATCACATGAGAAAAACATAAAAGACCATGTCCACTAAGATAGTCTTTGGGGGACCCTTGACTACTCATATGGTTATTGGACTGAAATGTGACTTCCAAGAAGGTAATGGGAGTGAACCATGATTACCAAGATGGTTATGGGAGTGATCGATGACTAACATGTTAATTATGGGACAGTGTGATGATAACCAAGATGGATATGGGAGTGAACCATGACTACCATGATAGAATGGTGTGTGAACACATACTACTAATATGGTCGTGGCAGTGGTTTGATGACTAATATTTAAATAATATTTATATTATTAGGTATCTTCCACAAATTCCATGTCCCATTATTATGTTATTATTTCATGTATTAGATTCTTTATTTATTTAATATTCATGTCCTATGAATTGTAAATATCTGTGACATTACTCCTATTTATGATCATTGATACGTAGGGTATGATCATGTTTTTTCATGATAATGTTATCATACCATTATTAGCATTCTTATGTTTACATATATATTTTTTTACCCTTACTAAGCATTTGAGCTCACCCATTTTATTTTGTTTTTCCTTATGTTAAAAATAAAGGTTTAGTTCGGGGTACTAAATGGGAAGATATTTATGAGGGATGTGGAAGATCTTTTTTCAGACAATAAGTTTTTATTCCATGATTTAAATGAACTAAACTAATATGGTATTTGTTTGTGTGATTTTTTAATGTATAGGTATTCTTAAAAAAATGAAATGTTAATGTACATCAATAATGGGTCTTAATATTTATAATAATGGTGTTGTTCTTCGTTATTTTCAAAACATTCATCATTAACAAATCATAAAATGTACTATAATTGATGTATTATGATAGTTTATAAATATATAATTTAACTCAAATAGATAATTAGTCACGGTTCTTGTAGATGAAATTGGTGACTAGCATGTTTCAGTGGTCTTTAACAAAAAAATTATGGTATATTAATTAATGAGTTTAAATTAATATTACCATTATGGAACCAACATAAATTCATTAAATAATTATTTTTATCATATATAATCAATAAATAAGTTCTCATAGACATCCATGTTATTATTTTAAATCATCATTCATGTATGTGGTTTGATCAACCCAAACAAGAACATACCATAATTAATGGATGATTATGATTTTAAAAATCATTAACTTTGGTATAATATCCTTATTATAAAAGAATAATGATATTATTTATATAATGTTAAGGTTTTTGATAATATTTTAATATATTTTAATTAATTAGAAAGATAATATAGATGAAAAATGAAATATGTTAATTCATGGAGGATGTAACTCTTACAACACATGGTTAATAATTTCATTTATCAATGAAAGAAATGTATTATAATTTTAATATTGATAATTATAATTAATTTATATATTTTATGTTTAAAAATCATTTTAACCCATATAATTAGTGAAGATAGGTTGTTGTGAAAAAAATTCATCTCTTAGTAGAGGTAATAGTCTGCACAATGCACAAATAGTGGTTTTTATATAATAGAAAATGGGATAGGAGGTTAATTGTTTTTATATTAGAACAATAAAATATAATATACAAAATTTATTATTTAATTATGTATTATGTAATAAATTAAAATATAAAAGGTAAAATATAAATGAAAAGAAGTTAAGAAAACTGAGTACTCATAGTGAAGACATCAGTTTTCCATTGGTAGAATCCTTGGAAAGGTAGGCCTTGGGATAAATTATTATGAATAAAAGATAAATAAATTGAAATGGAATGACAGGTGAAGGGGGAAAGGTAATATTATTTTAGGATAAATCTAATCCCCTTAGTGGTCCTTAAGGTGTAGTGAGAGGCTCCTTTTATAAGTGGTTGGAATGATATTTCTGTAAATATTTAAACATAATAAAAAGAGATTGTGGGTTTCATAAGAAAAGTTGATCCAAAAATGAAAAAACTAATTTTTTTATGATATAATGTTGAAAATATCTAATACATTCATTTTCATCCATGGTTTAAACATGTTTCTATGTCATTTACTCTTTGAATTTTCATCTTTACCTTTTTTGGTTTTACCCTAGTAACTAATTTTTACTTATGTAATTTAATTTTAATGCATGAAAAAAGGAAATTATTATTAATTTGGTCCTATTGATTAAAAATATGAATTCAGTTTTTATATAAAATTTATATCTCTAATAAATATTAATTTTATGTTTAATGATTTTAATGCGTAAAAAATCATTTTTTGAAAAAGTGTGTTTTTATGATTAAAATTTATGTGCCTAATTAAATAATAAAATTATTCTATTTTAATTATATATATTGGTTTATTAGAAAACCAAGTATTATATGTTTCCCTCACATTATTCCAAAACCAAGTTTTACAAAAAATAATATTTAATAAAAAAAATAGATAGAAACGGTTTGTTTTATTGGAAAATATTACTTATGTTATGAAACATAGGTTTTATAAATTTATAATATTATTTATAAATGTATATTCTCACCCATAAATACATATTTTATCATTAAATAATGTTTTATTATTTATTAATTTATGCTTACTTCCTGATATACCCATAAATGATATGATTTCAGCACAAATTACACTTTTAATGTAATGACTTGTATTTTTCTCTGATTTATTTTAATAAATTAATTGGGAAAATACTATGACCAAGTGCTAAGATGGCTCAATATTACGAGTCCTAGTGAGACCAAAATTAATCATCGAATAATGTTCTATTTTATAATTAAAAATTCTCCACGGATAACATTGATGTTTAATAACTTCTAAACAGTTTCCAAGATCAAAAAATATGAGGGCACCATTGTGTCCAGAACAACATATTTCCATAGGCAAGGCCTAACCTCAGCTGGGGCAGATCAAGGGAAAAAGTTAAATTATGGATGTTAACATAATTAAAATATTGAATAAAAATATTTTAATTTGGAATCGTGTGGTGGCGTAGCATTGTTTCCATTTTTATTAAATCGAGAAGCAGGGTTCCAAGGTTATAATTCACCACCCTAGAATTCCCTAAGAGCTATTGAGAGAAGCTTAAAATTTTTCCTCTCAACGACAAATGACGATGGAGTCACAGATCAGGATCATTCGTCCATGGATCATCATTGACAAAGAATCCACGATAGTGAATGATTCAATCCCATGTAGGGGTTTTATTTCTATGTGATTTCTCTTTCAACATAGTTTCTTTCTAAATGAAGAACTTGAATCAAACGACTAATAGGTTGATCTATGGGTCAATCATCCAAGCAGGTTTGGAGTAATATTGTGGGGATTATATGGTAATTTGATCTTTTTTATTATTCTTTTCATTCTTCGTGACCCTACAAACATGAACAGACGAAGGCCGACATGAACAAAGGCATGGATCATTTATTGGGTGTTATTATGCTTATAATTTTTCCCTCATTCTTCACATTCTTTCACATCTTGAGGGAGAGTGGTTATTACCCCTTGGTTTTGATTCTCAACAACCAAAAACAAAGAACCTAATACCCAAATGATTTCACGGAGGTGTGACAGAAAGCACTCCATGAGATGAGGCCATTGGCAGAGCGATCGATAGTGGAAGAGGAACATGCCCGATGACGCAGACATTCCATGGGGACGGCCACCAACATGACCGTGGGTGGATGTGGTGATCGTTGGTCAACTAGGACCGTGGAGGCAGGACAATTTGGGGTAGGGGCTGTGAGTGGCGGTGAATGGGGCTTCTGACTCTATGGTTGATGGCAGTAGGAGCTCCTGGTAGTGTGGCCATGGGTGGCGATGAGAGCCATTTACAAGGTAAGTTGTGGAAGTGTAGACTAGTGATGTGGCAGGGCGTCGCATCGTCCGACCAGCATGCAATCCCGCAAACCACGTGCAGGAGGTGTGGCCAGATCATCAGCTAGCAATGTTAGTGAGGTGCGATGTGGCTTCTACTACTTCTGGGTGGACTGAACTGGCCTGCATCGAGTGGGTCTTGCTAGATCTAGTGGGTCAGGCCAGCAGAATGGGACGGGTCCATCTGGGGTGAGCTGGGTGGAACTGGCGGGTCAGGATAGGTCCGGCCTAGTGGGTCGGGTCGGGTAGGTCTGATTGGGTCAGACCAGACTGAACCCAAACCATCCACTTTTCACTAAAATACCCATAAATTCCAACCGTATGTCTATTTTATGATCCATTTGTAGTGTTGGTACCCTCGTGACGAGACCTTCCTTTTAATATAATCTACATCGATTTTTTTGGAAATTGACTAGAAACCATTGGCTCTAGGAGTAGTATCTCTTGGATCAAGTATGATAAGAGAACAATCATGTTGTTGGACGTGATGCAGAGACTATGTTACCTTAGGAATACATGAAATTTAGGCTACGTGACAATTTGGGAATGTGTGTCTCACTGAGACTAAGTGTCTCACATAGACTAAGTGTCTCATCGGGACTAAGTATCTCGTTGAGACTTAGAGTCTCATCGATACTGGGTGTTTTGAGGACTACATACAATAATCTTACATTTAGTGTCATATATTTATACCTGTGTGAGATTACAATACTTCATGTGTACGTTTCATTTGTGGTCATTCCATTATGGTTTCAGGGCATCCTACTAAGTACTATTTTACTAACTGTGGCGCATGATTTTCCCGCATGTATCATGTATTGTGGAGACAACTGGAATTTTTACATAGACCTAATTGGTCTAAACCCAGGTGGTGCCTAGTGAGATCAGTCAGATGAGGTGAACTCTTCTAGGTTTAGTTATTCTCCCTTCACCTACCCTTCCGGTAAGGTTTTCAGCCGATGAGTTTCCAAAAAATTGTGTACATTCTTGTTTACAACTTTTCTTTTATTAGCCTTGTATATTGACCCCATTTTAATTGGTTTTTTTACTATTACACTCAATGGTTGTCTTTATGGGATGTATTTTTTACTTAGTGTTTTACATTTCAACATTTTTGGGCTTGGCGATGTGTGTGTGCGTACAGGTATATAAAAAATTACACCCATGTTAGTGATATTCCTTCTCAGTGATACTCACCATACACTGGCCTATTGGAGGTAGGCTTGGGGAGTCATGATATATACCCCTTTGAGACAGGTCATGATAGGTATTAGAGCAGTTTGGTTCCACATTGGAACCTGGAGTCAGTGAAATTGGTTTGGGGCAATAGTGTTAAGTGTTTCAATTTTGGATTTCAGGCCTGGGACTCCAGTTTTGGTGTGGTGGAAGCCGTATCCATACACCAGGACTCTGGACACCTTCTTTCTAACTCAGCACATTAAAACACTAGTAGTAGGGAAATAAATGGTACAACATCATATAAGATTTTTGAGAGTGTCCTTATGTCCATCTTATGTCAGATCACCAGGTATATTTTATTGACTGTGGTTCTTCTTGATTTGTTTCAGGATGCCTCTCCACAGACATCTAGAATGGATTCCATTTCCGAAAAATGAGGATGGTATGCCTAATGATGAGGAGCCAGTATAGGGACTAGTACTAAAGATATCCCCACCGGGTTTTGTACCAGTGATACAACAACCCATCGATATGCAGTCACTACCCGCCCTACCGGTAGAGGATGGACATAGGCTTAGTGCATTAAATGAGTTCAATATGAATATATCTCCCTGGTTTAGGGGAGAGAATGACCCCCAATTAGTTGAGTATTGTATGGAGGTGTTCACATGTATCTTCTTATTTTTGAGAACATCATCGAACCAGAAGGCAGTCCTAACCGTGAGCCTTCTTCAGGGATCAGTGGGGTGGTGGTCGAGCTTAGTGAACTAAATGCATGATAATATGAACCCCTATTGGGAATATTTTGAGTGACTCTTTTGGGAGGATTTCATCCCAACTATGTTATGATCAATACATATACAAGAGATCTGGTTCCTATAGTAGGTCAATGATATTGTAGAAGAGTACTCAGCGAGATTCATGGACTTATCTCACTACTCCACAGAAATGGTGTGAGACCCGTTATTCATGGCCTAGACCTTTGAGTAGGGGATACATTAAGAGATCATGGTGTTGATGATATCCCTTATCATACGAACTTACACTGGTGGACTTGAGAAATTTCTACTCATAGAAGCTTTCTAGTTGAGTAGGCGCCAACAGTGGGAGCTATGAGCAGACATAGGATAGTTGAACCTTTAGCAGTGGGTAGGAGATAGTAGACTCAGGGAATCAAGTGGGTCAAGCACTCTAGAGGATTTCCCCAAAACATAGGATCGAAAACATGAGGCTCCCAGTGTAGAGGAAGTAAACTGAAGGACATGTTGAGCTTCACATGCCATAGTCGGAGACAATTGGATCATGACTACTCAACTTTCCACACAGAAGACCAGTATATGGTCAAGGTACTACTAAGGTATGGGCAGAAGTTTGAGCACGGTGGTTCATGGGGTGGTGTATGTGGTAGGGGACAAGGAAGAGCAACATGTAGTGGGTGGTGGTTCAAGGTACCACCACCACAACCCTCAGGTTTTCCAACACAGGATATGAGTGCCAATGTATATGGTTGGGTCTAGATTCATCCAATAGAGGTGTATGATCCCAATGCTCCATAGATGATTATAGGTATTATCTGTGTCTTCTCCCCATTAGATACCATTATTATAGACATAGGTGTCAGTCACTCTTACCATTACAAATACCTTTTTTGTATCTTAGAGATTATAATAGAGATGTTTCCTCAATACTTATGTTTATAAAATCTTATAAGAGGATATTTGATTGTCACAAACTTGTACTAGTAGTGTGATATTACTCTTGGAGGAATGATCTTCGGTTGGGGTCTCCTAGTAGTGGATTTAAGGCCTAATAACTTCATTTTTTGTATGTATTGGTTATCTACAATCCATGCTTATATTGATTAATTTATGAATAGTGTGTGGTGTTTCTGTAAAGATGGTACTGGGTTTTCCTTTACAAGCAAAAAGGAAATTCATGAAGTGTGAGATAGACTTTCTTAGAGAATGGTGCAGCCGATTACTCACTAGTTGGATAGTCTTACCATCAGTTTTTTGGATTATAGGAGTCCTTAATTCCCTATAATGTTGGATGAGTATGAGGAAAGGATATTTTGGTACACTTTTTTATAGGGAGGTTTACTTCTGCATTGACCTATAAGCTAGGACGACACTGATATACACACCGGCTTATTGGATGGCTCTTACAAATCTACATGAGTTGAGGGTATAGGTAGAGGGCCTATAGAGGAAGGTCTTTATAAGGCCCAATTTTCTCCCTAGAAGGCCTCATTATTGTTTTTCAATAAGGCAAATGGGAGCTTGAGGTCGTGCATGGACTACTTGGTCCGGAATTAGGTGTCCATGAATAAAAAAATATGTGTTAATTAGAATTGACATTCTCATCGATCAACTAAAGTGATTAAGATGGTTATTGATGTTAGACTATAGGTCTAGCTATCATCAGCTTCATGTATGGGATAATGATTTGTCAAAGATATTCTTTGGATGCCATTATGGATAGTATGAGTACTTGGTGATGTCGTTCGGCATGACCAAAACCCTAGCAGTATTCATGGGACTCATGAACAGGATCTTCCAACCTTACCTTATCAGGTTCATCATGTTCTTCATTGATGACATCTTGGTGTACTCAGAATCCAAGGGGGGTCACATGAAACACCATAGGATGGTCATGGATACACTCCTAGAGAACTAGATTTATGGGAAGCTCTTGAAGTGTTAGTTCTAGATTCGGGGGTTCCACTTTCTTGAAACATTTATTTCAGAGGTTGGAGATGCGGTGGATTCAATGAAGATAGAGGAAGTGCTTTCTTGGGAGCCACCCAGTAGTGTGACTGAGGTGGGGAGTTTCTTAGGTTTGGCTGGATACTATTGAAGGTTTGTACCCTAATTTTCTAGGGTATCATCACCCTTATAGGCTAATATGTGAAAGGGGCCTCCCTTCACATGGATGAATAATTTCTCTAACTGCTTCTAAGAGTTGAGGTGGATGTTGAAAAGTTCCCCCATATTGATACTATCAGAGGAGGGTGTTGGGTATGTAGTGTTTGGCGATGCATCAAAGACCAGACTAGGATATTTCTTGATATAGGGACAAGTGGTTATTTCGTACGGTTCATGATAATTGATGTTGCGTGAGTAGAACTACACGACCAAAGATCTTTAGCTAGTAGTAGTGGTCTTCGTGTTGAAAACATGGTGGCACAAATTAATGGGTGAGTAGTTTACCATCTACTCCTACCAAAAAATCTCAATTATATCTTATTTCACAAGGACCAAAACATATTATAGGGGTGGTGTTTACAGTTCATCTAGGATTATGACTTCATGATTTTCTATACTCCTGTGATGGGGAACGTGGTGGTGGATGCACTCATCAGGATATCCATCTTGCAGTTTTTGAGTAAGGAAAAAAATAGTTAGTCATCATGCAAAAATCTTTTATGGATGGTGATGGAAAAGTTTACCTACATTAGATGGTTTTCACTCCTCCACTCTTATATCGAGTTAGGGAGGCAGAATTTGGGGATGTCAGCTGTGAGACTTAACAATTTCGGTAATCCATAGGGCAAGCCCCTAATGGATATTAGATAGATTGCGAGCACATCTTCCTTTTCATAGGGTGCGCTACTATACCAATGGGGTTGCAAGAGGATGTTTTGAGGGATTTTCACACATCCCCTTTAGTGGTACATCTAGGTGTGGAAAAGATGTACCAATACATCCAACATTAGTTATCGTGGACATGGATGACGAAGTAAGTGGCAGAGTTAATTTCTCAGCACCTCACTTGTCAGCAAATGAAGGTAGGGAATAACTTGTTAATTATACATTTATGAGAACAGATAAACCAATAATAATGGATTGATGGCCAATGTACCCATCCACACCCCCATCCCCTACCCCCAACACACCCCCATGCCCCCTTACCCACCTCCCCCACCAATACACCCCCTCCCCCTGCCCCTAGAACACACCATGTTTCCCCTGACCCCAGCACAGCCCCTGCCCCTTCCCCCAGCACAGCCCCTGCCCCTTCCCCCCGCACACCCCCTACCCCCTTCTCCCTTCCCCCAACACACCCCCTACCCCTACCTACTTCCCCCACCTGAACACACCCTACCCCTTCCAGTTACACACCCTCTTCCCCCAACACACCCTACGTCCCCCCCACCTCTACACACCCCTCCCCCTTCCCACCCATGGAACCCCCTACAAACCCCCCTATGCACCACCTTCAAACCCCTTACACCCTCTCCCTGCTCCACACAAAATAACCTAGCACACCACAATGCCCCTACCCTACATGCCCCTTACCCTATTCACACCACATGCACCCCCTCCACGCTCCCTTTCACCCCATGAACACACCTTGCCCCTACCCTCAACACACCTCATCCCCTACCCACATCACCCCCCTTCACCCTTCCCACAGCGCACCCCTACCCCTACCCCCAGCACAAACCCAATACCCCTACCCCCACCTGAACACCCCCTCCTCATGCCCCCAGCACAGCCACTGCTCCCCCCCAATCTACACCCCCTTCCCCCCCCCCCCCCCCCCCGACACACCCCAAGCACCCTCCCGTATCCCCTTGAAAAAGATCCCAGCACACCACCATGCCCCTATCACACCCGATTAACCCCCTCCACCCCTCCACCCCACCCCCCTCACCTTGTGCACACCCCCAACACACCCCATTAACCCCATGCACACCCCATGCACCCTCCCCATTCCCTTGCAAAAGAACCTAGCATGCCAGTGAAGGACTTAGAACCTATGTGGAAATTTCTCTTTATGTTTTTTCAAACTAGGATACCCAAAAGTGTATGAGAGATGGATAAATTCATTTTTCGGGATATGTATTTGTTATTTATTTTGACTAAAAATACAAAGTTAAACCTTCCAAGGAAAATGATTTGTTTCATGAATCACTACTGCAAAGGGAATGCTATTCGGATTTACTATCATTATAGTAGGTTGATCTCACTAGTTTTAAAGAAGATTGATGTTGATTTGAATGTGGGAAAGGAAGTGAGATTCCATAAGAGTATTACCCTATCTGTAATTCTTTTGAAGACCATTGGATACTTCTATGATACCAACTCAAATTCAATGAAGCTAGTTAGTTGGGAAGGAGTGGCTTAGGAGGATCCCCCTCAAACCTCACAACCTAGAGATACAGCACCAACTGTGATGATGTTTTTTAGGGAGGTATAAGAGTATCAAGCTACTAGAGTAGAGCCGCGGTTTCAAGTTGTTTTTCTATAAGTTGTAGAAACCATTCAGTTCCAAGGATAAAGAGTGGTTGAATCTTCTAAAGGAGTTCATCATGAAGAAAACTATTATTGAGAAAACTATTATTAATTATAAATAAAGGCCTATTGTGACTATACCTATTGTTTAAGCTGTAGAAGGAAGAGATAAACTAGAGGTGGATCATTAGTCAATGGATCCAATTATCCTTGGATCACTAGATGATGGATATCAGACTAATGATTTGGTTATGGAAACTATTGAACATTCTCATAAAACACAAATAACATCACCGCCTCATATTTTACATGAGAAATCACCCTCTATTAGTAGTATATCATAATTTTATAAAATGTAATTTTTTCGTCAAATATTATAAATGAGTTTGATAATATTTGAGGACATTATAATGAGAAGAAACATGAGTTAAAATATACAAATGATGATATAAGATAAATTAAGATGTCTTCAATTCCCAAGGATGATTTCAACAAGATGGTTGGGTTAATGACTACCCAAAAAAATTGATTAGGAATCTCCAATCATTCCCTCCATTTCAAAAATTTGTATCTAATGTAAGTGAAAAATATTTTAAGGATGTGAATGGTCGAGTTATATATTTTAAGGATGTTTATAATACTAAGTTTGAGTTCAATGATCTTTGTGTTATGGTTGTATCTCAAAGGTACATGTTCCAAAATCTTATGCTTGTGCAATTAGACATTTCTCAATATGTTCTTGATGAGGTTAAGTCTTTCAGGATGGAAATGAAAAGAATTTTACACACTTTATAAAGTGTTGGATTAAGCTATTTTGAGTTCATCAAAATTATTCAACCCAATATAACATCCACCTTAGAACCTTGAGTTATTCTTGTTATTTAGATAGGAGTTGATAAATTTCTCTCAAAATTGATTTTTGTATCCTTTCAAATTTAGTCTCTACTGTTTTATATGTTAACACCATTTCTTATAAAATATTTGAAGAGGAATATTATGGATGAGTTCCAGGATACCTGACAAGATGCCAAGAATATTAGTATTGGAACTAATAGATCCTTAAATTAAGTAGTGGTATTTTATTATGAATTTAATGGGAAGTTAAATGAGATCACGATTGTATCTTAGGATAATTAATATATGGTTTTTAGATCTATTATTCTAGTATCTAGAAACTACTCGAACTTTTTAACCTCTTTGAATAATGTATATAAATAAGTTGAATGGATATATTTATATAATTCTCTAACGAAGAAAGTGGTTATTATAAAGCCATTTTGTATAATAATAAAGTAATTATAGATGCATGTTTTTAAAACAATCATGCAATTATATAATTCAAATTAAAGGTTTAGGAAGAGGGAACATACCAAAACCCCATGGTGAATTGATTGTGATGATGACAACCCAAATCTTCTTTTTATGTGCTTGAAAGTATATTCTAGTTCATATATATATATAAGGACACATATCCACTATGTACATATTTTCAAGGTGAAATATGCAAAAGAGAATCCTTAGATATATGTTTATACTTTAATATTCCACTTTACACTTACACATGTATACATTTTTCATATATATATATATATATGCACCCTTAGCCCCAATATATATATTCATACTACCATGAGTGAATATATATAAGGGGGAATTATATGTGTATATTCTCATCTATGAATACACATGTAAGCCTTCATCAGTGATGAGTCAAATCAACCTCAAAAAAATCTAAAATGCACTAAAAAAATATAAGGAACCCAAAAATCACAAAACCCCTAATTAAAATTGATTCAAAGAATAAAAAAGGAATAAACCTTACCCAAATACAATGTTGAACTCACTATCTTCAATGCTCGTGTATAAAATCGGTATCACCATAAGAAACCACCAATAAGAAAATAGTGAGAAAAGAAATGAGATATAAATTATTCTTATATATATGTGATCGTTGTTTAATACTAACATGATAAATGCTACTTGAATCCATAACCAAAAACGAACAAATAATATCCAGATTGATATGTACAACCCAATACTAAATAACATGATCACTAATAAAGATCTTTATTTTTTCAAACTTCACCTTCAATTTCATATTCAAAAATAGAAAATCACAAAAATATGAGAATAAAGTAAACTTCCATCAGTACTAAAATTTGATAAATAAGGATTAGAAATTGTTCTTATCCTATAAAATTTATTACTTTAATGTATAAAATTCCAAAAAACACTTCATTCCTATATCCTTCTTGATTTTCTTGATTGAAATCTCGTTTTTATCATGTTCTTTCTCTTGAATTAACCTTAATTTATAGTTTATATAGGTTTTTCAATTTTATAAAGTAGATAATTTCCCTTCTTTTATTCTTACCCGATATTATGGGATTTTTCAAACTAGTTTGATAATATGATTAGACAATCTATTGGTTCATGATATTCCTTCTTCTTGATTGTGAACTCCATCTTTGTAGAAACTATTTCTTAACATGTGATAATTGGTTCTTTCATTTTAGCTTTTAAATTTTATTATTATTATGGAATATATTTCATAAATTCTTATATGTGATATTGGATAAATAAATTCTATATCAAAGTTCACTTATTTTTATAACTAGAGTATATAATTCGAGAAAACTCATATTTTCTAGAGAGGCTCACATGATATTCAAATTCATCTTCCTCACAAATTTTTCAGGTTGTATTATAATATTCCCATAAATAGATATATCTTAGAAGATTCATGAAAAAAAATCACCCCATGATAATACATATCACTTATCAAGGGTAACGCATGGTTTTTTCTCCACTGTCTCATGAACTAAATGTCTCCAGTTTATTTATAAAAATAAACCTTTTATTTTTCTTATCAATTATCATGGATGGATAAATCTCACATTGACTCCATTAGGCCTGAGTTTTCATATCTACCCAAAATACATCTATATTAGCTTCATGTAAAACACTCTTCATAGGTTGTATAAAAATATAATAGGACCTTGCAGTGAGGATCTACTTATTCATTTCTTGATAGCTTCCCATAAAAACTTATATATATCTCAACATGATCTTGTAAGGAAAATTAATAAATTATCCCATATTTTATCAAATTTACAACTTGATTCAAAAATATTTTGCGATGTATGCAACCATTAATCATACAACGTGCATCGATGTAATAAATTTCTAGATTTTATGAAATCTGGAATTTTAATCTCAAGATAGAGTAAATTCTTAGCCTTGCATCTCAATTAGATTTGATCTTATTTGAATCAATTATGATGATCCAATTATAATTCACTAATTTATCTCAAATCACGATTATTTAATCTATTATCAATAACCCAATCATCGAATAAACTTCATCTATATTATTCTTAAAAGCTCAGGATGTTTTTTTTTATTTTTTATCAAGAAGATCCATCACATGATCTTATTAAAACTCAAGATATAATCATTGCTAATCATAGATTCATGATGTTTTAAAATCTAACCAACATCATAATAATCATATTAGATGATTTCTTCTTAAGAATGTAAATTCTAAAAACATTGTTTTCATATATTTTAATCCTTAGAATTATATAAATTGTAGAAGTCTTATATAGAATGAATGTCTTACATAGCACTAGTAAAAGTCATGTGTATAAAATGGAAAGTCTTAAATGGGCTCTATCAAGGTCATAAATTATAGTTTAAAGTCATACTTAATGAATAAATTAATATAGTATATGTCTTATGGGACTTTAAATTTATATGACAGATGATAAAAGTCTTATATGGGGACTTATAGAGTCACAAAATAAGACTTCCAAAGTCATTCACTTGGTAGGAAAGTCACACACACTACCTCTCTATGTCACACGCTACCCAGGAAAACATATGAATGGACTTATAAAGATGTACATTAGCTAAAAGTCTCATTTTGGAACTTGAAAAGTCTTATGCTCATAGTAGAATTCATGAATTCTTCATTTTTATACTTTTTTTATAGAAATTAAAATAATCTTCATGGAACTCTAGAACATATTCAAATAAACCTTCGTCATTATCAAAGATTTAGAATCATCTTATAATTTCTATAAATAATTAAGATAATTATTAAAAAATTAAGACTTTTTTAGAATGTTTTTAATCCCCTTATCAGCATGTAAATACTCTAAGGAGGTGTAATCCAAGCATGAAAATCTCTGGAGATAAATCACTCTGATGTGTGTGTTATAATGAATATGAAATACGTAAATGGAAAAAAAATAATTCAACACATTATATTATGATTTCACATGAATTTCGTGCATTGTATTGATGACATAAAAGCTATAGGACCTAGAAATATTTAAAAGTTTTAGAAGACTAATAGGGAATAAAAATGTTGAATTAAAGAGATAGAGTTCCTACAATAGAAGTGAACAAGATAACATTTTTTCATTGTATCATTAAACCCCAATATAGTTATTTCTAATAAAAACATTACATGAGGAGTAAAACCTGAATTATAAGCCACCCCCCTGTACTAGCCTCCCCCCAATCTAACCCCCTCCCGCCAACCAGTCCCCTCCCCCACAACCATCCCCTAACCCCCGCCCCTACACACACCCATACACTAGCCCCCCTAACCCCCCTGTACCCCCTCCCCCCTATAATAGCATCCCTGAAAACTATCCCCCTTCCAACCAAACAAGTCCCCTCCCCCACAACCATCCCCTAACCCCCTACACCCCCCAATACCCCTAGCTTGCACCAGCCCCCATGCCTGCACCCCCCTCCCTGCATCAATCCCCCTAAACCCAACTACGACAGCCCTACCGCTAGCACCAGCCCCCCACCCCTGCATGAACCCCCTTAACCCCCCTTCACCCCCTTCACCCCCTTCCCAATGTACTAGCCTCCCCCCAAACCAAACACCTCCCACCCAAACCACCCCCAACCAGTCCCCTCTCCCACAACCGTCCCATAACCCCCACCCCTCCACACTATATCATCCCCCACCCCTACACCAACACCCTAACCCCCCCCCCCCCCCGTACTAGCCTTCCACCCAAACCAAACCCTCACACCACCCCCACAAAACTAGTCCCCTCTGCCCCAACCACCCCCCCCCCCCCCGCCCCACACACCCACACCCCCTTGACTACACCATCCCCACTACACCATCCCACCTAACCCCCCTACAACACCTCCCCCCTCCCCCCATACACCAACACCCCCCCCCACCCCACCCACCCACACACACACCTGCACTAGTCCCTAACCCCCCAGCACCTCATTCCCCCCACAATGGCCTCCCCCCAAACCAGTCCCCTCCCACACAACCATCCCCAACCCTACCCCACCCCAGAACCATCCCCCTCCCCCTAAACAAGTCTCCTCCCCCTACAACTCCCCTAGCTTTCACCCCCCCCCCCCTCGCTCTAGCCCCCAGACACCCCCCCCCCCCAACACAAAATGTGAGTGAATAGGAAATCATGAGGTCTTCCCCAAAACATAGGTACATAAAGTAAATTAAAAAACTAAAAAAACCCTTCTATGATTCCATGGTACGGTATATATACATGTTCGGGTTATGATGGATTATGTTTATGGTTTGTGTTAACATTTAAGCTATATCGTCTTACGTTTATGACACATGATTAAGTGGGGATGTAATTTCATAAAGTTAGTCCACATATTTATGTATAGGTTCAAATGTATTATAGTTTTAAATGTGTATATATATATTCCAACTAGAATAAGGTGTAGAGAGTGTGTGTTAGAGGGATGTAATTATCTATGGTTTTGTTCTATGAAAATGTGAATGTGTTGGTGATGTGTTTATGATTATGAAAATGTGGATGTGATTATTCTGACATTTCATGCATGTTGGGATGGATTTCCCATTAAATTATGTTACTGAGTAGAGGTTATTATATATTCTTTTGAATTATAAGGTTAATTCCTATCATATATGCATGTTTTATACCCTTGGTGCTAGTTTCTAACACATTCCCCAATTGAGGTGGGATTTAGCGGTTACACTTGTCTTCGCAGCCAACCCAGTTGGAGTCCTAGTGGGAGTAGGTGATAAAAGCACATTAATTGAAAAAAAATTAAGGTAAATTTTTTATTATATCAATATTTAACATAGATTAATATTTAATTTTATCATCACCAATTAAAGAAAAAAAATGAATGGTTTTATCAATTTTCAGAATAATATTGATAAATGTTTACTTTCGTTAGTTCTCATCTGTAGCACTAAAAAAAGTATTCATTTATCTATTCTAATTAAAAGGAGTTATAATATTCATCTCTTTTTATCCTCATTCTATAGTAGTGTATCAATAATTTATCATTAACCTATGCATCCATAAAAGTTGTATAACTGAGGAAGTGACCAATTTATATAATGTGATCAATAACTAAATGATAGGCATGAATTTAATTTTTCTTCTAAAATTTTCAAAACAACAGTTCAACACAGGTATAATTCCTTAAATAGAAGATATAATCATGAATAATTGAGTAATACCAATCCCCAAATGTATTAAAATAAAATTAAATCTCTACATGCTGATTCAAAAAAATAGACACACAAGATAAATGGATTACAAGGAATTGATTGATGTAAACAATTATAGTAGCTTAATGTTCTGAACAGAAACTAAAATAACCAATTTGATTAACACCATATTAAAAATCATTATTAGTATGATAAAAAAATATCAAAAAGAATTGATCACCAACAACACCAATCAAAATAAAGTAGTAAATAAATCATAAAAATGTAACTGATATTATTATGTACTTCACATAATTGGAAAGAAATAATCACTATACCCATGTTTCTCTAAACATGGTAGAAGAAATGATGTTAACCTCACGGAACCTTAGTGGTGTTTGAGATCCCTTCTTCACCTCTTTTTCATCAATGGTAACTCATCATTTTCCATCAAACCTATTATAGTTTTAACAACATATCATAAATTGTTCTTCAATACATCAACATATTTTGTGTTAGGAACTGAAATTGAGAACATGTTGGGTAGTAAACAACAAAGATGAAACCTAACATGAGTAGGAACAAAAAAAATCTGTAATTTTTTATTGTAATATTTTTTTGTAATTGACACATTTCTAATAGGGGTAGAACCTTGAAAATTACAATTGATTACAGAGTTATAGTTGAATGGTCACTAGATATAGGTATGAATTTTTTTGGAGAGAAGTTGTCGTGAATGAGTAATTGCAACAATCTTTGCAGAAAGTGTAGGGGTCAGATCACATGAATCCCACTCATTGAAGGTCTTAGTTCAGCATATGAACCGATTAGAGGAGGAATGAGCTATGAAGGTGGTGGAGGAGGAGAGGAATGTGTAATGAAGGGGATGGTAGGGATCGTGTTAGTGAGGGGTGAACCAACAGGAGAATCCGGTGAGGATCGGCCAAAGGATAATCGATCAATTGGAGACAATGGAGAAGGGTCTAGTGGGTGTGAAATGAATCGTGATGAGGGTGGAGATGTGGGTGGGAGATGATTTGTGATGGATTGAAACTAATTGAGGATATTTTTCCACAATACAAGGTTTATTCGTGTTTTTATCCATTCTAGAGCCATGATTTTCAATTAATCCAGAAAATATTTTAACCTATATCCAAAGACCAATTAAACCATGGTTGTGGGTATACGGCTATAGGTCATTTTTTTAGTAATGTTAGGAGATATTTCGTCTTCACGGGGTGCCTTTGATGATCAATTTAGACCATGATGCTTAATTCACATCCTAATTATGGAGGGATTATAAGAGGAATTCAGGACTCAGTTGTGCTTGAACATGACATTTCATCACCAGATAGATGGCCAGATGGATAGGCCCGTATAGGTTCTAGAGGACATGTTATGTTCTTAAATCCTGTACATTGGTCATAGTAGGGAGGATCGCCTACCTCTAGTGGATTTTGTACACAAAAATAGCTACCACTACACCATTGGTATGGAACTCTTCAAGGCCTTCTATGGGTGACCATGATGGTCACCACTATGCCAGACAGACAGAGCGGAGTCAGTACTCATGGGTCCATAGTTGGTATAGAATATGACTAGGAAGGTGTAGATCATCCAGGAGTAGATGGGGACTACATAGATCATGCCTGAATCATATGCGAACAAGGGAAAGAGGCCTTTGGAGTTTGAGGAGGGAGGCCATGTGTTCGTTCGTGTCTCACCTCGAATGGGATTACAGTCATTTGGACATGGTGTAAAATTATCTATGAGATTCACCATCCCTTTTTAGATTCTGGGCAGAGTTGGAGAGGTGGTGTACCGCCTAAATCTACACCCATAGATGTATCGGGTGCATGATTCCTTTCATGTGTCGCGGTTGCGGAGGTGTGTGCATGACCTATCACACGTCATTGACTAGAGAGATCTATACATTTCCAATGGGGATACGTTTTTGGAGTACATGATGGAGATTGAGGATCAACAGGAGTAGATCCTTTGTGGATGGTTGATTCCTCTGGTGAACCTTTCGTGGTAGCACATGAATCACCCAGAGAGCACTTTGGAGTGGGGGGGCTCATATTCATGCCTAGTACCCTCAAATTTGTGTTGAGAGACCCTTGATTTGGATTTCAAGGACGTAAATCCATTATGTTGGGAGAATGTAACGACTCATATTTTTCTCCAATTAATTTTAACAAATTAATCGGGAAAATACTGAGCCCAAGAACTGAGATGGCTCAAGAATAAGATGCCTGGTGTGTAAAGAATGAATCTTTGAAAAAAGTTTAGTTATTAAATAATAAATTCATAGTGGCTAACTTGTAACTTTAGTAACTTCTAAATGGGTGCCTAGATCAAAAATATGAAGGTTCCATTGGGTCCAGAATAGCAGTTTTGCAATAGGCAGGACCTAACCTTAGCCAACATAGGTCGAGGGTGAAACTTCAATTTGGGATGTGAACATTATTAAAATATTAAATAATAATATCTTAATTTGATGTTGAATTGTGTCTCAACTTTTTTTTTAAACCTGAATGTATAGGTCCAGAGTTAAAATTCATAACCCATGATTTCCCTGAGATCTCTTGAGAGAAGATTGAAGTTCGTCCTCTCAACGGAGAATGACGATGGAGACATGGATCGGGATCATTCTTCAACAAATCATCAATGAGAAATCCATGATAGGGATTGATTGAATATTAGGTAGGGGTCTTATTTCTATTTTATTTTTATTTCCCCATTCTTTCTTTCTAAACGATGAACGTAGATTAACCAACTAATAGGTTAATCCATGGGTCGATCATCATTGGGGGATGGTAGTTATCTTTTTAGGGATTAAATGGGAATTAGATTGTTCTATTTATTATTTCATTATTTTTGATCCTGCTAACAAAAACTAACTATGGACGACATGAATAATGGCTTGGATTGTTTTTCTAGAGTTATTATGTTACTCTTTTTCCCTTTATTTTTCACGTTCTCCATGATCTTGAGTGTGAGCGGTTGTTGCACTGTCGATTCATGGCACAACAGCCTGAAACCAAGAACCAGATGCCCAAACAATGTCATGGTGGTGCGACAACAAGTGTGGTGTGAGATGAGTTCACCGAAAGAATGAATTGCAGTAGAAACAACATCGGCCCAGTAGTGCGGCCGAGTTGGGTGAATGGCCACCGTCATGGCAGTGGACAGTGGTGGTGACCCACGGTCCAATAAGACTACAACTGCAGGACAACCAGCGGTAGGGGGCCACGGGTGGTAGAAATGGAGGCCACTAACTCAACGACCAGTGGTGGTAGGATCCCATGGTAGTGTGGCTGCAGGAGGTTATGGGAGTCACAACCATGGCGGTTTGTGGCAGTGCGGACCAGCAACGCGGCATGGAACTGTTTTGTCCAGATAGCATGAGGTCGATTTGATTTACTAACAATTTAAAATTTATTTCATAACAAAGAATATATTTTTTAATATTAAATCCTATTAATTATTTATCCTATAAATGTAAGATATTTTAATTGATAACTATATTTTTAATTTCTAAAGATTTTGTTCATCTTATAATTTTTTAATAATGTTCATATAATATGTTTTGAGTCATTTTTGTTATGGGTTGTGTGTGAAACAATCTATTGGATGATGTATTAATCTAAGATAAAATATATTCCAAAATCTCATAATAAAACATGAACACACATACAGATTTATACACATACATACAAATGTACACATCTATACCCAAACATACAAATATATTTATATATTTTGAATTATTTAATATGAATGTAAATATATAATTTAAAATATGAACTATATATAATGTATTTATATATTTATTTATATAGTTCAAAACACTACATTTTAATACACACACACACGTGTGTGTGTGTGTGTGTAAATATAATTATATATGAAACATTAAATAATTACATTGGAATAAAACCCATATTTTTTTAATGATATAAGAATATATAAATATTATATATATATATTTATATATTTACATATATTATAAAAATAATTAATTTATATATTTATTAATTTATATATTTATAGAAATTTTGGAAGAAAATATTAATATATTATATTTATATAAACATTTTGTAATGTATATTAATATATTATCAAACATTTTTATTGATTAGTATAAATTTAAATTTTTTATATAAAAAATTATGAAAATAAGATTGATAATAAATTGTTTTTTTAAAATATAGTTATATAAAACATATTTATACATTATATATATATACTTATTATTATGTAAATAATAATTAAATATATATATATATATGTATATATATATTAAATTTTTTATGGTGCCCTTTATCATTTTTTTAAATGTTGTTAAAGGGAAGGCTATTCAGAGTGCTAATTAAATAGTTGAATATATTAATATTTATTAGCACTAAAACATTTGTGGATAAAGGTTCCACTTATCAGCACATTTAGTTAGCACTGAACCAAGTCCCCCTTTATCAGTATTTTTTAGCACCGATAAACAGAAGCCTTAGATAAAGAGGAATCGATATTAGTTAAAAATAATTTATAGTAACAACAATGTATTTTTTGACGGATTCCCATCGCAAGATTTTATTTGGGATGAGAATCTATCATAAATACCTCATCAACCAAAATCACATCCCAAATATTATTTTTCATGACAATCAATCAAATTTAACCACATAGTCATACTATTTGCGAAGAAAATATTTAACTTTCTCAAAACCTACTTGTGATGAATAAAATTTTATGTCAAAAATTATATACCACCATCATTTTTATGATGAAATTAATAATTCTATCGTAAATAAGGATTGTTATTGAAATTTAAAATTATAAAAATAGTATTTGTGATGGAAATTCTTGGTCCATCACAAATATTATTTTTCCAACCTAATTGTGATGGGTTTAAGATTTCATCATAAATAGTTATTTGTGATAGAATTAAAATTATGATATAAATAACTATATATAAACAACATTTTTTATAAAATTATAACTCATATAATTCAATATAAAATGGAAAAAATAAATTTAATAATAATCTCACTAAATGGGAAGGTCATCAGCTCTATCAGGTAGAGGTAACTCCATCCCTAATACATGTGCATAAAGTCAAATATAATCCATCATTTTCTCATAACACTACTCATGATCTTGAATTTAATACTTCTACTATTATCATCACACTTACCGATCTCTCGTCAATATCTATATATCTTCCTCCTGAGCCCATTGTTAGGTCCACTAGGTTAGATACCCTAAGAGGGGGTGAATCAGGGTATGACAGATTAAAAAAATTTCCCATATTGATCTTGTTTTGTTGTAAAGGAAAACTCTCTTCAATCATTTCCTGTAGAAAATTATAAACAGAAATAAAATCATGCACATGACACAACAATTTTTACTTAGTTCACCCTCACTAGGCTATGTCTGTCACACCTGTTTTTAGTTATTTACTTTATTTATTTTATTTATCTTAACGTCGGGTGTTTTTGCTTGTGTGCGGGCGAGTTTAGGTCTAAGTTTTTATTTTTGGGATGAGTTTATGGTTTGTGATAGTGGGCGAACTCCTTAAGTCTAAGACGCGTGGCCTGCTTGCAGTCCGCTTGGAACCATACGGTGTGCAAATGCCGCGCGGTCATCTAATTTTAATATTAATTAGATTAGTTGATTTAGCGAATTAATAAATAAATATATGTATATGTATATAGGTTTATATGTGTTGATATATATATGTTATATGTGCTTATGTAACATATACACATGTTTTATATGCTTATATGCTGTAAGGTTATATGTTATATGTTATATATGTTTATGTGCAAATATGTTTGTATGTGTTTATATGTTTATACATTATTATCATTATTATTATTATTACTATTATTATTATTATTGATATTATTTTTAACGTAATGTGCATATATGTATGTTTATATGTGTATATATACCCGTATGCTGATAAATATATATTTTCTTAACATTATATGTTTATGCGTAATGTGTTTATACATATGATTATATATGTCTATAAGTTGTAATTTGTTATGTATGTTCATATGTGTATGTTTATAAATTTGTTTATATAAGTTTATCTATATATGTTTATATACACATATATATATATATATATGTGTGTGTGCATATATGATTGTAATGATAATAATAATTATTATTATTAATATTATTATTATTATTATTATTATCAACCTCTTTTTATTAACTATCTTATTCTATTTTATTTTATTTGATTTATTTATTTTACTTTACTTTATTTTATTTATTTCTTCTTTTATTTCATTTTATTTACTTTTTTTTCTTTATTATTATTATTATTACTTTTATTTTTATTACTATTATTTTTTTTTCTTTCTCTTCTCTCTCTTCTCCCTCTTTCCCCCGTAACCCTAAGCGCCGCCACCCTTCATTTTTTTTCTTTTTTTCTTTTTTTTTCTCTTTCTTTCTCTCCCCCTCCTCTCTCTTTCTCTCTTCCCTCCTTCTTTCTTCTTCCTCCGCGCGAACCGTCTCCTCCTTCCCTCGCTGTATGCGACCCGGCCCCCTCCATTCCCAGCCGCCGGCCGCCGCACCTCCTCCCTCCTCCGACGGAGTTTTCCCCCCGGTCTTCCCCACGCGGCTGACGAGCCCCAGCCCGGCGTACCCGCATCCTCTCCGGCGGTTTTCTCTCTGGCCGTGCCTCCTCCCCGCCCAGCTGCCTCCCGGACGAGCCCCAGCCGGCTCCTTCCACCCTCGTCGGACCGACCCCGCCTCCCGTCCGGCCTCCCGTCCGGCCTCCCGTCCGGCCTCCCCCGCTCCTGCCGCGCACGCCCCAGCCGACACCCAGCTGAGCCGCGCCTCCTCCCAGCCGGCGCTTCGACCTTCCACGCTCCTGCCGGCGCAACCCGGTTCCGATGCGGCCAAACATCCAGCGACTCTCCCCTTTTTTTCAGCACCGCGCTGGGTCTGTTAGCCTTCTTTGAGCTCCGGACGGCCTCCCGCACCCTTGTCGTAGGTGCGTTTCCCCTCGACCACTTGCTATTCAAGTTTTGGTGGTGACGCCAATAGGATTAGTCTTTTTGTTAACATTTGTTTTTGACATATTCAACCCAATACCTTGTCTTAAGGTCCGTTATAGATCCCTTGAAGTGCATTCCACGTGCGGAGGGAGTTTTACATTGATTTGGGAGGTTATTCCTACATCGAGGTAGGTGATTTCACGTTTAAAAATTATTTAACTAATTCTCCTTCTTGTTTGATTAATCTTCTATATTCTTTAATTTTTTTTTTTGGTTCAAATTTGGTTTTGTTGGGGTTTAGCGTGTGTCTCATTTGGTTAGTATCCTTCCCAAATGGTATGGATACGTTTTTCTAGAAGTTTATGTTTAGTCAGTTGTTTGCATTTGAATAAATTGTGTACATGGTTGTTAATATGTGCAAGTCTTGTGATTTTCTTTTTGACATGGTATATTTTGTGTGTTTGGTATTGAAGACATCATGTGCATTGAGTAGGTAAATCTAAGTGTTTTTTTTAAAACTATCACATGAATTTTTATTTATGATTTTTTCGAGTTTCATAAATGGTGCAAGTGTATTCTATAAATGGAGTTGAGTTTTTCCCAAGATGTTGATATGGCGTATGTCACACTTTTGAAATATCGTTTGTGCGTGTGTGGTTTTGAAATTGGTTTTGGGTACGTAAAACTGTGAGTCTCTTCAGTTTTGGTTTTATAAATTTTAAAGTGACTTATTAAATAGTACGAATGGTGCACGTCATGCATTGAAGTAGGTCGAGGTGGTTTTTTTGTGCTGGTTGTTCGTATAGATTGTTTTATGACCGTGTTCATGTATTTTATTTATCTGTGTGGTTGCAGTGTGTGGCGGGGTAACCCCACGTTACTGCGATCATCGGTTTGTGTGTGCTTGTGCGCCTATGCAAGGCGTGCCGCATTGTCGCGTTCAAGCTGCGAGTTGAGGTAGGTTCCCACTGCACTTGCCTTTGAATTTAGAATTTACTTATTTCTTGTCATTTGTTTAATTTTCATCAAATTGGAAGTAGTATTTAAATATTATTATTTCTAGAGTAGTTATACTGCTGGAATTGGAACTGCTTCTTTCTCTGCATCGTACCGAAATCTTTTTTTTCATGATTAGCTGTTGCGCAATATTGAAAATGCCCCTTTGGCCCTTATGTTTGCGCTTCAGAATTAAAATGGTGATTTGGTCTACCTAAATGAGATTTTAAATGTGTTTTCTGGTTTTAAATGTGACGACGTCTGATCCTTCTTTTGGAATTGATTTGGTATTGATCAAGTACATGAGGCACGTTTGGTACTTTTAATGAAATTAATGTTTTGAAAAGTCTCTTTGAAGTGATCTTTTGTGTTTGTTGATTTGGTGAGCGGAGTATGTGATGCTTGTGCATCTTTACTAGTTTTACATTAGGGATGCACTCCTCTTTTATTATATGTGTTGACATGGGAACCTGGCATATTGAATGAATTATCTGAGAATGATTGCTGCACTAGTTTAGATCACGCACTGGCTAGTGGCCCCATAGCAGGGGAATACTGAGTTATTGATGCTATGGGGATTGGGCCCCTCGGTTAGGCCATGTAGGGCTATGCTGGGCGTTAGGGCGTTATGACGTCATCGAGTTAGGGCATGCCTTCAGGATGAGTCAGATGTATAGTACGTTCTGGTTTGTTCACGATCTCCTAGGTTCGACCCATGTCTCTTTTAGTGTTTATTTGTATATGGCAGATGATTGAGAGGTCGAGTTTGGGTGCCGACCCTTGTGTGCCATTTTTTTTTCATTTCCCTTAGTGTGTGTTGTGTGTGATTTTATTTTTGACTAACAACTAAAGTTTGGTTTTCTAATTGTTCGCAACATGTTTTAAAATGCAATTCACCTGTTTCTTTCAACATTAAACTTGTTCTAAATTAAAAAGGGCAATGGATTGTTACTTGTTTTCAAGATGGAAAGAGTGTGTGTGTAAAAACCCATATTTTCTATAATGTAGTGCAAACTTGAAGTTGGTAGATTCTTCTTTTAATGGTAGTGCTTTGGGAATAGGTTTATCGGGCTAGCCTACTGAGTTTTAATACTCACGCCTATAGTGTTTTCTTGTTTTTAGTCTCTGTCGCAGGTTTGACTCGAGCTTGCTCGCCGTGGACGAGAGTTGGTGGTAACTTGACGATCGACTCTCGGGGTCGCGAAGAGTTGGGTTCGTGGTCAGGTTAGTTATGTTTTTTTGGCTACTTTATTTTATTGTCGTTTATTTATTTCTGCTTCTTAGTAAATTTTATTGGGCGAAATCGTTCCCACGTGTACTCTGTGATGCCCTGGTGCTTGTCGCTAGCCCGGGAGGATCGGGAACGCCTCTCGAGCCATGTCGCGGACCGACTCTGGTGACCGGTTCGGGGTCGACCCGGGTTGGTTCGTGACAAAATGGTATCAAAGGCAGGTTGGCTCCTGATCAGACCTTGTTTTTCAGAGCGCCCATTGCTATTTGGAGTTGTCATGGTAAAGGGAGTAAAGTTGCTTGGACTTGAGGCGTTGGAACGGGAAGGACGTCATGAACCCTTGCTCGTTCTAAACCTCAATTTACCATGGGATGTCCGGGTTGTTAGTGTCTTTTGGGTCTTCTGGATTGTTTTATGTTGGGAAATGAAAAGGGAGTTGGGAGAGTAGCTTCGTGAGCTCACAGGGCCTGGCAAGCCTTGTGGAGCCGGAGACTTCACCCTACAATTCTCTCAGTGATGATGGTATGGCTGACGTATGGCCGCCAATCATATGGTCGAGTCACCCATCATTACTAGTTTCCCCTTTAGTGAATGGGTTTTCCCTTCATTTTGAAACTCATTGAGTAATGTTGAATTTCAAATGGTATTGGTTATGTTTTGATCAAGTTCCTCATTTCTTTGTTCCGTAGTGTTCGCCCCCACGAAGGCTCGATGGATGCTCAATGTGCAGCTTCAGGTGTTGCATCCTCAGTTAATACTCCAGTTGGTCAGCCCATCGATTATGTTTTGGAGTTCCGGAAGTTGAACCCTCCTCTCTTTTATGGACAAGCAGGGCCTCTTGAGGCAGAGGAGTGGTTGCAGAAGATTGAGAGGAAGTTCAGTTCCATTGGTCTACCTGAGTCATTAAAGGTGAAGTTGGCTACCTTCATGCTTGAAGGTCCAACCTGGAAATGGTGGAAGTCCATGTCTCGGAACAAGCCTGGGGAAGATTTGACATGGGAGTTTTTCAAGTCATCGTTCATCCAACAACACTTCTCTGAGTTGACAAAGCTGAGGAAGAGGATGGAGTTGTGTTGTCTCCAGCAGGGTGTTGAATCGGTACTGGAGTTCTATCGACATTTTTTAGACCTAGTTCCATATGATTAGTGGTTTGTTGCGAATGATCCCGGGAAGGCTCGACAATTTGAGTCTGGACTCCGACCTGAGCTGCGTTCGAGAGTGGAAGAGCTCAACCTAACCACCTTCTCGGATGTTGTCGAGCAAGCCTTTCTTGCTGAAGCTGAGCTAGTAGGAGGACTTGAGGTGGCGAATCCTCCAGCTTTGGGAAGCATTTCAGATGATGCTAGTAAGAAGAGTAAGAAGCGACCTGACGCTGGTGGTGCTGGTAGAGGAATCAAGAGGCCTTCAGACCTTCAGTCATCTTCTTCACAGCGCAATGTGGTGATCTGTCACCAGTGTGGTAGGCAGGGTCACAAAAGGCTGACATGTCCAAGTGCTCCAAGACCCTGCCACACCTGTGGACGTATGGGTCACTGGAAGCGATTTTGCCGAGGTGTCTCCAAGAAGCGCGCTAAAGCCAGACCTGGATCGTCGAAGGTCACTTCAGCCCATCAGCAGGAGTAGGGAGATGTTGGTGGATGAGCTTGATGTTTTCTTCTTGTAATGTTCCTTGGATGTAGTAGTTGTTACCTGTACTGTTTTGTGGTGTTCCTTTCTTTCAGTCGAAAGAATGGTTGTGGCTGAACTCTTTTAAGCCATTGATCTTATGGATGTGTGATTGTTAAAAAAAAATCTGGTTCTGGTGTCATGCTTCTGGGGTTTCATAAACCTGACTGCGAAGCCGGAAGATGCTTCATTCATCAGATCTCCAGCCACAGGTCTTGGAGTGAAGCTAGCGCGTAGTCGGGGGAACTCCAACGAAAGGTGAAGTCTTGCGGCAGGGTGTTGTTCTCAGTAAGTGCGCGCTGTCAGAATCATTTTTCCTCATTATGCCTAGTTTATGTGTAATAACTACCTGGTCATGTCGTTGCTCTCATTTATTAAGAGCTGCTCGCTTTATTCTTTCCGAGTGGGGGTGGTGTGTTGGACAGGGCCCCCCCTCCCACCCGTGGGCAGTGATTGCTGGTGATAATGCTGGGAGGTCCTCCTATTCTTCTCTTCTCGAAAGCTTTATGGTGGGGAGTCCATTTGACCTCCCCATGTTGAAAATTCTTGTGATCATGAATTTTGTCTCAAGTGATGGCGTTCTGGTCCTATTTCGGGAACTGACTTGACACTTGTGGTGGAAATAACTGTCACGGGTCTCGCCAAATTCAATTTAGCTTGCCTCTTATGGTGGGGAGTCCGTTCGGACTTCCCGTGTCAATCTCCCAGTCTCGTTCTGGGTTTTGGTTGGGTTGCGGTTGGTCTTATATGGAGTCACCAAATTCTACATTCTTCTTTTGGTAAAGAGTTGTGGCGTGAGATTTCTAGTGTCAGATTGGAGTAAGGTTTTAAGAGATATGCGTTGGATGTGGTTTTGACCTGTTCGTTGGTTTAAAAAGAGTCGTCGTGTTTTTATTGGCGTTGTTCCAGAAGTTGTGTTGTAAGGTTGAATTGAGGATGAAGAAATTGTTTGAGTTCGGTTGTATGGTGTTAAGGTGTGTGTATGTTGGGCCTCATTTTGCTATTGTTAAAGTTCTTCGTCCTTTAAAGCGACCAACTGGAAGTGGTCACACTTTTGGGGGCGGGCGACACTTAGCGGGTAATTCGTTCCTATTACATGAGTTCTTTTAGTTAATCTCTCCCCTTTTTGGGAGTGTTCCGCGATGTCTTTGTTGTCGTTCTTTACTTTTTTCTTTAAATTGTAACGTGATGCCGGTTTTCATTTGGGGTTTTGATCTTGTTATTGCTTTCCGGGGACGAAAAGCTTTATGGTGGGGAGAATTGTCACACCTGTTTTTAGTTATTTACTTTATTTATTTTATTTATCTTAACGTCGGGTGTTTTTGCTTGTGTGCGGGCGAGTTTCGGTCTAAGTTTTTATTTTTGGGATGAGTTTAAGGTTTGTGATAGTGCGCGAACTCCTTAAGTCTAAGACGTGTGGCCTGCTTGCAGTCCGCTTGGAACCATACGGTGCGCAAATGTCGCGCGGTCATCTAATTTTAATATTAATTAGATTAGTTGATTTAGAAAATTAATAAATAAATATATGTATATGTATATAGGTTTATATGTGTTGATATATATATGTTATATGTGCTTATGTAACATATACACATGTTTTATATGCTTATATGCTGTAAGGTTATATGTTATATGTTATATATGTTTATGTGCAAATATGTTTGTATGTGTTTATATGTTTATACATTATTATCATTATTATTATTATTACTATTATTATTATTATTGATATTATTTTTAACGTAATGTGCATATATGTATGTTTATATGTGTATATATACCCATATGCTGATAAATATATATTTTCTTAACATTATATGTTTATGCGTAATGTGTTTATACATATGATTATATATGTCTATAAGTTGTAATTTGTTATGTATGTTCATATGTGTATGTTTATAAATTTGTTTATATAAGTTTATCTATATATGTTTATATACACACATATATATATATATGTGTGTGTGTGTGTGTGCATATATGATTGTAATGATAATAATAATTATTATTATTAATAATATTATTATTATTATTATTATCAACCTCTTTTTATTAACTATCTTATTCTATTTTATTTTATTTGATTTATTTATTTTACTTTACTTTATTTTATTTATTTCTTCTTTTATTTCATTTTATTTACTTTTTTTTCTTTATTATTATTATTATTACTTTTATTTTTATTACTATATTTTTTTTTTCTTTCTCTTCTCTCTCTTCTCCCTCTTTCCCCCGTAACCCTAAGTGCCGCCACCCTTCATTTTTTTTTTCTTTTTTTCTTTTTTCTTTCTCTTTCTTTCTCTCCCCCTCCTCTCTCTTTCTCTCTTCCCTCCTTCTTTCTTCTTCCTCCGTGCGAACCGTCTCCTCCTTCCCTCGCTGTACGCGACCCGGCCCCCTCCATTCCCAGCCGCCGGCCGCCGCACCTCCTCCCTCCTCCGACGGAGTTTTCCCCCCGGTCTTCGCCGCGCGGCTGATGAGCCCCAGCCCGGCGTACCCGCCTCCTCTCCGGCGGTTTTCTCTCCGGCCGTGCCTCCTCCCCGCCCAGCTGCCTCCCGGACGAGCCCCAGCCGGCTCCTTCCACCCTCGTCGGACCGACCCCGCCTCCCGTCCGGCCTCCCGTCAAGCCACCCCCGCTCCTGCCGCGCACGCCCCAGCCGACACCCAGCCGAGCCGCGCCTCCTCCCAGCCGGCGCTCCGGCCTTCCACGCTCCTGCCGGCGCAACCCGGTTCCGATGCGGCCAAACATCCAGCGACTCTCCCCTTTTTTTTCAGCACCGCGCTGGGTCTGTTAGCCTTCTTTGAGCTCCGGACGGCCTCCCGCACCCTTGTCGTAGGTGTGTTTCCCCTCGACCACTTGCTATTCAAGTTTTGGTGGTGACGCCAATAGGATTAGTCTTTTTGTTAACATTTGTTTTTGACATCTTCAACCCAATACCTTGTCTTAAGGTCCGTTATAGATCCCTTGAAGTGCAGTCGACGTGCGGAGGGAGTTTTACATTGATTTGTGAGGTTATTCCTACATCGATGTAGGTGATTTCACGTTTAAACATTATTTAACTAATTCTCCTTCTTGTTTGATTAATCTTCTATATTCTTTAATTTATTTGTTTGGTTCAAATTTGGTTTTGTTGGGGTTTAGCGTGTGTCTCATTTGGTTAGTAGCCTTCCAAAATGGTATGGATACGTTTTTCTAGAAGTTTATGTTTAGTCAGTTGTTTTCATTTGAATAAATTGTGTACATGGTTGTTAATATGTGCTAGTCTTGTGAATTGCTTTTTGACATGGTATATTTTGTGTGTTTGGTATTGAAGACATCATGTGCATTGAGTAGGTAAATCTAAGTGTTTTTTTTAAAACTATCACATGAATTTTTATTTATGATTTTTTCGAGTTTCATAAATGGTGCAAGTGTATTCTATAAATGGAGTTGAGTTTTTCCCAAGATGTTGATATGGCGTATGTCACACTTTTGAAATCTCATTTGTGCGCGTGTGGTTTTGAAATTGGTTTTGGGTACGTAAAACTGTGAGTCTCTTCAGTTTTGGTTTTATAAATTTT
The DNA here is from genome assembly GCA_963277665.1 of Viscum album. Classification (NCBI taxonomy): domain Eukaryota; kingdom Viridiplantae; phylum Streptophyta; class Magnoliopsida; order Santalales; family Viscaceae; genus Viscum; species Viscum album. The sequence continues at coordinate 1,158,499,469 of OY728162.1, forward strand.
AATGTGACTTATTAAATAGTATGAATGGTGCACGTCATGCATTGAAGTAGGTCGAGGTGGTTTTTTTTGTGCTGGTTGTTCGTATAGATTGTTTTATGACCGTGTTCATGTATTTTATTTATCTGTGTGGTTGCAGTGTGTGGCGGGGTAACCCCACGTTACTGCGATCATCGGTTTGTGAGTGCTTGTGCGCCTGTGCAAGGCGTGCCGCGTTGTCGCGTTCGAGCTGCGAGTTGAGGTAGGTTCCCACTGCACTTGCCTTTGAATTTAGAATTTACTTATTTCTTGTCATTTATTTAATTTTCATCAAATTGGAAGTAGTATTTAAATATTATTATTTCTAGAGTAGTTATACTGCTGGAATTGGAACTGCTTCTTTCTCTGCATCGTACCGAAAGCTTTTTTTTCATGATTAGCTGTTGCGCAATATTGAAAATTCCCCTTTGGCCCTTATGTTTGCGCTTCAGAATTAAAATGGTGATTTGGTCTACCTAAATGAGATTTTAAATGTGTTTTCTGGTTTTAAATGTGACGACGTCTGATCCTTCTTTTGGAATTGATTTGGTATTGATCAAGTACATGAGGCCCGTTTGGTACTTTTAATGAAATTAATGTTTTGAAAAGTCTCTTTGAAGTGATCTTTTGTGTTTGTTGATTTGGTGAGCGGAGTATGTGATGCTTGTGCATCTTGACTAGTTTTACATTAGGGATGCACTCCTCTTTTATTATATGTGTTGACATGGGAACCTAACATATTGAGTGAATTATCTGAGAATGATTGCTGCACTAGTTTAGATCACGCACTGGCTAGTGGCCCCATAGCAGGGGAATACTGAGTTATTGATGCTATGGGGATTGGGCCCCTCGGTTAGGCCATGTAGGGCTATGCCGGGCGTTAGGGCGTTATGACGTCATCGAGTTAGGGCATGCCTTCAGGATGAGTCAGATGTATAGTACGTTCTGGTTTGTTCACGATCTCCTAGGTTCGACCCATGTCTCTTTTAGTGTTTATTTGTATATGGCAGACGATTGAGAGGTCGAGTTTGGGTGCCGACCCTTGTGTGCCATTTTTTTTCCATTTCCCTTAGTGTGTGTTGTGTGTGATTTTATTTTTGACTAACAACTAAAGTTTGGTTTTCTAATTGTTCGCAACATGTTTTAAAATGTAATTCACCTGTTTCTTTCAACATTAAACTTGTTCTAAATTAAAAAGGGCAATGGATTGTTACTTGTTTTCAAGATGGAAAGCGTGTGTGTGTAAAAACCCATATTTTCTATAATGTAGTGCAAACTTGAAGTTGGTAGATTCTTCTTTTAATGGTAGTGCTTTGGGAATAGATTTATCGGGCTAGCCTACTGAGTTTTAATACTCACGCCTATAGTGTTTTCTTGTTTTTAGTATCTGTCGTAGGTTTGACTCGATCTTGCTCGCCGTGGACGAGAGTTGGTGGTAGCTTGACGATCGACTCTCGGGGTCGCGAAGAGTTGGGTTCGTGGTCAGGTTAGTTATGTTTTTTTGGCTGCTTTATTTTATTGTCGTTTCTTTATTTCTGCTTCTTAGTAAATTTTATTGGGCGAAATCGTTCCCACGTGTACTCTGTGATGCCCTGGTGCTTGTCGCCAGCCCGGGAGGATCGGGAACGCCTCTCGGGCCATGCCGTGGACCGACTCTGGTGACGGGTTCGGGGTCGACCCGGGTTGGTTCGTGACAATGTCCAAAAAGAATACATCGGTGATTTGATGATGTACCTAATCCACTAAAGTATCACTGTTGTTTACAATGTTCAGAGTGGACTCAATGTCCCTCCGTGTTTACAACCACTCTTAATATGAAATCTCACTACACTCTCAACTGAAGTAAGCTCGCTTCTTCTTCAAAAGATCTACTCACAGTTTAAATACGTGTAGGTCCCTTCATTATCAAAAATGAAGGCATCTTTCTCTATATGTAGATTATCTGTTGATGTTCCACTTTCATCCACTGATTAATACAACTTTACCATGGATATAATGGGAAATATTTTGACATTTGTGCAACCTTAGAATGACCGAAACTCTTCTCCAAGCCTGGCATGCTTCTCTATGCCTTAGCACGCTTCTCCAAGCCTGGAATGCAAGTGCCACCGAACCACTTGTGCGACACTCCCTTTACTAACTCAGAACATGGGTGACTCTCACCCTATTACTCCCAAACCAATATTGGCATGCAACTATCAACTAGCATACAACTTTGGAATAACCTTATACATGCGCACCTAAACCACCTCTTGCACGACCAAACCTACTTGCACGACTGGAGCTCGAATTCTATCTATGTGTAAGGATCTCTACTTAATGAGGAGGGGTGTACCTCTATGTATAGGCATTTTGACCACTCTGAGTTCCGCGCACAAGTTTCCTACTAGCGCATAATTCAAGAAGCCCTAGTCTCTGTCACATTAGTCACCTTGTACACCCAAACCAAAACATGGGAGACCCTCTTTACATTGCTAAATTTTGATGTTCTAATCTTGAAAAACATATGGGGCACCAGTTTCCAAGCCTCTATGACACCAGTGCACATGTACCTTTTCCAAAAACACTTTTATCCATTTATCGATTTTGAGGCCCAAAAATTTGACAAACACTAGAAAATGGTGCGACGATGTATCTTCACTTTTTGTACCATCTCTAGATCGTTCATTACTTTGTATAGGTTCTAATGCTAATAAATGATTTTCAACCACGTCTCTAGACATCGACAACTGACCATGTAAACCCCCTTTGTCAACAAAAATAAAAATTGTGTTCTTTATTGTCGAGAAACACAACATGGAGACCCACTTTCTCAACAAACACAATCACCTCAAAAAATATTCAATGGTACCTTGAGGGATTTATTCCCAACAATCACCCATTTTGGGTTTGTTGAAAACTCTTCTTATAAAATGATATTGCGTTAACAATTCATCCACCAGTCCGCTCTTTCAATTCGGAGTGCAATCAAGGATTCACTAAGCACATAATTTAAGCCCACATGAGCAATGCTTGGTGTGAGTAATTAGATTATATGAAAATATCATCAATGAATCACTTCATTTCGGACACCAATTTATACCAAACTAATACTAGTATCTGATTGCTGGAAATGTTATGACACAATGACAATATCATTATTCTATCTTTATCATGATCCTCATATGGTTTGATATCTATTCTTTGATCGAACACTTCCTGCTTCTTCTGATTTAAATTTCCTCCTTTGTTTCTTGGGTACTTGTGTTGTCCAAGCTAAGCTCTCTATGATCACTTCGAACACCACATACACTCATCATGGTGCTCCCCCTATCAACTTCTTCCCCTATCTTGATAAACTCCACCTATCTCACTGCACCACTTTTCAGCTTCTCCATGTGTCTTTGAAAAAGACATTTTCTTCATTCTCTAGACACGGTTTCACCCCTATAAGAGTCACTCTTTTCCCCCTTTATCAACGAACCCAATGGTCACTCCTTTATGGTCTGCAACAGAGTATAGAACACATATTTTTATAGTAAGGAAAACACACCATACCTTAGGGGGAGGGGGTCCCACATCCATATGTTTTCAAGTGAGGGGAGTTGAGTAGACTCCCAGAGCAAGTCGATTCCTATCAAAAGCATCCTAGGTTAAGGCCTTAGTCAGAATGTATGCAACCTATAGTTTTGTAAGAACATACTCCAACTTCACGATTCCTGGCATAACCTACTCCTTTATAAAATGATACATTATCTCAATGTGAATTGTCCGTGATTGATGGACGGAATTTTTGCTAAGATTTATGACACCTAAGTTATCACACTGGATTTTGAATAGAGATTTCAATTCAACTCCCATATCATCAAACTGCTACTTCATCCACAATAATTGTGTGTAGGCTTATGTGGCCTTAATATACTCAGATTCTGTAGTGAACAAAGAAATTCAATCTTGTTTCTTTCTCAACCAAGAAATACAAAATCCACCAATTATAAAAATCACATCTGGTCATTTATTTATTATCATCCATTGAACCAGCCCTATCGGCATCTATATATACCAAATGATCTTGCAGAGAATTTTCATTATACATAAAAACAAAATCCAACATTCCCTTGATGTACCTAAGTATTCTTTTCACTACAAGGATGTGTCTTTCATTGGGATTACTTTTTTATCTTGATTCTTGGATGTGGAGAATAAAATATCAATCCTTGTCGTGGTCATGTACTGTAAACTTCCTATAATTTTCCCATATTCTTGGATATTAACCATATTTTCTTCATCATATTTTGATAGTTTCATCCAGGTAGAAATTAGAGTCCTCATTTCCTTGGAATCTTCCATCCCAAATCTCCTTAGAACCTCCTTGAAGGATTTGGATTGAGATATAAATGTTCCATTCCTTCCCTATGTTACCTGTAAACCAAGTAAAGTTGTCATCTCACTAGACATTTCAAACTCATGTTTCAAGAATTTACAAAACTATCTGCACTGTACATCATCTGATTCGTAAAATATTATCTCATAGACATAAACTAGCACCCTAATCATTTTATTAAGGTAATTTTTTAAATAGGCATTGTAATCAAATCCACGACTTCGGAAGGAAAGTTTCTTCAAATACTGATCAAGCCTTCACTACCATGCTCTTCGTTCTTGTTTCAGCCCATATAACACATTCTTTAGCCAATAAACCATGATCTCATCCTCATGAATGAGAAACCCATCTGGATGCTCGATATACACTTCTTCCTCTAGAACCCCATTCAAGAATGTAGATTTGAAATCTATCTAGAACACTTTGAAATTTCATTGCACTGTAATGGCTATGAATAATCTGATTAACTCCAACCATGCAACTGATGAAAATTCCTCATCAACATATATACCCTCTATATGAGAGTATCAATTTCACACTATTCGTGCTTTGTTTCAAATCATTGTTTCATATTCATTAATCTTATTGCGATAGATCCATTTTGTCCCGATGACATTCTTATCTGCTGGCCTTGAAACAATCTCCCACATCTAGTTCTTGTCAATATGTTCTAGCTCTTCATTCATCACCTAAACCCAATTTTCATATTCATATGCATCATAAAAATATTTATATTCATTTTCAAATAAAAGATATGTCCACTGAAATGACTTCATTCTTCTTGTTTGAACTTGCGTTGTCTGATCACCAATGATATTCTACCTATTAATTTTTTCTTGACTCATAGGCTTATTCGTAGATACAGAATTAACATATTCTTGATCATCATCAGTATCTTCGTCTGAGTCAGAATCTACTACTTCTGTGCTCCCTGTGTTACTTTCCTCTTCATCACATTCATTAAGAATTTGTTCATTGTGTTGTTGTGTATTGTCATCTTTTTATACAATAGTGACATCATTTCTCTTAACTAATTTCCCCAGCATCTGGTTAAAGCATTTATATGATTTTATTTTGCCTGAGTATCCATGTAATATCCTCTCATCTCCAGATGACTCAAATTTCCTATGTTTCTCCTTAATAAGAATAAATCACTTAATTCAAAAGATTCAAATGTACATCAATATTGGCTTCTTTCGGTACCACATCTCATACAGAGTCTTTCCTTCCTTCGAACACAACAAGGACTTATTAGATGTGTAGACCGATTTAATTACTTCCTCCATCCAAAATTTATCTGGTATGTCTTTTTCTATAAGAATTTTTTTGGCCATGCTGTTGAGGATCCGATTTATCCTTTCAACCACTATATTTTATTGGGAAGTTATCACTAAGAAACTTGATTCATTATCTTGTCTTTCTTGAGATAGTCCTCCACCTGACTATTTTTTGAATTATATACAATTATCAGTACGGAACTTTATAAATTTCTATCCAATGATCCTTTTACACTACATTTCTAATTGTTTTAAGTAGTTAAACACATAGAACATACAAGAAATAACAAATACCCATTCCATTCTTCTATAGTCATCAATTAAAGGAATTTAGTACCTCTTTACACCAATTTATCTAGGTGTCATAGTCCCACAAACATCATCATGCACCAATTTGAGCACTCTTGTTGACTTATTTTCCTTCGCCTTGTATATATTTCTGATGAGCTTCCCTTGTTGGCATGAATCACACGTGTGAGTATAGTCCCTTGACTGCTTTGGGAGGTCTATAGCTGTTTCAAACATTACCAAATATTCTAGGGATGACTAGAATAGATAGCCAAGTCATTTATTCTACAACATGTGTTTCTAACTCTGGATAAAAAGCACATTTCTTCTTCTCCACTTACTTGGTAGATATTCACCTTTTTCATTTTTCCCTATAGGATCATTGTACCATCCCTTCCCTTGACGACACACGTATTCTTGGTAAACTTTATAGAATTCCCTGAGTGACATAGTTGACTGACACTGAGAAAATTGTGACCGAGACCTTCTACAACCAAGACATCATCACGTCTTATTTATTTTTCCCCTAACCCGGCCTTTCAAGATCAAATTATCTTCCAGCCTTTATCATTTCCAAACTTGAAAATTACTTCATTGACATATGTTATGTCTACAAACAGATCCTTATTTCCTATCATGTGAGACGTGAAACCACTGTCAAGTATGAAAAAACTATAATTGTCTAATGCTTTAAGGGAAATTTCAGAAACCACTTTCTTCTATGCTCTCTTATTTTTGGTCTAAATTTTTTTCTTCACACTCGGAATAGATTAAGACTTCTGATCTTTCTCAGAGTATGATAGAAAAGATTTATCTTGCAAAGCTACAAATATATTTTGCATTTTCAACTCAACTATTGGTTCTTGGATCTACTTCTTGCGAACATTTTGATTCTGCTTTGTCACATTCCTTGGCATGCCTGATGTACAGTGTCTGGCTATATATCCAAATCCACCACACCAAAAACAGTGTCCCTCTAAAGATGTTCTAGATTATCAATCTCTTTTTGGCTTCCACTATTGCTCTTATTATCTTATATACCTCTTAGCTATGGAAAACACATACTATTAATTTCACATCCTTACACAATAATAACACATGATATATAGTGATTTCATGCGTGTCACTTTTCCACTACTAGTTTTCCATTGGGATCTCTAAATATTTTTATTCTGTTTCATTCCCAAATAAACCATCAGTTTCAAAATAGGTTCTTGTGGTCTAACTTTAACTTTCATAGCTTTCTATTTTTTTATCAAGCCCCAAACCAGCTTTACCATCAAAATATAATTGTTTTCTCTTTACTTCTTTGATACAATTCTTCACTTTATTATTTTTCTACTCCTGAACAATCCTCTTTTCGAGTTTATAACCAAGATTCAAGAGTTTTTCCTGATCCTTAACTTTTGGTCATAGTCTGACAACTCCTTCTTCAAGTTCTTCAATGTGCTTTATTTTTTGTTTTACATTGATATTCAAGCCATCAATCTATGTTTTATGTTCTTCAGACTGGAGTTTATATTCACTCAGTGTTCCTGATTCCTTTGGAAATGAATACTTGATATTATCAATCTCATTCATCAACAGAGCCTTATATTCATCATGTTGTTTCATATATAGTTTGGTATAATGAACCACTTTGTTGGCTTTCTTTGTTCCCCCCCCCCAAACATCTATCTCATCAAGATATACTTCAAATTCAAACTCCATATCGACTCTTCCTTTAATTTCTTCTTCTTCATCATCAGCATATGTTTCCTCCTTTTTCTGTGAACTACCAACAACATCCACCATATCATTCTCATCACAATATTTTCAGTTATCTATCTCTCCAACCTCTTCAACTTCATACTCATCTGAACAGTCACATTTTTGTGAAAGAAGATTCTTTTTATTAGTCAAATTTCTCATGAACTATTTATTTTCATTCACATAGGTTGAAGTCTTCTTCTTGGGAATTTCAGCTTCATCCTCGTCATATTCTTGGAACTTCTTGGGCCACCATTCTACATTATTCCAACCTTTCCACATTGAAAAAAATCCTGTAGGAGTTTCCCCTTGAAAATTCATTTTCCTCTATCCAGATTTTAAGAAAGAAATGACATCACCTCATCTGTCTCTTCATCTTCCTGATAATCATAAATGGTGAGCTTTTTCATTCCATTGAATTCCACCTATTATGATTTCCCCTTTTTATAGAATTATTTTCATCATTTTTCATTTCATATGCTACAAGGGTACTATGCAAGTTATCCAGTGTCAACTATTTCAGATCCTTTTCTTCCAATAATGAATCCTTTGGATTGAACCAAGGTGGAAGTTTCCTCAGGATGCACTTCACAATATTTATGTACTCAATGACTTCACCAAGACCTCTCATGTCTTCCACTAAAAAAATTACCCGTTCAAATAATGAATCAAAATACTCATTAGGGTTCATTCTCAAAACATAATACTTGTTCCACAACACTTGCATATCTTCCTCTTTAACCTTTGAATCTCATTCATATAAGTTCAATAGATTTTCCCACATAGCATGTGTTGTTTTTAATGGAATCACATTTGTATATATAGCATTGGATAGGGCTCCCCCTAATGAATTGATTCCCTTGGCGTCAGTATCCAATTATCTTCATTCAACTTTCGATAATGACCCACTATTAATATCGGTTGTTATACCATGCATTCCTACTATAAACGAATCCATTTACAAATATTGAAAGTAGTGTTGCATCCAATTATCCCTAGATGAATGTTGTTCCTATCGAATATTGAATCCACTTATGATTGGTGACCTCTATTTGACAGAGAAACACTAATATCAACCTTTACCTATGATACTAATTGTTAGTTCCACTAAGTTAGATATCCTAAGAGGGGGGTGAATTAGGGCATGATAGATTAAAACAACTGCCACTATTGATCTTGTTTTTCTATTAAGGAAAAATCTCCTCTCTCTTTCCTATAGCAAAGTATAAACAGAAATTAAATCATGCACAAGACACAACAATTTTTACTTGGTTTTCCCTAACTGGGCTATGTTCCAAGGAACATACACCAGCGATGTGCTGATGTACCAAATCCACTAAAATCGCACTATTATTTAGGATTTTTGGAGTGAACTCGCTGTCCCTCTAGGATTACAACCACTTACTATATGAAAGATCACCACTCTCTCAACTAAAGTGTTCTCACTGATTGTTTAGAATATCCACTCATAGATTAATGACTTGTAGGTCCCTTCATTATCACAAATTAATGCATATTTCTCTATATATAGATGCTTTGTTGAAGTTTCACTTTCATCCACTAATGAATATAACTTTACCATGGATGTACATGGAAATCTTCCGACTTTCGTGGAACCCTAGAATGACTAGCCTACTTCTCCAAGATGGTCGTGCTTCTCTATTCCTTGGCACACTTCTCAAAGTATTTCACACAAGTTTCACCTAACCACTAGCACAACAATCCCTTCACCAACACAAAACATGGTCTACTCAAACCCTTTTACTCCCAAACCAAAATTGGCATGCAACTATCAACTGGTGCACAACATATAAATAACCTTATACTAGTGTGACCAAACGACAACTTGCACGATTGAACCTACTTGCACAAAATGGTGCTCTAATTCTATTTAAGTGTTGAGATCTCTACTTAATGAGGATGGGTGGACCTCTATTTATAGGCATTTTGACAACTCTGAGCACTTCATGCAAGTCTCCTACCAGCGCATAAGTCTAGCAGCCATCTCTATCACCCTAGTCACCTTGTGCACCCAAACCAAATTTTGTGTCCCCCTCATTAATTTTCCATATTTTAATGTTTTTATATTAAAAAGCCTATCGAGCGTATGTTTCCAAGCCTCCAAAAATTGCATGACCTTGCATCTGCTCTTTTTTTTACCATCTTCAAATATTTTATTCCTTTTTTGAGGTTCTTCTACCAATAAAGGATTTTGAACCACATATATTGAACTTTAAAACTCACCATGTAAATCCCCTTTTTCAACAAAAACGAACATCATGATCCTCTTTGTCAATAAACACAACATCTAGTCCCACATTGTCAACAAACACAATAACCTCAAAAATTCTTCAATAGTACATTGGGGGATTTTTTTCCAACCCTCACAACCTCTATTCTTACTCTGAGGTATTGGTAGATGGAGATCCAACATAATAAACCTTTAATAAAAATTATTACATCACCTCGGTGCCATAATAACTATACTCTGTCAATCGTGAACAAATTCTGATCACCTAATCTTTTATAATATAACTTGTCATTGCTCTTAGAAGCCACCTTGCTAAAATTTGGAATGGATGATACCTCATACCCACCATTTAATTTATCATGACTCTCACATTATTGAAATATCTACCTAATATGTCACCTAAAAATAGTTAAATATAATATTAAAAGATAAAAAACTATTATATTAATTTTAAGTAAACAAATTGCCTTAGGATAACAAGAATAACTAAAATTTGGGGTTAAAAAAATGGTGAACTTTTACAGTTTCAATTCTCCTAGAAATTATCCCCTACAACATGTAAGAATTTTATCCCTTTTAACATTGTAAATCAATCCCACATGCATACAATTGTAGGAATGTTTGGAAAGGAATAAACAATATACAAGGTTTTACCCAATTTTGGGTGACTACATAATTGCACATAAGCCTCAGCCCAGTTAGTGAGGACTCCTTAAGTGCATCCAAGAGACCTGGGGTCAAATCCAGGAGGAGGGTAATTTTCTTGTTGCTGTAGCAGTACTGTAGTAGGTAATGTAGTAGAAACACAGCAGAACTATAGCAGGTACTGTAGCGGGAACTGTAGAAGGCACGGTTTGGTACTGTAGCAGCGAGGAATATTCCCCCGTTTGGGCCTTCGGGAAACTGATTTAGTCCCTAACTCCTTTAAGGCATTCGGGACACCCAGGCCTATAGGTTATTAAAGCCTTTGGGCCCCCTCAAGGCCTTTGGGCCACCTTAAGTGTAGATGAAAACCAGACAACCTACAAGGAACAGACTTTAAAAGGAGGATAAAGGATCTTTCACCATAGGAGATGCTAAATGGATTGCATGAATGAGATGGTTTGGAACCTGCAATCGGGAAAATCTTGTACATGCATGGGAAGGCCTAGCCGAACAGCCTTGTGAAGGTGGAGAGCTGATTTCACGATGAAGATGCTGGGGAGGAGCAATTCCAAGTAGTTAGTCTAGGTTGTATGTAATGTTTGAATCTTATGGGAAATGAATTTATATAAGTATTATGATCCATGTAATACTTACGCCTATAAGCCTTTTAAGGGATACACCTCACCCCTTGAAAGGTGGATTATCAAAAAATCAATAAAAAATGAAGGCCTTCGGGCCATTGGAGGAGGGTAACTACATCATTTCCATAAAGACTCCCATCAATAAATAACAATTTACTATAATTAGGAAGAAAATACAATGATCCAACTCATATTATAATCATTTTATCTCATGATTGGTGTGATAATACTTACTCCCATCAGTTAAGAATATTTTTCTATATCTAGATTATCCAACACCAAAATGTGAACTGTTGTAAAAAAACTCCCAATACTATCAATTAGAAATATTTTATCTATTTCTCTCCATCTGATAAGTATCTTTCCTATGTGATCTTACCTCATCAAGTGAAAGTTTTTCCAGTACACCTTACAAAACCATGCATGTTCATTGGGCTCTGTCCGATGAAAAAAACTCATGCAATTTGCTGTTCAAAAACTATATTTGTTACAACCATTATCTAGTATCATTCTAATATATATTATCTATTACTCTATTGGGTAGCTTATTTTACCTCAAAAATATTTTATCATTGTTAAAAAATCACATTTATAAAAAAATGGATTTTTTTTCTCTTTATTTTATATATCTATCTAATACCATTTCTATAGAACTTCTTCTTTACAACTCTCAGGAATAGTATATTGTTCGTATTGAACATGTACACATTTTATAGCCTCACTATAATAAATAAATGTGGTAAACCAATTTTTTCCCTACTCATCTAAAATTTATTGGATACATCTCAAACATTTAGAAGTGTTATTGAATATACATGAAGTTTCATGGAAACTCCTATTCTTGCATGATTCTTCAATATTCCATAACCTCAGTGCTATGAAACTTCTTCAAAAATAATTATCTTAACATGATGACAAATAATTAATTATAAGATCAACATCTTCATTATAAGGTGATTTACAATGATTTTTAATGCTTCTTGAAAACATTATCTGGTGTTGTTTGTTTGCTGACTTCATAAGAATTACTCGATATACATTTTTTATATTTGGACTCTTTTTACCTGATCTTCTTCAACCAATGTTTTATTAAGATTTTTTCTGGTGCATCATGCCTATTCATAATATCCATTTAGTTAAACTTCTCAGAATATTCATCCATTGACATCATGACTTTTCATTTAATGTTTTCCATTTGATGGATATTTATCAGATGGACTCGTTCCATTGTCCTCTTTTTATAATAAAACATTATAACCTATTAATATCTGACATCAATACATATCAACATATTACATCATATAGATTTTATCAAAATAATTACCATTTGAAATTCTATAAACTATCCATCTTGTAACTTTAAGTCATTGAGTGTTGTTTAATATTGTTGCAACTTCTTAACATGTCTCTTATAAGAAAATTATCAGTTCGGTTCCCTGGTCAGATTCCATTACTCTAATATCATGGAAAAAAAATAATCTATATCATTATATACGTCATGTAAATCTTCCAATACCGTTACACAGAACAAGTTATTACTTTACATATGGAATGAGAAAATATAACCACCTTTATGTAATGAAGAATTTATATAGACATCTCACTGGTAACAACCACCATATATTGTTTGATAAATTTTTTCATTTTTTATAAATTATATTGTTATATATCTCTCCCCTTAAGTGAAACTCATCAATTTAAAGTATTGTCTTAAAAAACTACTTTGACTAGTAACTTCATTCATGTTCCATATGGTCTCTTAACTTGCTAAACTTTATACTTTAGCAAGCCCATCTAATAACCTTAGTTTGATGATATGCATATATAAGATTCACACTCCACCTTAGCACTCAAAAACAGATCCATAATGTTTTCATGGTGTTTATAAATGTTTGAATGGCTTAGCATTATATATTGTTAGGAATAATTTCACAACATAGTTATGGAAATATTTTTTCACCTCCTCCAGCACATCTTAAAAATTCTCTTACCAAATTCAACAACCCTATCTATACTATTTAGATAACATTCAAAATGAGAAATGTAATCAAAAAAAATTGACACAAAAATAACCCAATGGATCATATATCACCCCCTTCGAAATTTTTTGAAACATTTGAAAATAACTTTTAACAACCCAAATTTTTTCAAAACTCACTGTTTATATTTTATCAAACCACAACTTTTCCCATAGAGAAAGTCCAAACATCAAACTATTATATAAAGCATTACTTTTGAATTAATTTCATACCTTGAAGAGAAGAAATTTGAATCCATGATATGATAAACTCCCCCTCAAATTTATATCAAATATTTTACCCCTAATTATATGATAACAACATTTTTTGTACCTAAGTGAAAATATATTTATATCCATGATATAATATAATCCTCAATTTTTTAACATATTTTTTCATCCTAATTTGATAATAAATATATAATCCTATTCATAAAATAAATAGGTGCATATATTCTTACAATGTAGCACATTTTCTCTATTGAAAAAATAATCCAATGAACAGTGGTGTTCATCATTATAGAATTTAGAAAGTCATTGGAAGAGGATGAACATGTAAGTATAACCTCTACTCCTTAAATATTTCACATAGTTTATATTAGTTGAAAACATAATAAATTTCGTTAATTTTTTAAATATATTCCATAGTGACATCTATACAAAAAAATTATCCTTAATTAAACAATACATAATGTCAATATGCTTTTATCTTCAATATTCTATAGGATTTTAGGAAAGATCAGTCAATATTTTATTATAATAAATTTTTATCAATGGTTTTCCAAAATTTCCCATCAAATATTCAAGGTGACCTTTAATCCACAACATTTTTCTATAGGCTAGGTGGTAGAAACATATTTTTCTTTCATTTTTCTAAATATAACTAATCTTTTCTTCTCACTATCCCATCTCACACAATAATCTCCCTGTAATAATGTTCCCCCTAATGTTGGATTTCTATAAATATAATCACTATCTAGATAATCATATTTGTACCAAATAAAGTTCATGTCAAATTCTTTTTTATAAAATAATCCATCAAAATATGTTCTTTTATCATAATTGAGTATTCCATTATCTAACAGTAAACATGATTCATTAAGATCACATTGATTTCTTTCACACAAACCAATTTCACAAATAATTGATAAACATAAATCTATAATATATAGTAAGATTATTATAAAATTTTTGGAGTCTTTTTGGTTCAAACATTTCCCAGCTTCATATTTACTCACCTTTATAACACAAGTATAGGTATAAAAACATCTCTTTATTCTTTTATGATAAATTTTTCATCACTTTATCGGTATACTTTTCATGAGATAAGAAGATTTATCTCCCCTTGTCTGAAAGGCCCTAATGCCTTATTTTTTTTATTTTTTTATGGATTATCCCCCTTTTAATTTTTTAAGGGGAACCCGTACAACACCCGTAGGCCTAAGGCATAGGGACCTACATGACGTGAAATGCATGACCTGAATGCCCAGAGGCATACTATGCCCAATACAGGAACTATATTCCCAACCCACTAGAACTGACCCTCCCGAGGATATGCATCATTGATCACCTATCTCCCCACATTTCATTGTTGATTGGCTAGAATTTCCCTGTACAAAGCTGCACGGTGCCTCATCCTAATAGCGGTGGCCATACCCTCTCATTCTTCTAATCCAGTTAGCTCTGCTACTGGTGACTGCTATTTTTTGTTGCTCTTGATCCTCTTATATGAACTTCTCTTATGTTAATTGAGCTACTCAATGGTCTCAATGGCCCGAAGGCCCTATGGCCTAAATACCTTTTCTGGCTCGAAGGCCCTTGAGACCCGTAGGCCAAAATCTGTGGCCCGAAGGCCCAAATCGGGTGAATAGTTTCATCTACTATAGTGCCAAACAGTAACTACTGTAGTAACAACTATAGTAACTGATATTGTACTGCTAGAGTACTACTATAGTACACTAGAAATTCGCCTCCACCCAGGTTTGAACATGGGTTTCTTGGATTCCATGTAGGAGCACTTACCACTCAGGTACAGGCTCATTAGTGATTTATCTCCCCTTCTATTGAAACAGTAAGCCTATGAAGAAATTTATTTCCCTAAGAATTGACATCTCAATGTTTTTCTTAATTTTCATACAAATTTCATAAAAAGATTTATTTGTTTCAATATTATAAAATATAGCATCATTTTAAACAATGATAATCTGGGTATTATGATCATTTCTTTAACATAATGTTTGATATCAACTTTGCATTTAAAAAAAATTCAACTTCTTCTAGAAACAAAGGATTTTAGAGTATCGTGCCTGATATTTCAGTTTCCATCCAAACAAATATTTCTCCAATTTAGATTCCTTGGATCAATTATTGTAAAATAAAAACTATATATGAAACTCAATATAAACTTACTCATCAATTTATCCATTTTGGAAATAAAAAATTATTCAAATAAATATAATAATAATTTTAATAGTGATGAGAAAAAATGAATGAAAACATTTTTATAGTTTCAAATCTCACAACAGAGTAAAACTTTTCATTAAATTCTATACTATCGACCTACGATTAGCAATTTCAAATAAATTGATCATTGTTTCTCCAAATTTATCAATGTTTTTTATCTTATTTCTAAACACCCAATTTATTATTATTAAATTAATTCATGTTGTTTTTGGAATAATAACTCATGTTTAATTTATCTTAATTTGATATAACTATTTATTTGTTGCATCTACCAAGTCTTTATATTTAAATAACTCTAAAACATGCTCTCGTTCTACTTGTGAAATAAGATATCACCGATTATCTAATCTCAAATTATTTCTAGTCTGAGTCAAAGATTTTACATTCCCAATTTTGTTTTCAAACTCAACCTATTTCTATAGGGTATGTGATTTTAGATATTTTCAACCAATATCACTTTCTTAATATAACAAACCATCTGACTCATCTAGTATAAAATTTGGTCTATAATAATATTCTCTTTCATTATCATCATTGTAAATATTCAGTTTTTCTTATGTAAAATTTTTAATAACATTTTCTAAAGAACTCGGATTCAAAATAATTTCACATCCTAATAATCCACTAAAATTTATAGAAAATTATTCCAAAATTTATAACTTCTCTGTTGGATGAATATCCAATGAAAAATGTTTATTTATTTATTTTATCAATCCTTTTGAGATCTATATTTTTTATTTATATAAATAAAGGACTCCAAAAAATCCTGACATATTTTAATAAAATAATTTTCTTATAAAACATCTATTAAAGATTAATATTGGATTTTGATCACAACAAACATCTATCTTTATAATAATAGTTATACTAACAATTTAAATCTATAAAATTTTAAAAAATCTATGATCACCCATCACACATATTCCAATTTCCACAAAGATTATATTGTTTTGTTATACTACTAATTTAGTTGAGAAGTGTATAGAGAACTATGTTGATATTTTATTCAATATTTACATAGAAATGATTAAAAATAATTTCAAGTGTATTCCTTTCCATTGTCAGTTCTTAGATTTGATATATAAACACTCTTCCCTATTTAAAATTCCCTTATGAAATATCTACTCATTTCGGCAGCCTCAAATTTATTCTTCATAAACATTATGTAATTCAACTGAGTGAAATCATCAGTTAAAGTAATAAAGTTCAAATAATTTATTTTGATTGATGTATCATTAACCTATAAATTTATGAATGTATAATTTTAATAGCCTCAGTGTATTAAATTTCAATTTTCTCTCTTTTCCACTATCCATTTTCTATTATTGAGAATTTTTACGAACTGCATCATCATTTGTACATCATTTTGGTATGTTTCTTATAGAATCATCCTTATAAATTTTTCTTATACCTTTTTCCCAAGGATACCTTGTATTCAATGTCCTAAATTATTTTCATATTTAGTGATTAAGTAAAATGAGTTACAAAGACCTCCATTCTAGAAAATATTATTATTAGTTCTTTCTCCGATTGTAACTATCTTTCTATCTTTCAAATTTCTAATGATACATGATTTTTTAAGAAAGATAGTTCTTTATCATTACCAAAAGTTTTGTATCCCTAATTATTTTATGGTTGATATGATCAACATATAAAACATCCTTCAACTTCAGTCTCTGAGCATCAATATCAACTATTCCAGTTCCTCTAATTTTTAAGGAAATTTTATTTTATAAAGTAACTACTCCACATTAATGTTCTTTAACATTTTTAAATATATTCATATCAATTGTCATGTGTGAGACATAAAAAATATCAATAGTTCGTGGATTGATCATATAGCTATATTTTAGTGCAGTATCAAAAATAAGTTTTTTTTTTAACTTTCATATTTTCATATTAACATTTTCTTATTAAAGGAAAATGTTCCCCAAATTAATTTCTTATAGTCTTTATAAAAGTAGGTCGATTGGTAAAATCTTCCAAAAACATCCTTCATGAAAACAAAGTAGTTTTGTATTTAAAATTTTCTAACATATGATGATTTTTCATTTCTTTCTTACCAAATATTAGGAAATTTACTCTCTTTTCATCAATTGTTGATCCACTTTATCTCATTCCTATTTCCAAGAAAAGTTATGTTGTGATAGATAATATATTCCATGTTCCCATATTTACCACAACACCAAAAATATCCAAAAAATCTTAATATTCTGTTAAAGTAGTCTGTTTTCTTATATAATGTTTGTTTTGGTTCAAAAACAATTTCAGCATATAATTTCCTTATACTTGTTGAAATATATTTATTATTTTGTTTCTAACTTTTATTTATGTGAAATTGTTCTCACATACCTTTTCAGTCCATGTTTTCCTTGCATTTTTACTTAATCCTTCATGGTTAGTAAAATCATATGAACTTTTACATTTAATCGATGTAGATTTCAAATGATTCGTATAATGATATTTCTCAGTTGTTTGATATGTTTTATATTTTATGTCTAAAGAATTATTAAAATTTTAATTGACTTCTTATTTTTTCATCCTTAATAAATCAAAATCTTGTGTTACAAACCTCATCTTCCTTAGCAAAAACATTCTTATAATTATCTTCCACAAAATTTACTTATTTTTAAACTTTCAACATGAGGTTTTTAATATCTAAAATGTACTCATATTCACTTCCTTGAAATATTTAGTTAATTTAAATTCATTCCCACTATATTTTTTGAAAATTATTATTTCCTTCATGAATTTTTTGTTCCACTCAAGATAGTCCACAATACTTGGTCTTAGCTGATATTCTTAGTGGCGTTTGTCACATGTTTCTTATTATTTTTTAGAAGATTCTTAACTCCCGTCAACATGAGAAAATAAAGTTCCAAAATTTTCATGATTTTAATATTCATAATTTTAATTGGTTAAAAGAATCGTATTCACCATTTTTACTAAACTTACATCATCTATTCCTTATAGTAATTTTTTTATTTTGAGGTATTTCTTATCTTTATTCTAAATATTTCACCACATATTTGATGAATATTTTTTTTATTATCATCTTCATATTATATAACATTATTCTTTGTAAAATTCGTTAAAAATTACAAATTCATCCACACTCGAAACATTTAAATGGGAGTTTGACTCTATATTTTTTACTACTCTGCACTAATTATAAGTGATGATAAAAATGAATTTTTCATTCATTTAATAATTTTCCGTTCATTCTAAATCACTAAGGTTCAAATTATTATGATCATCATCATTTGTTATAAAAATTTCTCATAGATTCAAAATCCATTTTATCTATGATATTATTTTTGAAATCTTGAGATTTGATCATATCCTATTAAACAATAAGGTTATATATTTCATAAGGAGATAAATCATCATTAACTTATAACATCTATAATTTATAATAAATCCTATTTTGTAATTTTATAATGTGGTCCTTAAAAATATAGAATCATAAAATACATCTCTGAACAATTTTAGTTGGAAAAAATTTTATTTACTTGGGTCAAATTCACATTTTGACTAATTTACTTTTATATTTCCTTATAACGTACATTTGATTGTGTTATAATTTTCTACTGACATTTTGGGACACATCACTTTTATGATAAAAGAATTCTGGAAAAAACATTACAATTTATTTTCTAGCTTTCCCATCTTTCTCAAGATTTTTTTTTGTAAAGAAATTTAATTTAATTATCTTTCTCAATGGGTGGAAACCTTATAGTATAGGCATTAATTAATTGCGTTGAAAGAGACAAAATATAGTGTATCATTATATTTTTACATCCATGATAATTTTTTCCCTCAGAGGTAAGAACTCATATATTGTTCACTATGTTGATATTTTGTATGATAAGGATATAATAGGGGAAAACATTAAAATGAAATCAATTTATGTTTTTCGGATCATAAATATTACTAAGAGGGGGGTGAATCAGTGGACAAATTTTAAAATTTTAATTATTCTACAAATTATACTCTTAAATTTGTTTGACTTTTATCCTTTTTAACATTGTAAAATAATCTCATATGCATGAAATGATTGGAATATAAAGAAATGCACATGTGATTTCCAATGACCTCCCATAGTGTGGGTAAATACATCCTTACCATGGAGACTCCTAGTAGTCCATGGAAAATAATTATAATAGTATAAGTGAATATAATTTTCCAACTCCCATTAAAATTATATCTACTAATATAGAAGATTATACTAACTCTCATTAGTTACAAAACAAATTCTTATCAAGATGATCCAACACAAAAATGTAAAAAATTATAAAAAAATTATCCCAATAGTATCAACTGGAATTTAACTACCCGATTTCATTTATATAGTATTTATTTCATCTATTTAACCCTTACTTTTTCAAAATAAACTATACCTAGTTCCCTTTTAAAAATAGTGCATGTTCCCGGAGCTTTGACCAATAAAAAAGACACATGTGATGCATTATTTTGAGACTCTGTCTGATATAACCTATGTTTAGTCTCTATCAGATATCTCTAATATGTTTCTCTATTTAGTAGCTTCCTCTTACTAAAATAAATATTCTCATTTTTTAAAAATAACCTTTCTCATAACTTTATATTTTGGCTCTTCATTTAGTATCTCCACCTGATACCTTTTTGGTAGCACTTCATCTTTTTAACTCGCATGAACAGTAAAATTTTCTTACAGTACATGCTCCCCTTTATATGTTCACTATAAATATAAAAGGGTATTTATAGATAACAACCTTTGAATTATCATTTTAACATCATAATTATAATGTTATTTATAAATATTTATAAATCTCCTTGAAAACGCCATTCAGTCATGTTGGTCTAATGACTTCATAAGAAATTATCTATCTGTGACTAATCTATCTGAGATAATTTTATTTGATATTCTTTAAATAAAATTTTTATAATATTTCTTCTAATTCCTTATTCCTCTCCAAAAACTATACTTTGTTCAATTTGAATGAATACTCTTCATTTGAAATCATGATTTTTTTTCTAATGTTTGTCCATTTAATGGATACTAATTCAGGGAACTTATTCCATTAACCATCCTTCTATATCTCTCTTCATAACATTTTGAAATGGAATATCAATACATTTAAAAATAAAACTTCATTAAAAAATTAACAAGATCATTTCCATTTGATCTTTGAATATACATTCTGTCTAGTAGACTTGAGATGTTGATTTTTGGTAAATTTTGTTTCAAATTATAAATAATTCTATTACATGAAACTTCTCTCTCGAGTGCCCTGCTCGAATTCCATTCATTCGATAGCATTAAACATCTATCCAGCATTTCATTACGTAGATTGTAAAAATATTCTACTATGTTTATGAAAAAAACATTAATTATTTTATGTAGGTAATGAAATTATATGATGACATTTATATATTAGGGATTTGATGAAAACATTCGACTGGTGAAAACCACCCTGGTTCATCTAGTAACATTGTGCATTATTTTTCCAGTGAAATGATTGTACATCTCTCACTTTATATAAACTCATCAGTTTGAAATGTTAGATTCTAACAATTTTTTGATGGGTAACTTCATACTTGTTCCATCCAATATCTCAAGTCACTATATTTTATACTTCATTAAATTAATCTAATCATCTCAGTCACGTGATCTATGTCAAGAAACATCACACTCCTCCTTCAGACTAAATATTTGATCAAAAAAGTCTTCATGATGTTAGGAACACGTTAAACCAATCTGTAACATCTTACATTAGATAATTTTTCCTAAAATTGTTAAAGAAAATTTCCTTCACATTTTCTAACACTTCATATAAAAATTTTTAACTAATTCATCAACAATTTCTCACATTTTTAGAAAAAACATTCATAACAAAATATATTGCTAAAAAATAAAAAAAATGTTTCAAATACATACAAATGGATATTAAAAAGTGAAAAAGAAATACCGACTATAGTTCTTCAATGTCCCTCGTAATATTATTATCCATTAACATCCTATTATATAGAACAGACTATGTAATGGATGGATCAAACAGAAACTATATAAATTTATAAAATGCATTTAGTATTAAATATATATATATATATTATTGAATAATATTACTTAAAAACTATCAATATTTTATACCAAATTCATTACTCCTGTAATTATGTGTGACATGTTGTTTCCCCAAATTCGATTAACTAGAAGATGATATCCCTTTCAAATTCTTTCATCTATTAAGTGAAATATCTCTACCATGCATGTGTGGGGACATAATTTAGTTGATAAGGGACACAAGGATAGTTAATGATAGTCTCATATTCTCTCTCCATAGATATTTTCCAAATTTTATATAAAACATATTGCAATAGTCTCACATGAAAGCCTCACATGCCTAAAAAATAAAGGGGCTCATTTTCTCCACAATAAGAGACAATAAACAATCCAGAAATTAAATAATATAGTAAATGAAAATTTATATAGTTTTAAAATAAAATACATTTTTTTATTTATATATTACATCGTGTTTTATAACATGTGATAATGCATGTCGATATGAACTTAATCCCATGACACCCATAGAGCATAAAAATATTTCCTCAAAATAGTAGTATCTTGATTAATGACTATTTGTAAAAAAATATAAAAATTAATAAAAATTAGAAAGATAATAAATAAATCAAATAAATATAATCTAATTTAAATAATATTTATATTTAAAGATACCATCTTTGAGGAGGATCAAACTCAACATATAGATGCATCTTTAGAAAAGGATCAAGAAACATCAATTACACAAGGTCTAGACCCCTCCTAGATATTTGCCCCGCATCAACACCCTAAATTGATGAATAATGGGCATTACCACCATGTATATAATCCTTAGTTAAGAAATGTATTAACTTATCAAACTAAAATAAGGCATATCTGAGAAACATAGATAAAATAATGTTTCCCGAAAATAATTGTTAATAGATATGTATAAATTATAAATATTTATTTAAAATTATAATATTTAATTATTATAACTTAAACTAGGATATAATACATTATTATTAATATTCATCTTTATATTTATCAATTTCAATGTCTTCATCTTCCTCATCAACATCTCTAATTTCAATAAAAACATTATTTTCATCATATCGTTGACATTATCAACATAATCAATCCAAAATTATGAGTTCACAAAACTGATATTTTCATCTCTTTGTGTAGGATATGTATTTGGAGATATTTGTTTAAAAATTCCATATTTTACAAATATATTAAACCACATTCATTTTCTATAAATAAATTTTCTTGGGATTACCTTTTTATTAAAATCCACATGTAAAATATATCTCTCAAAGTAGTATAATAATTTTTATAATAATCTTGAAGTGCCTGTTCCTCAAGAATAAATAGTTGTTTCCTATAAAAATAATTCTATATTTAATGTTAATGTAAAATGAACCCTACCCCAGCAGCCCAGAGATGGTTCTTGATTTATTACATTAGCATTAAATACAAGGAATCACTTTTTGGAGGAAATAATGGTATAGTATTATTGTTAAAATGGATACATACTTGAGTATTTCATTACATTTGAACACAAATAATATAACATAATTTTTTCTATAATGTCATTGTTCCCTCTAGAGTATTCTTATATATCATTCTCAGTACACATCATGGATTCCTAGAAAAGGAAAAAAATAAGGGTGAACTAAAATTCTTAGAAAGGGTTAAGAATAATGGAATCTATTATTAACCAATAAGTATAATCAACTAAGAAAGGTAAATATCTGAATACACATGCGATTAAATTAATAAACTAAGAATTAAATGATTCAAAATATAATATCATGGGGAAGATATCATGGATAATAATAAATTAATTCTAAATTAAAGTAATGAATAATTATTAAACTTCATGTATGAGACACATTAAAACCTGTACTGTCAAGATCTATCCTTATGAAATTTTAAATCTACTGGGTTAAAACCCATATGATACCTCTTCCGTCAAGATCTATCATCAAGATAGTTCCCAAATACTGCATAAAAACCCATATTATTTGGCCTACTAGTTTTTATCATGAGAATTTCCAATTCATTTAGGGGATATATAATTTTATGACCAAAATTGTCAATGCATGTCCAAATAATTCCTCTTATATCGAGTAATTGATTTAATTTATAAATGATTAGACTTGACATGAAATATTTGTATTGAGTAATGATTATATATTTTCCGATATTTTCTAAATAAATAAAACAAAATTCAATGTAAACACCATATTTATTAATGATATATGTTTTAGGAAAAAATAATATCCATTATAAAATAATATGTTTATTTAAGAGAAATTTATTTCTATAGGAAACTAAATATTTCATGGAATAGTTAATGACTACAAAAATTGATAATGTTAGTGAATTTCAATACTTTCCATAGTCAAAATGATCATAAACTATCCATATAAATAATAAGTATTTTATTAATACAATATGTACCCATTTTGTAATAATAATGTTTTTTTCATCAATTAATTGAAATATCATCAAAAATATTTATAAACATTCTTGGGTAAAATATATTTTTCATTTTGAAAATATATTTTTAAAGCATAAAACATTTTGAAAATCCATTTCTTTGAAAATAACTTTTAGAAATTAAGAATTTAAATAATATTAAGAAATAAATGTTCTTTAAAATATCTTGGTAAACTTTCAATGTAAGATTCAATGAAATTCTAGTCATGGTGGTAGGTAATTATATATGTGTCATGCAAGTTAAAAATAACATCTCTTTTTCACTGTGAAAATGTTAGAAAACAACCTCTTTTGAAAAATGACAAGAATATTCCTTTCGAACTGTTTTTTAAAAAGTAAAAAATGTGTAGAAAAGTATTTATAAAATATTTTTTGAAAAATTTTAAAAATAATTGAAAATATTTTTAGAAAACATGGTTTATTATGAAATAGGTATTTTTATTAAAGAGAGAAATAATATTAGATTTTATAAAAACATTTTCTTGATAATTTTGAGTACCAAAGAGTTTTAAAATGGTAATATTACATGAAAATATAATTAATAAGATAAATGATAATAACAAAATTAAATGGTTTTATTTAAATAATAATTAAATAATTTCCTTAAATTGAAATTCAAGAATGAACAATCTCGATTGGAATTATATTGCATAATAAACCCTTACAATTATCATAACGTTGAAGTTAGAATTAATAAATGAATCAATTCTCTATATCAACTATAAATCTATATAAAAAATAAAAATAAATCATAAGATATTCAAATGTAATTATACCTATAATAATATAATATCAAATATATTGAAGAAGTAATATATCCCAATGAAAAGAAATTGAATTTTAAAATTTCATTACTACATGGTTACACTTAATTCGAATACCCTTAGCTGAAATCTTGCATATTAAATCTTAAAAGACCATGAATAACTAAAAATTCATGATATTACATGTCAATGGGGTTGTATATACACCATATAAAAGACACTAGGTGCATAACATTGCAGTATGCCTTAATGAAG
This sequence comes from Viscum album, assembly GCA_963277665.1. Classification (NCBI taxonomy): domain Eukaryota; kingdom Viridiplantae; phylum Streptophyta; class Magnoliopsida; order Santalales; family Viscaceae; genus Viscum; species Viscum album. Next base: position 1,158,524,724 of record OY728162.1, read on the forward strand.
GGTAGTTGAGATGGAGCCCATTACTATACACTAATTTTTGGTTGAAAGTTAATTAAAATCATATATAGTGTTTTTAAAAAATTTAATAACCTATAACAGAACCCTATTAATATTTATAATATCATATATGATTCCTTTATTACATATTATCACTCGTTTGTCAATAATATTTCACTATTTTCACTGTTTTGATTATTATTTTCATTGTTTTTTCATGATTGTTTCATCATGAATGATTAGTTTATTACACCTATTATATAGTTTCATAAACTATATTATAATAATAATGACATAATTATCATATTTATACATAAATTATACAATTAATATTAATCATGAAATATGTTTATGATAAATGAATTATCTTACAATCATAGAGATCGTAGATCATACCTACACCTGTAGCGGGAACGGTATAGTACCGGAGCATGTACTGTAGCGGAACTGTGCAGTACTGTAGTAGGTACTGTAGCGGGAACTGTAGCTGGCATTGTTTGGCACTATAGCAGCCGGGAATATGCCCCCGCTTGGGCCTTCGGGCCACTAATTTGGTCCCTGAGTCCTTTAAGGCCTTCGGGACACCCAGGAATTCGGGTTAGTAAGGCCTTTGTGCCACCTCAACGATTTCGGGCCACCTTATTGCAGATGAAAACCAGACAACCTACAAGGAACAAGCTCTACAAAAAGGATGAGCAAGGAGCTTTCACCACAACAGAAGCTAAATGGATTGCAAGAATGGCAGGGTATGGAACCTGCCATCGGGACAAGCCTGTGCATGCACGGGAATGCCTAGCCGAATAGCCATGCAATGGTGGAGAGCTGATTTCACGATGAAGATGCTAGGGAGGAGCAGTTCCAAGTAGTTAGTCTGGGTTGTATGTAATGTTTATAGCCTATGGGCAATGAATTCCTCTAAGGCCTATGGGCCATGTCATTTCTACACCTACGGGCCTTTTAAGGGTTCCACCTCACCCCTTGAAAGGTAGATTATCAAAAATCAAAAAAATGAAGGCCTTTGGGCCAGTAGAGTGATGAAAATATAGTCACATCACTTCATGAAGGCAGTAGTCCACACATACATAAACGTTGTTATCATCAATCATTTAGTGAAAATGAATGAATGAAAATGATATATATTATCTTTAAAGAATTATATATATATATATCATTAATATCATAATTATTTAAATTATATCACAAATAATCATTAACATTAACTTTATCACCTTCCCTGAAATGTTTTAGTGAAAGATGAATAACATCCCTTCGTGAGCTGGTAGTCCACCATACACATGAGGGATGTTTTCATATCTCTTACAGAATGGAAAGTAAAAATTTATGTATGATATAATTAATTCATAGGTATAATTATATTGTTAATATCATATATATATATATATACTTTATATTGATCATTATAACCAACCTTGAGAGGTTGTAATGGAAGAATTAATCGCATTGGTTCACGAGGCGATAGTCCGACGTACACATGAATGGTGATTATGTATCCCATTTGATTGATGTCGAGACAGTTATAGATCATTCCTTTATTATAAAATTTATATATGTATATTTATGATACTAATTTTATTATATACTCATGTTTTGATATTAATTGAAGGATTTGGAGGAAGAAATAAAATAAAAATTCCCATTGAAGAATGTTACTGCTTCTTTGGGTATCTTCCTTAGAGTTTCACAAAATCAAATATATGTTGGATTTATGGCCAAACTAAGACTTATATAATGATAAGTTAGATTTTTTGAAGATATGTTTTTAGGTATTTTCTCAACCAAAGTGGTTTTAAGGTGTGATGTTTGGAGTAGAGGGGATGGCCTTTTATAAGTGAGGTGAGTAGCACACTTGTAATTTTTGGAAAAGATTCAATCATACCAACATGTTATCATGAAAAAAGAGTCCAAAATGATTCATTATCGAACCTATAAAATATAAAATTTAAATAAGGGAATGGAAAATAGTTTTTTAAAATTTTTAGGGCATATTTACCCTTATCTTCTTTCATTAACCTCTGTTAAATCTGGATTTACCTTAACTACGATACATAATTTTTACTATTTTCACGATTCATTTTTCTCAAAAACTAATTTTAAATGGTTATAAATTAAAAATTGTTCTTATTAAAAATATATAATCCATTTTATATATTAAATTCACATAATTGGAAAATTTTAATTTAAAATTGTTCTCAAAGACACGATAAAAAAGTAGGTTTTAAAGAGAAAATGTTCTAAAGTTTAAAAAGTAATGATATAAAAATTAAATATGAAGTTTATTCCAATTAAAATATTTTATTAATAGATTTATAATTTAAATATTTTTACTTTAAAATGAATTTAAATTATAAGGTAACTTTAAAAATAATTTAAACAAAAGGGAAATTTTTAATTAAAATTCAATATTTTTCACTATATAAGAAAAACTGAACTATTTCAAAAAACACAAAAATTCACCCTAAGATAATTTTGGTCTTATTATTTCAAAAATAAAGTATATTTTTTCAAATAAATCTTCTAAAATTGGTAAAAATAATACCAAATTATGTTCTTAAATCGTGACTAAACCATCTTTTAGAAAAATATAGTTTTTCATAAAATGTTTATTTTTCTTTTAAATGTTCATTATCTTATGACTAATAAATATATAACTAATAAAAATGTGAAATATATTTATTTTCCTAAATTAATTAATCTTATCCATACCCTATATTCCAATATATAAGTGATAATTATCATTTAAAAATGATATTAATAGTTTTTTAAAAAAACATAATCTTGCGTGTTATATAAGATATTAAAGAAACATGTCATTGTGTGTAACACAAGTTAAAAATATGTTTGAATGTAACACAAGTTATTTAAGATATAAAATTTATTTAAAAATAAATATATCATAATATCATTTGGTGTTATTTTTTCTTCTACGCTTGGTGTTCCATGTTATTTTGGATATCGAATAAGTTGTTTTTATTTTAGAATTTCAAGGTATTATATTCTATCAACCTTAAATAAATTGTATCCTCATAATTTAAAAATTATGTAAGTAAAAAAGGGTTTAAAATTTGTAAATACCATTTTTGGGAAACCTGCATCATAAAATAATTAATAAAACATCTTATTGATAAGATAGAAAAGGAAGTATGAAGGTCATCTGGACTAACACATTACTAGGTTTCTATGTAGGATAATGTTAGCAGGAACAAAATATATGGGTATGTAATAAAAAAATAAATAATTATAGATAATGATAAATTTAATTGATTATAATAAAATACTTGATCAATGGAATATTATGTGCCCCAAAACCATATATTTGTAATGATTTAATAGACTTTCTGTTTCCTCATATATGAATGTGATCAGATAAAAATTCTGTTTAAAGACCCTTTTTCCTAAATTTGAGGTTTTATTTTACTATATTATAGATTAATGAAATATACATAATTTTTGCATTTCTATTTTTTAATCACAATTCTATCCTTTGGTTTTGCATCAGTCAATATCTAATTCATCCCTTACTTTGAGAAATAGATTTTCAAAAATGAGTTTTTTTATCCCTAAAGTACTCAAATTCACATTTAAAGGATTTTAATATCTATAATATAATGATAAATAGTTCCTTTGATATATGTTTATTATTGTGAAAAAATGGTCCGCATAAGTAATCCAATAGCATAAATATCCATATAGTGATGTCATACATTAATCTCTAAAACCTCATCCAAAGTTCAAATTAAACCATTTTTTAAATTGTTAACCTTATGACCCTTAAAAGATAATATTTTAAAAAACATTAGAAATAAAGTCACTAAGTTTCAAAAATTATTTTATAATTAATCCCCTGAAAAATTTAAAGAATCACTTAATCATTAAATACCAAACACATGAATACCTTCATAATGTATACTCTTGAAACATGATAATAACCTGAATTTCCATAAAACATTATTAAAAACTATGATGATTCCTTATTCATTAATTGTAGCTCATATTATTAGTTGTATTCCTTAAATCCAAAAAAAATTAAACTCCATAAATGATAATATAAATAGATTTATCAATAAATCATATATAAGTCCCAAGGTTGTCAGTACTATCCAATTTATATTATCTATATCAATCATTTCCTTATCGCAACATCTGTATCCAAACATTAGGAACATATTAAGGGTTATCATTCCATTATTAATGTGTTTTCCATGAAGATAAACTTTCCACTAAATTATATTTCTTGTTCATTGGTACTGTTCAACATATTCTTTCAAATCCATAAGAAAAAATTACTATAGTAAAATCCTTATACATTTTATATTTCCAATAATTGTGATATCATTGATAAAATACTCAAATTACATAATTACTGGATCCAAATAGAATAAAATCAATCATTCCTCCTAATTTATGGTAATAACATAATTTTGAACATGATCCTTTTGCTTAACATAAGGTATATTCCTTTGTTGTTTTAGACATTGATTTGTGTAGTTCCCCAACTCCTTATAATTAAATCCTTATATATTGGAAACTTTTTATTATCATTTAAATCACAATCACGGTGGCCTTTCTCTCTAAACTAGTAGTGAAATCCTATTTCGTTTAAGAAATCACCATATTATTTCTTTCTATAATTATAACATGTGGGAAAATCATTTTTTCCTTCTTCACTTTATTATTCATTTTCCCCACCATACTATTCTTATCTTACTTCACAATAAATCAATAATACATAGATAATTATTTCCCTATCTTGTAAGCATATGATATTATTTAATTATATGTTGATAATGTTTGTGAGACTAGTTCCCTTAAAAATATTATCTTCATCCAATCAATATAATGACCATTTTCACACTTCAGATCACATGAATTGATTTTGTTCCCATTTCTTATTCAAGGAACCATTTTAAATGATTTGATACACTATAATAAATCATATCCTTAAGAAAAAAAATTTATAATCCCAAAATATAGTGAAATACATAACATAATTTTGGAAATTTATACATAGAAAATCTCATATTTATAAATATATTTTCCTTAGGGATGTATCTAATATTTAATCCTTTAGATGGATTTATAATCAAAATGTGAATTATCACAATAATATCATAAGGAGATTAAAAATATTTTTGTTTTAAGGCCCATTATTTTGCAATGGAATATGATTAGGTTTATCCTAGTGCCCCATTTTCTATATTTCTACCCTTAGGTACCACTATGCCAGAACCATGTCCACTTAAAGAATACCTACATGTATTTATTTCTCTGAAAAACCATATAATCTCTTCCTTACCAAAACATTTGGATGTTATTTTATACTTATCATTAAGTTCTTTCATAGGGTTACTTTTCATAATCTATTTTTTCCATGATCTAGTTCATAGGGTTTCAACTATACTTCCTTAGATACAAACTATAAAGATCATGTCCCTAGAAGCCCGGGGTTGATGCCTACTTTATTATACAGGAATAAGAAACAAGGAATCACTTTCCAAAGGACCTGATATTTTAGTAGTCTTGGTAAACAAGATACATACTTCAGTAAGAAATTATAAATGAATACACAAATTACAGTATAATTTTTTCCTATAATATCAATGTTCTCCCTATAATATTCTTGCATATATTTCATAATACAATTCATGGATTCCTATGAAAGGGAACAAAAAAATTTAATTTAAAATGACCAATAAGGGTTAAGTACAATAGAATCTATCATGAATTAGTATGAATAATAAACATTTAAAGGTAAATATCTGAAAACACATTCCATTTAATAAATAAACTGAAAATGAAATACCTCAATGGATATTAGCATAGTGAAAACTGAATGGATAATAATAGATTAATTCTGAATAAAGGTAATTCTTCATTATTAGATGTTGTGTTACAGGCACATGAAAACCTCTACTATTAAGATCCATCATCAATATAGTTTTAAACTTCTGGGAAAAACCCATTTGATACCTCTATTACCAAGATCTATCCTCAATATATTATAAAACTCCTGGGTAGAAAATCATTGGATTTGGCCGACTAGTTTGTCTCTTGAGACCTTTTGATGCATCGATGGTCTATATATATTTTTATCCCTTCCAATCACTATGTTACCAAATAATTCATGGTATATTGAATAATCAATTTTATTCATGAATGATATGATTTGTCATTAAATATCTGTATTTAGTAAAGTATATAGACTTTTCAATATTTCCTCAGTAAATCAAATAACTATCAAAGAAAAAATATTATGTAAAAATTATATATGTTTTAGGAAATAATCATATCCCTCATATTGGAAAATAAATATTTAACATAAATATATGTCCATAGTAAATTTATTAACTCTAGGAATAATTAATTATAATAGAAATGAATAAATGAAGTGAATTTCAGTAATTTCCTTGGTCAAAATGATCATAAAACATCCATAGAAATAATAAGTATGGTAGTAATAAATCAAATACCCATTGTTGTATTAATAAAGAGTTTTTTATTTTATAAATATAATTATGAGAAAAAACATTTAAAAAATATTAATTGATGAAAATAATCTTTTCATTTTTAAAATAACTTTTTAAATTATAAAACTTTTTAAAAATTCTTTTCTTTGAAAATAATTTTTAAAAACTAAGAAACTATAAAATATTAGGGAAATAATTTTCTATAAAATTACCTTGTGATGTTTAAATTTAAGATTCAAATAAATTTATTTTATACAGATGGGTAATTCAAACATGTGATACAAGTAAAAAACAACATTCCATTTTAACAATATAAAGGTTAGAAAAGAGCCTCCTTCGGAGAATGGCAAGAAAATTATTTTAAAACCGTTTTTAAAAATTAAATAATGGGTAAATATTTATTTACTAAATCTTTATGAAGATTTTGAAAAAAATTTGAAAACATTTTTAGAAAACATGGATTTGGATTTAAAAACATATTTCATCCAAAGAGTGAATTAAAGTCTGATTCTCTTAAAACATTTTCTCTATAATTTTAAGTAATAAAGAGAGAGAAATGGTAATATTACAAGAAAATATAGTGAAAAATTTTTGAAAAAGAATTTTAAATAAATTTATTTAGATAATTATCATATAGTTTCTTCAACCTGAAATTCAAGAATGAAAAATCCTTATATGAATGAGATTATGAAACAAACCCATATAATGATTACAACATTGAAGTGATAATTAATCAATTAATCAATTATGTGTATCAACTATAAATCCAACTAAAAACTAAAAATAATACATTATATAATCCAAATTTATTTTTCACAAAATATTATATTATCAAAGACAGCGAAGAAGTAATATAACCCAATGAAATAAAATTGAGTTATGAAATTATTTACCACTTAGTAACCATTAATTCAAATCCACTTAGATGAAATAATTCAAATTAAATATTAACATTCCATGAATAATGAGTTATTCATAATAATATGTGTCAAATAGGATGTATATACACCATATATAAGAATCCTGCTGCATAACATTACAATATTCCTTAATAAAGGGAAATTGTGATGAAATCCCTTACCTTGCGCTTCCTTTTGTATAAATAAGATTTATACTAATATATAGTGGTTTAAAAAATGTTACTAAATTTTATAATAACCATATAAATTTTTATAATATCATATATGATCCATTTATAACAACTTATCACTCGTTTGTTAGTAATATTTCCTTATTTTCATTGTTTCAACTTTTAATTGCCTTGTTTTCTCATGTGTGTTCATCCTGAAATATCTAAAATTTTGATTAGTATATATTGAGTCATTCCTAGAATAATAATAATTAAATAATTATCATTTTTATAAATTAATTATAATTTTAAAAATAATCACTAAATATGGTTATGATAAATGAAGTGTGTTACGATCATGGTGATGATAAGCTGTGTGTACACATGACTAATGTTTTCATTTTCCAATGATCATTATGGAAAAAATTAATTGATATATTATCATTAAATAATGATAATAATATAATATATGATATATTATTTCTTTAAATATATATATATATATACCATCTATTTCATGTGGTGATCAAAATAGAGTCAAATTACTTCATGAAGGCGGTATTCAAAACTTACATGAACAATGTTATCATCTTTTATTTATTGAAAATTTAAGAATAAAAAGATATATGTCATCTTTATAGAATTATAAATATGTCATTAATATAAATATTATTTAATTTAAACTATATATAATAATTAAATTTATCCATATCAATTTCAATGTAAAGAATTAGTGAAAGAAGAATCTCATTTTTTTGTGATACGGTAGTTCATTATACACACGAGCGATGTTATTGTTTCTCCTATGAAATGGAATGTAAAAAAAGCTTTATATGATATAATTACCCCATAGGTATAATTATGTTATACTTATCATATATATTATATATATATATATACTTTAGATCAACCATCATACCCATCCTTGAGAGGTGGTAATGGAAAAATGAAGGACAACAGTTCGTGAGGCGGTAGTCTTCCATACACATGAATGATAATTTATTTACCATTTTATTGAAGTATAAATAGTTTCTAGGAATGACCTTATTATAAAAAAAACTCATAATATTGAATATATTTATGATATTATATCATAATTGTTTAATAATAATTTATGTAGGTAGAGGGAGAAATAAAATAAATAATCTTATTAAAAAACTTCACCTCTTCTTTAGGTGTCTTCCTCAGGTTTTCACTAAAGACAACCTAGTTTAGAATTATGAAAAAAAATTCTTATAGGATGAGAGGAGGGAACTTCAAAAGTTAGGTGGTCAGATCATGGATGAACTAATCTATTTTGAACAAGTGAAGTGGAGAGGAGAGTTGGCGGCCTTTTATACATGGGGAGAGTGGCGCACTTGTAATTTTTTGAATAGATTCAATCATTCCCAAATTTTCACCATGAAACAAGATTCCAAAATGAGAAATTATAAATACTAGAGAAGATAATTTCAAAATAAATTAATAAAATTATGGTTTTAAAAGTTGTTAGGTCATTTTTAACCCTTCTCTTCTTAGTTTACCCCCTATAAATCACTTTTTACCTTAATCGTAGTAAATAATTTTTTTCTATTTGCATTATTCATTTTTGGTAAAACAAATAAGTTTAAATTATAATAAATTATAAATTATTCTAATAAAAATTATGGAATCCATTTTTTATAATTCAATTTATACATGTGAAAAACAATAATTAAAAATTATCTGACAACTGTCAAGGGAAAGAAAGGTTTTTAAAGAGAAATTTTTCAAAATTTTAGAAACTTTTTATATTAAAATTATATATGAAATTGATTAAAATGATAAAAATGGATTAATAAATGTATAATTGGAATGTTTTGAAATCTAAACCAATTTATTATATAATTTAACTTTATAAATTATTTAAACTAAATGGATTTTTTTAATTAAAATTCAGTATTTTCTTACTATTCATCAAAAAATAAACTATTTCAGAAAAATCCCAAAAATTAAACATATGATAATTTTTGTATTATAATTTCAAGAATAATTTCTATTTTTGATATAAATTTTCTGTAAGTGATATAAATTAATTTTAAATTAAGTGTTCAAAACACTACAAAACAATCTTTTACAAAAATATAGTTTTTCAGAAAACATTTATTTTATTTAAAATGATTATTATTTCATTACTAATAAATACCTAAATAATAAAAATGTGGAAAAAATATATTTTAATAAATTATTTAATCCTATTCACATTTTTTATTCTAATAGTTATGTGTTAATTTTCATTTTAAATAATTATATAAATAGTATTATTTAAAACTCGTCCTTAAATTTAATGCAAATTATCGAAGATACACATTTTTGTGTGTAACACATGCTAAACACACTATTTCCTATATTTTAATTTATATAAGAGATTGACTTTATTTATAAATAAATATATGATGAAGTCTCATGGTATTGTATTTTCTTATAATCATGGTGTTACATGTAATATACAATAATGACTATAATGTTCTTATTTTGTAATTCTTATATGTTACACAATGGTTCAATGACATGGATATAGGTACACACATCGACTAGTATCAAGCCAATGATATTAAAACATTGTTGTATAATTCTGTCACATATAACATTACACATTTATTTCATCAAGCCTACCATAATTTTCAACATCACTTTTTTTGTTAGATCATTTTAAACAAACATTGTTCTTCATTGATTTTTTGGATTCCCCTTATGTGTGTGTGTTTAATTAAAATCTGTTATACATGTATGTTTTATCATAGTTTACCCATTTGAAAATTGGGTTATTTAGTGCAAATAATCAGCTATAAATTTTATTTTCATGTTTTGAATCCTATAAATAATTTAATTAATAATATATAAAATAAAAAATGCATTACATATGTTAAATTGTAATTAACATAAGAGGTCGGTATTTGAAACTAGTGGGGGAAATTAGTCTACTGACCTTCTACATGGGAATCTTGGTAAATTGGTGTGATTTATTTAATATGATCATTATATAATCTAAAAAAGTTTTAATATAAATTTAATTTAAAATAAATATTCATAAAATTATAATTTACTATACAAATTATGTCATTTGTTTATAATTAAGTCAAATATGTGTATGCGGTCTATTTTGTCTGTCATTTTAAAGTCATTTTTCGTGATCACTACCAAAACCATGATTAGGATAATTAAATATTCAAATTCAATGGACTATGAAATCATTAACATTAACCTAATTATGACCCATTGGATTTTATTTTAAAGTATATTCATATTTAATATAATAGAACCATAAAATTGAAATTTCCTTCTTCAAGTATGGTTTTATAATCGACCCTACTAATTCTTAATTATATACCATCATTTTAAATATAGTCAAGAATCTTTCATCTCGGTACATCCATAAACACAATATTAGGCCTCTATATTTTAATTCATATATAAAAAATAATTTTAAATATTCCATTGAATTATAGAAGTCTGGGGGAAATAGTTCATCTAACATACCTAAAAATTTAAAAAAAAAACTTATCTTATTGTTTACTCAATGTATCACAGTTTGTTTTTCCAAAAAATTATCTTATAAAAAACAAGATATTCTAATTTAAAAACACAAAATCAAAGAATTTAACAACCCTTTTAAGTCCCATATAAAGTAATATTTCCATTACGACATGATAATCATGGATTTTAATATGGTATTATGAATATTTTACGCATAATAAGATAAATTAGGGGAATATACACATAGTAACCTCAAATATAAAATCCTCTGACCTAATAATAAATAAATTTCATTAGAAAATACATAAGTAACATTGTAATTCATTATAGTTTCTGGTTTATCATTTTGACTTTATATAAGTTTGGGATTATTATAAATTTAGGCATGATACAACCATGCCTTTATATTATATTTATTCTTGGAAGGTGTTTTCACATTGTATAAAATATAGTATCAATACAATTATTCAGTATATGCATTACATCTATAATATGAAGAACCAACAAACCAGACTAATATAGTAGGTCCCAAAAAAACATAACATTATGCAATAATAATTTATCTCAAATACATACATATATATATATATATTTGGTTTATAATTGGTCTAAAGTTAATAAGAGGTAATGAATATATTTTTTATTTTGATTGAATATTTGAGAGCACTGATAGATAACCATATCCTTCCATTTTATCATTTGTAAAATTATTTTCATTATTTAAAAAAGGATACTCTATAGGATAGACTATGTGATGTCATTAAAAAATGTTTTGTTTTATAGACAAGAATAAAATACTTATTATCAACCATAAATTATGGATATAATTTTAAACCTTGTGTAATCTATTAAGATAACATAAAATATTCTTTAAAGTCACTGATTATCCAAATTAATAAATATTTGGGTGTAAAATTATGTTTTTCAATAACATCATATATAGTTACATTGTCACTCGATAATAAAAATAACTTATCAATCAGTGGATTGAAATAAACATTTATATTTTTCGTTTTATCTCATCGTATTTGTAACAATAAATAGATATATGGTTCCTTTATAATAATCTAATTATTTAAGTTTTATAAAGTTAATAAAAAAGACCAACATGAATATTGATTTTCATAATTACTCAATAGTCATAAATAATAAGTAGAAAAACTCAATTGCGCATTATAAGTTTCTAAAAAAAATATGGATGAACTGATAAAATTATTTTTCATGAACAATTATAACTCATTTGATTAAATAATTTACTAAAAAATATTGTATAAATGTCTTCAAACCTATTTGAATGTGTTTTAATAAATAAAAAACACTATAATCTATGTATAATTTAGAAATTTTTAAACTGTTTAATAGGATCAAATATAGACTTTCTAAATTTTACCTATTTATTCTATGATTTCCACATATTGGAAAATTAACTAATGTCTTATATTCACAATAATATAACATGGAATCATTTTAACATGCATGGATATTCTTATTACTGAGAATCAAATTATAGGCCAATAACGTTATTTCATATAAATTTAATGTTATTGTATTTACTTCAGATAACCTGGCTTTAGCATAAAAAATTTGTTTAAAATAAATATTTGAAATTACAAATTATAATTTAATAGCAATATGTTTTGTAAAATATTCAAGGAAAATTATCTTTCATCTCGGATACAAGTCTCCTCAATATATTTCAATAAATCATGTAATTGATATTATTCTAATTTTGGATTAAAATTATGATTATAAGTTTTTATTTTTTTTAAAATATTGTGTTGTAGTATAATGTAATAAATTTTGGAAAAAATTAAGTATATAGATCGAAAAAAAATATTTAATTTTTAATTTAATTCACCATGATGATACCCAAATAAATAATATTTTTGAAAATAAAAATAAAAGTTGAACCACTAAATTATAAAACATTTAAAATCTATTGAGATTGAATTTTTTACCTGGGGACGAAATTGTACAATATGAAATAAATTAACAATTTTATGATACAAATAATATTAATGTCTCAATACCCTAAATATATATAATATTTAAACTTAAACCATTTTCATTCCTATGATAGTGTATACAATCATGATCTCATTATAAAAACCAATGTCTATTTCCTGGATCAATAGTTTTCCAAAAAAATAACAGTTGTTACTTTATTATATAGAATGATAAAAAGATGTATATAATTTATTTTCAATAAATGAAAATATATTTTTTTAATATATTTTATAAAATATTATTGATTAAATATTAGTATAAATAAACAAATTCTAAAATATTAGTAATTGGTGGATGATATTTTCCTATCACGTGACTATGGGAGGCTCGTATACCACACAAGTGGGTGTGGAAATATTATGTTGAATCAACACATGTAGCAAGTATGTGGTAGAAAATCTTAAATATATAGTTTATAATCCCCTTTAGACCTTTTAGGTCATCAAAAAATTAGAGATGAGGATTGACCCACTTGAACCCCTAGGGGCATGAGAATTTTTATTTCTCAATACCCTCAATTAGTATAAATTTTTTTATTTAGAGTTTATAATACCATTATTATATATTATTTAGGCTAATTTAGACTAATTTAATATATATAATACTAATATATAGTAGTAAATATTAATTTATTCTAATTTTCATTAAATTATAAAAATTTAGACTATTATATTAATAATTTTATAATAATTAATACTAATTTATAATACATTTATTAATTTATTCGAGTTTATAATAATTTATACTAATTTATAACAATTTATACCAATTTATACTATTAGATTCATTATTTTATACTAATTTAATAACATTTCATTATTTATTATAATTTGTAATAAATTAGTTTAATTTATACTAGTTTATACTAAATTATACTTATTAAATCTATTTTATGACAAAAACATCATTACTTAATTCTAATTTATTCATTATTTTATGCTAATTTATTGTAATTTATACTAATATTTTCATTATTATTTTTTACATTATCATACATTTTTCTTCAATATGGTTTTATATTAATTTTTATAGATCATAAATAAATAATAAATATTAATTAATTTAATAAGACATTTATCAACTCATTATATATTTATATAATAAAAATAAAATTTTTTAATAACTTTATTAGATATAAGTTATTCTATAGTAAATTATTAAGTAAACATTTATAATATTTTCATGTGATTCTATTCATTATTTGGTAGCTATTTTAGATTAATTTTAATAACATATACTAATATATATAAATTTTAATGACAATTTGTTATCTAAGGGTTTTTATTTATATTAATTTTTTAATATTTTATTTTATTTTCTAATTATAAGTAAAAAAATTTACTTCAGATTAATTTTAATTAATCATGTTAATATATAATAATTAATGAAATAATATTTTCTATTTAATTTTTATATATATTATATTATACATATTTTAATTATTTTTACTACTTATTTCTAAGAATTATTACATTAAATTAAATTTTTTGAGATAAAAAAATGAATAATTCATAATAATTTATTATCTACTATAATTTAAAAATATTTTAAATTATAGTGAATAATGTTATAATTATTATTATTATTTATTAACAAAACTAATAGTGTGACATGCATATATAATTAATTTTTTATAAATTATATTATCTAACACATTAAATAATTACAATATAATTAAATATAAAATATTGACAACTATAAAAAAGTTTTTAAAGGATAACATCAATTTTTTAATAAAGAATTATAGATTAGAAACTTATAAATTTTTAAACCTGAGTTTGAATCCCAAATATCATATTTACATCAAAAAAAATTTAATAATGTTTGGATTATAAATAAAAAAGATTTGAAAGGAAAAATGAGAAGATATATATGGAATTGAAGAGGAAGGGATTTACCATTCTCAGGATGATGGAGGGTGTTGGTTTCATATTTTTGTTTTTTATAATGGAATTTTCCATCACAAATATTCTTTTTTTTTTTGAAATATTTGTGATAGATATTTATTACTAGTAAATTTTTAGTAATGGATTTGAAATATGCTGTAAAACATAGATTACATAAACATTGTTTCCTCTTATCCTAAAAGTATTTACGATGCACTCTATATATTGTAAATAATATTCTCTTGTATTATTTATGGAAAAATTGTCACAAATATTATAGACTATTTGAGATGTGATATGTAATCTGTTGAAAACGGTTCCTCTTGACAAGGAATATTTGCAATAGAATGTATATTCCACCATAAATAATCTTTCATGAAGGGAATTTTTAAGATGGAATGTATAGTAAAAAATTAATACATCATTTTCTCTATTACAGGATTTGATAAAATATATATTCTATCGAAAATAATTGTTTCTATACTCCATGTGTGAAATCTTGATAATTTTTTTAGTGAATTTCTACTTTATCTCTACCAATCATCATGTAATATATTTTTGGAAAATGATTGTTTAGTCCCTTGAAAATAACCCATTCTGAGACAATATTTGTGAGATATAAGAATTTAACCCAAAATTATTAATCATAAATCCCAAATCATTGTATTTTATAACTCAAATATGATTCATCCTTTTATGATATATGAATATAAAATAGTTTTTCTTGGACCACATTCGTAACACTAGAGATCCTTCTCCTTTCGTTGAAGATCTCTAAATATTTTTTCACTTCATTATCCATTAGGGAGGAGGTGCTTGAACACTATTGTTGGGAAGAGGAGCTAATAAAGTATAAAAAGATTCTAGTGGTTGTTGGATACCTTTAGAAGTAGAAACCAATTCCATTCAACTAATTAAAATAAATAAAACTCACTAGTAATGTATATCCAAAGAATGTATAGTGAGTTATGGTTATTTTTTGGTTTTTAAATTTTATTTGGTTTGTTACTCACCTATTTGACCTTAGTTTGGATTTATTATTTAATTTCACTACTTATGGGTATGAAGATGTCCTAAAAAATCCTTCCGAGTTATCAAAACCAATAATAATAATAAATTTTCATGATGAATATTGAAATTGAAAATTGTTATTAAATGTTTTCCTTAAACATGGTCATGGTTTTTTCCCCACATCATATTATATTTTTTTCCAAAATGATGTTGTTATCATATCACTGGGTCATAGTATATTAAAATTTATAAGAGAACTTTTGATGAATAAAGGAAACATCGTTGTAATTCTAATCATAAAATAGGGTATGATTTTCAATAACACTTTTAGGATCACATAAGGATGTGTCCAACACTAAGATGGAGGTTGAATAATTATTGGTATACTTTTATTCTAAATTCCTTTTTTATCCTTTTCACCTATTAAATTATTAAATTAGTGGATCTCTCTATCCTTACCTATATTTTGGTTAGTATGAAATTATTTAATAGAAACCCAATATTAGTGAATACTATGGTTTACTGATGAGGTTATCCTACTTATAGATGACTACATCATTGTTATGTCATTATTATTATTTTATGCACACATCTTCCTTTTTAAAATCAAATAAATCATGAGAAAGGGTATGGCCCAAAACTCATTATCATTGCACCAAATAGGTATAAATAATGTTTTGTTTTGTTTTTCTATAACTCCCTAATGAATAAAGTAGTTAGCATAAACCATCTTTATTAGATCTGTATTGAGGCATGTTTCTCCCTCTTGGACAGTTTGAATGATCTTCTTTTTTGAACCCATCAATTAATTAGGATTCCTTGATCTTCAACAGAATTATACAACATATGGATATAGTAAGATTGATCTCTAAAATATTTGTCCATTATATGATTGAATAATTAATATCACTTTGTTTTCTTATTCTTATGTTTCAGCAGTGAACATGGAAACGTCTCTTCATACAGCAGTAGTTCTTTCTCTCTATTTTTCTTTGATACCTAATGTCTTAAACAGGTACAATATCAACCCTATTTTCATTATTTATTTATAATTTCAAGCTAAGAATATGTACATTTAGTGTAGTTTCTCAAAAATTATTTCATTTTTCTGATATTATATATTAATAGCCCCATGTAAATATAAATCTTTAAGGTTATATTATTCCTAACATTTGAACTTACATAAATATTGGCCCTCAGTTGTCCTAAAATATATCTCCAATTATCCTTTTTTATTGGTCTTCCTATAGACATTATCTTCCTGTCTATCATTTCCTCATAATATTTGGAAACTCCCTTCTTTATAATACAATATTTCTATATGGATCTTCTTTTCCTTATTTATTATCAATCATTGAATACACCTTGTTAATTTATAATTTGAAATTTGAAATATTGATAACAGAGACATCAAATTTATAATCACAGAAATTTTGAAGACTTACAGTCACCAATTCTTGAAATTAACACAAAACCAATGTTGGGTGATACCAAATTAAGTCTTATAATTCTCCAAAGACTTATTCATATCATCTTTGTATAACATTATATGTAATACGATCATTGAAGATGTGTCTTAAACATTCAAGTCACATACTCACAATATCATAAAATGTTCTTCATCAAATTCAAAAGGCCAAGTTATATGATAATCATGGAATGAATTTAGTGAAATTATTCAACATCATTCTTCATGTTAATATTCTAAAATTCTCAAAATATCTTGTGATGAGTTATTTCTACTTTCACTATAGAACTCATATTCATTTATAAGTCACTATATCCTTGACTATAAAGTGGTTTTTCATCATCATTTATCATAGATAGTTTGTTATATCTCCATGATCATCACCACAACATCATAATTATTCTCTATCTATTTTACCATGACCAGGAGCATCCCCATGATGTGGTCTCCTCTCATTCAGTGGGGTTTGTCCATATGTTATAATACCATCTCCAAATTGTATATAGATCAACTTTATTCTCTAATATCAAATCCATATTATAACAAACCACAACTAGTTAACGTCATAATATTTTAATAATGAAGACAAACATAGTATCACCTAGTTTCATCTTCTATTACTTATAATATAAATTTTAGAATTCTAATAATATCTCATTTACGCTTACCTTTATATGGATTACTTCTCTTTTATAAAATAAAGATTATCATTTCAAATGGATGGTAAATTTTTATGGATTATAGATCACATTTACATAGATTTCAAGTTACCTTTACACAACCAATTTAGTTTTATGATAACCTTTATATAGCCTTTAGTATTTCCTCATTACCATTATATATATACCAATAGTAAGATTACCTTTATATAGAACCTAATTTACTCTTGTACAGATATTTTTGTTGGTCCCAAAGTGAATAAAGAAGAATATCTAATAGTGGGTGAATTGGCCTTTCAAAAAAATTTAAAGATTATATTAGAGCATTAAAGTTAATAAAGTCTAAACAAAAATAAACTGACATAAGATATTTTTTATAAAATTTTGGATCAAATTGATCTTATTATAGTCTACACCCCTCTAAAATTTAGAGAGGTATGGAACCCACTAAATATGGAATCTTATAATTACTTCTTCACACCTAGAGTCACAACCTAATTATAAATTTTTTCCCCGTAGAGGATTAATCCCAGGAATAATAGTAATTTTTCTATCTAGAGTCACAACACAAATAGTATTTATTTTTTCTCTAGAGGCATAGAAAAAAATTAATTTTTTTGGGATTCACAACTCATACACACATACCATTTAAGGGGCAGTATAACGAACTCACTCTTAAGAATAAAAGAATATAAATAATTATATTACCAAAAAATTGGTCAAATAAATTATGCTAGTAAATATCAAGGAAAAATGGATCACTCCAAAAGATGAGTGTTGAATGGTAAAGTCAATCAATGTGATCAGATCTATAATGATAGCATGAATTACTGGAAATTTTTAGTGCTTCAATGTTTTTATATCCTCAAAAATTCATGATCTTGTACCGGATCTATCAACTCTATGTATAGAATCACTTCATACAGAACATAATTTAAATTTTAAGTCTATTTCAAATCATCTTTCTAACATCAGAATTTTTGTATGTGAAACCAACAAATAACTTCAGAGTTTTCTATGCATTTTTTCTAGATAATGTTCTATTTGTAAATATTTTATAAATAGAAATTAATATTCAACAGGTTTCTTCTTGATACTATATAAATAAATGACAACATATATAGTGGAATACATTAGAATAATTCATATATCAGTAAATAGTGAGTATTAATAACATTTAAAATTTCCCAAATATTATGCATGATTAACTATTAATATTTTAACCAAATTGAATTTAAAAATATCAATTTACCAAATTTTAGTGTGAATATATATACATGATGAATCCCATGTAGATCTCATATAATTCATCATAAAACATTCTAAAACAAATTTTCATGGATTATAGATAATTAATGAGTAATTTTAGAACAAATAAAACAATGAGAATATTTATAATATACTTCTAGAAAATGAAAATAATAAATTTCATGAAAAATAGAGGTTAATTACAAGTATATATAAGTATATAACTCAAAGGTATTGTATTATTTTTAATAGATACTAAAATAATTTTTTCTCCAAAATCATTTGTTGAGATATATAATACATATGAAAATACATTAGAACCTAAGAAAAAATGATTTATAGTGATTAAAATTTCATTTTGATAGATAATATATTTTATATAATTGAGTAATACCATGTAAGAACATTATTATACATTGTTGATTTTCAAGTTTTCAAAATATTCAACATATGAGAATTCACAAACCCAAACCATTAATATAACCAAATTCATGTATCTAAACCATTAATATATTAAAATTCACATAAGAAAAACAACCATTTAACTGAATTCAAGTATCTTAACTATTTATGTAACTAAAATCATGTATTTAAAATTATGAAATCTATAATAAAACTTCACCTAAAAAATTATGACATAAATCAGACCTTCTAAAAGTAAGAAAGATATTTTAATCCTATTTAGTTATATTTTAAAAATTTATTATATTTTAAAATAATAAAGAATCGCCTTAATTGTATATATATATATCTCATGTTATATCACTAAAATATAATAGCATGGCAGTTCATGAAAATTGAATTTAGAATAAAAACATATAGTCATTTATTACCAAATTTGGAACATGATAAATATGTATTCAAAATTGTTGGTTCTCAAATAAAATAAAGATAATTTTATTATATTTTCAATGTAAAAAAATAATAACTCAATTTTTAGTTTTTTATCCCATTTTGTGATCAAAATACAATATATTTTGACCTGACCCTAGAATTCTCAGAGCAGGTGTCTACTACCATTACATTGGCATGATTACAAGGAAAGAAATACTAATGTATGGGTTAGTTGAGTAGTATTCATAAAAAAGATACATACAAGAGTTTTCAATTACAAATAAATACACTAATTAAGGTATATTTTTTTTGTTTTGAGTATAACATTATTTCATCAAGTGTATCCTTTCGTATCCTTCTTAGTAAACTTCTAGAAATCTTGAGAAAATGAAACATAGTAATGGTGATATCAAATTATCAGTAAGGCTAAAGTATAGTAGAAGTGAGAATGAATAAAAAGAATAATTATTATGGCATGGTATATGACTGAACACACACACCATAAAATCAATAAAATGATAAGTAAGTGCATAAACAATACATAAAGTTAATAATTGGTACCACATTCCTTTCAAATAACTAGATAATGAAAAATCAATATGAAAAGATATGAAACTAAAACACATTCCATTTAACGAATAAAATGACAATGAAATGAATCCATAGATATGTCAATAGAAAATATCATGGATAAATAATAAATGAATAAAAATTATCAAAATTATTATTTAATGGACATCATGTATAAGTAACATGAAAAACCATAATGTCATAATCCTTTTTTTATATATATTAAGTCTATGGGTAGAAACCCATTTATTGTAGATGGAAACCAACTTTAATGTTTTTTCACCAACTAATTTTGTATCATGAGACTACTGATGCATTATGGGGCCTTCATAAACTATTACCCAACCCATAGGGTGTAAGTTAAATTGTCCCCAACCCATGTATTTCATGTCCTAATCATTACTCATATCAAATAATTAATATGTATTATTAGATATTTGTATTGATTAAATGATACATATTTATCAATATTTCCCTAAATAATAAAATAACTTTCAAAGTAAACATAACATGAAAATTTTAATATGGTTTAGGCAATAATAATATCCATGAGAAATGATAAGGTTATTTAGGGGAAATTCAATGTCAAATGATCATAGGAAATTTAATATTTCAAAGGGAATAAAATTAATCGTGTTACTGAATATCAATATCATCCTAGTCCAAATGATTCATAAACCATTTAGTGGAAGAATAATGGTGGTATCAATACAACATATCCCAAGTGAAGTAAAAATAAATGGTTGTTGTTATAAATGAATTTAAAAAATATATATCCTAAAATCATTATTGAGAAAAATATAGTTTTTTTAAAAAACCATTTTGAAAAACCTTTTCATTGAAAATAAATTTTGAAAATAATTTCTTTAAAAATAAACCTCTTAAAAATGAAAAGGAAGCTTCAATGAAATGATGATGGGTAAATCTGTACATGTCATATAATATAAAATGAATATTCCTTTTTCATGGTAAAAAGATTATAAATTTTCCTTGTTCTAAAAGAGACAATAATATTTCTTTGAAAGCATTGATAAAATACAGCAAAGGTTAAAATTTCTATACTGAATCATTTTTAAATGGTTAAAAACATTTTTTTAAACATTTTAAAAAAATATGGTTTTTAGAAGAAAACATATTATTTGAAAAATGAGCGAAATGAGGTTTAGTTTTCGTAGAAAATTTTTCTAAAAAGTTTTGATAACAAAAGAGTGGGAAAATGGGCCTAATACTAGAAAAAAGTCATAAATAACCATCGGATAGAAAAATTAAAGGGTTAATTGAAAATTTTCAAATAATTTCTTTTGATGTAAATTCAAGTGTAAATAATCCCAAACAATATGAGATTATGAAGTAAACCCTTGAAAAAACATAACATTGAGGTGAGAATCAACCAATTTATCTATTATGGGTATCAGATATAAATCCATATAAGTTAAGAGGAAATATATCAATATTTATTCGAATTAAATATAGGAAAAATCATTCAATATTATTGGAAAATTGGAAGTATTATAACCTAATGAAAAAGGAATTGGGTTTGGAATTATATACCACTTGTTAACTTATAATTCACATCCCCATAGAATGAATAATTGAAATTAAAAATTAAAATACTATAAAGATATAATAATTCATGATTTAATATATCAAAACAGTTAGTAGATACACCAAGAAAATAAGTAAGTGGTTAATATGACATTTATTTCAAAGATGTAAAAAGTGATATGAAAATCCCTTACCTTGTGTATGACTTGCCTCGTGTGTCATTATATTACTGAATAATAAACTTATGTTAATTATTTACTTAATTCAAAACCTTTTTCATGTTTATCAAAACTTTTATTTCAATTATTTTCATGTTTTAAAAAACTACTTAGACAATATTGTTTTGGTTAGGTGTTTTGACCAAATTTGGTTTCTGTGTCAAAAACAGCTTTGGTAGGTTATATATGGTCAAATGGGTCATTTTATAACATCTAAGGAATAATAATAATGAAATAATTATCATATTTATACATAAATTATACTTCTAAAATAAATAATTATATATCGTAATGAAAAGTTAACCAATGTTACAATCCTAGAGACGGTCGGTCATACATACGCATGAGTAACATTTCCATTTTGAAATGATCATTATGGAAATAAGAAATGTAAAATTATTCTTTTAAAAATAATAATTATTTCATAAATACCATATTATTTAAATATATATACTTATATATTGAATTAGTATGATGTAAAAGGAGTCACAACGTGTTGAGGAGGCATTAGTCTACACATCCAAAAACGACGTTATCACTTTTTAAGTGTGGGAACAGGTAATAAAGAAAATGATAAATTATATTTCAAAAAATTTAATTTTATAATTAATATAATATATATTTTTTCAATTAATTTTAATTAAAACCATACTTTACACATTCCATGTATCTTTCGATTAAATAACATCACATTTAGGATGTAGTAATCCACAATTTCACAAACAATGTTATCGTATTTACACAAAATGGAAAGTACAAATGTATTATATATATAATAATTAAATAAGGATAAAATAAATTATAAATCTCATATATATCATATATAAACATTTTTTCCATCATAATTCCCACCATGAGATGTGTTAATAGAAAAATTAACAACTTCATTTCGTGAGGCGAGAGTTCACTGTACACCAGAACAGTATGTTAGTTACCCATTAGATAGAGATGTGTATATGTGTAGATAAAAACGTAGCCTAAAAATACATCAGTATATTTACGATAATTAAATTTTTCTAAAATCACAAAATAATGATAATTTAATCAATGGATAAAGAAATAAAAAATAATGAGCATGAGAAAGTTTGTTATCTCTTTTTTTGGTAACTCCTTTTGGTTTGTATCAAAGGGTTCCATTTGGTTTCATTATTCAAATGTTTAGGCTTATAGGTTTATGGGGAGTATTTCTAAAAGCTATTTGGGAATATATTGGTTAATATAATGTGACTTTATAAGTGTGAGTAAGAGGGAGGAGAGGAGGCCCTTTTATAGTGGATGAGGAGTGGCACTCTTCAAAATTTTTTAAAACGGAATTCCACACACATTTTTCCTATTTACATTAGCTCCAATAATGGAATACATTCTCAAAAAGGAAGAATATTTTATAAATATAGAAATCCAATGGCTTATGAAGAAATTTCTTGTTTATTTTCGGACTTAATTTAATGGTTTAGTCCCTTGTTAAGAATAATTTCACCTTAATCATTGTAATTAATTTTAATTACTTTCAATAATATTTTTGATAAAAACTATGTTTAACATATTATCAATTATAAATTATTATAATTCCAAATATTTAATCAATTCATCCAAATTCCAATCATACAATTGGTAGGAATAAATTTAATTTTAATCCTGCAGATGGGACAACAATGTTTGTTTTTTAAGTAAAAATGTTCAAATGTTTGACATGTTTTTATATCCAATTTCAATGTAAAATTGATTAAAATTACCTAAATTGTATTAATTTATAAAAAAATACCTATTTAAACTTTAAAAAAATTAAAATATAATTTAACATTATAAATAAATTATATCAAAAAGTAGTTTTGAATTAAAATTTTGTATTTTTCACTAATCATCAAATAATGAAACCTCACAGAAAAATACCGAAAAATCACCCATAGCTATTTTATATGTTTGAAATTTAAATAATATGTTTATTTTGACATATATAAACAATTAATTTTCCAAATATTGGATTTAAAAATGGTTTTCCATTAAAAGGCGGTAAAAGCACCTTTATAAAATTATTGGTTTTTTTGTGTAATACTAGGTGTGTTCTTGTCTTATGATTATCAAATCTATTAGATGAATATAATAAACAATTTATTGAATATAATATATATATATATATATATATTAATTTAACATCACTCAAAAATTGAAGTTAATTTAATTTATTAGGATAAAACATCTTTCTAAACATAAAAATAGTTTTTTATAAAAACAATCCCTTTATATTCAATTAGCTCTTATATTCATTTCTAATAAATTTGTAACAAATGAATTCATTTTATATTTATATAAAAAAAATATTTTAATTAGTTATTTTATCCTATTTATAACTTCTAATTTAATTACTAGGTTATATCTTATTATATTAAATAATATTATATTAATAATATATTATTGTTCCGTAAAACTCTAACTTGTGTGTTATGAAATCCATTGAAGAAACTTGTTGTTGCATAAAACCTATAGAAACTCATTGTCACGTGAATTGAAAGATATAAAATATATTCAATTTATTTAAAATAGTAAATATGTTATAAATTATTGGGATATTATATTCTTTTATGTGATTGGTGTTGTATGTTATACACATTAAGGAATACAATATTCATAATTTAGTTTTATGTTTTTTTCATTATTCCCAAATTAATTAAATTTCATCCTCACAATTTTAACTTTTTATTAGTAATAGATTGTTTAATATTTCCTATTGTTGAAATATCAACTCACGAGAAGGGTTTTTAAAACATTCAAATGAAAGGAATAAATTTGAAGTACAAAGGTTATGTGGACTAACATGAGACTTTCTCTCTATGTATGATAGCATTAGTGGAAAATAGAGATATGTACTTGGAAGAATAACATAAATATTTGTAGGGATTGACTCAGACCATCAATCACAAAAAATTGAGTGGGAAATGTATATTTTAGGGCCTAAAAGTCATAAATCATTGAGGACTTAGAATACTATTGGTTCAAAAAAAATTAATGTATGAGGAAAACATTTTTTAAATCATTTTCCTCAAGTTGATAAATTAATTCACTACCTAAGAATTTAAGTAAATTTATGTAAGTGAAATTTTTTAATTTCAAATGAATAATTACATCTTTTGGTTGGGCTTCGATCAAATCCTAACATCAAGAAATTGATATTAAAAATTCAACCTTGATTCATGAGGAATTAAAATAATCATTTAATAGATCTCATAACCCATAAAAGAATAAAAACTGTGATGATTTGTCTCTTAAAATTTTTCAAAAATAATACGGATTAGACATTAATCTTTAATCCTAAAACATAACAATATGGGTTCATAATTTTTACTTATTTTTACAATTTTTTAAATAAAAACAATGACATTTTATTATTTCCATTACGTTGTTCATTGGTTGGCCTTAAACCTTTATTATCCATCGATCGGGGGTTCAAGTCATGTGGCATTTCTTGATTTGATAGGTTGTCACCTAACATACAAGATGTCCTTTTCTGAAACTATATTAATATAATTTCAAAAATAATTATGATGGAAATCCTTAAAATAAGGTTAATCTCTAAATGTCTTTTTATTTATGGTTTTCAATTAAATCTCAATATAAAAAAATTTCATCAATTTATTTTTATATAGTTCATTTCTTGGTCAAGATTTTATCCAATAGATTCAGAAATTTACAATATCTCAAAACCATAGTGTGAGTATCAATTATCATATTAGAAAAACCATATAATCATGTTTAGGATGTCTAAATATTAACACATTATTTTCAATCTATGACACTTAAAGTTTAAACTAGTCCATTCATTTTCGTTCTCTATTCAAATCAATCATAATGGTTTGTAAAAAAAATGAATTATCCTAAATATAACCCCCAAGAGTGTCAAACTAGATGTGAAGTAAGGAACTTTATCATGTACTATGTTACGCCGAATCAAGCCCGACACACCTTGTCCAAGTTGTTACTCCTTGGTACATTTATGCCAAAACCACATCCCCTTGTAGTATCCAGATAGGGATTTATTTCAAGGAATACCCACATAATTTCTACATTAATTAAACATTTGGATGTTCTTCTATACTTATCCTCAAATTCTACCATATTGTTATTTCGCTAATATATGTTTTCCTAAATATAGTTCTCAATGTTGATACTAAACTTCCTTTGATACCAACTGTAGTGACATGATCCCAATGAACTAGGAGCTGGTGTCCACGAGCATTATATTATCATTATTAAAAGGAATAAAATACTAAAGGATTGATCAGTTTTATAGTCTTGGTAAACCAGTTATATATATGAATCATAGATTATAAATAAATATAATAAATATAGAATATTCTTTTATTTTAAGGATAAATTTATTTCGTTTAGCGTATCTTTGCATATCATTCTTAATAGAATTCAAGAAATCGTAGGGAAAGAAAACATAATAAGGGTGGTATCAAATAATCAATATGTGTAATCTATAGCAAAAGCAATAATGAATCAAATAGAAAAATAATTATGGCATGGCAAATAACTAAAAATACATACCATGTAATCCAAAAATTGTGAAGGATGTGCATAAAAAATATGCAAAGGTAATAACTGGAAACACGTGCATTTTAAATAACAAGATAAATAAAAACCAAATATGATAAGGTAACAAACCGAAACACATTCTCTTTAATCAATTAACTAAGAATGAAATGAATCCATATATATATCGGCACAAAATCTCATGGATAAATAATAAATAAATCAAAAAAGAGGGAAATGCTTAATTAACGAACATCATGTCAAAAGAACATGGAAACCTATACTCTCAAGATCCATCCTCCAAATATTTTATTTCTATGGGTAAAACCCCATCTATTCAACTTGGAAAAAAAGTTAAAATGTTATTTTCTAACTAATTGCATCCCATGACACTACTGATGTATAAAAGGTATTTTATTAACCACTCCCCAACCCATATAGAGTACCTTAAACTATCCCTATCATGTGTCTTTCATGTCCCAAAAATACCTCATATCAAATTAACAATATGAATTAATAAATATCCATATTTATTTAAGGATTGATATTTATAAATGTTTCCCCAAATAATCAAATATCTTTCAAAGTAAACAACAAATGAAAAATGGTATATTGTTAAAGTAATAGTCATATCCATGAAAAATGATATGGATATTTAGGGTAAATTCATTTTCAAATGATCATAAAAATTTAAAATTATTAGGGGAATAAAAGGGATTGAAGAAGTGAAAATTAGTACTATTCTTGTACAAATAAATCATAAACCACCCATATGAATAATAAGTATAGTATTAATACAACATATCCCATGTGGAGTAAAAATATAGGGTTTTTTAATTGATGAATAGGAATACTATAAAAATATCTTTTAAAATATTTTAGAGGAAAATATAATTTTCATTTGAAAAAACATTAGAAAAACACTTTTTTGAAAGTAATGTTTCAAAATATTTTCAATAAAAATAATCCTTTTAAACACTAAAAGGAATATTTAATTAAATTATGGTAGCTAAATACATACATGTCATACAGGGTAAAAATAACATAACATTTGTGTGGTATAAATATTAGAAAAATTCCTTTTTAGGAACGATACAGGAATAATCCTTTTAAAACATTGATAAAAGGAAAAAATATATAAATATTTCTTTAAAAAAACAATTTTAAAAGGATAAAAACATTTTTAAAACTTATTAATTAAACATTCTTTTTTGGAAAAAAAATAGTTTCTCCTAATCAAGAGAGAAATGAAGTCGAGTTTTCATTAAAAATAATTACAAAATATTTTGAGTACCAAAGAGTGGGAAAATGGTACTAATATATAAAAAAGGTTATAAATAACATGTTTTTTTTTTGAAAAATGGTTAAATAATTTATTCTCAAGGAAATTCATATGTAAACAATCCTGAACAAAATGAGATTGGGAAGTAAAAAAAATAAACCCTTAAAAAGACTATAACATTGAAGTGAGACTCAAGAAAATAATTGATTATGGGAATAAATTATAAATCCATAGATATGGGAAGTTTAAATACACAAATAGATAGTCCAATTAATTATTGAAATAATCAGGGAATATTAAAAACAATTAGGAAGTAATATAACCTAATAAAAAGGAATCAAGTCTTCAAATTTTACACCACTTGTGAAATTTTAATTCAGATCCCCACAGAAGAAAGAATTAAAATTGAAACAT
This sequence comes from Viscum album, assembly GCA_963277665.1. Lineage (NCBI taxonomy): Eukaryota > Viridiplantae > Streptophyta > Magnoliopsida > Santalales > Viscaceae > Viscum > Viscum album. Next base: position 1,158,553,442 of record OY728162.1, read on the forward strand.
AAAATACCATGAATAAAAAAATAATTCTTGATATAATATATCAGAATTTTCAGTATTTACAACACATATTAGAATTAAGTGGTGAATATGACATTTATCTCATAGATGTAAAAAGTGAGATGAAAATCTGTTTCCTTGAGTGTAACTTATCTCATGTGTATTTAAATTCCTGAGTAATAAACAAATGTAAATAATTTATTTTCTTTAATACTTTTTTCATATTTATAGTTACTTTTATATCACTTATGACCATATATTTGACCACTACTGATCAATTAAGTTTACATCGGTTGTTTGGACCAAATTCTTTCTATGTGTCAAAAACAACTTTGGTAGATCAATTATGGTAAAATGGGTCATAAATAACATATATAGAATAATCATTATGTAATTATAATATTTTTAAATAAATTATACATTAAAAAAAATAATTAGATATGGTTTTTAAAAATGAACCAACGTTACAATCATGGAGACGGTAGGTCGAACATACTCATGAGTAACATTCCCATTTTTTAATGATCGTTATGGAAATAAGGTAACATTGATATTTAAAAAACAAAAATAATATCATAAATAAAATAATATTTAATCATGTATACTTATATATATATAACTCTTTTTCTGTAAAAGGAATCACATCATGTCGAGGAGCCAGTAGTCCACTCATCCACAAAAAGGTGTTATAACATTTTAGGTGTGAAAAAGTTATAAAGAAAATGATATATTATATTTTCAGAAAGGTAATTATGTTATGAATATAATATATTTTTTTATGAGACATATTTGTTAATTAAAACCATGTTTTACTCCTTACATGTATCATGTGATCGAATCACATCACTTTTAAGAGGTGGAAGTTAACACTTCCACAAAACATGTTATCATATTTACGAAAAAAAATAGAAAGTATAGAGGTATATTATATATAATAATTAAAAAATCATAAATATATTATATATATCATATTAATCATATATAAATAGTTTTTATATCATCATTCCCACTATATGAGGTGGTAATGGAAAATGAAAAACATCGTTTCGTGAGGTGGGAGTTTTCTATACTCAAGAACACCAATTAGAAGGAGGTATGCGAAAGTGTTGGTCAAAACCGTGGAATAAAAACACCTCATTATAATTAAGATAATGTATTTATATATAATCATGGGAAAAAATAATTTAAATAGTATAGAATTAATTAAAACTAAATACCTTGATGAAGTTTTTTACCCCTAATTCGGGTAAATCCTTTTGGTATTCACCAAAGTGATTCCTTGGATTTCATTCTACTAATGAATAAGGTTATATTTTTAGGGGAGTTATTTTTATGATCTATTTTGGATGATATTGGTCAAGAAATTGTGGGTTGATAGGTGTAAGGATGTGGGAGGATAGGATGCCTTTTTATAGTGGAGGGGGAGTGGCACTCTTGTAATTTTTTGGAAAGGGAATTCCACCCACGTTTTCCCATTTCAATTGGCTTTAATAATAGAAGAAAATAGGTAAAAGTTAAGATATGGTAGAAATAAGGACATCCAAAGGATTTTATAAAAGTTTACAGGTTTTTTTATGCCTTAAGTTACGGTTTAGTCTCCAATTAAGCTAAATTTTACCATAGTCATTATAAATGATTTTAATTTCTTTCAATAATATTTTTTATCAAAACAATAGTTAAACATATTTGAAATTAAAAATTATTCTGATTTAATTTTTTGAATCCATTTTTTTAAATTCCAATCATAGAAGCAGTGGAAATTAATTTAAATTTAATCTTGTAGATGGGACGACAATGCATGTTTTTAAGGTAAACATTCTCAAATGGTTGGTTGGTTTTTTATCCAATATCAATGTAAAATTGATTCCAATGACCTGAATTGGATTAACATAAAAAAATTATCTAAAATGTTTTTTAAAAAAAATATAATTTATCCTTTTAAATAAATTATATGAAAAGTAGTTTTAAATTAAAAATTAGTATTTTTCATAAATAATCCAAAAATGAAACATCAATGAAGAATATAAAAAATTCACCGTAACCAATTTGTTTTGTTTCTATTTAAAATATTAAGTTTATTTTGATATATATAATCCATAAGAGTTATAAAAATTTCATTTAAAATAGTTTCTCTAATAAAAGGTAGAAAAGGTGTGTTTCTAAAAATATAGGTTTTTATGTATAATATTGGAATTGTTCTTATCTTATTCTTATCAAATATGTTGGATTAATTTCAAAAATATTTTATTGATTAAATAGTGTATATATATATTATAATAACATCAGTCACTAATTTTAATTAATTTAATTTATTATGATAAAACAACTTTGTGATAATAAAAATAGTTTTTTGTAAAAGCATTCCCTCTATATTCAATTGGTTCTTATATTTTTTTCTAACCAATTTTTTTACCAATGAATTAATTTTATATTTTTGGTAAATCATAGATTTTCATAAGTTATTTAATCCTATTTGTAACCCGTAATTTAATTGAATAGTTATGTATTATTATATTAAATAATAATATATTAATAATATATTATTGTTTGATAAAACTCAGTCTTGTGTGTAACACAATACATTGAAGAAACTCATTGTTGATTGTGATGTATTCCAACATAGTGTCTCTTTCATTGAAAGCTATAAAATAAATTAAATTTATGTAAAATAGTAAATGTATTATAAATTATCAAGGTATTATATTCCCTTAAACTATTGGTGTTATGTATCATACACGATATCGAATACAATGTTCCAACTTCAGATTTTCAGGGAATTACCCATAAAGTAACTAAATCTAGAAATTTGACGATGTTTTTTACAATTTATTTATATTAATTTTCATTTGCATATATTTATTTTCAATTTGGATATATGGTAACAATACTTTGTCTATGTGTGAATAGTAAAATATTATATAAATGATATTTTAAGGTCCCAACTAACATTTTTAACCTTGGAACTCTTTATAAAACTTATATAAAATGTTATAAACAATCAAAAGAGGAAATATAAATATAATTTATGTAATTAATAATAAGATATGACCAAATTTTAGAATAATTTACATAATACATAAGATAAAAAACTAAAGATAACACTTATTAATGTTGTGAAAATAATATTTACTCATAATATGGAATTCTGCAATTAAAAAAAAATAATTTGTTAATTTATCTATGGAGCAACTTCAATATCCTCCCCTCCACTTTGATAATTATAAGAAATTGCAATTTCAAAAAATCTCTTGTTTTTAAAATTTTCAGAAAGTTAAAATTCTAATCTGCAATAACTCATTCAAATGATAATGCTTCTCCTCCTGTTATATTATTACCCTTACTTAGTTTGATAGTAAAAATATTTACTACCCATTAATTTAAGTAGGCCTGAAAAATTTAAGCACATTGTATTTTATAAGTGAATTTTTCATAGGTAAAATAATATAAAATCAAATATAAATGTTATAGAAAATATTACAAAACATGAATATTTCAAAACATGTTTCATAGAGCCACTATAAAGACTTTTATTGGTATAAAACTGAGTTTTATATAGTGAAAAGGCTTTAAAATCTATTTGTGAAAATCAATTAGGGACCCTCATTAAAATAACCATTTTTTCAAATTGAAAGTTCAATAAATTGGTAAACATTAAATAATACCTATGAGAACGTTTAAAAAATAGTAAAATGTGTATATAAATTAAAAATAGTAAACTAAAAAAAATCCATATTAATATATATTTAACATAAATCTTAAAATGTTTTCATATAAACAAACTCAAACTCCCCCTAAACTCATGATAGAAATTTTTTAATTTCCATCAATCCTAGCTTCATTTTGATTTTATCATAATTAGTAATGTCTAGGGGATAAGTAAATATATCAACAAGATATTTTTTATATAAATAAATAAGAAATTTCTATTTCCGTTTTCAAAATGATGATTATAAAAATGGACATCATCATCAATTTCATTAGTTACAGAGTGTTTTAATGGATTTTTTGTAATGGAAATAGAATATTTTTTCACATTATATAGTAAAATTATAAAAATAAAAACAAAATTATTAAAGTGTTTTATTAATCAATAATATTTTATTATACCAAGATGTTATAATTATGTATTCAAATTTATAAGTTGAAAATGTATCCAAATTTTATTTCATAGATGCTACTGAAACTAAATATTTACAAAGATGATGACATATACCAAAATTGAATTTGTTTTCTATATTATTCCACAAAAATAATATTAAAAATAACTTATCAAATCAAAATATGTTTTTGTAGGATAAAAAAACCAATATTTATAAATCATTTGATAGTTATAACAATCCTTTTAATAGACATCACTAGATTTACTTAAGGTTACTTTGAATACTATCAAGCATGAACGATGATAAAATTAAATTATACCTCAAACTTATTAAGAATAAAAAATATTCGATCGTGCCTATATATTATTTATAATATGTGGATTTTATAGATTTATAAAAATCTAATTTACATTTAGTAATCATGGAGGTATTTACTCTTTTATAAGAGTCTAAACCAAACCACTTAACAAGATCTTTATCATATAAGGATTGATTTAGAAAATACCATTCATTCATTGAAAAAAATAAAGTCTATGATAAATTTCAATTCTCCCATTATACTCGTATCCAATTTAAAAGTCATTAATTAAAAAATTTAATTACAAATATTTTCACATTAATATAAAATAATAATTTCATTAATAAAATTATCCGAGTCAAAATATGAATACAATTTTTTTTAATAAATAAATTTGTAAAATATCTTCCCTTTTCAAAATTATATTTCAATATAAATCTAGTTGAAATTTAGTACCAATATAAAATAGATTATATAAAACCATATAAATCATTATATTATAACAAAACATTATTAGGATTCATTTCATTTTCAAAATCAGGGAGGTGTATAACATATAGTTCTTCAGAAATTTATTAATTTTAAAAATCACTTTTAGCATCAATTTGATATAATTTATAAACATGAAAGGTATAATGAGATAAAAAATTATAATTTATTTTAGTCAAGAAATTGGTGAAAATGATTATTCAAAATCATTACACTCAGCTAGGGAATATTCTTTGTTAATTGATGTATCTTAATCTTTAATTATAATTTGAGATTCATTATATTTGTTTAAAAAGATCCATTTTTTCCAATAACATGAGGGTAACATCTAAATTCCATGCATTAATTCTAATAAAATGAATCAACTGATCAATCATAGACAAGATCCAATTTGAATAATTAAAATATTAATCAATATACTTAGGTAAAAAATTAGAAATAAAATCATGATAAGAAAAAATATTCATAATAAATTTTTTTTAAAATATTTGACTTTGTATTCCCATTAACATTTTCAATAGGATGATCTCAATGAATCTTCGATGATCATTCATAAATAAGTTTATATTGAGATGAAATATTTTCCCCCTTAAGATGTTCATTTTATCATGAGGTACATTGTATTCCTAATTAAAACCTCTAAATTCAATCTAATGATGATCAATATCATAATCACTTTTATTCAATTATTGTTTATCAAACATAACATAAATTTATTATTTAACAACCATGTTTCTTTTAATATAAACTATATATAGCTTATGATTATTTTAATATCTTAATAAAATTGATTCAATATATTTTTCATCAAATTTATCTAAAGCATCCATAGTATTGAGAAAGAAATATATACACCCAAAGACCCTAAAATATCTACTTTTAGGTTTTATCTCCTTCCAAATATCATAATGATTCTTTTTTAAAAAATTTCTAAATATTATTTGTTTGGTAACATAAAAATATGTATTCACAAGTTTTGTTCCAATATATTCATATAGATTAAACTCATTCAACATTTATCATGACATTTTTTGAATAGTTTTATTTTTCATTTATACTACAACATTTATTTTGAGGTGTTATAGGAGATGAAAAGTTGTGAAAATAAACTTTTACTTCAGAAAACTAGATAAATTCTAGATTCAAGAATTCAAAACCATGATCAAATATAACTTATTTTATTAAGTTTCATTTCCCATTTAGAGCCAGTTTATAAAAAATTATAAAAGTTGATAATGAATCAGATTTAAGTATAATAAAATAACGAAATTTTAATCTTGTAAAATAATCAATAGTGACAAAAAAATATCTCTTACCATAAAAACTTGCAGATTTTATTAGTCCAAATAACTCTAATTGTATAATTTCAAGAGGGCATATATTTTTTACTTCATTAATTTACTTGAAACTACTTTTCTATTGATTTCTTTTAAAAATGGATTCACCAAAAATGGTGTTGTCCACTTTTTGTTTATGTAACTATAGAACTATTTGGTTCTTATATAGCGTGCGCATTAACCTTAAATTATCAGGTACCAACCTCATATTCCAAAATAAGTTATCATATTGTATAAAATTAAATGATTTTACATTTTGATCAAATTAATTCAGAAATATTTATTTAATAAATTTTTTCTTTTGTATTTCATAATACAAATCATATTTATCTATAAATACAATGTATTTATTGTTTTTAAATTTTAAAAAACCCTTTATCACATAGTTATGAAATTTATATTAAATAATATTGCAATGCTTCAACATATTATACACTAGAAACAGTAACATAATTTAAAATTTCAACCTCAATAAAAACATTTTCATTTCTTTTAGAACTACCACAAAGATTAGCATCACCTTCATCATATTTTTTGAAGGATAATATGTCATGAGAATCCATAATATGTGTACCAAACTACATTTATAATACTTACATGAAAAATTTCATACAAAAACATATTTATAGAAATTTTGGTACACATTCATATTTAGGGCCTATGGGATTAACTTATGAATTATTAAGAACCCAAACTGATTTCAAACACATATTTATAAGTAATATTAAAGATAATGATTTATAAATTTATTCCTCAGTATGTCATAGTGATTTTTTAAATCTATACAAGCACTCATTTATATAATTCCATTTCATTTGATATCTTAAATAAGTAGGAAAAGTTATACATACATTACTTCTCTTAAAAAATAATGTCTAATGCATTTTGTGTAAAATATTTTCATAACTAAAACCAAATATCCTATTTTTATTTATATTGAAAATCACAATTTTATCAATGTTCTCTATACCTTTAACAAATTTTTATAGATTATGACAACAATCATTCAATTTATTTACTAACTTGTTTATTTTATTTAATATCAACATCAAAATTACATACTATAGCTTCATAGTATTTTTTCAATGAAATCAATTTCTCTCTTTAATTTTTCATATTCAATAAGAGTAGTTTTTATATTTTCTTGAGATTGTTTAAAATATTTATGTCTAGTTTTTAATATTCCTGGATATATTTCTTCAGTAATTTATTTTCTATTATAATATCCTTTTATTAAATATTAGGCTTCTTATATAAACTAGTGACCTTTTAAAATTTTTGATCAAGTAATTAAATTATTTTAAGCAGTTCCACTATAGTTAGATTTTCATAATCAAATCTAGAGGAAGAATAATAATTATAGTCGCTCACATGATTGGATGAATATTTTAATCATAGATTTTCTAAATATAGTTTTAAATAAGATTCTACCTTAGAAAATGAATTATTAGTGAAACTCTATATGGATACAAGTTATTTATTCTATTTATTTTATTTATTCCTTTTTTTTCTTTCTTTAATCTTCTGAAATCAGGCTTGATACACCCCATTTTTCTTCACTCATAAAATATTTAATCTTGATCATCATTTAAAGAAAATTAAAAAAAATTCTCTCCTTAAAATCATCATCGGGATAGTTCTTCTGAAATCATCATAAATAGGATTTATTTCTTATATATGATCCATTTTTAACATGTTTGGTATCATTCTTTTCACTTCTATATAATTCAAAATCATAAGAGTAATAAGTAACATTTGATTTAAAATCAACTCCCTTATTATTTGAATTATCTTTCTTAGTATGATTTTTAAGCTCTAAATGATATTTTAATGATGATCTAATAATATCATCACATTTATATTATTTAATTATTTTAGTTTAATTTTTATACTTATTTTTATTATGTAATTTATTAGGAAGTTCTTTAAGTACTCTTTTAATAAGATTAGGGTTTTATAGTGTATCTCTGAAATAACTCATGCCATTAACAATAGTATTAAATCTATTGAACATTTGATTTATAGTTTCTTCTTTACCAATTTTAAATTATTTATATTCATCTCTTAACTTGCCTAATATAGTTATAATGAACTTATTTAATCCAATATGTGCAACTTGTAAGATCATCAAAATGTCATATGTAGTTTTACATAAAGATACCTTACTATACACATTTTTATTTGTTAAAAAATATAGAATATTCATCAACATGTAATTAAATACATAAATTACGTCATCACTACAAACTAATGATTTAGGTTCATCTTTAAGAAATATTTTTTCATTTCCATGATTTTTCAGTGATCAATTCAATGTCTTATTAAGAATGTTTCTATCCAAGATTGCTAGAATCTATAAGGTGTACCATCAATTGAAGTCGTCTTTAATATTTATATCTATCATTTTAACTTGCTCCTAACATCTTAAATAGATATTTCCCCTTGATAGTTATGTAATAAAATGGTTTACATAGATAAAAAAAGTTTATATAAATCTAGGGATCCGGATCTGATACCAATTATTAGACCTAAAGGGAAGAAGTCAAAAAAATACAAGAGGGGTTTAACTCTCCATTATAAATAAATTTAATGATTATATTAGATTATAAATTTAATATAGTGGAAATATAAATTAATTTGTGGAATATATTTTAATAGTAGTTCAAATCATGTTAATACTACTCCACACTTCACCCCTCTTAAACACAGAGTCAGATGACACCCACTAACTATGTATTCTGAAAATGAATTTTTCACACCTAGAGTCACAACCCAATTAAAAAACATTTTTCCCTTTGAGGATTAAACCAAATATTGACCTACATTTTTTATCTGAATAAAAAAATAAACTATAATTCCATGTTCCCCTAAAGGAACAACCCAAACATGATTTTTGGAGAGTTACAACCACACATATTTTAATTTTAAGGGGTATTATAATAAAATAATTCTTAATAAAATAAGAATATAAATATTTACAGGCCAAAGAACCAGTTGAACAAATGAATCTTTTTAGAATTTTAAGTACTATGGAACACTTTGGTAGATTACTATCTTATGATGAAGTATAGGAAAGTGATCGAAGCTACAATGATTACATGAAGTGCAAAAAATATTTAGTTATTCAAGTTATTATACCATCTACAATTTCTTATCATTCACTCATTATGTCAACTCTATATATAGAGTTTCTTAAAAAACAACATCTTTCAAATCTGATTTCTGCTTCAAATCATCTTTCCAAAATAAATATTTTCACATGTGAAACCAAAAAACTAATTCACATATGTAAATTTTTATTTCCAAGATAAGTTTCCTTGTGTAAGTATTTCATAATTAAAAACTAATATTCATGTGGGTTATTCTCGATACTCTATAAAAAATAACAAAACATATAGTCTAATAAATTATAATAATTAACATATAAGTAAATAATGAATATTAATATCCTCGAAAGGATCTCATATTTAATCCTTGATTAACTCTTAAAATTTCAAGTGTCATAAATTTGAGTATCTCATGTTCTAAAACATTACCATTACCATATATACATTATTAGTCCCATATGGATCTCATTTAATTCATCTAAAAATATATAGAATATATTATCATGTCCCCTATAAAATTAATGGGTAAATTTAGATTAAATAAAACACTAATAATATTAATAATAAACTTATAAAAATTTTAAAAAATAACTAATACAAAAAAATTGATCATAATTCTATGTTTATGTGTGTATATACCTGAAATGTCACATATGAGTTTGTAACACATACACAATAAATTTTTATCAAAAATCAATTTATGAGACATATAAAAATGATCAAAATACATTACAGCCTATGAAAAAAATGATGTACACTAATTGAAATATCATTTTGAGAGATAATATATATCATTTTACTGAAAAATACCTTGTAAAAACATTTATTTACACAGTTGATTTTCATGTATTCAAAAAATTTAATATATCCAAACTCACATGTCCAAAACATTCTGGTAGCAAAATTCACATATCCAAAACCATTCATGTAGCTAAATTCAGGTAATTAATAAACAGGTAAACTAATTTTGGTATCCTAAATATTGACGTAACTTAAGTCGAAAATCCAAAAATATGAAATCTGTAAAAAAATTGAATTATAAAATTTTAGAATTAAATCAAACCTCTAAAAAGACAGAATCGTATTTTAATCCACTTTTATTTTATATAGACAATTTCATTATATTTTAAAAGATTCAATACTCCCCATAATCAGACATCAATTGCTCATGTTATATAATAAAAATATAGTAGAAAAACAATTCTTAAAAAAACTGTAGAATTCATACAAAAAACATATAGTAAATTATAATAAAATTTAAGACATGAAAAATATGTATTAATAATTTTATTTTATTTAATGATGTGTATCTATTTTTTTTATCTTTCCAACAAAATAATAATCACAAAATTTGGATTTATATTTCCCATGTTATGACCAAAACATATAATTTAACTGAATCTAGAAATTTAATTACATGGTTAATAATTTGGCTATGTGTAATTTCATTTGGGTATATGTATTTACAATTAGAAAACATGGTGATATTACTTTTCCTATTTAGTAATAGTTATAATCATGTATAAATGAAATACTAAGGTCATAAATGACATTTCTTTCCCATGAACTCATTTTAAAACTTGTAGAACATATATAAACAATCAAGACATCAAATATGAAGATAATATAAGTAAATAATAATAAGACATAACCAAAGATAATGATTCTTTAAAAAATTCCAAAGATAAAAAACTAAATATAACAGTTATAAACATTGTAAAAATTATAATTACTCATAATATTGTATTTTTCATTGTCAAAACATAATTAGTGAATGTCAAACAACTATCCACTTCAGTAAGTGAAACTCATAGATGATACTTACGTAGGTATCACATTTACTTTATAAAATTATGGATGATAGGGTTATCTTTACACCACTAGTTGTTTTATTTTTGATGCTCACTTCACTTTGATGGTACCATGATATAGCTTCTGGTTTTAAAAGTACTTTAATGTAGCACCTAAACTACCTTTACTGATGTCTCGTAAATCTAGATTTATCTCTATGTACATAGTGTAATTTCTAGATTTTCCTTTACAAAGAATATATAAATTAATTTCTACCCATACACAGATATTGTACCATATATAATATTGTTCCAAATATCTCTATGTCATGTTCAATAAACATACAATATCATTCCCTTATATAATAATAATGGACATAACTCATAAATTTATTTCATTTCTTTAGCATATAATCAATGGTAACAACAACTAATGTTCAGGTTACAGGATGAATCAACAATCTACACAAAATAAAACATCTTTCTTTGGAACTCCATGTATCACTTTGGTAATCTTGTGGAATTCCAATCTACTTCTATAAAATTAATCTTCTATATGTATCTTCTGTAACACCCCAGGTAAATAAAGAATATGACAGTTTAATATTTATCCATATTTGTGAATAAAATATTAATATGACTTTAAAGGGGATGCTATGCTCGATGGCGTACCCAACCCGCAACAACGAGTTTCTTGTGAATCTTACGTTTACCTCAAATAATAAAATAATATTATTTCAAACGGTAGTTAACGCCTAGCTGTTGTGATGGCGGGAATGAATAGAACTAACTACAAAATGATTATATATGTTTGTTAAATATTTTTACTTTTTACAATAAATGTTAGAGGATTAAAAATGCGAATGAATCCAATTTTAAGCGTAAACATTCTAATATTCTTTAAAAGGTCGATTAACCGCCTTTTGATGGCGAACCTCTTTTAAATCAACATTTTGACAATGGTATGTGTTATATTTGACAAAATAAAATTCTTCTTTAGAATCGGGACATCAAAATTTACTTTGTGTAAATTTTTGGTATTTTTCCAAAAAAGTTCAATTTTTAATGAATAGTGAAAAATGTTGTATTTTATTTCAAAACCTCTTTTTAATATAATTTATTTATATGCTTAGATTATATTTTGAATTGGTTTTAAAGTTAAATTAGAATATATTTTTACCATCTAATCCAATTGTGGCCACTGAAATTAATTGCACTTTGAAATCGGACTTAAACTAGTGTCAATCTTTTGATACTTTTTGTTTCGTAAAAACACGCTATTTGTTTTGACAGCGGGAATTAATTATTAAATTAATTAATGAAACTTATGTGTTTTAAATTTTTTAAAATAGACATCATTTTTGAATTCGTAATATCAAATATAGCTTAGGGTGAATTTTTGGTAATTTTCTGAAAAACCTCAATTTTGATGAATAGTGAAGCCACTAAGTGGTACTTATAAAAACTGATTTTTCCGTTTAAATGAAATTTTGTCATATTTGTGTTTTGAATTTCAAAAATCCGACATAAATGGTTGTCATTAAGAAGTAAAATGTAGTTCAATGGGATAAAAATAATTTTTCGGTGAATAGTAACTTATTAAGTTTTTAATCGCTATTAGAGGTAATTAGTGTAGTTTAAGGTAAGAATAATGTTTTAATAAAATGAAATGACCTAGACACATGTCCTACCCTCATTGGATGTGTCATGGCCGACCAAGAAAATCCATGGGTTAACTTGGGGACCCCATGGATCCACTTTGGTTGGAAAATGACATAAATACCTTTTTATTTAATGTTAATGTAAAAATAACACAAACATGAGATGTTTTACTAAACCAATTTTTACATGGTGTTATACAAGTCATATTTTTGACTATAAATAGTCATTGTAAATCTAAAAAGATTTCCTATATCATAGTATTTTTTTTATAATTTTTAGACATTAAATAAATTAAATTATTTATGACATCATGATGATGCAGCGATGACATCATTATTTAACGATTTAAATAAAATGGAAGGATAATGTAATATCTAAGACCTACACATGTCCAAAACCTATTTGATGAGTGGATTTCGAACCCTTATCACCTTATCCTCGAAATACATCAATGTGGGACCTTTAAAATCCGAAACTCGTTTGAAAATAAAGTAACATTTAGTAACTTTACAAGAGTGTCCCTCCTCCCCTATTATAAAAGGCCCCCACCTCTACCACTTTACCCACACTTCCAAAGTCTTTGGCTCGGCCAAACCCTACCCATTTTGTATCTCCACATCCCTATGTAACTCCTTGAAGCCTCACTTTGGGCATAAGTCTTCCCAAGGAATCCTTTTAGCTCAAACCAAAAGGAGTTACCCGATTTTAAGGTAATGTCTTCACTTGAGTCCTTTTGTTTTATTTTTCCTCTCCAACCCCCTAAACTCTTTTATTCATTTCTTTTGTAACATCTCCAGTATCATAAATATACTTTTATGTTGTTATAAGAAGGATTCGAGATACATTTGCACACACCTACATCTAATGGTTAAAGAACATACTGTTTCCGTGGATAGAGAATTTGCTGCCTCACGAAACGATGATTGTTCAACACTCATATAACACCTTAAAAGGTGGCCATTAAGATGTCACTATATTTAAATATGATATATAATCTGTTTATTTTTTACTTAAGCTTCTGTATTTTTCTTTTGTGGCATACCTTTATGGTCTCCATTGTGGGTAAACACGATAATTTCATTTTAGGAAGTGCGGACTACCGCCCCCTCAAAGTGATGTGATTCGTTAATGCCATATGTGGGACGTATAAAGGATGGATTTAAAGTTATTATATATGATGTTATACTGGAATTATAATATACCTCTGTATCATTATTATTTCATTCCATTAATATATGAGATAGAAATGAAAGTAGCGTTCATGCGTACGCACGGCTTACCGTCTCCATGAACGGTGCATTTCATCTCTTATCCCCAAATGTAATGTACTATTATAAGTACATATTTATAATGGATATATATAATTTATGTTACATATAAATGATGAATATAATTCTGGAATTAAAATATACATACCTCTCATTTAGTTTTAATTCCATTAATATGACAAAGAAATGGAAGTAGCGTTCATATATACGTACGGCTTACCGTCTCCATGAACGGTGTATTTCATTTCTTACCTCTAAATGATTATGTAATATTATAAATACATGTATATTCTGGATATATATGATATATATGATATACAAATCATGAATATCATTCTGGATATAATGAACCATTGACCACACGAACAACATGTAATTGTAAGAAGTTCACTTTCGACTTAAGAACCAAATATCGACAAAACAAACCATATTTACTTAAATGATTACATAATGTTTATAAAATGTAAATAAGTGATATAAAAGGAATAATTAACTTTAAAAGGTTCTTAAGAAAATAGAAATTAACTCATGTTTATTATTCAGGATGTGAAAGAACGATCGAGTCAAGTCGGACCCGAGGTAAGGGATCTTACCCCTCTCTTTCTTTTTAAGTACACTCTTTTATGTCATTCCTTTTAAGCTCATCATTCCTATGATTGGGATGTTCTTTTATATTACTCCTACTGTAATTTTTATGTTCATATGATGAGAGACCCTATTTGATCTCATAAATCCATTTTTTTTAAAGCTTTAAGTGGCGTCGTTAGGCTGCCGAGTTGCCGTAAGGGATTTTTTTCATCTCACATTATTTCCGTGAAATTTATGCTACATTTGCCACTATTTACTTTGAGTGGTGTATGTACTACCCATTATTAAACACATTGTGTAGTATATTATCATTTATGGGTATTTACATCTTCATTTTATGACCCTTCTTCCATGGGGTGTACTTTTCGATAGTTACCCAACTCGGTAATGGGACCTTTCAACCTCCTCTTTTTAAAAGACTTCTTTTGTTATGTCTTTTAATTCACATACTTTTATGTGGGGATATGTTCTTATATATACTTATTTATGTAAATTTTATGTCCAAGTTATGAGATACCCTTTATCTCTCTCATCAACCCTTTTTTTAAAATTTTATGTGACGCCGTTAGGCTGTCGAATTTTACCAAGGGAACTTCTTAACCCAATATCGATTTCTTTGGGTTCAACATGTAGTTATTGAATATGTCATCCTTTGAATATGTGTGAATGACCTTTGATTTTTTTACACTTAATATCCAATTATATTGGGTGTATTTATATTTGTCACACATAATTATGAGATTGATTTATCCTTAATTTAAGGATACCTTCTTTATAATGGATTTCATCTCATTTTACATTTTGAGACATCATTGTTGTTATGCACCAATTAACTCTTATATGGTGTGTATAATGTCCTTTGACATATTATATCATGAATCCCTTTATTCTCATGATATAATAAAGTTCAGATTAAATTTTATTCCGTAATTATTTGTATTCAAGAGTCTCTCATTTTGTTAAAAACTCTTTAACAAAAATACCATTTTAAATGTTTTAAAGATTCATTATTCTAAATCTTTATCTTTAATGTCCATGTTTTCAAAATAGTTTTCAGTATTTATTTATATGGACATTAATGTATTAAAAATATCATTCCATTAAAAACATCAAAGTGGTATGGGACACTTTGATTCAAAAATCTCTTTTAAATGGTTTTTGAAAGTAGATTGATTAATTCAATATCTTGGAATTACTTATTGTGATTGAAAATGAAATTTTTTTATTGAAATGTTTATATTTTCAATATTTTATGTGTAATGATGGTACATGGACATTTTACTGGTGGTTATGTGATAAACCATATGATGGGTGGTGCCGTGAATACCAGGATGGGTGGTTACGTTATAACCTCTAATGCATTGGGTATGGAAGTCGGCTGTATGGCTATTCCATTAAGTATGTGTGGAAGTCGGCCGTATGGATATTCCATTAAGTATGTGTGGAAGTCGACCGTATGGTTATTCCACTTAAGTATGTTTATGTCCCAAGTTACCTTTATATGTTATGTGATCTTTATATGGGTTTTATGGCAATCTTTTGGTTACAGAAGGGTAAGTAATGAACTTTTATTCGGGGAAGAATTTTTACTACTTCGAAAAGCTGAAAAGTATTACTTTGATAAAGTATACATGGTTTACTTGTTGTTTTGAAAAACTAACAGTTTTCATTCTTTATGTATCCCTTACTGAGCTTTTTATGCTTATCCCAAGTTTTTGAAATGTTTTTCACAGGACTTAACGTGGAATAGGGTCAAGGATGGGATTAAGGGGAAGTCATGCTACCTAAAATATGGAACTAGACATATTTCTTTATAAGAGTTTTTTTTATGGAAACTTAGTATAAGTTTCTACTTTGTAATCTTTTGAGATGTAATAGTTATGTCCTAATTCTCTAAAACTCTAAACCTGAAAAGATCCTCGATGTCAATTGTTCATTTAATTCAATATTAAGTAAGGTTTAAGGCTGGGGCCTTATAGTTGGTATCAAAGGTCGGTCTAGATAACTTTAGAGGTTAGGGTATTCTCTAAGCACAAGTGACATTACTATAATGGTTAGGATTTCAGAAAGAGTCCTAGTTTTAGATAAAGTGAATCAGTAAGTATATCTTAGTGTTTACCTTTTTCATTAGTACATTATGGTTTTGTTGATATACTCACACTGACATTTCTGTTTTTAGTGAATGGATGGATCTAGAAGGCACCAAAGAGACAACAGGTTTGAAGGAAACTGTGGTGGTTCTCTGATTAAGATACTAGATAAAATGGGGGATTCAATGAGGAAACTCTTGGTTGTTCTAAACCAACTATCAAGGAGTCATGATCAACCACTTGAACCTTGGTATGATCTGTAATGCATCATGTACGAGATGACCAATCGATGTGGAAGTTCAGGTAATAATTATAAAGGTAACCATTAGAGTTTATATGATCCTTACTTTTGAGGTAATTATGGGTTATTATATGATATGATGGAAAATGAAAGGCATGAGATAAACTTGAGGTTAAAATATGTTATGATTATTTTTGAAGATTTTATCTCGTTTTGGGGAATGTTGTAATAAATATATAGTTTTGGAAAAAGGACAACATGCAGACCGTGTGACAACCCGTCACGTCGGACAAAGCTGCGGGAATCGAACCCACAACCAAAGTGCAACTGGTATTTATCGCTTACAACTGGACTACGTGAAGTCCCTGGTTAGTTTGACTAATTATTTTTAGTTAGATGATTTTATGAATTAAGAGTAAGTTGATTTTTGGTTATCTATAGAAATTTATTAACCTATCATGGAGGATATGTGATTAGGTTAATTACTTTTCAATACGATACATTAGGAGAAACTGATGTTGTTTGGAGATAAATGTTACGATTTAACTTAGAAGACTGTGTGACTAAATCCTTCAAATTTTTGTGTTTCAATCTTAGATTGGTTTACTTTGAAGAATTTTATGGACAAATTTTTTATCTAATGGTCCTCATTGAACTTTGGGTTTTGTTGGACAAATTTTGGAGATTAAGAATAGATTTTCATTTTATAAAGGGTTATCCTTTTCTGGATTATCTGATCTTGTACTAACCTTTTTGGTTTTGGTTTTGGTTAAAGTCTAAAGACATAGGAATTATATAGTTCTTTTTTTTTGTATTAGGTGATTCTCGAGATGTTTATTATAGTACTCTTAATGTGAACAAGTCTTCCTAAATACTCGTCTTTTGGAGAAAATATGAGTTTGTGTAAGAAATCTAGTAAAAGTTGAAAGTCAACATGATAAGTGATTATGTTTCCTTATGAATAAATTCCTCAATAAAAAGTAAATTAAAAGAAAATGTTGTCTATTAACTTTTCCTACTGGGAAATCGAATACCGTTAAACCTGTCACAAGTTTGTGATTTTCTTATGGTTAACTTTCTCCTAGACATGTTTACTAACACTCTCCCTCAAGAACATGACCCTTTGCTTTTTCTTCCATGTCCATGTTTTCGTATATGGAATCCTATTATGGGTTAACTCGGGTGACCTCTGTACTTATCTTTCTTTATTTTAAAGTGATTGTTTTACCGACTCGTGTTCCGATGTGGGACTTTCAAGGATGTTTCCAAGCTCAATTTTAAAATATGCAAGGACGCAATTCCCAAAAGGGGGGAAGGATGTAACACCCCAGGTAAATAAAGAATATGACAATTTCATATTTATCCATATTTATGAATAAAATATTAATATGACTTTAAAGGGGATTCTATGCTCGATGGCGTACCCAACACGCAACAACGAGTTTCTTGGGAATCTTACATTGCACTCTAATAATAAAATAATATTATTTTAAATGGTAGTTACCGCCTAGATGTTATGATGGCGGGAATGAATAGAACTAACTACAAAATGATTATATATGTTTGTCAAATATTTTTACTTTTTATAATAAATGTTAGAGGATTAAAAATGCGAATGAATCCAATTTTAAGCGGAAACATTCTAATATTCTTTAAAATGTTGATTAACCACCTTTTGATGGCGAACCTCTTTTAAATCAAAATTTTGGCAATGGTATGTGTTATATTTGACAAAATAAAATTCTTCTTTATAATCGGGACATCAAAATTTACTTTGTGTAAATTTTTGGTATTTTTCCAAAAAAGTTCAATTTTTAATGAATAGTGAAAAATGTTGTATTTTAATTCAAAACCTCTTTTTAATCTAATTTATTTATATGATTATATTATCTTTTGAATTGGTTTTAAAGTTAAATTAGAATATATTTTTACCATCTAATCCAATTGTGGTCTTTGGAATTAATTTCACTTTGAAATCGGACTTAAACTAGTGTCAATCTTTTGATACTTTCTGTTTCATAAAAATACGCTATTTGTTTTGATAGTGTGAATTAATTATTAAATTAATTAATGCAACTTATGGGTTTTGAATTTTGTAAAATAGACATCATTTTTGAATTCAGATTATCAAATATAGCTTAGGGTGAATTTTTGGTAATTTTCTGAAAAACCTCAATTTTGAAGAATAGTGAAACCACTAAGTGGTACTTATAAAAACTGATTTTTCCATTTAAATGAAATTTTTCCATCTTTGTGTTTTGAATTTCAAAAATATGACATATATGGTTGTCATTAAGAATTAAAATGTGGTTCAATGGGATAAAAATAATTTTTTGGTGAATAGTAACTTATTAAGTTTTTAATCGCAATTAGAGGTAATTAGTGTAGTTTAAGGTAAGAATAATGTTTTAGTAAAATGAAATGACCTAGACACATGTCCTACACTCATTGTATGTGTCATGGCCGACCATGAAAATCCATGGGTCAACTTGGGGACCCCATGGATCCACTTTGGTTGGAAAATGACATAAAACGCTTTTTATTTAATGTTAAAGTAAAAATGACACAAACATTAGATGTTTTACTAAAACAATTTTTACATGGGGTTATACAAGTCATATTTTTGACTATAAATAGTCATTGGAAATATAAAAATATTTCCTACATCATAGTATTTTTTTATAATTTTAGACATTAAATAAATTAAATTATTTATGACATCATGATGATGCAACGATGACATCATTATTTAACGATTTAAATAAAATGGAAAGATAATGTAATATCTAAGACCTACACATGTCCAAAACCTATTGGATGAGTGTATTTCTAAACCTTATCACCTTATCCTAGAAATAAATCAATGTGGGGCCTTTAAAATCCGAAACTCATTTGAAAATAAAGTAACATTTTGTAACTTTACAAGAGCGCCCCTCCTCTCCTCTTATAAAAGGCCCCCACCTCTACCTCTTTACCCACACTTCCAAAGCCTTTGGCTCATCCAACCCCTGCCCATTTTTATCTCCACATCCCTATCTAACTCCTTGAAGCCTCACTTTGGGCAGAGGTCTTCCCAAGGAAGCCTTTTAGCTCAAACCAGAGCGAGTTACCCGATTTTAAGGTAATGTCTTCACTTGAGTCCTTTTGTTTTATTTTTCCTCTCAAACCCCTTAACTCTTTTATTCATTTATTTTGTAACAAATCCAGTATATGAAATATACTAGGATGTTTTTATAAGAAGTATTCAAGCTAAATTTACACACACCTACATCTAATGGTTAAAGAACTTACTGTTTCCGTGGATGGCGAATTTTCTGCCACACAAAACGATGATTGTTCAACACTCATATAACACCTTCAATGGTGGACATTAATATGTCACTATATTTAAATATGATATATAATATGTTTATGTTTTTCTTAAGCTTCTGTATTTTTCTTTTGTGGCATACCTTTATGGTCTCCATTGTGGGTAAACACGATAATTTCATTTTAGGAAGTGCGGACTACCGCCCCCTCAAAGTGATGTGATTCATTAATGCCATATGTGGGATGTATAAAGGATGGATTTAAAGTTATTATATATGATTTTATACTGGAATTATAATATACCTCTGTATCATTATTATTTCTTTCCATTAATATATGAGACAGAAATGAATGTAGCGTTCATGCGTATGCACGGCTTACCGTCTCCATGAACGGTGCATTTCATTTCTTATCCCCAAATGTAATGTCCTATTATAAGTACATATTTATAATGGATATATATAATGTATGTTACAGATAAATGATGAATATAATTCTGGAATTAAAATATACATATCTCTTTTAGTTTTAATTCCATTAATATGACAAAGAAATGGAAGTATCATTCATGCGTACGTACGGCTTACCGTCTCCATGAACGGTGCTTTTAATTTATTACCTCTAAATGATTATATAATATTATAAATACATGTATATTCTGGATATATATGATATATATGATATCCAAATCATGAATATCATTCTGGATATAGTAAACCATTGACCACACGAACAACATGTAATTGTAAGAAGTTCACTTTCGACTTAAGAACCAAATATCGACAAAACAAATATTATTTACTTAAATGATTACATAATGTTTATAAAATGAAAATAAGTGATATAAAATGAATAATGAACTTTAAAAGGTTCTTAAGAAAATAGAAATTAACTCAAGTTTATTATTTTGGATGTTAAAGAATGATCGAGTCAAGTCGGACACGAGGTAAGGGATCCTACCCCTCTCTTTCTTTTTAAGTACACTCTTTTATGTCATTCCTTTTAAGCTCATCTTTCCTATGATTGGGATGTTATTTTATATTACTCCTAATGTAATTTTTATTTTCATATGATGAGAGACCCTATTTGATCTCATAAATCCATTTTTTTTGAAAGCTTTAAGTGGCGTCGTTAGGCTGCCGAGTTTTCGTAAGGGATTTTTTTCATCTCACATTATTTCTGTGACATTTATGATACATTTGCCACTATTTCCTTTGAGTGGTGTATGTACTTCCCATTATTATACACTTTGTGTAGTATAATTTAATTTATGGGTATTTACATCTTCATTGTATGACCCTTCTTCCATGGGGTGTACTTTTCAAAAGTTACCCAACTCGGTAAGGGGACCTTTGACCCTCCTCTTTTTAAAAGACTTATTTTGTTATGTCTTTTAATTCACATACTATTATGTTGGGATATGTTCTTATATATCCTTATTTATGTAAATTTTATGTCCAAGTGATGAGATACCCTTTATCTCTCTCATCAACCCTTTTTTGTAAAATTTTATGTGACACTGTTAGGCTGTCGAATTTTACCAAGGGAACTTCTTAACCCAATCTCAATTTCTTTGGGTTAAACATGTAGTTATTGAATAAGTCATAATTTGAATATGTGTGAATGACCTTTGATTGTTTTACACTTAATATCCACTTATATTGGGTGTATTTATATTTGTCACACATAATTATGAGATTGATTTATCCTTAATTTAAGGATACCTTCTTTATAATGGATTTCATATCATTTTACATTTTGAGACTTCATTGTTGTTATGCACCAATTCACTCTTATATGGTGTGTATACTGTCCTTTGACATATTATATCATGAATCGCTTTATTCTCATGATATTATAAATTTCGGATTAAATGTTATTCCGTAATTATTTGTATTCAAGAGTCTCTCATTTTGTTAAAATCTCTTTAACAAAAATACCATTTTAAATGTTTTAAAGATTCATTATTCTAAATCTTTTTCTTTAATGTACATGTTTTCAAAATTGTTTTCAGTATTTATTTATATGGACATTAATGTATTAAAATTATAATTCCATTAAAAACTTCAAAGTGGTATGGGACACTTTGATTAAAAAATCTCTTTTAAATGGTTTTTGAAAGTAGATTGATTAATTCAATATCTTGGAATTACTTATTGTGATTGAAAATGAAATTTTGTTATTGAAATGTTTAAATTTTCAATATTTTATGTGTAATGATGGTACTTGGACATTTTATGGGTGGTTACGTGATAAACCATATGACGGGTGGTGCCGTGAATACCAGGACGGGTGGTTACGTTATAACCTCCAATGCATTGGGTATGGATGTCGGCCGTATGGCTATTCCATTAAGTATGTGTGGAATTAGACCGTATGGCTATTCCATTAAGTATGTGTGGAAGTCAACAGTATGGTTAATCCACTTAAGTATGTTTATGTCCCAAGTTACCTTTATATGTTATGTGATCTTTATATGGGTTTTATGGCAATCTTTTGGTTACAGAATGGTAAGTAATGAACTTTTATTCAGTGAAGAGTTTTTACTACTTCGAAAAGGTGAAAAGTATTACTTTGATAAAGTATACATGGTTTACTTGTTGTTTTGAAAAACTAATAGTTTTCATTCTTTGTGTATCCCTTACTAAGCTTTTTATGCTCATCCCAAGTTTTTGAAATGTTTTTCACAGGACTTAAGGTGGAATAGGGTCAAGGATGGGATAAAGGGGAAGTCATGCTACCTAAAACATGGAACTAGACATATTTCTTTTTAAGAGTTTTTTTTTGGAAACTTAGTAGAAGTTTCTACTTTGTAATCTTTTGAGATGTAATAGTTATGTGCTAATTCTCTAAAACTCTAAACCTAAAAAGATCCTCGATGTTAATTGTTCATTTAATTCAATATTAGGTAAGGTTTAAGGCTGAGGCCTTATATCTTCCTTCATTGATAAAAATATAACAAACACAATTTTTGTTCATCAATTTTCTCCATTGTATTTGTTTTCAATACAAAATTTCATTTTCTTCTCTCTTCCCCTTATACATAATAATTAAAAAACCCTTGAGAGATAATGATATGAATTATTCCTTAAGAAAATTTCCACCAATCATTCCACTCTATAAATACATGATCCATGATGAGTGAAGAAAGTAAGAGAGTGTGATTTAGAAAACAAGTTTAACTATAATCAACATAATATGATACCAACTTTTAATCATAACTGTGAGATACTAAGGGAATATTAAAATGTGATCAATTTTTAAACATGTAAAAATAATTTATAACTTTAATTTATCTATAAAATAATATCCTAAGTTTCAGTACTTATCTTAAAACACAAGTAAAAATAATCATGAATATATAGTAGGATTTTCATTTTGTCACCAGACCTAGAACTCGTCCATATTCTCTAATTTTCTAAGAATTGATTAACATAAATACCCCCTTTAATATCAAGATTGATTCATGAGAATCCAAATATGATAGAGTTTCAAGACATATCTTTTCAGTGAAATTTTCATAATCACCTTCCATGATTCATATTTTTATGAATTATCAACTTTGGAAGCCTCTCAAGGACAAATCCTCCATAAGGTTTGACCTTCATATACACTTTATCAAGGTATATATTTTTCATAAAACATTATTTAGAATACAAATTAATTAATCATATAAAGAGGATTATTTTTTAAGATATGGAATTTTTATTCCATATTACTCACTTATATAGTTATAAATTTTATATCTATTATCACCTTCAATTACAGTCATGGATATGGCATCCCGTATATTTATTACATAACTTTTCATTACATTTTACAAACAGAAGATCATTAAAGTCTAGTGTCTTTGAAATCAGGAACATAAATCATGAAAACATTAAATAATTCTTCTAATACACTTATAATGCTTGATCATAGGTTCATACAAAGTACAATTACTAATTCTCATAACTTGGAGACATACATCAAAGGAAAGGGTGAGCTGAAGGCTCATTATGAAAAACAAGTGAAATAGTTTACATGTGATCTTGAGCGATATAAATATGAATATGAGGGATATCATAAAGGAATGATAAAGAGTCATATAATAGCAATAATAAC
Source organism: Viscum album (assembly GCA_963277665.1). Classification (NCBI taxonomy): domain Eukaryota; kingdom Viridiplantae; phylum Streptophyta; class Magnoliopsida; order Santalales; family Viscaceae; genus Viscum; species Viscum album. The sequence goes on from OY728162.1 coordinate 1,158,577,822, forward strand.
TTGAATAATATATTTAAAATGTGGATACAACATTTAATTTATACATTCATGAACATATCTCTAGGGTAGATCCCTAAGGTGTCATAAAAATTACCTAGGTTATTCACCAAGGTATCGTAAAACTTTTCATATCTAGAGATTAACTTCATTACCCAATGCATTAGAGCTCCATAAAGTAACACCCTTAATATGTCTTTATTTTCATGTGATCCACATAGATCAAAATCATACATTTCATAAATAACCCAAAGATAATAAAAGAAATTGGTTTCATATCAAAATCATGGTGTTTAAAAAAGTGTTTAAATATAAGATCATTATGTCATTTATAACCCATTGAAAGTGAATAAGGGTTTTATGTATGTTAATTACAGAATCAAGAATATCATTTATATGTCTTTAGTAACACCCATAGAAATGAAATAGGTCTGGGTATTCACATAAATAAGATAAGAGAAAGAGAGAGACATTTTGAGATGAAATTTCTACAGCATAACAGCTATATAACATGGTTTTAGAAAACAATAAAAAGAGATGGGACAAGGTAATCCCATACATAAATGAATAATGTTATAGTATATGGATATAATAAAATAGAAATAAGATCATGGTGTGGATATTTGAATGACATACCACCTGAAATGTAAACATGAATTAAAATATAAAATGTGATTCCTTTTACAAAAATTCGGCAGCCAAACGACATCACTTAAAAATTCAGAAAATCAATTTATTATATTTGAAAGAGTCTATAATAATTTGTATATTAAATGGATAGTAATAAGGATATATAATAACATACCCCCATATAATAAAATGGAAAATAGAAGACATAACGTAAAGGAAGTCATGACTAAAAGAGAAGGGTGAAGGGTTCCCATACATTGAAGATTAACATCGAAAGCATGAAGTTTAGGTCTTTGGACGATTGAGGGCACATTGGTAGGACTCCTTGGGAGGTAGAAAGGCCATAGATTCGTTGAGGAGGAATTTGGAATGAAATTAATGAAGGAATGGGTTTGTATTTATAGCAAAAGTGAGGGAATATTTAATTAATTTCCAAGGGACGCCTCATCAGTGGTATTTGAAAAACCATGGGCTTGCCCTTGTTATTTTCCCATGGTATTTTTAACATGGGACACATCATAACATATGTTACTATTCATAAGTCGGTCAGAATTATTACATCATTAACGATGTCATTAATCACACCGAAGTTCAAAACTGTATTTTTACTATTCACTGAAAAACAAAAAATATTATAAAAATATGATCAATTAACCCTAACCTAATATCAATACTCTAAATTCAAAAATAAAATCCATTTTATGAAAATAATTATATAATTATGAATTTTTTAATTTTTAAGTAAAAACACTTTTTACGTGAAAAAATACTAATACTTAACTATAAATTCTAAAATAGTTATTTACTTATGACATTATATCACATTACCTAATCAAGATGCCTAAAATATATTTATACTTTCTTAAGTGAGGTTATTATTCCACTAGTCACATTGCTATTAATAAGGGTAATATTACTATTCATAATTTACTATTCACCAAAAATTAAGTTGATCTTATTAGACTCTTAATTTCTTAATGAACACAAATGTAGAAGACCATTTTTTTAAATCATTTCACATTAATAATTATTTCAAGTATTCAAAAATATTTTAAAATACCATTTTTTACAAAATTCACCAATAATCTGGAACTTCTATAAATTCATCCTACATTTATTTTAATATTTGAAATTCACAAATTATACCATAAGAAGAAACTACAATTATATTTATTAAAAAAGAGTTAAATGAAGTAACTAAGGCCTTATTACATATCCCCTTATAATGCCCATATAAGACCTAAGTGTAATTTGTGCTATGGTGATAGAATCTTAGGGTGGCTCAGACAACATTTCCCAAGTTGTGATTACCATTATCTTGAAATTCTCCCGTAGGTGATTCTGTTCAAGCTTAATATGTTAAAGCTCATCTTGGACTTGGTCCAAAGAAAATCCTAGTGATGCAACCTCCTTCCCAATCTCTAATAGATGGGCTTCATACTGCCCGAGTCTACTGGATGAGGCCATCGACACCTCTTTATGTATTAATTAACCATGATCACTTGTATTTATAAACAATAATCACAATGTTAAGAGTTTAGTTTCCAACAGTCATATTGACCAACAATCATATAATAGTAGAAACTCAATGGTATTATTTTAATTATACTCACTTCATTAGTTAAAGTATATAGTTTTGTTGAGTACAAAATAAAATAACACACCATTTTAGGAAACCAAAATTTTTCAAAAGTTCAAGTTGTTATATTCTTACCCCCTTAAGAAATTTCATCCCTGAAATTTTAACTTGTACCATCAAAAGAGAAAATGTGTGGGTACTTCTAACTCATAGACTCCTCTGGTTCCCACATGGATTTTTCGCATTTTCGGTTTATCAACAACACCTTAACAAGGTGGGTAGTCATGTTGTGTAGAACATTTCCCCTACGATCCAAGATCTCCGCTATCTACTACTCATAAGAAAGGTCGTGCTCCAGTTATACCACCTCTAGTATTAGTACATTTGAATGGTTAGGTATGTACTTCCTCAAGAGGGATACATGGAAGACATCATGATCTTATGCTAGATTTGGAGGAATTTCAAGCCGATAGGCCACTGCTCCTACACAATCAAGGATTTCATATGGACCAATGTACCTAGGGCTGAGCTTCTGTTTCTTCCCAAACCTCATGATTCTCTCCCATGGTGAAATTCAATGAAAGACTATGTCACCAATGTAAAAAATCAAAGTCCATTCGATGGTTGTTAGCGTAGCTCTTTTTCTGACTCTGAGTATCCTTAATGTGTTGTTGGATGGAATGGAACTTTTCTGTCATCTCTTACACAAGATCAGGCCCATAAAGATTTCTCTCACCATCATCATGCCAAAAAGTAAGAGTTCTATATCTCTTACCATATAATGCTTCATAAGGTTCCATTTGAAAGCTCATATGGAAGATACTATTGTAATAGAACTCAATTAAATGGATATGTTGATCTCATCCAACTTTTAATTCCATTGAGCATGTTCTAAATATATCCTCGAGTGTTTGAATAATCCTTTTAGATTGGACATCAGTTTAGTGGTGATATGCCATACTGAAATTCAATTTGGTTCCGAGAAAATGTTGAAGACTCCTCCATAATTTTGATGTGAACCTTGGATCATGATTAGATATGATATAAAGTGGAACTCCATGTAGTTTTACCACTTCCTTCATGTAGATCCTAGCTTGTTGATCAAGAGTGAAATCATCCTGAATAGTGATAAAATTTACAGTCTTGGTGAGACGGTCCACAATAAACCATATCTTTGTTTCCTTTAGAGGTTATCAAGAGACTGGTGACAAATTCCATTGTGATATTGTCCCACTTCCATGATGGTATGGGTAGTGGTTGTAACACCCCTTTTGTAAGTTGTCACATTTCATTCACTTGCTAACATACCATGAACCTTGTACTGTAGTCTGCAATCTTCCTTTTCATATTATCCCACCAATAATGATCACGAAGGTCTCTATACATTTTTTTAATCCCAATATGTATAGATAATGTAGATCTATGTGCTTCATCAATCAGATCCTTCTTTATTTTTGGAATATATATAATGCATAGTCTTGCAAAAAAATTTAGTGCACCTTGTTAATCAATATTTAAGTCAGGAAACATCCCATCCTTTACAGCCTCAAACTTCTTCTGTAAAAAAGGATCTTCATTCTTGGCTTTCTTTCTCTTCTCTAGTAATGATGGTTGAGAAATCATTTGGTTTAGGGTTGATGATGACCCTTCCCATATAATTTACATTTCTAGCTTGACTAGGTCATTGATCAAAGGATCTATTTGAATCCTAATCATGGAAATAAAAAAAAGTTCTTTAATGCTTAATGCATCAGAGACTTTTTTTTCTCTTCTAGGATGATACTGAATTAAACAATAATAGTCATTGAGAAGATCCAACCATCTCCTATGTCTCATGTTCAATTCTTTTTGGGTGAAAATATACTTTAAACATTTATGATCTGTGTATATATCACATTTCGCCCCATAAGGATATTGCCGCCATATCTTCAGAGAAAAAATGACCGCAACCAGGTCCAGATCATTCATAGAATAGTTCATCTCATGAGCCTTGAACTGTTGTGATGCATAAGAAATGACTTTTTCATTTTGCATCAGGATGCATCCAAGACCTTTCAGAGATGAATCAATAAAAATAAAAAACATTATCCACTTGGGGAAGAGTTATAATGGGTGTGGTAACCAATCCCTTCTTCATCTCTTAGAAAATTTCTTCTTACTCTGTTTTCTAGGTGTACTTGACCCCTTTTTGAGTTAACTGGGTTAATGGATTAGAATTTTTTGAAAATATTTTCAAAAATATCCTATAATATTCTGCTAATCCAAGGAAGCAAAAAATCTCAATTATTATTGTAGGATAAGGCCACTCCTCAACAAATTTTGTCTTTGTAGGGTCAATTTTTATTCCTTAATTGGTAACAATGTTCCCCAAGGAAGATACTTGTTTTAACCAGAATTCACATTTTTTTAAACTTTCCAAAAAGACTCTCCTTCTATAGAGTTTCAAAAATAACCCTTATATGATTCTCATACTCCTCGTGAATTTTGGAATATATCAGAATATCATTAATAAAAACTACGACAATGTTATCAAGGTGGTCCTTAAATTATTTATTCATAAAATCCATGAAAATAGCAGGTGTGTTAGTTAGTCTGAAAGAAATAACAAGAAACTCGTAATTCCATTGTCTTCATGGGAAGGTAGTTTCTCGAATATATTCTTTCTTCACCCTCAATTGATTATAACCATATCAAAGGTCAATCATAGAGTAGAATTGAGCCCCACTAAGTTGGTCAAAAAAGTCATCAATTATTATAAGAGGGTATTTGTTCTTCCCTGTGATCACGTTCAGTTCTCTATAATCAATGCATAGCTTTATTGATCCATCCTTCTTCTTCACAAAGAGAATAGGTGCTCCCCAAGGAGACGCACTTGGTTGAATAAACCCCATCTACAAAAGAACTTGGAGGTGTTTCTTTAATTCCTCCAGCTCCACATTTTCCATCCTATATGGGTTCTTTGATATCGGATGAGATCTAGGTATGAGTTCAATGGAAAACTCTACCTATCTTTCTAAGGGAGGTTCGGGTGACTCCTCAGGAAATATTTCAATGTATTCCTCGATTATGGGGATATTTTTAATCCTTATACTATCATTTAATTCTTATTCTTCACCAATCAACTCCATAAATAATGATATAGGAGGTTATTCTAAACAAATATCAGGTTGAGATATCTCTCCTTGGAAGATAATTTTAGGTTTTCCATTCAAGACTACTGAGATTTCCATGATTCAACATTTGATCTTATCATTATACATTGAGATCCAGTCCTTCCCTAGTATAATGTCAAATTCTAGAATGGAAATTACTACTAAATTTGCAATTTTATTGTGCTCACTAAAGTAAATACATGAATTTCTAAACTCTGATGATGCTTGGATAATCCCACAAGGAGTCTTGACTAAAATATATACATTTAATAGTTCAGGGGTTGATTACAAATTATTTGAAAACTTAGAGGAAATAAATGAATGTGTAGAACTAGAATCAAACAATGTACCTTCTAGATTTGAGAGAACAACAAGAGTACCTACCACCACATCATTTTATGCTTCAACATCAGCTGTAGTGATTGCCAAATTGTGATCTTGTTCCCTTGGCCTTTGATGAGGCTGATGGTCATTTGCCTCCCATTCCCTCGGATTAGGACAACAATTGAAAAAGTTCCCAAGTTGTCTACACTTATAGAATTGGACATCATGTATTGCCTCCACCATCTACCCTTTTTCGTTAGTGTTGGAAAGTTGAGGCTTCATCTCACTACAAAAATTATATGCAATATGTCCATTTCTTCCACAATTTTAGCACTTCCCGCACCCAAGTAGGTAGTTACCTAAATGATTCTTCCCACATTTATAACATTTGGGACGTTTCACTCTCTTGGATCTTCTTCCCTAATCAAAATTCTACCCTAAGCTTGGCTTCAGTAATATTTTCTTGTCATTGGATATATGATACCATTGCATCTCACCAAACTCCAATTCGACTTCCATCACACATCTTATGATCTTTTCGTAGCTATCATAGTCTTACTTGGATAGATTCTTCTGCAGATGGGGTCTTAGTACACTAAAAATATATCAACCTTACCATTTGGATCCATAAAAAAGATATATGTGTAATGTTAAAGCCTGGTGATTTTCATCTCATTGCTTCCGATGGATTCATTCTAATACTGCTTCAGCCCAAAAAACTCCTTCTCCATTCTAGTTCTCAGGGAACGAGGGAAATACATACAAAAGAAGATCCCTATGAACTCTTCCAACTCTATAGATCTGATCTCCCCTCTTGGCCTCATGTTTTTAATCAGTTCCCACCACTGATCATCTTCTCCCTCAAAGAGGTAAACATCCAGGGTGACCATCTTTTATTCCAAGCATTGGTGCATAGACAAGATCATCTCGATAGTGTTGATCCACTGTTCAGAAATAAATGGGTTGGTAGATCCACTAATGGTTCGTGGTCATTTATGCATAAAGGACTCAAAATAATTTTTTCCCTTTGCGGTGAGATCGGTCTCTCAGATTGATTCAAGTTATTTCCCATAACTTGAGTCAATTGGTACATCATTCTCGTGAAAGTTTCCATTCCGGGTTCCATTTGAGGGTCCTTAGTGCATGGTCTATTACGGTCACCATTTGCAGGGTTCCCCCAATTTCCCTCCATTTTCTAAAGGAATAAAACCTTAGTGAGAAGCTTATTTCATTTAAGAACCTTTTAAATATAAAGTGTTTTATATCTTAAAACCTCATTCTTAAACAATTACATTTCTCTATAAATACTTTATAATTATCTATAAAAAATATAATGATTAACCAAACATATCACATGGGAGTGTCAAAACAGGAGTGCGGCAAGGCTCGTTGTCGTATACCTGGATACCCAAGTTCAATCCCAAAACTCCTTGCCAGATTTTTCACTCTTAGGTACATCTGTTCTAGAGCCATGTCCACTTGCTCGTATACAGAAAGGGATTTTAATTTTTAGAAACCACTTACATAATATTTAATCAAAATACCTTGATTTTTTATTATATGTAAACTTTTATATAGGGTTCTTCCAAAAGTTTTCATAGCCTAATTTCTATAAGTAACTAAACTATCTTTTTATACCAACTATGGAATTTCACTTATTTATTACATAACCTTTCATTACGTTTTACAAACAGAGGATCTTTAATGTTTAGTGTCTTGGAAATCGGGAACATAAAACATGAAAACATAAACCATTCGTCTAATCCACTTGCAAGGCTTCATCATTGGTTCATCCTAAGTACAATTACTGCATCTCATAACATATATACATAAATCAATGGAAAGGGTGAGCAGAAGGCCCGGTAAGGAAAACAAGTGAAATAGTTTACATGTGATCTTGAGTGATATCAATAAGAACATGAGGGATATCATAAAGGAATGATAAAGAGGCATATAATAGCAATAATAACTTGAAAATTATGTTGAAAATGTGGCTGTAAAATTTAATTTATACATTCATGAACATATCACCAAAGTATATCCCCAAGGTGTCATAAACATTACCACGGTTATTCACCAAGGTATCGTAAAACTTTTCATCTCTAGAGATTAAATTCTTTACCCAGTCTCTTGGAGTGATATTCGGGCACACCATTAATATTTAATTATTTTCAGGTGTTCCACATATATCATAATCTTATATTTTCTAAATAACCTAAATAGAATAAAAGAAATGGGTTTCATATCAAAATCATAATGTTTTAAAAAATGTTTACAAACAAGATCATTATGTCATTTATAAACCATGGAAAGGGCATAAGGGTTTTATGTATGTCAATTCCAAAATGAATAATATAATTTTTATGTCTTTATAAACTCCCCTAGAAACCAAATAGTTCTGGTTATTCAAATAAATAACATAAGATAATTTCACTAGAGAAAGAGAGAAAATGTTTTAGGCGAAATTTCGGCAGCATAAAGCTATATAACATGGTTTTAGAAAACAATAAAAAGAGAGTACACAAGGGTCTCCCATCCATAAATAAAACATTTTCCAGCATAGTATAGAATAAAATAGAAATAATATCATGGTGTAAATATTTTAATGGAAAACTACATGAAAATAAAACTTGAAAGAAAAGAGAAAATGTGATTCCTTTGACGAAAATCCGGCAGCCTAACAGCGTCACTTAAAAATTCATAAAATCACTTGATGAGAGTGGAAATAGTCTATCACCGTTTGGATATGAAATTCATAGTAATAAGGATATATAATAACATACCCCTTCATAATCAAATGGAAACTAGAAGACATAGCATAAAGGAAGTCATGACTAAAGGAGGAGGGTTAAGGGTTCCCTTACCTTGATGAGTAACTTTGAAAGCATGAAGGTTGGGATATTGGGGGCATGAGGGAACTTTGGGAGGACTCCTTGGGTTGTAAAAATACGAGAGCTTGGTTGTGGAGGAATTGGAAATGAAATTACTGAAGGAATGGGTTGGTATTTATAGGAAAAGTGAGGGAATATTTAATTAATTTCTAAGGGACACATCATCAGTAGTAGTTGAAAACCATGGGCTTTCCCATGGTATTTGCCCATGGTATTGGCCACTTGGGACACCTCATAACATATCATAATATTCAAAATTCTACCAGAATGGTTACATCAATATTACATCATTAATGGGGTCATTAATCACATCGAAACTCAAAACTGTATTTTTACTATTCACCAAAAAATAAAACATCTTATAAAAATATAATAAATTAACCCTAACCTAATATCGATACTCTGAATTCAAAAATGAAATCCATTTTTTATAATAATTTTCTAATTATGAGGTATTTAATTTTTAAATAAAAACAATATTTACTTGAAAAAAACTAATACTTAACTATAAATTCTGAAACAGTTATTAACTTATGCCATTATATCACATTACCTAATCAAGATGTCTAATATATATATATATATATATATATATATATATATATATATAATTTCTTAAGTGATTTTACTATTCCATTGGTCACATTACTATTCATAAGGGTAATATTACTATTCATAATTTACTATTCACCAAAAACGAAGTTGATCTTATTGGACTCTAAATTTCTTACTGAACACAACTGTAGAACACCATTTCTTGAAAATCATTTCAGATTATTAATTATTTAAAGTATAAAAAAAATATTTTAAAATGTCCCTTTCTCCAAAATTCACCAATAATATGGAACTTCTATAAATTCATCCTACATTTATTTTAACATTTGAAATTCACTAATTTTACCATAATAAGAAACAATAAAATTATTTATACAAAAGTAATTTCCCAAGGTAAATAAGGCCTTGTTTCATTTCCCCTTATAACACCTCCATAAGACCTAAGTGAGAGGTGTGTTATGGTGATAGAATCTTAGGGCGGTGTAGATAACATTTCCTGAGTGTTGATTTATTTCAACTTGAACTTCTCACATAATCAATTATGTTCAAGATTTACATATTGAAGCTCATATTGGGTAGGGTCTAGGGAAAAACCTAGTGATGTAACCTCCTTCCCAATCTCTGATAGATGAGCTTCATACATCCCAACTATACTGGTTGAGTCCATCGAATCATATTTTTTTATTAATTAACCATGATCACTAGTATTTATAAACAATAATCATAACATTAAGAGAGTATTTTCCCACATTAATATTGACCAACAGTCATATAACAGTCGAAACCCAGTGGTATTATTTTAATTATACTCACTTCTTTAATTAAAGGATATTGTTTTGTCGACTAAAGAATAAAATAACACACAATATTAGGAAACAAATGTTATTAAAAACTATGGGTAGTTACAGTGGATAATGATTAAATAAAACCCAAATAATAAGGTAATAGGGTGGAACCTCATTGGATCATCAATGTGAGAAACTGAGTTGTGAATTTCTTCTCAACATGCTTTCCATTTCTAATTTAGATTTAGGAATGGATAGAAAATTCAATCATTTAAAGTAGGTTTTGAAATATTAATTTTAATTAGCCAACATGGGTTCATTTATTTTATCCTTATATGGGATCTTAATTTTAACAGGATCCATCAATGCTCATGCATTACTTGGTGAAATTTTAAGGTTCTTTATGATTTCCTTTTGGAATAGATGATTGTGGGAGATAAATTTGAATTGTGTCCAACCTACTACCACCTCCCAAAAAACACATATCAATATCTTTGGTTATCATTTTATATCCACTCTTGAAATTCAATATCATCATGTGAGATTTAATATTACCATTTGGACTGTGCCTTATCTAATAGTATCATTTATCTAGGTTTTTCAAAATCATTTATTCTAATTTAAAAACATGATTTGTTGATGTGGTCAACCTTTTTTTATTCCACATGGTTTCTTAAGGTATTTCCACACAAAGTAAATATTGGGAGAAAACAAGAATCTATAAATATAAGCACATAATCCATTACACTGGATGAACATGGAAAACACAAAAAACATCAGATGGATGTCAGTTCGATCACCTCAACCTACACAGTGGAAAACTTTTCAATGCTATTCGATGGATTTTTGTCTAATAACAATATCCAATGAGTTTATGTATAGGAACTAGGATTATAGCCCACCTAATCATTATAAAAAACATCACAAATACTCTTTACAAAAACAAAAAAAACCAACATAAAAGATTTATATGATTCATACAAATGTCTTACCTCCATGGGAGAACAATGAAAACTTTCTCATCACTAGTGATATAAGTGAATACAATTATCATCCCTAAATTCCTATACAATTTAAAAATACATATATAGAAAATAATAATCTCTATTTTGTTCCATAAAATAATCACAAAATAATCGAACAAACCACTGTAGTTAGGTCATCAATTCTCTTTATAGAGGTCTTCACCTGGAGAAAAAGTTAGACCAACCATTGAGATTCATGGTCAACCTTCCATTCAATTGGGAAACCTTTAATACATTGTTAAACCACTTGATGAAATAACTAATAGTTTGACACCATATATAATTCCCATGCATTGATTCGCCACCCTCAATGAACACCATCTATGAGAACTCTATATGATGACTATGTATAATCATTGAAACATCACAAAATGATTCTTCTATCTGATCATCTCTATTAGATGGTCTCTATTTGATATATTTCTATCTAGAAAAACCTTTCTAATCAACTTCACTAAAACTATACACTAGGAAAGAATTTAACTAGTGGACTTAATCAAATGATATTTGTCTGATCATCTCTCTCTAATGAACTCGGCCTGAAGAAACAAACTATCTGGTGAAACGAGAGATTTTAAACAAAAATAAAATAACAAGATACTAATTGTAAAATTACTTCAAGATTTTAGAATTATTTAAATATCAACTTATCCACTTTCTTTGTCTAGTACATGAAATGTTTTCCAATCTGGTTAATCAGTTGATTCTAAATGATGAACAGTATTTCCTTTGAATTGTATAAATTATCACCTTTATAATTATATCAAAAGAATTATACTTTATAATAATATTTTTTACTTCCAACACTTTATCTTATAATAGGATTTGAATAAAGTGATACTTTATGTTAATGTGTTTCATTCCTACATGAAATAATGGATTTTGATAAGGTTGAATGAAATTTTGACTACCAATGAATATAAGTTTCTATCAAATACATTTAAAAGTTACTTCGGTAAGTACATAAACTATATCAACACTTTATTAGCTTTCACAATAGCAATATATGATACATTAATTGTATAAAACAAAAAAATGGTTGTAACCAATACATCTATCTGACTCTTTTCCCTCAAAATTTAAATACAAAGGCACTTTTACTTTTCCATAATTCCTTGTCTCTATCGAAATATATAACTGAAAACCCTTCAACTGGTCTCTTATTATAAATATAATGATTTATCCTATGAACCCTTCAAGTGCTGGATGATCAATTTCATATATTAATAATTTTTCCATCTCGAATTTGACATGAAATGGGTATCAACTCCCACTGAAAATTAAATTTCTAGATGTTTATAAACCATTTCATACATAAAACATCAAATATTTGAGTAAAAAATTACCTTATCAATGTCATGGAATTCTATGTCCATTGATGGTGAATGTACATTTAAAATATTGAAGTGTCTGATGAGGGGAGTTAAGATATTTTTATGAAAAATCATTTGAATATTTTGATGACATCCCTTATGTATTCCATCAAGGATAAAACCAAAGAGTATAATTTTTTATCCCTCTCATTTCTTATCCCCGTGATCTCCAGATCTTTTCCAAGGTTCTTCAATTCAAACCTTCTTGAAAAATTCCTATTAAGTCCCTCAATTTGATGGAAATTCATAATAGTTATCAACATATCATCAATATAAAACAAATATGAGATAAAATCAATCGTCTTGTTAATTTCTCTAATAATAATGATCCAAATCACATCAACTCAAACATTCGTTATGGATGAGATCATATAAATCCAAATTCCAATGACTTGGATATTTCATTAATCAATGAAGACTTTATTAAAATATACATAAAATATCATCCTTATGAATAAATTCATAACCCTTAGGATACATCATGTAAATTTATTCATATAAATGACCATGAAGAAAGGTTTATATACAACCATATGCTCTAAGTATAGATGATTACAATCAATAATATTGAGCACTCTCTGAATTCACTAGTGGTAAAAATACCTTTAACATTGGGTTTTTCCTTTTAAAATAAGTTATAATCTGGTGTTAATACAAGTGATGTTAATAATCCTTCTAAAACACAAAATATCAATTATTTTTTATGTCATTTCTATTAAAAAACGACATTGAAATACTTCTAAAAGGTTAAATATAAAATATTTTACATGTTATTTTTCATTAAAAACAACATTTAAATCTTTCATACATGTAATTACATATTTTTATTTAGTAAAAATGATGTGGGAATCCATATCTTGACTAATTTTAAGGTCAGTTATTTCTAAAACTGATGTCGGATGTTTAATTTTGTCTAAAATGATTAAAAACACATAATTTAAAACTTATAAACACAAATTACTTCACAAAACTATAGTAAAACCACTAAAATAGAACATGTAGTATGAAATATTATTAATAACTTTCACAACATTTTTTACAAATATAAAGCTAAATGAAACTAAATATCCAAATAAGTCAATCTTAGAAAATTGTCTTTAAATTAATTTTTAAGATGTTTCAAGTAATTTGATCCATATGAAGAAAAATTATCAAAACTATTATGTATAAAGTGTTATTAGTTTAATGATAACATATTTTATTAATTTATAATTGTTATAATGAAACTAACCTTATAAAAAATGGTGTTTTTCTATTCATTATTATCTCATAAATGAGTTATAAAACATTATATCCATATTTAGCATTCCCTCATTGATGAAAACATTGTATTTGGGAAATAATATTTTTATTAAATAAACATTTTATATATAAATAAATATGTATTCACTTATATAAAATTTATCTACCTGAACATTCACATATAAAATTTTTTATGGTTACACATTTAAAACGTGAGCTATATTGAACTCAATTCATGACTAGTTGTAATTTCAAAAATTAATTATCATAAACTATATAAAATAAAATAAATTGATTAAGAAATTATAATAATGGAATATGACTTACTTCTTTTACAACATTCTAAATCTATTTTGAGTAAAACAAAATAAATAGCATAACCCTTATGCTTTACATTATTTAGTGAACAAATATGAAAAATATTTAATGTAAACTAAAATATATAAATTTCATCATTAATAATTGTATAATGAATAGTGGTTCATCATTATATATGAGTTGTTTCCATTAAAGTAATGTGAGAAAACTAACAAGTAATATATATGTTTTCTAATGTTTCGAATATATATTCAATTAGGGATTCGTGGTTTGGGTATTGAATAGTTGTTTAAAATTTTTCTCGGTAAATTAAACCATAAAAAGAACAGAAGTAATTTTATATGAATAGAGTATGGAGATACCTAATTATAAATTTAATTAATTATATAAATATAACAAATGTTTACTTAGATAAAATAAGTTAATAATTGAAATTTCCATACATGGAAAACAAATGTACGATGGGTACAATAAGCTCCTAACCCTTTACAACATATATGATATGATTTTTAAAAATAAATAATGTATAATATCTTCTATAGATATTATCATTCATCAAAAATGTTTATACATTAAATAATATATATAAAAATTGATAAATTTGTTACACCATCAACTACCTGAGGAGTATCGGAAGGTGATGGAACTTTAAATTTCCCATTCCTTTGTATATATTTCTTCAATTTCATATACTCCGATGTAGGGTAGTTTTAGAAAATATTACAACTAATTATAAATTTAATGGTTAATAAAAAATTAAAAAAATGCATGCCTCATATGTCAAGGGATAGAAGAAATTAGGTAACCAAAGTAAAAAATACCCAATACATTGTCTAACTATAGACATCTCCTCAGTTGCACCGGAGCAGTTGGATCAATAATATCAAGTACACTACTCTTACCTGACCCGACTAAACAAGATGACCATTTATATAGTAACCCATACAATGTATAATTATATATTCTAAAATATGTGCATGGGGATTCCCAACATGAAACTCACAGTTCATTATTCGTTATGAACATGAAGGTGGAAGATCTGGGTAAGTAGGTTTCATAGGATGCATCTATCTCATTTATTATAGATGAATAGTTGATACAGATTATTTAATTCTATCCTTTATTAACTCATTCAATTTTCATATCTCAACCTTAAAAGAATATATTTCCTTATTATATTCATCCCCCCATCGATTCCACATTAGTGGTGTGACCAAGAAACATTTTAAAAATTAATACCCACCTTATACCATCGGAGGCGGCCCCAATGTTTAATATTTTATAATATAGTGGTATGAATATCCATCCTATACTCAAGGATAAAGGTCCCCTTTATCATTTTATCTTGAATATTTTCCTAAAATAAAATTTTCAAATGATATATTAGTGAGATAAATTTAAAAAATAGTAATTTTGATATAAAAATTAACAATTAATTACTTAAAATATTATCAACTACTTCCTTTGTTGGATTGGTAATATAATTCCCCATTTTTTAAATTCTCACTGATTCCAATTTTTCATAAGAAGGGAGAGGATATGGAGGGTTTTGTAAAACCTCTTAGGAGATGCTACTTTACATGGTTCTTAATTCATGAAATTTTTCAAAAAGCAGTTAATAATCTAATAAATGATACCCTCATTGTAATAATTTATGAGTGTTTAAATTTTGAGACTATATATATAGTTGAGTTTTCCTAGAATCACGTTATATAAGAAAAAATAAATAAATAATTAAGTAATAAAAATTAATTAAACAAATAGATTTGACAAATATCCAAAACAAAGGCTTCGTCCAAACAAATGGAGACAAAATTCTACCATGACTCTATATGTGTAATACTGTAATTGAGGTATGGATATCAATCCTATATACTCTCAAAAATATAAACTGATGTGAACATTAACATAATATCTCTCTGTCTATTTGATTCTAATGATAAACACTTTTTATTAATTTCTTTCATCTCTTGAATGTTAAATATTATATGAAATTAAATTGATAAAATATAAAGAAATGTATAACATTTAAACCAATAAAAAATTAAATAAATATGTTTAAATATTTTGCCCTTATAGACTCCCAATAATGATTTGTTTTGGACTGGTGGATGCTCTTCTAATTAAGTAATATAATAAATATTCTATGTTGACTCTGTATATTCAAATAAGTCATAAACTATGTGGAATTTGGTGCATTTGGGTGCTTGTACTCATCAAATTTAATTATCAACATCTTCTCTCCATGTGAGAGTGAATGTTTTTCAAAATGTGTAATCCCACTACTGTAATATTTAGTTGTCATCCTCTCTATATTAGATGAAGTTCTGCATGTAATTTCAAGAAATATAGATTTAATTTCTTTAATAATTTAATATATATATATATATATTACGTATGTACCTCGGTTCCCCTACTTTTATTTCTATCATTTAAAAATATGTATGCTACTTTGAAAAAGAATTTATAACTATATTTCACTAAAATTAAATATTTTTAATAAGTCAAAATATTAATATTCATAATATAAAACCAAACAATAAATTTTATAATATTTAACCAACAAAATTTGTAACTAAAAATAAATAGTATAAAATTTTTTAAAAAAATTAATAGAAATGATTATCATAAAAAATTGTGTAGTTTTGTGTACCTTTATTTGTTAAGAAATAAATAAATTTTATAATTAAAAATGTAAATTTACATAATAGGGAGAATATTATAAATAATTTTTTGAATAAAATATTCTACACAAAAGTGAATAATATAATGAAAACAGTCACAAAAAATGTTGAAGGGAAAAAAGTTCCACTAAAAAATTATATCTGAATATAATGAACATAAAAAATATTATAAAATGACATGAATAATAAAAACTATATATTTAAATGTGAATGTTAAAAAAAAGTAACTATCTCAATTTCAAAAAAACAAATTCCCTGATTAATTAGAAGAGTAAAAGAGTATTTTCTAACATTTCTTCTATGTTATCATTTTATGTTTCATGGGAAATTTCCATATCAGAGTCATTTTTATCATTGGATAATCATGTTATAGATTAATAAATTTTTGATAAGTGTTCAAAATCATCAATATTCTCCTCCCAAAAATTAATTTATTTCTTATAAAATCAACAACCACTGATCAGTTGATGGGTTAATAACATAAACAAACTTCATGTGTATCCAGGATAATTGATTCCTTGTTACAACTAAATCTCATCATATTAACAAGTATCATTTCATACTCATTATGCTTCTCACTACTAGTACTATCAACCTAGTTACACTTAAATAATTATATATACAATTTAGTATAATCAATCTCACATATATCCTCAATAACTATAAAATATGATGTTGATGTAGAAATTGAGTGTTTATCATTGGTACTCAAAAAATGTTGTTCTTCATCAACAACCATTACTCCACTATTTTGAATTCTAATTTTTTCACCCAAGATTTTTTCTATAAAATTTGTAACCATTAATATCAAACTAAACTACATGACCACATAAACACTTTGTCCCATCTCAACCATTTCAATTCTTTTGATGACTAAAAATCTGTGTTTATTTCCACTTTAAATCATGAATTAAATTAATATTATGTTCACTCAACAACCGGTATTCATTTCTCCTCAGTTATAGTAAATTCAATCTAGTAGTATGTAATATTATATATGGTTGAACGTCACCTAGGTTGTTCAAAATGTATTAATGTGCATGAATTACTTCATCAAATGGAATTATCTTTACCTTTAATCCATGAATCCATTTACCCTCACTATAAAATGTATACTTTTGAGACATAGGGATCCCAATGTCTTCCACTTCAGAAAAATAATCATCATAGACCACAATTACCTCTTCTAATATATAATTTTAAATAATAGAGGCCTCTTGTTAATATGGAATCTTAACATATCCCTTCAAATTTTCAAAGATATTTAAAATGGATAAATATAACATAAATAAATAGTCCTACATATTCTTATCAATGACACAAAATTAATGAATAGATGAACCATTATATCAAAAAAATTATGGTGTTAATGTCTTGTGTTTTGAACTAGGATTAAAATTCCAAGGGAATTCAAATTTTCCATTTGGTGGGTGATAAAGTTCATAAACTAAACTTTGGTATTTAATTATGAGATCTTAAATGATTGAAAGTGTTTTTAAGGAGGTTTAAGGCCCAATAAGATTCTCATAATTGCATACATGTTTTAGATGCATCGGCCTTTGCAAACTCCGTTTTTTGAATGGAATCTTAGGGTGCAGGGTTGCTGGATAATTAGTATTAACCATGATGCCCAAACAATATGACCCAGTTATATAGGAATAATATTTTATTTAAACATATGATATTTTATAATGAAATTTGGGATGTGGTGTATAGGTTTATAAGAAGTCTCATGGTTTGGGTGTAGTTTTCCTAACCTTGTGTTGTAACCATGCAAGGGGGTGCCACATTTGACAGCAGCACCATACAGTTGGTTCATGGTTAGCTAAACCATGTGTCCAAAATGTGTGCCTGGTTAATTTGATGTAAAAGGGAAATTTTACCCTTACCTTACATAAGTTTTTCCCTTCATTTCTTTCCCTCATTCTCCTAGGGTAGTCAACCGCTTGAGCTGCCCTTTGACCTCATCTAGGCTTTTGGAGATCTCAATTATTTTTTCTTAGGACTTCTCAT
Source organism: Viscum album (assembly GCA_963277665.1). Taxonomy (NCBI): domain Eukaryota; kingdom Viridiplantae; phylum Streptophyta; class Magnoliopsida; order Santalales; family Viscaceae; genus Viscum; species Viscum album. The sequence goes on from OY728162.1 coordinate 1,158,596,390, forward strand.
TGTCGGCTGTGTTGGATCACCCTAAGTTAGTATATCAATCCTCTTCCATTTTTACTCTATTTATCTTTACATATAATATGTTACTTCAATGTGATCTAAAATCCCCTATTTTTAAGGTGTTTTCCCAATTCTTTGATTTCTCTCAATTTGGCTCGAATCAAAGTCAACAAATGGATTAGTAAAGCATAATATGTATAACATAAGTGGTCTATGGATAATACCTTAAAGTTTCACCAATTTATAAAATACATCATTGTGCCAAAAGCCATACATTCTGTGAAACACCCTCTTAATATCAAATTAAATGATTAAATTGTCATCTCCATGTATAAGCTAGTCCTTACCGCCTAACATTATTGTCAGAGTATTTTACCTCAATGAGAAACACCCCTTATAGTGGGTCACTTTAAACTCCCATGAAATCTATGCCTTCAAATTAATTTTAAACTCTTATTGATGTATGTTAAATTGTATTTTTTAAATGAAATGGCTTAGTTAAATTAATGTTTAATACCAAGCCAGGTGTCCTAATACTATGAGTTTTTATTAAAACACCATTTGTGGAGTTTTGGATTACCTTTATAAATAAAATATATTAAATTATTACAATAAAGGGTTAATGGTGTGACCATTTAACCAAGCCTTATAAAATGCTTACCATGACCATGTTTCCTATGTAACCAGGATCACCCATAAAGGGTGTTGGTTTTCTTATTTAGAAATAATGATTGTATGAATTAAGAAAATTTTTGGTTGGTTGAATACGATTTTCATAGCCTCTTTTCATTATAAATGATTGAGTCATTATTTTTTAAACAAATTAAAATTATAAATGAAGTATGAATTAGATCATATAAATTGTAAATTATCTTAGGTTAATCCATGGCCTATATTTAATTATTAAATATAATTATCTTATTTATTAAATTACTTGAGTGATACTCATATTCCTGATAAGGAATACCTGGAATGGACTCAGAGGTTAAAGTAAATTATATTATTCCTAGAGAGACACTTCGATTCATGGTGCAGAATGCCTTGGATGGGAAAGAGGTTAGAGGAATGATTTCCCTTATTTAAAATTTGATAGTTGTATGATATCCTTATGTAGACTACAGAGTCTTAAACTTTGGATCCTCATTGTTTCATAAATATTTTTACATATATCTATATATATATTTATCAATGATGGCATGTTTAGAGATATTATGGCTTATTCCAAAGCTGGTATAATCATCTAGGTATCCCTTGAGGAACATAAGTGTGACATTAGCTTATATTCACTACAGAACATTATTTTTATATACCTACCCATTGTATAATTTTATATTCATGGACTATATATAAATCATATGTTATTGATGGTGGCCTCCTGATTTTTACTCACACTCTTTTTCGGTCAATTATTTGGACCCAAATAGACGTCTTAACTGGAGTTTAGGTCTCGGATGGTGCTTCCTTGATAGTTTTTCTTCTAGGCTATGACTTGACAGGGAATAGTGGTTGAGAATTTACTCAGGATTCCTTCTATAGTTATAGTCTCTTATTAATTAATTTTCTTTTTGTAATTCTATCATTTTACAATGTATTCCATGTTGTATATTGACTGCTTTTATTGATGTTAGATCATGTTTATGCATGAATGGTTGTATTTATAACTATCCAAGTTGTTAGTTTCTTCATTTTAACTTTGCTTATATTTCATATCTTATTTATCTACTATATTATCAATGATCTAAATGAAATATTCTCCCCACTATAACACCTTTAGACCCTCGCAGCTTGTCAGAAGCCTTTGGTGTGTAAGGAGGTTTTCTTGAGGCCATGTGGCCAACTAATTTGGCTATTGGTTTTGATTGAGTCAGGTTAGTTTGTTACATTGTATCAAAGGGTTTCTTTTTCTATTAGCTTACTATTTTGGGATGGAAGATAGGAGACCAAGAATGTTTCATTACACAGTAGATACCTCGTGTCCAGTAATGCCCAACACATGAATGGGGTATAGATCATATTTCCAATGATGGGAATGTTGCCCATGTTTTTTGTTATTACAGTTGATTATTATTTCTCCTTGAGTGATTTTTGTACTTACACTGGTTATTTATTTATGGATTATGGTATTTACCTCTTGGCCTGTTATGGAAAAGATGGGGTGATCTCATGTATAATTTCAAAAACCTAGAATGCACGTATCATTAGCACACTTATCTGTATATCCATTTTAGGTCATTGTTATCATTATTATCTATAAAATATGATGCTTGATTTATTAGACTTTGTTCATATAAAAAATACATGTGTGATTATGTGTCATGTTTTTTAGTATCCCATCCTCCAAATATTTTTCATCATGCTTATGTGTATACCATGATTAAGTGATTATTTTTCAACCTACATGATTGTAATTTGTGTTAAGGTGTTTCCTTTCCTAGAAAATGTTATGATGTAGTGTGGTTAAAAAAAATTTACATAAAACTAAATGATGTTTTTATGTATAACATGATTTTTGTATTCTATTTAAAAAACCTGAAAATATATATTAAAAAATAGAAAGGAATTGATTTTTTCTCTATATAAATTCAAATCTTGTCTTATTGATTTTTGTTAAATGATATACCTATTTCAACCTATAATGTCACATACCTTCATATATTATGAATGGATATCCATATAACTGAGTCCTTGTATGCTTGACTTTCTCTATATATGTATTTATTAGCATTTATTCTCATGAGATAAACCCACTAAGGGTGTTTGAAAAAATTTAATGGATTGAATATGATAGTTTTCACTCAAATGGGAAGCCAATTGTAATTTATCGAGTGTTGCCTCCATAAAATGGTAATGTTTTCCCATGTAACAAAACTTTGGATAGATTGATGGGACCCTTGTAGGTTACCATTATACTTTAAATGATGGGTCCCTCATAGTTTGCCTTTATAATATATATGAAGGGACCCTCATAAGTCTCCTTTATACTTTACATTATTGGATCCATGTAGGTCTCCTTTATACATTACATGATGGGACCCTCTTAGATCACCTTTATTCTTTACTTGATAGGACCCTTGTCGATCACCTATATCTTGTTACGCTTTAGTGTTTAAACCCTTTGTGGTATATTCATTCTAAAATTAGGTGGTTATTTAAGGTGCATACATACACATATATGGATTACGTATAAAGGAATGGTGGCATCATACATAACTGGTTCCCCTTTAAATGATAAAAGATCAACATTGTCTATTTTTATTCTTTACTGATATCGAGATTAGGCTAATTAAAATTTTATTTACAACCTAAAGGGTGTTTTCCTATATAGAATTTGAGTTACATTTTTTTTAACCAATCCAAATGTGAGAACATATAGCTAGATGAAAAATGGATAAAACGTGATTATTAAAAAAATTTCCTAATGTTTGATGGTGCTGGAAAAATAATGTGTTTTGTACTATTTTCATCTATAACTAATACTTAATATCCCTTATATATAATTTTCTTTAAATTTTTTAATAAATGAGCATCAGTTAAATTCCTAAAGTAAATCCTTTTAGAGGTTTCTAAATCATGACTCCTCATATAAGGGTTAGCTTCAGAATTTCCTTCATATTTGACTTAAATAGTAATATAGATGTTACCTGTGAGTCTCAGTTGTATTCTTTTTTCATTTTTTATTGAAATCAGTGGTTATGTGGTAATTCCTAAGGACATTTTAGATGTCACTCTATTTAGATAGTTGATTCTTTATGCTAAGTTAGGGGGTAACCTCATAAAGTTAGTTCCCTTAAGAATTAAAGAATTAACAAATTCTTATGATGAGTTTTCAGACACGAGGTTCCATTAGGGTGTTGTTTCCCTAAGTGAGACTCTGGGAGAAGAGATGACACCCCCCCATAGATGGGTGGTATTCTGGTAATTTGATCCTCTTTAATTGGAGTAATCATTATGTAATGCTTGAGTTTAGTGGTTTAGACAAGACCAAGGTAGGGTCATCCTCCATCATGATCTTGTGATATCTTCTCCTATCAAATAGATTGATCAAAATTTCATTATCCTATTCATTATGTGTAAGAATATATGAATTTCGAATAATTAGTTTTTTTATCCTATAAATTAAAATATATGTTATCGCATGTTCAATGTTCTGTAATCGTAGTAGCATTAATTATTACACATGGTGACTATCAAGTTAATAAGTGAAGTTTTATATCATATGCAGATTGAATGACAATGTCCCATAAAACATTAAACCATGTGCAATAATACTACTGGACGACTTCTGATTTTGATTTTATTCATGATATTGATGATACGCATGGACATGACTCAGGACAAGCATCATGTGTACATCTAAAAGTGAATATAATCTATAATTCTTATAAGTTTATGGTTATCTCTTTTTTTATGTTAACCCTTGGTATAATTTCTTTTTCTATATCTAAAAATCATGTTTGGTGGTGATAGGTCATGATCCATGGTATAAGATCCCTTTTTAGTAAATTAACAACCAGTAAACACCTAAGGTGGCGAGTGTCACATCGATTATGAGTAGTACGTCCTTCCAGGTAGAGGGAACATGACCATAAAGGACTATTTGGAAATGGTAATAATGTATTTTTCAATGTAGTGAGATATTGAGTTCATGATTCTAGTCTTGAATAAGAATTTTTTCTTTTCAAATTATGTATGAGTTTGTAATGATTCTAGATTCTAGATCCATACATGGTAAATGTAAGCAAAAAATATATTTGATTGTTCTATAGCATGTTTGTGATTGCAACGCATCATGACAGTTAAGTTTCTGGTTGATTACCCAACCAACTATGCTTTAAATCCAACAATTACCTTATGATGGAGGTGGTTGTTCAATAATTAATGTCACATATAACTACCCATTTTGAAGATGATTTCCAAGTGAGATCTTTCTTTAAGGAGAGTAACATGTTGAGTAGCATGTTTAGATTAGCTGAAATGAAGAACGACTCATGGGAGTGTGGGTCAGTCTTTAACTATATGTTACAAGTCCTCACACCCATTATTATTAGTAATGCATTAATTGTATGTTCCATTTTCATGTGGTTCTATTTAAATAATTAATAGATGTGACCCTTTATTCAAACAAAGAATCTATTCTTAAAATTTTAACACTTGTGGTCATAGAAACCCAAATCTTTTGGAAAATTAAAGGGAGTTCCCATGATAACGGCTACCATATAAATAAAATTAGTCATCATAAGTCAGTTGGTCCGTGGTTGAACCGAGTCACGCACCATCAGGATTTGTGAAATCATGGGTTATTAAAGGAAAGTATGGTTTTTATTCAATTGATAGTGGCTCAAAGTGATAATACAAGCCTACAGATAACATATTAGTTTACTCCTAATTTGGATATGAGAATACCCAATATATTGACATCATTCTATGTATTCTGAGAGAGAATCAATTACACATCAAGATAAATAAATAATACAAATTCTTTTCAAGATCAATAAATAAACTCTATTGGAGTTTCGCCTGAGGAGAGAGTGGGAAAGAATTATAGTGTGGATACCCAACATAGGTTGTTGAATGATGATCATCATGTTAGAGGGGTAATATCAGTGCAGGATCATTCTTGTGATGGTCATTTGGATATTGGTAGGCCATTAAATTAAAGGAGTAAGGAATGGTTTTGTTTGAGACATCACCAAAATTCAGTTATGAGCTTTAGTGAGTGTGCTCAAAGTGATCTCAGTGCTTCTTGGGTTAAACATCTAGGTTATTATTATTCATATTTCTATGTTTAATGAATAGGTTATAATGGTTTCATTCAAATAATAATATTAATATTGTATCATGTTTTTTTAAAACATAGTGGTATACGTGACTTAATCTAACCTACTGTTTTGTGTAATGAAAAATAAACATGGTGCAGTGTATTGGGAAAGAAATCAAATAAACTTAATTTATTTGAGAAAAAATCAAAAAAAATCAATGTTTAGCATGTTGGTTGATTTATTTAGAACCCACGAGCATGCACATATTATGATGTGTGGGAAAAGATAAAGCGCCAATGCATTGGGTAATGTTTCAGTCTCATGAGACATCATGTATGGGATTAGTGAGTAAAACTAATCCATTATGGTACTCTGTCTACCATGTGATTTTTTATTTCCCATTATCCTTAACATATGTTTATAACATGATTTATTATTTCAACACATTCCCATATTTCCTTTCTTCTTTAATGTTATATCAGGCCTCATTGTTCAAGATTATGATTCCCACCCTCTTTTGTAACCTTTATAGGAAACTTGTATCGATTTTACTGATTTAACTTGTACTATTATTTTTTTATTCTTTTACTAGGCTTTATAGATGACCCCTTTCTTATGTGCATCCCCAGGTCATCTTATGCAGTTTTAGAAGAATGGTGGAATTTTACGTGCTTCTTAAAAATGTTTTCAATAATGAAATTGTATTAATATGGAAATTTATTAGTCTATGTTCCTAATTCCAGAAATACACAATCATTCATGATATTTTGGGTTGTATAATGTGTAATTTTATGTAAAAAATCATGAATTCAAGTGCATTAAAGATATGGGCTTTCATTGAGTTACCTTCACACAACCAATGTAATTTTCTAATTACCATTACATAACCTTTAATATTTCCTCATTACCATTATATTGATTCAAGTATTCAATGTACCTTTACCTAGAACCAGGTTTACCCTTCCATAGATAGTGAAACTAACAGATGACCCTTACGTAGGAATAATATTACCTTTATAAGATGTTGGATGATATGTTTATCTTAATGAAACTGGTTGTTAACTTTATGTATATCACTAGTCAACAAAGGTACCTTGACAGAACTCATTTTATTAATTTTACCATTATATTGAACCTATACTAACTTTACTTATATCTTAGAAATATAGTGTTACCTTTATGTATACAGTTCAATTTTCAGATTTACCTTTTCATGGAATATATGAATTTAATTCTATATATACATAGTTATTTTAAACTACTAAAAATTGTTCCAAAATTCTATAAATGAATTTAAAATAAATTTTCTTCTCATTTATATTCATATAAATAATTTAACCAACTAACACATTAATTCAATTTCTTTAAAACATAATTAGTTGTGGAGGAAACTAACATCCATGTTCTAAGATGCATTACCAATCTGCTCAACATAATCCATATTTCATTGGAACTCTGTGAACCTATTTAGAGATATTCAAAACCCACAATCTATATCTAATAAATTTTTATTCTTCATATAAGTTCATTCTTTGAAAAACAAACAACACATACAAAGTGGGTTCATCAATCACCATTACATGGTCAGTTGACCACTATATTGTTGTATAAGGCACCATGGGATTTAGCTATGTTTTAAGGAATATTGATTCACTATGGTTCTTGGTTAGAAAAAAATAATCAAAATGGAATATGTGTAGGTTCCGGGCGTAGTAGAAGCACGTTGGTGGGAGTGCCCAACTTTGATTCTCGCGTTAAACTACGTTCATACCGAGATCTATCACGATATAAAACGCCGGATCTTCAGAATAGAATGAATAACAAAAAAACAAAAGAGGGATTCCTAGAACCATAGAGATAGGATCATCATATATTGGTTATAATTAATTAAATTAATTCACAAGAATTACCTTGGTGGAATTCTTACTTCGTTGATGTATCTGGTGACGATCGGATGTGATGTGTCGTTGTGTCATAGAATCCATGTGTAGGATTCCTCTAGCGGTGATCCACAATTTCTCCACGTATCTCTAGATATATCCAAAGGGATATATGGGTGCTAGCATGGAAGAACCATCACTTGTGATGTCCACCTTCGATTGCCTTGATCCGATGGAGGAGGATCTCTCTCGGTCTTGAGAGCGTTCTTGGAGGAAGTGGTTTTTTCGGCCTTGAAAGAATTCTCCAGAATTAATGTGCACAATGATTGGGGAAAAGTGTTGGGGTTGTGAGGATATTTATAATCAGTTTTGGGGTTATAGAGTTATGATAATAAATAAATGTGTTACGCGTTTTATTTATTTCATTAACTCACATTGAAAACCCGCATGTCGAATGATTAATTCCATGACATGCGCCCATGCTTATTATAATAAATATCATTTAATAAAACGATATTAAATCCTCAAAATCCTAACTAGAAAAACTACATGGCGTGTAATCATTAATACATGGTGTGTTCTCGTTTTCTATAAAACTACACGGTGTGTATATTTAATATACACGGCATGTAGTTTTATTTTCCATTTTCCTTTATTTCCTCCACCACATTTATTATTCCTTGAGTAATGGTTATTCATCTGTTAAATAAATGTAATTGCATTACTCGCTAATAAATATATATTATTTCACCCCAAATATATTCTCTCGAATAATTAGTGTCGAAATAAATGCAATTGGGCATCCTTAAATAATTATTAAACCACAGTCGGGAATAATATTTATTTAACATGTTAAATTAATATTTAACTGAGATACATGGACACACATAATGTGTGACCCTCTAGGCCCCTTTCTCAGTGGCATTAGGAAGAGTCTTCCTAAAGTAAAAGGTTAGATTCTAGAAACACATCAAGGCACCCATAGAGAAATAATTTAATGTCTTAATGACCTGTCACCTCCTATGAACGTTTACCATATAATATAATCCATTTGTCATGATATCTTGAATCAAGCGGATTTCATGCTAGTGTCATCAACCCATTTGCTCGATTATTCTTTCTTTTACTTTCCAGAATTGAACTCACCCATACCTTACCATAGAAATGGATTTATTTAGGATATATCAATTCCATCAAAAGGCCTAAGATATCTATTTCCATTATGGAACAGAAGGGACAAATACTTTCTCACATTATCTATTAATGCAGTATTACTTGTGACACACCCAAATATCATACCTCGCTGCGAACAGTGTGCTGTCACAGTTTTTGTCAAAACATCTAGGTGCGCGAGTTGTAATACCTATTAATAATAATCATAAATTATAAGGACCAATACACACATCCACGGATAGGAACATCCAATGACACCATGAAATGTGGATTTCCAACTGGTGGGTCTCGTTCTCATAATATCCTCCTAGATATTACCAAGGGTGCACACCACGAGAAGGTGCCTCAAAGTTTTATGAGTCCTCACCCCTAATGGCCTGTATTATTTGTGTTCCTCAAATAACATCATCCGGACATAGAACAGATATTCAAGAACAGTGTTATGGAACTTCCAGGTTCTCATCATAGTAGGGATCTACTATGATCCTTTAATGCAATAGTTGTCCTTATGACATTATCACATGCATTGTCACGCAGAAGAACAATCAAAATGTGATAAGGTATTTATCAATGAATAAAGTACAAAGTAGTTGGTTCTAGGCCACTAACTCCAACATTATAGATATGAATTGTTTTTATAGATTGAAAGGTATTGGGAAAAATGAACAAGTCATGGATGGAAGTTTTGGTATTTTAAAAACAAATAAAAAAATATTTTTTATAAGAAAAACATCACTGACATGTTCCTATTAAAAATATTCATGACATTAAACCATTTCAAAACGTTATTTTTTATTATATTTATATACAATTGTTATATCTCATATTTAATAATTAAAATTTTTATTTTTTATGAAATCTATATCTAATAATTAAGTTTATAATTAATTATTCTTCATCTTAACATTATTTTCCATTTTATTTTAATTTTCATTTTTTATTATACTGTTGTTATTTTTTTAACGTTATTTTTCATTTTTTATGAAATCTATATCTATATCTCATATTTATTAATTAAAATTTCCATTTTTTTATTATATATTTTTTTAAATAATTATTCTTGTGTGAAAAATTTTTATATGGTTTGAATGTTATGTTTCCTTTAATTTATGTTATAAATTTCTTCTTATAAATTTCTATACCATGGATTGCATATTAGGTATCAAAATATTGTATTTATTTGTATTATACCTATCATGTAGACTATAATGAAGTATTCATCATGAATTTAGAGGTTAATTATAGTTCAAAAAATAGGAGTTAGAATGGTGATCAAATTAGTGTCCTTACTGAGTAAAGAACTATAGGAAAAGGAGATTTGTGTTGAATTTCACAATGGCGTAGGGGATTATTATTTATCTATAAAAGTTTAGGTTGGATACTTATTTCTCTTTGCTTACTATTCTAGGGATTTTTATTTTCAAATAATCTTAGTCCTTTACTTTGAATAGTTATATATACCACTTGTGTGTGATGCATATGGATATGTGTTGATATGTATTAATTCAATTTTTTGTTGTAACTCAAATTGTGAGTGTTGTATTGAGATACATATTAATATGTTTGGAATATATTAATTTGGTGGAAGGAATAAAGATTCAAAAAATCACTAGACCCATGAAATAATATAGGTATTACATGAGAAGTAAATATTTCATGGGGTGAAATAAATTATATGTATAGGTTGAATATGGGAATATTGAGAATAAGAAAACCCCTAAAAATTGTAAGTTTCAAGTTCTATCTAATGTGAACACATGCCAATATCTCAATCTCTAAATGGGGAGGCTATGCTAATGTTGGGTTCCCATTGGTTAGCTAGTTTATTATTCACTTATTGTTTTATTTATATTTTTAATGTGTGCTTCATATAGTCATTACCAATTCCCATAATCCAAGAACACCTATAAGGAATGTAACACCCCATGCTTCCATGGTATGTTTCCTTTCGAATAATGCAATGGCGTGCATTGTACGCAACTTCGAGATTTTAACACACCATAACCAATCAAACTAGCCGTTATGAATAGTAATACCTACTTTTTGAAATTTTATAAATTCTATCTCTCAAAATGGACTTCATTTTTGGATTCGGAATATCAAAATTAGCCTAGGGTGAAATTTTGGTACTTTTCGTATAACTTTCATATTTTGATGAATAGTGAAAATTACTAAATTTTAATTAAAAACAACCTTTTTAATCAAAATAATTAATATTGATAAATTATGAATTTGAGTGGTTTTAAAGTATATTTACAATATATTTCTACAATGTAATACAATGTGGGTCATTGAACATAATTTCACATTTAATCCAGACATAAACAAGGGTCAATCTTTTGATAGTTATTATCTCTTAAAAACACGCTTTTTGTTTTAACAACGGGAATTAATTTTAAATTAATTTCTGCCACTTGTCTGTTATGAATTTGGAAAAATGGATTCCATATTTGGAATCAGGATGTACAAATTGTGTAAATAGGTAACTTTTATTTTTAGACATTTTGGATAATTACTTCGGTAAATATTTTATTTACCATGGTTAAAGGGTAAATCAGGTAAACAAGGGTTAACAAATAATATTATAATAATACTAAATTACCCTAAAACGTGTCTTAACCCTATTGGTTGATACATGGTCGATCATGGGCATTTTTTGGTCGATTTTGGGACCCCATGGATCCACTTGTAAGTGATAATGACACTTTATTTTAATTAAGTTAAAATAAATACAAAAATGACGCAAGCATATATCTTTTAGAAAAACAATTGTTACATAGGGTTATATATGTTGGATTTTTAACTATAAATATTAATTAAAAAGATAAAACGATTTCCTACATAATGATAGTTTTATTATAATTTTTAGACATTAAATAAGTTAATTTATTTATGACACAATGGTGATGCAGTAATTACCATAATAGTGAAAAATTTCAATAATTGATATTATAAATACCCAAATAAATATAATTTGAGACTTTTATTGAATTACACTAATTTTATAGGTTAATATGAAATATTAGGATTGATTTAATTAACTTTGTTCGAAGTAATAATTCTGTTATGTGTTTCAAAAAAATCAACTATTGAATAGTGTCAAAATTGACATAAAAGAGTTTTTAAAACAAATATTATATTATTAATTGATATTAAATTCCTAAAAATATAGGGTTCGGCCAAGAGACTTATATCATGATAGTTATATCATTAATGGACCACTTGGGGGTCTCTTGGATGTATATAGTATGTTTATTAACCATATAATATAAAAATACAAAGAGACATTGTGAAAGTGAAACTAATTAACTACGAGTTAATACTTAAAGATATGGTTAATATAATGACCCAAACCTGTCTAAATTCTATTGGTTGAGTTTTTTTCGACCCATACCCACCTCAAAATTTAAATAATAAACTTTGGATCCATTAGAAACCGAATACGAATTTATTATAAATTAATATTTCTAGCTTTTCCAAAGGTGCCCCTCACCCCTCTTATAAAAGGGCACTCCTCCTTCCCATTTCTTCACACCTTAAAAGCCTTTTGGTTTGGCCAACCCCTGCCCAAATACTCTCTCAACTTCCCTAACTACAACCTAGAGGCCTTATTTTAATCAGAAAGCCAACCTAAGGAGCCCTTTTGATCAAATCAAAAGGAAGAACCCGAAGAAGAGGTAATGTTTTCACCACCCCTTTTCAAGTTCCTTTATTCTTCCACTTCTTCTTTATTTGTTATTACCATTATAAAATAATAACTCCAATATAATATATATACTGTGATGTTATTATAAATATGGTACAACCATATTCAGTATTCTATCCATCCTTTGAATAACATGTCACCATACGTGCGTACGTACGGCTTACCGTCTCCATGTCGTGGTGTAATTGTTATTCAATATATTATTATTTGGATGGGTATAATAATGATGTGTAACTCATGTAAATAATAAATATAAAATGATAATGATTCTGTATATATATGATATACCATCCAATTATATATTATTTTAATATCAAAAGAATGATATTTTCCCTCGTGCATACGTACGGACTACCGTCTCCACGAACGCGATGAGATTCATTCTCCATCATATCCATTCAAGTATAATTATAATTTGATGATTTAAAAATAGTATCTAAGTACTTGATATCATTCTGTATATCAATAATATACATCCCATTAATAACGAATATGGCTCATATAACAAAGTATATAAAGTAAAATGAACCCGTTAACACCCGAAATGACGATAATTCTAAGATATTATTAACAAATCAATGTTAAAATTTCATATATGATATCATATTAAAGTAAATGATTCTTGTATAATTCAATAACAATTATTTCACCATTATACAGGAGTTAAACCAACCTTAGACCAAGGAAAAAGTACAAAGTAAGGGGATTCTTATCTCACTTTTAATTCCGTGAGAATTCCATTGATCACCACTTAATTATTGCATGTGGTGTATGTGTACTGCCCATGATTGTATTCATTGTTTAATATAATTTAATTTATGGGTATTTACATCATCATGGTATGATACTTCTTTCATGGGTGTATGTTTCATAAGTTACCAAATCGATAAGGGAATTTGAAATTTCAATTTTTATTTATTCGGCTTTACGCATACTTCATTGATTATTTTACTCTAAGATTATGTGTGGAATCACTATTCATTTGATTATGTCATAATATCCACTCCCCGTTCTGTTGATATAATTTTTATACACATAATCACTCCATTGATAATTTCTCAAGTCATCGATAAGAATTTGATAAGAGTAATTTTAACTCATTCTCCATTTGTTGAGTTAAACATCCAATTCATTGGTGTTGTTTTTACAAGATTATGTGTGAATGTCCTTTGATTGTTTTACACTAAATATCCAATCTTATTTAGTGTATTTATATTTTTCACACATAACTATGTCTTTGATTTATCCTTAACCTAAGGATACAACCTTTATGAGAGATTTAATCTCAATTTACATTCCATTGAGACTTCTTCGTTGTTATACACCAAATCACTTTTATATGGGGTATATAATGTACTTTGACATAGTATATCATGAATTCATTTATTCTCATGATATTACAATGTTTTGATTACCTCAATTATTTATATTCAAGTGTCTCTCTTTTGGTTAGAAACTCTAACCAAAATACCATTTTAAAATGTTTTAAAGACTTATTCTTCTAAATCTTGCTCATTAATGTCCATGTTTTTAAAATGGTTTTAAGGATTTATTTATATGGACATTAATGTTTTAAAATTAAAATACCTTTTAAAAGTTTCAAAGTGGTATGGGACACTTTGATTCAAAAATCTATTTTTAAATGGCTTCTTGACAAATAGTGTGACTTTTAAATGATTTCAAGAAAAAGGGGGATATTTCTCTCAAATAGTTTTGATGAATATATTCAACTATGTCAACATCCTTCATTATTCTTGATTGAGGTTAATGTGAGACAATACAATATTCCATATTGTATCGAATGAGTTATGTTTGACTGTGGATGTGTTATTTTTATACCATTCATGGTTTGTGGTTAAAGTATTGACATTTCGTATGCTAGTTTTAATACGAATGTTTTTGTTATGTTTAAACCTGTTCATATAAGGAATGCATTGGACTTAATAAGTGACGGGTGGAGCCCACTATAGCTCCTCAATGCATCGATAGGTCTCATGAGACAAACCAGTGTCTTGGAACAAGGCCTTGGAAAAATCTTATTTGTAGTCTTGGCGAGAGGCCTTGGCTATGTAGTTATGATAGTCTGGCATTATGCATTCCATCATTATGAAAGTGGTTATTGATATTGCATGTGATTATTCGACTAGTAGAATATCCATGTGAATAAGTAAATGGCATTATTTCATTTTATTTTTGCCATACTATGTTGAAGTTCAAGTTTAAAAGTCTTTTGTTTTAGTTATACATTACCTTAAATGTTTATTCTTATTTATGAAAGTTTCCGCTATATTGTTATCCTTACTGGGCATTTGAGCTCACCCCTTTTCTATATTTTATTTTTCCCAGTAAGTGAAGAAGTAAATTATGAATGACCTATAGGGATATTATGTGGGGATATGAATGTGGAATATGGAGACAATATGTTGTTTTAGTAGTTTTTCACTTTATCATGTAATGTAAAACTTTATGAATATATCTAGTGTTTCCAAGGCTACTAAACCAATCGGTCTTTTGAGATTTGATCCTTCTTGTGATCATGCCAATGTTATGTAATAATGCACCGACTCTAGGTAACTAGGGTCGGGGCGTTACAGTTGGTATCAAAGGATGTTTAGTACAAACCATGGAAGCTAGATTTAGATAAAGTCTGATTAGAGCACGTAGACCTAAGATGAACTTTGAGGATTAGTATAGAAGAACTTCCTAGAATTTTGGTATTGTAGAGATTTTGTGAGTTTTCCGAGCAATACATCCCTGTCTGGATACGAGCAGGTAGAGGCGGCTCTGGCACAGATGTACCTAGGGGTAAAACTCGAAAACACCGCTTTGAGCTAGACTCGAACGGGAACTGGTGCACGACAACGGGCCTTGCTGCACTCTTGGTTACGAAACTCCCGGGGGATATGCTTAGGATAATTTACATTTTCTTTACAAACCGATTTAAGTAATATATATATAAGATAAGAGTAAATGACCTTGGTTAATCCTAATATGTTTCAAATTGAGAATATGGTGACATTTTAATCTCTAAATGATTTTACGACTACTGTTACTCACACAATTCTTTCTGGTTTTAGTCAATGGCTGGATTCCAAGGAAGTCATAGTGACTTTGATAATGATGTACAAGGTGGGAACGGTGGTGGCAATGAGCAACAAAATGGAATGCTGATAGGCGTAAAAGATATCGTCTTTATTCCAAATCAGTTTTCCAAAAATATGATCAACAACATATATATTAACCAACTCCCATACTCAACAAGGAAGAGAAAGGTGATAAATGATAAGAGCTCCAGCAATGGAGACCATGGATGAAAGAACCCTCAATTTTCATCATGCAGGAAATGTGGAAGGAGACACCCAGGAAAGTGTCTCAATGGGACAACAAAATGCTTTACGTGCGGGAAGGAAGAACATAAAGTGAATAATTGCCGAAGAAAAATAAAGAGTACTATGGAAGAAGATAAAAATGGTCCTAAGAGTCCATTTACAGTCATTTCCTGTAAATGTAGGGGACCTGGCCATTACCCGAGTGAATGTCCTTTTCTATAGGATATTTTCTTGGTCAAAGAAGAAGCTATGTGGAAATAAATTGTTGGAGAAATGTTTAGAAAGTATTAGCACTCCTAGTTGATGGGTTTACTTTGGAATAATTTTCTCTTGTATTTGTAACCCCACAGTTTGCCATGTGAGAATGATATTTGAGGAAGAATTGTCTCTTCTCTTGTGTATATAGGTATAAATAACCATTTGGTTTTATATGATCATTGGGGTTTGAGAAAATTATAAGTTATAATAATTTGGGATGAAAATACAAGGTATGATAAAAAAACATTTGTGGTTAAATTATGTTATTTTGAGGAATTTATCTCATTTTGGTAATATTATAAAATATAGTTTTTGAAAAAGGACAACACGTAGACCGTGTGACAACCCGTCGCGTCGAACAAAGCTGTGGAAATCGAACCCACAACCAAAGTGTGATTGGGATTTATCGCCTACCACTAGACTAAATGAATTCCCTGGTTAGTGTGGCTATTTTCTTTAGTTAAATGATTTTATTGATCAATAATATGTTGATTTGGGTTTTTATGTCTTATCAAATGAATACCCTTAGTATAGGAAAATGATTTGGTGATTAAGTGAAAATTGTTATTTTGGAAGATGTTCACTTTGTTGGGAACACTATATGTCCAAGGAAAATAGAATACTATGGGATGTCATTAGAGGAGTAATGGTGGATTTTTATCTATGTTTTTATTGTGGATCTATAGTGATTTGGGTTATTTATGGAAATGATTAACCTATAATAAAGAATATGTGATTAGGTTAATTACTTTTAAGTATGTGACTTTAAGAGTAGATGATGTCATTTGGAGATACAATTTAACGTGGAAGACTACATTCTTATAAGTTTTGGGTTTCAATATTAGTTTGGATTATATTGAAGGATTTTAAGGAGAATTTATTATTGTATGGTATTTATTTAACTTTGGGGTATTGTTGGTTTAATTTTAGAAATTAAGATTAGTATTTTTTTCTCTAATGGAATATACATTTGGGGGATCATCAGATCTTATACTAACCATTTTGGTTTTGATTAATCTCTAAAGACAGGTTAAATATATAGTTTATCCTACATGGATCATGTATTTCTATAGAAGTTTATTCTAGCTCTTTTATTGTGACCAACTCTTCTTTAATACTCATTGTTCAAAAAAAATAAGTTAGTGGTAAAAAGTTATTAAATAATGAAACTCTACTTAAAAAGTAATTATATCTCTTTATGTTTTTAGTCAATATCATAAATGAATTCCTCGTCCTTATGTAATGTAACTTAAAACAAAAAAAATGTTGTCTGTTTACCTTCCTACTATGAGACTAATGGTCGTTTGTTCCAACACAAGTTTGTGGTTTTCTTATTGTTAACTTTCTCCTGATAATGATTTCTATCCCTCTCCATCAGAACTTGACACTTAGTTTATCATCCATATCCATGTTTTCCTACATGGAATCTGAGTATGGGTTATCTTGGATGACCTTTATACCTCTCTTTATTTCTTTTAAAGTGATAGTTTTATTGACTCTTTTTCGGATGTGGGACTTTCCATTATATTCCCCAGCACAATTTTAAAAATTGCGAGGACGCAATTTATTGAAGGAGGAGATAATGTAACACCCCAAGCTTCCAGGGTACATTTCCTTTCGAATAATGCAATGGCGTGCATTGTACGCAACTTCTAGATTTTAACACACCATAACCAATCAAACTAGCTGTTATGAATAGTAATTCCTACTTTTTGAAATTTTATCAATTCTATCTCTCAAAATGGACTTCATTTTTGGATTCGGAATATCGAAATTAGCCTAGGGTGAAATTTTGGTACTTTTCAGATAACTTTCATATTTTGATGAATAGTGAAAATTACTAAATTTTAATTAAAAACAACTTTTTTAATCAAAATAATTGATAGTGATAAATTATGAATTTGAGTGATTTTAAAGTATATTTAGAATATATTTTTACCATGTAATAAAATGTGGGTCATTGAACATAATTTCACATTTAAACCAGACATAAACAAGTTCCAATCTTTTGATAGTTATTATCTCTTAAAAACACGCTTTTTGTTTTAACAACGGGAATTAATTTTAAATTAATTTCTGCCACTTCTGTGTTTTGAATTTGGAAAAATGGATTCCATATTTGGAATCATGATGTTCAAATTGTGTAAATAGGTAACATTTATTTTTAGACATTTTGGATAATTCGGTAAATATTGTATTTACCATTGTTAAAGGGTAAATCCGGTAAACAAGGGTTAAAAAATAATATTATAATAATACTAAATTACCCTAAAACGTGTCATAACCCTATTGGTTGATACATGGTCGACCAAGGGCATCTTTGGGTCGATTTTGGGACCCCATGGATCCACTTGTAAGTTATAATGACACTTTATTTTAATTAAGTTAAAATAAATACAAAAATGACAAAAGCATATATCTTTTAGAAAAACAATTGTTACATAGGGTTATATATGTTGGATTTTAGACTATAAATATTAATTAGAAATCTAAAAATATTTACTACATAATGATATTTTATTTATAATTTTTAGACATTAAATAAGTTAATTTATTTATGACATAATGGTGATGCAGTAATTACCATAATAGTGAAAAATTAGAATAATTGATATTATAAATACACAAATAAATATAATTTGAGACTTTTATTGAATTAAACTAATTTTCTAGGTTAATATGACATATTATGATTGATTTAATTAACTGTTTTAGAAGTAATCATTCTGTTATGTGTTTCACAAAAATCAACTATTGAATAGTGTCAAAATTGACATAAAAGAGTTTTGAAAACAAATATTATATTCTTAATTGATATTAAATTCCTAAAAATCTACGGTTCGGCCAAGAGACTTATATCCTGATATTTATATCGTTAATGGACAACTTGGGGGTCTCTTGGATGAATATAGTAAGATTATTAACCATATAATATAAAAATACAAAGAGACATTGTAAAAGTGAAACTAATTAACTAAGAGTTAATACTTAAAGATAAGGTTAATATAATGACCCAAACCTGTATAAATTCTATTGGTTGAGATTTTTTCGACCCATACCCACCTTAACATTTAAATAATAAACTTTGGAGCCATTAGAAACTGAATATGAATTTATTATAAATTAATATTTCTAGATTTTCCAAAGGTGCCCCTCACCCATCTTATAAAAGTGCACTCATCCTTCTCATTTATTCACACCTTAAAAGCCTTTTGGTTTGTCCAAACCCTGCCCCAATACTCTCTCCAATTCCCCCATTACAACCTAGAGGTCTTAGTTTGATCAGAAATCAAACCTAAGGAGCCCTTTTGATCAAATCAAAAGGAAGAACCCGAAGAAGAGGTAATCTTTTCACCACCCCTTTTCCAGTTCCTTTCTTCTTCCACTTCTTATTTATTTGTTATTACCATTATAAAATAATAACTCCAGTATCATATATATACTGTGATGTTATTATAAATATGGTACAACCATATTCAGTATTCTATCCATCCTTTGAATAACATGTCACCATACGTGCGTACGTACGGCTTACCGTCTCCACGTCAGGGTGTAATTTTTATTCAATATATTATTATTTGGATGGGTATAATAATGATGTGTAACTCATGTAAATAATAAATATAACATGATAATGATTCTGTATATATGATATACCATCAAATTATATATTATTTTAATATCAAAAGAATGATATTGTCGCTCGTGCGTACGTACGGACTACCGTCTCCACGAACGCGATGAGATTCATTCTCCATCATATCCATTAAAGTATAATTATAATTTGATGATTTTAAATTACTATCTAAGGACATGATATAATTCTGGATATGAATAATATACATCCCATTAATAACGAATATGGCTCACATAACAAAGAATATAAAGTAAAATGAACCTGTTAACACCCGAAATGACGATAATTCTAAGATATTATTAACAAATCAATGTTAAAAGATCATATATGATATCATATTAAAGTAAATGATTCTTGTATAATTCAATAACAATTATTTCACCATTATACAGGAGGTAAACCTACCGTCGACCAAGGAAAAAGTACAAAGTAAGGGGTTTCTTATATCACTTTTAATTCCGTGAGAATTCCATTGATCACCACTTAATTATTGCATGTGGTGTATGTGTACTGCCCATGATTGTATTAATTGTGTAATATACTTTAATTTATGGGTATTTACATCATCATGGTATGATACTTCTTTCATGGGTGTATGTTTCATAAGTTACCAAATCGATAAGGGAATTTGAAATTTCAATTTCCATTTATTCGGCTTTACGCATACTTCATTGATTATTTTACTCCAGGATTATGTGTGGAGTCACTATTCATTTGATTATGTCATAATTTCCACTCCCCGTTCTGTGGATATACTCTTGATACACATAATCACTCCATTGATAATTTCTAAAGTCATTAATAAGAATTTGATAAGAGTAATTTTAACTCATTCTCCATTTGTTGAGTTAAACATCCAATTCATTGGTGTTGTTTTTACAAGATTATGTGTGAATGTCCTTTGATTGTTTTACAATAAATATCCATTCATATTTAGTGTATTTATATTTTTCAAACATAACTATGTCGTTGATTTATCCTTAACCTAAGGATACGACCTTTATGAGATATTTCATCTCAATTTACATTCCATTGAGACTTCTTCGTTGTTATACACAAAATCACTTTTATATGGTGTATATAATGTACTTTGACATAGTATATCATGAATTCATTTATTCTCATAATATTACAATGTTTTGATTACCTCAATTATTTATATTCAAGTGTCTCTCTTTTGGTTAGAAACTCTAACCAAAATATCATTTTAAAATGTTTTAAAGACTTATTCTTCTAAATCGTTCTCATTAATTTCCATGTTTTAAAAATGGTTTTAAGGATTTATTTATATGGACATAAATGTTTTAAAATTAAAACTCCTTTTAAAAGTTTCAAAGTGGTATGTGACACTTTGATTCAAAACTCTATTTTTAAATGGCTTTTTGACAAATAGTGTGACTTTTAAATGATTTCAAGAAAAAGGGGGATATTTCTCTCAAATAGTTTTGATGATTATTTTCATCTATGTCAACATCATTCATTATTCTTGATTGAGGTTAATGTGATACAATAAAATCTTCCATATTGTATCGAATGAGTTATGTTTGACTGTGGATGTGTTATTTTTATACCATTCATGGTTTGTGGTTAAAGTATTTACATTTCGTATGCTAGTTTTAATATGTATGTTTTTGTTATGTTTAAACCTGTTCATATGAGGAATGCATTGGACTTAATAAGTGATGGGTGGAGCCCGCTATAGCTCCTCGATGCATCGGTAGGTCTCATGAGACAAACTAGTGTCTTGGCACAAGGCCTTGGAAAAATCTTATTTGTAGTCTTAGCACGAGGCCTTGGCTATGTGGTTATGATAGTCTGGCATTATGCATTCCATCATTGTGAAAGTGGTTATTGATATTGCATGTGATTATTTTATTAGTATAATATCCATGTGAATAAGTAAATGGCATTATTTCATTTTATTTTTGTCATACTATGTTGAATTTCAAGTTTAAAAGGCTTTTGTTTTAGTTATACATTACCTTAAATGTTTATTCTTATTTATGAAATTTTCCGCTATATTGTTATCCTTACTGGGCATTTGAGCTCACCCCTTTTCTATGTTTTATTTTTCCTAAGAAGTGAAGAAGTAAATTATGAATGACCTGTAGGGATATTATGTGGGGATATGAATGTGGAATATGGAGACAATATGTTGTTTTAGTAGTTTTTCACATTATGATGTAATGTAAAACATTATGAATATATCTAGTATTTCCAAGGCTACTAAACCAATCGGTCTTTCGAGATTTGATCCTTCTTGTGATCATGCCAATGTTATGTAATAATGCACCGACTCTAGGTAACTAGGGTCGGGGCGTTACAAGGAAACATTAATCAATATATAAGAAGAGACATATGGTATACATAGAAGTAGACACAATAGGTCTAATGAAGCATATTATTTTAGTAGATAAAAGGTAAGTATAGAAATCCCCTACCACAAGACTCCAAGAAACTCCACAATAAGAGAAATAAACCCAAGAACCAATCAAATCTCAATAAACTTTCTCAGTAGTGAAACATCATACATATCATTAAAACATCAATCGGGGTCCAAATAAAATATTCACCAAAATTTATGGAATCATTCAGAGAGAAATAATTAAAAAAATGAATGAAGTTGGATGATAAGATTAACTAAAATCAAAAGTGGAGTCAATTAACATGAATCAAGAGGGTTGGGAACCTTAAAAAATGGCAAACACCTCTAAGATATACCCTAGGTTTTTAAATGGATTCATAAAATGATATAAAGTCAACTGTAAGAGAATGGTCGATGCCTATTTATAGGGAGAACTGAAAAATCATCCACCACAACATAGAGACTTCCACTGCGGACATGGTTACCTTGGTCAATGGTGATATAAGATTCCCATATTCAAAATGACCATCTTTAACCCTTTTGGTGTTCATTTTGGCTACCTAAAATCTTGTTGACTTCCACCATGAGAAACACCATTGAATATGAAAATATCCCTCATATTTTATCCCATAAAACCCAAAACCATGCCATAGTGACTTCTAGATCACAGTTTTTCCAACTTACTATCGTATCTCAACTTGCACTTCACACAACCCATGAATACACCCATCCTTATCATTTCATGCTCCTTATTTCTCATAGTGCGATCTATAATACATCACCAGCCACCACACATCCCATAATTCCCAATTAAATAGTGTGGTGGTCTCAATGTTTGATGAAAACTTGTCATGGGGTACTCAGTAAAATAATTTTTTAACCTAAGTAAACTGTAGTAGTTGTGGTACTTGAGTTTGTATCTATAAAGGATAGTCTTATGGGTGTGTTTATATTTTCTTCTATATGTTCAATTGGTTAAAATATCAATGAAATTAAATTCAATTGGTTTTAAATTCAATTTTATATAATAAGGCATAACCTCAAATCATCCCATTATCATTCATGTTAAATCATTATTCCAATTTATACTCTTATATTTTCTCTCTAATCATGTGAAATATAACTCAATTACCGACATCTATAATTTTTAATTTAACTATAGGGGTACAATGAATACAACAATCTCTAATATCCCCTATACTAGTAATCTAATATCTCATATTACTCTTAAGTAAATCCACTGCTTATGATCACAAGAAATAAAGAGGACCTATGTGACCTATGTTTGCAATCTAGTGAAAAAGGGAATTTAAATCAAAGTTCATGAAATAATGAAATATCATATTATCTATACAGTTAGAATAAATAGAAAGATAAAAAATATATACTGAATTATTTAAATGTATAATTCATTAACAAGGGATATGAAGAATCTCCTTTGCTTAACCAAAAATGGCTTACTGTACCATCACTAGAGTTATTACAAAAAAATGAAATGATCTTAAAAAACATCAGTAAACATGATCATGGAAGGCCCTATTCTTTATAAAATAGTTAATTATTTATAGATAAATCATTAATTTCATTAATATTATATTTCCCACCATTTGATTAGAATGAGCTTTTATTCCAATGAACCACACAAGTCCAATTTTTTTCTTCAATTCTGAGCCCACTTCAAATTCTTCATATTGTCACCACTTGCGTAGCTCAACGGTTAGAATTTCTCCAAATCATCATACTCGAATCATTTTTAGTAAAGCGTTCTCCTCCCACAATCGATCTCGTGACTCCTTTAAATTGATGATCACCACATGGAATGTTTGTTAGACCATTCCATGATTTGGTCAAACCAATGGAATTTTTAATTGATTCCCATTTAAGCCCTAAATTCACTTTGGTAATGCCTGATGTATGGTTTTTTTATGGGTTTTACGAAAAAAATATTTCGAGATAGGGGATCAGGGTTCTGATATTTATAAAACTGGGTCTGGGATGCGTGAACGGCGTTCACGCATCCCAGACCCAGGCAGTATGGCGTGAATGGCGTTCACATGTCCTTCGCTGACCAGCTAAAGGATGCGTGAACACCATTCATGTATCTTTTCATGGGAAAGGATGCGTGAACGGCATTCACGCATCCGAGCCACGTCAGTGATGCGTGAATGTCGTTCACGCATTCTTCGCGGACTAGCTAAAGGATACGTGAACAGCGTTCACGCATCTGGCCGAGAATTTCTATAAAAGGAGGGGTCCCCCCACCAAACCCATTGTTCTCCTCTGGTTATTATTGCGAAGCCCTGGAGAAATTCTTTCTCAACAAATATTTCCTGCTTTTATTGAGGTAAAATTTCTATTTAATAAATTAATTGTTTAATTGTGTTTATTTATTTCATTTGTTGGTTTAATTGTGTGTATGATTTATTTATTTCATATGTTATGCATGAAATGTTTTGTATGATTTAATTTTCTTGATGTTGAATGTTTATGTGATTTAATTTATTTAATATATATTGTCTGAATATTGAATGTTTTATGTTATGTCTAAAATGTTTAATGTTTAGGAAAAGTAATTTATGTTAGAGAAATTTATTTTAATTAATGGTTTTGATGTAACTGTCAATTATATTACATTTATTTACTAGTAATAATATTTTTAAACAATAAAATAGAAAATATATTTACTTATATTTTGAAAAGTAGAAGAATGGCCAAAAAACATTACAATTTCATAAAATTTAAAATAACAAAAGTGTTTATTATGTAAATATCAATTAGATCAGTTATAATAAAATTTAGTAAATGTTATTAATAATTATATATATATATACACATGAAGTTAAATTTTTTTAAAAGAGGTGTAGTATTTAATATAGATTTTATATAATACAGATAATATAATAAATATACTAAAAAACACGGTATGAGTGATGAATGATCTTGAGATGACCGACCATGCATAATTGAAATTGCATGTTTTATTTAGTGTATGTTGTTATTCAATTTCTAATAGTTTTATTTTTCCGCATTGATGACCTGTGAGTCATCTCTCAGTAAGTGTAAGGACCTGCGTGTCCTCTTAAATTAATTTATGTATTTCATGCCCCTAAACCCCCTCACATGCATGTGAGAAAATTTGTAATTAAAAGATAGACGCCTCGAAGAGGTGTCCCTGAACATGCTTCCCCAAAGAGGTGTCGACGAATAGGCATTTGAGAACTCGTTCGAGAGGAGGCATTGCTGTTTGGAAGGAGATTGGTGGTTGCTAAAATATTTGATAATAGAGACAGGAGTTCAGCCATAGGTTGTGGTTAGTTTATCATATAATGATAAACTAATCGTAAGTCTCAACATCAAGTCATGATTATATATTCATAAGTAATTAAACTTTATGAAACATTATATTAAATTTGCTTTTGTGCTAATATCACAATCACTATACCTTAACAGAGATAAATCAATACATAAAAAATTCTCAAGATAATCAATTATTCAAAACCAAATTAAATAATTTAAAATTTTAATGTAGTGTATTATATTTTTTAAAAAAATTATAGGTAATTATATCTACTCATATATATTGCAACGGTGAGGTAATTTATAGAGAAAAGGGTTTTAGCTACAGTGTGCCACCTGTCAAAGTGGTAAATCTCCATGGTTGTATGACATTGGATGCAGTTCGTAATAAGATTCATAGTCGGTGAAAACTGAGTGCTGGACAAGCAATCACTTCAATTAGATACTAACATCTTCAATATCCTGAGCGTATGTGGCACATCGACTACCCTATAGTCGATGATGAGGATTGGATGGAGGCTTCTCAGTTATTCAGGCAACAGTGTATTAATGGTTTGATGGAATTATTTATTATCATTTCTGATATTGATGTGGTGCAATCGATTACTATAGAACCAGGCTTTGCGAGCTCTGTAGAAGATGGTCCTTCATAGTAGTCTTATTCATTGTCTCCTCCTCATATGACTCGTGTGGAAGAATGTAATGAGGAAGATCATCAAAATTTTGAAGGAAATGTAGATGACATCCCTTTGTGTGCTGATATAGTGCATGAATGTTTATCTGAGGAAGAAGAATCTGGGGAGTCAGCAGGAGATGATGTGGTTGGGAATGAACCTTCTGAGGTTCCTTTGAGAGATAAACATCCACTACATCCACCATTTAGGGGTAATCAGCCTTCAGTTTTGTGTTCCTTAGTTGGAGGAATGTCTCATGAACAACATTTTGATTGGGATGTCATTACACCAACTTCTGAATTCCCTGGCATTATAGGGAATAGGCCTACATCAAATGATAATGCCATATATGTTGGGCAGGAGTTTTAAAGTAAACAGGTCATGAAAAATGTGGTAAAGCAATACCACATTGAGAGACATTTCACATTTGTGGTTGATGAGTCAAAGAAGACCAAATATCTCATTCGTTGTGAAAAATATGGGTCAGAATGTAAATTTCGATTAAGAGAAATATTTTATAAATATTATGGATGTTGGAAGATAACCAAATTAAAAGGCACACACACTTGTCTACATCCTAGCTTGGCACAAGATCACTCTTCCCGTGATGCAGAGTTTGTATGTACTATTATTTGTGAGATGATACGAACAAGTTAGGATGTTCCTGTTGCCCTTGTTCAGGAAAGAAATCAACAGTTGTATAACTATAAGATATCATACAAAAAAGCTTGGAATGAAAAACTGAAAGCCATTGTAAAAGTGTATGGTGATTGGGATGAGTCTTATGTGATGATGCCACAGCTTATAGAATTGTTTTCTCTCAATAATCAGATTGTTTATCAATTCGACAGTGTTGAGTATGTATCCCAAAATCATTGAGTTGATCGGTCAAAGGTGAAGTTCAATAGGCTTTTTTGGGCATTCAGACCGTGCATTATTGCATTTCCCTATTGTAAACAATTTATTCAGGTAGATGGCACATTCCTTTATAGAAAGTATATAGGTGTTCTACTCATTGCTACCACACAAGATGGTAATCGCGCTCCTCTGCCACTTGATTTTTCTGTTGATGAAAAAGAAAATTATGAATGCTGGAGCTAGTTCTTGGCATGTGTACGTGTTCATGTCATGCAAAAATAGGGCGTGTGTCTGATATCTAATCGTCATCGAGCGATTATAAAGGCTGTGAGTAGTGATGGGTTTTCTTGGACTGAGCCGAATTCTTATCACCATTATTGCATTAGACATATTGCAAGTAATGTGCGTAAGC
The DNA here is from genome assembly GCA_963277665.1 of Viscum album. Taxonomy (NCBI): domain Eukaryota; kingdom Viridiplantae; phylum Streptophyta; class Magnoliopsida; order Santalales; family Viscaceae; genus Viscum; species Viscum album. The sequence goes on from OY728162.1 coordinate 1,158,623,735, forward strand.
AGTTTAGAGATGAGGCCATAAAGAAGGCGATCCTCAAATTGGGCATGGTTTTCTAAACTTGTTTTTAAAAAAAAAAATAATATCCATTTTAATACATTATTATCTTATGGTTTCAGCATATGAACCCCCAACAAGAAAGGTTTAATCGATCTCTTGAAGAGATCCGAATAGTTAATGAGGAGGTATATGAATATATGATTCAAATTTCAAAGGAAAATTGGTCATTAGCATACGATGGTGGCATGAGATATGGGCATATGACCACTAATATAGTGGAGTGCATAAATGGGGTCCTCAAGGGTGTGCACAAACTCCCAATAACAGGGTTAGTGCAAGAGACATTTTTTAGATGTGTTCACTACTTTGTTGACCGGTCCCAAAAGGCCTACCAGAGGATGGAAAATGGAATGCTTTTTACTCAGTATTTTCAAACTAATATTGACCGGATAAGGAATGAGGCTTCATGATGGAATGTTATAGCCTTTGATAGGGAAAAGTGGATTTTTTGGTTAAGACAGTGCTACGACTAGGGTACATTCACTAATGGTGGAGTGTTTGTCGTGATGTTGGACAACAGGTATTGTGATTGTGGCAGCTTTCAGGCATTGATATATGCATGTGTACATGTTATTGCTGCTTGCGCTTTGGTAAATATATCATGGGAGCCATATGTTGACCCGGTGTATCACATGAGCACTTTGGTTAACTGTTATAGTGCTGCCTGGATGCCTGTTGGTGACTTCCATTCTATCACATTTCCTGCTGATCAACTGACCATCGTCCCTGATATTTCCAGGTTTTCATAAGTTTGTTTTGGTTTCATTTATAATTTTTTCAATGTGTGCCATTTTTAAAATTATTGGCTTCATGCTACCAAGTTGCGACCCCAAGGAAAACCAAAGTCAACTCGCATCAGAAATGAGATGGATTGGCCTCAGCAACGAGGAGGGAGAATACGATGCAGTATCTGTCACGTAGAAGGACATACTCGTAAGAGATGTACCCAAGTGGCAGGATAGAGTTCCACATCTCATCATCCATGATCGAGTCTGTTTACCTGCTCCATTTTTGTGATAAATATAATTTTCTAGAGTGTGAGTTGTACTTTTTCTGGAGGAGTTCTAGTGCTTTGTTTTGGAGTCATCAATGACAATTTTCATGAGAAGGTTGAAAGACTTGTTTTGAGGGCCTAGTTTCCCTATGGATTTATTTTTTCCCTTTTAATTTTTTTATGTGCTATAGATATGAGTAGGTTAAAGTTGTGAATACCTATTGAGGAGATGTTGAGAGATGAAATTATTACTTATGAATATGGATGTTCTTGGTTGCATGTTTCCTCATAGAGGTAGCTTTGGATGGTCTTCCAAGAGTACATGGTTTAGATTTTTCTTAAAGAGAATGGAATTTACTCTGATGATTAATGTAATGAAATTTAATATAATGTGGAATAATGTAAATGGTTATTTAATGGATAATGGATAAATTAACAAACGTAATTTTACAAAAAAAGAAGAAATAATTAATTTTTCACTTTTAAATTCTGGTTTTCTTATAAGATGTCTAATTTTAGTAATGGAATCTGAGTGTCTAAGCATTATTAACTAATTTTGATTGTGAGACTAGGATAATGTTTATTGTGACACCAAATGAAAATGAATATATCATGCTTCCACTATTAATAGGTAAGGATGATATCATGTGTGCAGATGGCAGGTTTTACATTGCTTACATCTCAGGCTACTCATGTATCACGACTTATTTTAGAGGGATGTCATGTGCCTCCCTTGAGTGTACGTAGATCTCACCATTTCCATCATACTGCACCACATCCCGCTATCGTCCCACATCTTCGTCGAGCTGGATTCTATGGAGTAGCGATGTGCGACTTCAAATTTCTTGATCATCAGCTCATTGCTGCACTTGTAGAGAGATGGAGACTAGAGTCGCATACTTTCCATTTCAGTGAGGGGGAGATGACTATTATGTTGCAGGATGTGGCCATTATGTTGGGCCTCCCTATCGACGGACATGCTTTGACAGGCCAAGTTCCTTCAGATTTGCCTTAGCTTGTTCATAGACTTCTGGGCATAGAGGTCCGGGATGATGGCAGGACCATCATCAGTGGTAGATTGTGGATGCCTTGGTTAGACCAGCACTTCACACATTTACTAGATGATGCTGATGACATCACCGTGCTGCGATTTGCACATGCATATATTGTGAGGCTGATCTGTGGCACGCTTTTTGTTGACCACTCTACTACTTTTGTGTACCTGATGTAACAATCTTTTTTAGAGGATTTGGACCAGGTAGGACAATATTTTTGGGGGTCTGCCTAACTATCATATACATATAGGGCCCTATGCAGCGCATATCACATCAATAAGATGCAGATCACATGATGCATGGTTCTTCTACAGATGTGGGTATGGGAGCACATACCTCGTTTAGCTTTACATGTCTGCGCACCATTACCCGTAGATATTGTAGAAGAGGCTCCACGTGGACGTTGGTATGTTATTAATTCCTACTAATATCTAACTTCATTGTATAAGATTATTTTATGAAATGTAAAAATAAAAATGTTCTCTACAGGTAGAGTCAGTCACATCGACATTTAGATTCTCCCAGACATGATTTTCACGCCTACAGACTTATGTTAGACAGCATTAGACCAGACGATGTAAGTGATTATTATTTATATTGTTAAATATTTACTCTTTACTGTATATCTATTCATTTATTAATTGATTATTTATTTTTTCTTTCAGATTACATGGATGCCATATATAGATGATATCCTTCAGAGTATGCCCCCATACTGTACAGTGATGCTTGATATCAGCTCCTGCATGGTTCCACTGATTCATTTTCATATAGTCAAGTGGCACCAGAGGGATAGGGTTATGAGACAGTTTGGATTCCTTCATCCAGTTCCTGACCTGCCCAGTCAGTTGGATTCATTTCATTCCATGAAGATGTCAGGGAAGAGAGATTTTGATTGGAGAATCTACCATGCCAGATATGTTGCGTTATGGGATAGACGACGGGAATCCCAGTTGAGAGGGGTAGGGATAGTATGTTTTCATTTGATGGATCAGATGGATTATGCAGGCTGGTACATCAGGTCCCCAGTCAGATTTCTGACATGGCACGGATGGGCTTCCATGACTTGGTATGTATTCTTCCTTTCACTGTTCAATATATTTTTTATTCATATTAGTTAACAATGGAATTTGTTTTCGCAGGATGCTCGTATTTGTCATCTACTTCATATATATGATCCAGTGGAGAGATCTGCCTTTGACCCATCATATTTTCACACCCTTGTATGACAGATGCTACCGTCGATGGATGAGATTTATGATGGCATTTTCTTTGATCCACCACCTATTGCAGAGGCCGCGGAGCCTGATGAGCCTCACATAGATGTACCTGGGGGTGATGACATTGTTATTGATGCTGTTTTTTCACAGGAGGAGGCTGATCAGCTTCCTCGGCCACATGATATTGTTCCACAGGAGGAGGGTGTTCAGCATGATCAGTCAGATGCTCCTCCAGCTTCTCAGGCACAGCCATAGGTACTTACAAACGATGACTGGATTGAGTTTGATGTTTTATTGCAGTCATACGCAGCAGAGCAGCCATCTACTTCCTATGTTGGTGAGAGTTCCAGCCAGCTTCCACTATCCTTAGATGCGGTCCAGGGTATAGGCGGTGAGACTGTACATCCACCGCCTGTCACATAGGAGGATGTGGAGGTGGCTGTCGATGAGGATGTGCAACGTACGCCAGAGCACAAACGTAGAAAGACACGGCGTGGACGCATCTAGTATACGTCTGGCTGTGGGACAATGGAGCATCCACGTTGGAGGCGTAGATTAGGCTGACATTTGATTTGTGATATATATTGTATGTGAATTACTATTATCTAGACTTCTATTCTATTTTTAATAGGTGTCTTACTATTATCAAATTATCTACCAATGTATATATATATATATATAATGAATAATATGATTAAATTAAATGATAAATATTAATTATATTAATTATTTTGAAATCAAATATATTCTGGATGAAAAGATGTGTGAACTTGAAGAAATCTTGAAAAATATTATTGATCTCAATGATTTAAAATTAGATGTAAAATCCTAGAATATCATGGAACACGATTATTTGTTTAAAAAAATTAAATTGCATGAAGAAGAATATGAATGAATAATGGATATTTGTGAAGAGTATATGATTATGATTGAAGATCAGAATAACAAAAATATGAATTAGAAGTTCATTTGGCCAATTTTGACAAGATACATATTCAGACTTTATAAAAGGAAACAATTTCTACTGGTACACAATCTAAAGAGTGAGATTATTGAGTATGCATCTCAAAACATAGTTTTACAGTAAGTAAAGGACGAATGAAAGAGGTAAAATAGGATGATTAAATATTACCCATTAAAATATAAAACATCGCCATCTAATACGTCATAGGTCTTATAGAGACCTGCATTATAAATAATTACATTCAGTTTATAGTTGATCAACTTACAATTCTTTCTTACTTCATTACTATTTGAGAGTATTTCACACTCTATAAACATACCAATATATAAATAAAGAGGTAAGTTTACATGGATTAAATCTTTATATCATATCTAATAGAGACTCAAGGATCTCTATGATGTTTTTAGGAATTATTTAACAATCATTGGACACAAAAATGAGATTTGAACTACTAACCACACTAAAACTAATAGTAAATCTAAAAAGATCATTCATAGGCTTGTAGATCAGCTGATATATTTCATGATCTATTTCAATAAATATTGTGATCGACAACATTTATTAGTGGAATTCATATATAATAACAGTTTCCACTTTAGAATACAAATGGAACCATATGAGGATCTTTATAGAAATAGATGTATAACAACAACATGTTGAGATGATGTGAGTGAGTGAAATATGCTAAGATTATATCTTTCTCAATATATGTTAGAGAATACTCAAGCCATTCTATTAATAATTATCTAATGAATATCCATTATTCATGAATATTTATTAAGAATTATTAACATTATTTCAATATTTTCTATTATTTAATTGATATTTATTAATATTTCTAAATTTTTACTTTAAGTGTATTCGTTTATAATTAATATTTATACATTTTGAGGAGCATTTGGGATCTCTGTGAGATGTGAGAACCCCGTTCACGCATCCCTCATCTCGGGAGGATGCATAAACCGGATTCACGCTTCTTCAGTGGGGGCTAGGATGCGTGAACGGTGTTCACGCATCCCAGACCCAGTTTTAAAAATATCGGAACCCTCAACCCCTATCCCGAATTATTTATTTCGTAAAACCCATAAACCCCCCCCCCCCCCCCTGATGTACACCTACATAGTATTGGGCTTTTTTGATGACATGGATGTATCCCTTGAAACACTAGGGGGCACTACCCTTACATGGATATGGATTCATAGTTGAACCCTTTCATAGCTTTATTTTACCCTTCCACGGATTATGTGATACCTTGATGTAGCTCTAAAAACTCCTTTTCTTCAAATGAGTGTCATATGATTTACCAATATGTGTGTTTCTTAATGTGATTAGGAGTACCCTTCAACTGATTATCATCCACATATTTAATATAATATAACCATCCATCCAAAAAACGTCCTTATCATCATACTTACCTTTAAATTAATATGAGAGTCTATTAAGGTGTTTTCCCAAGCACGTGATCAGAACCAACCTTTGATTTTTAAGTATGTGAGATGTAATAACAAAACCCATAAATTGGTTCTTCTCCTGCACTGGGAAAAAATGAACCCACAATATTTTCTTTTCTTCTTCAATAAGAAATCATCATATATTGGCTTCTTCGACCGAGCTCTTCTTGATTCATGCCTTCCTTCTCCTGTCACGGGTTCATCTTAAGTTTCATCTCGGGAATATCCTCCTCTTTCTAAAAATAAATCTTATACCACTATTATAATTTACTCGAGATCAGTATAAGTAGGTGGATCCACACGAGCCCTTCAGCACAAAAGTGTTGGAACTTGTACTTTTCCAGCTGCGTTGGTAGGTGGCTGGTGCATCAACTCCACCCACCATGGTAGGTGGCAGCCATTAGAGAAGTCCATGGTGGGTGGGGGGATTGGTGGAAGGTTGTTGGGAGAGATGTGTCAAACTTGACACCTCCCACCATGGCTATATAAGGAGACCTTGGGGAGCTTCCATCAGCAGATTAGAGAGAGCCAAGTGAGAGCTCCATTGTATCCAAAGAGAGCCGAGAGAGCTCCATGTGAGAGAGAGAGAGTTGTAGAGAGGGATTTTTATAAATCTTTGTTCATGTTGAAATAAAGGCTGGTTTCTCCCTCTATTCTTCTCTATTCGTGGTCAGCGAACCACAACAAGTGGTATCAGAGGCGGTTCTGGTGAAACGACGGTGGGTGGTGGAAATTTTTCCGGTGGTTGGAAAATTCAAGTTGCCAGGAATCGTGTTTTGAAGGCATATTATGAAAGCCTGTGTCAAGTCGATTCCAACGGTGCAAACGGCATCGAAAACGGAGCTAAAACGAGCATTCTAGGCCCGGTCAAAGTTTGGTCAGACTTTGGGTGAACAGTACCCCCTTGCCGGAGAAAAAGGTACTCTTCCAGCGCCGGCAACTTTTCTGGTGGTTTTTCGGCAGCTGCTCTGGTGTGCCACGTCATCAACATGTCATCGCCACGTCATCGCCACGTCATCGGACGATCTCGACCATTGATACTGTTTTGATCATAACTTGATCAATCGGTATCCGATTTCAATGATCCAGAATTCGATTCCACCATTTTCGACTGTTCGGGACGCAACGGCGAGCTCCGTTTTTCCAGATTCTGCACCAATGTTTAACTGAATTGAAATCTAATGGAGGGATCATCCACGGGAGGGATGATCATGTTGACTTCTTTGAACTACTCCATTTGTATGTCTCGAATGGAAGATCTTCTCAATGCTAAGGATCTTTTTGACCACATTGAGAATGAGGGAGTCAACCCCGATGCCACAAAGAAAGCAGAGTGGAAGAAGCTAAACAAGAAGACGATCGGCCAAATCCTCCAATGGATCGATCATAGCATTTACCACCATTTTTCTCAAGAGACTGGTGCGTTTGAACTTTGGACAAAGTTGTAAAATACATACCAGTCAAAGACCGCTCAAAACAAGATCCTCTTATTGAAGCGGTTGATGAATCTTCGACTACAAAGTGGAAACTCTATAGCCGAACACACCAGCAAGTTCCAAATCCTGGTGAACTAGTTGGTGGCGGCCGTTAAGACTCTAAATGATGAAGATCAGGCGAACCACTTACTCTACACACTTCCCGATAGCTGAGATATGTTTTTCGTCTCACACAGCAACTCGGCGCCTAGAGGCAAACTTACCATGGCGATGGTAAAGGATGCAATGTTTAACGAGGAAGCCCGAAGGAAGGATGCGAGTTTCAACCAGACGCAAGCTCTGGTTCTGGAGAAGTGAGGGATACAATAAGGAGGAGGTCGTGGGGCAGGAACCAGAGGTCGAAGCAAGAACATAGGACGGTCCACAGATGGTAGGAGGCCAACATACAAATGCTACCATTGTGGCATGGAGGGACACATGAAGAAGAACTGTCGAAAGTTGTTACAAGAAAAGGGTCAAAGTAACAACCAGCAAAGAAGAAATGAAGACGCGCATGTGAGCGTCACCGGAGAAGTTGTTCTTTACTCCAAAGATGAAGAAGTGACATGCTTTCATACATCAGGCCAAGACACAGAATGGGTGGTCGATACTGCAGCATCGTACCACGTCATGCCACATCGTGAGTATTTCATGACTTATCAAGCTTGTGACTTTGGTGCAGTTAAGATGGGGAATACCAGTTCGGCGGAGATTGTTGGCATAGGTGATATCCAAGTCAAGACGAATTTTGGATACACAATCACCCTGAAGGATGTTCGACATGTTCCAAGCCTTCGGCTCAACCTATTATCAGGTATAGTCTTTGATCGACATGGCTATGACAACATCTTCACCAACGGAGCATGGAAGATAAAAAATGAGCCATTATCATCACTCGAGGACACATATGCGGTACATTGTACAAAACTCATGTGAAGATATGTGCAGACAGCCTCAACATGGTGGAAAGAGATACGGCATCTAATATGTGGCATAGAAGGCTTGGCCACATGAGTGAAAAATGGTTATCTACCCTAACAAAGAAGAAGTACATCTGTATTGACAAGGATGCATCACTTGATCCTTGTAAATACTGCTTGTATGGGAAGCAGCATAGAGTTTCATTCAATACTGCTTCATCACGGAGATCGGAGTTGTTGGATCTGGTGCACTCTGATGTATGCGGACCCATGGAGGTAGATACACTCGGAGGTAACAAATATTTTCTATCCTTTATTGATGATGCATCTCAAAGGGTGTGGGTGTTCTTCTTACGAACGAAAGACCAAGTAATGGAATACTTCAAAATGTTCCACGCCATGGTGGAGCATGAAACTGGAAGAAAGCTAAAGTGTCTTCGTTCAGACAACGGAGGAGAGTACACATCCATAGAATTTGATGCCTATTGTAGGATTCATGGCATCCGACATGAGAGGACGGTCCCACGCACCCCACAACACAATGGAGTTGCAGAAAGGATGAACAGGACCATCATGGACAAGGTCAGAAGCATGATGAGTTTGGCAAAGCTCACTAAGCCATTCTGGGGAGAACCTGTTCAGGTTTCCTGCTACCTCATCAACCGATCACCGTCAGTCCCGCTGAATTTTGAGATTCCACAGAAGAGATGGTCTGGTAAACATCCCTCTTACACTTATTTACGAGTATTTGGATGTTTGGCATTTGTACATGTATCCAAGGAGCTCAGGAAGAAGCTAGACGAGAGATCTACTCCATGCATCTTCATTGGCTATGGAGATGAGGAGTTCGGATACAAGCTTTGGGACCCGAAGGAGAAGAAGGTGATCAGAAGCAGAGATGTCATGTTCCATGAGAACCAGACGATCGAGGACATTCAAAATCATAGAATGACTCGAAGGGAAGGTGTTGAGGAATCAATTCATGATCCAACACCGGTATCATCACCACCTATCATTGAAGAGTATGATGTGTAAGAAGACTCATCGGTAGCGGACCAGGAGGCAGTGGAGGAGGATATTGAGCAGGGGGAGACTCAATCCTCTCCACAAGAAGTTGCAGAACCATCACAGGAGCTAGGTGATGTTATGCCTCCTGAACCTAACATTTCAAAGGTTCAAAGATCTTCACGAGGAAGGATTCCATCAACAAAATATTCGGAGTCAGATTACCTATTGTTGACTGATGAGGGGGAGACATAAGGGTATCAAGAAGCATATCGACATTCTCTATCATTGGATACGCAAAGTGATGGATCAAAAGATGGTGCGACTTGTGAAGATCCACATGAAGGAGAACCTGATAGATATGTTGACAAAGGTGGTTTCTCGGGAGAAGTATGACCTTTGTAGATGCTCCAGTGGATTGCAGCTGGAGGGGGAGAATTGTTGGAACTTGTACTTTTCCAGCTGCCTTGGTAGGTGGCTGGTGTATCAACTCCACCCACCATGGTAGGTGGAATCCATGAGAGAAGTTCATGGTGGGTGGGGGGATTGGTGGAAGGTTGGTGGGAGAGGTGTGTCAAACATGACACCTCCCACCATGGCTATATAAGGAGGCTTTGGGGATCTTCCATCAGCAGATTAGAGAGATCCAAGTGAGAGCTCCATTGTATCCAAAGAGAGCGGGGAGAGCTCCATGTGAGAGAGAGAGAGAGTTGTAGAGAGGGAGTTTTGTAAATCTTTGTTCATGTTGAAATAAAGGTCGGTTTCTCCCTCCATTCTTCTCTATTCGTGGTCAGTGAACCACAATAAAAAGATGATATCAGGTTCTCTCTTCTTAGTTTGACATCAAAGAATCTTTAAAGCTTGTCTTCATTCATGCGATGAGACTCATCTAGTTGTGGAATCCTGGGTTCTGTCATGTTCTTTATTTTGGTGAGCTCGGATTTGATAGACTTAGTCGATGCTTTATTCATCTGTAGCATGAGATGTGGTTCGGCTTCAATCTTAATCAGATGTATCCATTTCTTTACATTTATTAGTCTTTTTAAATCTCATGGCCTCAATTTTTTTTCACTCTCTGATCCAAGATTTCTCATGCGCCAACAAGAAAATAAAAAAAAATTCAACATTGGTCAAGTGAAATTCAGCTTCATCGGAACTGGTGGCGCAGCTTGAAGTCATCACCCTTGGCGATGTGCTGACAGATCTGGTTCATCCCTTCTTCATCGGCGGATCAGGCTCGGTTCTCATCTCTGTCGGTTGTTCTTCGATATGGCTAAAACATGAGACTTCTAATCTTCATCTTCTTCAAAGCATAGATCATAAACTTTTCTAGTTTTGTGATGGATTTTCGAGGCTGGGGTGCGGTGTTCGGTCTTCATGGATTAAGGGTGAATTTGATTGAGGGGTGCGGCTGATCTCTTCTTTTGAAAAAAAATTAGTTACTATCAATTTCACAGGGAGACAGGGTGGATCACGGTCGATATATGTATTTTGGGAATTTTTGGGCATCGTAGATATAGGATACATGCGACATTTAAAGGCGCAGTCGCGTGAAGTGTTTGTGGAAGCGTTGAGAATTATTAAAAAAAGTTTACACATGGCCACCTTCCTTTTAATATTTTAGTATTTTGAGTCGAACGTGTAACATGATGGCTACATGGAATTGAAAAATTATTGATCCATTGCATAAAACAAAAACAAAAATTTAAGCAGGCGTTATTTCTAATTAATTACATAAAAAAGAAATCAATTAAACATAAATATTTAATATATTTCAACAAATTAAAATCCTTGATTAATTTCCAATATATAAATTTAAATCATATTGTCCACAAAAAATTAATTAATTTTCAAAGAATCATTTTAAAAAATATTCTCAAAAATCAGATTGAAAAAATCGCATTTCTGTTTTTTTAAACAAATTCAATTGATGGATTTCCATTAAATAAAAAAGTGTTTAAAACAATTGAAAATAAAAAATAAATCCATCAAAACATCTAATTCAAGATTGAATGGAAAATTTAAATTCCAAAATTGAAATCAAAATTTGGCTTTGCATTTTAAATAAAAAAATTAATAAATCACTACAAACCATGTTTTTAGCCAATTAAAAATTATGTTTATAATTCAAAGATTTATAAAAAACAATTTCCCCATGATTTTATTGAATTTAGGGGGTATTTTCAATGGATAATAGGCAAAAAAATTAAAAAATTTATGTCCTATAACTAACTCCCTTACTCTTGAACTCTTTCACTCCTGGAAATTTTGTTATTGAATTCTAAAAACAAATTAATTGTCATGCCTAACATTAAATACACATCCAGAATTGATAAATATGAAAGAACTTTTCCATTGAATAGTCAAGCCTCCAGTGTGACTTTCACACACTATTTTACTTCTTTCAAATTCAAATTTCAGTTCCATGAGTGAATTTGATATATTTAAGTGGAATTAAAACTATAATGTATCAAAACTATTTACACCTCATTCCAACGAATCCTAAACCATAGTTCAATTTCACACATAATTGATACTTCATAAATGAAATTGTTTTCAGTCAGTTTCCCCCTTCTTCACATGGGTACAATATCCCCCTCCTAGCTGAATGGATTCATTTTTGATATATGGGAACTTTATTATTTTAAAAAAATTCATATCCAATTAATTTGAATATGTGTAGAGGGAATAAACTCACACACCAAGTTCCATTACCTTAGAGATTCATTATGGGATCTCAATTTCCCATTTTACCCAAGGTTCAAAGGACTTATAATAATGTCTTTTATAAAGGCACTGGGAGGTGTTATTCATTTACAAATATTAGGTTACCAAAGAATGAGTTCAATGTTTCAATGAATGTTTTTTATAATTTTGATTCCAAAAATATATTTTCATGTTTCACTTTATTTCCTTAGTCCTCAAAAATAATTTCCATATAATAGAGCTTATGTTCAATCAGCAATAAATCAAATTCAATAATTCAAATTCGATGTAATCCTCAAATTTAGATTGGTATTTTAATTCAAAAAGACACCATTGGTAGGTAATCCTCTTAGAGTTGATATTTAATTACATATGTAATGGTTCATTTTTATATATATACTTCAGATTTATAAAAAAAAGAATCACAAGGAATCAATGTATAGATTCCAAAAATATATTTAGTTTTTTTAACTGAATGATGGACTAAATGTAAAATAGCCTAAGTATATTTATATCCTATAATAATTTTAATTCTCTTTGGCACCCTTAGTTTAGACACAATTCCCTTAAATTTCTAATAAGCATTTATCAGGGAATACAGATAAAAAATCAAAGTATCTAAACTAGTGTGAAGGAAAGAGATAACCCTGGTTTTCTTTCTTTGATGGAAGCATAGAGGAGTTTGCAATCCTCTATAGGATAATTTTAAAAATCATCACTTTAATGCATCAATTTCTAACCATTTACATTGAATGGGTTTCATTAATCAAAACCTTTGATATCAATTGCACCAAATGGAAAAATATTAGTCATTGTGTATGTAAGAACCCAGATCTTTGTTTGAGGTATGTCTTTCTCTTTTTCGGGAGTTTTTTAGAAAAATAGAGTTTCTGGAAAATTTTGAAGTACACGTCGTGATCTCTTTTCCTGCTCGAAGCCATGTGCTGGTCGTGCCCGAGCCACACTGGATGTAGGGATGACGTAGAGGCCGCTTAAAGCGGAGTACAGAAAAACCTAGTACACACCGTGTTCTCTAAAAGTACATGCCATGTACATTCTTTTTTTTTCATAAAACGGACCGGGGTCGAACCTAATCAAGGAAAACGTCTTCTTATCCAGCTTCTTCATCCGAGAGCACTAGGAATCTATGGATCTTCGACGAGCTTCCCTTCCTCCGTCCGTTCTCTGAACTGATCACTGTTGATTGAGTTGGAATCGCAGCGGTGAGTTCTCTCTTCTTCTTTATCCTTGTTCCATGTTTCCTCCTCATTTCCATGTTATCGTGGGTTGAGCATTTTTGGCGTTTTCTCAGATCATCGACGTTCTAGGGGAAATCAATCGTCATGGTTCACGTATATTGATCTCCTAGCACAAAGGTTGGAGGTTTGTGCCTTTCCGTAGGAAGTCTGTTAATATTTTTTGCAATTCCACCAATTCCCTTAAACGAGGAATTGTGGGTTTCCTGTTTTTCCCCTGTTGTTTGACTAATTTACTTGATTGCTTGAGTAGAGATCATTGGTTGTAAATTTGGATAATTTATACTATATTCTTGTGCTCGCCTTGCATGTTTTGCTTATTAGGCAGTTTGCCAGTTGTCATGCCTAGTATTAGGATAGTGGAACTGTTGTACTATTATGCTATTGTACATTAGATTGATAGCCAAGTAGTTATTGAGGTTTACTTGGGCCGATACACGCGCTATGCATGTTTATTTCACACAGGACTGTGAGAACCTAGTGTAGTAGACCATAGGGAGAATGGACGTAAGGGCTTCTCCAGAGTGTCTTTTAATACGATGCGAGACCATAGGGGGAATTGCTGATGAGTGCTTCCTCAGAGAGTCTGTACTTCCTCGACGCGGGCCACAGTGGAAATGAGATGTTGAGTGCTTTCCCAGAGATCCTTTAGTACGATATGAGACAATAGTGGGAATTGATGGTGAGTGATTCTTCATAAATACTACTCTTAGATGAACCAGAGGGGTGAGAATATGTGTGCCTCCTAGAGGGTTGCTAGTACTTGTAGGTTGAACCATAGAGGTTAGGATGTGAGAGCTACCCAGAGGATTACCTGTTTTCTACTTGTTGTTGGTTGTTTACTTGTGTAATTTATATGCTAGAACTGTGGATTGTAGATGCTGTGTGTTTTTTTTTCTATTTACTGCTTCCTGTACTTTACCTATCATATATTCACTGACTATTAGGCACAGATCTTTGGGAGGTTTCCTATTGGGACTTTGTCTCACGCCCTATTTGGGTCATGCTTTTGAGCCAAACAGATTATGTTGTTGTAGGTATAGATAAGGGCAAGCGCCCTTCTACTTCAGGTTCTTGATTGCACTAGAGCTGGTGAGCAAGGGACCGAGCCGAGGCTTGCGATGCTAAGGAGTTTCTCATCTATTTTTCTGTTTTACTTTGGCTTAATAATATATTTCAGCATTGTGACTTGTTTGTCTATTTTTCTAGACATATATGTATCATGCATCATTTCATTTATTTTAACTCCAATTGTTTACATGGTAGTTTTCCACTATTTACCGTTTACTCTTGTATGCATGTCTTCTACTTCTGCTATTGTTGTTATTTATTTTCTCTTCTGCGGTGTACTCTTCCAGGGAGGGCATATTTTCCCTACTATCACACCCAAGGCCCTCGCTGCTAGTCGGTAGCCTCTAGCGTTTGGGGAAATGCGCTTGAGTCCATGTGGCGAACCGGTTACGGGGCACCTCTGGGTGGCTTCTAGAACCGGGACATTACAATGTGGTATCAAAGGAGTTCTTTTCTCTTGGTTTACTATTTGGACCCTTTAGCCAGAGATATGATGGATTCAGTACTTGGTGTTAAGCTATGCTCAGGAGTAGCTAACCTGTGTACAGGGAAAATCCATACTACCTCGTTTATTGCAGTTTTCTGGTGTTGAGATTTACGGTTGATATGATTTCACCTAGAGTTATTCTGATGTCTTATGTTGTTGTTGTTTTTCTATTGCGGTTCTATTTCTGTCACCACCCGATGAGATGAGGGTAGGTCATCTCATGCATCATATAGACACTTGTTAGAAATCACATGTCATTCATTCTTGCCATGCCATCTAGGGTGCATTAGCGATTGCATGTTGTTGTGATAGACTTGTGTAGATTTTTCATACTGTTGTGATAGATGATTTGATATAATCTCTGCTTCTTGATAGAGGACTGTTTGTATTGTACTTTTCTTGAATGAACGCAAAATTTTGGTTCTTGAGGTGTTATGGGCCCTCTTGAATCGGAAATTTGTGGATCATTGACCTGTTTTTCTTTGTATATGACTGTATTGGATGCCAAACATTGATTCGCAGGGAGTATGGGCCCTCACGGATCGGAATTTGACACCATCATGCCTTATTTTTAGTGTTTTCTGGGCTTCAGTGCAGTTTTAGAGCTACTTCCCGGAAAAAACCTAGAATACACGGCTTGTACTTTATATATACACGTTGTGTAGTTTTAAACTGTGTCTTTGACTGTGTGAGCCAAAACAAGGGTTGTGAAAATTTCCAGAAACACGCCGTGTATGGTAGGTAGATGCCGTGTAGTAGTGAGCGTGTACCCGGCCATGTAAATAACAACACGGGTTGGGGAAGCTCGAGTAGAACACGCTGTTTTGGATAGCAACACGCCGTATAGTCTTGTTCTAGGTACCCAGCCATGTCACGACCAACACAGGTCAATGTTATCTTCTTCCATACAAATCGTGTTATTTGGTACACACCATGTAAGGGTCAACCATGTACTTGTCCGTGTTGCTAACAACACAGGTCAAGAAAAATCTTCAAGTACATGTCGTTTTTGTTTGGAACACGCTGTGTAGTCTCATTCGTGTAGCCAGTCGTGTAGCTAGCAACATGGGTCATTGAAACTTGTCTATTACACGTCGTGTCTACCAGGCACACGTTGTGTAGTATTAGTTTAAGAAGATCATGTGGGTAAGCTGTGCAAGGAGACACGGGCAGGGAAACATAGTTAAGTACACACCATGTAGATTTTATACATGCCATGTAGTCCTGTTTTGTAAATCTTGTGTGTTTCCTTCTCCTGTTTTCATTTCTTACTCCATGGTTCTCTTTCCTTGTTTTCCTAATCTAAGGTATGCTTAGATCTTTTAGAGCTATGCCTCCGAGACGTCCTCCGGTTGTACGTCAGTAGTCAGGCAGTGATCAGATGCCAGATATGGCTGATCAGGGACTTTCTGCCGATCCTCCAGTCGGGCCAGCCTTGGCACCGGCTGTCATACCAGTTGCAGGTGCTGATATGCAGTTCAGGGAAGGTTTTATGAGGATGATGTAGACCTTTCAGGGAGAACCTCCTCCTGCCATGACTATGGCATACTTGACACAGTTTTTTCAGCAGTAGCATCCTCTCACTTTCTCAGGGGAAGGAGGACCTCAGGCTGCAGAGTCATGGCTGGAAGCCATGTTGACCATCTTTGAGCATTTGGAGACGACTCCAGTGAGGCGGGTCAAGCTCGCTACCTATATTCTACGAGACTCTGCCAAGAGGTGGTGGTACGTGATCTCACATGCGGTTCATCAGTAGGTTATGGCTTGGGAGGAGTTTCAGCGCGTATTTTATGACAACTTCTACCCAGAGACCCTGAGGGCTGACCGAGCCTAGGAGTTCATGAGCTTAGAGCAGAGTACTCTTTCTGTTATGGAGTACTCCTCTCATTTCACCAAGCTGCAGCGTTTCACACCCCTCTAGGGTGGGGATGGGATGTTCTTAGTAATGAATTTTGAGGATGGTCTCAGGCGGGGGATCCACTCACAGGTGAATCTCTTCTAGTTGACTTACATCCCCACCATCGTCAACCAGGCACTGATTGTGAAGCGCAATCTGAGAGACTCCGGAGCTACAAGCTAGGGTGGTTCTGCTTCTAGAGATAGTTTTCCTCTAGATGACAGCAAGAAGTGCCATAGAAAGTCTATGCGTGGTGATTCGAGGAAGCGAGATGCATCGGTAGGCAGCCTGGTGATATGCTACCACTGTGGCCGGTCAAGGCACATGAGGCCGCAGTGCCAGAGAGACCCCATGGAGTGCCGATCGTTCGGCATGATGGGTCACCTTAAGCGTTTATGCCAGGTTTTCTCACCAGTAGTTGGTGACGGGAGTTATTCTATGACTCCTCGTTCAGGAGTAGCACCCCCAGTTTATCACCATTCTAGGAACTGGAGTTCTTTCGGTCATTCGGGCCTAGGTAGAGGTCAAGGCCATGGCGGTCAGCCACCAGTCTTTCAGCGTCAGTAGGGTGGATCAGTTCAGAGCAGTCAGGCAGGATCGCAGGGCTGCGGTGCAGGCTAGTCTTTAACCATGGAATAGACCTATCAGGAGCAGGATCATGGACCTTCTACTATTCGAGGTACAATTTTAGTATCCTTAGTTTTATCTTCATCTCTTTTCGATACTGGTGATATGCATAGCTTTATCCCTTTTTCTATCATGGAGATCCTTGGGCTCTGTATCTTTTCTTCTGCCTACTCGTTGACACTAGACACACCTTTTTGGACAAGGAAATCTAGAGTACGTCAGTGTAGAGAGGTCTCTCTCGAGGTTGCAGGGTATCATTTCTTATGGGATCTCTACGTCCTAGAGATGAGAGGCTATGATGTCATTTTCGGGATAGACTGGTTGGTTCCCTTCCATGAAGTCATCGACTGTAATCACCGAAAGATGAGTTTCATTTCACCAGAGGGTGAATCTTTTCTTTATATAGGCAAATGGGATGACCAGGTGAGTCGAGTAGGACTTGAGCATCATGGGATAGGAAGGGCGACAGACCATATTTCTAGTCTTTATCTGGATGACCAGGGGACTTCACGGTTGGACTTTCCTCCAGTGGTGGATCGTTTCAGGGTTGTCTTTCCAGAGGACTTTTCAGGTTTACCTCTGGAGCATGAGGTGGAGTTCTCTATTGACCTCGTGCAAGGAGCGGCACCGGTTTTCATTCCTCCATATAGGATGGCTACACTTGAGTTGCAGGAGCGGAAGAAGCAGTTAGAGGAGTTACAGGTAAATGGTTTCATTCGATCTAGTACTTCTCCTTGGGGTTCGCCTATCCTATTTGCAAAAAAGGAAGATGGTACCCTTAGGCTCTGTGTTGATTATCGGATGCTGAACCAGTTGATGGTCAAGAACCGGTATCCCTTTGTAACACCCCAAGATTTCATAGTGTGTTATTTCTTCAAAATAATTCAATAACTTGCACTACACGCAACACCGAGTTCAAGTGCACCATGACTTACCAAACAAGCCGTTCAAAAGATGTTATGAATAATATTAACTAAATTTTAGACTTTATATAATCCTTATAATTTTAGAATCCATATTATGAGTTTCTTAGAAATAATGTAAGAACAAATTCATTTTCAGTATTGCACTTTTACCAACTTTTAACAGTGAACCCTTTTTAAATACAATATTTTAAACTTTTTGACTAAATGGAGACATCAAAAAATTTAAAATGAAACATCCCAAGCTTCCACGGTACGCTTTTCTTTGAATAATACAGTAGCGTCTGTTGTACGCAACTTCGAGTTCTAACACACACTACAACCAATAAAACTAGCCGTTATGAATAGTAATACCTACTTTTTGAAATTATATATATTTTATATTTTAAAATAGACTTCATTTTTGGATTCAGAATATCTAATTTAGCCTAAGGTGAAATTTTGGTACTTTTCGGATAACT
Organism: Viscum album; assembly: GCA_963277665.1. Lineage (NCBI taxonomy): Eukaryota > Viridiplantae > Streptophyta > Magnoliopsida > Santalales > Viscaceae > Viscum > Viscum album. The sequence continues at coordinate 1,158,642,304 of OY728162.1, forward strand.
TTAATATTTTGATGAATAGTGAAAATTACTAAATTTTAATTAAAAACAACTTTTTTAATCAAAATAATTAATAGTGATAAATTATGAATTTGAATGGTTTTAAAGTATAATTAGAATATATTTTTACCATTTAATATAATTTTGGTCATTAGACATAATTTCACAATTAAACCGAACATAAACAAGTATCAATCTTTTGATAGTTATTATATCTTAAAAACACGCTTTTTGTTTTGACAGCGGGAATTAACTTTAAATTAATTTCTGCCACTTCTGTGTTTTGAATTAAGAAAAATGGTTTCCATATTTGGAATCAGGATGTTCAAATTATGTAAATAGGAAACTTTTATTTTTAGACATTTTGAATAATTACTGCAGTAAATATTTTATTTACCATGGTTAAGGGTAAATCCGGTAAATAAGGGTTAAAAAATAATATTATAATAATACAAAATTACCCTAAAACGTGTCCTAACCTTATTGGATGATACATGTTCGACCATGGGCATCTTTGGGTCGATTTTGGGACCCCATCGTGCCACTTGTAAGTGATAGGGACACTTTATTTTAATTAAGTTAAAATGAATACAAAAATGACACAAGCATATATCTTTTAGAAAAACAATTTTTACATAGGGTTATATATGTTGTATGTTCGACTATAAATATTCATTAGAAATACAAAAAGATTTCCTACGTAATGATATTTTATTTATAATTTTTAGAGATTACATAATGTAATTTATTTATGACACAATAATGATGCAGTAATTACCATAATAGTGAAAAGTTAAAATAATTGATATTATAAATACCCAAATAAATAAAATTTGAGACTTTTAATGAATTACAATAATTTCCTAAGATAATATAACATATTATTATTGATTTAAGTAACTTTTTTCGAATTAATCATTCTGTTATGAGTTTCACAAAAATCAACTATTGAATAGTGTCAAAATTGACATAAAAGAGTTTTTAAAACAAATATTATATTATTAATTGATATTAAATTCCTAAAAATCTAAGGTTCGGCCAAGAGACTTATATCATGATATTTGTATCATTAATGGACCACTTGGGGGTCTCTTGGATGTATATAGTATGTTTATTAACCATATAATATAAAAATTCAAAGAGACATTGTAAAAGTGAAACTAATTAACTTAGAGTTAATACTTAATGATAAGGTTAATATAGTAACCCAAACCTGTCTAAATTATATTGGATTAATTCTTTTAGACCTATCCCCACCTTAACATTTAAATAATCAACTTTGGAGCCATTAGAAACCGAATATGAATTTATTATAAATTAATATTTCTAGCTTTTCCAAAGGTACCCCTCACCCCTCTTATAAAAGGGCACTCCTCCTTCTCATTTCTTCACACCTTCAAAGCCTTTTGGTTCGGCCAAACTCTGCCCAAATACTCTCCCAACTTCCCTCACTACAACCTAGAGGCCTTATATTGATCAGAAAGCCAACCTAAGGAGCCCTTTTGATCAAATAAAAAGGAAGAACCCAAAGAAGAGGTAATGATTTCACCACCCTTTTCCAAGTTTCATTCTTCTTCCACTTCTTCTTCCTTTGTTATTACCATTCTAAAATAATAACTCCAGTATCATATATATAATGTGATGTTATTATAAATATGGTACAACCATATTCAATATTCTATCCACCCTTTGAATAACATGTCACCATACGTGCGTACGTACGGCTTACCGTCTCCACGTCGTGGTGTAATTGTTATTCAATATATTATTATTTGGATGTGTATAATAATGATGTGTAACTCATGTAAATAATAAATATAACATTTTAATTATTCTTTATATATGATATACCATCCATTTATAAATTATTTTAATGATATTGTCGCTCGTGCGTACGTACGGACTACCGTCTCCACGAATGTGATGAGATTCATTCTCCATCGTATCCATTCAAGTATAATTATCATTTGATGATTTAAAAATGATGTTTAAGGACTTGATATCATTCTGGATATGAATAATATACAGCCTATCCATGAAAAACATGGCTTATGTAACAAAACATATAAAAGAAAACGAGTAAGTTAACACCTGAAACGACGATAATACTATGATATTATTAACAAAGCAATGTTAAAAGATCATATATGATATCATATGAATGTATATGATTCTTGTATAATTTAATAAAAATTATTTCACTATTATACAAGAGGTTAACCTACCCCAACCAAGGAAAATTACAAGGTAAGGGGTTTTCATCTCACTCATTATTCCCGTGAGATTCATGCCATATTGCCACCATTACCTTTTGTGTGGTGTATGTACTGCCCATAATTATATTCTTTGTGTAATACACTTTAATTTATGTGTATTTACATATTCATTGTATGATACCTCTTTCATGGGTTGTATGTTTCGTAAGTTACCAAATTGGTAAGGGTTTATTTCGCAATCTCTTCATTATCCAAGGTTGTTTATACGTAATAATCTACTGGGATCTCTTTATCATCCACATCCATGTTTCTTAAAAATATATTTAAAAATATTTTTACTATATACTAGAATATGGGTTAAATTAATTTATACCATTGTTGACTTTTATAAGTGGTTTATAAAGGAATCTTTCTGTCGTTTTCCAAACAAGGTCCTTTTTAACCTTTTTGACAAAATTAAGGTAAGAATGTTTTTTTAACTTATACGGCGGGTGCGGTTATTCTCCGCCGTTATTACACCTTTGAAGCTTCCTTCACAAGCTTATAAAGATATTTTCAAAATAAAGGTTTTCTCTATAATTATGCGACTTTTAAAATGATTTCAAAAAAAGAGATATTTCTCTCAAATAGTATTGATTTCATCTATGTCAACATCCTTTGATAAATTTTAAACTTGTTTCAAGTTGATTTATTGTGATACAAATCATCTATATTGTATTTAAGGTTTTGTGATATTTTTTACTATGGATGAGTTATTTTTATGCCATTAATAGTTTATGATTAATGTTTTGACATTTTTTATGTTAGTTTTAATACGAATGTTTATGTTATATTTCATCCTCTTCTTAAGATGAATGTGTTTGACTAGTATGTTCCGAGTTGGGGACCGGTAAAAGTAAGCCCTCCGTGTTGGTGTCTGGTCATTAGAGGCACTCCGGGTTGGTGTCCGGTTACTAGAGGCACTCCGGGTTGGTGTCCGGTTATTAGAGGCACTCCGGGTTGGTGTCCGGTTATTAGAGGCACTCCGGGATGGAGTCCGGTTACAGAGGTTGGGTTCCGGTTACAGTTATACCTTAGGTCTTGGCACGAGGCCTCGACACAGAAATTAAAGGTCGACATTATGCACTCCATCATTGTGAAAGTGGTTATTGATATTGCATGTGATTATTCAATTAGTAGAATATCTATGTGAATAAGTAAATGGAATTATTTCCTTTCACTTTTACCATACTATGTTGAAGTTCAAGTTTAAAAGGCTTTTGTTTTAGTTATACATTGCCTTAAATGTTTATGCTTATTTTTGAAAATTTCCTCTATATTGTTATCCTTGCTAGGCATTTGATCTCACCCCTTTTCTATGTTTTATTTTTCCCAGGATGTGAAGAAGTAAGTTATGAATGACCTGTAGGGATTTTATGAGTGGATAATAGTGTGGATTATGGAGACAATATGTTGTTGTTGTAGTTTTTCACTTCATGATGTAATGTAAAACTTTATGAATATATCTAGTGTTTCCAAGGCTACTAAACCAATCGGTCTTTAGAGATTTGATCTTTCTTGTGATCATGCCAATGTTATGTAATAATGCACCGACTCTGGGTAACTGGGGTCAGGGCGTTACAGTTGGTATCAGAGGAAGTTTAGTACAAACCTTGGAAGCTAGATTTAGATAAACTCTGATTAAAGAACATAGATTTAAGATGGACTATGAGGATTAGTATAGAAGAACTTCCAAGAATTTTGGTATTGTAGAGATTTTGTGAGTTTTCCGAGCAATACATCCTTGTCTGGATACGAGCAGGTAGAGGCGGCTCTGGCACAGATGTACCTAGGGGTAAAACCCGAAAACACCACTTTGAGCTAGACTCGAACGGGAACTGGTGCACGACAACGGGCCTTGCTGCACTCTTGGTTACGACACTCCCGGGGGATATACTTAGGATAATTCTCATTTTCTTTACAAACCATTATTAAGGGTTTATGAGTATATACTTCCTCAAAGGAGAAATTTTTATGATTATGGATTATATCCATAAACTATTTAATTTATGTTATGTGTTTTACAAGTTTGGGATTAGGAATTGTTATTCATAAACTAATCTTGTGTATGCCATTGTTTAGAAATGGCGTGCAGTAGAAGGAATGATAACTCCAGCAATGCACATGATCCAAAGAGAAAGAAGGATCATATCTTTCATGGTCTTAAGCCAGAATTTATAAGAGAAATAGTCTCCCATGTATTATCATCGTATGAAGAAATAAATTCATGTGTTGATAAGATAAGTAAAGAGTTTACTGAGTCCTATGGCTTTGAAGGGAAGTAAGAGAAGAAAAAGATGGAAGAGAGAAAAATGGATAAATGGAAGAGGGAAAAGAAGAATTTTCCCATATGTGATAACTGTGGGAAGAAACACCCTGGAACTTGCCTGAAAGGAATGGTAGTTTGTTATAATTTTGGAGGAAAAGGGCACAAAGTACGTGACTGCAAGGGTAAGAAAATGGTTTCAAATGTACAATGCTTCATTTGCAAGGAGTTTGGACACTACGCGAACCTATGTCCCAGTCATCAGACTATGCCGCAAATGATGCTATTGGATAATATTCAAGTAATGATACTACCACAGATGAAGAGGAATAATTAGAGTTATTGTGTTGATTATGTCATTTGAGTGTTGTATCAACAATGTACTTGTTATAATAATTATGGAGTATATAAGGCTTGTACTGCAGTACTATTTAATTAAGGACTTGAGATTGTGTGGAACAAAGAAAAGTTACTCAATAGCAGGATAAATTTTTGGAAAATATATGGTTGAGAGAATGATAAACCATAATATAGTTCTGATACCGAGGTAGTGATTTTGGAATAATACATGATTGATTTGGATAAATTATATTGGATATTCTTGACTACCTTGAAACTGATTAATGATTTGTATATTCCATCATTGTTGGGGTTTACAACATTTTTGGTTTGAAGGAGTATATCTATAATTCTATAAGGAATAAGGGATCATGAATGTAATCAATAAGGTTTTATGATAATTCAGTATTTTTCAGTTTTTTAAAAGAATACATGATGAAGGTGATCACATGTTATTATGCGGCAAAAAAAAGAAGGATATTTATTGTGTTTACATTCCTTATAAATTTTGGACTGAATTATTTTCGATAGTTCTAGTTTGGATTATTTTGTATTGCCATAAAAGGACAACCCAGAGGTTGGGCGGCAACCCGTCGCGTCCGGCAAGGCCGCGAGACTAGAACCCACAACTGAAGGGCGACAAGGGTGTATCACCTACCACTAACCCACATGATTTCCAAGATTAAATAATGTAGTTTTTTTTAAAAGATCTGGTAGATGAATTATAAATTCGTTTTTTGGAACCCTATACGAATATGATAAATAGAATATTTTTTTTACAGTGAAAGATGAGTTTGTGGTAGAATTTAGTTAAAGGATGGAACTCTACTTGTCAAGAATATATTTTTCTTCTTATATTATTCTATGAAGAAATTAATTCTTATGCTTTATTTAAGGAATCCTAAAACCAAAAATGTGTAATCCTAATACCCTATGTTTTGTTGAACCGATGGTATTTCAAATCATCATAGATTGATGAATTTAAGGACCTCAAATTTACACTTGTTTATGATTGATGACCTCAATCACTACCTATAAATATTTACATTTTTCCACCAATTATATGTCTCTAATTGCCACCAATGTTCCCCTAATCGAGATCATAATTTGGTGGTGACCCTTTCATTTCTCTTTTACTCATATTATGAATAAATTTTAGTAACCTAATTTCTGATGTGGGTTTTCCCACAATGATATTTTCTATTTTCAACCTTTTATTTTCGAAGAACAATTTCAAATTGTGAGGATGCAATTTATTGATGGAGGGGAGAATGTAACACCCTAAGATTTCATAGTGTGTTATTTCTTCAAAATAATTTAATAACTTGCACTACACGCAACACCGAGTTCAGGCGCACCATGACTTCCCAAATAAGCCGTTCAAATGAGGTTATTAATAATATTAACTAAATTTTAAACTTTATATAATCCTTATAATTTTAGAATCCCTATTATGAGTTTCTTAGAAATAATGTAAGAACAAATTCATTTTCAGTATTGCACTTTTACCAAATTTTAATAGTGAACACTTTTTAAATACAATGCATTAAACTTTTTGACTAAATGGGGACATCAAAAAATTTAAAATGAAACATCCCAAGCTTCCACGGTACGCTTTCCTTTGTATAATACAGTAGCGTCTGTTGTACGCAACTTCGAGTTCTAACACACACCACAACCAATCAAACTAGCCGTTATGAATAGTAATACCTACTTTTTGAAATTATATATATTTTAAATTTCACAATGGACTTCATTTTTGGATTCAGAATATCGAATTTAGCCTAAGGTAAAATTTTGGTACTTTTCGGATAACTTTAATATTTTGATGAATAGTGAAAATTACTAAATTTTAATTAAAAACAACTTTTTTAATTAAAATAATTAATAGTGATAAATTATGAATTTGAGTGGTTTTAAAGTATATTTAGAATATATTTTTACCATTTAATATAATTTTGGTCATTGGACATAATTTCACAATTATACCGAACATAAACAAGTATCAATCTTTTGATAATTATTATATCTTAAAAACACGCTTTTTGTTTTGACAGCAGGAATTAATTTTAAATTAATTTCTGCCACTTCTGTGTTTTGAATTTAGAAAAATGGATTCCATATTTGGAATGAGTATGTTCAAATTTTGTAAATAGATAACTTTTATTTTTAGACATTTTGAATAATTACTGCGGTAAATATTTTATTTACCCTGGTTAAGGGTAAATCCTGTAAATAAGGGTTAAAAAATAATATTATAATAACAACAAATTACCTTAAAACGTGTCCTAACCTTATTGGTTGATATATGTTCGACCATGGGCATATTTGGGTCGATTTTGGGACCCCATGGTGCCACTTGTAAGTGATAGGGACACTTTATTTTAATTAAGTTAAAATGAATACAAAAATGACACAAGCATATATCTTTTAGGAAAACAATTTTTACGTAGGGTTATATATGTTTGATGTTCGACTATAAATATTCATTAGAAAGATAAAAAGATTTCATACATAATGATATTTTATTTATAATTTTTAGAGATTACATAATGTAATTTATTTATGACACAATAATGATGCAATAATTACCATAATAGTGAAAAGTTAAAATAATTGATATTATAAATACCCAAATAAATATAATTTGAGACTTTTAATGAATTAAAATAATTTCCTAAGATAATATGACATATTAATATTGATTTAAGTAACTTTTTTCGAAGTAATCATTCTGTTATGAGTTTCATAAAAATCAACTATTGAATAGTGTCAAAATTGACATAAAAGAGTTTTTAAAACAAATATTATATTATTAATTGATATTAAATTCTTAAAAATATAAGGTTCGGCCAAGAGACTTATATCATGAAATTTGTATCATTAATGGACCACTTGGGGGTATCTTGGATGTATATAGTAAGTTTATTAACCATATAATATAAAAATACAGAGAGACATTGTAAAAGTGAAACTAATTAACTTAGAGTTAATACTTAATGATAAGGTTAATATAGTAAACCAAACCTGTCTAAATTCTATTGGCTTAATTATTTTCGACCTATAACCACCTTAACAGTTAAATAATAAACTTTGGAGCCATTGGAAACCGAATATTAATTTATTATAAATTAATATTTCTAGCTTTTCCAAAGGTGCCCCTCACCCCTCTTATAAAAGGGCACTCCTCCTTATCATTTCATCACACCTTCAAAGCCTTTTGGTTCGGCAAAAATCTGCCCAAATACTCTCCCAACTTCCCTCAATACATCCTAGAGGCCTTAGTTTGATCATAAAGCCAACCTAAGGAGCCCTTTTGATCAAATCAAAAGGAAGAACCCGAAGAAGAGGTAATGATCTCACCACCCTTTTCCAAGTTCCATTCTTCTTCCACTTCTTCTTCCTTTGTTATTACCATTATAAAATAATAACTCCAGTATCATATATATACTGTGATGTTAATATAAATATGGTACAACCATATTCAGTATTCTAGCCACCCTTTGAATAACATGTCACCATACATGCGTACGTATGGCTTACCGTCTCCACGTCGTGGTGTAATTGTTATTCAATATATTATTATTTGGATGGGTATAATAATGATGTGTAACTCATGTAAATAATAAATATAACATTTTAATGATTCTGTATATATGACATACCTTCCATTTATAAATTATTTTAATGATATTGTCACTCGTGCGTACGTATGGACTACCGTCTCCACGAACGCGATGAGATTCATTCTCCATCGTATCCATTCAAGTATAATTATCATTTGATGATTTAAAAATGATGTTTAAGGACTTGATATCATTCTGGATATGAATAATATAAAACCTATCCATGACAAACATGGCTTATGTAACAAAACATATAAAAGAAAATGAGTAATTTAACACCCAAAACGACGATAATACTATGATATTATTAACAAAGCAATGTTAAAAGATCATATATGATATCATATGAATGTATATGATTATTGTATAATTTAATAACAATTATTTCACTATTATACAGGAGTTTAACCTACCCCAACCAAGGAAAAGTACAAGGTAAGGGGTTTTTATCTCACTCATTATTCCCGTGAGATTCATGCCATATTGTCACCATTACCTTTTGTGTGGTGTATGTACTGCCCATAATTATATTCTTTGTGTAATACACTTTAATTTATGTGTATTTACATATTCATTGTATGATACCTCTTTCATGGGTTGTATGTTTCGTTAGTTAACAAATTGGTAAGGGTTTATTTCGCAATCTCTTCATTATCCGAGGTTGTTTATACGTAATAATCTACTGGGATTTCTTTATCATCCACATCCATGTTTCTTAAAAATGTATTCCAAAACATTTTTACTATTTACTAGAATATGGGTTAAATTAATTTATACCCTTGTTGACTTTTATAAGTGGTTTATAAAGGAATCTTTCCGTCGTTTTCCAAACAAGGTCCTTTTTAACCTTTTTGACAAAATTAAGGTAAGAATGTTTTTTTAACTTATACGGCGGGTGCGGTTATTCTCCGCCGTTATTACACCTTTGAAGCTTCCTTCACAATCTTATCAAGATATTTTCAAAATAAAGGTTTTCTCTATAATTATGCAACTTTTAAGATGATTTCAAAAAAAAGAGATATTTCTCTCAAATAGTATTGATTTCATCTATGTCAACATCCTTTGATAAATTTTAAACTTGTTTCAAGTTGATTTATTATGATACAAATCATCCATATTGTATTTAAGGTTTTGTGATATTTTTGAATATGGATGAGTTATTTTTATGCCATTAATGGTTTATGATTAATGTTTTGACATTTTGTATGTTAGTTTTAATACGAATGTTTATGTTATATTTCATCCTCTTCTTATGATGAATGTGTTTGACTAGTATGTTCTGGGTTGGGGACCGGTAAAAGTAAGCCCTCCGGGTTGGTGTCCGGTTATTAGATGCACTCTGGGTTGGTGTCTGGTTATTAGAGGCACTCCGGTTGGTGTCCGGTTATTAGAGGCACTCCGGGTTGGTGTCCGGTTATTAGAGGCACTCCGAGATGGAGTCCGGTTACAGAGGCTCTCCGGGTTGGGTTCTGGTTACAGTTATCCCTTAGGTCTTGGCACGAGGCCTCGACACATAAATTAAAGGTCGACATTATTCATTCCATCATTATGAATGTGGTTATTGATATTGCATGTGATTATTCGATTAGTAGAATATCCATGTGAATAAGTAAATGGAATTATTTCCTTTTACTTTTGCCATACTATGTTGAAGTTCAAGTTTAAAAGGCTTTTGTTTTAGTTATACATGGCCTTAAATGTTTATGCTTATTTTTGAAAGTTTCCACTATATTGTTATCCTTACTAGGCATTTGATCTCACCCCTTTTCTATGTTTTATTTTTCCCAGGATGTGAAGAAGTAAGTTATGAATGACCTGCAGGAATTTTATGAGGGGATAATAGTGTGGATTATAGAGACAATATGTTGTTGTTGTAGTTTTTCACTTCATGATGTAATGTAAAACTTTATGAATATATCTAGTGTTTCCAAGGATACTAAACCAATCGGTCTTTCGAGATTTGATCTTTCTTGTGATCATGCCAATGTTATGTAATAATGCACCGACTCTGGGTAACTGGGGTCGGGGCGTTACACCCTTGCCTAGGATTAATGATCTTTTAGATCAGCTTCGAGGAGCCCGGGTGTTCTCGAAGATCAATTTGAGGTCCGTTTATCATAATTTTCACGTTAGACCATAAAATATACCTCTGACAACCTTCAGGAGCATGTATGGTCTCTACGAGTATACGGTTATGTCGTTCAGTCTCACGAATGTGCCAGTAGTTTTCAAGGCGCTGATTAACCGAGCATTCCGTCCTTACTTGGATTCCTTCGTCGTGGTCTTCGTGGATGATATCTTGGTGTACTCTCACACTCAACATGACCATGCTACCCATCTTGAGATAATTTCGAGTACACAGAGAGAGCATCAGCTTTATGTTAAACTCTCGAAGTGCCACTTTTGGATAAATCAGATTCACTTCTTCGGTCACGTCATCTCAGAGGCAGGAGTATCTGTGGACCCAGAGAAATTGAGAGTTATAGTTTCCTGGGAGCAGCCGAAGAAAGTTTTTTAGCTACAGAGTTTCTTAAGGCTGGCTAGATACTACAGACGCTTCATTCAGGAATTTTCACGCCTAGCTGCACCGTTGATAGGTCTGACCAAGAAGGGAGAGAAGTTATTATTGACAGATTCTTCTGAGTCAGCCTTTCAGGAGATGAAGGGGAGGTTGACATCAGCACCGATACTAGTCTTTCCAAAGCTAGGCAAGATCTACACCGTTTATTGTGATGCCTCAGGTGTCGGGCTATGAGATGTGCTTATGCAGGGAGATGCAGTCGTTGCGTACGGGTCTCAGAAGTTGAGGCCACATGAGAGGAACTACCTGACGCCCGATCTGGAGTTGGAAATTGTTGTTCATGCCTTGCACTGTTGGAGACATTACCTTCCGGGAGAGCACTTCGTGGTTTTCACCGACCAAAAGAGTCTCAAGTATATCTTGACTCATCGAGATATGAATCTGAGGTAGTGTAGGTGGGTCGAGTATCTTCAGTCTTTCGACTTCGATATCGCCTATACGCTGGTAAAGGGAAACACAGTGGAAGATGTGTTGAGCAGGAGAACTCAGATTCATGAATTTTAGGAGGCCAACAGTGAGTGGAAGCTGATGGCTCTGTTCTCTAAGATGCATCTGGAGGTGCACGACAGATAGGGACAGACATACCTATCTTCTGTAGCGGTTACCTCTATGTTTCTTGATCTGGTACAGATGAGGAAGCTATCAGACTCAGAAGGCTTAGTCTTGTAGAAGAGCGTGTCAGGAGAGGACCCTCTTCCTAGATGGACAATGGGAGAGGATGAGATATTGTGCTTCCAGGGATGTGTATGGGTGTTGGATGATATACGCGAGGAGCTGATGCGGGATTTTCATTCCTCTGTTTGGGAAGTTCATCCTGGTGTCACCAAGATGTATCAGGATCTTCATTGCCAGTATTGGTGTCCAGTTATGAAGAGGTATGTTGCTGGTTTCGTCATGAGATGTTCTACTTGCCAGCAGGTGAAGGCGGAACATCAACAACCAGTAGGCCTTTTACAGCAGTTACCCATTCCAGAGTTGAAGTGGAATGACGTCATGATGGATTTCATGATAGGGTTACTGAGGTCAACTCGAGGGAACGAGACTGTTTGGGTTGACGTCCACAGGCTTACGAAGGTTTCTCACTTCTTGCAGATTAAGGATACCTTCAGTGTAGATGATTTGGGACGGTTTTACATCCAAGAGATTGTACGTCCGCATGGAGTTCCACACTCCATTGTTTCAGACAGAGATGCACGCTTTACTTCTTAGTTCTGGCAGGGGATTCAGAAGGCTCTGGGTACACAGTTACTTCTGAGTATAGCATACCATCCCCAGACAGATGGCCATTCTGAGCGTACGATCCAGGTGCTTGAGGATATGCTCCGAGCTTGCATTATAGACGTTGGAGGTTCTTGGGAGAAGCATATCCCTTTGGTGGAGTTCACCTACAACAACAGTTTTTAGGAGACTATTAAGATGGCACCTTATGAGGCTTTGTAAGGTAGTCCATGCCGATCAACATTATGCTGGCTGGAGGAAGTAGAGGCAGCTTTGTTGGGACCTCGTCTGGTTTAGGAGACCTCAGAGCAGATAGAAATGATTCGGAAGAGGATGGATACAAGAAAATCTCGATAGAAGTCTTATGCTGATCAGTGGAGACGACCTCTGGAGTTTGAGGTCGGGGGTCAGGTTTTCCTACATGTCGCACCGAGGTTGGGACACAAGAGGATTCAAAGACAGGGTAATCTTCACCATGGTACATTGGGCGGTTTGAGGTATTAGATAGATTTGGAATGATTTCTTATCGGTTCTAGCTACCTCAGAGGTATCGGGCCATGCACGACGTCTTCCATGCCTCCCAGCTCTGACATTAATTTTCAGACCCATCTCATGTATTTCAGCCTGAGAAAGTTGAGCTCAAAGCGGATGCATAGTTTAAGGAGTATCCTATATGGATTGTCGATCGTAGTATGAATTTTCTCCATGGGTGGTCTGTTCCTCAAATACGGGCGCTATGGCAGCACGGACGAGTATAGGACGAGACCTGGGAAAGGGAGGCCGATGTACGACCGCAGTGGCTAGAGCTGTTCGGGGTTTGTTCTTCCACACCTCATTAGGGAAATATGGGGACAAATTTCATTAAGGGGGGAAGTTTGTAAGAACCCAGATCTTCATTTCAGGTATGTCTTTCCTTTATCAGGAGTTTTGGATAAAAATGGAGTGTCTTGAAATTTTTGAAGTACACTTCATGTAATTTATGAGTACACACCGTGTACTCTTTTTCGGCTCGAAGCTGTGTGCTGGTCATGCCCGAGCCACACGGGGTGTAGGGGTGACGTGGAGGCCACTTAAAGCGGAGTATGGAAAAACCTAGTACACGCCGTGTAATCTAAAAGTACACATTGTGTACTTTTTTCATAAAATGGACCGTGGTCATGACTAATCGAGGAAAAATTCTTCTTCTCCAACTTCTTCATCCGAGAGTGCCAGGAATCCGTGGATCTTCAATGAGCTTCTGTTCCTCCATCCATTCTCCGAACTGATCGCCATTGATTGCGTTGAAATCGCAGCGGTGAGTTCTCTCTTCTGCTTTAGCCTTGTTCCTTGTTTCCTCCTCATTTCCATGTTATCGTGGGTTGAGCATTTTTGGCATTTTCAGAGATCTTCGACGTTCAAAGGGGAATCAATCATCGTGGTTCACGTATATCGATCCCCTAGCACCAAGGTAGGTGGTTTGTGCCTTTCTATAGGAATTCTATGAATATTTTGTGAAACTCCACCAATTCCCTTAAATGGGGAATTGTGAGTTTCCTGTTTTTCCCCTGTTGTTTGACTACTTTTCTTGATTGCTTGAGTGGAGATCATTGCTTGTAAATTTGGATAATTTATACTGTATTATTATGCTTGCCTTGCATGTTTTTCTTATTAGGTGTTTTTCCAGTTTCCATGCATATTTGTAGGATAGTGTAACTGTTGTACTGTTATGCTGTTGTGCCTTAGATTAATAGTCAAGTAGTTCTTGAGGTTTACTTGGGCCGATACACACGCTATGCATGTTTATTTCACACAGGACTGTGAGAACCTAGTGTAGTAGACTAAAGGGATAATGGACATAAGGGCTTCTCTAGAGTGTCTTTTAATACGATTCGAGACTACAGGGGGAATTGATGATGAGTGCTTCCTCAGAGAGTTTGTAGTTCCTCGACGCGGGCCACATGGGAAATGAGACGTTGAGTGCTTTCCCAGAGATCCTTTAGTATGATACAAGAATATAAGGGGAATTGATGGTGAGTGCTTCCTCATAAATTCTACTCTTAGCTGAACCAGAGGGGTGAGACTATGTGTGCCACCTAGAGGGTTTTTAGTACTTGTAGGTTGAACCATAGGGGTTAGGTTATGAGATCTACCCAAAGGATTTCCTATTTTCTACTTGTTGTTGGTTGTTTACTTGTGTACTTTATATGCTAGAACTGTGGATTGTAGCTGTTGTGTGTTTTTTTTTCTATTTACTGCTTCCTATACTTTACCTTCCATATATTCACTGACTGTTAGGCACAAATCTTTGGGTGGTTTCCTATTGGGACTTTGTCTCACACCCAGATTTGGTCATGCTTTTGGTCCCAAATAGATTATGTTATTGCAGGTATAGATAAGGGCAAGCACCCTTCTACTTCAGGTTCTTGATTGCACTGGATCTGGTGAGCATGGGATCGTGCTGAGGCTTGCGATACTGAGGATTTTCTCATCTGTTTTTCTTTTGTACTTTGGCTTAGTATTGTATTTCAGCATTGTGAATTGTTTGGCTGATTTCCTAGACATATATGTATCATGCATCATTTCATTTATTTCTTCTCCAGATTTTTACTTGGTTGTTTTCCACTATTTACCGTTTACTCTTGTATGCATGTCTTCTACTTCTGCTATTGTTGTTATTTATTTTCTCTTCTGTTGTGTACTCTGCCAAGGAGGGCATAATTTCCCCCACTATCACACCCAAGGCCCTCACTGCTAGTCAGCAGCCTCTAGCGTTTGGGGAATTGTGCTTGAGGCCATGTGACGAACCGGGTGTGGGGCACCTCTAGGTGGCTTCTGGAACCAGGATGTTACAGTGTATGGCTCAATCCACTTGGAATTACATTAACTAGGAATCAACTTCTTTCTTAAATATTAAAGCAAAATATTTTTCTCCAAGTTGAGTGTTTCGCTTCTTGGTATGTCTTTCATTAATAGATTTTTCCTTTTCCTTATACAACAAGATGCTTTCATAGGCTTCCCTTCTCAATTTTCCTATTTACATCATCTATAGATTCCTATGTTTTTCATTCTTTCCAAATTTTGTGTTAAATTCTTTGGAAACCTAGTAGGATTTATTGTATAGCTTGAAAAGAAATGAATTATATCTTGTAGCATATATAGGTAAGCTAAAGGTGTCAATAGAAAATTTGAGTCGATTTTCTCAATACGTCTCACCAATAAATTTATGTTTTTAGTGCTTAAAATAGTTTCCAGTAGAAGCATGATTTTAAAAATACATTCTGTATTAAAATCAAGAGATTATATGTTTCTTTAATATAATTCATTCATCCAAAATTGCAAATTATTCTTTAGAAAAACATGGAAATTAAAAATGGTTCATAGTAAAAAAAAGTTTATTCCTCATGGGGGTGTTTCATTAAATCATATATGTTAAAATCCCATGTTTCTTCACTAAAGGTAATGGAAAGTTTTCCTTCATTAACATTTATTATTGTTTTAACAGTCTCAAAAAATGGAATACCTATGATGATAATAGAATGAGTCTTAACTTTGCATTCCTCTATGATTAGAATGTAGAAATACATAAGAGAAAGAATTGTGTACACTCACCAGTACATCTTCCAAAACACCTACAAGGTTGGTCATGGCTCGGTTGACATGTTGCACAACCTCTTAGGCAGGTTTGAATTATTATATATAAATAGATAAATAAAATGAGTAATTCATGACATTAATTGATTATCCTAAATGACATGATGTATTAGAAAAAATTAAACACACCAATAGTACAAGGTATAGAGAAGATACCTGGATATTGTCATTTCTATGGGATTTATGGGGTTACAAGTGAAGAAATATTTTTATATAGTCATACATTTTAATTATCTCAAATCACATAATTTTCGTGTACATTTGTTTAATAAATTTCATATACCATGTAATTTGATGCATGGAATCCAACAAAGGTATATTGATTTACAATTTTTTGAATACTTTAATTTTTTTTTTGCAAAGAGTCCTCAATGGTTTTTTGGTTCTTACATCCTTACAATGAATTGAGGATCTGGTTTAAATAGATCATATATTTTTTACCTCTACAATCCTTCACAGTTGTTTTTTTATAATCGCATATTATTCATGTTCTTTTCCATGGGTGAGTTATTCAGGTTTAGTGGGTTTGCCACTTCCAACTTCTTCTCAATATGGTGATTCTTCACTACACCAATGATCATTGACACTATATAATGTAATAGAAATTATGTTTCTTCTGGGGTTAGGAATGGATTGGGAAATAATATTTCCCAAGACATGGTTTTTCAATTCATTTTTATAATTTAGGATCTTATTGTTGGAATTCATAATTCCGTCCATCAATTCCTCTAATGAGGGTTCATGATATTTGTTTGGTTGATATCTAGTAGAAGGTAGATATTTCTATATTTGGAAATATGGTGGCTAAAATAATGGTTTAAAACCATACCTAATGTGTGGCCTCAGAATTTTCTTGTTTCCAACTCTATATTAAGTGTTAGCTTATTCCTTGATTATATCTTGGCTGATGCTCGAACAACCTTTCATACATAGCTTCACAGTTTTCATACACTTGAGAAAAATCATTAGTGAACTATTCCTTAAAAAATTTGGAAAATCAAAGGGGTATAGTGGGTGATATATCGAGAACCTTATTCATAGATAAATTATTTACAATAAATGCTAGTTCATCAATTTTATCAAAAAAAAATAAACACTTAAAATTGTTCACCTCATGTACTCCACTAGTGGAAGTTCTCATGAAAAATTATTGAGAGTTTTAATAAATTCATTCAATAATATAACTAACTTTAGTAGAATATTTTTTATCAATTATCCTCTAGAGGAGGTCTTGGAATAGTTCATCCCAATTGGTGATATCTCCATGTTCGATATTGTAGATCCACTATTTAGTGGATCCTTCAAGAGAGAAGGTAAATTCACTTTAACTTATTTGGAGTCTCGGTGGATCCTTTAGGTTTGAATCCATTTCAAACTTATCTAAATTATCATATATTCTTATGGGGTTCCACTCCCAACAAACCTTGAATCTTTGGTAGGTGACATAACATTACAATTTTAATCTCACAATCCTATTGATTATTCATTTGTAACTATCAGTTGTTGTTATTGAAATTAGTTTCATAATGTTATATTAAATTTTTACTCAATTGAGCTTGATTATTTTCAATTTTTTGGTTCCTAAGGTGACTCTAGTTGAATAAGAATAAAGGAATGAAGAATATGTCAATGGTATATTGATGAACTCGCATTCTACTTCCTCTATGATTTTTAAATTCCTAATTCTAGATAGATAAGTTCACCTGACCTCTAGATCAAAACCAATGTGATGAGATAAATTGAATCTATTAATTTGCTGAAATCATTTTTAAATCAATATTAAAAAAAATTGGGCTCCCCATAAATGTAACCATGTTTTATGAGCACCTATCTCGGGTTTCTTGGCAAAAAAACTTTTTATTCCAATTAAAATGTAGTTGTAGTGGAACTCAGGTTTGTCTCTAGGGAGAACACTATTATGAGTACGTTTGTCATTTTTTTATGGGTCAAATTGATGAATTTTTTTTAATTATACTATATTAGTATTAAATTCAATTTAAAATTAGTTTAATAACCTTAGATTATCCACTTTTCTTTCTTGTTAAATCATTACCCCAGTTTATACGCTTAGGTTTTCTCTCTAATAAAGTAAAATCTCACTTGATAACCCTCACCTGCAAGTTATTGATTAACTAGAGGGATTTAATTAATATTATGACCTTAAATCACCCCTATCCTAGTAATAAAATATATCTAATTAATCTTAAGTCAACCCACTTACCATAATTTCAAAAAATGATGTGGAGCTAAGTGACTTGTTTGTGGGATCCAGTGAAGTAGGGAAGATAAATTCAAAGTGTAAGAAATAAGTAAATCTCCAATTACATGTATATTTTGAATAAATATAGATATTAATAGAAGATATTGTACAATTAAAATAAATAATTAATTAAAAATGGATAGGGATAATCTCCTTGGCTTAGCCACTAATGTCTTAGTAAGCCATTAGTGGTGTTATTGTAGTAAAATGAAATAAAATAAAGATGGAAATGAAGATGAAATAGCCTTGGTTTGATAATCACATAAGATACCATTCTATAATAAGAAAAATTTGAGTTCTTAAATATTTCATTTCCCACCACATCATTAACACATGGTTCCTTGGAACATAAGTACATCATTTCAAATAGATAATTCTTTCCACAAACATCCAAATTTATCTTAGATGTAGGGTCATGATGAGCCACTATCGGTTCAAAATCCTTTTACCACTGGTCAATTTAGCGATAAGGAGAAAATTCAATGAACTAATTGTAATGTATAATTACCTTAAAAGTATAGGTAATATCCTTCAACATTTATAGTTAGTAATGATTGTTTTTGTGGGTTATAAGATGTTCCCATTAATTTAGGTAATATTACCCATAGATTGTAAGTGTTGTATTTTTTCCCATAGTGGAGGCCTTGTAAGTTAGTAATATTTGGTGGTTGAAATCCACTTGGTGGTGTTTCAATATGGTATCTAGATTAAAAACCATTATATTTTAGAATATAATTCTTTTTTGGAGTCATGATTGATTTAAGGAGCTTGTGGTGAAGGAGAAACTAGAGGTGGTAAACATTTTATACCATCAACACCTCCATATCCAAGTGGTTTATAAAAAAATATTCTTGATGAACAGGTTGTGGATATATTTACAAAATTAATGAATCTTGTATTGTTTTGGACCTCTCTAGTCTATTCCTTTATGAAAATATGGTTTTTGTGGTGTTATAGGAGGTCTAAGTGGTGTTTCACTACTTTTTATAGTTTAATAACCTTTATATTGTAGAATAGAAAGCTTTTTTGGAGGCATGATTGATATAAGGAGCTAGTGGTGAAGGAGAAACTAGAGTTGGTAAACATTTTGAACTATCAACACCTCCATATCCATGTGGTTGATTAAAAAATATTCCTGATGATTAGGTTGTGGAAATTTTTACAAAATTAATGGATATTTCAATGTATTGGACCTCTCTAGTTCATTACATTGTGAAAATATGGTTTTTTTGGTGTTCAGGGAGGTCAAGGAGACTTATTTCATACAATTTTTAAAATTTCCCGTTATTTGAACTGTATTTCCAGTTATGTGAACAGTGTCATCAGTAGGTCATCTATTGGTAAGTCATATATTGGTAAGTCATATATCAAATGTTTGAAAATTGTTTCTAGGATGGTAGTTCATCTATTATTAGGTCAAATATCGATAGGTGTACAGTGTTTCAAGATCGTCTAGTGAATAGTGTTTCCAGTATCCTATAGTTTCGACCCTTTGATGTTATCTTTGATGTAAAATGCATTAATATCCTTTTTAACATATTTAAGGTTTATTCAATAAATCCTATATTAAATTTTCTAAGTGTTTTTGTTCCATTACTCGGTCAAACAACATATTCTTGACAAAATACACCTTTAATAGAAAATCTAAATCATATCTAAACCGCTGCTCCATTTAGATTTTCAAAAGGGTCGAGTTACATTATGCCCTTACTCTTCCTTCTCCTTTATCTTGGTTTGAGGTTCCCTAAATCATTTTCCCATGGAATTGTGTGATTGTGCTATCCTTCGATCATTTTCTCCTTGGAATTTTTCCTACTACATGGACAACCCCTATTTTGGTACAATCAGGAAGTATTGATCCGTCTTCGAAAAAAGTTATGTTCTACCTCTGTTATTCTAGGTTTCCCAATATTTTTACTCTTGTTTATACTTTCCGTGTGATGTAATGTGATCTCTATGTTTCTAAAGGAGATTTCATGGGTGTTGTTTGATGCGGTTTTGTCGCGGCATCCTCAGGAGGATACAACCATTACAAAAAAGGTAATTGTGATCCATTGTGTTAGACCATTCTCAGGAAAAGAATATCAGAAACCTTTTGAGGTAGGGGATTCATGGATTCTCTATTCTATTTATGTGTAGTCATAGAGTTATCATGTTTTATTCCACTGGATCATAATTAAATTGACATAATTAATATTTGAAATATATTAATGAATTTGTATTAATTGCTTTGTGATTTCATTGCCTCTTAATTTTCTAGATAGGGTGATATCTATAAATTTCTTGTCTAGAATGTTCTTCTTGATGGAAATTGATAAAGAATGTAATGTCGGGACTAATTGTTTAATTAATTGGATAATTAGTTAAAGAGGAATGTTTAATGAATTCGATTATTGTAATTATAATTTGATGATAAGAAAATTGATGCAGTAAGCAAGTTTAATTTGAATGGTTAACAAACCTGAAGCATGTTGATTCTTGTTGATTAAAGCCATGTATAATTAATTTTTTAATTAATTTTTTATATCTTAAGATAGCTATTTGTTTTTGTTTATCATAGTTGGAACCAGTGATAATGAATCAGTTAATTCAATATTGAATAAATAATTGGTTGTGTGATTAATATAATTCCTTGTAGAGTTATGAGTTACCCACTTTCTTGGAAAGTCCAAGCACCTTAAGATTTGGAGTCATGAGTTCTTGTTGTGTTTGAAGGTTGAATGCCTTATTTAGGGCCAATAGCCCAATTGCTATGTTTTTTTCCTATTGCTTGTGTTGTGGTGTGAACATGAGATTATTGATACTGGAGGGATGTTGTGGTATGTGGGGAATGGAGGACCAGTGGTTGTGGTACTAGTTAACACCTAGAGTGGTGAGATACATTAATTTATGCATGTTGGTGTCATAAAGGACATCAGGGAAGGTGGAACCAGTTGAATCTATGATTACCTATTGATGAGGAATTGGTTGTTGTTGAATTTGATGTTTGTTAATTTTCTTTAATTTCCCCACTATGTGAGGTAGATGAATTTTCTTAACCTTATTCCAAAAGGGGTGAAGATGTGCAGAGCATGATATGTGATTTCCATGTTTATATTTTTTATGATTGAGGGGTCTGCACATCTCTTGTATGTGGCAAAGACTCGACAGGTGGTTCATCTACTCACCGTGTTGAGTCCATTGTGTGGTATATTATATTTATTTTCTAGAATTCCTGGAAATAAGGAAATTGAAGATATTTTTAATAAATGATTTAACAAATAAATTTTTAACCCATGGGGTAAGAGCTTACCAGTATGCAATGCCGATGTAAAATTTTTGAGAAGTTTTGGACATGGTTTAGTTATACCAAGAGGGTATGGAGCTTTGTTTTTATGGAAAATGATAATAGTTGATTAATGAATGAATAATTAATTAATGTAAATTTAAAATGATAAATAGGGATAAAGCAACCTAATGTAGCTCTTTAAAATGGTTCTATGATTATAGGATATCTATTCTTAGTAGTGGAAGCCAAGAATATGAGATACGTTGGCTGCAATTGAGTCTAAGAAAAAAAATTCTCAAGTGTCGTTGTGATATATATTATATAATGTAATTTTTGTATTTCTATACACTACTCCCCTTATCGGTTAGTGAAAATGACACCCTAGGGATTCTGATCCCTGGGGGTGTTTTCCCCAACATCCTTAAGAGAGGATGGATGGTTAACTACCGACTTTGGCCCCATTATCTTCTCTTGGTAGTTACTTGTGATAGTATGAATAGTGGTTATTTTTCCACATATATTTATTTTCAGGGATATAATGGATTGTGGTTATTTCAAACACATTAATTCTGAATATAGTTTCCTAAGTGAAACTATAGTCATAACGTGTATTGGTTATGATGGCTTGAGGATCCTTACATAGCGTTTTTCCTATATTGGATTAAGGTATAATACCTGATGTATGATACATGTTATGTGGACATTGATGGATCCCAAGAACTACATGGATACTTTCGGTTGTGTGGTTGTGGTGGTTAGTTACACAAGGGGCACGTTGTGTTGCTATGCCTAGGTTTCTTCGGGAAAGATTTTTTTGAGAGTGATGCTCAAGACATGTGATGTTGGGGAAAAGAAAAAATCTAGTGGGGAAGTGGTAGTAGGGTTCCATTAATATTATTAATTATATTATATACCCTTGTATGTGGTACTGGTGAGAGTAGCCATGGTGAGGATAAAAACATAGTATACTTAGTTATGTGACGAGTTAGATTCACTTGTTGTTCAATGTGTTTTATCATACTTTCTTTACTTTGTCATGAGAGGATCTAGAGAGGACCATACTGAGTATACTATTATACTCACCCTACATATATGTATAGAATTTTTTAGGTCACTTAGAGTAGGATGTAGATCAGTCTAGTTACTACTAGCTTGAGGTTGTAGGAGCCATTCCGGCTTCATGGTCACTGTCGTTTTACATTATTTTAGTACATGAAGTTTTTCCTTTTAGTTGTAGTAGTCCTTTCATGACATTACATATATGTACTTGAGTTTCTTTTATATTATATTCTGAGCAGGAGTTGGTTGGTGTCTGTCTTATCTCTCATTTCTGTATGTTTCCTTGTAGAGGGTAATGCCTCCCATCTATTTGTTTGTTATACCCTCAGTGCTAGTCTCCAACCCAGGGCCTCCTAGAGGTGAGACTTGTGGAACATTATCCCCTTTCTCACATTACTAGCCCAAGATAGGTACACCTTTTTTGGAGGGGTCGTGATAGAGTGGTATCAGAGACAGGTTGAGGAATAAGGTGGAGTTTGGAGTTAGGCACAGGTGTGGTTGCATGGGTTGGTATGGAAACTATCTCAATCAATTCTAGAAAGCACTGTAAACACTAGAGACCAGCTGAGACACTGGTATTTTGGGCCCCCTGTGATCTGATGCATGGTCCATTAAGTTAACAGTGACTAATAATTGAAGTTATACTAGTATTAGGGTGGAGACCTAATAAAGGATCATTATTCATTCTTCATTGCGCCTATATTTGAATTAGTATACCTTGGGATAGGCTAACCTAAAATGAAATAAAAACAAAATAATTAATAAATGTTTAAGTATTAAATATTCTTGTTTTAGAAGCTATAGCTATTTTTCCTTTTTTAGGTATGTCTTCAGGTCGAAGTCCTTGTCATGTTCACACAGAAGATGTCCATCACTTTTCTACAGCAGATCGCCACATGTTAGAGGTTGATGATGATGACACTTGAAGGAGGAAATATTGAGAGTTTCAACACTAGAGTTTATAAAAGTTTGTGGGTTTTGTTTCACATGTAGTCCTAAAAGACTTGTTGGATAAGGTTAAGATATATTTCAGTTCGATCTGTGCTTGAAAAGAGCACTGGGTGTTATTTTTGGGGATGATGTTGCATGGAGTAGTAAGCCAGTGGTGGTTTTTATTCCTCATAGATTGCAAGGAGTCGCCGGTCTCATGGGAGGTGTTCCAAGACAAGTTTAGAGTCAAGTTTGTTTCTTCAACTAAAAAGGCGGCCAGTTTCTAGGATATATTTAACCTTCAATTGGGTAGATCTAGTTTATGAGAGTTTGGAATCCATGTTAGGAACCTTTTGTGATATTCTTCGGACCTGTTCCCATATGAGGAGGCCAATATGTGTCATTTTGAGGAGAATTTGAATCCATAGATCCAACTCCAGGTCACCCCTTTTATGATGAATACATATCCTTTGGTGATAAAGAGGGAATAGGTCATCGAGAGGATGTTATCCAGAACCATATCACTAGGATAGGGAGTCCTTTAAGATTCTCCATAAATTATAGGTGTGGTACGGGGTTCTCGATTTAAGGTAAGAAGAATTTCCTTTCAACTGGGGGTAGGTCTGAGCCCTCAGTATCTCATTTCTTTTGGGGCAATGGCTCTCAGACATGTGCCAAGGGATCGGGTGCTTGTTTTTATTATATTATTTGAGTTCATTGGAAGTGGTACTGCTTGGACTTTCTGAGTATTCATTATTAATTAGGTGTTCTGCTTTAGGTTACTCCTTTAAGGCAGTTCTAGCAGAGGCAATAGAAGTAGTTTAGACTAGTTTGGGATCAGTAGAGAGAAAATGGGGTAGGAAGAGTACAACTTCTTGATTCTTCTCATCCTCATAGAGTAGAGCACGACCATGTATGTGGTCATCTTCATGGTCAAATAGGTCATGGATTAGGTCATGGCTAGCTTCTTGTGTTAGCATTTCCAGTGCCAGGAGATCCAAACATCAATCAAGGTACCCTTTTCTTGTTTTATACATGGGTTCATTCCTTGTTTAATTCAAGAGTGACACACTCTTTCATATCTCCTTCACTTGTACATGATTTGGGATTTTAGGTAGATATGCTTTTACTTTCTTTGGTGTTGACTATGCAATTTGGAGGCTGAAATGACATGTTTGAAGTATGTAGAGACTATCAGCTAGTAATGGCGACCAACCAATTTTGGGGCTATTTTCTATGTTTATATATACAACCATATGATTTCATCCTCAGTGTGGATTGGTTTTATTAGATGTAGGATATTATGGGTTTTTTCAAGAGGAAATTGGTGTTCTTGGATGCTGGTGAAGAGCCAGTAGTGTTTGTTAGCAAGCGAGACCCTCATATGGGTCAGATGCGTGTTCCATCCGTGTTATCCTTGATGACTTCGCTGATGTTGAATTTGTCAAATGTTTAGTAGTTTTTTCTTCCCAGGGTCCTAGAAGAGTACCCTTGTAACAGCCCGAGATTTTATGAAAAATATTCTTTTTTATTTCACTAATGTCTTGTGTTGTACGCTACACCAAAAGGAGCTTGCACAACACGCATCCTTGACTTGCCTTGCATTACACGCAATCGCAACCTTCCTCGATAGCGTGTGTGGTACGTAATACTGAGTTTCATGAAACAATGATATGCTATTAAAATATTATTAAAACTAGCCGTTATGAATAGTAATAACCACTTTTTAAATTTTAGAAATTTTAGCTCTCAAAATGGACTTCATTTTTGGATTCGGAGTATCGAATTTAGCCTAAGGTGAAATTTTGGTACTTTTCAGATAACTTTCATATTCTGATAAATAGTGAAAATTACTAAATTATAATTAAAAACAACTTTTTTAATCGAAATAATTAATAGTGATAAATCATTAATTTGAGTGGTTTTAAAGTATATTTAGAATATATTTTTACAATTTAATACAATGTTGGTCATTGGATGTAATTTCACATTTAAACTAGACATAAACAAGTGTCAATCTTTTGATAGATATTGTTTCTTAAAAACACGCTATTTGTTTTAACAGCGGGATTTAATTACAAAATTAATTAATGCAACTTTTATGTTATGAATTTGGTAAAATAGACTTCATTTTTGAATTCGGAATATGAAATATAGCTTGGGATGAAATTTTGGCATTGTTCTGAAAAACATCAATTTTTTATGAATAGTGAAACTACTAAGTGGTAGTTAAAAAAACTGAATTTTTCATAAAACATAATTTTACCGCTTCTGTGAATGGAATTTCAAAAATCCGAGAGACACGGTTGATGTCAGTAAGTAAAATGTGGTTCAATGAGATGAAAATAATTTTTGGTGAATAGTAACTTTTTACTTTTATTTACCACGGTTAAAAGTAAATAGGGTAATTAAGGGTAAAAATGATATTATTATTACCCTAACACATGTCCTAATTCTATTGGACAAGTGTAATTCGACCAAAAACAAGCTTAGGAATAAAATATGACCATTTAGGCCCACTTGGATTAGATTAGGACATTTATTATTAATTTATTTAAAGAAGGTTTAAAATAGTTAAAATCAAAGTTTAATAAGTAAATCATTTTTAATATGGGGTTATATATAATATAAATTCGATTGTAAATATTCATTAGAAAGCTAAAAAGATTTACTACATGATGGTATTTTATTTATAATTTTTAGACATCAAATAATTTAATTTATTTATGACACAATGATGATGCAGTAATTATCTTATTAATGAAATATTGACATAATTGATGTTATAAACACCAAAATAAATATAATTTGAGACTTTTTATGAATACCACTAATTTTATAGGTTACTATGATATATTAGTGTTGATTTAATCAACTTGGTTCGAACATATAATTCTGTTATGACTTTCAGAAAAATCATATATCAAATAGTGTCAAAATTGACACAAAATAGTTTTTAAATCAAATATTATATTATTAATTGTTATTTTATTCCTAAAAATCTAAGGTTCGGCCAAATGACTTATATAAGGATATATATTTTAATAATAAACAATTTGGGGTTCGTTTGGCATGTTATAGTAAGTGTATTAACCATATAGTGAAAGAAAACAAAAAGACACGGTAAAAGTAAAATTATTTAACTTAGAGTTAAATCTAATTGATAAGGTTAAAATAATACCCTAAACTTGTCTAAATCTTATTGGTTGATAGGATTTCGACCCATCCCCACTTTAGCTTCGAAATAAGACCCTTTGGAACCATTATAAACCGATTTTGACTTTAATATAAAATAATATTTTGAGATATTCCTAAGGTGCCCCTCTCCTCCCTTATAAAAGGGCACCTCCTCCCCCTCCTCCTCACACCAAATTGAGCACTCAAGCTCGGCCAACCCCTGCCAAAATCCCTTATCCACTTCCCTAGAATAATCCTAGAGGTCCTGGTCTTCTTCAAAGACCAATCTTAGTTCCCTAAGTGAAGGATTCAAAGAGGCGTTTCAAAGAAGAGGTAATATCCATTACCGATCTTTTCAATTTCTTTCTTCTTCAAATTCTTCTTCTTTAGTTGTTTCATGATAAAGTAATAACATCACTATTTCTTATATACTGATATGTTATTATAAATATGAAACAACTATAATTAACCTTCTATCCATCCTACGGAAAAAGGAAATCACCACGCGTGCGTACGTACGGAATACCGTCTCCACGCCGTGGTGTAATCTATTTTCCGCCACCACCTTAATTGGATGGGTATAATGGTGCAAAGAATAACTATACATATTTATTACAACATCATATTGATTCTGATATATTTTATAATCCACTCCAATTCAATTCAATATTTATGGAAATGATATCATCGCTTGTGCGTACGTACGGACTACCGTCTCCACGACGCGATGAGATTCATTCTCCATGTTAACCATTTAAGAATGATTATAAAGTATATATAAGAAATAATAATGAAATGTATGACATTACAAAGCTACTGGAATTATGTATATATATATATATATATATATGTATGTCATCTACTTACTTCCATTCAAGACAATAAGGAAAGGAAAACAACGTTCATGCGTACGTACGGACTACCGTCTCCATGAACGGTGTTTTCCATTTCATTTATCTATCTATTATATATATATATATACTGAATATATATGATATATAAATCATATTTTATATTCTGGAAGTAAGTAAATCATGATATAAGTAATAATAATGTCAAGAACAACAAGTCAAAACACCTACGATAAATGAAACGATTTTACCCAAAACGCTTCTTTAACATGGAATTTACAAAAGAACGGGTAATATAATGTCACAAGTGAACCATATATGATATCATAACAATGAATATGATTCTGTAATGACATTATGTAAACCATTATACAGGAGCTTCGGACACTTACAAAGCAAATCGGACCTAAGGTAAGGGAAATATCACAATCTCATTTTTATCCGAGATTGTTTATACGTTGGTATTTACTGGGGTGTATTTTATCATCCACATCCATGTTTCTTCAATATGTCATATTATTTCCATCCACCTACAATTTTTTAAATCCAATTTTACCCTTCGGTGAGTTTTTAGTAAAAGATATGAAAGGAATCTTTTGTCGTTTTTCATACGAGGTACTTTTTGACTTTTCCGACAAAAGTACGAAGAATGTTTTTTTAACTTATATGGCACGAACGGATTTTTACGGTTTTATAAAGCCTTATTTTCATGAACCTTCCTCCAAAATATTTCATGAATATTTTCAATAAAATCTTTTTCTTTTAAAATTGCATGATGTTTTGTGAAAAGAAATTGATTTTGAAGAAGAAAGGATATTTTCCTCAAGAATTCAATTGAAGTGTTTTATCAAAATTATTTTTCATCTAAGATAATAAAGGGTTCTGTTTATATCCATATTTTTACATTGATTTGACTATGTTGTGATGGAATTATGTTTATGAATTCCTTTATCTTATATGAATGGTTTTATGATGTCATGTTGTTTAAGAATCCCATTTTTATTACATGGGTTATGCAATGATGTATGATTTATGATTTTGTGGCACACATAAGAATGGTATCATTATGAGATGGGTGGGACCTATATCTCCCTCCAATGCATTGGTTAAAGATTTTATATCTCATGAGATAGACATGGCTAGAATGGTAGGTTATACCGGTTCAGTGAAACAGGACTGAAACGAGGGTTACTCGATTCAGAAAGGGACTTTGTCCACTAAGATAGTCTTGGCAATGAGTCTTGACTAACAAGAAATGATTCTCTATGATTATGTGTGTATGCCACAAAGTTTCATGTTTTAAGTTATGATTATTGGGATTACATTTCACTACTATGATTTATCCCATGTTATGAAATTATGCTCTCTTTTGCAGGTTAAGATTTCCAAAAGTTATGTTCTTATGAATATGATGTGATTGATTTTCTTTTGTTTACCCTTACTGAGCATTTGAGCTCACCCTTTTATGTTTTATTTTCCCCAGGATATAAAGAAAGGTTTTAGGTAAAAAAAGGGGGAAGATCTTTATGGGAGATATTGAAGATCTTTCACCACGATTAGAAGATTACGTTCCGAGTTTCCAAAGACACTAAACTATTACGATCCTTGTGTGTGTGTTTTTGTTATGTACTAAGTATTCCGCAAAATTAATGTAAAGTCCATGTACGTCAAGCTTCGGGTCTCTACAGTTGGTATCAGAGGAAATGTTTAGTCAACCTTTGGAAACTAGGATGCGAAAATGTTAGTGAGATCCCTAGAGATATTTTTAAGGTATGTCTAGGGATGTCTCTATGGTTAAGTATACGTATAGGTTATAGTCCTAGAATTGTGCTAACGATCTTAGAATTAAACCTAAGATGTTAGATATTGAAGGTACTCCCCCTTTATTATGTTGTTTTCCCTAGCATGATTTTTGCCTCTCACACTATTCTTTTTGGGTTTTAGACAATGGCTGGAACCCGAAGGAACCGTGTTGATCAATGCAATGGACAATGCAATGATTGTCCTCCTGAACAAACAAATGTTATGGGATATGGAGTGAAAAATCTTATTGCTATACTTACACAAGCTATGAATCATTCTGGACTTCCAAATGAGCAGAGAAGGGAACAATATTCTATTGAGTCCTTCATGAGGCAACGTCCACCTTCTTTCAGTGGGTCTTCTGATCCACTTGTGGCTGAACAATGGATCAGTACTACTGAAAAGATATTTTCAGTTCTTTAATGTTCTGAACATGATAAATTCATCTTAGCAGTATATCGTTTGGAAGGTGAAGCTGATCAATGGTGGAATCTTATCAAGAATACGAGGCCAAGAGATGAAATTGAGTCCATGGAATGGGACGAGTTCAAGAACTTGTTTTTCAGTAAGTACTTCCCTCGTATTCTTCGAACAAAGATGGCGAAAGAGTTTCTAGAACTTAAGCAAAGGGACGATGAATCTGTTGGTACCTATGAAGCAAATTTTACAAGACTTGCAAGGTACGCTTCTGGTATTATCATCCAACCTGAAAGTAAAGTTGATCGATTTTTCAGTGGCTTAAAACCAAGTCTTCGAAGGGCATTAGCTATAAGAGACTTCAGTAGCTATGAAGAAATTGTGCGTTGTGCTATCAAGGTAGAAATGGAAGTTGGTGTTACATATCCATCTCATGGTTTTGATAAGAAACGAAAGATGGAGTTCAAGGAGAAATCTCAGAATAATGGTGAAAAGAAGATGAATGTTTCCTTATGCACAAAGTGTGGAAAGAAGCATGGTGGAGATTGTCTTAAAGGGACTAGAAAATGTTTTAAGTGTGGAAAAGAAGGTCATCGAGCAGCTGAGTGTCGAAGTAATGGAAAAAGGGTTTCTAATGATGTGAATAAAGAAAACACTGCAGAGAACGCACCACCAACACTTCAATGCTTCAAGTGCAAGGAAATGGGGCATTATACTAATAATTGCCCTAATCCAAGGGTTAGTGATGATCAACATGAGCAACCACTGAAGGCAAAGGACAAAGGGAAATCACATGCGATCACTATTGGCAATGTTGAAAATGACAACGATGTGGTGGAATGATTAAGTGTTTATGTAATGGGATTCCAAAATAATGTTGTATCATTGAGTATTGCAATATTTATTGATGTGGTATTCAAAGTGATTGAGATATTTTTTGGAAATAAGATGATATGCGCATAATGAAGACGAGAAAATGAATTGTTTAATAGTATTCATGAGCTCATGATTGATATAAGGACTAAGTGATATCATGGTTTGAGTATATAGAATTTTGGGGATTTTGGTATGTGGAAAGTGTTAACTTTAAGTTGCATTCATGTTTTCACTAAGGTATTCAATAGAATACATGATTAAGGACTTTGAATGTTTGGAATGTGACCAACACAACATATCTTATGATATATGGGGATCAACGATGGTATTAAATCTCTGGTAATCGTTTTCACTATGTTATGAGAGTGGACTGCAGTATTATGGATAAGCCTAAAGATTGAAATGGATTATGTTGGACATAAGTGAGTATTCTTTAAGGATAGAAGTTTTTTTTCGATATTATTGATGGGATGTTATAGTAATGTAGTTTTAGAAAAAGGACAACCTGCAGGACGGGCGACAGCCCATCGCTTCGGACAAGGCTGTGGGAATCGAACCCACAACCGAAGTGCAACTGGCCTTTATCGCCTACCACTGGCCTACAGGAAGTCCCTGTTTAGTAGAAACTAGTTTTATTATATTAAGCAGTATGATATATGAAGTATAAGTCCATTTTAGCAACCATATGTGATTAATCTCACTATAGATCGACTTATGTATATAATTTTTGCTAACCTTTTGTTTGAGACAGATGGAATGACCCGTCATTCTATCACATGATCTAATAACACTTCACGAATAATAAATTTAAATTCATTTATTTAAGAGATGAAGTGGAAATTGTACAAGGCACGAACAACAGTGAGATTGTACCAAAATAAAGTAAGTATTTATTCTAATTCAAATTCTTTAACTTTAGGGAAATGATCTTGAAAACCAAAAATGTTGTCCTAGTGATCTTATATCTGATGAATCAGATGGTACCTTAGATCGTCACAAATTTATGGATTTGTGATTACTGGCTTTTCCATAGCCATGTTCTCTACCACTCTCCATCAGAACATGATGGTTAGATTTCTCTTCCATATCCATATTTTCACCTATGTGGAAACCCAGTGATTAGTTTATTTGGGTAATCGTTACATTTCATACTTTAGTTTTTAAAGCCAAGTTTTGGTATTCCTTTTTACGATGTGGGTTTCTATTAAAGAAACTTTCGAATAGTAAACCATTTATAACCCCGACGAATTTCGAGGGCGAAATTCATTTTAAGGGGGGTAGAATGTAACAGCCCGAGATTTTATGAAAAATATTCTTTTTTATTTCACTAATGTCTTGTGTTGTACGCTACACCAAAAGGAGCTTGCACAACACGCATCCTTGACTTGCCCTGCATTACACGCAATCGCAACCTTCCTCGATAGCGTGTGTGGTACGTAATACTGAGTTTCACGAAACAATGATATGCTATTAAAATATTATTAAAACTAGCCGTTATGAATAGTAATAACCACTTTTTAAATTTTAGAAATTTTAGCTCTCAAAATGGAATTCATTTTTGGATTCGGAGTATCGAATTTAGCCTAAGGTGAAATTTTGGTACTTTTCGGATAACTTTCATATTCTGATGAATAGTGAAAATTACTAAATTATAATTAAAAACAACTTTTTTAATCGAAATAATTAATAGTGATAAATCATTAATTTGAGTGGTTTTAAAGTATATTTAGAATATATTTTTACAATTTAATACAATGTTGGTCATTGGATGTAATTTCACATTTAAACTAGACATAAACAAGTGTCAATCTTTTGATAGATATTGTTTCTTAAAAACACGCTATTTGTTTTAACAGCGGGATTTAATTACAAAATTAATTAATGCAACTTTTATGTTATGAATTTGGTAAAATAGACTTCATTTTTGAATTCGGAATATGAAATATAGCTTGGGATGAAATTTTGGCATTGTTCTGAAAAACATCAATTTTTGATGAATAGTGAAACTACTAAGTGGTAGTTAAAAAAACTGAATTTTTCATAAAACTTAATTTTACCGCTTCTGTGAATGGAATTTCAAAAATCCGAGAGACACGGTTGATGTCAGTAAGTAAAATGTGGTTCAATGAGATGAAAATAATTTTTGGTGAATAGTAACTTTTTACTTTTATTTACCACTGTTAAAAGTAAATAGGGTAATTAAGGGTAAAAATGATATTATTATTACCCTAACACATGTCCTAATTCTATTGGACAAGTGTAATTCGACCAAAAACAAGCTTAGGAATAAAATATGACCATTTAGGCCCACTTGGATTAGATTAGGACATTTATTATTAATTTATTTAAAGAAGGGTTAAAATAGTTAAAATCAAAGTTTAATAAGTAAATCATTTTTAATATGGGGTTATACATAAGATAAATTCGATTGTAAATATTAATTAGAAAGCTAAAAAGATTTACTACATGATGGTATTTTATTTGTAATTTTTAGACATCAAATAATTTAATTTATTTATGACACAATGATGATGCAGTAATTATCTTATTAATGAAATACTGACATAATTGATGTTATAAACACCAAAATAAATATAATTTGAGACTTTTTATGAATACCACTAATTTTCTAGGTTACTATGATATATTAGTGTTGATTTAATCAACTTGGTTCGAACATATAATTCTGTTATGACCTTCAGAAAAATCATATATCAAATAGTGTCAAAATTGACACAAAATAGTTTTTAAATCAAATATTATATTATTAATTTTTATTTTATTCCTAAAAATCTAAGGTTCGGCCAAATGACTTATATAAGGATATATATTTTAATAATAAACAATTTGGGGTTCGTTTGGCATGTTATAGTAAGTGTATTAACCATATAGTGAAAGAAAACAAAAAGACACGGTAAAAGTAAAATTATTTAACTTAGAGTTAAATCTAATTGATAAGGTTAAAATAATACCCTAAACT
Organism: Viscum album; assembly: GCA_963277665.1. Lineage (NCBI taxonomy): Eukaryota > Viridiplantae > Streptophyta > Magnoliopsida > Santalales > Viscaceae > Viscum > Viscum album. The sequence goes on from OY728162.1 coordinate 1,158,675,837, forward strand.
TGTCTAAATCTTATTGGTTGATAGGATTTCGACCCATCCCCACTTTAGCTTCGAAATAAGACCCTTTGGAACCATTATAAACCGATTTTGACTTTAATATAAAATAATATTTTGAGATATTCCTAAGGTGCCCCTCTCCTCCCTTATAAAAGGGCACCTCCTCCCCCTCCTCCTCACACCAAATTGAGCACTCAAGCTCGTCCAACCCCTGCCAAAATCCCTTCTCCACTTCCCTAGAATAATCCTAGAGGTCCTGGTCTTCTTCAAAGACCAATCTTAGTTCCCTAAGTGAAGGATTCAAAGAGGCGTTTCAAAGAAGAGGTAATATCCATTACCGATCTTTTCAATTTCTTTCTTCTTCAACTTCTTCTTCTTTAGTTGTTTCATGATAAAGTAATAACATCAGTATTTCTTATATACTGATATGTTATTATAAATATGAAACAACTATAATTAACCTTCTATCCATCCTACGGAAAAAGGAAATCACCGCGCGTGCGTACGTACGGAATACCGTCTCCACGCCGTGGTGTAATCTATTTTCCGCCACCACCTTAATTGGATGGGTATAATGGTGTAAAGAATAACTATACATATTTATTACAACATCATATTGATTCTGATATATTTTATAATCCACTCCAATTCAATTCAATATTTATGGAAATGATATCATCGCTTGTGCGTATGTACGGACTACCGTCTCCACGACGCGATGAGATTCATTCTCCATGTTAACCATTTAAGAATGATTATAAAGTATATATAAGAAATAATAATGAAATATATGACATTACAAAGCTACTGGAATTATGTATATATATATATATGTATGTCATCTACTTACTTCCATTCAAGACAATAAGGAAAGGAAAACAACGTTCATGCGTACGTACGGACTACCGTCTCCATGAACGGTGTTTTCCATTTCATTTATCTATCTATTATATATATATATATATATAATGAATATATATGATATATAAATCATATTTTATATTCTGGAAGTAAGTAAATAATGATATAAGTAATAATAATGTCAAGAACAACAAGTCAAAACACCTACGATAAATGAAACAATTTTACCCAAAACGCTTCTTTAACATGGAATTTACAAAAGAACGGGTAATATAATGTCACAAGTGAACCATATATGATATCATAACAATGAATATAATTCTGTAATGACATTATGTAAACCATTATACAGGAGCTTCGGACACGTACAAAGCAAATCGGACCTAAGGTAAGGGAAATATCACAATCTCATTTTTATCCGAGATTGTTTATACGTTGGTATTTACTGGGGTGTATTTTATCATCCACATCCATGTTTCTTCAATATGTAATATTATTTCCATCCACCTACAATTGTTTAAATCCAATTTTACCCTTCGTTGAGTTTTTAGTAAAAGATATGAAAGGAATCTTTTGTCGTTTTTCATACGAGGTACTTTTTGACTTTTCCGACAAAAGTACGAAGAATGTTTTTTTTAACTTATATGGCACGAACGGATTTTTACGGTTTTATAAAGCCTTATTTTCATGAACCTTCCTCCAAAATATTTCATGACTATTTTCAATAAAATCTTTTTCTTTTAAAATTGCATGATGTTTTGTGAAAAGAAATTGATTTTGAAGAAGAAAGGATATTTTCCTCAAGAATTCAATTCAAGTGTTTTATCAAAATTATTTTTCATCTAAGATAATAAAGGGTTCTGTTTCTATCCATATTTTTACATTGATTTGACTATGTTGTGATGGAATTATGTTTATGAATTCCTTTATCTTATATGAATGGTTTTATGATGTCATGTTGTTTAAGAATCCCATTTTTATTACATGGGTTATGCAATGATGTATGATTTATGATTTTGTGGCACACATAAGAATGGTATCATTATGAGATGGGTGGGACCTATATCTCCCTCCAATGCATTGGGTAAAGATTTTATATCTCATGAGATAGACATGGCTGGAATGGTAGGTTACACCGGTTCAGTGAAACATGACTGAAACGAGGGTTACTCGATTCAGAAAGGGACTTTGTTCACTAAGATAGTCTTGGCAATGAGTCTTGACTAACAAGAAATGATTCTCTATGATTATGTGTGTATGCCACAAAGTTTCATGTTTTAAGTTATGATTATTGGGATTACATTTCACTACTATGATTTATCCCATGTTATGAAATTATGCTCTCTTTTGCAGGTTAAGATTTCCAAAAGTTATGTTCTTATGAATATGATGTGATTGATTTTCTTTTGTTTACCCTTACTGAGCATTTGAGCTCACCCTTTTATGTTTTCTTTTCCCCAGGATATAAAGAATGGTTTTAGGTAAAAAAAGGGGGAAGATCTTTATGGGAGATATTGAAGATCTTTCACCACGATTAGAATATTACGTTCCGAGTTTACAAAGACACTAAACTATTACGATCCTTGTGTGTGTGTTTTTGTTATGTACTAAGTATTCCGCAAAATTAATGTAAAGTCCATGTACGTCAAGCTTCAGGTCTCTACAACCCTGATGTCTTTCCAGAATTGGTTTTAGTGTTACCCCCTTGACGAGAGATCAAGTTTGAGATCGAGCGACAGCCAGGCACATTTCCTTTCTCAATGACTCTGTATATGGTGGCACCTTCTGAGTTGCAGTAGATGTGTATACATCTCGATGGTCTATTACTATGTGGTCTTTTTATTCTGAGTCTTTCACCATGGGAGAACCATTTTGGTTCCTGAATAAGGAAAACAACAGTTTTTGGTTGTGTGTTGACTATCATTGCTTGAACCAAGGGACATTGAAGAACAGCTATCCTCTACTCGAGATTAATGATTTATTCGATAAACTAAAGGGTGAAAGTTGGTTCTTGAAGATCTATTTGTGGTCAGGATATCATCAAATCCATGTGAAGGATGTGGATATCCTAAAGACTATTTTTATTGTCGTTAGATCTATTAGAAGTTCATTGTGATTCCATTTGGTGTGGCGAATGCTCCAACTGTGTTCATGGGGTTAATAAATTTTTTGTTTTGTAAGTTTCAGGATAAGTTCATGGTGGTTTTAATTGATGATATCATTATGTACTCCACTTTAGAGGAGGATAATACAGAGCATCTGCATGTTGTTTTGGGAGTTCTTCACTGTAATAATTTGTTTGGGAAGTTGTCAAAGTGTGATTTTTGGGCTCGAGATGTTCTTTTATTAGGGTATGTTTCATCCCAATAGGGAGTAGGATTTCTCCCTGATTTTTTGGACATTTTGAAGTATTTATTATGTTATAGTTATGTCGTATTGTGTAATAATTACCCCATATATGAACAAGATACACAATTTTTTTCTTGTGTCTCAGATCTGTTGTTATCTTCATGATGAATCTCACATAATCAATTGCGGCGAGATCAATATTGATGATGATGTGATCTTTGAGGAACAACCTATAGAGAACTAGGACCATAAGGAGAAGGTTATGCATAGGATTTCTATCCCCCTATTTCTTATCTTATGGTGGCATATTGTCATGGAGGATAGTACTAAGGAACATGAGTCTAGATACACACTCAGTACCCTAAGTTGTTTGACGTTTAGCTTTTCTTATGTAACATTGTTTGTTTGGTGGTTGTAGACACTATCCATCTAAGAGATGGATTTATCTTATTACTTGTTGTGGAATTATATTTTTGAGAGGTATCTCCCCTAGTAGAGTATTTAAGAGCTGTTTGTGGTTGTCCCATGGTTTCACATTGTTCTTTTTATGATGAGGTTGAGATCTTGTGGTGGTAAAAGCCTTGAGAGGTATCTCACAAGGTGGAAGTTCTAACAAACCATTTTTGTTTCCACTCTTGGTTAGTTTTGGATTCTCAAGGAAGATAATGTTTTGGGAGGTATCTGATGTAATTTCTTAGACCTCTCTGGTCCATTCCTTTGTGAACATTTGGTGTTTATAGTGTTTTGGGAGGTCAAGGTGACTTACTTCTAATACTTTCCAAAATTTCCAGTTCTGTGAACAAGGTCATGGGTAGGTCATGTATCGGTAGGTCATCTATTGGTAGTTCTTCTATTAGTAGTTTGAATTGTGTTTCAATGATTTTATGTCATCTATAGATAGTTTATCTATCAGTATGTGTACAGTGCTTCCAGATCGGTCGGTGAATAATGTTTCTGACAACCCACTATTTCACCCCTTTGATGTTATCTTTGAATTAAAATACATTAAAATATCTATTTTAAGTGATTTCAGGCTAATTAAAATCCCATAACACCTATAGTAATTTTTATAATGGTATGGGTGTCTTTACTAACTCAAATTAGGTAGTCTTGATCCGATCTTCTTTTAATGGAAAATATAAATTGTATCTAAACCGCTGCTCGGTTTATATTTTCAAAAGGGTCGAGATACCTTCCACCCTTATTATTCCTTCTCCTTTATCATGGTGTGAGTAACCTTAGAACTTCTTTCCCAAGGACATGTGTGATTGTTCTATCCTTGGATCATTTTCTCCTTGGAGTTTTTCCTGCTACATGTAAACCCCCTGTTTTAGTGCAACCAGGAAGTGTCAATCAATCTTTGATATAAGTTATGTTCTACCTTCATTATTATGGGTTCCTAAATCTGATTCCTCCCATTTATCCTTTCCATGTGATGACATGTGATCTCCATGTTTCTAATAGATATTTCTTGGGTGTTGGTTGATGTGGTTGTGTCGTGGTGTCCTCGAGTGGATGTAGTCTTTGCCGGAGAGGTATTCATTATCCACTGTGTTGGCTAGTTATCATGAAAAGAATGTCAGAAACCTTTTGAGATAGGGGATTTGTGGATTATCTATTCTATTTACATTCATTCATAATTTTTTCATGTTTTATCCCACTAGATCATAATGAAATTGAAAAAATATATATTTAAACTAGATTAAAGAATTAGTATCAATTACATAGCGATGTTATTTCTTCTTGATTTGCTAGATAGTGTGATATCTATTATTTCTTGTTTAGCATATCATTCTTAATGGAAATTGGTAAATAATGTGAATATTGGATTATTTGTTTAATTAATTGGCTAATTAATTAAAGAGGCATGTTCAATGAATTCGGTTGTTGATGTTATAATTTGATGTTAATAAAATTGAAGTAGTAAGCATGTTTAATTGAATTGATTATTAATCCTGAAGCACATTCATACTTATTGATTAAATTCATGTTAAATTATTTTTTAATAACTTTAGACACCTAGTTTTTAGGCTTCCCATAGTTGGAACTTTTGATAATGAATCAGTTAATTCAAGATGGAATAAAAAGAGGTTGTGTGATAAATATAATGCATTGCAGGGTTCTGAGTTACCTTCTTTCTTGTAAAGTCCAATTGCCTTATGCTTTGGAGTTTTGAGTGCTTGTTGTCCGTAAAGGTTTAATGCCTTGTTTTGGGACAAGAGGCCATCTTCTATATTGTTTGTTTCTTACAGCTTGTGTTGTGGTTCCAACCTAAGATTGCAGAGCCTAGAGGGCTGTTGTGGTGTGTGGGGTTAGGGAGTCCTGGTGTTTGTGGCAGCAGTTGACACCTAGAGTGGTGAGATTTATTAGTTTATTCATGTGGGTGTTGGGGAGGATATATAGGATGATAAAATGGTTTGATGTTGGGAATACCCATTGACATGGAAGTGGTGGTTATTGAATTTAATATTTTTTATCTAATTTTCGTTATCCACTACATGAGGAAGATGTTCTTTCTTACTCTTCTTCCAAAATAGGTGAAGACGCATGGGGGATGCCACGTGATTTATATTATTATCTTTACAAGGATTGATAGGTATGTGATTATATTATAGGTGGAAACAACTTAACGGGAATTTAAACTACTCCCCATGTTGTGCCCATTGTGTATGGTATCTTAGAATGCTTTTCTAGAACGCCTGGAATTATAGAAAGTGAAAATGTTTTTAATAAATGATTAAATGAATGAGTGTTTAAACCATGGGGTAGTATCTTATTGGGATGCAAGGCTGAAGTAATATTTATGAGAAGTTGCAGACTTGGTTTGGTTATACCTGGATGGAATGGAGATTTGTTGTGATGTAAACTAATAATGGTTAATTAATAGTTAAAGGATTAATTAATTTAAAGTAAAACTAATAAAAAGGGATAAAGTAATCTAATGTATCTCTTTCAAATGATTGTGTACTTATAGGATATTTAGTCTTAATGGTGGAAACTGAGAGTCTGAGAGACGTTAGATGTAATTGATTCTAATACAAGGTTTTTCCCATAATTTGGTTGTGAGATATATTATTTCATATACTTTTTTTATTTCTATACACTACTCCATCATGTCGGTTTGGGAAACTAACACCCCAAGGATTTTGAGCCCTAGGGGTGTTTTCCCCAACATCTTGGTGGGAGGATGGATGGCTGACTATCTGGTTTGGCCCTGCTCTCTTCTCTTGGCAGTTACTTGTGCATGTATTAACGGTAGTCAGTTTTCCCCATATATGTGTGTTTACAGATGTAATGGCTTGTGGTTATTTCACACACATATATTCTGTATATATTTTCCTAAGTTCTACTATAGTTATAATGTGTATAGATTGTGATATCTTTAGGATCTTTACTCGACGTATGGGATGTAATGTATTAAGGTATAATATTTTATGTATGATACACATTATGAAGGTTGTGGTGGATCCTAGGAACTACCTGGTTACTTTGGGTTGTGTGGTTGTGGTGGTGAGTTGCACGAGGTGCATTTTTTGGTGCTACGGCCCTGTGTCTTCAAGCTATCCTTTTTGGAGAGAAATTCTCAAGACGTGTGATGCTGGGGAAAAGTATCAAAAAAGTGGAGGAGTTGTAGTGAGGTACCCTAGATATTATTTATTATATTATATACACTTGTATGTGGTACTTGGTGAGAGTATCCATGTTGAGGCTGGGAACATTGTATACCTATATAAGTGATGAGATAGTTTCACTTTTTGTTCACTATTATTTATCATGATTTATTTACTTTTGCACGATATTATCTTAGGAGGATCATATTGAGTACACTATTATACTCACTCTACTAATATAAAAACTCTTTTTAGGATACTTGGAGCAGGTTGAAGATCAGGTTGGTTACTACAAGCTTGGAGTTGTAAGATCTGTTTAGGATTCATGTTGGCTGTCATTTTACATTCTTTCCCTATTAGTTTTAGTAGTATTTCCATGAAATTACATATATTTACTTGGGTTTACTTTCTATTGTAGTCTAAGCTAGAGTTCGTTGGTGTCTTTCTTCTCTATCTCTTCCTCAAGTTTTCTATTAGATGGTAATGCATCTCATCTGTGTGTTTCCTATACCCTAGGTGATAGATGCAAACCCAGGGCCTACTAGAGGAGAGACTCGAGGGTTATTATCCCTCTTCTCACTTTTCCAGCCTAGGAGGGGTATACCTTGTGGGAAGGGGGTGGTGAAAACTTTTTCAATGGGGAATATGATAAAGTTTTAGGTGAGTTTTGTATCTTTATTATTGACACTCATACTCTTCTATACCAACATGATATATTTCTTTATTCAAGTTGTACATTTCAAGAGGCATGAATTCCATTTAGGTTTCTATTTAGTCCAATTTATCTTGAAAATTATACAATAATAGATCATTAATTTTCTCACATTAGCTAATAGTGTGAGTCGATTCCCAAATAAGGTAGACCATTGGTGGAATTCTACTCTACCAAGATGAGACCTTGTGGCTTCATCCTTAGTGTTTATTGGATGGTTCATGGTTGTTGTAAGTAAATGAGAAATTAACAAGATGGGTGACGATCCATCCTCTATAGTGAGTAGAACCATAGGCGGGTAATTTAGTCCAAACATCAAATGTTATTGGTTTATTCCCTACTAGTGGTGAGTAATGCTTATGTGATATGGATTTTTATAATGAACAACTTATTCTAGTAGTGATGGGGAATGTAAATGTTAATAATAGAAATATTACAGGGTTTATTGTGACTCAATTGTTTTAGGAAGTAGTCTTATTTAATCAAACTATATGTATATCATTCATAAATATTATTTTTCTATTATTTTAAATGAATTTAATTTGATTAAAATGTAATTCATAAATGTTATGAAACAATGTAATAACTCATTATTCATTTAAAATAGAACATTACAACAAAATTAAAATCATATAAAGTATTATATACGTTAGATTTTTACAAATCATGGATGAATAGTTCCTTTAAAAGTGAAAAAATTAAAATAGGATAGTAAATAGAAATGAAGAATATATTAAAAATTATGAAATCCACAAGGTCATATTTACCCTTGAGAATCATCATTATTAGAATTAAAATGATATTGTTAAAGAACATCATGAATGGAGAAATAATATTTTAAATTCCCTAATTGAAAATTTACGGAATGAGAAATGTGATTTAATAATTTATAATGGAATTAATTTATACCATGTAATGGGAATAATATAGTCATTTTATAGTTGTTACAAAGAGGTATATAGTCCTTGGGTATAATACCAGTATAGGTTTTTTCTATTTGGAATTACTGGTATATAGTAAATACACATAAATATTATTTGGATACTAAAAATATACATTTTAATTATAAATAATTTATTTGAAATAAAATATTAAATTTTATAAGAAAATTAAATTATACTAATTAATTTTTCAAAATACCCCTATATTTTAAACAATTTATTATTTATAAAATATGAATTTTGTTTAATATATTATTTTTAAAGATTGAAATAAAAAAACATTATTGATAAAATTAAAGGAATGATTGTAAAAATAAATTAATAGTATTTAAAAAATAATTAAGTGACCATAACTAATAGTAATTTAATAATTCATGGCCAAATAAAAATGTTTTCGTTATATATATATATATTCAATTAAGATTTAATATATTTGATGTATGAAATATAATATATTTTTAAAATAAAATATTTTCAAACCTTCATAAATTTATTATTAATTAGTAATAAGTAAATATAAAATAACTTAATGTTAAAAAATATATACTTTTTAAATAATTGTTTTTATATCTATAATGTATTTTTATTTTAATAAATCACTACTAATGAATGTTTTTAATGGAAATTTTTGACAATATATTCAATAAAATAAATTAATATTAATCTAATGGATATATATAGAATTAATAAGAATAGATTTATTTAATTCTTACCAATACACTTTTCCTAAAAAAAATTTGTGTTATGCTCTCATATAGTAAATTATTTTTTATTTCTTTTAGAAAAATTATATAACATAGAGGAATTTATATAGTGAATTAGTGAATACAAAATAGGTTATAATATTAGTTTCAATTTGAAAATAATAAAATGTTACAAAGGAAAATGTTAGTTACCCTCGTAGTGGAGAAATATTTATTTTTCAAATAATTGGATTCATTTTTATGTATAATGAATTTTTTTAAATTAAATTGAACATTTTTTAACGAGGAATATATTTTAGGGGTCTGATTTATAATCAAGTATATGAAAACATGTTTAATTACAAATTGATATGAAGTGATATTAAGAACACATAAATTTTAAGAAAACATTTTTCTATAAAAAAGTTTTCTTATATATGCTATGTTTTCATTTAAAAGTTAAATAAATAATATATATATATTGAATTATATTAAAATGAGAAAAAAATTGAATAATTATACCTAAATTATATATAAGTTATCATATTATATTTTTACTAAAACAATTATCATGCCAGATATTTAAAAAAGCTAAAAAGGGTTGGATTAAAGTAAAACAAATTTTTCATAATTTAAATCATATAAACTAATTATAGAACTCCATTGATAAGTTTGAGAGTTGTAAATACATTTCTCACCAAATCTTCATTTCCTATTTCATGAATCTCTTATGAGATTCTATCCTTACCCTTCACTTAAATTATGTTTTCAAGGAAATTTCCTTCAATTTCACCTATAGAAGGAGTAATCATATACAGATCCCAAATAAAATTTTTAATTTCAATATATTTTAATTACATGACTATTTTCTCACTATTAAATCCTTGTTAAATGTTTATTATCCCCTTATTCCATGATGTAATCGGTACTCCTTTATTAAAAGGGAAGACATTGAAAGTACTATCATCACTGTCTGTAGCATAAATAAGTATCAAGATAATAATACTTGTAATATATGATATTAATAAGTAAATATTGTTTCCTTTTTTGGGTTTCAATGGATATATTAACATTAAAATAATTATAAATATATCATATTTTGGTCATTAAAATTACTAAAACAAGTCGTAGTGACCCAACCCAATAAATCCTAGATCTAGTGTCTACTTATATTACAATGGAATGATTTAAATAAATCAAATCACAAAGTAAAAAAGAGATTATTAATCATGGTAAATTATATCAACAAATCAGTCTTGTATTTCAAATCAATACACTAATTAAAACATATTTTTGTTATTTTGAGATTAATTATATTTCATATAGAATATGCTTTCATATCTTTCATAGTATATTTCTTTGATTCTTGGGGAAAGGAATAAAAATAAAGATAAGCTCAAATACTTAATAAGGGTAAATTATATAGGAGGAAATAATGAATCAATGAGAATAATTATGGAATGGTTAATAACTAAACACACACACCATACAATCCAAAAACTTAGATGTAAGTGAATAAAAATATGTCAATGTAATAACTGGAAACACATTCCATTCAAAATAATAGAGAAGGAAAAACCAATATAGAAAGGTAAGAAACTGAAAATCCTGAAATTTAATCAAAGAATAGAGAATGAAATGCATCTATTGATATGTTGATGTAAAATCTCATGGATAAATAATAAATGTATCAAAATGAAGGAAATTATTAATTATTTGATGTCAAGTCTGAGGGACATAAAAACCTATATTTTCATGATCCATCCTCTAGAAATTTTAATTATATGGGTAGTAAACTATAGATTATTCTTAGAAACAAACTCAAATGTTTTTTCACCAACAAATTTTGTCTCATTAGACTACCGATGCTTTAAAGGGCATTAATTAACCTATCTACAACTCATGTATTTCATTTCCCATGCATTACTCATATCAAATAAATAATGTGCATTATCAAATATTTATATTTATTAATGGATATGGATTTATCAACCCCTGAATAATAAAATATCTTTCAAAGTAAACACTATATGAAAAATGGTATAAGGTTCAGGCAATAATCATATCCATGAACTATGATAAGGATATTTTGGGGAAATTCAATGTCAAATTATCATATTAAATTGAATATTTCAAGGGGAATATAAGGAATAAAGGAAGTGAATATCAATGTTATACTTTTCTAAATAAATCATAAACCATAAAGAATAAGAATAAGTATGGTATCAAAACAACATATCCCAAGTAGAGTAAAAGTATAGGGTTGTTCTCATTAATGAATAGAAATACTATAAAAATATCTTTTAAAAAAATATTGAGGAAAATATCATTTTTTTAAAACCCCTTTTTAAAAAACATTTCTTTGAAAATAACATTTGAAAATATTTTATTTAAAAATAAACATTTTAAAAATGGAAATTAATCTTGAAATAAATGATAGGGGTAAATTTTTACATGTCTTATGAGGAAAAAAGAACATCCTTTTGAATGGTAAAAAGGTAAGAACAATTCATCATACGGAAAGAGATTAGAATATTCCTTGGAAAACATTGATAAAATAAAAAATGGTAAAATTTTATTTGCTAAATAATTTTAAAAAGATTAAAAACATTTATGAAAACATTTTAACAAAACATGGTTTTTAGAAGAAATCGAGTTCTATAATTATATAGATAAATGAAATATAGTTTTCTTAAGTACATGTTGAGTTAAAAAGAGTAAAAAATGGTTCTAATACATTAAAAGTCCATGAAAATCCATAGTAGAGGAAAATGAAAGGGTTTATTAAAAAATGGTTATATAATTTCCTCTGATGGAAATTTAATTGTAAACAATCCTGAACAAAAAAAGATTGTTAAGTAAACCCTTGAAAATACCATAGAATTTAAGTGATACTAAACCAATTAATTTATTATGGATATAAAATATAAATCCTGATAATGTAAGTGGAAATACATAAATAGATATTATATTTCTTTATACACATAATCATATAATACTAACGACAATGAGGAAGTAATATAACCCCATGAAAATTGAATTGGGTTATGAAATTTGTATACCACATGGTAAGATTTAATTGAAATACAAATAAAATAAATAATTAAAATTGAAACTTAAAATAAAATGAAGATAAAATAACTCGTGATATAATATATCAAAATGGCTATTAGATGAACCACACAAAAGAATAAAGTGGTGAATATGAAATTTATCTCACAGATGTAAAAGGTGAGATAAAAATCTCTTACCATGAGTCTAACTTGTCTCGGGTGTCTTTATATTCTTGAATAATAAACATATGTTAATTTTTTACTTGATTCATAACCTTTTTCTTGTTTATAATTATTTTTATTTCACTTATTACCATGTTGTATACAACTACTTAAACAATTAGGTTTACACCGGGTGTTTTGACCAAATTTAGTTTATGTGTAAAAAATAATATAGGTAGGTTCCAAGGGGTCATTATATAAATTATGACAAATAACAATCATGAAATAATTATCATACTTATAAATAAATCATACATTGAAATTCAGTCATTAAATATGGTTATAACTAATGAACCAACGTTACAATCATGGAGACGGTTCATCGTACGTATATGTGAGTAACACTCTCATTTTTCAATGATAATTATGGAAAAAAGGTAACTAACATTAATATTTATAGAGTTATAATTATGTCATAAATACCATATTATTTAATCATATATGCTTATATATATAATTATTATGATGTAAAAGGAATCACATCGTGATGAGGAGGCGGTAGTCCACACATCCGCGAACGACGTAATCACTTCTTAAGTGTGTGAAAGGGTAATAAAGAAAATGATATATATTATCTTTATAGAAATTTAATTTTCTCAGTAAAATAATATAGATATTTTTTATGTAACATATTTTTAATTAAAAAAATTCTTTATGCATTTTATTTATTGTGTGAGAGAATCACATTGCTTTTAGAAGGAGATAGTACACACTTCCACTAACGATGTTATCGTATTTAAAAAAATGGAAATCATAAAGGTATGTTACATATAATAATTAAAGAAGCATACATATATGTTAAATATCATATATGTGATATAGAAACATCATATATATCATAATTACCACCATGAGATATGGTAAAGGAGGAACGAACAGTCATCGTTTCCTGAGGCAGAAGTTTACCGTACACATAAACGATATGTTTATTACCCATTAGATGGAGGTTTACATAAATGTAGGTAGAAAAATTAACAAAAGAAATACTATTCTACTTATTATTATATTTTTATATAATCATGTAATAATGATAGTTTAAGGGGTGGTTGATGGAAATAAAACTAAAGACCTTGTGAAAGATGTTACCTCTTCTTTAGGCAACTCCTTTTGGTTTGCAAAAAAGGGATTCCATTAATAGATTTATACCCAAGGTGAGGCTTCTACATTTAGGGGATGTATTTTTAGGATATATTTGGTAATATACTTTTTGATCCATATTGGCTTTAAATTTTTGATTAAGTGAGAGGATAAGAGGCCATTTTTATAGTGGATGAGGAGTGGCACTCCTGTATGTTTTTGGAAATTGATATCCACCCACACTTTTCCCATGTCAAGTGGGTCCAATAATTGTAAAAATTATATCCAAGGGACTATAGGGTCTAAATATAGCTATAAATGTTTTTTATAAGTTTCTAGGTCATTTTAGCTCTAATGTTTAAGGTTTATTCCCTTGGTAAGCTTAATTTAACCTTAATCATTGAAATTAATTTATTTACATTCACTAATATTTTTGATCAAAATATAAGTTTTCCTTAAAAGAAATTATAAATTATTATGATTCCAAATATGTAATCCATTTTTCCAAATTAAAATCCCTTAATTGGAAGAAATTAATTTAAATTTAATATTGTGGAAGGGATGACAATGCGGGTTTTAAAAGTAAAAATGTCCAAAGGTTTTCTAGGTTTTTAAATACAATTTCAATGTTAAATTGATTCTAATGACCTAAATTGGATTAATTTATACAAATTTGGTCTAATTAAACATTAAAACCATTTTAAAGTATAGATAAACCTTCTAAATAAATTATATGAAAAAGTAATCTTGAATTAAAATTTTGTATTTTTCATTAATCATCAAAAAATGAAACTTTATGGAAAATTCCCAAAATTCATCCTAACCTAATTTTTATGTGTTTATTTCCATTATTAAGATTATTTTGACATATATAATCTATATAAGTTTAGAAAGTTTTATTTAAAATAGGTTATCTATTAAAAGATGGTAAAAGTGCCTTTTTGAAAATATGGGTTTTTATGTGTAATATTGTGTTTTTTCTTATATTATGCTTATAAAATCTTTTATATTAATATAAAAAATATTTTATTAAATATAATATGTATATATATTAAATTAATATAACTCAATAATTATAATTAATTTCATTTATTAGGATAAAATAGCTATGTGAGGATAAAAATATTTTTCTATAAAAATATTCAATTTATATTAAATTAGTTCTCATATCCATTAATTTTTAACCAATGAATTAATTTTATATTTATATTAACTATATATATATATCAATAATTTATTTAATAATATTTGTAACTACTTATTTAATGGGTAGGTTATGTCTTATTTTATTTAATAACAATATTTTATTAATATACTATTGTTCAGTAAAACACAGTCTTGTGTGTAATGCAAGCCATTAAAGAAACTTTTTGTTGCGTGTGTTGAAAGATTTAGAATATATTAAATTATTTAAAATAATAAATATATTTTAAAGTCTTGGGATATTATATTCCTTTATATGATTGGTGTTTCATGTCATGCACGCTATCGAAAACAATGTTCCTACTTTAGATTTTAGGGGCGTTACATTCTCCCCACCTTAACTAAATTGTGTCGTCACAATTAAAACTCAGTCTTGGTGATAGATTATTTGATATTTCCTATGATTGAAATTCCACATCATGATAAGGGCTCATAAAAAATTATAAAATAATAGGGAATGGGATGTACAAGTTTCACATGGAATAACATATAACTAGGTCTCTATGTATGATATCATTAGTGGAAAGTAGATATATGTACATGGAGGAAAAGCATAAATATTTATAAGGAGTGTCTAAGGTCATAAATCACAAACAAGTGAAAGATAAATGGAAATTTGGGGCCTCAAATTCAAAAATATTTGATGATTTATAATACTATCGGTTCAACAAAAATTAATTTATTATGAAATCATTTTTTAAGATACTTTTCCTAATGTTGAGGAGTTATTTTGTTTAACCAATAATATAATGAAATATTTTTACTTGATATATTTATAGGAATAAAATTTTATCATTTGTTTTTTATTCGACTAATTTTGGATTCATCTATTTCTTCAAGAAATGGTTATCTAAAAATTAACTTTGATTCCTAAAGCACTAAAATAAACACTTAATTAATCATAATACCTATTAAAAAGTGAAAAATATAACTATTTGCCTCTAACTATTTTTTAAAAATAATATGGTTAAGACATTAGTCTCTAAACATAAAAACTTAACACTATTTTTTTTATCATTAATATTTATTCATCAAATTGTTTAACTAAAACCAACTACATATTAACTAATACACTGCGTAGGTCAGTGGTAGGTCCAAACCCTCATCATCCTTCGGTTATGGGTTCAAGTCCTGAAGCCTTTACAGATATGATGGGTTGTCACCTGACATATATGTTATCCTTTTCTAAAACCATATTAATATAATTTACAAAATAAATATGATAGGAATACTTGGAATAAGTTTAATCAATAAATAAAATTTTAACTAAGTCTTTCAATAAAACCTCAAGATATAAATACTTCATCCACTTATTTTCACGTAGAACATTCCTTGGTTTAGATTTTATCATAACTTAGACATTATTAAAATCTATTCAAATCCATAATAATGGTTTGTAATGAAAATGTGAATTATCCTAAGAATATCCCTAAAGAGTGTCAAACTATGTTCATGGTAAAGCCCGTTTTGGTGTACCATGTTACACCAAGTTAGGCCCGACATACCTTATCAGAGTTATTACTCCTAGGTACCTCTATGATAGATCAAAATCTATTTCAAGTATCCCAAAAGGTATGTATTTCAAGGAATATCCACATAATCTCTACTTTAATTATTTTTTGGATTTTATTCCATACTAATCCTAAAATTCAAACTTAGGGTTATCTTCTCTATTTTTTTCTAAATCTTATTCCCAATGTTTATAATAAACTTCCTTTGATACACCAATTATAGTGACCC
This sequence comes from Viscum album, assembly GCA_963277665.1. NCBI lineage: Eukaryota > Viridiplantae > Streptophyta > Magnoliopsida > Santalales > Viscaceae > Viscum > Viscum album. Next base: position 1,158,692,286 of record OY728162.1, read on the forward strand.
AACCTAATAAATCCCAGCATCGGTGTCTACTACCATTACATTGGCATGATTATAAGGAATCCAATCCAGAAATACTGAAGAGTTTAGTAGTCTTGGTAAACTAGATACATACATGAGTCTTGTATTAAAAATGATTAAACTAATTACAATATTTTTTCTTTTGAGGGTAAATTTACTCAATCTAGTATATCCAAGCATTTCAATCATAGTATTCATCATGGATTCTTGGGGAAAGAAACAAAAAAAGGGTGAGATAAAATTATCATTAATGGTATATTATAATGGAAATTATTAATTATTGGATATCATGTCTAAGGCATGTAAAACGTCTATACTACCAAGATCCATCCTCTATATAGTTTAAGTATATGAGTAGAAATATGTCTTTTCTATATAGAAATAAACTCGAAGGGGTTTTTTTTAACTAATTTTGTCTGATGAGACTAATAATGCATTAGGGGTCTTTCATTAACTCTTCCCCAACCCATAGGGCTTACCATAAATGGTCTTCAACCTATGTCTTTCATGTCCCAATCATTCCTCATATCAAATAGAAAATATGTGCTATCAAAAATCCATATTGATTAATGGATACATATATATCAATAGATCCCAAAATAGTCAAATAACTTTAGAAGTAAACACTGTATAAAAAATAGAATATTGTTCTATAAATATTAATATCCATGAAAAATTATATAGATTTTTAAAGGAAATTAGATATCAAATGATTATAGGAAATTAAATATTGCAAGGGGAATAAAAGGAATCGAGTAATTTAATATAAATAATATCCTTATAAAAATCAATCCTAAACCTTGAAAATAAATAATAAAGATGGGATTAATACAACATATCCAAAGTTGATTAAAAATAAAGGGATTTTGTCATTGATGAATAAAAATAATATAAAAATATATTTTAAGAACATTCTTATAGAAAATATTATTTTTTAAACCATTTGAAAAACCATTTCCTTGAAAATAACTTTTGAGATTATTTTTTTTATAAATAAATCTTTTAAACATGGAAATAAAGATTCAAAGAATTGATGGTGGGTAAATTGATACATGTATTATGAGGTAAAAAGAACATTCCTTTTGCATGGTAAAATTGATAGAAAAATGATTTGTTTGTAAAGATAAAAGAAGATTACATTTAAAACATTGAAAAAAGAAAAAAAAGTGTATTTACTAAGTCATTTTGACCAGGTTAACATGATTTTTGAAAAAAAATTAATAAAACATGGGTTTTATTAGAAAATATGTTCTCTTACTAAAGAGATAAATAAAGTCATGTTTTGTTAAAAATATTTTCTAAAACATTCTGAGTACCAATGAGTGTAAAAATGGTACTAATACTTGAAAAGGGTTATGAATAACCATAGGAGAGTAAATTAAATGGTTTATTGAACAATGGTCAAATAATTTCCTCTAATGAATATTAAAGTGTAAATAATCCCAAAAAATGACATTGTTTAGTAAACCCATTAAAATAACATAACATTGAAGTGAGACTGAACCAATTAATTGATTATAGGTATCAAATGTCAACATAAATTATGTAAGTGTAAATATATAAATATATATTCTAATTAATTATTCATATAATAATAGAATATTAATGACAATGAAGAAGTAATATAACACAATGATAAAGTAATTGGGTTATGAAATTCTATTGCACTTGGTAACTTCTATTTCAAATCCCCATATAAGAAATAATTAAAATTGAAACAATAAAATAACATGAAGCTAAAAGACTTATTGATATAATATATCAAATTTGGAAGTTGATACAACACACAAAATAAGTATGGGGTGAATATGACATTTATATCACAGAAGTAAAAGTGAGATTAAATTCCCAAACCTTGAGTCCAACTTGTTTAAGGTGTATTTATATTCATGAATAATAATATTATATTAATTATTTAATTTATTCAGAAACTTTTTCTTGTTAATCATTAATTTTATTTCACTTATTTCCATGTTTTATACACCCACTTAAATAATTAATTTTACATCTGGTGTTTTGACCAAATTTTGTTTATGTGTCGAAAACAACTTTGGTAGGTCAACTATCATCAAAGGGGTCATTATATAAAATACTCAGAATAATAATACAGAAATAACTATCATTTTTACATATAAATTATACTTTTAAAACCAATAATTAAATATGGATATAAAAATTAACCAACATTACATTTGTGGAGACGGTTGGTTGTACGTACACAAGAGCAATATTCCCATTTTTTCAATGATTATTATGGAAAGAAAGAAAGTAACATTAATCTATCCAGAATGACCATTATATAACAAATACCATATTATTTAATCATATATACATATATATATATATATACTTCTTTTGATGTAAAATAAATCACATCGTGATTGTTTGGTAGTAGTCCACATGTCCACAGATGATGTTTTCACTTTTTAAGTGTGTGAAAGGGTAACAAAACAAATGATATATATATTTTATTTATAGAAAAGTAATTTTGTTATTAATATATTTTATAAGTTTTTTATGTAATATATTTTTAATTAAAAGCATCCTTTATACATTCAATCTATCGTGTGAATGAATCAAATCACTTTTAAGAGGCAGTAGTCTAAACTTCCACAAATGATGTTATCGTATTTATATAAAAGGAAAATAATAAAGTTATGTTATATATAAAAATTATATAAGAATAAATAAATTATAAATATAATATATATATATATCATATATAAATATATTTTCCATCATAATTCCTATCATGAGAGGTGGTAAATGAAGAACGAACAATCATCGTTTCGTGATGTGGTAAAGGAAGAACAGGCAATCATCATTTGGTGATGCAGAAGTTCACTGTACACATAAACTATAAGTTATTTACCCATTAAGTGGAGTTTTGGGTAATTATATGTCAAAAAATTAACATAAAAACATCCGAGAATATTTAGGATATTGTTTTTATTATATAAGCCTGGAATATGCAGAGTTTGGGGTGGAGAATGAAAATAAAACTAAATAGCTTGAGGAAAGATGTTATATCTTCTTTGGGTAACTCCTTTTGGTTTTCACTAAAGGGATTCTATGGATAGATTTCTACCAAAGCTGACGTTTCTATGTTTAGGGGAGTTATTTTTAGGATATTTGTTTTCATGTATTTTTGATACCAAAGTGGCTTGAATTGTGTGAGAAAGTGGGTGGAGAGGTATCATTTTTATAGTGGATGAGGAATGGAACTCTTATATTTTTGTAAAGGGAAATCCACCCACGATTGCACCATTTAATGTTGATCCAATAATGGTTAAAATTTGATAAAAGGGGGTATAGGGTCCAAATATGACCCAAAAATGGGTTTTGGAAAAGTTTCCAGTTCATTTAGTCTGTTAAGTATATGGTTTACTCCCATCATAAGCTTAATCTCACCTTAATCATTATAATTAATTTAAATTACTTTCACTAATAATTTTTATAAAAATATAATTTGAACTTATTATAATTTTAAATTATTATTATTCTAAATTTGGAATCCATATTTTCATATATTAATTAAATAAGTAGTTGAAATTAATTTAATTTTAATCTCGCAGATAGGACGACAACGTGGTTTTTTAATGTAAAAATGTTTGACAATTTTCTAAGTTTTTATATCCAAATTCAATTTTAAATTGATTATAAAGAACTAATTTGGATTAATTTTAGAAAATTTATATAATTAATCTTTAAAAGCAATTTAATGTATAATTTAACTGATATATAATTAAATTAGATGAGGAAGATTTTTTGAATTAAAATGTACTATTTTTTACTAATCATCAAAAGATGAAACTTCATAGAGAAATAAAAAAATTACATTAACCAAATTTTAATGTTTAACTGTCAAATAATAAGTTTATTTTGACAAATAATTTATAAATTTTTTAAAAACTATATTAAAATATCTTTTCCATTAAATGAACCTAAAAGTGCTTTTATAAGAATATTGGTTTTTATGTGTAATATTGGGTTAGTTCTTATCTTATGATTATAAAATATATTGGATGAATATAAAAAATATTTTATTTAATATAATATGTATATATATTACATTAATATAACTCACCAATTTTAATTAATTTTAATTATTCTTATAAAATGGATTTGTCAGTATAAAAATTGTTTTGTATAAAAATATTTCTTTTATGTTAATTTGGTAAATATATTCATTAATTTGTATCCAATGAATTAATTTTAATTTTTTATAAACAATATATATTCATATTTTAGTTAATAATATTTATAAACCCTAATTTAACTACTAGGTTTAATCTTATTATATTAAATAATAATATATTATTTATATATTGTTGTTCGGTAAAACTTGGTCTCACGTGTAACACAAGGCATTGAAGGAACTCATTGTTTCTTGTATTTAAATCTATATAACATGTTAAATTATTTAAAATATTAAATATATTATAATGTCTGGGGATATTTTATTCCCTTATGTGCTAGGTGTTGTGTGTTATACATGTTATCGAATACAATTTTCCTACTTTATATTTTTAGGGCACTACACAAGCACGTTATGGGTTTCATCTTGAAGAACCCTACCAAAAACCTCCATCTATTGAACCTTGAACTTCATAAATCATTATGGAAATTTTATTCTACTCAATTTACTAATCCATTAATCATGAAAATTGAATCAAGGAACAAAGATCAACATTCCCATTTTAGAACTTGTATGAATCATTCAATGTTAATAATATATGATACTAAAAATAAACAATAACGATCTAATATATGTGAAATTAATTATTATAATTAAAGAGTATAAAAGGTAATAAATATTAATAATATTCTTAAACAGGTTATTTTGATGTTTATATTAATTATGCAAGAGGTTAAATGGACTTCATAGAAGTTAGAAGTAAAAGTAAGGGTTCTTTGTCTCAATTTAATATCCTTGGAAAGAAATTTATATTATACTCCTAATTTTATTTTATAGAGTGTTATTAAATCCCCATTTACTTCAATTATCATTTTTCAAGTTCCATTCAAGTGATTTCTAAGTATTTTCATTATTATTCCTTTTTATTCCTTTGATTTATTTTTTACTAATGTTGTAAGAGTTTTGGGAATCAATTTTTAATTCAATGGGTTTTGAAGATGATTTTTTATATATTTTATACTCAATTCATTATTTTCGTACCACTATATTGGTATTTTGAGGGAAATTTTCATATTTTTATGTTTCTAGAATTTGTTTTACATTATTGTGAAGATGGATTGATTTTTGATTGTTATGTGTTTTTATTAACTTTTGTATTCCAGACACTACATATTTTAGACTAATAAAAATTATGAAATTACATGATTTTATTATTAAATGTTATTTGGGATACATTTTACTTAACATCACCTATATATGAATCCAACAATTGGATTCCCTATTAAAACAAGTATGTGAATTCTCAAAATATATTCATAGGTTAGACTAATTTGGAAGATGTATCCATATCTCAAAAAAGTACCCATCAAAATGAATTAATATTTTAATATAATCTAGAGTATAGGCCTATGAAATTTTTTCTTTATCTATGGATACTCTATATTTTTTTACATTAAATTATATAAATTCACTGGAAAAAAACATATTGGAATTTGAAGAGTCTGGATGGGATAAAAAAAATCTTTAATAATCTGATCATAAATTCTTTTAAACATGTCTAATAAAGCTGAAATTTTATGGTAGAACGCATAATAAAAATTAGAATATCCTAATTAATGAAAATTTATTATATTTAACCATTTATTATTTCTACAATTTGTAAAAAATTTAATGATAATTTTGGATTCAAAATTATCCATTCATCTCCCTTATAAATAAATTCCTCCACTTTATTTCAAAAAATTTATCCATTTTCAGTAGTATTAGATTTACTATAGTAGTATATTTGTAAATTTTTAATGTATATTAGTTTCCTTTATCTCTATTGTTTTCACTTTTTCTCATCTATTTTCCCCTATTTTATTATTCAATATTCATAAAAATGGGGAACTAACATCGATGTTTGTTTGAAGGAGAGTACAAGTAGATACATGAGTTATTGTAGTTTCTTGTATTTATTAATTATATTATAAGAAGTTAAGTTTAAATTGATTATGGTGACTGGTTTCCCTGTTTTATCTATTTTTTTCATCATCCATATTATCATTAATCATATACTTGACTGTTTAGGTCCTATATATGATAGATTGTGACTTAGATAGTGTCGGTTGGTGAAGAGGTCTACAAGATTACTATATTAAGAGTGTCATCCTATATGAAATGGTATCTATATAAGGAAGTAAAGAATTTAAATAGGGGTTTTGGCAGTAGTTCTTATCATAATATTGAGTTTAATTTTGAGACTTATTTATAGAAAAATGATAGCATCACTTGGAACTACCAATAATAACCGCTAAATCTCAGTGAAATCTCCATGTTTTGTTTTATTAATTATCTATTTCATGTATTCATATATATATATATATATTAATATCATTTATTTTATAGCACTCTGATCATTTTATTATATTATTTAATTGTATATTTTTTGAAAGTAAATAGTGATAATGGAAATTCAGTGTTTTTTGAGTGTCCTCTGTGAGAGATCGACCATAGGTCTTACATTGTATTTCATATTTACATAATTAGAAATTTATAAACTGGGAATATAAAATAACATCATCAATTTGGAACCTTTTATAGAGATTATAATAGCTTTAATACTTTATTTTTTAAAAAGACTAAAAGAAAGAAATATTTTTAAAAAACTAAAAAAATCGTACTTTTTTCATGTATTTTATTTAATAAGATGAGATTGATTTTTTAGTGATATTTTATATAGTTTTTCATCCCCCCACTGGTACCCCTTATAGGCTGAAAATAAAGAGAGTGGGTGACCCCTAAATCTTGCCTCTAATAATCCATGGGTTGGTAAAAAGCCTCGAGGATATAAAACATGAAATGAGAGGGATTACCCTCAATAATAAATTTAATGAAAATAGATAATAAGAGTTCCACCAATAAAAAATGAATAATTTCAATTATATAAATAAATTCACACATCCTAAATGGTATTAACATGTAATTTTTACAAAAATAAGAGAATACATGCACGAGAAGTCCAAAATCTCAAATCCATCAAGAAAATTCATCCACAATACCCAAATAGTAACTTGTATCTCTGTCAAATTATCCAAAAAACACATAGAAAACTATAGTGGGGTGAGAAATTAAGAGTACTCAATAAGATCATACCTATAAACCAAATAAACATCTATGTGTAATAATTATTAAAGAGTAAGAAATAGTGAAACCATAAATAAAAACAACTTGGGTATAGATACAATTTGTCACATATTTATATATATTAATAAAATTATAAATCGAAACTCTCCCTAAACTTCTAAAAAATTCTCTACCAAGCCCATGTATAATGAGAATCACTCAATTATAAATAACCAAAACAATAAAAATTCCACCGTTATCATCACAACACTAAATATCATTGTCCCAGACAATTCCTCACCACACATTCCTGTCAGTATACCCATGCTTCTTCTCAGAAGTAGCTAGCCGGTAGGATGAACTCTTTCTATATATAACAAGATCCTAGAATGTAAAATAACAAACCATAAACCACTAACCACATTTCCACATACAAATATATTTCATCCATAACTAGAATACCAACACCACAAAATGTAACATTAAAATCACATCAAGTACTGATACCAATTATGCCATCAACACCAGACATCTCTAGAAATTATGCCACCATAATAAATTATGTATTTAGAATCCATCCAAATCTGATGTGGTTCAGGTTTCAAATATTCCTACCCCATCATTTAATCATCTCAAACATCTTATGTTAGCATTGTTCAATTTATTTAATCACATATCAATATCCAACCAGTATCAATCATAGTAGTGTATCATGAAAATGCAGACCATCAACCACATGTATTCCCCCTTCCATTCATGGCCCCCACTTTGAATCATTTTCAGTACCCCACAACCGGTTCCATAATTTTATCAACAAAATAATAACCACATATCAAAAATATATTTGAAAAAGAGTCATCAACATTAATGTAAAACCAAATGCTTCAATATAAACAAAATTTTTATAGTAAAATTAGTTCCATCTGAGTTCCCATCCCCATTATAAGTATCAATTATCATTCATTCCAAACTCATTAAATAATCATTAACAACCTATGATTCATTTAACTTTAACCATCAATATTTACATTCTATACAAACAAAATAATCATATTTAACACATATTTATGCTCAAAATTATATAAACCCCCTTTTTCTATACATTTCCCTTCCAATAATAATTATTTATAATTTTTTTTAATATGTGGGTTATCAAAATTTCGTTATAATCCCATAATATATTAACAATATTTATCATGTCACTCGAATTCCATTTGTTTCACAATTATCAACAATTTAATAACATGCCATTGAATATTCATGTTTTTCAATAAAAAAATTCACTTCTAATATTTCATATTATCATATATATAAATCATCCAATAGAAATATTCATATTAATTTCTAACATTTAAGAAAGAAACAACTTTACCAATTTTCAAGAGGAAGAACATATTAATACAATAATCATCACATGTTTCCCTCTCATTTTTATTATAGGTTTATACTTTTCAAATTTATCATTACTCCCACATCCCAATACAATTATACATTCACTGTTTCTATTATTAATTTATAAAATAGTTTAAGATAAAATCATATAATACATAAGAAATATTAACATCACTATGCATTCTTTAAGGAAAAGATAACTCTTAGTAATAATAACATTGAGCATCAATAATCTTCAAGAATAAAATTCTCATTATCAGCTCTATAATTTCAAAATATTGTTACAAAATTGAAATGATTATTCAAATATTGAGGCTATAATTTTCTCTAATATTTATATAAATAATAAAGACACACCATTAAGCATAAATAAATAAGGATAACATAAAATAAAAAGTATTCATCTATTGTATTTATGGGATTATTTAATTAGGAAGGTATTAAGGTTTCATATAATAAAAAAATTATAAATAGCATACCAAAAAAATTAATAAACCCCAAAACATAACAATTAGTATATATGGAATTCATAATTTACATGAAATTTCCTTTTTAAATCCAATATTCCACCTAGTAAATTTATTATTCCATTATTAATTTCATTATTTTTCTAGTGTGTGTTTTATATTATCATTACAACTTCCAATAAACTAAGAAAACATATTAAGAATCATAAATAAATATAAAATAAGAGCATAATTTTATACATAAAAGTAGTCATAATAGTTCTAATGAAGAATATCACTTCAATATATAAAATATATATATATAATTCCAATACATCAAGAATCCTTGAAACTTCACAATATGAAAATTGAACTAGGGAACCAATGAATCTACAATAAATAGTCTAATTCTTGAAACATCATACATATCCTCAAAAAAATAAACTAGGGTCCATAGAAACTATGCAAATAAATGTGATATAATTGTTTGGAGAGAAATAATGAGAAAAAGGAAGTAATTTGGATGAAAAGAAAACTTAAAATCAAAAAGGATTTAATTTCCCAGAATTAAGAGATTTATGGTCCTTAAAAATATGGATAAACACATCTAAGAGAGACCATAGGTTTCTAAAAGACCTGATGGAATGACATAATTTTAAATCCAAGAGAATAGTCGAAGCCTATATATAGGGAGAACCCAAAAATCTTCCACCATAATATTAAGACATCCATTACTGAAATTGTGACCTTAGGGGAAATAGATTTAAGATCCCAATATTCAAAATAACCATACATCCCCCTTTTTGTGGTTTTTTTGATTAACTAAAATCATATTGACTTATACCATAATAAAGACCATATTATATGAAAATATCCCTCACCATTTCATCCCACAACACCCAAGATCGTGGTGTAAGGACTCCTGAATCACTGTTTTTCAACTCACTACTATAGCTCACCATCTTCATTACACAACCCACCACAACACCCCTCTTCACCATTTCACACTACCTATGTAATATAGTGGAATCTATAGTATATCAGTATCCACCACACCTCCCATAAAACCCAAGGAAGTTGTGTAGAGGCCACAAGGTTTGATCAGCACCTATTATGGAGTGCTCAATAAAAAACGAATATAAAGTACAATTAATTAGTTATGATAATTAGGTTTTTCTCTACATAGAATAATTCTATAGGTGTGTTTCTATTTTTTGTTGAAACAATTAGTTAAAATAATAAATTAATTAAGGTGTACTGGTTTTGAATTCAATTTTATGTGCAGTTTTTTAACTACGTATTATCCCCTTATCATTATTGTTAAATCATTATTCTATTTTATAATCCCATTTTTTCTCTCTAATCAAGTGAAATCTCACTAAATAACCCTCACTTTGAATTTTTGATTTAACTAGAGGAATATAATGAAAAAATTAACCTCAAATTTCTCATTCCCTAGTAATCAATGATCTCTAATTGCTCTTATGTTAACCCTCTACTCATATGTTGGTTCTGGGGGTGTTCAAGACATCCCCTCTCCCTGGATGGATCAAAATCAACATTGATGGTTCCTCTAAGGGAAATATGGGGCTTGAAGGGTGTGTTGTTATCTTTAAGAATCACCTCATCCAGATTCTAGGATGATACATGGGTCATTGTGGCATTAGCACCTCCCTTGAAGTTGAGATGATGGGCTTGATTTATGTGATAAAATTTTCCATGGTTTTTGGTTAGAACAACCTTTGGATTGAAAGTGACTCAACAACAACTATACAAGCTATTTAGAATTGTGTATCTCATACATCTTGGCCAATTACTACCCGTTGGATGGAATGCAACCATTCACTCACTGAGCTGAAATGCATCATCACACATGTATATCAGGAAGAAAACATGGTTGCTGATAGCTTGGACAACTTGGAATTTTATCAAGATATGACCAGGTGCGAAGACATCCCTACTGCTCTTATTAATTTCCATGTGAAAGATTGTAATATAATCTCGTACTTTAGACTCTTGTAATCTTTGTTTTAATAAATTTTGTTCTTTGGCCAATTAGGTCAAGGAATCATCCTTTAAAAGTATTTCACTAATACAAGAGCGAGGATATTGGATGTCAAATTCATTATTAATTTATTTAATATTTGAAGAAATAAATACTTGGGTTTAGGAACTTTATTCATTGGTTAATATTGATCATCCAAAAAGGCCCTTTAGGATTACTTTCATTGTGTTGTTTGGATCAAAGGATAGAATCCCTCAATAATCCATCGACATGTGCTCTTATAATATCTAAGAAACTCTACTTGATCTTATGGTGCAAGAACACTGAGTCAAATTTCATACATTGTTCATTTTTTCTCACTCATTCTTTGTTCATGAAGAAATTTCTCTTATGCTTATTATTCATGATAGGGAGAGGGAAGGAGGAGTTGAGAGAGAATTCATTATGACCAACAATTCTCTATTTTAATTTTGAATACACTACAAAATAGATGTATTCATCTATTAGTTTAAAATATTATTTAATTACATTCCATCCATTAAATTGCATTTATTGCCTTTAATAAACCTCATGCCACATATTATTATTATTATTATTATTATTATTATTTTTTTTTTTTTTGTGGAACACACCAAATTACGCAATGGAAAATATTATTTAACTAGATAGTTCATTATTATTTGTAACCAGACGTGGTCTTAGTCCATTCAAACTCTGCTTTAATTTATTGAACACCCAAATAAAGATTTTATTCATAAATAAAAATTTCATTCACGAACCGATGAATAAATATTTATTAAAAATTTAATAAAATAAATATATATTTTTTAATTCACATGATGGTGATTAAATATTTATTTAATTTATGTGACCAATATAACATGATTAAATTTATTCCTCATACTTGAGAATAATATTTATTCCATTAATTAACCTCTAATAGAATTTAATTGAGATCAATGGAAACATTTAGTGTATGGCCCTCTATGATTCTTTCTCATTGGCATTGGGTGGGTTTGCCTAAATTCCAATATTACTATCTAGCTATGAGTCCAGGAACCCTAGTGAAAGAACTTAATGTCACAATGTCAACAACCACATATGATAACTCACTATGTAATATAATCTCTTTTTTACAGTATCACATTAAGTAGGTTGCGTGATGTTGTCATCAACCTATTTATTTGATATGTCTTTCTATTACTATATGAAATAAATTTTTCATTTCACAATGCCCAAGAAATTTAGGTGATGGTTATATTCTAATCTAAGGGACACTATATTACTCTCATATACATGGAAGGAAAAAATCATTCCTTTACTTATCCATTAATGACATGTCAATCATGATGCACCCAACATACCCTATATCCCACCAATATATGACATACTGGTTTTGGTCAGTAAATATAAGTAGACAAGTCTAGATATACATTAATAATAAAATTAAATTCAAATGACCATTATATATGCTCACAGATAGTATTATCTGATAACACCAAAACATGTAGAATTCTTACTGGTGGGTCTGTTCTCATAATCTCCCATCAAGAAGATTACCAAATAATAACTTCATGAAAATAACAATCATGCACTTATGAGAAATTTTACCTTGTGGTATAAATACTATGTTTCCCATCATAGTACATTATTCAACCATATATATGTATTAATAATATTTTCATTGAACTCTAAGGTTATCATCATAGAGAGGAACTATTTTTATCTTATAAATGCTAAAAGTACTCTAAGAAATTGTTACATTAAATCCATATAGAAAAATTGACAAATATGAAATAAGAATTTAAATTAATATTTAATACATTCAATATATGTGAAATAAAAGTATTACTGATTTTTTCTAGGAAACCAATTCCTACAAACTCTCACTTGGACTAGATCTAACTTCCTACGACTTTCAGTCTCCTAGACCTCATATAAAAATCATGTTTCTACCGAGTTAAGGATTTATTCAAGTGTTTTACCGCATTTTATTCTATGGAAATACTTCTCATAAAAATTTCACATGTCTAAGACAAAACCCTCAATAGATGATACTTTTGAAGTACGTGCTTCATCTGTTGATGTAACCTTGTCTCTTTTGCAAGAGCCACTGCTTTAGTATTATCACAATAGAGAGTGATGTGATATTTACTTCTAGGAACCACATTAATATATTGGATAATGTTTCACATCAATAATTCTTCATTATAAACCTCATTATATGAAATATACTTAGACTCTATTATATAATATGTGACTACACCCTCCTTTGAGCTCTTCCTACTCACAACACCTCCATTAAAAGTGAAGATGTAGCCATTTTCTAGATTTATTTCATCTCGATCAATTTGGAAACTAGAATCTACATATACTATGATGAATAGTTCTTAATATCCTTCATAGATTGGGATCATGACCTTAGTACACCATAGATGCATAGGGATAGTCTTGACTGCCATCCAATAGTGGTAATCTGGATCAGATTGATATATGCTTCTTTACTCAACTTATAGGTAACATCTAGCCAAGTACATAGCATAGCATACATGACTAAACCAATAATTGATGCATATTGAATCCTATATATTCTTTTTCTTTCTTCATGTGTTTGAGGAAACATTTTCCTGGGAATATGAATTCCATTCGATGTCAGAAAAAATCCCCACTTGTATTGTTCTATATTTAATCTCTTTAGTATCTTGTCAATTGATGTACTTTGACTTAGGCCAGGAGGTATGATGGATCTATCACGGTGGATCTTAATCCTAAGAATATATGCTACCTCACCCATATCCTTTATAGAGATTAATGTATTCAACCACAACACAACATATTGTAAGACTAGAATTTTATTTCCTTTGAGTAATATTTCAACAACATATAATATTAGGAAAATAACAACACATTCATGAAACCTTTATAGACATAAAGATCACATTCGTTTTTTATGAAACCAAATTCCATTATGGATTCGTCCAAATAAATGTTCCATGACTTGGATTCTTTCTTTAATAAATAAATATATTTTTAAATTTTCCATATCTTATTCACACCTTTTGGAATCACAAACCCTTCAGTTTATTTCATAGAGATATATTTCTGAAGGTTCTCATTAATGAAAGATGTTTTTAAATATATTTTTTAAATATCGTATTCATGGTATGCTGCAATGTTAAGTAGAATTATGATGAATTTTATCATTGAAACATTTGAAAATGTTTCTTCGTAGTCAATTACTTGACACTGTTTAAATCATTTTTCATCCAATCATGCCTTCTAGGTACAGAATTTTCCTTCCATGTCCAATTTCATCTTGAAAACACATTTGTAACAAATAGTATTTACATCTACTAAAGGATCTACCAAAATAAATACTTGGTTATGGTATGTGGAATCCATTTCATAATTCATGGCTTCTTTCTACTTTGAAATATATATGCCACAGAATACTTTCTTCTATGTTAAAGGATCATTATAATCAAATAATAATGAGACACCATCCTCAGTGACTAGAAACCACAGTTTTTTTGTTCTCTAACCTATCTTGTTCTCCTACATAGAACTTCTGTCTCAAGAATAGTTTTATCTTCCATGGGGATTTGTGGAATCAATTATTGATACAACTCTTATGTACCTTGAGCCTCTAATTCATTGAATTCTATCTCTATCCCAATAAAAATTTTATATATTGTCTCACTCATAAGTAATATGGAATGTCTTTCCACTATAGCATTTTTTTATGAGGGATCATATAGGTAATATCCCCTTGTTTCCTTGGGGTATTGTAACATCCCAAGTAAGTAATGAATAATAGATATTTTTATCTATGTCTATTAATGATTAAGATAGTGTTTTAGAGGCTTAAATGAAAATAAATACAATCTTATGCATGGAATACACTAATATTCTTAAAAGATTGTTTTACTTCCTTATGATGGAAACCCCTTTTTAAATCTATCTTTTGACAATTTTATAAACTATGTTTGTCAAAATAAACTTATTCGTTATTATTGGGACATCAAAATTTACTTTGTGTGAATTTTTGGTATTTTTCTGACAATGTTCATTTTTTAATGAATAGTGAAAAATACTGCATTTTACATAAAAACTGCTTTTTAATCTAATTTATTTATATGATTAGATTATCTTTTGAATTGGTTTTGAAGTGAAATTAGAATATATTTTTACCATTTAATCCAATGTTGGTCATTGGAATCAATTTCACTTTGAAATTAGACTTAAACTGGTGTCAATCTTTTGATACTTATTGTTTCATAAAAACACGCTATTTGCTCTGACAGTGGGAATTAATTATTAAATTAATTAATTTGACTTATATGTATTTAATTTTGTAAAATAGGCTTCATTTTTGAATTCGTAATATCAAATATAGCTTAGGGTGAATTTTTTGTAATTTTCTGAAAAACTTCAATTTTTGATGAATAGTGAAACCACTAAGTGGTACTTATTAAAATTGATTTTTCGTTTAAATGAAATTTTTCCATCATTGTGTTTTGAATTTCAAAAATCCGACATACATGGTTGTCATTAAGAAGTAAAATGTGGTTCAATGATATTATAATAATTTTTTGGTGAATAGTAACTTATTAAGTTCTTAATCGCAATTAGTGGTAATTAGTGTAGTTTAAGATAAAAATAATGCATTAATAAAATACGATGAGCTTGACACATGTCCTACCGTCATTGGTTATGTCATGGCCGACCAAGACAAGCCATGGGTCAACTTGGGGACCCCATGGATCCACTTTGGTTGGGAAATGACATAAATTAATTTTTATTTAATGTAAAAGTAAAAGTGACACAAACATAACATGTTTTACAAAAATAATTTTTAAATGGGGTTATAAAGATCAGATTTTTGATTATAAATATTCATTGGAAATATAAAAAGATTTTATACATCATAGTATTTTTTTTATAATTTTTCAAAAATAAATAAATTAAATTATTTATGACATAATAATGATGTAGCGATGACATCATTATTTGATGATTTAAATAAAATGGAAAGATAATGCAAAATCTATGAACTACACATGTCCAAAACCAATTGGATGAGTGGATTTAGAACCCTTATCACCTTATCCACGAATTATATCAATGTGGGACCTTTTAAAACCGAAACACATTTTCAAATAATGTAATATTTATTTACTTTCCAAAAGTGTCCCTCCTCTCCTCTTATAAAAGGCCCCCACCTCTACCTCATTTCACACACTCCTCAAGCCTTTGGCTCAGACAACCTATGACCATTTACTCTATCCACATACCTCTCCTCATCCTATAGGATTCCCTTTGGGCAGAATCCTTTCAAAGGAAGCCTTTAGGCTCAAATCAAAAGGAGTTACACTTTTAAAGGTAATTCATTCTCTCATGTTCATTTGTTTTATTTTGTTTCTCCAACCCCCTAAACTCTTTTTATTTACTTCTTTTGTAACAACACCATTATCTTCAATATACTAGGATGTTGTTATAAAATTTATTTGAGCTACACTCTCACAAAACTACATCAAATGGTTAAAGAACATACGGTTTCCGTGGATGGCGAAATTCTGCCTCCCGAAATTATGATTGTTCAATACTCATTTAACACCTTCAAAGGTGGCCATTATGATGTCACTATTTTTATATATGATATATAATATGTTTAAGTTTTCCTTAAGATTTTGTTATTTTCATTTTGGGCATACCTTTATGGTTCCCATTATGGGTAAACACGATATCTTCATTTTAGGAAGTGCGGACTACCGCCCCCTAAAAGTGATTTGATTCGTTAATACCATATGTGGGATGTGTAAAGGATAAAGTTAATGATATTATATATGTCATTATACTGGAATTATAATATACTCTTATATCATTATGATTCCATTCCAGAAAATACGAAATAGAAATGGAAGTAGCGTTCATGCGTACGTACGGCTTACCGTCTCCATGAACGGTGCATTTCATTTCTTACCTCTAAATGTGATGTAATATTATAAATACATGTATATGATGAATATATATGAAATATATGTTATCCAAATCATTAATATCATTCTGGATATAATGAACCTTTGACCGAATTAACAACATGTAAGTGTAAGAAGTCTATTTTTGACTTTAGAACCAAATACCGACAAAATGAACATTATTAACTTAAATGATTACATGATATTCATAACATGGTATAAAAGGAATAATGAACTTGAAAAAGGTTCTTAAGCAAGTATAGATTAACTCAAGTTTATTATTCAAGAGATTAAAGAACGGTCGGGTCAAGTCGGATACGAGGTATGGGACTTCGTCTCAATCTCCTTTCATTGAGGCATATTTTATTTTATACACAAATTTCTTTTATGCGGTGTATAAACCCCTTGGACTTTTACGTTTATTCAAAAGGAATCTTTTTTATACGAAGCATTTACTAAACGACAAAAGGGAATGTTTTTGTCGTACATATGCGGCGACAACGACTTCTCCGCCGTCATGACCGTTATTTGAGTTTCGGCTTCCTCTACAAGCCATACCTTCTTTTTAAAAGAAAAATAAATACCATGTTTTGCTTTTCTTTTATCTTGGTATTGAAAATGGTTTTCGTAATGTTACCTTTATGTCTTATGATTTCTATGATTTATTCATGATTTTATGAGGTATGTTAAAGTGCATTTGTTTTATGGGTAAAGTATGATTTCATTCTTATGTATATATGAACTCATGTTTCCTTTCCATGTTTTTTTTATAACCCATACTAAGTTTTTATGCTCATCCCAAGTTTTTGAAATGTTTTTCACAGGTCACGGGTAAGGTACATGATAAGATGATAGAGTCAAGGATGTGTCAAGAAAGAATCCATGTTTTATTTTAAATATGTTTCCATTGATGGGAATGAAGAATACTATCTTTATGTAACCACTTTGTTTAATGTAATGCAAGTTTTATGATCTAATTCTCTAAAACTCTAAACTTGAAAAGATCATAAATGTGTAATCTTGTAATAACTCAAGATTTAAGTAAGTTTTAAGTCTGGGGCCTTATAGTTGGTATCAGAGGTCGGTTTAGATAACTTTAGGAGTTAGAATTATATTAAATGATTATCCAAATTTTTTTTTGAAATGATATAGCATTTAAAGATTACCATGTTGCTTCATCTAAGACATGTTTGTTCAGAATGGTTTTCCGTAGAGGAAACAGGGAAGCAGTGCTAGGAAGGCATACAGAAGGAAATAACCTTCCGAATCAGCATCCCGAGATGGTCGGAATTGGAACTGAACAGTTTGTTGCAGTAATGGCGCAGTTGACTCAAGCGATAAATGGTGGTGGTATCCATGCACGAGATCAGCCAGATCAACCACAGAGGAACATGTCAGTGGTGGAACATTTCATGAGGCAACATCCACCATCATTCATAGGATCATCTGACCCTATGCTAGCTGAAGGGTGGATTAAATCACTGGAGAATATTTTTGATGTCATGGGGTGTTCAGACAATCAAAAGGTTAGTCTTCCTATTTACCGTTTGGAGGGTGAAGCAGATCAGTGGTGGTCTATGGTTAAAAATATCAGGGACGCCGATGAGATTGATGCTCTTGACTGGGATGAATTCAAAGGTATGTTTCTTGAGAAGTATTTTCCTAAGGCTGTTCGACTTAGGAAGGAAAAGCAATTCTTGTAATTGAGGCAAGAGGAAGACTCAGTGGCTGCCTATGAAGAAAGGTTCACTCGATTGGCAAGGTATGCTCCAAATTTTATCCGAGACCTTGATAGTAAAATCAATCATTTTTACTCAGGATTAAAGCCAAAATATCAAAGGGCATTAGCTTCTCGTGAGTTTAAAAGTTATTAAAAGCTTGTTCGATGTGCTGAGAAGGTGGAAATGGAGTTTGTCGATGACCAAGTGTTCTATAACAACCAGCAGAAGAAGAGACCAAGGTGGCAGGAGAAAGGTAAGAATTCTTCAAAAATGTCTGATGTTAAGAGAACTAAGTTTCCAGTTTGTGATAAATGTGGAAAAAGGCATGCTGGGGAATGTCTTCTGAATTCTGGAAAGTGCTACCGATGTGGTAAGATGGGACATAAGGCTCGTGATTGCACTGAAAAGGATCAAGGTGAAGGTAAGAACAAATTTGATTTATAGTTAGTGAAATGTTATAAGTGCAATGAGATGGGTCACTATGCAAATGAGTGTCCGACAAAGAGCTTGAGTGATGGGAAGCAGTTAGACTACAAGCAGAAAGGGGTGGTGAAATCCTTTGCAACTACTTCAGCAGATGTCGGGCCATCAAATGAAGTTGTATCAGGTACTTTGTTTGTTTTTTCATATTATGCCAGTGTGTTGTTTGATTCGGGGTCTACGCATTCTTTCATCTATGAAACCTTTTCTAGTAAAATGGGAATACCATCTCAAGAAATGACTCCTGAACTTTTGGTAAAAACACCTAGGGGGAATGTTGAGGCAAAAAGAATTTATAAGAATCTTCATATCCTTATCTGTGGAAAGAACCTACTTGCACACCTTATTGTTCTACCTCTAGTAGAGTTTGATGTTATCCTGGGTATGGATTGGCTCTCTATTTACCATGCTAAGATTGACTGTAGAGCTAAAGAAGTTTCTTTTCAGAAAGACTTTCAGTTTGTTTACAAGAATGAACCCTTACATTTGATAACATATCAAGAGGCCGAGAAACTTGTAAAAGATGGAAATGAATGTTACCTTGCACACGTCATTGAAAATAAAGTAACTGTTCAGATTAATTATGTGCCAGTGGTAAATGAGTATCCTGATGTTTTTCCTGATAAGTTGCCTGGAATAATACTAGATCGGGAAGTTGAGTTTACTGTTGACTTAGTTCCTGATGCTAAGCCAATTTCAAAACCCCCTTATCGAATGGCACAAATTGAACTTTTAGAGTTGAAGGATCAATTGCAAGATTTATTAGAGAAAGGTTTCATTAGACCTAGCACATCATCATGGGGTTCTCCTGTTTTATTTATTAAAAAGAAAGATGGTTCTATGAGACTTTGCTTTGATTATAGAGCCGTGAATAATATCACTGTTAAGAACAAATATCCTTTGCCTCATATCAATTATTTGTTTGATCAGCTCCAGGGAGCTCAGTTTTTTTCAAAGATTGACCTGAGATCGGGGTACCATCAGCTGAAGGTAAAGGAAGAAGATATTCCGAAGACCGCGTTCCGTACGAGATATGGCCATTATGAATTTGTAGTAATGCCTTTTGGGGTAACCAATGCACCTGCTGTATTCATGGACTTAATGAATAGAATTTTCCATGAGTTCTTGGATAAGTTTTTGGTGGTTTTCATTGATGATATTTTGGTGTTTTCTAAAAGTAAAGAGGAGCATGAAAGACATTTAAGGGTTATCTTGAAAACCTTAAAAGAAAAGAAACTATATGGGAAATTCAGCAAGTGTGAGTTTTGGTTGCAACAAATTTCTTTCTTTGGTCACATTGTTTCTAAAGATGGAATAACTTTTGATCCTACAAAAACAAAAGTTGTGGAAGAATGGCCAAGACCCACAAATGTAACCGAGATTCTTAGCTTCCTTGGTTTGGCGGGTTATTACCAAAGGTTTGTTAGAAATTTTTCACGGTTATCTAGTCCAATGACTAAGCTAACTCGGAAGGGTGTTAAGTTTATCTGGACAAAAGAATGTGATGATTGTTTTCAGGAATTGAAAAGAAGATTTGTGAATGCTCCAGTTTTGGCACTACCTTCCAGGAATGGTGAGTTTGTTATATACAGTGATGCTTCATTGAAAGGACTTGGTAGCATCCTAATGCAGAATGATCAGGTAATTGCTTATGCTTCACGACAGTTGAAAACTCATGAGGTAAATTACCCTACACATGATTTGGAATTAGCTGCTGTTTTTTTTTTGCTTTAAAAATTTGGAGGCATCATTTGTATGGAGTAAAGTGTAAAATATATACCGATCACAAAAGTTTAAAGTATATATTCCCTCAGAAAGAGTTAAACATGAGACATAGGAGATGGCTAGAATTAATCAAGGATTATGACTGTACAATTCATTACCATCCGGGAAAAGCAAATAAAGTGGCTGGTGCTTTGAGTCGAAAAAGTAATGCTTCATTAACAATGTTGCGGTTGGAACGTGATCCTTTGGTTAACGATTTGATGAACTTTGGCATAGAAGTTGTTGGTTCAGGAAGTCCTTCTGTTTTGTTTCAGGTATCAGTGAGATCTTCTCTATCAGATAGAATCAAGCAAGCATAGAAGCAAGACAGTGAGTCGCAGAAAAAGGTAGAGCTGGTTCAGAAAGGTAAGTTTCCTGAATTCAACATTGATAATGATGGTGTTTTGAGATGTGGGAAGAGATTGTGTGTGCCTTTTGATTCATATTTGAAGAGAGAGTTGTTATGTGAAGCTCATAGTTCTCCGTTTGCAGTTCATCCGGGCAGTACTAAGACGTATAGAGATCTGCGGGAGTATTAATGGTGGGATGGAATGAAAAGAGATATTGCTGATTTTACTTTGAAGTGTTTGACTTGTCAGCAGGTTAAAGCAGAGCGGCAGTTACCGAAAGGGATGCTTCAACCTTTACCAGTTCCAGAGTGGAAATGGGAGAATATATCCATGGACTTTGTTGTTGGATTACTGAAGACATCTCGAGGTAATAATGCAATCTGGGTTATTGTTGATCGCTTGACCAAATATGCTCATTTCCTTGCTATATGAGATACTTTCTCTCTTGATCAACTTTCCCGTTTGTATCTTAAAGAGATAGTCAGGTTACATGGAGTTCCTCTCTCCATTGTATCGGATCGTGATCCCAGGTTTACTTCTAACTTTTGGAAAGGCCTTCAGAAGTCATTGGGTACTGAATTAAATTTTAGTACAGCTTTTCATCCTCAATCAGATGGGCAGTCAGAACAAACAATTCAGACATTGGAGGATATGCTACAAGCTTGTTCTATGGATTATCAGGAAAGTTGGGACCAACATATTTCTTTGGTTGAATTTTCATATAATAACAGTTTCCATTCCAGTATACAGATGGCACCATTTCAGGCATTATATGGGAAGCGATGTCGAACTCTAGCTTTCTGGGATGAAGTGGGTGAAAGGAAGTTGATGGGACCAGAATTGGTAGAAGAGATGGCAGAAAAAGTTCAGCTGATTCAGAAACACATGAGAACAGCTCAGAGCAAGCAGAAGAGTTATGAGGATAACCGGAGGAAGGATCTATCTTTCGAGGTAGGTGATCATGTTTTTCTCAAGGTTTCTCCTTGGAAAAGTGTGATGAGATTTGGTAAGAAAGGAAAGTTGAGTCCAAGGTTCATTGGAACATACGAAATTCTGGAGAGAGTTGGATCAGTTGCATACCGAGTGGCTTTACCTCCGAGTTTATCTCAGGTACACAATGTTTTTCACGTTTCGATGTTGAGAAAGTATATGCCAGATCCATCTCATGTTTTGAGTCCAGAGGTAGTTCAGTTGGAAGAGAACCTATCTTATGAGCAACAACCGGTCCAGATTCTTGACCACAGGGAGCAAGTGTTACGGAATAAGGTGATTCACTAGGTAAAGGTTTTGTGGAAAAACCACATGATTGAAGAGGCAACATGGGGATCTAAAAATGCAATGAGGGATAACTACCCCCATTTATTCGATAAGTAAATAAATTGCGGGGACGCAATTTTCTAAAGGGGGGAAGGATGTAACATCCCAAGTAAGTAATGAATAATAGATATTTTTATCTATGTCTATTAATGATTAAGATAGTGTTTTAGAGGCTTAAAATTAAAATAAATACAATCTTATGCATAGAATACACTAATATTCTTAAAAGATTGTTTTACTTCCTTATGATGGAAAACCCTTTTTAAATCTATCTTTTGACAATTTTATAAACTATGTTTGTCAAAATAAACTTATTCGTTATGATTGGGACATCAAAATTGACTTTGTGTGAATTTTTGGTATTTTTCTGACAATGTTCATTTTTTAATGAATAGTGAAAAATACTGCATTTTACATCAAAACTGCTTTTTAATATAATTTATTTATATGATTAGATTATATTTTGAATTGGTTTTGAAGTGAAATTAGAATATATTTTTACTATTTAATCCAATGGTGGTCATTGGAATCAATTTCACTTTGAAATTGGACTTAAACTGGTGTCAATCTTTTGATACTTATTGTTTCATAAAAACACGCTATTTGCTCTGACAGCGGGAATTAATTATTAAATTAATTAATTTGACTTATATGTATTTAATTTTGTAAAATAGATATCATTTTTGAATTCGTAATATCAAATATATCTTACGGTGAATTTTTTGTAATTTTCTGAAAAACTTCAATTTTTGATGAATAGTGAAACCACTAAGTGGTACTTATAAAAATTGATTTTTCGTTTAAATTAAAATTTTCCATCATTGTGTTTTGAATTTCAAAAATCCAACATACATGGTTGTCATTAAGAAGTAAAATGTGGTTCAATGATATTATAATAATTTTTTGGTGAATAGTAACTTATTAAGTTCTTAATCACGATTAGTGGTAATTAGTGTAGTTTAAGGTAAAAATAATGCTTTAATAAAATAAGATGAGCTTGACACATGTCCTACCCTCATTGGTTGTGTCATGGCCGACCAAGACAAGCCATTGGTCAACTTGGGGACCCCATGGATCCACTTTGGTTGGGAAATGACATAAATTACTTTTTATTTAATGTAAAAGTAAAAGTGACACAAACATAATATGTTTTAAAAAAAGAATTTTTAAATGGGGTTATAAAGATCATATTTTTTATTATAAATAGTAATTTTAAAGCTAAAAAGATTTCCTACATCATAGTATTTTTTTATAATTTTTAGAAATTAAATAAATTAAATTATTTATGACATAATATTGATGTAGCGATGACATCATTATTTGATGATTTAAATAAAATGGAAAGATAATGTAAACTCTATGAACTACACATGTCCAAAACCAATTGGATGAGTGGATTTCGAACCCTTATCACCTTATCCACGAATTATATCAATGTGGTACCTTTTAAAACCAAAACACATTTTCAAATAAAGTAATATTTATTTACTTTCCAAAAGTGCCCCTCCTCTCCTCTTATAAAAGGCCCCCACCTCTACCTCATTTCACACACTCCTAAAGCCTTTTGCTCGGCCAAACTCTGCCCATTTACTCTCTCCACATCCCTCTCCTCATCCTAGAGGATTCCCTTTGGGCAGAATCCTTTCAAAGGAAGCCTTTAGGCTCAAATCAAAAGGAGTTACACTTTTAAAGGTAATTCATTCTCTCATGTTCATTTGTTTTATTTTGTTTCTCCAACCCCCTCAACTCTTTTTATTTACTTCTTTTGTAACAAAACAAGTATCTTCAATATAATAGGATGTTGTTATAAGATTTATTTGAGCTACACTCTCACACAACTACATCAAATAGTTAAAGAACATACGGTTTCCGTGGATGGCGAAATTCTGCCTCCCGAAATGATGATTGTTCAATACTCATTTAACACCTTAAAAGGTGGCCATTATGATGTCACTATTTTTATATATGATATATAATATGTTTATGTTTTCCTTAAGCTTCTGTTCTTTTCATTTTGGGCATACCTTTATGGTTCCCATTATGGGTAAACACGATATCTTCATTTTAGGAAGTGCGGACTACCGCCCCCTGAAAGTGATTTGATTCGTTAATACCATATGTGGGATGTGTAAAGGATAAAGTTAATGATATTATATATGTTATTATACTGGAATTATAATATACTCTTATATCATTATGATTCCATTCCAGAAAATACGAAATAGAAATGGAAGTAGCGTTCATGCGTACGTACGGCTTACTGTCTCCATGAACGGTGCATTTCATTTCTTACCTCTAAATGTGATGTAATATTATAAATACATGTATATGATGAATATATATGAAATATATGTTATCCAAATCATTAATATCATTCTGAATATAATGAACCTTTGACCAAATTAACAACATGTAAGTGTAAGAAGTCTATTTTTGACTTTAGAACCAAATACCGACAAAATGAACAGTATTAACTTAAATGATTACATGATATTCATAACATGGTATAAAAGGAATAATGAACTTGAAAAAGGTTCTTAAGCAAGTAGAGATTAACTCAAGTTTATTATTCAGGATATTAAAGAACGGTCGGGTCAAGTCGGATACGAGGTATGGGACTTTGTCTCAATCTCCTTTCATTGAGGCATATTTTATTTTATACACAACTTTCTTTTATACGGTGTATAAACCCCTTTGACTTTTACTTTTATTCAAAAGGAATCTTTTTTATACGAAGCATTTACTAAACGACAAAAGGGAATGTTTTTGTCGTACGTATGCGGCGACAACGACTTCTCCGCCGTCGTGACCGTTATTTGAGTTTCGGCTTCCTCTACAAGCCATACCTTCTTTTTAAAAGAAAAATAAATACCATGTTTTACTTTTATTTTATTTTGGTATTGAAAATGGTTTTCATAATGTTTTTATATCAATGTGTTGTATTGATATCTTGTGATTGAAAGGTGGGAATGTTATGTTTCCTGTATGCATGTTTTATGTGATACGATTATGTTGAGGTTCTTGGGCATTATTATGAAGACGGGTGGTTCCGTGATAAACTAAGGGCTGGTGAGCCCGATATAGCTCTCTAATGCATTGGGTAACGCGAAGGAGTGAAACGTTAAGGTTTCTCCGAAGAGATTTAGGGAATATACTGTGATGGGTATTCCAAACGTAACCAGGAGGGTTACTCCCTACGTGAGAATGTTATGAATGCCTCAAGTTACCTTTATGTCTTATGATTTCTATGATTTATTCATGATTTTATGAGGTATGTTAAAGTGCCTATGTTTTATGGGTAAATTATGATTTCATTCTTATGTATATATGAACTCATGTTTCCTTTCCATGTTTTTTTTATAACCCATACTGAGTTTTTATGCTCATCCCAAGTTTTTGAAATGTTTTTCACAGGTCACGGGTAAGGTACATGATAAGATGATAGAGTCAAGGATGTGTCAAGAAAGAATCCATGTTTTATTTTAAATATGTTTCCATTGATGGGAATCAAGAATACTATCTTTATGTAACTACTTTGTTTAATGTAATTCAAGTTTTATGATCTAATTCTCTAAAACTCTAAACCTGAAAAGATCCTCAATGTGTAATCTTGTAATAACTCAAGATCTAAGTAAGGTTTAAGGCTGGGGCCTTATAGGTATCCTATAAAGGTACACATTGTTCCTTGGGGTTCAAAATTTTTACCTGAAAAGGCCTTAACAAATTCTTTACTTCCCTGCACATGTAAATATTATAACATGGTTTTTATTCAACTCAAAAAATCATATGGAATAGCATTTATTGGTTTAGTTTGTACTTGGTTTAGTATATGTGATGTTTTTTGTAACATGTATCCCTAATAGGATAATAGAAGACTTTCATGAATCGTCATTAATATCACTATGTTTAAAAAGGTATTGTTCATACTCTCACTTACATCATTCCACTAATGTTTCTAATGAGGACTTAGTTAGGATAGGATCCCAAACTCCTGTATGTAATTAATGATTTAACAATAAAGATATTGTTCACCTCATTATTAGTGTATTTTCTTAATCCTCATACCAAGATGGTTCTCATCTTCATTCATGTATTCCTTAAATTTATCAAAAAAAATCCAACTTATATCATATTGTATAGAAATATCCATATCTAATAAAATCATTATTAAAAGTTAGGAAGTATGAGTAACAACCACATACTTTAATTGGAAATGGTCTAGACACATCATTATATACTAATTAATGATGCTCTTTACCCCTTTCACCTTTCCCTCTAAAGGGGTATTTGGCCATTTTTTCTTATAAACATGCATGACATACCCCAAGTTGTTTTAGTTCATAAGAATATAAATATACATATTGATGTAATTTTTTCAAGATATTTTCATTTAAATAACCAATACAATGATTCCCAAGTTGGGTGTGTTATGAGTCATGTGAAGTAGCTCCATTATTAAAATCTATTACTAGGTTCGTGTAATCCAACAAATAAAATCAAATATTTAAATATGACTTTCTATAAAAAAATTATATCTTTATAAAATAAGAAACATTTATTACCAAATTTGGAAATAAATCCCTCTATATCTATTTTAGATATAGAAACAATGTCTTTGGTAACTTAAGGAACATAATAACAACCCTTTAAAACCAAGATCATTGTATTTGGAAATGTGATGTGGTCATCCCTGGTAGCTACAACAACATGTTTAGCTTCATTTGTTGCTCTAAGATTAACCTAACCTCATTCATTATTTCTAAATATACTTGGTTTCAGTGTTTAAATACATATGTGACAACCAAAAGATATATCTAAAACATAATTTGTAGAAACAAATAAATTTCACTTGAAAACAAATGCACCTAAAGCTTCCCCTTACTTATTTTTTGGGTGTAGTTTTCCTTCCAGTGGCACATCTTACCACATGAAAAATAGATAGCAACATATTCCCTTTTCCCCCTTTATCTTAATCTTTTTGGAAGGGATTGAATAATATTTTGTCTTAAAAATACTTTATTTCCCTTTTTCTATTCACCATAAGGATATAAGTATTTTTGGGATTCATATCCTTATCTACTTGAAGAAGAACAGTGATAAGATCTGGTAATGATTTCTCTATGTTGTCCATATTAAAATTCACAAAAAAAATCTAGCGATTCTCAGAGGGAGTTATGATAGAATGAGATCAGTGCTGAGTCCTTCGAGGGGTTCAATCCCTAGAACCTCTAGGCAATCAATATATCCAATGAGCTTGACTACATGCAGCCCAATCTAGGAACCCTCTCCAATATTGCTCTGATATAGAGCCTTGGAAATCTCAATCCGATCTAGACTTACTCTCTCCTGGTAAAGACCACATAGGTTCTCAATCATGATATATGCATCCTTTTTTTCATGAGACATCACGACTTCACTAGAAATAGACTAAAGTATAAAAAATTAATTTTTACCCTATCTTTCATATGGTTCTTGTAGACTACTAACTCTTTTATAACTCTCATTATAAGGCCCCAGCCTTAAACAATACTTAATCTTGAGTTATTTCAAGAATGCACATTGAGGATCTTTTCAGGTTTAGAGTTTTAGAAAATTAGATCATAAATCATGCATTACATTCCATATTTAAACAAGGCGGTTACATAAAAGACAATATTCATTATTCCCATCAAAGGATACATGTTTAAAATAAAACATGGATTCTTTCGTGACACTTCCTCGACACTATAAAAACATCATGTACACTTCCCTTGACCTGTGAAAATCATTTCAAAATCTTGGGATGAGCATAAAAAACTCAGTAAGGTATATAAAAATACAGAATAAAAACATTAGTCCATGTATACATAATGATCAATGAAATCATACTTTAATCATAAAACATAATCACTTTCGCATACCTCATCAAATCATGAATAAATCATAGAAATCATAAGACATAAAGGTAACTTGAGGCATTCATAACATTCTTACGTAGGGAGTAACCCTCATGGTTACGTTTGAAATACCCATCACAGTATATTCCATAAATC
Organism: Viscum album; assembly: GCA_963277665.1. Taxonomy (NCBI): domain Eukaryota; kingdom Viridiplantae; phylum Streptophyta; class Magnoliopsida; order Santalales; family Viscaceae; genus Viscum; species Viscum album. The sequence goes on from OY728162.1 coordinate 1,158,721,032, forward strand.
TCTTCGGAGAAACCTTAGCGTTTAACCAATTCGCATTACCCAATGCATTAGAGAGCTATATCGGGCTCACCCGCCCTTAGTTTATCACAGAACCACCCGTCTTCATAAACAATACCCAAGAACCATAACATAATCGTACCACATAAAACATGTATAAAGGAAACAGAGCATTTCTACATTTCAATCACAAGATATCAATACAAAACATTGATATAAAAACATTATCAAAACCATTTTCAATACCAAAATAAAAGAAAAGTAAAACACGGTATTTAGTTTTCATTTAAAAAAAAGTTATGGCTTGTAGAGGAATCCGAAACTCAAATAATGGTCACGGCAGTAGAGAAGTCATTGTTGCCGCATACGTAAGAAAAAAACATTCATTTTGTCATTTAGTATAATTCTTCATATAAAAATATTCCTTTTGAATAAAATTAAAAGTCAAAAGTGGTTTATACACCTTATAAAAGAATGTTGTGTATAAAAAAAATATGCCTCAGTGAATGGAGATTGAGATGAAGTCCCTTACCTCGTGTCCGACTTGACTCGATCGTTATTTAATCTCCTGAATAATAAACATGAGTTAATTTCTACTTGATTAAGAACATTTTTCAGGTACATTATTCCTTTTATATCACTTGTTACCATGTTATGAACACTGTGTAATTATTTAAGTTAATAATGGTCGTTCTAACGATCATTGTTATTTGTGTCACAAATAAACTCTTTATAATTACAAGTTGTTCATGTGGTAAAATATCCATTATAACCAGAATTATGTTTATGATGTAGATATTATATATATCATATATATCTAGTATATACATTCATTTATAATATTACAAAACATTTAGAGGTAAGAAATGAAATGCACCATTCATGGAGACCGTAAGTCATACGTACGCATGAACGCTTATTTCATTTATATTTCTTATCTAATGGAATGGAATAATAATGAAATAAAGGTATATTATAATTATATTATAATATAAAATATAATATCATTAACTCCAACCTTTATGCATCCCACATACGGCATTAACAAATCAAATCACTTTGAGAGGGCGGTAGTCCGCACTTCCTAAAATGAAATTATCGTGTTTACCCATAATGGAAACCATAAAGGTATGCCACAAATGAAAAATAAAGAATCATAAGGAAAACATAAACATAATTCATATCATATATAAACATAGTGACATCTTAATGGACACATTTAAAGGTGTTAAAAGAATATTGAACAATCGTCATTTCATGAGGCAGAAATTCACCCTCCACGGAAACAGTATGTTCTTTAGCCATTAGACGTAGGTGTGTGTAAGTGTAGATAGAATAATTCTTATAACAACATCCTTTTATATTGAAGATACTGTTTTTTCTACAAAATAATGGAATAAAAAGAGTTTATGGGGTTGGAGAAGCAAAATAAAAAAAAGAACATTAGAGAAGACTTTACCTTTAAATCGGGTAACTCCTCTTGGTTTGAACCAAAAGGGTTTCATGAAGAGCTTTATGCCTAAAGTAAGGCCCCTAGGATGAACAGAGGGATATTTAGAGCTTATTTTAGTAGAGTTTGGATGATCCAAAGGTCTTGAGAAGTGTGAGAGATGGGTAGTAAGTGGGTTCTTTTTATAAGGGAGGGGAGGGGCTCTTTTGGAACTCTTGAAACTATTATTTTATTATGAAATGAAATTCAGTTTCTAAAGCACCAAAAATCATTAAAGTCAAGGAAACGGTGGTCAATTCTTGAAATAAAATCATCCAATAAGAATTTTACAATTTTTGGATATTATTTTCAACATTATCTTCTTATTTATTTAAATCATTCATTAATGACGTAAACATTGTATCATCATTGTCTTATAAATAATTTATTTTATTTTATGTCTAAAAATTATAAAAAAAATTACCATGATGTAGGAAATATTTTTATCTTATTAATGAATATTTATAGTAAAAAATATAGCTTATATATCCCCATGTAATAATTGTTTTAGTAAAACAATACATGTTTGTGATATTTTTATTTTTACTTTAAGTAAAAGGTATTAATGTCATTATCTCACTCAAGTGGCTCCATGGGGTCCCACAAATTGAACCATGGATTTTCTTGGTCGGCCATGACCTATAAAAAAGGTGAGGACATGTTTCAAGATATTTTTATATTTTTATAATATCATTTTTATCTTAAATTACACTAATTACCTCTAATCGCGGTTAACAAAACTCAAAAGTTACTATTCACCAAAAAAATATTTTAATCCCATTGAACCACATTTTACATTCTAATTACAACCATGTATGTAATATTTTTAAAGTTCCATACATATAAGCGGTAAACTTTATTTTAAATGAAAAATTAGTTTGTTTAACTACCACATAGTGGTTTTACTATTCATCAAAAATTGAAGTTCTTCAGAAAAATACCAAAAATTCACCCCAAGCTATATTTGATATTATGAATTCAAAAATGATGTATATTTTGAAAAATTCAAAACATATAAGTTTCATTAATTAATTTTATAATTAATTCCCGTTGTCAAAACAAATAGCGTGTTTTTAAGAAACAATATCTATCAAAAGACTGACACTTGTTTATGTCCAATTTCAAAGTGAAATTAATTCCAATGAACACCATTGGATTAAATGGTAAAAATATATTCTAATTTCACTTTAAAACCAATTAAAAATATAATCTATCCTTTTAAATAAATTAGATTAAAATGATGTTTGGAATTAAAATACATCATTTTTCACTATTCGTTAAAAAATGAACATTATCAGAAAAATTCCAAAAATTTACACAAAATAAATTTTGATGTCCCAATTCTAAAGAATAATTTTATTTGGTCTAATATAATGTATAAGAGTGGCCAAAACTATATTTAAAGTGGGTTCTCCATCGAACATAGCAACCCCATTAAAGTAAAGTTAATACTTAATTCAAAAAATATTAATAAATATGAAAATGTCTTATTCATTATTTACCTGGGATGTTACATCCTTCCCCCCTTTTGGGAATTGTGTCCTATCAATTTATTCACTCAAATAAATGGGGGTATTTATCCCTCATATCATTTTCAGATTCTCATGTTGCCTCTTCAATCATGTGGTTTTTCCACAAAACCTTTACTTGAAGAATCACCTTATTCTGCAATACTTGCTCCCTGTGGTCAAGAACCTAGGATCGGTTGTTCCTTATAAGATAGATTCTCTTACAGCTGAACTACCTCTGGACTCAAAACATGAGATGGATTTGGCATGTACTTCCATAACATTTAAACATGAATAACATTGTGTACCTGAGATAAACTTAGAGGTAAAGCCACTCGGTATGCAACTGATCTAACTCTCTCCAAAATTTCGTATGGTCCAATGAACCATGGAATCAAATTTCCTTTCTTACCAAATCGCATCACAATTTTCCATGATGAAACTTTGAGAAAGACATGATCACCTACCCCAAAAGAGAGATCCTTCCTCCTTTTTTCAGCATAACTTTTCTGCCTAATCTGAGATGTTCTCATGTGTTTCTGTATCAGATGAACTTTTTCTGCCAACTCTTCTACCAATTCTAGTTCCATCAACTTCCTTTCACCCACTTCATCCCAAAATGCTAGATTTTAACCCCGCATCCCATATAATGCCTCAAATGGTGCCATCTGTATACTGGAATAAAAACTGTTATTATAATAAAACTCAACCAAAGAAAGATGTTGGTGTCAACTTCCCTGATAATCCATCAAACAAGCACGTAGAATATCCTCCAAAGTCTGAATTGTTCGTTCTGACTACCCATCTGATTGAGGATGAAAAGATGTACTAAAATTTAATTCAGTACCCAACGACTTCTGAAGGACTTTCCAAAAGTTAGAAGTAAACCTGGGATCACGATCAGATACAATGGAGAGGAGAACTCCATATAACCTGACTATCTATTTAAGATACAAATGAGAAAGTTGATCTAGGGAAAATGTATCTCGTATACAAATAAAATGAGCAGATTTAGTCAAGAGATCAACAATAACCCAGATTGCATTATTACCTCAAGGTGTCTTCAGCAACCCCACAACGAAGTCCATGGAGATATTCTCCCATTTACACTCTGGCACTCATAAAGGCTGAAGCATCCCTTTCGGTAACTGCCGCTATACTTTAACCTATTGACAAGTCAAACACTTCATAGTAAAATCAGCAATATCTCTTTTCATTCCATCCCACCAGTATTACTCCCGAAGATCTTTGTACATCTTAGTATTGCCTAGATGAACTGAAAACGGAGAACTATGAGCTTCACATAACAACTCTCTCTTCAACTGTGAATCACATGGAACACACAATATCTTCCCAAATCTCAAAACACAATCATTATCAATGTTGAATTCAGGAAACTTACCCTTCTGAACCAGCTCTAACTTTTTCTGCAACTCACTATCTTGCTTCTATGCTTGCTTAATTCTGTCTGATAGAGAAGATTTCACGGATACCTGAAACAAAATAGAAGAACATACTGCACCAACAACTTCTATGCCAAATTTCATCAAATCCTTAACAAACGGACCACGTTCCAAATGCAACATTGTTAATGAAGTATTACTTTTTTGACTCAAATCATCATCCACTTTATTTTCTTCTCCCAGATGGTAATGAATTGTACAATCATAATCCTTGATTAATTGCATCCATCTCCTCGGTCTCATGTTCAATTCTTTCTGAGTGAATATATACTTTAGACTTTTGTGATCAGAATATATTTCACACTTTACACTATACAAATTATGCCTACAAATTTTTAAAGCAAAAACATCAGCAGCTAATTCCAAATCAAGTGTAGGGTAATTTACCTCATGAGTTTTCAACTTTGATTAATCATAAGCAACTACCTGATCATTCTACATTAGGACGCAACCAAGTCCTTTCAATGAATCATCACTGCAAATAACAAACTCACCATTCCTGGAAGTTAGTGCCAAAAATAAAGCATTCACCAATATTATTTTCAATTCCTGAAAACAATCATCAAATTATTTTGTCTAGATAAACTTAACACCCTTCCGAGTTAGATTAGTCATTTGACTAGATAACCGTGAAAAATTTCTAACAAACCTTCGGTAATAGCCTTCCAAACCAAGAAAATGAAGAATCTCAGTTACATTTGTGGGTCTTGGCCATTCTTCAACAACCTTTGTTTTTGTAGGATCAACAGTTATTCCATCTTTAAAAACAATGTGACCAAGGAAAGAAATTTGATGCAACCAAACCTCACACTTGCTGAATTTCCCATTCAATTTCTTTTCATTTATGGTTTTAAAAATAACCCTTAAATGCCTTTCATGCTCCTATTTACTTTGTTGAAAACACCAAAATATCATCAATGAAAACAACCACAAACTTATCCAAGAACTCATGGAAAATTATATTCATAAGGTCCATGAATACAGAAGGTGCATTGGTTAGCCCAAAAGGCATAACTACAAATTCATAATGGCCATATCTTGTACGAAACGCAGTCTTCAAAACATCTGTTTCCTTTACCTTCAACTGATGGTACCCCGATCCCAAGTCAATCTTTGAAAAATACTAATCCCCCTGGAGTTGATCAAACAAATCATCGATATGAGGCAAAGGATATTTATTCTTAATAGGGATGTTATTCAAGGCTATATAATCAATGCAAAGTCTCATTGAACCATCTTTATTTTTAACAAATAAGACAGGAGAAACCCATAGTGATGTGCTAGGTTGAATGAAACCTTTCTCTAATAAATCTTGAAATTGCTCCTTCAACTCTAAAAGTTTAATTTGAGCCATTCGATATGGGGGTTTTGTAATTGGCATAGCATCAGGAACTAAGTTAACAGTAAATTCAACTTCCTGATCGGGTATTATTCCAGAAAACTCGTCACGAAAAAACATCAGGATACTAATTTAACACAGGCATATCACTACTAGAAAAATAGGTATTTGCGACGGGTCATTTGCGACGGGATCCCGTCGCAAATGGCCCGTTGTTGAAAACAGTGTCGCAACAACAATTATTTGCGACGGGCCCATCGCTAAAGCCTTTTTTTGGGACAGGGATTCTCCCCGTCGCAAATAGTACTCCGTATATTTTTAAAAAACTTTTCAAATAGTAATGGTGACGGGCCCGCCGCAAATAATTTTTGCGACGTGACCCGTCACAAAAACTATTTTAAAAAAAAATAAAAAACTATTAATAAATTATTTTAATGCATATAATAATAAAACTATTTGCGACGGGCATAGTATCCCATCGCAAATACTTTAAAAAAATAAAAAATAAATAAATTCTTAATAAATTATTTTAATTAATATAATAATAATCCAATTAAATTCAAAAATAAAAAATAATAAAATATTAATAAATGATTTTAATTAATATAATAATAGAATTATAATTCACAAATAAAAATAATAAATTATTAATAAATTATTTTAATTAATATAATAATAATAGAATTATAATTCAAAAATACAAAATAATAGAATATTAATAAATGATTTAATTAATATAATAATATTAGAATTATAATTCATAAATAAAAAAATATTAATAAGTTATTTTAATTAATATAAAAATAATAGAATTATTTTACATTCAAATATTAAAATAATTCAAGTATTACAAAAAAATATGATTAAATTATAATATTATAAAATTTTAATATATATATATAATTTAATATTATAAAATATAAATAATATTATTATTCATATTAATATTGTTATTTCAAAATATAATATTATTAATATTTTATAATGAGACAGAAACTACGAATAGAAAAAAAATCATATTTTGATTTCACAAATTTTATATCATAAAAACAAACTCTTATCTGAAGGAGGGGGGGAGGGGGGGATCTGCAGATGGTGGTGGAGGAAACTCCATCCCTAAAGCATGAGTGAGTCGGCGCATGTACTCCATCTGCTCTTGATGCTGCTGCTGCCACCGACTCGTCTGCTCCTCGTATAGCTGCTGCTGGCATGGACGCTCCTCCTCATGTTGCTGATGCATCTGCTCCTGCTCCTATCGGAGACTTTCTATCAGTGCAGTCTGAGATCGCAACTGATCCTCATACTGTGTAGCAGAAGAAGATGCACGAGCACCTCTCGAGCTGGACGCCGACATCGCAGCACTGCCATAATAATCTCTGGGAGTTAGTCGAGAGCTGATACCAACTACCCGGCCCTTCTCGAAGGCATACTGGGTGGCCTGAATCCATGCCGCCTCATCAAACTGATGTCCAGTGACCTTATCTGATGACTCGGCCTAACTCTCAGGCCGGGCCTGTGACGCTGCGGCCTCATATGACTCATGTAGTTTCAATTTAAAATTAAAATTGTGAATATATTATATGTAGTTAATTTTTAAACTTGAAAACAAATAATACTGACCACGATGTGATGCTGACAATCACCTCTGAGCTCCCCAGTAGCAGGATCACTATACATCCTCCGATATACGTCGTACTCCGTAATATCGGGGTGCTCGACAGCCTATAAGAATAAAAAATAAACTGTTAATATTTATAGTTATATAAAATATTTATAAATAATGTACGTACCAGATGCTGTCTATGAGGACTGAAAGAACGACTCCCAGCTCGATGAGTCACCTCCTGTCTCCCCCGATTCTGCCTCCCCATCGATGATCTCCTCTGAAAGGCACCACTCAACCAGTGTGCACATAATTCATCCTATACATGGGATGAAATGTACTCTGGTCAGTTTGCTCTACATGACTCGTCAAAATCTGACACTCCTTCTTTCTTCATGGCAGCTTTTCTTAAATTGTGCAAAAACTGACGAAGGCGATCACGCATGGCCACCTCCCATGACTCGTGGATGGCGTCACGCATGGTATCCTCGATCGGATACCATAAACCCTACAAATAAATCAAAATATCAAGTTAGAAATTAAATAATTTTCAAAATAAAAATTATTTATTTACGTACGTACCAACCAATAGCCGAACATGGCCTGCTGCACATCAATGGGAATCTGCTCCCATGTGGTCCACGGCTGAGAGAAATAGTTGCGCAAAATAGCATTGCCCTGTCTGACTGCTATATGTGGAAAACTATAAAAATAATAAACATTTATTATGTGAATATATTAATGAAATCTTAGTCAAATCCACAGGTTATCACACCTCCGGGTGCGTGGATCAAACCCAAGATGTGGGCGTCGCTCGGGGACGGGGTTAGGAATCATCAATCGTGCAAGACCGTGCCCCCTCCGCGTACTCCCTGGAGCGCCTGCAGGCTGAGGGTCATCTACCAGCAACTCATCCGCATCGAAAGACAGTTCAGCATCCGCCAACTCATGAAATGTAGCGTCGTCCATCTGAAACAGAAAATGTTAATGTTTTTAGCAAATAATTGATAATTACTATTATATATACATATATACATATTATGATTGTATATAAATATCATGGAATTCTATCAGTGTTCATCTTCATCATCATCTTCATATATGTCAATGTCATCTTCATATTCCTCGTCAACATCATCGATATCCATTCGAGTTACTGTTGCTTCATCTCTTACCATTTCAAAATCATATGTGACATCAATAACATCATCGTCATCACCGACTCTTAAATGTGGGGTGTCGTCATCGATACTCATGTCTCTTTGTAAAAAAGATTGATTTTGAGTACTCTCTTGAAAAACTTCAATTCTTTGCACATCAGTGAAAGCACATTCACTTTGACTAAACTGATTGTCTCGAATTTTGATTTTTATTACACTCCACCAATCAGTCAAGTATCTTGATGTAGCACAGTACTTTGCATAATAAACTTGATGTGCCTGTTGAGCCAATAAGAATGGTTCATTTACTATGAGAACACTTTTACATTTAATATCGATGATTCCATGAGTCAGATGAACACGCACGCCTCTCTCTATATCCAACCACCAACATTTGAACATGGTTATGTAATGTTGTCCAAGATAACAGAGTTCAATGATTTCATCAATTATGCCATAAAAGTCAACTTCATTTTCTCGATGATGAGATCCTCTCAAGCTAACTCCACTGTTCATTGTTATTTTCGAATCCCAATATTCATGTGTGTGAAATTGAAATCCATTCACCACATATGCATTATAAGTTTTAACAAGTTTGGAAGGTGGGTTACTCAATACACACAGCCGTTTGTCAATTTTATCAGCATGTCGAGACACCTAAAAATTTGTGAAATAATTATCAATATAGTAAACTATACATTGAATGAGTTGCTAAAAGATAAAGAATTTATGTTACCAGTTTTTGAAACCACTGAGAGAAATTTTTCAGTCGACGTTCTTCGAGAGCAGCTGCTGTAATTTGTGGAATTTGTTTCTTGATATGATTATCATACAACCTATAAAAACCAAAGTTATTTATTGTAACATAAATGATAGAATAAGTGATATAAACACTTACAGTACAACTGATGTCATCTCTTCACAGTTGACCATAACATACGTATGAGCTCTATGATGTTCATCATCTGAAAGCCAGCATTCATAAACTCTACCAAAACCAAGCTCTGGCTGGTTGAAAACAGATAATTGATTGTTGATTTCATCAATATTCCTCTCGTTCCGTCCCATTCGGTTGTGTTTTGAAGGATACTCAGATTCAAAATAATGGGAGCAGAAAAAAGATATTTCCTCTTGCAAATAAGCTTCTGCAATAGATCCTTCAACAGATGCTTTGTTACGTACTTTTCTTTTCAATTTTTTCATGCATCTTTCAAATTGGTATATCCATCGAAACTGTACTGGACCTCCACATTTGTCTTCATATGGCAAATGTAACATCAAATGTTCCATTGAGTCGAAGAAAGATGGCGGAAATATTTTTTCCAGTTTACATATAATTACAACAACATCTTTTTCAAGTTTTCCTAGAGCATCATAATCTGCTGTAGCCGCACAAATTTCCCGAAAAAAATGAGACATGTCTGTTATGGAATCCCAAATCACAGAATTCAACAGACCTCTTAATCCAATGGATATAAGTCTTTCCATTATAACATGACAATCATGACTTTTTAATCCAGTAATATGACCATTCTTTACACATCTACCCAAATTGGAATCACAGCCATCTGGAGGTCTCAAATCTTCAATCCACTGACAAAATAATAAATGGTTTTCTTTAGATAGTGTATAATCTGCTTTTGGTTTCAGTAACCTTTCTGTTCTGACATTCTCAAACAGTTCCAATTCTGGATGCCTGCAAATTTGGGCAAGATCTAAACGTGCATTTACATTGTCTTTGCTCTTTCCTGGTGTATCCAAAACTGTATGAAACAAATTATCAAAACAGTTCTTCTCAATATGCATGACATCTAACATTTTTCGGACCAACAAATCAGACCAATATGGCAAATCCCAAAATATTCTACGTTTAATCCAATTGTGTTCTTTCCCAAAACCAGAAATTTTCTGTTGGTTTATTGTGGGACCAAAAGTGATGAGAGGTAATGAAAATACAACTGATTTTAACTCCGAACCTGATAGCATTTTTGGAGGTCCATCCCTTTCAACTGTTCCTTTTCTGAAATGAGATCTATTTCTGCGAAAAGGATGATCAGCTGGAAGAAATTTGCGATGACAGTCAAAATAACAAGGTTTCTTTCCATAAATGAGCATAAATGCCTTTTTCTCTCCCATACAGTAAGGACATGATTTCTGACCATGTGTACTCCAGCCAGATAACATCCCATAAGCCGGGAAGTCACTAATTGTCCACATCAATGCTGCTCTTATTATGAAATTCTGTTTCTTTGCAACATCATATGTACTGACACCAGTACTCCACAATAAATTTAATTAATCAATCAATGGTTTCAAATAAAAATCAATATTTTTCTTCGGATGTCCTGGAATTAGTAAAGTCAAAAAGATATATGGCTCCTTCATCAACATCCATGGAGGTAAATTGTACGGAGTTAAAAAAACAGGCCAACATGAATATTGACTACCATAAGATCCAAATGGACAGAAACCATCAGTGGAAAGGCCCAGTCGAACATTTCTAGCTTCTAAAGCAAAGGATGGATGCACTCTATCAAAATGTTTCCATGAATCACCATCGGCTGGATGATTCAAGCTTTTATCGGTTGAAATATTCTCTTTATTCCATGACATCATTGTCGATGTATTCTTAGACATGAATAAATACTGAAGTCTGGATGTAAGTGGAAAATATCTCAACTATTTTACAGGAATCAAACCAGACATTCCGCGTTGTCCTTCTTTATATCTCAGTTGCCCACATGTGGGACAACTATCCAACAACTCATTTTCCCCAGAATATAAAATGCAGTCATTTGAACATGCATGAATCTTATGAAAAGTAAGTCCCAAATTTCGAACCAGCCTCTTACTCTCATAGTAATTTGCAGGCAAAACATTTCCTTCGGGTAACATTGTTTTAAGCAAAGAAAATATCTTGTCAAAACAGGTGTTTGACATTCCGTTATTTGATTTGATAGCCATAAATTTTGCAACCGATTCTAATTTTCTCATCTTGCAGCCAGGATATAATGCATCCTCAGCAGACCTCAACAACTCATAAAATTCAGACGGTGCCAACTTAGGATTTGAAGCTATATCAGTCGGAGTTTCTGTATGTTGAACAGATGAACCAGCAACATCATGTACTAAATCTTGAAACCGGGATGGATCCGGAATCAAGTTGGTATCACCTGCTCTGGAACTACGTTCACCATGTTGATACCAAAAAATATAATCTGGTTGAAAACCAAAACGCAAGAGATGTTCCCCCACTTTGTCAAACGTGTCAAACGTTCTTAATGCACATTTTCTGCAAGGACATTTTATTTTTCCTTCTGAAACAAATTCTGTATTTGATGCCGCAAATGATAAAAAAAGTCTCCACATCCTCTACATATACTGGATTTAAACCAGAACCGTTTGGATTTCTACGTTGATTTATCCATATGCAGTCACCTAATAATGATTGTTGACGACCTCATTGTTCCATATTTTTCTATAAAATATAAAAGCATTACTGGTTTTGAATAATTTGTTAGAAAAAACACTCAAGCTAGGATAATTATAGATTTTACATCATACACGACTGACGCAAACTTTTTATTGAGATAGACCTAAAAATTGACCCTTTAAGAATTAAATATGTTGAGAATAAAGCAAAAACCTGTTACAAATATTGATAATTTTAATATTATATAAATTTTTTATTATTTTCATAGTACTAATATTATTGGTAATTATTACTAATTATTGGTAATTATTACTAATTATCGGTAATTATTACTAATTATTACAAATTATTGGTAATTATTGGTAATTATTACTAATGATTACTAATTATTACTAATTATTACTAATTATTGGTAATTATTACTAATTATTTGTAATTAATACTAATAATTGGTAATTATTGGTAATTATTACTAATTATTGGTAATTATTACTAATTATTGGTAATTAATACTAATTATTGGTAATTATTATTAATTATTACTAATTATTACTAATTATTACTAATTATTGGTAATTATTACTAATTATTGGTAATTATAACTAATTATTGGTAATTATTACTAATTATTGGTAATTATTACTAAATATTACTAATTATTACTATTTACCTGTAATTATTAGTAATTATTAGTAATTATTCCTAATTATTGGTAATTATTACTAATTATTGTTAATTATTACTAATTATCACTAATTATTACTAATTATTACTAATTATTACTAATTATTACTAATTATTGGTAATTATTACTAATTATTGGTAATTATTACTAATTATTGGTAATTATTACTAATTATTACTAATTATTACTAATTATTGGTAATTATTACTAATTATTACTAATTATTCGTAATTATCGGTAATTATTGCTAATTATTGATAATTATCGGTAATTATTGCTAATTATTGGTAATTATTACTAATTATTGGTAATTATTACTAATTATTGTTAATTATTACTAATTATTGGTAATTATTACTTATTATTGTTAATTATTACTAATTATTGGTAATTATTACTAATTATTACTAATTATTACTAATTATTATTAATTATTGGTAATTATTACTAATTATTACTAATTATTACTAATTATTGGTAATTATTGGTAATTATTAATAATTATTGATAATTAATAATAATTATTGGTAATTATTGGTAATTATTACTAATTATTACTATTTATTACTAATTATTACTAATTATTACTAATTATTACTAATTATTACTAATTATTACTAATTATTACTAATTATTACTAATTATTACTAATTATTACTAATTATTACTAATTATTACTAATTATTACTAATTATTGGTAATTATTACTAATTATAACTAATTATTGGTAATTATTCCTAATTATTACTAATTATTGGTAATTATTCCTAATTATTACTAATTATTACTATTTACCGGTAATTATTGGTAAATATTGGTAATTATTTTTAATTATTGGTAATTATTACTAATTATTGTTAAGTATTACTAATTATTGGTAATTATTACTAATTATTACTAATTATTACTAATTATTACTAATTATTGGTAATTATTACTAATTATTACTAATTATTGGTAATTATTACTAATTATTAGTAATTATTACTAATTATTGGTAATTATTACTAATTATTAGTAATTATTGGTAATTATTCCTAATTATTGGTAATTATTCCTAATTATTGGTAATTATTCCTAATTATTGGTAATTATTTCTAATTATTGGTAATTATCGGTAATTATGGGTAATTATTGGTAATTATTACTAATTATTGGTAATTATTACAAATTATTCCTAATTATTGCTAATTATTACTAATTATCGGTAATTATCGGTAATTATTGGTAATTATTGGTAATTATTCCTAATTATTGGTAATTATTGGTAATTATTACTAATTATTGGTAATTATTCCTAATTATTGGTAATTATTCCTAATTATTGGTAATTATCGGTAATTATGGGTAATTATTGGTAATTATTTCTAATTATTGGTAATTATTACTAATTATTGTTAATTATTACTAATTATTGTTAATTATCAGTAATTATTACTAATTATCGGTAATTATTGGTAATTATTACTAATTATTGATAATTATTACTAATTATTGGTAATTATTACTAATTATTGGTAATTATTACTAATTATTACTAATTATTACTAATTATTGGTCATTATTACTAATTATTACTAATTATCGGTAATTATTCCTAATTATTTCTAATTATTACTAAATGTCGGTAATTATTGGTAATTATTGGTAATTATTCCTTATTATTGGTAATTATTCCTAATTATTGGTAATTATTACTAATTATTGTTAATTATTACTAATTATTGGTAATTATTACTAATTATTGGTAATTATTACTAATTATTTGTAATTATTACTAATTATTGGTAATTATTGGTAATTATTACTAATTATTGGTAATTATTACTAATTATTGGTAATTATTCCTAATTATTGGTAATTATCGGTAATTATTGATAATTATGGGTAATTATTACTAATTATTGGCAATTATTACTAATTATTACTAATTATTACTAATTATTACTAATTATTACTAATTATTACTAATTATTACTAATTATTACTAATTATTACTAATTATTGGTAGTTATTCCTAATTATTACTAATTAGTTGTAATTATGAGTAATTATTACTAATTAGTGATAATTATTGATAATTAGTGATAATTATTACTAATTATTACTAATTATTGGTTATTATTACTAATTATTGGTAAGTATTACTTATTATTGGTAAGTATTACTAATTATTGGTAATTATTACTAATTATTGGTAATTATTACTAATTATTGGTAATTATTACTAATTATTACTAATTATTCCTAATTATTACTAATTATTAGTAATTATATGAATAGTTACCAATAATTAGGAATAATTACCAATAATTAGGAATAATTACCAATAATTAGGAATAATAACATTATTAGTATATGTTATTATTAATATTAAAATAATATAAATTTCTATATTATATACAATTCTCCTTTCATCTGTGTGTTTTCTGTCTCCACATACAAATAATAAATGTGAAGACAGAAAACACACAGATGAAAGGAGAATTGTATATAATATAAAAAATTATATTATTTTAATATTAATAATAAAATATACTTATAATGTAATAATGTTATTATTCTTAATTATTGTTATTTATTACTAATTATTAATATTTATTCTTAATTATTGAAAATTATTACTAATTATTCATAATTACCATTAACCATGAACAATACTAATAATTTAAATTTATTAAGTTACAAAACAATGTAAACATAATTAAATTACAACTAATTAAGAATAATTGAAAGTAATAAAAAATTTAAAATAAATATTAAATTAAAATGAACATAAATACCTTGAAAATGGATCTGAGGTTGATCTCTGATCGTTCTTGAAAACATCAATATCAACTCCGGAGAAAAAAATTAAACTTGAGAAACGCTGAACTCTAGAAATAGAATTTTGATAGAAGAAGAAGATGGAGTTTGAGAATGAATTGAAAAAAACGAATGGGGGTATTTATAGGTTAGATTATTTGCGACGGGTCCATTTGCGACGGGTAGCCCGTCGCAACTAATACTCTTTGTGACGGTACCCGTCACAAATACCTTAGCCATCATTTATTACGGTCAATGGTTAAATAGTTATTTGCGACGGGTCCCGTCGCAAATAACCACCTGCCGACATACTATTTGCGACGGGGGAATATTCCCGTCGCAAATACCTTTTACCGCCGCCGGTTATTTGCGACGGGCAATAACCGCCCGTCGTAAATATGTTTCCCGCGATTTGGCGCGAAAGCGCGCCAGTTCTTTTGCGACGGGGAAAGCAATCCCGTCGCAAAAGACTACTTATTTGCGACGGGCAAATACCCCCGTCGCAAATAAGTTTTTAATGGGGCTATTTGCGACGGGAATAAATCCCATCGCAAATACCCATTTTTCCCGTAGTGCATCATTAATCTGAATGGTTCCTTTGTTTTCAACAATATTAGCAAGGTAACATTCATTTCCATCCTTTACATGTTTCTCAGCCTCTTGATATGTTATCAACAGTAAGGGTTCATTCTTGTACACAAACTGAAAGTCTTTCTAAAAAGAAACTTCTATAGCTCTACAGTTAATCTTAGCATGGTAAACAGAGAGCCAATCCATACCCAGGATAACATCAAACTCTACTAGTGGTAAAACAATAAGGTTTTCAAGTAGATTCCTTCCACGGATAAGGATAGGAAGATTCTTATAAAATCTTTTTGTCTCAACATTTCCCCCAGGTGTTTTTACCACAAGTTCAGGAGTCATTATTGAGATGGAATTCCCAATTTACTAGAACATTTTCCAGAGCTGAAATAATTTGTAGACCCCGAATCAAACAACACATTGGCATAATCTGAAAAAACAAACAATGTACCTGATACCACTTCATTTGATGGCCCAACATCTGCTGAAGTAGTTGAAAAGGATCTCACCACACCTTTCTGCGTGTAGTCTAACTGCTTCCCATCATTCAAGCTCTTTGTTGGTCACTCATTTGCATAATGACCCATCTCATTGCACTTGAAACATTTCACTAACTGTAAATCAAATTTGGTCTTACCATCACCCTGATCTTCTCAAGTGCAATCACGAGCCTTATATCCTATCTTACCACATTGGTATCACTTTCCAAAATTAAAAAGACATTCCCCAGCATGCTTTTTACCACATGTATCACAAACTGAAAACACAGTTTTCTTACCATCAGACCTTTTTGAAGGATTCTTCCCTTTCTCCTGCCACCTCGGTCTCTTATTCTGTTGGTTGTTATAGAACACTTGATCATTGGAAAACTCTATTTCCACCTTCTCATCACATTCAACAACCTTTTCATAACTTTTGAACTCACGAGAAGCTAAGGTCCTTCAATATTTCGACTTTAATCCTGGGTAAAAACGATTGATTTTACTATCATGGTCTCAGATAAAATTTGGAGCATACCTTGCCAAACGAGTGAAGCTTTCTTCTTAAGCAGCCACTGAGTCTTTCTATTGCTTCCGTTCCATGAATTGTTTTTCTATCCTAAGCTGAATATCCTTAGGAAAATATTTCTCAAGAAACATACCTTTGAATTCTTCCCAGTCAAGAGCATCAATCCCATCAGCATCTTGAATATTTTTAACCATCGACCACCACTGATCTGCTTCACCCTCTAAAAGGTAAACAACAAGACTAACCTTTTGATTGTCTGAACACCCCATGACATCAAAAATCTTCTACAGTTCTTTAATCCACCCTTTAGCTAGCACAAGGTCAGATGATCCTCTGAATGATGGGGGATGTTGCCTAATGAAATGTTCCACCACTGACAAGTTCCTCTGCGGTTGATCTGGCTGATCTCGTGCATGGATACCACCACAATTTATTGCCTCATTCAACTATGCCATTACTGTAACAAAATGTTCAGTTACAATTCTTACCATCTCTGGATGTTGATTCGGGAGGTCATTTCCTTCTGTATGCCTTCCTAGCACTGCTTCCGGGTTTCCTTTGTAGAAAACCATTATGAACAAACATGTCTTAGATGAAGCAACATGGTAATCTTCAAATGCTATATAGTTTCAATTTGACCATAAAAAAATATTTACAGAAAATCCTTTAATAGAATTCTAACTCCTAAAGTTATCTTAACTAACCTTTGATACCAACTATAAGGCCCCAGCCTTAAACATTACTTAATCTTGAGTTATTTCAAGAATGCACGTTGAGGATCTTTTCAGGTTTAGAGTTTTAGAGAATTAGATCATAAATCATGCATTACATTCCACATTTAAACAAGGCAGTTACATAAAAGGCAGTATTCATTTTTTCCATCAAAGGAGACATATTTAAAATAAAAAATGGATTCTTTCATGACACTTCCTCGACACTATCAAAACATCATGTACTTTTCCCTTGACCTGTGAAAAACATTTCAAAAACTTGGGATGAGCATAAAAATCTCAGTAAGGTATATAAAAATACCGAAAGAAAACATTAGTCCATGTATACATAAGAATCAATGAAATAATACTTTACTCACAAAACATAGGCACTTTAACATACCTCATCAAATCATGAATAAATCATAGAAATAATAACTCATAAAGGTAACTTGAGGCATTCATAACATTCTTACGTAGGGAGTAACCCTCATGGTTACATTTGGAATACTAATCACAGTATATTCCCTAAATATCTTTGGAGAAACCATAGCATTTAACCCCTTCACGTTACCCAATGCATTAGAGATCTATATCAGGCTCACCCGCCCTTAGTTTATCACGAAACCACCCGTCTTCATAAACAATACCCAAGAACCATAACATAGTTGTACCACATAAAACATGCATAAATGAAACATAGCATTTCCACATTTCAATCACAAGATATCAATACAAAACATTGATATAAAAACATTATCAAAACCATTTTCAATACCAAAATAAAAGAAAAGTAAAACATGGTATTTATTTTTCATTTAAAAAAAGTTATGTCTTGTAGAGGAATCCGAAACTCAAATAATGGTCACGGCGGCGAAGAAGTCGTTGTTGCCGCATACGTAAGACAAAAACATTCATTTTGTCATTTAGTAAAATGCTTCTTATAAAAAGATTCCTTTTGAATAAAATTAAAATTCAAAAGGGGTTTATACACTATATAAAAGAAAGTTGTGTATAAAACAAAATATGCCTCAATGAATGGAGATTGAGACGATGTCCCTTACCTCGTGTCCGACCTGACTCGATCGTTCTTTAATCTCCTGAATAATAAATTTGAGTTAATTTCTACTTTCTTAAGAACCTTTTTCAACTTCATTATTCCTTTTATATCAATTGTTACCATGTTATGAACACTATGTAATTATTTAAGTTAATAACGGTCGTTTTAACTATCATTGGTACTTGAGTCAAAAATAAACTCTTTATAATTACAAGTTGTTCATGTGGTAAAATATCCATTATAACCAGATTTATGATCATGATGTAGATATTATATATATCATATAGATCCAGTATATACATGCATTTATAATATTACAAAACATTTAGAGGTAAGAAATGAAATTCACCATTCATGGAGATGATAAGTCGTACGTATGCATAAACGCTACTTTCATTTCTATTTCATATCTAATGGAATGGAATCATAATGAAATAAAGGTATATTATAATTACAGAATAATATCATATATAATATTATTAACTCCATCCTTTATACATCCCACATATGGCATTAACGAATCAAATCACTTTGTGGGGGCGGTAGTCCGCACTTGCAAAAATGAAATTATCGTGTTTACCCATAATGGAAACCATAAAGGTATGCCATAAATGAAAAATACAGAATAATAAGGAAAACATAAACATAATAAATATCATATAATAACATAGTGACATCTTAATGGCCACCTTTAAAGGTGTTAAAAAAAATATTGAACAATCATCATTTCGTGAGGCAGAAATTCACCATCCATGGAAACAGTATGTTCTTTAGCCATTAGACGCAGGTGTGTTTAAGTGTAGCTCGAATCCTTCTTATAAAAACATCCTACTATATTGAAGATACTTGTGTTGCTACAAAATAATAGAATAAAAAGATTTTAGGGGTTGGAGAAGCAAAATAAAACAAAAGAACATTAGAGAAGACTTTACCTTTAAATCGGGTAACTCCTCTTGGTTTGAACCAAAAGGGTTTCTTGAAGAGCTTTCTGCCTAAGGTAAGGATTCTAGGATGAAAAGAGGGATATTGGGAGCTTAGTTGAGTAGAGTTTGGACGATACAAAGGGCTTGATAAGTGTGATAGATGGGTAGGAAGTGGGGTCTTTTTATAAGGGAGAGGAGGGGCACTTTTGGAACTCTTGAAACTATTATTTTACTATAAAATGAAATTCGGTTTATAAAGCTCCAAAAAATCATTAAATTTGAGGATAAGGTGTTCCATGCTCTAAATAAAATCATCCAATAATAATTGGACAAGTGTTGGATATTATTTTAAACATTATCATCTTATTTATTTAAATCATTCATTAATGACGTAAACGCTGCATCATCATTGTATCATAAATACTTTAAATTTTTTGATGTCTAAATATTATAAAAAAATTACCATGATGTAGGAAATACTTTTATCTTTGTAATTAATATTTATAGTAAAAAATATACCTTATATAACCCCATGTAATAATTGTTTTAGTAAAACAATACATGTTTGTGATATTTTTATTTTTACTTTAAATAAAATATATTAATGTCATTATCTCACTCAAGTGGCTTAATGGGCTCCCACAAATTGACCCATGGATTTTCTTTGTCATCCATGACCTATCAAATAAGATTAGGACATGTGTCAAGATATTTTTATGTTTTTATAATATCATTTTTATCTTAAATTACACTAATTACCTCTAATCGCGGTTAACAAAACTCAAAAGTTACTATTCACCAAAAAAAATATTTTAATCCCATTGAACCACATTTTACTTACTAATGACAACCATGTATGTCGGATTTTTGAAATTCAATACACAGAAGCGGTAAACTTTCATTTAAATGGAAAATCAGTTTGTTTAACTACCACTTAGTGGTTTCACTATTCATCAAAAATTGAAGTTCTTCAGAAAAGTACCAAAAATTAACCCCAAGATATATTTGATATTCTGAATTCAAAAATGAAGTCTATTTTTCAAAATTCAAAACATATAATTTTCATTAATTAATTTTATAATTAATTCCCTTTGTCAAAATGAATAGCGTGTTTTTAAGAAACAATATCTATCAAAAGACTGACACTTGTTTATGTCCAATTTCAAAGTGAAATTAATTCCAATGACCACCATTGGATTAAATGGTAAAAATATATTCTAATTGAACATTAAAACCAATTAAAAAGATAGTCTATCCTTATAAATAAATTAGATTAAAATGATGTATTGAATTAAAATACAACATTTTTCACTATTCATTAAAAAATGAACATTATCAGAAAATACCAAAAATTTACACAAAGTAAATTTTGATGTCCCGATTCTAAAGAAGAATTTTATTTGGTCCAATATAATGTATAAGAGTGACCAAAACTATATTTAAATATGGTTCTCCATCGAACATAGCAACCCCATTAAAGTAAATTTAATACTTAATTCAAAAAATATTAATAAATATGAAAATGTCTTATTATTTATTTACCTTGGATGTTACACTCATACTTAGTATATAGATCTATAAATGATGATTCAATGATGTAAGATTTATGTTCATCGTGTAGAACAACATGAAGGTGTATGTACCATTCCTTGAAGTTACTACCAATTAGGATGTTCTATATATCCAATATTGATCATAGGAATAATTTGGATGAAGAGATTTCCATTTTATTCTATAATTAAAAGATCATATTATTAGTACGTTTCTTGATTAAAAACTTGGTCATAAATTGATTAATTTTTTTTAAATTTCCCACTTGTTTATACAGTTTCAATAGTCCTCACTATTCAATATAAAATGTCTTGTTTCACTGACATTCTAGTGGAAAGGATCCATATTCCCCTATTTATAAGGACTACCATTATAAAAGTATGTGTCCAAAAATGGGTTAGTCAAACACTTAGTTCTACTGAGTTTCATTCCAAATCAAGTAATGAAACACCAAGTTTGGCTTAATATTTGGTTGAGGGGTTTTAGTTAATTATGAAGAAATTTTTCTTGTTTTTATCCATTACATGTCTTATTAATATTGAGTGGATATTGATTAATTAACCATATTGGATAAAATATTTATGCATAATTCATTTATTTAGTTTATTATACATAAATTTTATCTTGTTTAATAATTTACATATCTTATTAATATTAAGTGGACAATACATAATTAATTAACCATGATAAATAAAACTTTTCTACTTAATGGATTTATTTATGTTCTATCTTGTCAAATTAATTTATTTATTTATGTCACTATGGCCTTGTATCTATAAAAGAAATAATTACATAAATATAAATAAATAAATAAATTAATGACTCATTGATGAGATTTATCTAATGGTAGATTCAGTGAGAGGATATTAAATCAACCTATGACCTAGAAAAAATAACAATTTTTTTAGTGTTGGTATGAGTTAAAACATTCAACCTTTAAATTTTTGTATCACCTAACTTGGCATCATTATGTTTTTATATTGAACTGCCACCACAAACCTTGGGATACTCCATTTTAATTATAGGTATTTATGTCTCATATGTGGGTGAGAGAACCAAAGGATTGGTTAAAAGGGGATGACATAAATTTCCTTGGACACACGAGTCCTATAAATAATGGAGGGAGGTACAACACGCAAGACATCATATTTAATTTAATAATAAGTAATTGAACACTCACACAATAAATTCAATTAAAATATAAAACAAATACACAGGTCTTGGTAAAAATCATGAATGTTCATACGTGCAATGAATATGAAAAAGTAACCAGCTATCATTTATTTCTTTATTCTTTATTTATTATTAATATAAACATGCTTGAATTAATTAATTAATTAATTAATTTCACTTCACATTATTGATCATCCGAACAGAATTGAAGGTACCCATCATTTGTGGAATTCATGGAAAATAAATGGAAACCCCAATAATTACATATTTATTACAATAAATTAATAGACCATTTGAAAACATTTAAAACCATTATTAAATTTACAAACACCCAATAGGTGACATTCTATAAATTTTGGATTTAATGCTGCAATTTTCAATTTAATGTAGATTTTTCCATTAATTGAGAGACTACATGGTGTATACAACCCAAGTAGACATCATGTACCTTGGTTGTCATGTATCTGAGTCACATGCCAGAGGCTTTTCCATTTTAACTCATTCAGATTACATAACATGTACATACAAGCTACATGCCATGAATCTGATTTTCGTATGCTAAATTGACTCAGTCAACAAATGGTGTGAAAGAAATTCACCATGTGTAATTAATTTTTCAATACATATACGTACAATGTGGATGGGTTCACTACACGTGCTATGGCTACATATCTTGTAACCCAGTATTACTAGACAGAGATTTAAAAACTCCCGATGGCATCTTCAGTCATTCTTCACCGATTCTTAAATTATTATAAAAATAAAAAAACATGATTAATATGGAAATATCATTTTAATTAAAATTAGATTAATGGAAGAATAACATGAAATAAAAATCAAACCAAAATTGAAAATAAATAAACATTAAAATAAATAATTATAAATTTAAATGTGACACCTCTACTACCAATTGTTGGTTCCAGGCTTAGTGGAATCGAACTATGGTTGGTGATATATTAAAATTTATTTTAATAATTGTGGCCCGAAACAAAGAGAGACGATATTTCATGTGAATTTTATAATTAATTTATTTAATATTTAAAGAAATGAATACCATATCTTAGTAACATTCTTCATTGGTAAATTTTGATCATCCAAAAATACCCTTTCAGATTACCTTCATTGCATTGTGAGGATTCAAGGATATAATCCCTCTAGCAGTGATCCATACATACTTTTATAATCTCTAATAAACATCACTCCATATTTGGGTTCTAGATTGGCAATTTAAATGTCTTTCATTGTTTGTTCTTGACCACTCATCCATCAGTATGGAATAAAACACGAATACACTTTTCGTTCTTGAGAGGGGGAGAGAAAGAGGAGTCAATAAATAATTCTTTGTGAACAAAAATTCTCTATTCTCAATTTTGGATGCACTATATAATCGACATGGTCTTCTATTTATGGAGTTAAGATTTATGTTGAAATATTATTTAATTTCACACCGGCCATTAAATAACATTTATTACCTTCAATAAACCCCATTCCACATATTATTATTATTTTTATTATTATTTTATGTTGTGTGTCAACATGTGAAATAACAAAAATTATCTAACCATCTTGTTAATTAATGTTTGTCACCATATGCGGTATTGGTCCATTCATATTTGAACAACAGATTAAAAATTGTATTCAAAAATAAAAATTTCATTCACATATTGGCGAAAAAATATTTATTAAATATTAAAAAAAATTATATTTTTCACATTCCAGTGAATAAATATTTATTACGATCAATATAAAATGAATAAAATTATTACTAGATTGTGAGAATAATATGTATTCCATTAAATAAACTCAAATAGAATTTAATTTAAATGAATGGAAACACTTAGGGTGTGACCTTCAAGGAATCTTTCTCATTGGCATTCAGTTGGTCTGCCTAAGGTCTAATGTTACAATCTAACAATGGGGTAAGGAACCCAAGAGAAGGAATATAATGTGGTAACATCAACAACTACATATGAATTCTAACTATGTAATATATTCCTTTTTTCACAATATCTCATCAAGAATGTTGCATGATGGTGTCATCAACCTATTTTCTCGATACAAATTTATTTTACTATCTGAAATAAATGTGTCATTTCACTATGAACATGGGATTTTTATGATGGTTATATTATTATCAATGAGCTGAGATATAAAATCCCATAAACATGGGAGGGAAAATTGTTTCTTGACTTTTCCATTAATTGCATGTTAATTGTGATTCAACTAACGTACCTTGCTTCCCTCCAAGTCCAAATTATTCCTCAAATTTTGAGCCCGATTCCATTTCTTCATATTTTCACTATGTACATAGCTTGATGATCAAGATTTCTCCAAATCGCCATAATTAGATCATTTTTGGTAAAGAGTTCTTCACATATGATCTTGCTCAGTAATCCTTTGAATGGGTGATCTCCACAAGGAATGTTTGTTGAAGAATTCCATGATTTTGCTAAACTATTTGAATGTTAAATTGATACCCATTTGAGCCCTAAATTATCATTGTAAATGGATAATGTAAACCTATATTTATCTACGGTTATTTGAACATGACATATCCAATGAAATATTAGAGTTACCCTTATATAATAGTGAACTACCTTATGTGGATGTGGATTCATGGTTTCACCCTTGTGTAGCATCATTTTACCCTTTCATGGACTATGGTTTTCCTTGACATAGCTCTCGAAACTCATTTTATTCATGTAAGGGAGACACAATTTACCAAAATATGAGTTTCTTGATGTGAATATGAGTACCCTTCTATTGATAATAATAAACATCTTCAATATAATTTAACAATCCATCCAACACAAATATTATTTATCTTAAACCATTAAATTAATCATAAAGTCCATTAAGCCATTTTCATGAGCACCTGATGAGCCCCAACCATAAATTTGGAATTCAATGATTTTTCAGAACAAAACCCCTTTATCTTAACAAATAAAAAATAATGATACAATAATATTTTTCCCCTTATTCAATCAGAAAAATCATAATTGGATTCTTCAACTAATCTCTTATCATTTCATGCCATCCTTTTCCAATTTTGGCTCCATATTATGGTTGATCTTGGGCAAATCATCTTATTTCTAAAAATAAAGCATCTACCTCTATTAGAATTAACTCGATATTGGGATGATTGAGTGGTTCGAAGTGATTATTTTATCCCTAATGATTATCTTAGGATATCTCTTCTCAGTTTGATATCAAATACTCTTTAAATCATGGATTTATTCATTCAATGAGCCTAGGATGGTCATGGAATCCTAGGTTCCGTAATCTCCTTTATGTCAGTGAACTTAGATACTTCATTCATCCACAACTTGATATCTGGATTGGCTTCAGTCCAAAATGGAAGTCCCGATTTTTTAAAACTGATTCAAATTCTTAAATCTTGTGGCTTAATTGTTTTTACCTTTGAAATGAGCTTTCTCATGCCGTTCCAGTGTAAATTTAATGTTCTTCAAGATTTTTTTAGCACAGTTTAGCTTCATTAGGATAATAAATGTGTAATGCAATAATAATCCTTGGTGATGTGGGAATTTTCAAAAGACATATGGCTTAATTTTTTCATCTTTGATCTTAGCTTCCTCATCTGTGAATTTTCTCAATTCATTAAGAGTAATGGGATTTATTATAGAAGGGAGAATATTTACAAACCTAAGACATACCCAACACAAAACCTTTAAGAAATACTTACTTCATACTAACCAAATTCACAAAGCCAGATTTGTGACACAACACTCCTAACCAAGAAAATTGATAGAAATCCCCTATAATGACAGGAGATACCTCTCAAACAATAAAAAAATTCTAGAAAATGACACAACATCAACCATATTATGTTTACAAAAAATAAAATCAATTATCTACTATCCTAGAGTACACACATAGGTGAAAAAAATATTTTCAGTATAAAAATTCAAGGGGAAAGTAATTTAATATCACATATGTATTCAATCCCTTTACGAAAAAGTAATTTATCGCTCGGCCTAAAATAATTATCTTCATCAAAAAACCATTTAATTACCATATTTAATTAACAAATTAATTATGAATATGTCTAATAACAATATTTTTAACATTAAAAATGTATCATCTTCTTTAAATCATGAATTAACATGATCCAAGAATTACATTAATACTTCATTGCATTCATTGAACAATAGTAATAAATTTACTTGCATCTTCCATTTATCATTTAGCATTACACTTTAACATTTTTTATCTAGGTTAAAGTATGTGAATCATTATAAGAAAAAAAACTACCCTAATAAATAATAAAAAAATAGCTAGAAAATGAACATACCATAGTTTTCTCATGGTTTATTTTATGTCCAATTTTTTTCATAATTACCAAATACTCATATCATATTCATAGTAGAATTCCTTATTCAGATTTTTAATTCATGAATTAGTGTTTATACATTTCCCTTTAATTATTTATAATTATTCAATATATGTCATAAAACCCCATATAAAAAATTTAAATCAAGTTGTAACAACTTGAGTTTATCACACTAAACATGGAATAAGAAATAATTAACATGGTACACACTATATCATGATCACATAATAAATTATATAAAGCATTAAAAAAATTTGATAGGTTCTCTATAATAACTAGTTAATTTATCATAATACATCCTAAATTCATCAAGTTAAAATTATATAGTCACATTTAATTCCAAAAAAAACTTATTTTATATTATAGGATTTAAAAAATATAATGAAATTAAATATTTAGAGTATAAAATGAAGAAAAAAACTTAGTTGGAACCAATTAAAAAACCTTTCATGATATTAATAATTTTCATCAAAACCTCTCATTTTCCACAAAACCATTTGAAAATAACTTCTAATGTTTCATTTAAATAAGTAAAAAAATCCATATAAAAGAATTCATCCATTTATTATGGAAAATATATCAACAAAAAAACATACCAACATCCCAATGAACAACATCATTTCACAAGAAACACATCAATCAACATATAATCATCACGAAAAATGTCAACAACCCATGTCACATCTTTTACACCATTTTAATCATTCTATAATAGCCAACTGCAACCTTGTTTTCCATCACATCCCAATATCTTAACCCGCCCTAAAAACTCTTGACCTAGGACACACCAATCACAACAAGAGTAAGAAAACAAATCACATCAAAAAGTACTTCAAAATACAAAAAATGTTCATCTTGTTGATATTTTCTATCTAAACAATTTAAAAATGCTCAATAATAATGTCATTAAAAAATTAAACATCTTCCAATCAACCTTTTTCCTTGCCAACATTAAATAATTACCCTTTTATGATGGGATATTCCAACACACTTATTTACAATAGAGGCACATAATAACAATGGTAAGAATAATCACTAAAAATATATTACTTAGCAAAACATTGTGGATAGGTGAAGAAAAAATAATCAATTTGTATATCAAAAGCATCTCTCAACTGCTTCGAATTATCACCCCTCATGATCCAATATGTTTACTTAAACAACAATATATATTAAGAAATGACAACTATACATGTTTTATTACAACATTTCTAATTTGAAATTTTAAAACTAAATATTCATTAAAACTTTCACCACTAAAGAAACATTCTTTCACACTTTGCAGAGGGTAACATAATTATACTCACATATTTAAATAGAAAATTATCAATACATAACATTCTTTGTGAAACATACTTTGTTTTATCATTTTTGAAGGGCACTGAAAAAATATGTAAACATATTATTGCATTCTTTAATATTAAATTCAGCATTAGACAAGCTTCTCATAATACACATCTTACCATTTACACAAATTGATTGAATAACACTCATATTTGTATAACGTAAATTGATTTATACTATAAAACGGTATCCATGATTAGAAATAAAGAATATTTTTATTCATGTAAATAGGTTTCAAATATTAATTTGTTATAAAAAATCATTCATATCATCTTTTTATAATTACAAAAAAATTAATAAAAACCCAGCCTTTGAAAAAAAAAATTATTAACACGTGCATGTTTCATATAATTAGTGTGAAGGTAACACAAGGAATAAAAACTTTTACATAAATTAAATTACTTCTAATCATAGCTCCAAAAAATTATATTTCATCATAACAATATTTAATTTAAATGATCCTTGGTTGAAAAATGGGTTTTTGAAAAACAAAAATTACACACCGTAAGAACAATTTAAGCATGATTCCCTAACAACTCTAAACATTAAGGTAAAAGGATTGGATTGTTGCACACTTTAAAATTAAATCAATGATCAATTTAAGAGAAATAATTTTGTAGTATGCATCTCAAAAATTATATTTAAGTTTCAAAAAGGTTCCAATTATATATTTTACCCATGTTGATTACTATTTTAATCATTCCTTAAAAGTAATGGGATCATTTGTAATGCATAACAATTTGAGTTTATATTCCATTACATTAATACTATGTTTTATAACATGTACCACATTCAACAACAATATTAATATAATCGCAATATACTATATTAATATTACCATTTAAACAAGAATGTTATAAACTAGTAATTGGATTATCAGGTATGAATAAGAGTAACCACTTTAATATATATATATATATATATATATATATATATATAAGTTTCTACTATTAGAAACTTATTTATTTGTTGTTAAGAAATAATTTCTAAAATTGTAATTATAAAAATGAAATCATATAAGGTTAAGAATGATTAAATTTTAACAAGGTCATTTTTCTATAAAAGCAGGTTTTCAGCCTATTTTATATTTTTATTAGAAAATTAAATTTTATAATTTTGTAATTTAAATTATAAAAAATTGACTTTATTTTTTAATCCAACGAGTCAAAATAATATTATGATAAATTGTTTGGATTTTTCTAAAATAGTTGTTTTTCTTATAAATAGTGAAAAATACATGATTTATAAATACCATCATTTTTATGATATTATTATTTTATAATAATGAATTGAATATTTATCAAAAAAATTATAGAAAAAACCTATATTTAATATATAATATAATTAATTTAAAAATATAATTTCAAACTCAGAAATGTGTGTTTGATATTTTAGAAATCCATGAAATGTTTTCATTCTAATAAAAACTCTTTATTTTTTAATAATGTTTACAAAAAAATGATTTAATTTTTTTCCCAATTTTAAATTAAATTAGTTTCACTTTGATATATCACAATCTAATAAATTTTGTAGGAATCAATATTTTATTTTATTTTGGTTTAAATTCATTTGTTATGCCTAAAAATGCATTTTTTTAAAAGATTTTCATTTTATTTTGAGAAATTATATTAAAATTTATTTTTAACTCTTCTAGAAAAATAATCATGGATGATGGAACACATATTTTGAATCTAAATGTTCAAATTTTATAACTATTTTGGTTTCATTTATTTTCCTAACGAATGATTTCCATTGTAAAAAGTCGTTACCACTATTAAAGCTAAAATGGGTCAAAGGGGTTAAAATAAAGGGATGTGGCTTCAAGATTATAATAAAATCATGATTAAATATCTTTAATTGAGTTTATTTTTACTTAACTCAGATTATATTTAAAAATTGCTATTTTTGGTGCAATTTTCCTTGAGAAAGATATATATTATTTTTAAAAGTTTTAAATATTCACAAAAGCGTCACTCCCTTAACTTATAAAAGGAGGCACACACCCCTCACTTTTCCATACACTTTTATAAATATACAAATACATGTAAAAATACCTTCCCAAATTTATTCCTCATGTTGTATAGGTTGTGATATCACTAAAACATTAGTCCAATAAAGATTAAGGTGTACTCCAAAGGAAGATATACAAGGAGGAGGTATAAGTTTTAACTGAATTCATTCAAATCTATTTCTTCTTCCACTACCTTCAAATATTTTCTAACCATAATTATTTACTAAAAAGTTGTCCTTACTATACTAAAATCTTATTATGTGGATGGAAATATTATTTTCTACCTTCTTTTCAATCCTATGGAATATGAAAACATCACTCATGTGTATGTGTGGATTACCAATTCAATGAAGATATGTGTTTATTTGTTCACTATATCCTCACATAGATGGTTATAAATATGTTTTTTATTAATATATATGATATTTATGAAATAAATATAATTTTTTAATGCTAAAATAATTTCTACCTTTTTAACCTTCCATCTGTTGGAAAATGATACTTTTTCACATGTGTTTATGTGGACTACCTCCTCCACAAAGCGATGCGATTAATTTTTCTTTACATAATTACATGAATTTTACTAAGGATGGATTTTATAAATAAATATGATTTTTATTCGATAATTATAAACCCTTATCTACATTACTTTCCTTAAAAATCATTAGAAAAATAAAAATATCCCTCATGTGTACACATATAAGCTATTATCTTCACGAAATGATGTAATTAATTTTTCATGAATGCTTTATATGGATGGATATAAAATTTTATTAACTATATAAATAATTTAATTAAATAATTTTTAATATTATGTATATTATGGAATAATTATCCCATTGACAATAGTTAAAACAACAATGTTGTTTTGAACTAAAGAACCTAAAAACATCTATTATAAACATAACAGATTTAGTAATTAAATGGAACATGATAATAAATAAATTGTGATAATGGAATGAAATTGAAGAATTTTTTTAATCTTTTAAATAATTAAAATAAATTTATTATTCAACAGTATTAATGACGTACATAGTGATTCGGGACATGAGGTAAGATATTTTACATTAAAATATTATTTTAAATGTTTTAAATTCTTTTTAAATATATTTCCATGCTCATTAAATGTTTTTAAGATTATACTTTTTTAGACACAAAATATTTCAAATATTAATTTTAATCTAATTTTTACTTTATTTAAAATTTTATAAAAAGAATATTTGTAACATTTTTTGTACAGGACAATTTTGACTCTATTTTTAAAAAAAATATGAATGTTTTCTTTTTATTCTAATTTTTATTAGATAACATAAAGTAATTTTTATTATGAATTAAAATTAATTTCTCAAGTTTTTTATGATAAAAAATAAAAATATTATAATTTTTATTCATGAAATGGTTCTTGGGAATTATAGGTGATCATGGTTGGGCTAGATAGAGCTCTGATGATGGATGATCCTAATATATCTTTCTAATTCATTATGTGATAATTTAGTCATTGAATGTGAAAAGGAGGGATATAACTAGGTAAGTAAATCCTATATAATTATGAATTTTTTAGTTATTAAGACATGGGTTTAACATGAGTGAACATGAGTCATGAGAACAGATGAGGCGATCTGATGAAAGGGAATATCTCTTGTGTCTAAGTGCCTTTATTGTTGGAAATCCCAAGAAGAAACAGTTGGACAGTTTTTTTGTAGGGGAATGGGAAAGGGATGTGTGAATTGGATTTTTTTACCTCATTGTAATATAATTGATGTAATTAAATGGTTTTGTACTTATATAAAACATTTTTATGGGGTAGGTACTAGCGTTCTAGAGTAGAAGGTGAGGGTGGCTTTTATTTCTGCCGGCTATGGGTGTATCTACAATGTTAGATATAAGTCCCTCTTGGAAGGTTCCACAAGATCTTTCTTGGTCATGGAAATATAGTCTAGATATTTAATGCCCTGATATTTTAAAATATTTAATTTGGATTTGATAGTGTATACGACACACAACACCTAGCTTAAATAACACATGAGATATATTTCTTAAAATTTAATCTCTTTGATAGCTTATGAAACAGTAAACGCCAAGCCAAAATGAACTATAATATAGAATACCAAAATAAAATAGCTATTAAATACAAGAGTATCAATAATTCTAACCAAATTAATAAAATCTTGGTTATATTTTTATTATAAATAAAACAATAATCATTTAATATAAAAAGAAATGTTTCTAAAAAACAATAATTTTTTAAAAGACGGTTCAGTCATTCTTTGTGCGTAAAATATAAAATTAATTTTTACCAATTTTATAAAATTTATTTGATAAAATTAACTTTATTTTTTAATCATTATACCAAAATTATCATATGGTTAATTTTTTAGAATTTTATAAAAAGATTAATTTTTTTTATCACTAATGAAAAATACTAATTTTTAATGAGAAGTGCACTTTGGTTTAAATTATTTACAAAGTTAAATAATAATTTATGTTTGTTTAAAGTAAAATTAGTTCAAGTTTATTTCAATTTAACTAATTTATTTCATTTGAATCAACTTTAAATTAAATTTTGATATTAAAACCATCTATACTTATGAGAATTTTCTCTTTTAAAGCCCACTTTTTCATCGTGTATATGGGAATAATTTTAAATTTGATTTTTCCACTTATGTAAATTGAATTTTAAAAAAATGTAACATATATTTTTATTTATCATAGTTTATATTATCTATTAAGTTCATATTAATTATTAACCAATATGAATAGTAAAAGTAATAAAAATTAATTACTTTCGTTAAGGTAAAAAATATTTTATTGTGAGGTTAAACTAAAATTATAAGGGTTAAAATGACCTAAAACCTTATCCAGGACCATTTTATGGTCATATTTTGACTTTATCAATTCTACGGGTTGTGAAAGATCCATTGTTTAGGCTTTTTTTCTAATACAAACATGGGTGTAATTAATTCTTTTTGAAAATTTAATGTGTTTCCTCTCTCTCAATTATAAAAGGTCACCCTCTCTCTTCCCCTATTCACACTTTCAGAGGTCTGTTTTTAGATAATAACTACCCAAATAATATAATTAATCTCATTAAAATATCCTATATACTTTTTTATCATAAATAAATATTTGTAAGAGTTTTTGTGCAAACTTAAAGATAAGTTCTGAAGAAGACGTAACATTCTTAAACAAGTATTTTTATTTTATTTATTCTTCAATATCCTTCATATGTTATTAAAACATAAACATATAATAACCTTGGTATATTAAATATAATTAGATTCTATTATTTAAATTGTATGACATTTATCCAACTTCACTTCCACCAAAATGGAAATGAAACTGTCGATCATGTGTATAGCGGACTACCGACTTGCGAACCGATGCAATTTTTTTCCATAACAACCTTTCATGGATCGATATAATGATATATTTAACAAATTTTTATGAAATTTATGATATTATTATACTTCCTTAATTTTAATATCACATATTCCTTTTTACATTCCATTCCATTTAAAATATGAAAATGTCACTCATATGTAGGTATAACCTACCGTCTCCATGAAGTGATGTGATCCAATATCTATGTTCAGATTTAATTAATGATTATAAAAATTATATAATAAAAAAATTATATTTATAAAATTAATATAATTCTGGATATGATTAATATATATCCTATATACAAGAACTAGAACATTCATGACAAAGGATGTATCAAAAACAAGGAAATTAACACTCGAAAAAGCTAAAATATTGAAATATCATTAACAAATGGGAGATAAAATGTTATTATAGGATCATATATTATATTATAAATATAAATATTACTTTATTATAAATTAATAACGTGATTAAATCCATTATATAAAATTTTAAATCATCTTCAACCAAAATTAAGCATGAGGTAATGAAATTCGTCTCAATTTACCTTAATTAAGGGATATTGTAAGGTTGTGCACATAATTTATTTTATATAATGTATATAATACCCCTTTGTAATTTAATATCATGATTAATTCATAATCCTTTGTATTTTTATTTCGAATTTGAATTATTTCATCTAGGGGAAATTGACCTAAATGTTACCAAGTCGTAAAGAATTTCCTAACACAATATCTTTTCCTTGTGTTATATTACTTCTTCATTGTCATTGATATTTTATAATTATTTTTGCATTTAATCTTGCCTATGTTATTTTTTATATCCAATTATTTTACATAGATTTATATTTTATACACATAATCTACTAATCAGTTAATTCTTACATCAATGTTATAATCTTTGAAAGGTTTTATTTCGAAATACCAATTTAATCAGGGTTATGTATACTTGAATTTACATTGAAGGAAATTATTTGATAATTGTCTAATAAACACCTTTAATTTTATTCTCCTATGGTTATTCATGAATTTTCATGTAATTGAACTATTTTTCCACTCTTTGGTACTTAAAATAAATAATAATATGTTTTTAATAAAATCCGACTTCATTTCTATCTACAGTTGAAAACAATTTTTCTTAGAAATCCCTATTTTATAAAAAAAATCAATTGTTTTTTTAACATTTTCAAAATTAATTAATAAATAAAATTTTAAAATTTTACTTTTTAAAAAAATATTTTGAATGATATATTCATGACATTTTAAAAACAAGACTCATTTGTATTTTAATGGAAATTTGAAAGGAATATTTTTTTAATGTGTACGGCATGAATGACATTTACATCCATCATTACCACTCAATGTTTTAAATGGACATTTATAATATTCAAAGGTTATATTCAAATAAATTTATTTGCAATTTTTTTGAACCATTAGTTTTAAAAGGTGATGTTCAAGATGAAAATAAATTTTCCTCGAGAATGGTTTTAAATATATTTTTATATTATTTATATTTATTAAAGATAAAAACCCTTTATTTTACTTATAATCCAATTAGAATATGTCATATTGATATTATTATTATTATTTATAGATATTTTTTTTGATCATTTTGTCCAAGTAAAGTATTCAATTTCAATTTATTGAATCATTTTTTTAAACATTATCTCTCCCTTGAAATATTCACATTCCTGTGATCCTTGAACATTAAATTTACCCTAAATATCCATATTATTTATCATGTATATGTTTATTGATTAAACTGTATGTCATTTCTACATATGGTGTTATATATTTAATTATATTTTTTTAATTGGAGATGTATTTTTATATCTATATTCTTTAATCAATAGGGATATTTGAAGATAAAGAATATTGTTCATGAATTAAATTGATTAATCGACATATACAAAATTCTTGGGATAAGGAGTGAAGGGTGGGTCCTAAAATTTTATATCCCCTTGATGCATCTAAAGTCTAATGAGGTGAATAGTGATAAAACATTAAATGGGTTTCTACCTTTAGTTTTAAACTATCTTGTGAAAGGTCTTGATTGTAGAGGTATCATGATGACTGAGATCATTAAATCTGAAAATTAAGAATTTACATCATTAAGAATTCAGTTAATATTATCCATGATATTTTCCCAATGATATTATCTCTGGATGCATTTCATAGTCATTTATAGATAAAATGTTATGTGTTTTTAGTTATTTATCACCCCATATTGATTATGATTTATCTATTTATTATAGTCATGTTATTTAAATAGAATGTGTGTTCAATTATATACATTTCCATATTGATTATTCCTTATCTATTAAAGAATGTAAAATTATTTAAATGTCATGTTTTTTTAATATTTACCTTTAAATATTGATTATTCCTTATCGAATCATTATTTTCAAGATATTGTTTAAATGGAATGTGTGTTCAAATATTTTCCATTCCATATTGATTATTCCATATTAAATATTCTTCATTTAATCAAGATAGATTCCACTTGACATAACTTTTACTGATCATTTGTGCTCTCCCATATTTTGTTTCCATTCCTAGGAATCTAGGAAGTGTACTATTAATGATATTCAAAAAATATTCTAGAGGAAATAATGATATTCTTGAAAAAAATTATTTTCAAAATTTTTATATTCAAAAGTAATTTGGGAATCATATATGTTGCTAGTTTTCCAAGACTACTAAAACATTTGGCCATTTAGAATGTGACTCCTTATACCTTATGAAAATGTAATAAATTAGACATTGGATCTGGGACACTAGAGTCTGGTTTATTATAGTTACTATCAGAAGAAGTTTAGTGAAAACTACAGAAACTACATTATGGAAAACATAGATTAGGGAAGAAAACCCTATGAAAAAAATCTGGGGATAAATACTGAAAAAAAATTAATATTTTGGTAAGGTAGTGATATTTTGTCTTTTCCACGAAATATATCATTTTCTGGATACTACAAGTGGACTTTGTTTTGGAACAGATGTACCAAGGGGTAATAACTCTAAAACATTTATGTCTGTCTTGACTCTTTAATAATCTAATACATGACAATGGGACTTACTATGCACCTGGATTGACACTCCTAGGATTCATTCTTTGGATAATTCTCATTTTCTATACAACCACATATAAAGGATTTATATAAATGATGAAAATTAATTACCTAGGATGAACATAAGGTGTATCAAATTAATGAGAAAATTTTTTATGTGTGTAAATGTATAGCATAAATCAATGAATCTCAATAAATAATTGAAGAGTATGATAGAAGAAAAAAAATTCATCTTTCAGGTTCCTTTATAGTTTGTTGTATTAAATGTGTGAAACCTGGTCATTATCCAAGCCAATTCTCTCTTTTAATGGTTAAAGCCTAGAACATGGAAGGATCAATATTGAAATAAAATGGTCTAA
The DNA here is from genome assembly GCA_963277665.1 of Viscum album. Lineage (NCBI taxonomy): Eukaryota > Viridiplantae > Streptophyta > Magnoliopsida > Santalales > Viscaceae > Viscum > Viscum album. The sequence goes on from OY728162.1 coordinate 1,158,758,037, forward strand.
GTATTTATTAGAATTATATAATTATATTTTGGGTATATTTTATTTACCGATGGTATTTTGGTTATAAGAATAATGAAACATATAAATATTGTCTAAAATTTTAAAAGAATATATGTCTTAATTAACTTATTTTTTATCAATTCCATTATGGGATTCAATGTTTAAGGTTGATCATAAGATAAATGTTTTAAACACCCATTTTGAAAATTTTAATAGTGGGAATATAAAATGGATAAGTATATTCATGGAAATAATTATTAAAATAAAGACCATTAGTTTAGTATATATTTTAGTAAAAAAATTATTTAAGGAAGAATGCCATTAATTTTTGTGGGAATAAGTTTAATGATATTTTTATCATTTAGATTTTATCTTATCATGATGTTAATGTAATTATGGGTAATCATAATTTGGAAATGTAATATGAATTATATAAATATTATTTCAGAAAAATGAAATCTAGTTACATCTAGTGAAGGTTGTCAGGCTTGAACCCATAACTGAAGGAAGAAAAGGGTTTAACACCTTTTATTGGCCTAAATAATGTTCTAGTTAATATTTACTTATTTTTACTTAAACTATTATATGGATAAATATTTTTTATAAACTAGTGGTGTTACTATATATCTAAAAACAATAATAACTTGTGCTAATCATATTGTTTTTAGAAAAAAATTTGAAATTGAAGGAAAGACTTTCCACTCTTTTACAGATCTTGTGATCCATTGAATGTCAATTTTAGTGCATTAGTAATAAACAATTAATTTTTAGATATTCATTTCTTGGAGTAAATAATAAATTGGAAATTAATTGAGGCACAACCTAAGGATGGAATTGTTCTTATGAAAAAGAAATATATCAAGTTTAATATATTTTTCCTTATATTCTTAAATTGTATAAGAATTCATCAAAATTATAAAAAGGATATTGAAATAAAATTCTATGTTATTACCTTCATATCAAATGAATCCAATTTTATTTTAAATCATAAAAAATTTATGGTTTGGGATCCATAACATTAAATTTTTTATTCTCTTTATTATGATCAATGACCATTATCACTCTCAAATTATTTATTCTTTTCATCTATTTCCATATATTAAGTTTTCACCAATGTTACCTTAATCATAAAAATAGTTTTGCGTTATTATAGATGAAAAATTTTACATCCATTTATCTATTATTAAGAGGATGTTTTAATTACCCTTTTTGTGAAGTGGATTTTTTTAAAAGATATTTTAAAATAGAAATAACTTGATCTTCAAAGAAAAAGTAAAAAATGTGAGGATTATTTTTTTGAAGGTGTAGAGAATTAACAACCAAAGATTTTAAAATAATATATTTGAACTTGATATCATATGAAACATTCAACACAGAGATTAAACAACCCATGAGATATATTTATTAAAATTTCATATTTTTTATAGCTTTCAGAACACGCAACCCTGAGCCTAAATGAATCGTAATATAATATACCATCAAAACCTAACCATTATATTTTATTTTATAAATATAACTAACTAAATTATGGTAATTATGGTAATCTATTGATTTGAAATAAAATAAGAATTATTTAATAGAAAAGGAAATATTTTCTGAAAAAACTATATTTTTCTAAAAGACAGTTTAATTGCACTTTGCTTATATAATTTAAAATAAAATTTTATCACAGTTCAAAAATTTATTTTGGAAAAAATTTAAAAAAAATTATCTTAGTGTTAATTTTTGGGAATTTAAGGAAAAGATTAATTTTTTGATTAATAGTGGAAAATAATGATTTTTAATGAAATTTGTCTTCTCGTTTATATTATTTACAAAGTTAAATTATATTTAAAATTGATTTTAAAATAAAACTTGTAAAATTATTTTGTAATTCCTCTAATTCCTGTCAATTTAAACAACTTTATGTTTAATTTTTATATTAAAAGCTAAAATACTTATGAGAATTTTCTATTTGAAAACACGCTTATTCATCACATATGTGGGTATAATTTTAAATTAGATTCTACCACTTCTATGAATTTAATTAGAAAAAATGGATTCTATATTTAGAATCATAATAATTAATATTAAATTATAATTTCAAAATATTTTTTACCATTATGAATAGTAAATGCAGTAAAAATTAATTACCACGGTTAAGGTAAAAACTGATTTTCTAAAGGGTAAACTACAAATATAAGGGTAAAATGTCCTATTTTTTTTCAAACACCATTTTATGTTCATATTTAGACCATATAACCTCTACGGATTATTAATGATCCATTTTGGAGTCTCTTTTCTTGATAAAAATTTGGGGTTAATTTATTCTTTTAAAAACATCCATGTGTGTCCTATCCTCCAATTATAAAAGGTCACCCACTCTCCTCCCCTCTTCGCACTTATAATGATTTTTTTTGAAAATACCAACCCAAATAACTTCTTTTATCCACTACCAATATCATATATCCCTTTGTTTGATCAAAAAATTCAACATAGGAATTATTTTTTTGCAAACCTAAAGAAGTTGTTTGAAGAATATGTATTGTTCTTAAACTGTCATTTTAATTTTGTTATTTTGTCCATGTCATTCAAATATTATTAAAATATGATCATATAATAACATAAATATAATCCATATACTTATATTTTATTATGTTAAGTTTGTGTCCTATATCCATCTCCTCTTCTATTAAATGGGAAATGAAATCGTCAATCGTGTGTATGGCAGATTACCGCCTCACAAACAGATGTAATTCGTTTTCCATCACCCCCTTTAAAGGATTTATATAATGATGTATTTAACACACACACACACATATATATATATTATATTTTTTATATTATTATAATTAAATAATTTTTATATAATATATACCTTATTACATTTCATTCCATTGAAAATATGATAATGTCCCTCGTGTGTACTTACGACCTATTGTCTCCATGAAGTGATGTGATCCATTATCCATGTTCAAATTTGAATAATGATTATAAAAATATACATAATAAAAATATGATATTTATTAAGTTACTATTATTTTAGATATTATGTATCTATATCCTATACACTAGAACCATAACTTTCATGAAAAAACAGACATGAGAAATCAAGGCAATTTGCACCTGAAACAATGAATGTGATGAAAGAGCATTAAAAGAATGGTGATAAGATGTTAAAATAGGATAATATATCATATTATTATTATTATTATTATTATGGTATAAATTATAAATTCTATTAAAATAATAATATAGGAGGATAAATCATGTTCATCCAAAAGGAAGTTTTAGGTAACGGACTTCGTCTCAATTTCACTTTATTGAGGCATATTGTAATGTTATGCACCTAATTTCTTTTATATGGTGTATATACTAGAAATTTTAGATGTGATATCATGATTAATTCATTATTCTTGATATTTTATTTTTAAATGTTAAATATTTCATCTAAGTTGAATTGAATTAAAATTTACCAAGTGATAATGAATTTTATAACTCAATTGTTTTCATTGGGTTATATTACTTATTCATTGTCTTTGATATTCTATGATTTTATGTGTATTGAATTTTTACTATGTTATGTTAAATATCCACAATTTTTATGTGGATTTAAATTTTATAAAAATAATATATTTATCCATTAATTATCACTTTAATGTAATGATTTGTGTAGGGGTTTATTTCACAATCTCAATTTAATTGTGATTGTTTATACTTGAATTTCCATTAAAACTTATTTGAAACTTTTTTTATAAAACCTTTTAAATATATTCTGATATAGTTATTCCTGAATTTTTTAACTAATAGTAATGTTTTCCCCTCTTTGGTACTTTCAATGAATGAGAAAATTCTTTTAATAAAATATCACTCCATTTCTCTCTTCAGTTGAAAATCCTTTTTCAAAACCATCCATTTTTTCTAAAAATGTTTTCAAAAATGTTTTTAAACTTTTAATAAATGTTTTATAAATGAATTTTTACCAGTTTTTTAATTTTTAAACAATATTTTGAATGAAATTATAATTTTTATCAAAACAATGCTAGTTTGGTTTTTACTGAAAATGTTAATGGAATATTTTTTTAACATTCATGACCTGAATGAAATTACCATTCATTATGAACACTCAATGTTTTAATGATTATTTTATAAGATTAAAAGTTTATTTTAAATTAAAATTATTTTAAAAGTGTTTTGTAAAGCATTATTTTTAAAATATTATTTTTAGGATGAAAAGAATATTTTCCTCAAGAAAGTTTTTAAAGATCTTGTTATGGTATTTCTAGTCTTTAATGACAAAAACTCATTATATTATTTATACTCCACTGGGGATATGTTGTACTGATATCATACTTATTTTTTCTAAGGATTTTTATGATTATTTTGTCTGAGGAAATTATTTGGATCCAATATCTTGATTTATTTTTGTATTCATTATCTTTCCCTTTAATTATTCACTTTCCTATAATCATTATACATTAAATATCTCTTAAATATCCATATTATTTATCATCAATATGATTATCTCCTAAACCATATATCATTTATACATAAAGTGTTTTACATTGAATTTTATTTCATTATCTGGGGGAATATTGATTAATATGTATTCCTTACTCAATGTGGATATTTTATGGTAAGGTTATTTACTCATGAATTAAATTGATTGCTTGATATATGAAGAATAATTTAGGTATTCTATGATAAGTGGGTACTAGAATTTTATATCACCTTGATGCAATAATAATTTCATGATTTGAATAAGTAAGAGAGCATTAAATGGGTTTCTAATTATAGTTTTAAACTATATTGTAAATGGTATTGCTGGAAGATGTATCATGATGCATGAGAAAGAAACATAAAATAATTAATAATTTCCTTCATTGCAGTATTTAGTTATTATTATCCATGATATTTTTGCAAAGATATTATCTTTAGATGCATTTCATTTTCAGTTGTTGATTAAATGGAATTTGTTTTAAGTTATTTACCTTACCATGTTGATTATAACATATCTGTTCATGATACAAAATTTAATAAAATGGCATTTGTGTTAGTTATTTACAATTAAATATTGATTATTCCTTACCTATTATTAATTTTCAATTTATTTAAATGTCATGTGTGTTCAATTATTTCCATATTAATTACTACTTATCTAATCATTATATTCAACTTATTGATTAAATGGCATGTCTGTTCAGATATTTACCTTTCCATATTGATTATTTTATTGTGATTATTATTCATTTACTCATGATAAATTTTTCTTTACGTAATTATTATTTATCATTTGATCTCCACCTTATATTTCTTCATTTCCCAAGAATCCAAGAAATTTAATATGAATGATATGCAAGTATATTCTAGTGATAAAAATTATTTCCTCAAAAAAAGGTTATAATTTATACAGAAAAATATAATATGGGAATAATTTATTTATCTATTTTACTAAGACTATTGAACTATTCAATCCTTTAGAATGTGATTTCTTAAATCTTATTCAATTGTAAAAAAAATAGACATCGGCTCTGGGTTACTAGAGTCACTGTTATTATAGTTGGTATCCAAGTAAGTTTAGTAGAAAATCTAGAAACTAGATTAAATAAAACATATATTAGGGGGAAAACCCCTATGATAGAATTTTTGGATAAATATAGAAGAAATTTCCTAACGTTTTGGTAATGTATATATTAAGTGGTTTTTCCAAGAAATACAACCTTATCTTGATACCACAAATGGGCGTGGTTCTGACATAGATGTTCCTAGGGGTAATAAATTAAAAAATGTGTGTCAGCCTTGACTCATGTATTTTCTAGTACATGAAAATGGGTCTTACTATTCACCTGGTTTGGCACTCCCAAGGGATATTCTTGGAGAATTAACATTTTATATACAAAACATTATGAAGGATTTTTATATAAAATGATATTTAATGACCCAGGATAAACCCAAGGTGTCTCAAAGGAACGCGAAAATGATTTATGTGTGTAAAATAAGGGCATAGTGTAATGAATTGTTGAGGAAAAATGATGAGTATGATGGAAGGAAATACATTTCTTCCTAGGGATCCATTTATAGTTCATTCTCTTAAATTTGGGGCACATGGGAATTATCTCAGTCAACTACCTATTCTGAAGTTTATCTCCATCACCAAGTAAGGATATTTGTTAGAATAAAATGGTTGAAGTATTTATTGTGATTCCAAAATTATATTTTAAAAGTATTTTTTATCCATAGTATTTTAGTTAATGAATCTTGAAACATCTAAGGATTGTGTTACATTTTAGAAGCATATATGTCTTAATTAACTTAAGAGAAATAGATACCATCATGGATTTATGAGTTTAAGGTTGATCATAAGTTCAAAGTATTAAACACAGATTTAGGAATTTTTTTTGGTAAGAATAAAACATGGTTAAGGGTATTCTTAGAAATAATTTATGGAAATACAACACATTGGTTTAGTATATCTTTTAGTAAAAAAATAATTTTTTAAGAATGCCCTTAATTTTTGTTTGGTAACATTTAAAATTTCTCTTATCTTAATGTTGAAGTAATTACAGTTTATCATAAATTGGGAATGTTATAGGAATTATATATATATATATTAAAAGTATATCCCATTGCATCTAGTGATGGTCGTAGTTCTAGAACCCCCAAATGATGGAAAATAATGCTTTAGTTTTTAATACTAGACTACATAATGTTTTGGATCATATAACTATGTTTTTACTTAAAAAATTTGATGAATAAATATTAAAGACAGAATAGGGTTGTTACTGTTGATTTTTAGAGATTAATAACCGGTGTTTACCATATTGTTTTTGTAAAAAATTTAGAAATAGTAAGAAATGATTTTCACGCTTTTATGGATCTTACAATCTATTAAATGTTAATTTTAGTGCTTTAGGAATATAAATTCATTTTGTACTATTCAGTTCTTAGAGTAATCTTTGAATTGGAAATTGATCGAGGCACAACCAAAGGATGAAATTGTGCTTTTAAAATATAGAGATATCAATTAAGTATAGTTCATTATATTCTTAGATAGTAAATGAATTCCTCAAACTTAGGAATATGATATTCAAAAAACTAATTTCATTAACATCATATATAAAATATCAATTTTTCATTAAAATCATCATAGATTTATCATTTTTAGGTCCTTAACTTTATATTGATCATTCACTTTCTTGTGATCAAGGTCCTTTATCACTCTTTATAATTGTTTATGGTTTTCATCTATGTACATATCTTTACATTCCCCCAATGTTCTTATAAATAGAAACCAAGATATGAAAAATTACAAATAGTTGTTTTACTTCTATTTATCTTTTATTAGGTGGATGTTTTGTTAACTTATTTTATGATGTGGGTTTTTCAAAAAGAAATTTTCAACTAGAAATCCATTGATCCTTTAAAAAAGTTTTTAAATAGTGAGGATGAAATTTATTGAAGGTGTGTAGAATATTACACTAAGATATTTAAAAAAAATTAAGTTCGATATTTTCAAATATGTGACACTCAACACTAATCTAAAACAATATACAAGATATTTTTTTTTAAATTCAATCACTTCGATGGATTAAACAACATGCAACCCTGAGCCCAAATGAACTATAATACAATATATCATTATAAACCATTCATTAAATTTATGTATATTCATATTAATAACTAAATTATTAAAATTATGGTTATCTAACCATTAAAAATAAAATAATAATCATTTAAAATAAAAATAAGAGTTTAAAAAAATGTTTTTTTATAAAAGACGGTTTAGTAACTCTCTGCGCACATAATTTAAAATTATTTTTTACCAATTTTAGAAAATTTATTTGATAAAATTAACTTTATTTTTTAGAATTATAATATCAAAATTATATTAGGTTAAATGTTTTATAATTTTCTGAATGGATTAATTTTATGATGAACAGTGAAAAATACTAATTTTTAATAAAAACTACCATTTCATTTTAAATTTTTAAAAAGTTAAATAATATTTTAAATTGGTTTAAAAGTAAAAATTGTAAAATTATATTAATTTTTAAATAATTTATATCATTTTAATTATTTTCATATTGAATTTAGATATTAAAACCTTTCAAACTTATGATAATTTTCTCTTTTAAACCCCGCTTTTTCAACACATCTGTGGGTATAATTTTAAACTGGATTCTTCCAATTTTATGAATTTAATTTTAAAAAATAGATTTTATATCTAAAATCAAACTAATTTATATTTTCTATTATGTTCAACTTTCTTTTTGACAATTATGAATAGTAAAAGCAGTAAATATAATTTGTTACAGTTTTGGTAAAAAATGATTTACCAAGGTTAAACTAAAAAGTTAAGGGCTTAAATGACATACCAAATTATTCAGAACTAATTGGATGGAAATAAATAGACATTATAACCACTAATGGCTAATAATTAACCATTTTTTGTCTTTTTTCATGATGAAAATATGGGTGTAGTTTATCCTTTTCCAAAATTCCATGTGTGTCCTCGTTCACACTTATAAATGGCCACCCCATCACCTCCCCCCATCACACATCCAAATAATTTTTTAAATAAACAATACCGACCCATATACCTTACTTACTCCCCTAAAAATCCTAGTTACCTTGATTTGATTATAAATCCAACATAGGAATGCTTTTGATGAAAACCTAAAGAAGTATTCTGAAGAAGTGGTAATGTTCTTAAAAAATCATATTTATTTTGTTTCTTCCTACACCTCAAGAAAATGTTATTAAAACATTAAAATTGTAATTAACCAGCCTTAAACATTACATAATCTTGAATTAAGTTAATAATTCACATTGAGGATCTTTTCAGGTTTAAATATTTTAAGAATTAGTTCATAACTTATACATAACAACTTGAATATTACAAGTAGACACTTCTACTCACTATCCATTTTTTTATAAAACAAAAACTCCTAAAAAAAGAAACATGTCTAGTTCTATATTTTCGACAACATGACTTTTATTTGATCTCATCCTTGACCTTATTTATATTTATGTCCTATGAAAAACATTTCAAAACATGGGATAATTATAAAAAGATCAGTAAATGATACATAAATACGGAAAAAATTTAGTTTTTCAAAAAAAACATGTAAAACATTAATACTTTATCATAAAGTAATACCTTCCACCTTTTAGAAGTAGCAAAACCACTTCACTAAATATAAGTTCATTGCTTACCCTTTTTGTAACCAAATGATTTCCACAAAGCCCATAGAAAACAACGTATAACATATAATGGTAACTTGGGACCTAAACATACTGAAATGGAATAAACATACGTTCGGCTTCCACATATATTACTAAATAAAAGATTCATTTGACCAACTTCCATATCCAATACATTGGAGGATATAACGTAACCACTCGTCCTTTGTTTATCATGGAACCACCCATTATTTAGTTTATCATGTAACCACCCACCATTAGTTTCTCAAGAAACCACTCAACAAATGTCCACATACCATTATATAATCATAACACATAAAACAATGATAAATTAAAAAATAACATTTACACACTGCAACAACAATAGATAATTTTAAGATATAGAAATATTCAACCCCTTTCCAAAACCATTTTAAACCATTCAATAAAGAGAATTTTAAATCAAAGTGTCCCATTCCACTTTTAAACTTATTGAAATAAATTATATTTTTAAAACATTCTTGTATACATAAATAAAGTATTAAAAACCATTTTGCAAACATGGACATGAAATAAAATGTTTTACATGAATAAATTTTTAAAACATTTAAAATGATGTTTCAGTAAAAGAGTACCTTAACAATCAAGAAACACTTGAATAAAAATGATTAAGGAACTTCAGAACGTTAAATATCATAAGAATATAATAATTCATGATATAAGGATTCAAAATGGTTTTATATACACATTATAAGATAATAAATGTGCAAAACAACAAGATATTCCTCAACAAAGGAGATTGGGATAATGTCTCTTACCTCTTGTATGAATTGACTCGTTAATTCATTGGTTTTCTAAATAATAAACTTAAGTTAATTTCTACTTTATTCATAAAATTTTTCAAGTTTATTATTCCTTTTAAAAAACTTATTACCACATTATAAAATTTACAAAATTATTTAAGCTAATATCATTTGTTTTGTCGATATTGTGCACTTGATTCAAAAATGGCCTTGTTATAATTACAATTTGTCCATGTGGTCAAAATTATATTATCTCTAGAATATTATTCCTATATATATCATATATATCTAGTATATATGTATTTATAATATTCCATAACATCTGGGGATAAGAAATGAAATGCACCGTTCATGGAGATGGTAAGCCGTATGTACGCATAAACGCTACTTTCATTTATATTTCATATTTAGTGGAATGAAAACATTATGATACATAGGTATATTATAATTCCAGTATAATATAGTATTTTATATATGTTACATATGTTAATTAACACCATCCTTTATACCTTCCATGTATGGCATGAATGAGTCATATCACTTTGAGGGGGTGGTAGTCCACACTTCCTCGAATGAAATTATCATGTTTACACATCATGAAAAGAATAAAAGTATGTTATAAATATAAATTAGATAATAATAAATACAATATAAACCTAATATATATCATATAAATATATTTCTTTCATAATTTCCACCATAAGTGGCGGCAGGAGATAATGGAACAATCATTATTTGGTGAGGCAGAAGTTCGTTGTCCACAGAAATGGTATATTCTAAATCAATTAGATAGATGTGTGTGTTAGTATAGTTAGATTATTTACCATAAAAAAATACTAGTATATTGAGGATAATATTTTCGTTATGTAATCAATGAATAATAATATAATAGGTAATGAATAAGTATAATATTGGAAAGGAACTTTAGAGAAGACGTGACCTCTTAAAATGGGTAACACCCTTTGATTTGAGCCAAAAGGTTTTTTTTAATTTCCTTATGTCTAAGGTAACACTTCTAGAATAAATATAGGGATGTTGAGAGATTATTGGATCAGATTTTTGATGATCTAAGGGGCTTTATAGGTGTGAGTAAGGGGTTATATGTTTTGTACTTTTATAAGAGGGAGGATGGGTACTATAAGAATGTCTTGAAAGATTATTTTATTATAAACATAATTTCTATTTTAAAGAGGTAAAAAAACTCATTCAATTCTATAGTAAGATAAGAAGTTTTTTAAATCCTCTTAACCAATAGGTTTTAGACATGTTTTGATTTCAAATTTAACTTTATCATTTAGCTTTAACCCTTAGTTAACTAATTTAACTATTACCATGTCTTCTTGTATATTCATACTATATGGTTAATATGGTTACCATAAAATGAAAATATAACCTCAACTGATTTATTAATGAAATTTCAAAAATAATCTAATCCATTTTTACAAATATTATATTTTTAGGAATATTATATAATTTAATAAAATAGTATTTGTTTTAAAACCTCATTTATGTCAATTTATATACAATTTATATCATGAATATTACAAAATCCATAAAAACTTGATTATTTCTAAAAAACTTCATTAATTTATATATAAAAATTAATATGAATCCCTAAAATTATTTTATGGCATAAAAAGTTTCAAAATAAATTTATTTTGATGTTTATAATCTCATTTATTTAAATCATTCATTAATAAGGTGATCACTACATCATCATTGTGTCATAAATAAAATTATTTATTTTAAGTATAAAAATTATAAATAAAATATAATTATGTATGATATATTTTTATATTTCTAATTAATTTTTATTTTCGAAAATATCAATTTTATAACCACATATAAAAAAATTACTAAAAGATACTTGTTTATGTTAAATTTTTCATTACTTTAAATTAATTCTTATAAAATGTCATTTTCACATTAAAGTGGCTCCATTGAGTCCCACAATCGACGCAAGGATGCCCATGGTGGGACATATATCATAAAATAGGAGTAAGAAACGTTTTATGGGATTTTTATATTATTATAATATAATTTGTTTACCATTATTTACAAGATTTATCTTTAACCATGGTAAATAAAATAATTATTAAAGTAACTATTCATAATGTCCAAAAATAAAAGGTACATATTAAAACAATTTGGAACTCATGGTTAAAAATATGGAGTAAATTTTACCAAATTAAAAACATAGAAGTTTCAGAAATTAATTTAAAATTAATTCTCATTGTTAAAATCAAAAAGCATGTTTTAAAGAAGTAAAAACTACCAAATGATTGACATGTTTTTGTGCCCAATTTAAAAGTGAACTTACTTACAATGACTAAAATTAGATTAAATGGTAACAATTTAATCAAATTAAACTTTAAAAACAATTAAAATTATAATCTAACAATATAAAAAAATTAGAATAAATGGCCGTTTTGAAATAAAATGCGGTATTTGTTCATTATTCATTAAAAAATAAACTTTATCCAAAAATACTAGAATTCAATAAAAAGTAAATTTTGATTTCCCTCTAATATAAAGGAAGTATATTTTTTCAAATATAACATATAAAGGTGAAAAAAAACTATATTTAAAAAGGGTTCTCCATCAAAAGGTGGTAAAATTGCATTTTTAGAAAAATACTTCTTTTATCTGAAAAATTGAATTTGTTCTTATAAAATATCAAGAAAAAAATATAAGATTAAATTAAATAATTGAATTGAATATATATATGTATATATATAATATATAAAAAAATATAAATAGTGTTTTGAAAAAACAATTATTCTTTTTTAAATAGGTTTTAATAAAAAACATCCCTTATATTCAATTGGTTTTTATTTTCATTTATAATAAATTTGGTAAATAATGAATCATTATTTAAACATTTGGGAACTATATTTCAAAATTAAGTTGATAATACTCATTCCCTATATTCAAAATTTTAGGTGTTGACTACCATTTAAAATAATAATATTACTATTTTATTATTTTTTGGTATATCTCAATATTGTCTGTAATTTAAGATTTCAGGAAAAAAACCCTTGTTGCATGTCAAGTACACTATCAGAAAAAGTGTCCCCTTTAATGCAATATTAATATCTTATTCATAAGAATTAATATAATTCAAAATGTAGTGTTCTATAAATACTAGAGCTGTTACATGCTTCCCCCCTTTTGGAACAGTTGTAAAAATGGGCTAGGAAACTTCATTGAAAGTCTGACATCTGAAAAAGAGGCAATAAAACTATCACTTTTAAAAAAATAAATATATAGAAGAATAAATGTCACCCGATATAACACATACAAGGATTCTATGTAGGAAAACATGGATATGTAAGAGAAAAATAGTGTCATGTAGTGATGGAGAGTGATCAAAAACATGATTAGGATAAAGCTAACTACTAGAAAACTACAAACTTGTGATGGGTTAAACGTTTATTGATTTTGTAGTAAATAAATTAAACGGAACAAAAATTAGTATCCTTTTCATAAAGTAGAGAAATTTGTTTATGATTCTGACTAAGAACATAAGAAAACATACTTAAATATCATATAGACATTCATCCTTTACTAAATTTTTTCCACAGACTCTTCTTTCCTCCGAACGATGAGTATTCAAGATGACTTGGACCCATAAAAAGTGCTAGAATCAACTTCTATAGAATCATATAATAAAAAAAGATGAAAGATATATATTTATCTTATCTTTATACCTTAACCAAAACCAAAATGGTTAGTACAAGATCAGATAATCCACAAAAAGGATAATCCTTTAATCTCCAAAATTCAATAAATAATACCAAATGTTCAGAAAATATCATTTAATAAACAATTTTCTATAAAATTAATTAAATAATCCAAACCAAAATGAAAGCACAAAATTTAAGAAGGTTTTCATCACATATTTTTCCATGATAAACCTTAACATTTACCTCCAAATAACATCGACTACTCTTAAAGTCTCATACTAAAAAGTAATTCACCTAATCGCATATTCTCTATTATAGGTTAATCATTTACAAAAATAACCCAAATCACCATATATCCAAAATAAGAACATAGATTCTTAAAAAATAATATTTCAACCATTACTCCATAAATTAAATCCCATTTTATTCTATCTTCCTTACGCATATAGTTTTCCCAAAAGAGAGAACGTCTTCCAAAATAACATTTATCACTTAATCACCAAACAATTTTTCAATACTAAGGATATCCATTTGATAAAACATACCTTCCAAAAATAAACATATTCTTGATTTATAAAATAATTTAACTAAAAATAATAAATCATACTAACAGGAGACTTCACATAGTCCAGCAGTATATGATAAATCCCAGACACAATTTGGTTGATGGTTTGATTCCCACAGCTTTGTCTGAAGTGATGGGTTGTCACACAGTCATCATGTTTTACTTTTTCAAAAACTATATAATTTTTTAGCATTCCAAAAAATGAGTTAAATTCCTCAAAAATAACCATAAAATATTTTAACCTCAAAGGTTATATCATACCTTGCATTTTTCATCCCAAAAAAGTAATAACCCATAAATTCCTCAAAAACAAAATATTGCATGAACCCCTAAGGTTATCTATTATGTCCACACAAGAAAATATAATTCTCCATTGAGTAATATTATCACATATAAAACTTCACAGTTACACATACTATAAAAAGTCTTCCTAAGTAATCCTATCATTAATATATTTAAACAAATCATTATCCATAGATCCAAAAAACTCTTAAATTCCTAAAATGTAGATATCTTAATCATAAAACATTATTCATGATACTTTATCCAAGTTTTCTCATCTTATTCTTATATAATTTTTTCTGAAAAAAATCACGCATATTGTACTAGGATTTAAATAATGTTAAGACATGAGCTAAGAAATAATCCATACCTTTCGTAGGTAATTTTTTTCCCTCATATTCAATTGGAATGGAATTAGATATTGGTAAACATATATTTATACAGTCTTGATGATCTCATTCCCAAACCTTATTTTTACGACATCTATTTGTATAATGACCATGCACACCACATTTAGAACATTCAATTGATCCCTCAAAAATAACTCCTTTCCCTTTACTAGAGTCTACTGGATGCTTCCTTATTCCATGGTAGGTTCTTGATTTATGACCTTCATTGCCACATCTATAGCATCTTCCCATCCCTTTGAATAATTTTACAAGGTTTTTCATTCCACATCCTTAACACATAGGTTTTTTAATATACTTATATTTATAATTATTACATGAACTTCCATATGCATTTATTTCTTGAATATATTATTTCTTATAAAAATTACCATGTTTACTGTGGTTAATCATGACTCCAGATAGTTGGTTGAGAATAACCATAAGAGTTCTCATTATATGTTCCATTTCATTCAGTTTCTTATTCAGAAAACTACCACAGTTTTCTTCACATATATTGTTACTTTAGTGCCTACTAGATCCAGCCATTTACTAAAACCAACAATGACAGTGTGGCTATACCAGTAAAATCATCTTATAATATCTTATGAGGAGGGTAAATACTAAGATATACTTATTTGTGTTATCTTAAACTCATTAAATTTATATAAAATAACTATGACTCTTTCTAATATGCTAAACATTATGGTAATGTCACTTATGGTTAAATAACACCCAAACATCTAAAGTTATCAAAACCAACCTCTCTTACCAAATGTAAGGCTCTAAAATTAAACATTACATAATCTTTAATCAAGTAAATAATTCACATTGAGGATATTTTCAGGTTTAGAGAATTAAATAATTAGGTCATAACTTATACATAACTACTTGAATATTACAAGTAGACACTTCTACTCACAATCCATTTTTTTATAAAACAAAAAACTATTAAAAAAGAAACATGTCTAGTTCCATGTTTTAGATAGCATGACTTTTCACTGATGTCATCCTTGACCCTATTCATCTTTATGTCCTGGGAAAAACATTTCAAAACATGGGATGAGCATAAAAATCTCAGTAAGGGATACATAAAGAAGGAAAACTACTGTCTTTTAAAAAAAACATGTAAAACTTGAATACATTATCATAAATTAATACCTTTCACATTTAGGAAGTAGCAAAAACATTTCACTAAATATAAGATCATTTATTACCCTTTTTGTAACCAAAATATTTCCACAAAGCCCATAGAAAACAATGTGTAACATATAAAGGTATCATGAGACATAAACATAATAAAATGGAATAACCATATGTTCGACTTCCACACAAATCACTAAATGTAATAGCTATATGGTTGACTTCCATATCCAATTCATTATAGGTTATAATGTGACCACCCACCCTTCGTTTATCACGGAACCACCCGTCAACTGGTTTATCACGTAACCACATGTCATTGATTTATCACGTAACCACCCTTCAAATGTCCAAGTTCCATTATATAATCATAACACGTAAAACAATCATAAATGAAAAATAACATTTCCACACTGAAACCACAAGAGATCATTTTAAGATATAGAAATATTCAACCCCTTTCTAAAACCATTATAAAAAATTTAATAAAGAAAATTTTGAATCAAAGTGTCCCATACCACTTTGAAACTTTTTTAAATAAATTATCATTTTAAAACATTAATTTCTATATAAATATATTTTTAAAAACTATTTTGAAAACATGGACATTAAATAGAATGTTTTAAAGGAATAAATATTTAAAACATTGAAAATTATGTTTTCGTTAAACATTCCCTTACCTTTTGAGAAACACTTGAATAAAATGATTTAGGAACATCATAACATTAAATATAATGAGAATATACTAATTCATGATACAAATAGTCAAAAAAGTTTTATATACACATTATATGATAATAAATGTGCACAATAAAAATATATTCCTCAATGGAGGAGATTGAGGTGAAGTCCCTTACCTCGTATCTGACTTGAATTGTTCATTATTTAATTTCAAAAATAATAAAAGTAAGTTAATTTATACTTTATTAATAACCTATTTCAAGTTTATTATTCATTTTATATCACTTTTTACCATGTTATAAAAATTACATAATTATTTAAGTTAATATCGGTCATTTTTTTGATATTGGGTACTTAAGTCGAAAATGATCTTGTTATGAATAGAATTTGTAAATGTGGGAAAAATTACATAATATCAAGAATATTATTAATATATATATATATATATATCATATATATCCATTATATCAATATTTATAATATTCCAAAAAAAATTGAGATAAGAAATGAAATGCATCGTTCATGGAGATGGTAAGTCGTATGTACGCATGAAAGCTACTTTAATTTATATTTCATATTTAATGTAAGGAAAACATAATGATAAATATGTATATTATAATTGTAGTGTAATATAATATTCTATATATGTTACACAAGTTCATTAAATCCATCCTTTATATGTTCCATGTGTGGCATGAATGAGTCATGTCGTTTTGAGGTGGCTGTAGTCCGCGCTTACTCAAATTAAATTATCATGTTTACACATCTTAAAAAGAATAAAGTTATGTTTTAAATAAAAATTACAGAATAAGAAATACAATATAAACATATTAAATATCATTGAAATATATTAACATCATAATGGCCACCATGAGAGGCAATAAGAGATAATTTAAAAATCATCGTTTCATGAGGTAGTAGTTCATTGTCCAAAGAAATAGTATGTTATAAATCCATTAGATGGAGGTGTGTGTGAGTGTAGTTAGAATAATTATCATAAAAAGTTCTTAGTATGTTTAGGATCCTTTTATTTTTATTTAATCAAAGATTATTAATATAATATGGAGTAAAGAAGTAGAATATTAGAAAGGAACTTTAGAGAAGATGCTACCTCTTAAAACGGCTAACTCCCTTTGACTTGAGCTCAAAGGATTTCTTGAATTTCCATCTTCCAAAGATAAGGATTATAAGAGTAATATAGGGATGTTGGGATCTTATTGAAGTATATTTTGGACAATACAAGGGGCTTGATATGTGTGAGTAAGGGGTTAGAGGTGGTGTCCTTTCATAAGAGGGAGGAGGGGTACTTTAGGAATGTCTAGATAAATTATTTCATTATAAACTGAATATCAATTTTCAAAAGGTCCAAAAAACATTTAATTATAATATATGATGATTATTGTTCTAAATACTCTCAAAAAATAAGTTTTTGACAAGTTTTTGTTTCAAATTTACCTTATAATTTAGCTTTAACCCTTAGTTAACAAATTTAACTATTACCATGTCTTCTTGTATATTCATACTATATGTTTAATATAGTTACCATAAAATTCCAATAGAACCTAATTGGTTTATTAATGAAATTTACAACATTATATAAGTCATTTTTTATAATAAATTTTTTTTAGGACTATTATATCATTTAATAAAATAGTATTTGATTAAAAAACTCATTTATGTCAATTTATATACTATTCATATCATGACTTTTAAAAAATCCATAACAACTTGATTATTTCAAAAAATATTCACTAATTCAAATATAACAATCCATAATCATCCTTAAAATTCGTGGATGGAATTAAAAGCTTAAAAAAATTATTTTAATATATATAATCTCATTTATTTAAATCATTCATTAATAAGGTAACCATTACATCATGACTATGTCATACATAAATTTATTTATTTGATGTCTAAAGATTATAAATAAAATATAATGATGTATAAAATATTTTTATCTTTCTAAGGACTATTTATAGTAGAAAATATCACTTAAATAACCCCATATAAAAATTGTTTAGCTAGAAGATACTTGTTTATGTTACATTTTTCTTTACTTTATATTAATTTTTATAAAATGTCATTTTCACATAAAAGTGGATCCATGGGGTCCCCAAATTGACCCGGGGATTCCCATGGTCAGAAATATATCATCCAATAGGAGTAGGACACTTTTTAGGGTAGTTTTATATTATTATAATACTATTTTGTTTACCCTTATTTACCAGATTTACCCTTTAACCATTGTAAATAAAATAATTACAAAAGTTACTATTCATAATGTCTAAAAATAAAAGGTATATATTAACAAAATTTGGAGCTCTTGATTCCAAATATGGAATCCATTTTACCAAATTAAAAACATATAAGGGAAATAAATTAATTTAAAATTAATTCCCATTGTTAAAACCAAAAGGCATGTTTTTAAGAATTAAAAAATATCAAAAGATTGAAATCTTATTATGTCCAATTTAAAAGTGAACTTACATACAATGACCAAAATTGGATTAAATGGTAAAAATAAAATAAAATTACACTTTAAACCCAATTAAAAATACAATATAACTATATAAATAAATTATATTAAAAGGATTTTTTGAATTAAAATGCAGTATTTTTCAATTTTTCATTAAAAAATGAACTTTATCCAAAAAATACCAAAATTTCATCCAAAGTAAATTTTGATGACCCAATTCTATAAAAGAAGTATATTTTTTTAAATAGAACATATAAAGTGACAAAAATATATTTAAAAATGGTTCTCCATCAAAAGGCGTTAAAACTGTATTTTTAGAAAAATACTTCTTTTATCCTAAAAATTGAATTTCTTCATTTATAATATCTATAAAACATATAAGATAAATTTAAAACATTAATTTGAATATATATATATATATCATATATAAAAATCCATAAATAGTGATATGAAAACATAACTATTCTCTTTTAAATATATTTTTATAAAAACACATCCTTTATATTCAATTGGTTTTTATTTCCATTTCTAATAAATTTGGTAACCAATGAATCATTATTTAAACATATGTGAACCATATTTCAAAATTCAGTTGATATTATTCATTCTCTCCATTTCAATTGCTAGGCGCTAACTACCATTTAAAATAATATTATTATTATTTTATTATGTTTTGGTATATCTCAATGTTGTGTGAAACGGAAGATTTCAGAGAAACCCCTTGTTGCATGTCAAGTACACTTTCAGAAAAAGTTCTCCCCTTAACGTAAAAATAATATCTTAATCATAAGTATTAATATAAATCAAAAAGTATAATTATATAAATATAAAGGTTTTTAGAATATACAATAACCCCATTATATTAAATATATTTAGATTTTATTATGTTAATATCATGAACTATATCATTCTCATCTTCCATCAAATGGGAAATGATACCATCGATCGTATTTACAACAGACTACCACCTTGTGAACATATGTAATTTATTTCCATCACCACCTTTCAAGGATGGATATAATTATATATTTACCACATATATATCATATTTATGATATTATTATACTTCAATAATTTTATTATCAAATATACCTTCTTATGTTCCATTCTATTTAAAATATAATAACATTGATTGTGTGTGTGACCTACCATCTCCAAGAAGCGATGTGATCCATTCTCCGTGTTAAAATTTCAAAAATTATTCTAAAAAATTATATAATGTAAAAAATAAAATTTATAAAATTAATAGAATTCTTGATATAATTTTTCTATATATTGTAAATAATAATTGAATCTTTACTAACAAAACCCATATGAGAAAACAAGACAATTAACACCCAAAATAATGAAAATAATGGAATATTATTATCAAAAGTGTGATAAGATGTTATAATAGGGTTATATATGATATTATAAATATTAATATTATTTTATTATAAATTAATAATATGATTAAACCATTATATATAAGGTTAAATCATTTTCAACAAAAAGGAAGCTTGAGTTAAGGGACTTCATCTTAATTTCCCTTTTTTGGGGCATATTGTAATGTTATGTACCTAATTTATTTTATATAGTGTATATACAGACAAATTTTCAGATACTATCAGGCTCCATTCACATATAATGATATTTTATGTCTCAATTTGAATTATTTTATCCGATGGGAGTTAACAAAAAAGTTAAAATAATTTTATAACTAAGTTTATTTTTATTAGGTTATATTACTTATTTATTGTCTTTGATATTAAATGAATATTATTGTATTTAATTTTGACTATGTTTTGTTTTATATTCACTCATTTTAACTGGATTTAAATTTTATACACATAATTTATTCATTGGCTAAATATCACTTCAATGTTATGATCTTTTTAAGGGTTTACATCGCAATCCCATTTTAATCATGATTGTTTATACATGAATTTCCATTGAAAGAAATTATTTAATAATTATATAATAAGAAATTTTAATTTTAGTATTCCCTATTTATTAATGAATCTATCATGTAATATTACCATTTATCACTCTGTAGTACTTAAAATTAATTAGAAATGTTTTTAATAAAATTTGACTATATTTATCACTTCGTTTGAAAATATTTTTTTATCAAAATAGCTGTTTTCTAAAAATGATTTTCAAAAATGATTTTCACATTTTAAAAATTATTTATTAAATAAGTTTTTTCCAATAATTAATTTTTAATAATTTTTTTTAAAGGAATCATTATTTCATTTTCAAAATAAGACCCTTTTAGATTTTACAAAAAAAAAATTAAAGGAATATATGTTTAAACATGAACAACATGATCAAAATTTCCAACCATCATGACCACACAATGTTTTATAGATTATTTGGTAATATTAAAAGGTAATTTTTAAATAAAAGTATTTAAAACTATTTTTTTAATCTTTAGTTTTAAAAATTAATTTTCAAGATGAATGGAATATTTTCATCAAAAAATGTTTAAGATATTTTTATGGTATTTTTATTCATCATGAAAATAAACCTCTATTTTACTTATACACAACTGGCGATATATTATATTGATAAAATTTTTATTCTTTATATGGGTTTTTTAGGATAATTTTGGCCATTTAAATTATTGACATTCACTTTCTTTATTCATTTTTATAGTGATTAAATTTCTGTTGAAATATTCACTTTTATGTGATCAGTGGACATTAAATTTCCCTTAAATATTCATATTATTTATCATGGATGTGTTTATTTCTTAAAATATATACCATTTCTACAGGTGGTGTTCTATATTGAATGTTATATTTTTATCTAGGGAAGTATTTATAAATATGTACTTATTACTCAATACATATATTTGATTCTAGGACACATTTTTTTATGAATTAAATCGATTATTAGGTATATGAGGAATGATTTGGACATGTATTGATGGGATGGGCCCAAAATTATATATTCCTCTGATGAATCTATAGTCTGATGAGTTGAATTAGTAAGAAAGTATTAAATGATTTTCTACATGTAGTTTTAAACCTTCTGGTTGAAGGTATTGATGGTATAGGTATCATGATGCCTGAGATCATGACATCTAATAATTATACATTTACATCATTAAGAATTATGTTATTATTATCAATGATATTTTCAAAATGATAATATCTTTGGATGAATTTCATTATCATTTGTGGATTAAATTTCATGTGTTTTTAGTTATTTACCTTTCCATATTGATTATGAATTATCTATTCATGATAGTAATGTTATTCACATTGAATGTGTGTTTAGTCAATTAGCTTTCCATATTGATTATTCATTATCTATTTATGATATTCATGTTATTTAAGTTGAATGTGTGTTATGTTATTTACCTTTTCGTATTAAATATTACTTACATAATCATTATATTCAAGTTATTGATTAAATGGATTGTTTGTTCAGATATTTACCTTTTCATATTGATTATATTGTATTTATTATTATTCATTTAGTAATGGTAGATTCCACTTTATACAACCCTTGTTATGAATTGATTTATCCCTTATTTTTCTCCATTCCCTAGAATCATGGAAGTGTGATATGAATGATATAAAAGGATATGCTAGATGGAATAATTATATTATCAAAAAAATGTAATTTGAATATTAAAAACCAATATAGGAATCATATATGTATCTAGTTCACCAAGACTGCTAAACTATTTAGTCCTTAAGGATGTGATTCATTATATCTTAGGATAATTTAACAAAGTAAACTCTAGATTTGGGTTATTGGATTCGGGTTCATTACAAGATTCCTTGAGGTTGATCTTGGTTCTATCTTAAATCATTGGTATAATTCCAACTCCATGAGAATGGTCAAGAATGCTAACTGACTCTCACCTAAATTCCATAGAATGACTACTCCCAGTAGATGGGTTTGATGGAACCCGATTATTACTAGGTTCAATATAAATTTTGATTTATCCTATAATCTTCATGTTATGAGAGGGGAAGGTGTTGTTTAGGGATCCAAAGTATCAGTAGATATTACATTAAGAAACTTCTTTTGTCATAGAGACTCTCTTATTACTGACTATTATAATTTTATTAATGGTCTTAAGATTTTTGTTTCCGCTAATATTAACCTTGCCGAGATTGAAAAACATTCCTTGGTTATTTTCAATTCACTCAAAGGAAAAAAAAATTCCCCTTATTCTATTGTCTGCCTCATCCTAAGATGCCAGAGTTGCATTGGTCAATCGATTTTGAAACACACATGACAGGAAGGTAACTATGTTGTAGACTATGTGGATTCAAATGTTATCCAGAGAAGTCCTCGTATTATTTTTTCTAGCTTTGGCTCCCTTCCCTTGACTATGTTTATTTTGTTTGACCAAATTATCTTGGACATCATTACATTAGGCCTCCATTATCTTATTGTTTTATCCTTTCTCTATTCTCTATTTCTCATTTTATCTATTTCTTTATTATAATTATTACTTTGTAGGAATATAATGTTAGGTTAATCCTATGTGGTTTTTATAATCTAGTTATGAGTTTTAGTGGAAATATTTTTATTTCAAGAATAAAGTATACAAGATTGTAAAAGAGAAAGGGTTTTTTTCAAGGAAAATATTTTTTCATGGGTTCTCCTATTTTTTTAAGATACCTACATATTTTTGATGATATCAAATGGGTTTCTTATAGTAATATTTTGATTTTATAAGGTAATTAAATAATTTTATGATTTAAAGTAATGTTTATGATCATCTAAAGTTGAACAGATTTTTCATAATGAACATTCTTTCATCAGATCTTATATTTGGAAAAAACAATTATTTAAATGTTTTTGTATTGATTTGTTCAAAAAAAATTATGATGAAAAAATTTAGGAAATTAAGATGACTTCATGGGTGAGTAAATGAAAATTTCAACTCAATTATTTTTTTGTAAAATAATAATTCTTTTTCTGGATATTCATGTTTTTCAATGGGACTAATGTTTTTACTTTATTTTTATATCCCTTACCTAGAATTTTTTTCTCATCACACATTTTTAATTTCTTACCAAAATATCTAAGGATTTTTAGGAACTATAAGAAGTTCAATATTTCTGCTATGCTGAATTGTCTTATATGAAGAAAAAATATCCTGAATAAAACCAGTGTGTAAATTTAAGAACATTTTTGATGAAAAAAATAACATTGTATAGAAATATCCACCATGTTATATAATGGTTTTCCTGATTCTATAAAACTCTATACATAAAATATCAATAGAATATAATAATGTGAATCCTTTCTATTAAAATCATAATTATGGTTTGTTAACATTATGGGGATTTATAGTTTGTATAGTAGTAAGGGTTAAATAACATTACAGTTTAAGAAGTTTTTTGATAAGAAAACTTTAGGGGTTAATATTTTTTTTGGGATCATAATCTAAAATTATTCTATAACCATAAAGGATAGTATTTTTGGGTAAATATGTTTATTTTTTAGAATTAAAGTTTAAACCATAATAGTTTAATAGAAGGTCACATAGTTGAGGAAATCATAGAATTTATTCATAAAATTGTTTATTATGATTTGATATATTCATAAAAATACTAATTATTTTAGTAAATTGATATAACATATAGTAACCATGATAAAAATGGGTGTGAATGAAATATTGGTGGTTATCTATACAACAACTAAAATAAATAAGAGTTTCAGTTAAAAAATTTATTGTTATTATTAATCTGTTATCTAGATTTACGATAAACGACATAAACCTATGTGAGTTTCAAAATTAACTAAATAATATTAAAATAGATCTTCATGTTTGTTTATGTGATAATGATCAAAAAGAGAAAAAGATTAAATTTCATATGTGTTAGGAATGTGTGAAGAACTACTAAGGGAAATGCCATAATATAAATATAAGGATGTTTCATATGAGGTAAAGGAGGGCATAGAGAAATAAACTTTTAAGAAAAAATGATGTGTTTAATAAATTAAATATAGGGGAAAAAAGTTCTTACTAAGGTATCAATTAATTTTTTTAAATTTCAGTAGTATGGGAATTATGAGAATAGATTCTCAACGTGGAAATCTCATAAAATTGATCATCCGGATCGTATCAAAAAAATAGAATTGTAATATTCTATAACATATGAAGATGAGGAAACTAAAAATAACATATTAAATGTATGACGTATATTAATAGTTGTTCTTGTGTTTAAAGTAGTAAAACATGATTACATTGACGTGGATGAATCTTAGGATAGGATTTATATTTTTGATTGTAGGAAAAAAGTGTCAAGAAATCTTATAGAAAATATTGGTTAAATTTTTATAAAGGAATTTGAATGATTGAAGTTTCTACATATAAGGATTTGAGAGTTATGATGTAGTGGTATTTTATTTATGAACTGATATATTTAAGGATGATCATAATTCAAAGTTATTAATACCCTTTTGAGGTATAATATTATTTTGAGGTGATTAAATATATTTTGGAGATTTTTTATAGTGTTTTTATAGATTATTGATATATATTTATCCATTAGGTTTATCATGTGATTTAAAATGAAGGTTATTGGGGGAAAATTTTATTAAATAGGGGATAAAAGTATTAAGGTAAAGATACAATATAGGTTTAATATGATCTTTGATGTTGAGGTAGTTATGGTTAATTTGTATAAAGGTAATAACATTTTGGGAACATTATATGATCAAGGTAAAAGTAATATTACTTGCTAATATGGGATTTAAATTGAGAGAAAAATATTAAGTTAAATTTTTGAAGAATATATGATTTTTTTCATTTTATGGTTATTTATGTTATTTTGGTAATTTATTTATGTTTTGTGAGAATATATGATTTGGGAATATACATTTTTGGTATATGACTTTAAGAGTGATTGATGTTTTTTAGAGATAAATGTTAAGTTGGATTTAGAACACTATGTGATCAAAAATTTCTAGTATTTTGGATTCAAATTTGGTCTGGAATATTTTGAATATTTTTATGGTTTGTTATTTGTGGAATGAATTACGTTTATCATTGGATGTTAATATTGAGGTTTTTAATATTAATATATTATTTCATAAAATAATGGTTCATTCATATTTGATATTTTATTAACTTATGATAACTATTTTGTATTGGTTAATGGATAAAAAATCCTAGAACAACTTTTTATTCTTTTCTAGATATTACGATCCATTAAATGTTAATTTTTTTTTCAATAATGAAAAATCATCATAGTTATTAATGAATAAGAGGTGAAAAACTGCTTAAAATAAAACTAATGTCATTACTAGAGTGGCACTATATCATCACACAAAGAGTACGTTATCATTATCGAGATCATTGTTGTATTAATTTTAAGATTCACATTGTTAGTCCTTGTTCACTTAAAAAAATAATCATATTTTTTTCTTTGTTCATCCTCTTTATTTAGTTTATTTTTAGAAAATATAATTAAAAGTATTTCATTTTCCTCTCTTCCATTTTTCCACATTAATCTGTCAATTCAAGTAACCATGTATTGTTTTTTAATTAATATCAATTCATTAATTAATTCATGATATTATTAAGTAATCCTTATCATCATGGGAAACTCATGATATTAATTAATAAGTTGTATTGCATTTTGATAACATAGGTCCACATAATATCTTCATTAATATTATAATTAATTTAATGATATATATTTTTATTTATTTCTTTAAATTATTCAAAAAAATTCATTTATTATATGTACTTGTCTTTATATATAATTCATATCACTTAGGGGTATTATAAATTATAATATGCAAATTTTCCAATTAAATAAAATTAGAAATTTATTCTCAAGTAATCAATTTACACCTGGGGGAATAATTAATAAAATAAATTATTATTAATATAATTTTTAGAATTAATAAATCATAGAATAATAATCATAAAAAATAATAATAATAAGATGATTAGTTCAACACCACTATGGGTCTACCGTATCAAAACACTACTTTATCATTTGATAGAATGGAGTAATCCAATGAATCATTACAAGTCTTTTTAGAAAATAATTATCCTTGGTGAACATTCAATGTTGGCCAAAATGATATAAATAGTGTTCTACTATGTTGAAGATGTCAAAAGGTGTCCAAAAAAATATTTAGTGTAAAAAATGCTTGTTCTCGGAATAGTGGAAGCGTACGGTGCAAGGCGATATAGCAAAATTTCATATAATAACCATCGCTAAACAACCAGAGTGAGGATCTTGCACATAAAATATATAATTAATTTAATTAATATTTAATGACACAAATACTTGGGATTATGAAATTTATTCATTGGTGAATGGTGATTGTTTGAGAATATTGTTTTGTATTACCTCCATTGTGCTTTGAGGATACAAGGATAGAATCCCTCTAGTGGTGATCCACACATACTCCTATGATCTGTGAACAACACCACTCAATCTATGGGAGCTAGCATGGTGAGTAGAATGTGTTGTGGTGTTCGTTCTTGACCACTCATTATATGGTCTTGAAGAAATCTCTCTTTCACTTCTTCTTCTTAAGAGGGGAAGATGAGGTGTTGAGAGAGAATTTGTTCTATGCAAAAAATATCTATTCTCAATATTTTAATGCTCTATTCAATAGACATATTCTTATACTTATAGAGTTAGGATTTAGGTTAAAATATAATTTAATTGCATGTTGGTCATTAAATAACATGTATTGCTTTTAATAAACCCCATGCCTCATAACAATAAATTTAATATCATTATTTTGTGTCATGCGAAAACTTTCACAATAACAAATATTATTTAACAAATTTATTAAATAATATTTTTCACTAGACACATTCTTGGTCCATTCGAACTCCTCTTATATTTATTGAACACCTAAATAAAATTTTATTCATAAATAAATATTTCATTCGCATATCGGTGAATAAATATTTATTAAATATTTAATAAAATAAATAGATATTTTTTTATTCACATGTCATTGAATAAATATTTATTTAATTTATGTGATCATTAAAATTAAATAAAATTATTCCCTAGACATAAGAATAATATTTATTCTATTAATTAAACATAAATAGAATTTAATAGAGATCAATGGAAATACTTGGTCCGTGACCCTCTTAGATTCTTTCTCATTAGAATTAGGCGGTCTTTCCTAAAGTATAAGATTATTTTATAAAAACGGTTCGAGGAACCCAATAGAAATAACTTAATGTCACAACATCGACAACTATATATGAATGATCACTATGAAATATAATCTATTTATCACAATATCTCATCAAGCAGGTTGCATGATGGTATCATCAACCTATTTTCTCGATATGTCTTTCTTTTACTATTTGTAATAAACACATCGTTACATCATGGACCTAGAATTTAATGTAATAGTTTTATTCCAATTAAAGGGTTCATATATCAACTTCTATAAAGATGTAAGGAAAGAATCCTTCCTAGAATTATCCATTAATGGCATGTCAATCGTGATGCGCCCAACATACCCTACATCCCACCAATATATGGAGTGACCATTTTGATTAGTAAATATAACTATGCGAGTCATGAAATACATTAATTATAGTCTCAAATTCTAAGTATCATTGCACATGCTTGTGTATAGGAATATCTGATGACATAAAAACTTGTAAAATTCATAATAGAGGATCTGTTCTCACAATATCTCACATTGGAGATTACCAATTCTTAACATCGTGAGTAGAAGCCTCATCCCGTTATGAGTACTCACACCAGATGGTCTAAATACTATGTGTCCCATCATAGTATATTATTGAACCACATAACTATATTAAAAATATTTTCATAAAACTTATTGTTTCTCATCATAGTGGAGAACATCTATTAACTTTTCTACATGAAAAATATTCTAGGACAATATTACATTAAATCCATATAGAATAATGAACAATATTAAATAAATTTTTTAATTAATATTCAAGTCATAAAATTTAAATGTAGTCAAATTACAATCATTTGGTCCTAGGAAACCAACTCCAATAAACTCCCACTTGAAATAGAGGCAGCTGCCTATGACTTTGAGTCTAATGAACCTCGCTTGATAATAATGTATCTATTAAGTTAGGGATTTAGCCAATGGGTTCTCTAAGTTGTATTCTGTGTAAATAATTATGACCTAAACCTCACCTCTCTATAAAAAATACCCCAATGAATGATACTTCCAAAGTATAGCCTTCATCCACTGATGTGACATTGGATCTTCTATGAGATCCATCACTACAATATTATCACAATATAGTGTGATAGGATCTTTACTACTAGATATCACATCACGATCTTGGATGATGTTTCACATCTATACTATTCATTATCTACCTAAAAATACCCAATATACTAAGACTTTGTGGTAGAGTTTGTGAACATAGCCTGTTTTGAGCTCTTCTAGCTCATAACACCTCTATTCAAAGTGAAGATGTATCCTGTTTGTGACTTCATGTCATCTTGATCGGTTTAGAAACTAGATTCTGCATATCCTATAATGAATATTTCCTTATTTCCTCTATATACCTAGAACTTATCCTTATTACGCCTTAGATGATTAATGATTATCTTGACTTCTATCCAATAGAGGTCACCTTGATTATATTGATATCTTTCTACCACACTCACTCCATAGGAAACATCTATCCTAGTACATATCTTAACATTATTTACTTTTCCAATTACTAATGTGTATGGAATATTTACCATTTTGTTTATTTCATCAAGTGTTTGAGGACATGTTTTCTTGGAACGATGAATTTCATGTGATATTGGAACCAATACCCTATTGTATTGATCCACAATAAATATATTCCTTATTTTGTCAATGTATATACTTTGACTTAGGCTGATAAACATCTTGGATATATCATGATGGATCTTGATCCCTTGAATATATGTTTCCTTTCCCAATTCCTTCATAGAGAATCATTTATTCAACCACTTCTTGATAGACTACAAGACTGGTATTTCATTTTCTATGAGTAACATGTCATCAATATATACTATTAAGAAATGGACTACACATTCACTAAAACATTTATAGACACAAGGCTAACATTTTTTATTTATAAAACCAAATTTCATTATGGATTCATCAAAATGAATTTTCTATGACCTAGATTCTAGATTTAATTCATATATGTATTTTTTAAAATTTCCATATCTTATTCGCACCCTTTGGAGTTATAAACCCTTTGGGTTATGTTATATAAACATCTTCCTGAAGTTTACCATTAAAGAAGGTTGTTTTGACATCTATTTTTTAATCTCTTAGTCATGGTAATCTACAATGGAAAGTATAATTATGATATATTTTAGCATTTCAGATGTTGAAATGTTTTCATCATAGTCAATGCCTTGAAGATCTTTAAACCCTTTTGCAAACACTCACACATTATAGGTATAGACTTGTCTATCCATTTCTAGTTTATTCTTGAATACCCATTTGAAACCAATGGGATTTATATAAATTATAGGTTCTACCAATATCATTACTTGGTTTTGTTAAATTAAATTCATTTCATAATTCATGGTTTCTTGCAACATGGAAACTTTTATATCACTTACTACTTTCTTGTAGGTTAGAGAATCATTATTATCAACGAATATTGAGTCACCTTCCTCAGTAACTAGAAAACCATAATGTTCTGGTTCTATAATATCTCTGTTACTCCAACACGGTACATGTGTATTTGGAACAATTGCTTCTTCCAAATGGCTTTGTGGAATCTATTCATGTAATACCTGTTGTGTGATTGACCCTCGACATCATCGAAATCTATCTCGCTCCCACTATCACTTTTATATATTTTCTTTCTATTAATAAATATGGAATGTCTTTCCATTATAAACTTATTTTTTTAGTGGTATTATAGGTAATATCCCCATGTTTCCTTGGGGTATCCTATAAAGGAACACTTTGTGCCTTATCGTAAAAGTTTGGTACCTGAAGAGGCCTCAACAAAAGCTTCTCTTCCCCAAACATGAAAATTTGATAAAATGGTTTTTATTCTACTCCAAAATTTATATAGAATACCATTTATGGATTTAGTTGATAATTGGTTTAGTATATTTGCTATTTTTTGTAATGAGTATCCCCAAAATTATAATGGAAGACTCACATGACTCATAATTGATCTCACCGTGTCCAAAAAAGTGTGGATCATCCTTTATATTGTACCATTCCAATGTAGTGTGTAAGGAGGAGTGAGTAGGGATAGGATCCAAAACTCTTATAAGTAATCACTGATGTATTTATTAAGATATTATCTACCAAGTTATAAGATGATTTTCTTAATATTTCTACCAATATAGTTCTCAACATCATTCTTTCAGTCCTTGAATTTAACAAAAGAATTTGAATTATAGCTCATTAATTATACATATCCATATCTATTAAAATCAAAAGTAAAAGTTGTGAAGTATGAGTACCCACCCCTTAAATCAATAGGAAATGGACTACACATATTGGTATGAAATAATTCAAGAATATATTTAGCACATTGACCATTCCCACTAAATAGGGATTTTTTCATTTTTACTTGTAAACATGTCTGACATACACCTATTGGTTTTAGTTCAAAATAATCTAAATATCCATCTTTAAATAATTTAGACAATCACTTTTTCTTTACATGACTTATCAAGTGATTCTAATGTTGAGAGTGGTATTTGTCTTGTGAAGTAATTTTGTTATCAATTTTCCTTACATGGTTCATGTAATCAAACACATAAAGGTTGTTATTTAAATGTTACATACCTTAAAAATTGTTATCTTTATAAAATAAGAAAAATTTATTCCCAAATTTTAAAATTAATCCATCTTTTCCTAGTCTGGATACATAAAAAATGATTTTTGTAACTGAAGTCACATAACAATAACCCTTAAAATCCAATATCATTATAGTCAGAAACATGAGTTGGTAGTCTCCAATAGCTACAAGAACAAGTTTATATCCATTGGATACTCATATATCTACCTCCACTCAGTCGATATTTTTGAATTTACATGGTTCTTGTATTTGAATGCATATTTCAGCCACACAAGCTGTATATAATACCAAATTTATAGA
Organism: Viscum album; assembly: GCA_963277665.1. Taxonomy (NCBI): domain Eukaryota; kingdom Viridiplantae; phylum Streptophyta; class Magnoliopsida; order Santalales; family Viscaceae; genus Viscum; species Viscum album. Next base: position 1,158,790,284 of record OY728162.1, read on the forward strand.
AAAAGATAAATTTCACTCAACAAAAAATCACCTAAATCTTCCCCTTTCTTCTTTGGTTGTGTTTATTTTTTCTTCTAGTGTCCCTTCTTTCCACGTGTGGAATAGAGAGCATCATGTTCCCTTACTTTCCCCTTGATCTTACTCTTATTTGAAGGGAGTGAAGATGATTTGGGCTTAAATATATTTTATCTCGCTTTCCATTTGTTCACCATGAGGATAGAAAGATTTTCATGATTCATATCCTTATCTATTTTGAGGAAAGAGTGGGAATATTTGGAAGATACTTATCAATGTTGTTCATATTAAGATTCAAAACAAAGCTGGAGAATCTCTAAGGGAGTGATGCCAAAATATGATCGGTGACTTGTTCATTAGGGATTTTAAACCTTAGAACCCTTAGGAACTCAATGTATCTAATGATATTGAATATATGAGGCCCGTATGGGAAATCCTCTATATTATTTCTTTGAGATATCACTTTAGAAATCACAAATCTTTCTTGTATAGCTCTCTCTTGGTAAAGACTGTGGAGGTGCTTAAGCATTCTATACACATCCATTTTTTCGTGTGACTTATTTATTTCACTATAAATATATGAAACTATGAAACATTTAATGTTAACCACATAATTCATATTTTTTCATATACTATAAACTCTTCATCACTTTCCTTGTTATTAGGTTTATCAAAAAATTAGGATTCTAGTGCGTAATATTGTCGTTCATGGTGTAGGAAAACCCAAAGGCTTCTGTACCATTCTAAGAAGATACTTATAGTTAGGAGGTTTTTTATCCAAAATTGATCAAATTGATAATTTGGATGATTATATTTCTATTTTATTCTAAAAATAAAAGCGAATATTATTACTACATTTCTTGATTACAAATTAGGTGTGATATTAATAAATTAATCGGTTTTTATTAAATCTCAAACTATTTTATCAAGTTCTGATAGCCCTAACTATGGAACATGGAATGTCCTATTGCAATGAAATTCTAGTGGCAATGATCCATATTCCACTTTTAAAAATCCTAAAAAGGGTTGGTCAAGATACTTGAATGTATTTAGGTATACATGCCATTTTCAACTATGGGCTTGTAGCACCTTGATCTTTTGAGTAGACTACCTTATCCTAAAATCGTGACTTGGATTTCCTCAACACATGCATCTAAGTTACACCAGGTATAGAAATGGATAATACTCGTGATGTAAAATGGTTACATCAACTGAAAACCATCTTAATAAATCCTTTTATAAAAATAATTGTCTCAATAAGGGTTGGTCAAACACTTGGTTCTATTGATTTCCATTCCCAATCATGTAATGGAAGTCCAAGTATGACTTAATATTTGGTTGATGGATTATAATTAATTATGCATAAATTTTGTCATGTATTATCCTTTACATATTTGGTTAATATTAAGTGGATGTGACTTAATTAATTAATGATGTTGGATAAAACATTTATAAAAAATTAATTTATTTAATTTTTTATTTATTAATTTTATCTTCTTTTGTCCTTTACATTTCTTGTTAATATTATTTAGACATTACTTAATTAATTAACCATGCTGGATAAAACATTTATGTATAATTCATTTATTTAAATTCCATATTTTTATATTAATTCATTTATTTAAATTACCATGTCATTGAATCCATAAAATAATTAATCACATTGAAAGAAATAAATAGATAATTAATTGATCTATTCATGATCTTTATCTAACATTTTATTGAATAAGCATATATTAAATCAACACATGACCTTGGAGAAAGAACTCTCTTCTAGTATTGGCATGAGTTTAAGCATTCCACCTTTACACCTATGTATCATTAACATTGGCATCATAATGGTTCCATCTTGAACTGCCTCTATACACCCTAGGATAATCCATTAATTACACGTATTTTTGACTCATACACAAGTGAGGGGAACCAAGTAATTGGTTAAAAGAGGATTACATAAATAACATTGGACACATAGGTCCTACATTATAATAGAGGGAGGGATGACCTACAGACCATCATATTTTATTTAATAATAAATAATTAAAAATTCATGAAATAAATTGAATTAAAATGTCCAATTCATACACAGATCTTGGTCAAGACTGTGAATGGTCATACATGCAACAAATACAAAAAAAATTAAATGGCTAGAATTAATTGCTTTATTTGTTATCTATTATATAATATGAACACACATAAATTAATTAATTAATTCCCTTTTATATTAATGATACTTTAAACTTCATTGGAGATACCCATCATTCATTTCATTCCTGGTAAATAAATAGCATAACTAATAATTGAATATTAATTACAATAAATTAATTGATCATTTAATATTCTTTAAAACCATTATTAAATTATCAAACATGCATTTTTTGTTAATAAATAAAATAAGTTTTTAATGATAAAATTTTAAATTTAATGTAATTTTTAATTCTATCATTGAATGGTAGACTACATATAGTGTACAGTTTAACTACATGCCATGTACCACAGTTTTTTATCTAAATCACATGCATCAAGCTTTGGTGTGTTAACTTAGTCAGATTACACGACATTTACATGCATGCAACATGCCATATATCCTCTTGCCGTGTTCTTGATTGGCTCAGTCAACACACTGTGTTCAATAAATTCACTATGTGTAATTAATTTCTTTGCACATCCATGTACAATGTGCATGGGTACATGGCGTGTTCTCTTGTTAAACACCGTGTAACCCAGTTTTAGTAGAAAAATATTTGTCCCAACATGATGGAATATCTATTCATTCTTCATTTATTCTTATCCCATTAAAAAATGAAACACTAAACCAACATGATTAATATGTCAACAAAATTTAAATTTAAATCAAATTAAAGAATGAATAACATAAAATGAAAATATGACAAAACGTTCACATAGATAAACAAGAAGATAAATAACTATAAATTTAAATATGGTCGCTCTGATACCACTTGTTGATTTCAGGCGTAATGGGAGATTATGATGGAGGGGACATATTAAAATTTCTTTTAATAATTGTTTCCCAAAAACAAGAGTGAGGATATTTCATGTTAAATTTATAATTAGTTTATTTAATATTAAAATAGATATATACATGGGCTTAAGAAATTTATTCATTGGTGAATATTGACCATCTAAAAAGACCCTTTCTGATTACATTCATTGTTCTATGAGGATCCAAGAATAGAATCCCTCTAGCGGTGATCCACATTTTTCATATCATCTCCAAGAAACACCACTTGATCTTCATGTGCTAACACGGTGAGTAAAATTTCTTGTGTTTTTCTTTATTGATCACTCATTATTAGATATTGATGAAATATCTCTAATGTTTATCATTATTAAGAGGGATAGAGAACGATGATTTGATAGATAATTCATTATGCGAACAAATTCCCTATTCTTAATTTTTGAATTCTCTACCAAATATACATAGTCGTGTATTTATAAAGTTAGGATTTAAGATAAAATATTATTTAATTTCATTTAAATAACATTTATTACCATTAATAAACCCCATAAATAACAATAGTAATGATAATATTATTATTTTATAATGTACTCTAACTTTCACAAAAACAAATATTATTTTACCAGTATGTTAATTAATGTTTTTCAATAGATACGATCTTGGACCATTGAAACTCATCTTTCATTTATTGAATTCCATAATAAAATTTTATTTATAAATGAATATTTCATTCACATAAGGGTGAATCAATATTTATTAAATATTCAATAAAATAAATATATATATTTTTATTCACACACTGAAGAATAAATATTTATTTGATTTATGCCATCAATATAACTTGAATAAAATTATTCCTCAAACCCGAGAAGTATATTTCATTCATTAATTAAAATAAAATAAAATTTAATCAAGATCAAGAAAAACAATTAGTGTGTGACCCTATAAGATTATTTATCATTAGAATTATGTGGGCTTGATTAAAGTCCAACATTAATATCTAGAAACGGGTTAAGGAACCCTAGATAAAGAACTTGATGTATCAACATTAATAGCAACATACAAATGCTCACTATGTAATATAATAACTTTATCACAATATCTCATCAAGAATGTTTCACGATAGTTTCATCAACCTATCTAATTGATACGTCTTTATTTGACTATCTGTAATAAACACATCCTTACACTAGGTCCATGGAATTTAATGTGATGGTTTTATTCTAATTAAAGGGTTGAGATATCAACTTTCATAAAAATGGAAGGGACAAATCCTTCCTAAAATTATCCATTAATGATATGTTAATCATGATACTCCCAAAATAACCTACATCCCACCAACATATGGAATGATATATTAGATCAGTAAATTTAGGTGTGTGGGTCATGACATAAGTTAAGGATAATCTTAAAGTCTATGGACCTGTACACACACTCACATATAAAAATATCTAAGAACAAAAAAACATACAAAATCCCTACTGGCAAGTCTATTATCATAATCTCCCATATTGGAGATTACCACATGAAAACTTCATTAGAAGAAGCCTCATCCACTTATGTGTGTTCTCACTTGATGACTATATACTATGTTTCCCATAATAGTATGTTATCCAACCACAGAACTATATTATGAATATTTTCATAGCACTTCAAGGTTCTCATCATAGCAGGGAACTATTATGAACTTATTAATGCAACTAATACTCTGAGACATTATTACATTGAATCCATGCAGAACAATGAACATTATATAATAATATATTTAATTAATATTCAAGTAATAGAATATATATGTAAAAAAAGTATAATCAGATGGTCCTAGGACACTAACTCAAAACAAAAAATAGATTCTCTATGACACACACCATGTTGATAACTATTTCTATCTATTACAATGTTATATAACTTTAACAATAGATGTTGTTCTTAGCTTATCTCCCCTAGATAGTGACAAAGACAAGTGGGGTATTGTTCGGTCAAAACTATTAGATGGTTACTCAAATTCAACCCCATAATTTGAGAAGGTAATGACACACCAACACTAATATCTCATTTAATTAGATAATATTAATTTCACTACTACTCTCTTATATATTCCACTACAAAACCTATCTTTACCAACATCCTTCATTTTGTACATCCAAATACCACAAGAGTAATAGTGTAATTTCTCTTCAAAACTACTATTGTTTGTTCTCAACATAGAGATCAAATAAATTTATATCTATTGACATGAATCATAAATTAATTCTAGGAAAATATATATTTGATATAGAAATAAATGAAACCTCACTCATCAATATATTTCAATCTATATGTTTAATCATTAGGTTCTTGTTTTTGAAGGATTTATTTCTTCACAATATAAATATATTGATGTTATTTATATAATAATTCTAAATTATTTGATATTTTATACTCATAATTAAATAAATATCTAAAAAATATAACTAAAACCATTATTCATAATGTTGATACAAAGAACCAAGTTATATTTACCTTTCATCAATAATTTTATTTTTTGACCTTCAAATCATAGTTAGATCTTTATAAATATTGAACTAAATTATAATAACATTAATCTATATATTATATTTATTTAATTATAATTTCATTATAAATTTAATTTTTAAATAACTAATTTATAAAAATTTAATGACATGGCTCAAAAAAGTGAAAAATATAAGAGGTGTATTATTAGGTAATGAAATATTGTATAAAATGTGTATATGATTAATGAACCATATCTATTTATTTATTGAATTCAATAAATTTGAAGAATTATTAATATTTAATGGATTCTAAATTTGATAAAATTATTGTTAGGTGAAAATAGATCAATATAAAACTATGTTTCATGTCAAAACCAAATATGACTGTTGTTTATGAAACATATTATGTTTTCATGGTCTTATTATTTTATGAACTAGATTTGAGAATATACAATTCCAATATTATTATGAATATTATGACCATTTTCAAACCACCGTCACTTTTGGAAGAAGCTTCCATTTTAGGAAACACGATTAAAAACCATTTTCTTAACTTTAAAAAATACCCAAATTTTTATTGAAAATTTCATATAGCAAAATGATGAAATATATACAAGAATGCTTAATTTTTTTAAATAATTATAATAATATATTATTTGAAAAGAAATCTATATTCTCCTTTAAAAAATATAAAAAACAAAGTTAATTTAATAATTCATTCAAATAAATAAAAATACGAAATATTCCAATATGTAATTAAATCTCTATAAATTTTAACCTCCTCTTTGATGATTTATTTAAATAATAAATAATATATGTTTAAATTTCATACATATTCACTAGAGAAATATGGTACTCGTATGGACCATCATATTAGTAGTATGGCTTAATTCTCTCAAGTAGAAATCATGTTCATCCTTCGGTCTACTATGAACATCTCTATAAGAAATTGTTACCTGAAAAAGGAAGAAGTTATTTGAAAATTAAGGTATCTTTAAAAAAATAAATTCAATAAATATTATGATGGAAATGGATATTATTTTTTTAGGTAAATGATTTATGTTCCTAAGGGGAAAAAGAATTTGAAGTAAGGTAATATAAAGTGAATAATATTTTATTTTTTATCATTAAATAGTATTGAATAATTGGTTTATAATTAAATATGGATTTCATTGATGATTCTAAAGGAAAAAATATGTCAATTATTATGATTTTATTTTCTTTTAAGAAGATAGTTTATTCCAATTAGTGGAATTCCAGTAAAAGTAGATTAATGAAAAAACATGATAACTGAAAACAACATTATATTATATTTATGAAGAATAATAGTGAAAGAGTCAAACACATAAAAATTTCATGTGTTTCTATTTATTCAAGAATAAAGAAAATTTTAGTAATCATCCTTGAAATATCTGCTTCTATGATGCAAAAACACCTTACCTTTCAAAATAAAAAATGTAAAGAAATATAATAAATATTTTTATTAGTTTTAAAACTACACAAAACATATCTTACATGGATTATATTTAACAAAAAAATAATTAATCTATTAGTATAAACTCACAAAATTTTAATGGATCCATATTTTAAACCTATCATAGGGGAATCAGAGTTATATATAATTAAAGTGATGATCTTTTATATACAATAATTTTGATTGGATGGATTGTGTGTAGGGATTCAAATAAAAAAACATAAATATATAAAAATTATTTATTTCTATAATCATTTATCAATAATACAATAAATTTGGATTGAATGTTTTTGTAGTTATATTTGTTGATTTATTTCCATGACTATGGACATTTTTTAAAATTTAATAAAAAATAATATCAATGTAGAAAATTTTTATCAAATTGAATCATTCAACATGTTTCTATGTTCATTGAAAACTCACTTTTATACCTATTGAATTTTATAGTCAGTAACAAGTTGGAATACTAAATTAATCATATTCAAGGAATATAGTGAACCATGAAAGAAAACATGGGTTGATCCAAAATAGGGGAACATGATTTCCAAAGGAAAATTATACCATAGATTTGATGATAGTAACATTGATAATTTAATTCATCTCATAATAAAATCAAGGAGTAGCTCAAAATTAATTGTCTAAAATCTAAAAATAAGAGTACTTTTTAAAAAATCATTCATAGGGAAAAAGTCATCTTGTAATATTTCTACCTTATAATTAACAACTATATTTTTATTGATGAATGAATTATACATACCTATGGGAGTAGTGAATAAAACTATTAGGGAGAAAAAAGTTTCATCCCATTTGATGGTAGGGTTTTTCATGAGATCAAAGAGTGGTTAGGGTTCCTTTGAGAGATCTGGTAGGATTCATTTGTGATAGCAGGGATTTGGTAGGGTTTGTTTGCGTCAGCTGATGTTGTTCATTCTCGAGAGTAGGGATTTCATCGAGTTAAATCACAAGAGTAGGAAAATAAAATAGAGAGTTGTCTCAAAAGGGTAGATCAATCTAATGTGATAATGGGGGAAGTTTTTCCTAATAAGTGATGGCCATATTACATCAACTTATGTAATACATGGAAATAAGTTACTCTACTTACACAATTAATCAAGACCATTGAAAAACAAGTGTGTAAATAGCCTAATTTTATAGTTTTGTTAATATAATCATTGATGATGTGGTAATTATAGGTTAATATAATTTTGGAATGTAAGTTTTATCATATCAATAACCATGGGCTTGAAAATGGATCTAGTGACTAATTGTTTGATGTTATTTTAGAATAATTTCACTATATGTTTTGGGTAAATTATATTATTAAGTTAAATAGAATATTATTTCTAAGTTTGAGACTTCATTTTAGGCATAATTATTATGTTAACATGTTGAATCATATATGTTTTTGTAGTGCATTTATAGTGATTTGAGTTTATTTGGGAAATGAATAGTATACTCTAGAGAATAAATGGTTAGGGTTTATACATTTTGGTATGTCACATTAAGAGTAATTAATATTTTTTGGATTGAAAAATTAAATATAATATATAATAATATATAATCAAATCATTCTAATCATTAGTTATTAATTTGATCAAGTATATTTTAAATAATTTTAAGGTTAGTTTAACTTGGGGTGATTTTGTTGAATCATTAAAGATTAATTTAGAATTTCCCCATGTGATGTTTTATTCATATTGGATATTATCTCATTTTTACTAACCATTTTTGGTTTTTGTTAATTTATCAAAACATTATGAATAATTTATCATCTTTTTATGGATCTTATGACCCATTAAATTAACTTTTACTGTTGAGATGTGAAAAAATCATCTTTAATATTCATTTCATGGAGTAATAGATTAGATTGAATTGAAAATTGATCAAGTCACTACCCAAGGAAGAAATTATTCTTGTGAAATGGAAAGAAATCCAAAATTTATATTTTTCATGTGTTCTCTTTATTGATAGAAAAATAATTCACCCACTCTAGGAAAATAATATTGAAATAAAAATGGTATCCTTTTATCTTTATTTCTAATTAATTCATGGAATTTTTAACCCTTACTAATTTATGGTTTGTTGGTCATTAAATTTATGATTATCATGTTATCTATCGCTCTTTATTATTCTTACAATGTTATTTTCTCCTCCAAATCTATATTTTCACTTCTTTCTAATGTTCTCTTTATCTAGAACCTGATTATGTGTTTTTTAGGTAACCCTTCTTTATCACTTCTCATGTTAAATGAAGTTTTATTATCCCTTTATATAGTGTGGCTTTACAAAAATGGTATTTAAAAATATTGATCTTTTATTACTAAGATAAAAATTGTGAAAATGCAATTTATTTAACTAGGGAGTGTTAGCACCCTAAAAAATTTAATTTAAAATAATACTATTCTTGATAGCTTACTTAACACGTAACACATAGTTTTAAATAAACATCAACATACTACAAAATTAGAAGTATTTAAATATTACGGTTGTAACCTAGCTATTAAATTAGCATATATGGATTGAAATAATCAAAAAATGAAAAATTTGAATGAAAGTTTAAAATAACATTATTTTATTGATTAATTCATAATGATAGTTCTGAGTGAAAAAAAGTTCTTATCGGGGTCGGTCCTGACTAAAATATTGTAGGATTTAATGTATCATGTGTATATTGTTCAAGATGTAAACATCATGAACAGTTAAAGTTTTATAAAGAATATTGAAAAGGAGTTTTTTTTAACCAAGAGAATAAATTTTTCATTCTAAATTTATATTTAATTTAAATAGGTCGGAAGAAATAATACCTTGTTCTTAAGACATTTCTTCGAAGTATATACTGATAATCTGAAACAATTATCGATCAAATTTTTTTGTGCTTGTAGGATCCAAGTTCTGAATTCATTAATTAATGATCCAAACATGCTCGTATGATCTCTAAACAAATTCAATGGATTATTGGGTGCTATCATGGAAGATCGATAGTTTTCCAGTCATTTTCTTAATCATTATGAATAGTACTTCAAGCTTGAAGAATCATAATTGTAATCTCATTCTTGAGTTCATGGAGGAGGAAAGATAATATCATGATAATTATTTAATCTTGATATAGATCTCTAGAATTCATTGTACATAATTATTCTAAAATTATATCAATCTATACATAGTTAACATAATCTTTTATTTATAGACATAGTATTAGGGTTAAAATATTATTTAATTTCACAAAAATCATTAAATATTATATTAAACCTTATATGACTCTATGAAATAATAATAATATTATTATTTTCTCATGGTGTGCACTAACTGACACAATGATAAATATTATTTTACCAAATTTAAAATTAATATTTATCATCAGATACACTCTTCGTCTGCCAGTCCTCCTCATAATTTATAATTAAATATTATATATATATATCTATATAATTAACTACCTTCAAAATAATTTTTTATTTAATTTATGTGATAAATAAAACTTAGATAATATTATTCCTCAAACATGAGATTAATATTTATACCATTAATTAAATTCAAATAGAATTTTATTAGGATCAATATAAAAAACTAAGTGTGTGACCCTCTTGGATTTTTCCTCATTGGCATTATATGGGCTTGCCTAAAGTACATGATTATTATCTAGAAACTAGTGATCGAACCTAATAGAAAGAATTTAATGTTTTATGTCAACAACCACATATGAGTTTTCACTATGAAATATAATTCATATTCACAATTTCTCATCAAAAAGTTTACACACCCATATAATTGAACTATATGATTGATATTTATTTTTCTAATAACATGAAATAAAATTACTATTACACCATGTCCCTGGAATTTAATGTGATGGTTGTATTTTAATAAAAGGTCCAAGATATCAACTTCTATTAATATATAATGGAAAAATCCTTCCCTAACTTATTAATTAATAACACATCATTCATGATGAACCCAATGTACCCAATATCACTATGAATTGTTACTGTCCTAATTTTTAGAAATTAATCTATGTACACAGTTATTAAATGAATTAATTATAATTTTCAGTATTAAGGATCATTATATATGCTTATATATAGTAATATTTAACGATACATAAACATGTGAAATTATCACTAGTATGGTTTTCTAATAATCTCCCATAATATAGATTACCAAGTGAGAACTTTATGACAAGAAGACTCATCTACATATTTGTACTCACACCCGATAGTCAATATGTTATGTTCCCTATAATAGAATGTTATACGATTATAGAATAAGGTTTAATAAAGTCATCATGGAATTTCAAGGTTCTTATCATAGTGTTGAAGTACTTTAACACCCCAAGCTTCCATGGTACGCTTCACTTTGAATAATACAGTAGCGTGTGTTGTACGCAACTTCGAGTTATAACACACCACAACCAATCAAACTAGCCATTATGAATAGTAATACCCACTTTTTGAAATTATATAAATTTTATATTTCAAAATGGACTTCATTTTTGGATTTTGAATATCAAAATTAGCTTAGGGTGAAATTTTGGTGCTTTTCGGATAACTTTTTATATTTTGATGAATAGTGAAAATTACTAAATTTTAATTAAAAACAACTTTTTTAATAGAAATAATTAATAGCGATATATTATGAATTTGAGTGGTTTTAAGGTATATTTAGAATATATTTTTACCATTTAATACAATTTTGGTCATTAGACGTAATTTCACATTTAAACAATACATAAACAAGTGTCAATCTTTTGATAGTTATTATTTCTTAAAAACACGCTATTTGTTTTGACAACGAGAATTAATTTTTAAATTAATAAATGCAACTTATATGATTTGAATTTGGTAAAATATACATAATTTTTTAATTCATAATATCAAATATAGCTTATGCCTAATTTTTGGTATTTTTCTGAGAAACATCAATTTTTCATGAATAGTGAAAAACAATGAGTTATTGGTTAAAACTAATTTTTTTTTATTTAAATAATTATTTATTTTATTCAAATTAATTTATGTCAAGATAGATACATAATACTTATATATGTTCATTGTAATTCATTGGAGTCAATTTATAATAATTTTAGATATATAAAAATTTTATTGAACTTTTTCACTTTCTTTTATCCACCTCCTAGGAGAATTTGAAAATTCACATAAAACTTAATTTTACCACTTCTGTGAGTTTAATTTTGAAAATCTGAGAGACGCGGTTAATATCAAGGAGTAAAATGTGGTTCAATATGATAAAAATAATTTTTGGTGAATAGTAACCTTTTACTTTTATTTACCGCGGCTAAAGGTAAATAGGGTAATTCAAGGTAAAACGAATATTCTAATAATTCAAAATTACCTTAACACATGCCCTAACCTTATTGGATGAGTCATGGCCGACCATGGTCATCTTTGGGTTGATTTGGGGACCCCATGGATCCACTTATGAATGATAATGACACTTTAGATTAATTAATTTAATGTAAAGGCAAAACTGACATAAACAAAAACCTTTTAGTAATTACTTTTTATATGGTGTTATATAAGTAATATTTTTTACTATAAATATTCATTGGAAAGAAAAAAATATTTCCTACATCATGGTATTTTTTGTATAATTTTTAGACATCTAATAAATTAAATTATTAAGGACAATATAACGATGCAGTATTTACCTCATTAATAAATGATTTAAATAAATTAGATTATAAATATTAAAATAATATCCCAAACATGTCCAATTCTTATTGGATGATTTTATTTCTACCATGAGTCATCTTATCTTCGACTCTAATGATTTTTTTTCCTTTAGAAACCGAATATAATTATATAATAAAATAATATTTTCACACTTTCCTAAAGAGCCCCTCCTCCCCCTTATAAAAAGAGACCACTTCTAACCAATTCCTCACACATGTCAAGCCTTTAGGCTCATCCAAACTCTTCAAAATTAAGCTCCCTACATCCCTATCCTCCTCCTAGAATCCTTACCTTAGGCATAAGGCACTTCAAGGAGTCCTTTTGGTTCAAACCAAAGGAAGTTACCCAAATTAAAGGTAACAATTTTTCTTAATTTCTTTTCTTTTATTTTACTTATCCAACCCCTAAACTCTTTTTATTACTTTATTTTATAACAAAACAAGTATAGTCAATATAAAAGTATGTTTTTATGAGATATATTTGAATTACACTTACACACACCTCCATCTAATGGGTGAAGAACATAATGTTTCTGTGGATGGAAAACTAACGCCTCACGAAACGATGATTGTTCAATTACCTCCTACCGCCTCCCATGGTGGCCATTATGATAGAACTGTATTTATATATGATATATATTATTATTTTTATTTCTTCATGATTCTATATTTTTCTTTTATAGCATACCTTAATTTTTTCCATTATGAGTAAATGTGATAATTTCATTTGAGGAAGTGCGGACTACCGCCCCCTCAAAGTGATATGACTCATTAATAACATATATGGGACGTATAAAGGATGTAGTTAATGATATTATATATGATATTATACTTTAATTATAATATAATTATGTATAATTATGTTTTAAGTCCATTAAAATAAGAAAAAGAGATGAATGTAGCGTTCATGTGTACATACGGCTTACCGTCTCCATGAATGGTACATTTCATTTTTACCCCAAAATGATATGTACTATTATAAATACATTTATATATATGATATATATGGTATATATGATATCTAAATCATGAAAATTATTCTGGATAAAATGATCTTTTGACCATGTGAACAACTTGTAACTATAAGGTGTTCATTTTTGACTCAAGTGCCAAATATTGACAAAATGAACATTATTAATTTAACTTATTACATAAAGTTTATAACATGGTAATAAGTGATATAAAAGGAATAATAAACTTGAAAAAGGTTCTTAAGAAAGTAGAAATTAACTTTAGTTTATTATTTAGGATGTTAAAGAACAAACGGGTCAAGTCGGACACAAGGTAAGGGGTTTTCATCTCACTCCTTATCCCCGTGAGATTCATGCCATATTGCCACTATTACCTTTTGTGTGGTGTATATACTACCCACAATTGTATTATTTGTGTAATACACATTAATTTAAGTGTATTTACATATTCGTTGTATGATACCTCTTTCATGGGGTGTATGTTTTTCATGTTACCAAATTCGTAAGGGTTTATTTCACAATCTCTTCATTATCCGAGGTTGTTTATACATAATTATCTACTTGGACCACTTTATCATCCACATCCATGTTTCTTAAAAATTTATTTTAAAACATTCTTACTATTTTATAGAATATGTTTTAAAGTCATTTATACCCTTCTTGACTTTTTATAAGAAGTTTATAGAGAAATCTTTTCGTAGTTTTCCAAACAAGGTCATTTTTAACCTTTTTGACAGAATTAAGGTAAGAATGTCTTTTTTAACTTATACAGCAGGTGCGACTATTTTTTTCCATTATATAATCTTATAATCATACCTTATAAGCTTATAAGAATATTTTCAAATTAAATTTTTTCTTTTATAATTATGTGTCCTTTAAATTATTTCAAAAAAAGAGATATTTCTCTAAAATAGTGTTGATTTCATCTATGTCAACATCCTTTGGTAAATTTTACACTTGTTTGAAGTTGATTTCTTATGATAAAAATATTCCATATTGTATTTATTGATTTTTGATATGTTTAACTATGGATGAGTCATATTTATTCCATTAATGGATTATGATTAATGTTTTGGCATTTTGTATGCTAGTTTTAATACAAACATTTATGTTATAATTCATCCTCTTCTTAAGATGAATGTGTTGGACTAGTATGTTCCAAGTTGGGGACCAGTAAAAGTAAGCTCTCCGGGTTGGGGTCCGGTTACAACAGACCCTCCGAGTTGGTGTCCAGTTATTAGAGGCACTCCAGGTTGGTGTCCTGTTATTAGAGGCTCTCAGGGTTGGTGTCCGGTTATTAGAGGCACTCCGGGTTGGGTTCCGGTTATAGTTAGCCCCTAAGTCTTGGCACGAGGCCTTGAAAAAGAAATTAAAGTTCAGAATTATGCATTCCATCATTATGAAAGTCGTTAGTGATATTGCATGTGATTAGTCGACTAGTAGAATGTCCATGTGAATAAGTAAATGGCATTATTTCATTTTATATTTTCCATATTATGCTGAAGTTCAAGTTTAAAAGGCTTTTGTTTTTGTTATACATTTACTTAAATGCTTATGCTTATTTATGAAAGTTTTTACTGTATTATTATCTTTACTGAGCATCTGAGCTCACCCCTTTCTATGTTTTATTTTTCCCAGGATTCCAAGAAGTGTATTGTGATTGATATGCAGGGTTAAGACAAGGGAATAATGGCATTCATAAAGGATTTTTTATGTTGTTTTGTATGTTATGAAGTGTAATGTAAAATTCATGTATGTAATCTATTTTTCAAGACCGCTAAACTGATCGGTCCTTCGGGACTTGATTCCTTATAATCATGCCAATGTATTAAAATAATGCATCGACTCTGGGTAACTAGGGTTGGGGCCTTACAGTTTGTATCAGAGGAAGTTTAGCAATAACCTTGGAAACTAGATTTAGATAAACTCTGATTAGAGCACATTACCCTAAGATATACATTGAGGATTATTAAAGAAGAACTTCCTAGAATTTTGGTATTGTAGAAATTTTGTGACTTTTCTGAGAAATACATCCCTGTCTGGATACGAGCAAGTAGAGGCAGCTCTGGCACAGATGTACCTAGGGGTAAAACCCGAAAACACTGCTTTGAGCTAGACTCAAACGGGAACTGGTGCACAACAACGAGCCTTGATGCACTCTTGGTTAAGACACTCCTAGGGGATATGCTTAGGATAATTCTCATTTTCTTTACAAACTGATATGAAGGGTTTATGGGTATATAACTCTGCAAAGAAAACATTTTTGGGATTATGGATTATATCATTAAACTATTCAATTTATGTTAGGTATTTTACATGTTTGGAATTATGAATTGTGATTCATAAACTAACTTAGTGTATGCCATTGTTTAGAAATGGCACCCAGTAGAAGGAATGAGAACTCCAGCAATACGTATGATCCAAAGAGTAAGAAGGGTCATATCATTCATGGTATTAAGACAATATTTAGAAAGGTAATATTCTCCCACATATTATCATCATATGAATAAATAGTATCAAAAGATCAGTAAAGAACTCTCTGAATCCAACGGATTTGAAGGGAAGCCAGAGAAGAAAAGGACGGTAGAAAGAAATATGGATAAAGGGAATAAGGGAAAGAAGGATTTTAGAATATGTGATAAATGTTGAATGAATCACCTTGGTAAATTCTTGAAGGAAATGGGAGTTTGTTATAAGTGTGGAGAAAAAGGACACCAATTATGTGATTGAAAGGGTAAGAAAATTGTTTCCAATGTACAGTGCTTCATCTACAAGGAGTTGGGATACTACGTAAACCAATGTCCAAATCATTAGAGTACGCACCAAATGATGCTATTGGATAATAATAAAGTTATGATACTACCACAGATGAAGTGGAATGACTAGTGTTATTATGTTGTTATTAAAAAATTATTTCATTTGAGTGTTGTATTAATGATGTACTGGTTATATGAATTATGGAGATAAATAAGGATTGTACTGCAGTACTATTTCATTGAAGATTTGAGATTATATGGTACAATAAAAAGTGGCTCAATAGCAAGTTAAACTTTTTTTCTTGAAAATACATGGTTAAAGAAAAGGTAATCCTTAATATGGTATTGATTCTAAGGTAGTAATTTTGGAATAAGATATGGTTGATTTGGATGAATTATATTAGATATTCTTGACTACCTTGGAACTGATTAATGGTTTGTTTATTTCATCATTGTTGGAATATTCAAAGTTTTTGGATATAAGGAATATATCTCATCATCATTGTAGAGACCTGAAGCTTGACGTACATGGACATTACATTACTTTTGCGGAATACTTAGTACATAACAAAAACACATATACAAGGATCGTAATAGTTTAGTGTCTTTGGAAACTCGGAACGTAATCCTCTAATCCTGGTGAAAGATCTTCAATATCTCCCATAAAGATCTTCTTTTTTTTACCTAAAACCTTTCTTTATATCCTGGGGAAAAGAAAACATAAAAGGGTGAGCTCAAATGCTCAGTAAGGGTAAACAAAAGAAATATCAATCACATCATATACATAAGAACATAGCTTTTGGAAATCATAACCTGCAAAAGAGTTCATAATATCATAACATGGGATAAATCATAGAAGTGAAATGTAATCCCAATAATCATAACTTAAAACATGAAACTTTGTGGCATTCACACATAATCATGGAAAATCATTTCTTGTTAGTCATGACTCATTGCCAAGACTATCTTAGTGGACAAATTCCCTTTCTGAATCGAGTAACCCTCGTTCCAATCCTGTTTCACTGAACCGGTATAACCTACCGTTCCAGCCATGTCTATCTCATGAGATATAAAATCTTTATCCAATGAATTGGAGGTAGATATAGGTCCCACCCATCTTATAATGAATCCTTTCTTATGTGTGCCACATAATCATAAATCATACATCATCGCATAACCCATGTAATAAAAATGGGATTCTTAAACAACATGACATCATAAAACAATTCATATAAGATAAAGGAATTCATAAAAATGTTTCCATCAAAACATAATCAAATCCATGTAATAATAGGGATAAAAACAGAACCCTTTTATTATCTTAGATGGAAAATAATTTTGATAAAACACTTGAACTTCATTCTTGAGGAAAATATCCTTTCTACTTCAAAAACATTTTTCCTTTCATAACATGTCATAAAACTTTAAAATAAAAGAAGTTGATTAAAAATAAACTTGAAAACTTGTAAAGGAAGCTTCTTGGAAATAATGTTTTAAAAATCCATTCATGCCGTATAAGTTAAAAAAAACATTCTTCGTACTTTTGTCGGAAAAGTCAAAAAGTACCTCGTACGAAAAACGACAAAAGATTCCTTTTATTTCTTTTACTAAAAACTCACCAAAGGGTAAAAATGGATTTAAACAATTGTAGGTGGATGGAAATAATATTAAATATTGATGAAACATGGATGTGGATGATAAAATACACCCCAGTAAATACTTACGAATAAACAATCTCGGATAAAAATGAGATTGTGATATTTCCCTTACCTTAGGTCCAATTTTCTTCGTATGTGTCCGAACCTCCTGTATAATGATTTAAATAATGTCATTGACTTATTACAGAATCATATTCATTGTTATTATATCATATATGGTTCACTTATGACATTATATTACTCGTTCTTTTGTAAATTCCATGTTAAAGAAGCGTTTTGGGTAAAATCGTTTCATTTATCGTAGGTGTTTTGACTTGTTGTTCTAGACATCATTATTACTTATATCATGATTTACTTACTTCCAGAATATAAAATATGATTTATATATCATATATATTCAGTATATATATATATAATAGATAGATAAATAAAATGAAAAACACCGTTCATGGAGACGGTAGTCCGTACCTACGCATGAACGCTGTTTTTCTTTCCTTATTGTCTTGAATGGAAGTAAGTAGATGACATACATATATATATATACATAAATCCAGTATCATTATTATGTCATATATTTCATTAGTACTTATTATATATACTTTATAATCATTCATGAATGGTTAATCATTAAGAATGAATCTCATCGCGTCGTGGAGACGGTAGTCCGTACGTACGCACGAGCGATGATATAATTTCCATAAATATTGAATTGAATTTGAGTGGATTATAAAATATATCAGAATCAATATGATGTTGTAATAACTATGTATAGTTATTCTTTACACCATTATACCTATCCATGTAAGGTGGTGGTGGAAAATAGATTACACCATGGCGTGGAGACGGTATTTCGTACGTACGCACGCGCGGTGATTTCCTTTTTTTCGTAGGATGGATAGATGGTGAAATAGGGTTGTTTCATACTTATAATAACATATCAGTATATGAGTGATACTGATGTTATTACTTCATAATGAAACAACCTAAGAAGAAGAAGTGGAAGAAGAAATAAAGATGAAAGAATTGGTAACGGTAATTACCTCTTCTTTGAAGCGCCTCTTTGAGACCTCCTCTTAGGGCACTAGAATTGGTCTTTGAGGAAGACCAAAACCTATAGGATGTTGCTAGGGAAGTGGAGAAGAGATTTTGGCTGGTTTTGGCTGAGCTTTAGTGCTCAAATTGGTGTGAGGAGGAGGGGGAGGAGGTGTCCTTTTATAGGGGAGGAGAGGGGCACCTTAGGAATATATCAAAATATTATTTTATATTAAAGTCAAAATCGGTTTATAATGGTTCCAAAGGGTCTTATTTCGAAGCTAAAGTGGGGATGGGTCGAAATCCTATCAACCAATAGAATTTAGACAAGTTTAGGATATTATTTTAACCTTATCAATTAGATTTAACTCTAAGTTAAATAATTTAACTTTTACCATGTCTTTTTGTTTTCTTTCCCTATATGGTTAATAAACTTACTATAACATGCCAAAAGAACCCCAAATTTTTTATTATTAATATATATATATCCTTATCTAAGTCATTTGGCCGAACCTTAGATTTTTAGGAATAAAATAACAATTAATAATATAATATTTGATTTAAAAACTATTTTGTGTCAATTTTGACACTATTTGATATATGATTTTTGTGAGAGTCATAACAGAATTAAATGTTCGAACCAAGTTAATTAAATCAACATTAATATATCATAGTAACCTAGAAAATTATTGGAATTCATAAAAAGTCTCAAATTACATTTATTTTGGTGTTTATAACATCAATTATGTCAATATTTCATTAATAAGATAATTACTGCATCATCATTGTGTCATAAATAAATTAAATTATTTAAAGTATAAAAATTACAAATAAAATACCATTATGTAGGAAATCTTTTTATCTTTCTAATGAATATTTATAATCTAACATCCAACATATATAACCCTATGTAACAATTGTTTTGCTAAAAGATATATGCTTGTATCATTTTTGTATTCATTTTAACTTAATTAAAATAAAGTGTCATTATCACTTACAAGTGGATCAATGGGGTCCCAAAATCGACCCAAAGATGCCCATGGTCGACCATGTATCAACCAATAGGGTTAAGACACATTTTAGGGTAATTTAATATTATTATAATATTATTTTTTAACCCTTATTTACCGGATTTACCCTTAACCATGGTAAATAAAATATTTACCGCAGTAATTATTCAAAATGTCTAAAAATAAAAGTTACCTATTTACACAATTTGAATATCCTGATTCCAAATATGGAATCCATTTTTCAAAATTCAAAACACAGAAGTGGAAGAAATTAATTTAAAATTAATTCCCGCTGTCAAAACAAAAAGCGTGTTTTTAAGAGATAATAACTATCAAAAGATTGACACTTGTTTATGTTCTGTTTAATTGTAAAATTGTGTCCAATGACCAACATTATATTAAGTGGTAAAAATATATTCTAAATATACTTTAAAACCATTCAATATTATAATTTAACCACATAAGATATTACGATGAAAAAAGTTGTTTTTAATTAAAATATAGCGTGTTTTTACTATTCATTAAAATATGAAAGTTATCGGAAAAATATCAAAAATTTATCTAATGTAAATTTTTACATCCTGATTCAAAATAAGAATATTATTTTGTCAAATTGAACATATAAACATGTCAAAAACTATATTTAAAGTGGGTGCGCCATCAAAAGGCGGTAAAACTGCATTTTTTGAAAAATACTTATTTTACCCGAAAAATTTATTTTGTTCTTATACCATGTTCTAGAAATGTGTAAGATGAATAATAATGTTATAAAATTCAAAATTTAGTTAATACTATTCATAACGGCTATTTCATGACAATATTATAATAATATAACATTGTTTATTAAAACCCGGTATTGCGTACAACACACGCTATCGAGGAAGGTCGCGATTGCAAGCCAAGTCAGGGTTGCGTGTTGTGAAAGAATCCTTCATTGTTTCGTATAACAGAATCCAACCATATTTCATTTATACATTTAATATATATATATATATATATACTCAATGTTGCGTAGAATAACTATTATCAAAATTGTGTGTAACACGATCCAAGAATAGTGTTGCGTATACTGCAAGCTAATACGGTGTTGCGTATAGCGCAAGGTAATCTTGGTGTAGAATAAAACACAAGACATTAATGAAATTAAAAGAATATTTTTCATAAAATCTCGGGGTGTTACATTCTACCCCCCTTAAAATGAATTTCGCCCTCGAAATTCGTCGAGGTTATAAATGGTTTACTATTTGAAAGTTTCTTTGATAGAAACCCACATCGTAAAAAGGAATACCAAAACTTATCTTTAAAAACAAAAGTATGAAACGTAACGGTTACCCAAATAAACTAATCACTGGGTTTCCACATAGGTGAAAATATGGATATGGAAGAGAAATCTAACAATCATGTTCTGATGGAGAGTGGTAGAGAACATGGCTATGGAAAAGCTAGCAATCACAAAGCCATAAATTTGTGACGATCTAAGGTACCATCCGATTAATCAGATATAAGATCACTAGGACAACATTTTTGGTTTTCAATATCATTTCCCTAAAGTTGAAAATTTTGAATTAGAAGAAATACTTACTTGATTTTGGTATAATCTCACTGTTGTTCGTGAATTTAACAATTTACACTTCTTCCCTTAAAGAAATGAAGTTGAATTTGTTATTCGTGATGTGTTAGCAGATCATGTGATAGAATGACAGGTCATTCCATCTGTCTCAAACAAAAGGTTAGCAAAACTTATATACATAAGTCGATCTATAGTGAGATTAATCATATATAGTTCCTAAAATGGACTTATACTTCATATATCATACTGCTTAATATAATAAAACTAGTTTCTACTAAATAGGGACTTCCTGTAGGTCAGTGGTAGGCGATAAAGGCCAGTCGCACTTCGGTTGTGGGTTCGATTCCTACAGCCTTGTCCGAAGCGATGGGCTGTCGCCCGCCTTGCAGGTTGTCCTTTTTATAAAACTATATTACTATAACATCCCATCAATAATATCGAGAAAACTTCTATCCTTAAACAATACTAACAAATGTCCAACATAATCCATTCCAATCTTTAGGATTATCCATAATACTGCAGTCCACTCTCATAACATAGTGAAAAAGATTACCAGAGATTTAACACCATCGTCGATCCCCATAAGATATGTCTTGTTGGTCACATTCTAAACATTCAAAGTCCTTAATCATGTATTCGCTTGAATACCTTAGTGAAAACATGAATGCAGTTTAAAGTTAACACTTTCCACATACCAAAATCCTCAAAATTCTATATACTCAAACCATGATATCACTTAGTCCTTATATCAATCATGAGCTCATGAATACTGTTAAACATTTCATTTTCTTGTTTTCCCTTCATTATGCGCATATCATCTTATTTCCAAAAATATCTCAATCACTTTGAATACCACATTAAACCAATACATAAATATTCCAATACTTCATGATACAACATTATTTTGGAATCCCATTACATAAACGCTTAATCATTCCACCACATCGTTATCATATTCAACATCGCCAATAGTGATCGCATGTGACTTCCCTTTGTCCTTTGCCTTCCGTGGTTGCTCATGTTGATCATCACTAACCCTTGGATTAGGGCAATTATTAGAATAATGCCCCATTTCCTTGCACTTGAAGCATTGAAGTGTTGGTGGTGCGTTCTCTGCAGTGTTTGCTTTATTCACATCATTAGAAACCCTTTTTCCATTACTTCGACACTCAGCTGCTCGATGACCTTCTTTTCCACACTTAAAACATTTTCTAGTCCCTTTAAGACAATCTCCACCATGCTTCTTTCCACACTTTGTGCATAAGGAAACATTCATCTTCTTTTCACCATTATTCTGAGATTTCTCCTTGAACTCCATCTTTCGTTTCTTGTCAAAACCATGAGATGGATATGTAACACCAACTTCCATTTCTACCTTGATAGCACAACGCACAATTTCTTCATAGCTACTGAAGTCTCTTATAGCTAATGCCCTTCGAAGACTTGGTTTTAAGCCACTGAAAAATCGATCAACTTTACTTTCAGGTTGGATGATAATACCAGAAGCATACCTTGCAAGTCTTGTAAAATTTGCTTCATAGGTACCAACAGATTCATCGTCCCTTTGCTTCAGTTCAAGAAACTCTTTCTCCATCTTTGTTCGAAGAATACGAGGGAAGTACTTACTGAAAAACAAGTTCTTGAACTCGTCCCATTCCATGGACTCAATTTCATCTCTTGGCCTCGTATTCTTGATAAGATTCCACCATTGATCAGCTTCACCTTCCAAACGATATACTGCTAAGATGACTTTATCATGTTCAGAACATTGAAGAACTGAAAATATCTTTTCAGTAGTACTAATCCATTGTTCAGCCACAAGTAGATCAGAAGACCCACTGAAAGAAGGTGGACGTTGCCTCATGAAGGACTCAATAGAATATTGTTCCCTTCTCTGCTCATTTGGAAGTCCAGAATGATTCATAGCTTGTGTAAGTATAGCAATAAGATTTTGCACTCCATCTCCCATAACATTTGTTTGTTCAGGAGGGCAATCATTGCATTGTCCATTGCATTGATCAACACGGTTCCTTCGGGTTCCAGCCATCGTCTAAAACCCAAAAAGAATAGTGTGAGAGGCAAAAATCATGCTAGGGAAAACAACATAATAAAGGGGGAGTACCTTCAATATACAACATCTTAGGTTTAATTCTATGATCGTTAGCGTAATTCTATTACTATAACCTATACGTATACTTATCCCTAGGGACATCCCTAGACATACCTTAGAAATATCTCTAGGGATCTCACTAACGTTTTCGCATCCTAGTTTCCAAAGGTTGACTAAACCTTTCCTCTGATACCAACTGTAGCGGTCTGGAATTACTTCCAGTGGACTATAATTGATACCTATCAGGGCACTCCATGGGCGGCTACACCCCCTGGGCGGGACACACCACCATCCCCAGTGGCAGCCATTTCCTCATGAAGCCCTTGGGCGGAGAGCCATGCTTCGTCCAACGCTCACATGTGAGAGTTCCCAAGGATCGGATACATTCCTACCTCCTTTGCCTCTGATACCAACTGTAGAGACCCGAAGCTTGACGTACATGGACATTACATTACTTTTGCGGAATACTTAGTACATAACAAAAACACATATACAAGGATCGTAATAGTTTAGTGTCTTTGGAAACTCGGAACGTAATCCTCTAATCCTGGTGAAAGATCTTCAATATCTCCCATAAAGATCTTCTTTTTTTTTTACCTAAAACCTTTCTTTATATCCTGGGGAAAAGAAAACATAAAAGGGTGAGATCAAATGCTCAGTAAGGGTAAACAAAAGAAATATCAATCACATCATATACATAAGAACATAGCTTTTGGAAATCATAACCTGCAAAAGAGTTCATAATATCATAACATGGGATAAATCATAGAAGTGAAATGTAATCCCAATAATCATAACTTAAAACATGAAACTTTGTGGCATTCACACATAATCATGGAAAATCATTTCTTGTTAGTCATGACTCATTGCCAAGACTATCTTAGTGGTCAAAGTCCCTTTCTGAATCGAGTAACCCTCGTTCCAGTCCTGTTTCACTGAACCGGTATAACCTACCGTTCCAGCCATGTCTATCTCATGAGATATAAAATCTTTACCCAATGCATTGGAGGGAGATATAGGTCCCACCCATCTTATAATGAATCCTTTCTTATGTGTGCCACATAATCATAAATCATACATCATCGCATAACCCATGTAATAAAAATGGGATTCTTAAACAACATGACATCATAAAACAATTCATATAAGATAAAGGAATTCATAAAAATGTTTCCATCAAAACATAATCAAATCCATGTAATAATAGGGATAAAAACAGAACCCTTTTATTATCTTAGATGGAAAATAATTTTGATAAAACACTTGAACTTCATTCTTGAGGAAAATATCCTTTCTACTTCAAAAACATTTTTCCTTTCATAACATGTCATAAAACTTTAAAATAAAAGAAGTTGATTAAAAATAAACTTGAAAACTTGTAAAGGAAGCTTCTTGGAAATAATGTTTTAAAAATCCATTCATGCCGTATAAGTTAAAAAAAACATTCTTTGTACTTTTGTCGGAAAAGTCAAAAAAGTACCTCGTACGAAAAACGACAAAAGATTCCTTTTATTTCTTTTACTAAAAACTCACCGAAGGGTAAAAATGGATTTAAACAATTGTAGGTGGATGGAAATAATATTAAATATTGATGAAACATGGATGTGGATGATAAAATACACCCCAGTAAATACTTACGAATAAACAATCTCGGATAAAAATGAGATTGTGATATTTCCCTTACCTTAGGTCCAATTTGCTTCGTATGTGTCCGAACCTCCTGTATAATGATTTAAATAATGTCATTGACTTATTACAAAATCATATTCATTGTTATGATATCATATATGGTTCACTTATGACATTATATTACCCGTTCTTTTGTAAATTCCATGTTAAAGAAGCGTTTTGGGTAAAATCGTTTCATTTATCGTAGGTGTTTTGACTTGTTGTTATTGACATCATTATTACTTATATCATGATTTACTTACTTCCAGAATATAAAATATGATTTATATATCATATATATTCAGTATATATATATATATAATAGATAGATAAATAAAATGAAAAACACCGTTCATGGAGACGGTAGTCCGTACGTACGCATGAACGCTGTTTTTCTTTCCTTATTGTCTTGAATGGAAGTAAGTAGATGACATACATATATATATATATATATACATAAATCCAGTATCATTATTATGTCATATATTTCATTAGTACTTATTATATATACTTTATAATCATTCATGAATGGTTAATCATTAAGAATGAATCTCATCGCGTCGTGGAGACGGTAGTCTGTACGTACGCACGAGCGATGATATCATTTCCATAAATATTGAATTGAATTGGAGTGGATTATACAATATATCAGAATCAATATGATGTTGTAATAACTATGTATAGTTATTATTTACACCATTATACCCATCCATGTAAGGTGGTGGTGGAAAATAGATTACACCACGGCGTGGAGACGGTATTCCGTACGTACGCACGCGCGGTGATTTCCTTTTTTTCGTAGGATGGATAGATGGTGAAATAGGGTTGTTTCATACTTATAATAACATATCATTATATGAGTGATACTGATGTTATTACTTCATAATGAAACAACCTAAGAAGAAGAAGTGGAAGAAGAAATAAAGATGAAAGAATTGGTAACGGTAATTACCTCTTCTTTGAAGCGCCTCTTTGAGACCTCCTCTTAGGGCACTAGAATTGGTCTTTGAGGAAGACCAGAACCTATAGGATGTTTCTAGGGAAGTGGAGAAGAGATTTTGGCAGGGGTTGGCCGATCTTGAGTGCTCAAATTGGTGTGAGGAGGCGGGGGAGGAGGTGTCCTTTTATAGGGGAGGAGAGGGGCACCTTAGGAATATATCAAAATATTATTTTATATTAAAGTCAAAATCGGTTTATAATGGTTCCAAAGGGTCTTATTTCGAAGCTAAAGTGGGGATGGGTCGAAATACTATCAACCAATAGAATTTATACAAGTTTAGGATATTATTTTAACCTTATCAATTAGATTTAACTCTAAGTTAAATAATTTAACTTTTACCATGTCTTTTTGTTTTCTTTCACTATATGGTTAATAAACTTACTATAACATGCCAAAAGAACCCCAAATTGTTTATTATTAATATATATATCCTTATCTAAGTCATTTGGCCGAACCTTAGATTTTTAGGAATAAAATAACAATTAATAATATAATATTTGATTTAAAAACTATTTTGTGTCAATTTTGACAGTATTTGATATATGATTTTTGTGAGAGTCATAACAGAATTAAATGTTCGAACCAAGTTAATTAAATCAACATTAATATATCATAGTAACCTAGAAAATTAGTGGAATTCATAAAAAGTCTCAAATTACATTTATTTTGGTGTTTATAACATCAATTATGTCAATATTTCATTAATAAGATAATTACTGCATCATCATTGTGTCATAAATAAATTAAATTATTTAAAGTATAAAAATTACAAATAAAATACCATTATGTAGGAAATCTTTTTATCTTTCTAATGAATATTTATAATCTAAAATCCAACATATATAACCCTATGTAACAATTGTTTTGCTAAAAGATATATGCTTGTATCATTTTTGTATTCATTTTAACTTAATTAAAATAAAGTGTCATTATCACTTACAAGTGGATCAATGGGGTCCCAAAATCGACCCAAAGATGCCCATGGTCGACCATGTATCAACCAATAGGGTTAAGACACGTTTTAGGGTAATTTAATATTATTATAATATTATTTTTTAACCCTTATTTACCGGATTTACCCTTAACCATGGTAAATAAAATATTTACCGCAGTAATTATTCAAAATGTCTAAAAATAAAAGTTACCTAATTACACAATTTGAACATCCTGATTCCAAATATGGAATCCATTTTTCTAAATTCAAAACACAGAAGTGGCAGAAATTAATTTAAAATTAATTCCCGCTGTCAAAACAAAAAGCGTGTTTTTAAGAGATAATAACTATCAAAAGATTGACACTTGTTTATGTTCGGTTTAATTGTAAAATTGTGTCCAATGACCAACATTATATTAAGTGGTAAAAATATATTCTAAATATACTTTAAAACCATTCAATATTATAATTTAACCACATAAGATATTACGATGAAAAAAGTTGTTTTTAATTAAAATATAGCGTGTTTTTACTATTCATTAAAATATGAAAGTCATCGGAAAAATATCAAAAATTTATCTAATGTAAATTTTTACA
The DNA here is from genome assembly GCA_963277665.1 of Viscum album. Taxonomy (NCBI): domain Eukaryota; kingdom Viridiplantae; phylum Streptophyta; class Magnoliopsida; order Santalales; family Viscaceae; genus Viscum; species Viscum album. The sequence goes on from OY728162.1 coordinate 1,158,818,237, forward strand.
TCCTGATTCAAAATAAGAATATTATTTTGTCAAATTGAACATATAAACATGTCAAAAACTATATTTAAAGTGGGTGCGCCATCAAAAGGCGGTAAAACTGCATTTTTTGAAAAATACTTATTTTACCCAAAAAATTTATTTTGTTCTTATACCATGTTCTAGAAATGTGTAAGATGAATAATAATGTTATAAAATTAAAAATTTAGTTAATACTATTCATAACGGCTAGTTCATGACAATATTATAATAATATAACATTGTTTATTAAAACCCGGTATTGCGTACAACACACGCTATCGAGGAAGGTCGCGATTGCAAGCCAAGTCAGGGTTGCGTGTTGTGAAAGAATCCTTCATTGTTTCGTATAACAGAATCCAACCATATTTCATTTATACATTTAATATATATATATATATATATACTCAATGTTGCGTAGAATAACTATTATCAAAATTGTGTGTAACACGATCGAAGAATAGTGTTGCGTATACTGCAAGCTAATACGGTGTTGCGTATAGCGCAAGGTAATCTTGGTGTAGAATACAACACAAGACATTAATGAAATTAAAAGAATATTTTTCATAAAATCTCGGGGTGTTACAATCATCAAGTAATTTTATAAAGGGAAGGGAGGAAAAATACAAAAAGAAGAAGCATAGATGGAAACTGCTCGCCCACCCCTGCCCCCGCCCAAAAAAAAGAAACTATGGGGGCCTAAAATGATGCAGCCCTAATACATCCCCTTTAATAAAGTCAATACCATTAGGAGTAATACTTGCAGCAGACTGAAGAAACACCTTCTTCGTGCGATTAAGGACCACTGAGGCCAAGTAGTCTGCAACCTTGTTCCCCTCTCTCCAGGTGTGAATAATTCGGATTTTGTTCTTAATAATTCTTTTACATTGCCTTCTAACATAGCATATCGACCAGGGGACTTCACCATTCTCCTCCAAGTAGTTATAGACAATTAAGGAGTCTGTTTCAATTTCGGATACCTCCAACCCCTGCTTCCTGCAAAGTCTGAGTCCCGTAACCATTTCCAGTGCCTCCGCTTGAAGGGAAGATCCATGGCCTAGGCTGGCGTAAAATGCTAAGAAAATTGAGCCTTTACCATCCCTCACCACACCTCCTCCACGAATGCACCCCTAGACAAAAGATCCATCTGTATTGAGCTTCAAGCCACCCGAGGGAGGTCGCCAGCAAACCCAACTGCCCTTCCTGTTACTAGAGGTACAATCCTCGCTGGAACTAGAATGAAACCGGTGAAAGGACGGAGCTGCCCTCCAATGTCGCACCACCTTATACGGGTTCAGTAACCAATTTTTTTCCCAAACAATAATAACTGCAGTGAAGAATGAATGTAATCAATAAAGTTTTATGGTAATTTAGGGTGTTACCATATTTTAAAATAATACATGATGAATTTGTTCACATGCTATTATGTGGAAAAAAGGATCTTCATTGTGTTTACCTACCTTATAAATGTTGGGATGTGATTTTGGGTAGAAGTATTTTGGATAAGTCTAGTTTGAGATTATTTTTGGATTTCCATAAAAAGGACAACCCGGAGGTCGGGTGGCAACCCATCGCGTCCGGCAAGGCCGAAAGACTTGAACCCCCAACTGAAGGGCGACAAGGGTGTATCACCTACAACAAGCCCACATGATGTCCTGGATTGAATAATGTAGTTTTTTTAAAGGGTCTTATATGTGAATTATAAATTCATTATATTTGGAACCCTGTACCATTAGGATAAATAGAATATATATATATATATATTAAATCTTTTAGAGTGAAAGATGAGTTTGTAGTAGGAATTAGTTGAAGGATGAAACTCTACTTGTCAAGTATATATATATATATATATATATATATATATATATATATTCTTCTTATTTTATGGATAAATTAATTATTAAACTTTAGGGAAGGGATCATAAAAACAAAAATATGTTATCCTAATACCTTATATTTTGTTGAACCGATGGTATTTTAAATTATCATAGATTGGTGGCTTTGAGGCCCACAATTCTACAATGTTTTGTGATTGGTGACCTCAATCACTCCCTATAAAAATTTACGTTTTTCCACCAATTACGTGTCTCTAATTTCCACCAATGTTCTCCTAATCAAGATCATAATTTGGTGGTGGCCCTTTTATTTCTCTTTTCCTCTTATTAAGAATAAATTTTATTAACCCAATTTATGATGTGGGTTTTCCCACAAAGATATTTTCTATTTTCAACCTTTTATTTTCGAAGAACAATTTCAAATTTCAAGGATGAAATTTATTTAAGGAGTGGAGAATGTAACACCCCAAGATTCCATGGTATGCTTCACTTTGAATAATACAGTAGCGTGTGTTGTACGCAACTTCGAGTTATAACACACCACAACCAATCAAACTAGCCGTTATGAATAGTAATACCCACTTTGTGAAATTTTATAAATTTTATCATTCAAAATGGACTCCATTTTTGGATTCGTAATATCAAAATTAGCTTAGGGTGAAATTTTTGTGCTTTTCGGATAACTTTCATATTTTGATAAATAGTGAAAATTACTAAATTTTAATTAAAAAAACATTGTTAATCGAAATAACTAATAGTGATAAATTATTAATTTGAGTGGTTTTAAGGTATATTTAGAATATATTCTTACAATTTAATATAATGTTGGTCATTGGACGTAATTTCACATTTATACCAGACATAAACAAGTGTCAATCTTTTGATAGTTATTATTTCTTAAAAACACGTTATTTGTTTTGACAATGAGAATTAATTTTTAAACTAATTAAGGCAACTTATATGTTTTGAATTTGGTAAAATATATATAATTTTGGAGTTAATAAAATCAAATATATCTTATGCCGAATTTTTGGTACTTTTCTGAGAAACATCAATTTTTCATGAATAGCGAAAAACATTAAGTTATTGGTTAAAACCGATTTTTTTTATTTAAATAATTATTTATTTTATTTAAATTAATTTATGTCAAAATAGATACATAATACTTATATAAGTTCATTATAATTCATTGGAGTCAGTTTATAATAATTTTAGACATATAAAAATTTTATTGAACTTTTCACTGTCTTCTACCCACCTCCTAAGAGAATTTGAAAATTCATATAAAACTTAATTTTACCACTTCTGTGAGTTGAATTTTGAAAATCCAAGAGACACGGATAATATCAAGGAGTAAAATGTTGTTCAATATGATAAAAATTACTTTTGGTGAATAGTAACTTTTAACTTTTATTTACCGCAGTTAAAGGTAAATAGGGTAATTCAAGGTAAAAAGAATATTGTAGTAATTCAAAATTACCTTAACACATGTCCTAACCTTATTGGATGAGTAATTGACGACCATGGGAATATTTGGGTCGATTGTGGGACCCCATGGAGCCACTTATGAATGATAATGACACTGTAGATTAATTAATTTAATGTAAAGGAAAAATTGACAAAAACAATAACCTTTTAAGAATTAATTTTTATAAGGTTTTATATAAGTAATATTTTTTACTATAAATATTAATTGGAAAGCTAAAAAGATTTCATACATCATGGTATTTTTTTTATAATTTTTAGATATCAAATAAATTAAATTATTAAAGACAATATAATGATGCAGTATTTACCTCATTAATAAATGATTTGAATAAATTAGATTATAAATATTATAATAATATTTAAAACATGTCAAATTCTTATTGGATGATTTTATTTCGACCATGAGTCTTCTTATATTCGATTCTAATGATTTTTGGACCTTTAGAAACCGAATATCATTATATAATAAAATAATATTTTCACACATTCCTAAAGAGCCCATCCTCCCCATTATAAAAATAGACCACTTCTAACCAATTCCTTGCACATCTCAAGCCTTTAGGCTCATCCAAACCTTAAAACATTAAGCTCCCTACATCCCTCTCCTCCTCCTAGAAGCCTTACCTTAGGCATAAGGCACTTCAAGGAGTCCTTTTGGTTCAAACCAAAGAAAGTTACCCAAATTAAAGGTAACAATTTCTCTTAATTCATTTTCTTTTATTTTACTTCTCCAACCCCTAAACTCTTTTTATTACTTTCTTTTATAACAACACCAGTATACACAATATACTATGATGTTTTTATGAGATATATTTGAATTACACTTACACACACCTCCATCTAATGGGTGAAGAACATAATGTTTCTGTGGATGGCATACTAACGCCTCACGAAACGATGATTGTTCAATTACCTCCTACCGCCTCTCATGGTGGCCATTATGATGGAACTGTATTTATATATGATATAAATTATTTTTTTGGTTTCTTCATGCTTCTGTATTTTTCTTTTATATCATACCTTAATGGGTTCCCTTATGAGTAAATGCGATAATTTCATTAGAGAAAATGCAGATTATCGCCCCCTTAAAGTGATAGGACTCGTTAATACCAAATGTGGGATGTATAAAGGATGGAGTTTGTGGTATTATATATGATATTATACTGTAATTATAATATACCTATGTATAATTATATTTTATGTCAATTAAAATAAGAAATATAGATGAATGTAGCGTTCATGCGTACGTACGGCTTACTGTCTCCATGAATGGTACATTTCATTCTTACCCCAAAATGATATCTACTATTATAAATACATGTATATATATGATATATATGATATATATGATATCTAAATCATGAATATCATTCTGGTTATAATCATCTTTTGACCATGTGAACAACTTGTAACTATAAGGTGTTCATTTTTGTCTCAAGTGCCAAATATTGAAGAAACGAACGTTATTAACTTAAATGATTAAATAATGTTTATAACATGGTAATAAGTGATTTAAAATGAATAATACACTTGAAAAAGGTTCTTAAGAAATTATAAACTAACTTTAATATATTATTTTGGATGTTAAAGAACGAACGGGTCAAGTCAGACACAAGGTAAGGGGTTTTCATCTCACTCCTTATTCCCGTGATATTTATGCCATATTGTCACTATTACCTTTTGTGTGGTATATATACTACCCATAATTGTATTCTTTGTGTAATACACTTTAATTTATGTGTATTTACATATTAATTGTATGATTCCTCTTTCATGGGGTGTATTTTTTGCAAGTTACCAAATTGGTAAGGGTTTATTTCACAATCTCTTCATTATCCGAGGTTGTTTATACGTAATTATCTACTGCGAACTCTTTATCATCCACATACATGTTTCTTAAAAATGTATTTCAAAAAATTCTTACTCTTTTACAGAATATGGGTTAAAGTCATTTATACCCTTGTTGACTTTTTATGAGAAGTTTATAAAGGAATCTTTCTGTCGTTTTCTAAACAATGTCCTTTTTAACCTTCTCGAAAGAATTAAGGTAAGAATGTCTTTTTTAACTTATACGGCGGGGGAGGCTATTTTCCGCCATTATAAAATCTAGAAGCTTACCTTAAAAGATTATAAGAATATTTTAAAAGTAAATGTTTTCTTTTATAATTATGTGGCTTTTAAATGATTTCAAAAAAAGAGATATTTCTCTCAAACAGTTTTGATTTCATCTATGTCAACATCCTTTTGTAAATTTTACACTTGTTTGAAGTTGCGTTATTATGATAAAAATATTCCATATTGTATTTAAGGTTTTGTGATATGTTTGACTATGGATGAGTCATTTTTATTCCATTAATTTCTTATGATTAATGTTTTGGAATTTCGTATGCTAGTTTTAATACTAATGTTTATATTATAATTCATCCTCTTCTTAAGATGAATGTGTTGGACTAGTATGTTTCGGGTTGGGGACTGGTAAAATTAAGCTCTCCAGTTTGGGGTTCGGTTACAGCAGACCCTTCGGGTTGGTGTTCTGTTATTTGAGGCACTCCGGGTTGGTGTCCGGTTATTAGAGGCACTCCGGGATGGTGTCTGGTTATTAGAGGCACTCCGGGTTGGGTTCCGGTTACATTTATCCCCTAGGTCTTGGCACGAGGCCTTGACAAAGAAATTAATGTTCAGAATTATGCATTCCATCATTATGAAATTGGTTAGTGATATTGCATGTTATTATTCAACTAGTAGAATGTCCATGTGAATAAGTAAATGGCATTATTTCATTTTATTTCTTCCATATTAGGCTGAAGTTCAAGTTTAAAAGGCTCTTGTTTTAATTATACATTGCCTTAAATGTTTATGCTTATTTATGAATGTTTCCGCTGTATTATTATCCTTACTGAGCATCTGATCTCACCCCTTTCTATGTTTTATTTTTCCCAAGATTCCTAGAAGTGTATTGTGATTGATATGCAGGGTTAATACAAGGGAATAATGGCGTTCATAAAATATTATTTATGCTGTTTTGTATGTTATGAAGTGTAATGTAACAATCATGTATGTAATCTATTTTTCAAGACTGCTAAACTGATCAGTCCTTTGGGAATTGATTCCTTGTAATCATTCCAATGTATTAAAATAATGCATAGACTCTGGGTAACTGGGGTTGGGGAGTTACAATTGGTATTAGAGGAAGTTTAGAAATAACCTTGGAAACTAGATTTAGATAAACTCTGATTAGAGAAAACTACCCTATGATATACTTTGAGGATTATTATAGAAGAACATCCTAGAATTTTGGTATTGTAGAGATTTTGTGAGTTTTCCGAGCAATAAATCCCTGTCTGGATACGAGCAGGTATAGGTGGCTCTGGCACAGATGTACCTAGGGGTAAAACCTGAAAACACCACTTTGAGCTAGCCTCAAATGGGAACTGGTGGATGAAAACGGGCCTTGCTGCACTCTTGGTTACAACACTCCCAGGGGATATGCTTAGGATAATTCTCATTTTCTTTACAAACTACTATGAAGGGTTTAAGAGTATATACCTTCTCAAAGAAAACATTTTTGTGATTATAGATTATATCCATAAACTATTCAATTTATGTTAGGTATTTTACATGTTTGAAATTATGAATTTTGATTCATAAACTGACTTAGTGTATTCCATTGTTTAGAAATGGCACCCAGTAGAAGGAATGAGAGCTCCAGCAATACGTATGATCCAAAGTGTAAGAAGGGTCATATCATTCATGGTATTAAGACAACATTTAGAAAGGAAATAGTCTCCCACGTAATATCATCATATGAATAAATAGTATCAAAAGATCAGTAAAGAACTCTCTGAATCCTATCGCTTTGAAGGGAAGCCAGAGAAGAAAAGGATGGTAGAAAGAAATATGGATAAAGGGAATAATGGAAAGAATAATTTTCCAATATGTGATAAATATTTAATGAATCACCTTGGTAAATGCTTGAAGGGAATTTGATTTTGTTATAAGTGTGGAGAAAAAGGACACCAAGTACGTGATTGAAAGGGTAAAAAACATTTTTCAAATGTACAATGCTTCATCTGCAAGGAGTTGGGACTCTACGCAAACCAATGTCTAAATCATCATAGTATGCACCAAATGATGCTATTGAATAATAATAAAGTTTTGATACTACCACAGATGAAGAGGAATGACTAGTGTTCTTATGTTGTTATTAAAGAAATATTTCATTTGAGTGTTGTATCAATGATGTATTGGTTATATGAATTATGGAGATAAATAAGGATGGTACTGCAGTACTATTTCATTGAGGATTTGAGATTATATGGTACTATAAAAAATGACTCAACAGAAAGTTAAAAAAAATTGAAAATATATGGTTGAAGTAAAGGTAATCCTTAATATGGTCTTGATACTAAGGTAGTAATTTCGGAATAAGAGATGGTTGATTTGGAAAAATTATATTGGATATTCTTGACTACCTTGGAACTGATTAATGGTTTTTTTATTTCATCATTGTTGGAATATTCAAAGTTTTTGGATATATGGAATATATCTAATATTCTATAAGTAATAAGGGAACATTAATGTAATCAATAAAGTTTTATGTTAATTCAGGGTGTTACAATATTTTAAAAGAATACATGATGAAGGTGTTCACATGCTATTATGTGGAAAAAAATGATCTTCATTGTGTTTACCTACCTTATAAATTTTGGATTGTGAGTTTGGGAAGACGTATTTTGGATAAGTCTAGTTTGAGATTATTTTTGGATTTCTATAAAAAGGACAACCCAGAGGTCCGGCGGCAACCCGTCTTGTCCGGCAAGGCCGGAAGACTTGAACCCGCAACTAAAGGGCGACAAGGGTGTATCACCTACCACTAGCCCACGTGATGTCCTGGATTGAATAATGTAGTTTTTTTTAAAGAGTCTGATATGTGAATTATAAATTCATTATTTTTGGAACCCTATACGATTAGTATAAATATAATTTATATATATATATATATTAATTCTTTTAGAGTGAAAGATGAGTCTGTAGTAGGAATTAGTTAAAGGATGAAACTCTACTTTTAAAGTATATATATATATATATATTTCACTTATTTTATGGATAAATTAATTATTAAACTTTAGGGAAGGGATATTAAAACCAAAAATGTGTTATCCTAATACCTTACGTTTTGTTGAACCGATGGTATTTTAAATCATCATAGATTGGTGGCTTTGAGGCCCACAATTCTACAATTGTTTGTGATTGATGACCTCAATCACTCCCTATAAATATTTACGTTTTTCCTCGAATTATATGTTTCTAATTTCCACCAATGTTCTCCTAATTAAAAACATAATTTGGTGGTGACCCTTTCATTTCTCTTTTCCTCTTATTAAGACTAAATTTTATTAACCCAATTTTCGATGTGGGTTTTCCCACAAAGATATTTTCTATTTTCAACCTTTTATTTTCGAAGAACAATTTAAAATTGTGAGATGAAATGTATTGAATGAGTAGAGAATTTAACACCACAAGCTTCCACGGTATGCATCACTTTGAATAATACAGTAGCGTGTGTTGTACACAACTTCGAGTTATAACACACAACAACCAATCAAACTAGCTGTTATGAATAGTAATACCCACTTTTTGAAATTTTATAAATTTAATCTTTCAAAATGGACTTAATTTTGGGATTCATAATATTGAAATTAGCGTAGGGTGAAATTTTGGTGCTTTTTGGAAAACATTCATATTTTGATGAATAGAGAAAATTATTAAATTTTAATTAAAAACAACTTTTTTAGTCGAAATAATTAATAGTGATAAATTATGAATTTGGGTGGTTTTAAGGTATATTTAGAATATATTTTTACCATTTAATGCAATTTTTTTCATTGGATGTAATTTCACATTTAAACCAGACATAAACAAGTGTCAATCTTTTGATAGTTATTATTTTTTAAAAATGCACTATTTGTTTTGACAATGAGAATTAATTTTTAAATTAATTAATGCAACTTATATGTTTTGAATTTGGTAAAATATACATCATTTTTGAATTCATAATATCAAATATATCTTATGCCGAATTTTTTTTATTTTTCTGAGAAACATCAATTTTCATGAATAGTAACAAATACTAAGTTATTGGTTAAAACCAATTTTTTTATTTAAAAAATTATTTATTTTATTTAAATTAATTTATGTCAAAATAGATACATAAAACTTATATAAGTTCATTATAATTCATTAGAGTCAGTTTATAATAATTTTAGATATATAAAATTTTTTTTGAAATTTTCAGTGTCTTTTACCCACCTCCTAGGAGAATTTAAAAATTCACATAAAACTTAATTTTACCGCTTCTGTGAATTTAATTTTGAAAATACGAGAGACATGGTTAATATCAAGGAGTAAAATGTGGTTCAATAAGATAAAAATAATTTTTGGTGAATAGTAACTTTTTACTTTAATTTACCGCAGTTAAAGGTAAATAGGGTAATTCAAGGTAAAATGAATATTTTAATAATTCAAAATTACCTTAAAAAATGTCCTAACCTTATTGGATGGGTAATTTCCGACCATTGGCATCTTTGTGTCGATTTTGGGACCCCATGGAGCCACTTATGAATGATAATGACACTTTAGATTAATTAATTTAATGTAAAGGAAAAATTGACATAAACAAAAACCTTTTAGAAATTAATTTTTATATGGTGTTATATAAGTAATATTTTTGACTATAAATATTAATTGGAAATCTAAATTTATTTCCTAAATCATGGAATTTTTTTATAATTTTTAGACATTTAACAAATTAAATTATTAAGGACAATATAATGATGGATTATTTACCTCATTAATAAATGATTTAAATAAATTAGATTATAAATATTAAAATAATATCCAAAACATGTCCAATTCTTATTGGATGATTTTATTTCGACCATGAGTCATCTTATCTTCGACTCTAATGATTTTTGGACATTTAGAAACCCAATATCATTATATAATAAAATAATATTTTCACACTTTCCTAAAGAGACCATCTCCCCCTTATAAAAAAAGACCAATTCTAACCAATTCCTCACACATCTCAAGCCTTTAAGATCTTCCAAACTCTGAAAAATTAATCTCCCTACATCCCTATCCTCCTCCTAGAAGCCATACCTTAGGCATAAGGAACTTCAAGGAGTCCTTTTGGTTCAAACCAAAGCAAGTTACCCAAATTGAAGGTAATAATTTCTCTTAATTTCTTTTCTTTTATTTTACTTCTCCAACCCCTAAAATCTTTTTATTACTTTCTTTTATAACAACACCATTATAATCAATATAATAGGATGTTTTAATGAGACATATTTGAATTACACTTACACACACCTCCATCTAATGGGTGAAAAACATAATGTTTCTGTGGATGGAAAACTAACGCCTCACGAAACAATGATTGTTCAATTACCTCCTACCGCCTCTCATGGTGGTCATTATGATGGAACTGTATTTATATATGATATATATTATTTTTTTGGTTTCTTCATGCTTCTGTATTTTTCTTTTATAGCGTACCTTAATGGTTTCCATTATGAGTAAATGCGATAATTTCATTTGAGAAAGTGCAGACTACCGCCCCCTCAAAGTGATATGACTCGTTAATACCATATGAGGGACATATAAAGGATGGAGTTAATGATATTATATATGATATTATACTTTAATTATCATATACATATGTATAATTATGTTTTAAGTCCGTTAAAATAATTAATAGAGATGAACGTTGTGTTCATGCGTACGTACGGTTTACCGTCTCCATGAATGGTACATTTCATTCTTACCCCAAAATGATATGTACTATTATAAATACATGTATATATATGATATATATGATATATAAAACATGAATATCATTCTGGATATAATGATATTTTGACCATGTGAACAACTTATATCTATAAGGTGTTAATTTTTTACTCAAGTTCCAAATATTGACAAAACGAATGTTATTAACTTAAATGATTACATAATGTTTATAACATGGTAATAAGTGATATAAAAGGAATAATAAAGTTGAAAGAGGTTCTTAAGAAAGTTTAAATTAACTTTAGGTCATTATTCAGGATGTTAAAGAACGAACGGGTCGAGTCAGACACAAGGTAAGGGGTTTTCATCTCACTTCTTATTCCCGTGATATTCATGACATATTTCCACGATTACCTTTTGTGTGGTGTATATACAGCCCATAATTGTGTTATTTGTGTAATACACATTAATTTATTTGTATTTACATATTCATTGTATGATTCATCTTTCATGGGATGTATGTTTTTCAAGTTACCAATTTGGTAAGGTTTTATTTCACAATCTCTTCATTATCTGAGATTGTTTATACGTAATTATATACTGGGATATCTTTATCATCCACATCCATATTTCTTAAAAATGTATTTAAAAACATTCTTACTATTTTTCAGAATACAGTTTAAAGTAATATATACCCTTGTTGACTTTTTATAAGAAGTTTATAAAGGAATCTTTCCGTCGTTTTCCAGATAAGGTCCTTTTTAACCTTTTCGACAGAATTAAGGTAAGAATGTCTTTTTTAGCTTATACGAAGGGTGCGGCTATTTTATGCCATTATAAAATCTTAGAAGCTATCCTTACAAGCTTATAATAATATTTTCAAAGTAAATTCTTTATTTTATAATTATGTTGCATTTAAATGATTTCAAAAAAGAGATATTTCTCTCAAATAGTTTTGATTTCATCTATGTCAACATCCTTTCGTAAATCTTACACTTGTTTGGAGTTGATTTATTATGATACCAATCTTCCATATTGTATTTAAGGTTTTTTGATATGTTTGACTATGGATGAGTCATTTTTATGCCATTAATGGCTTATGATTAATGTTTTGGAATTTCGTATGTTAGTTTTAATACGAATGTTTATGTTATAATTCATCCTCTTCTTAAGATGAATGTGTTGGACTAGTATGTTCCGGGTTGGGGACCGGTAAAAGTAAGCTCTCCAGGATGGGGTCTGGTTACAGCAGACCCTTCGGGTTGGTGTCCGGTTATTAGAGGCACTCTGGGTTGGTGTCTAGTTATTAGAGGCACTCCGGGTTGGTGTCCGGTTATTAGAGGCACTCCGGGTTGGGTTCCAGTTACAATTAGCCCCTAGGTCTTTGCATGAGGCCTTGACAAAGAAATTAAAGTTCAGAATTATGCATTCCATCATTATGAAAGTGGTTAGTGATATTTCATGTGATTATTCGACTACTAGAATTTTTATGTGAATAAGTAAATGGCATTATTTCATTTTATTTCTGCCATATTATGTTGAAGTTCATGTTTAAAAGGCTTTTGTTTTAGTTATACATTGCATTAAATGTTTATGCTTATTTATAAAAGTTTTCGCTATATTATTATCCTTACTAAACATCTGCGCTCACCCCATTCTATGTTTTATTTTTCCCAGGATTCCAAGAAGTGTATTGTGATTGATATACAGGGTTAAGACAAGGGAATAATGGCGTTCATAAAGGATTATTTATGTTGTTTTGTATGTTATGAGGTGTAATGTAATATTCATGTATATAATATATTTTTTAAGACTGCTAAACTAATCGGTCCTTCGGGACTTGATTCCTTGTAATCATGCCAATGTATTAAAATAATGCACCGACTCTGGGTAACTAGGGTCGGGGCGTTACAAGTACTATTCCTTTTTAATCTGATAGATACTCTTGGACATTATTATATTAACATCAAATAGAACTTTGAATGACATATAATAATATATTTAAATTAATATTCACTTCTATGAATATACATGTAATCGAAAGTACAAACATTTGGTTCTGGAAGAGAAACTCTTATAGACTCTCACTTGGACTAGAGCCAACTACCTATTACTTTCAATTTTATATACCTAACATGATGATCACATTCCTATTGAGTTAAGCATTTATTCAAAGGGTCCATCACATTTTCTATTGTGGATACTCTTCTTAATCTGACTCCACATCTCTGAGAAAAATCAAACAAGAGAATATATATCCAGTATATGTGCTTTATTCATGGATGTGATCTTTAATCCTTTACAAGGGCCAACACTATAATGTTATCACAATAGACTGTGATACAATATTTTCTTCTAGGAATAAAATAAAGCTATTGGATGAAGTTGAATATCAAATCTACTTCTTTAGCTTCCTCAGAAGTAGCAATATAATCTGACTCTACTATAGAATCTATGACAATGGATTACTTTTATCTCTTAAAACTCAAATAACCACCATTGAGAGTGAATATGCATCCTATTTGTGATTTCATGTCATCATAATCTATTTTGAAACTATAATCCACATATCCTATAATGACTATCTCCTTGTATCCTTTGTATAATAGGAATATATACTTAGTTCACTTTGGATACTTAAAAATAGTTTTGACCATCAACTAATATAAATCACTTGGTCCATCTTGACATATTCTAACCCCACATAAGTCATAGGTGGAATTTATCCTAGTACGTAGCAAAAAATAAATGATAGAAATAATAATAAATATACCAGGAAAGTTCGGATCAGGCACGCCTGGTCCCCAAAATTTATTAATAAAAATTAAATGTGCATAACAAGAGGCAAAGACAAGCAGAAGAAAAACTACATCACATCAAGACCATAACCCTCACCATCACCGTAGTCTGACATCGCATCAGCATCAGCAGATTCCCATTCTATTGATTCATACTATTTGAAGAGTTGGATATATTTTTCCTTTCATTTCAATTGTTCCGCATATAGTTTCTCTTTGTAGGGACATTTACCATTATCCCTCCTACCAGCATCAATAGCAGCCCCTCTACCTTTTTTGGAGGCAGATCTCGTCAACACTGTTTTAAGCATATCAGAGTAATCTCTCCTTGGTCTTCTTTTGATTGTATTATTCATATGCTCTTCCCTCTCAGAGGCTCCCTTCTTCCCACTCATAAGGATATCATTGTATGAGATTATAGGTGCATCATTCTCTTTATCGTGATTCGACACATCCCCCCATTTCCCATTTAAGATGGAGGAACCATGAAGGCATCCTCATTCCTTCAACATCTCCACGGAGGTTTGTGACGGCCTCATGTCACCTGAAGAAGACAAATTTGTATCCTTAGGAGCTAGGCACAGAGAGTCGTTACCCTTCTCAACATGATTCTCCAGATTTGAAAATCGATTGTGAGTATTAATAGTATACCTATCATTATTATCCCTTGAAATATCCTCATACACTATAATTGCCATAGATTGATCATTACCATGGTCTTCTTGCAGGGGGTAGCCATGTGACTCCACATCACAACCAACTTCAGCCCTGTTTCTCTTACTCAAGTCATTCATAATTCTTCCAATGACCTGACTCACTTTCGGATTTTACATCACCTTTGTTTCCTTTTCCATGGCAGTACCATGTTCACTACCTTCTGCCACCACAAGTGACCCATGCTGTTGTCCGGCCACACCATTGATGACCAAATCACCTTGAACAACATCTGTATGTGTTCCCTGGCTAGAAAAAGCTTCCATTACCCCCACTAACATCCTTTGGAGTCTCCTTGAGTTGTTCAGAATCACCCCCCATTATTTTCCCATCGTTTTCCTACTCCAACCCAGGTAAGACATGAGCCTGGCCAACAGAGTCACCCACGGTCAGAGCACTTTGGATTGCTTCTGCTTTTGTTCCATGCCTAGTATTCACTACCAGATTAGCAATACCATTCCCTAGATCTTCTAAGTGTCGATTTGGTAGAGAATTAACAAGCCCATGTGGGACCGATCCTTTACAACTCTTACCATTGTCCAACAGAGCCTGCACCTGCTGATCATCAGCATCCTTCCCTATCAACCAAAACGTCCTATTATCGTTGCCCCTTCTACAGACACTATCCAAATGCCCAATCTGAAAACAATTAGAGCAGAAGTCAATACACTGATCAAAAACAACCGGTTGCTGATACTGGATTTGTCCACCAGCCTCAATCCACACATGATCAACTTGAGGTTTCTAAACGTCCAACTCTACGCACATTCTTGGGTTTATCGGGTGGAAAACCGCATCAGTTCGCAAGTCAACACAGAGGAAATGCCCCACCAAGTTTCCCAGTAAACGTAAAATAGCCAGATTTTGAAAAGGTAGGGGAAGATGCGGAAGACTTACCCAGATCAGAATAGTCGAGGAATCATGGTTGAAGTAGAAATCCTGGCACCACTGCATGAGACTAAAGCCAAATTCACCACATCTTCTTGGAGTGAAGGATAGAGCAGAAGCAAGATCATCCTGCGAGGAACACCGCACCATGATTTGCCTCCTACCCAGAAGCCCAATAACTGCCCGTTCTTGAAGTCCCCAATTGTCAAAGACAAATTGATCGAAAACATCCACTGAGGGTCGACCGCTCCTGAAACG
This sequence comes from Viscum album, assembly GCA_963277665.1. Classification (NCBI taxonomy): domain Eukaryota; kingdom Viridiplantae; phylum Streptophyta; class Magnoliopsida; order Santalales; family Viscaceae; genus Viscum; species Viscum album. Next base: position 1,158,834,024 of record OY728162.1, read on the forward strand.
TGCAATCAGCGTCAGATTAAGCAGACTCTTCGCCTCTGTGAGCTCCGATGCGGAAAGGGGGAGCGAAGGCGCTCCATCTCGAAGACAAGGGACCTTCAGCTCCAGAAAGATCGAAGGAAATCTCGAGATCGCATCAGGGTTGGTGAAAGGGGTAAAATAGCGACGCCTATCAATAGGTCGAGGGCCCTTCCCCCTCATTTCAATAACTTGTCAATGTATGTACTATGAATTCGATTCAGCATCATATTAGATATATCATGATCGATCTTAATCCTATGATTATATGAAACTTTTCCTAAGTCATTCATGGTGAATAATGTGTTCAAACAAGATTTGAAATATTGTAATACTAGTATTTTCTTTCTAATTAGTGGTATTTCATTGACAGAAACTATTAAAAAAATGACTAAACTCTCACTAAACTATTTATATGAGAAAGTCTCGCATTCATTCTTTATAAAACCAAATTCTATTATGGATTCATCAAAATAAATGTTCCATTATCTACTTGGTTTATTTAATCCATGAATGTATCTCTGTAACTTTCTTACCTTGTTGGAATCCTTTAATGTCACAAACCCTCTAGGTTGTACCATATAGAAATAATATTAAATATTCCTATTATGGAAGACTATTTTTATATCCATTTTAAAAATATCATATTCATGGAATTCTATAATTTCAAGTTGAATTATGATAGATTTTTTCAAAGCAACAGAGGAAAAGGGTTCATCGTAGTCAATTACATGACACTATTTGAAACCTTTCATAACCATTCATGCCTCAAGTACTCAATTGTCCAAACATTTTCAATTTCTTATTGAATACCCAATTATAATCTACCAAATTTATATCCACAAGAGGATATAATGAAATATATACTTGGTTTTGGTATATGGAATCCATTTTTGAATTAATAATTTCTCTCCATTTAGAAACATATGTTCTATTTAGTGCTACCATATAGGTTAGATGGTCATTATTATCAACTTATAATGAGTCACCATCCTTAGTTAGTAGAAAACCATATATTTAATTTTATATAACCTTTATTATACTCATATGTTGAAATTGTTTCTCTAGAATGTTCTTTTCAATGGGGATTTTTGGAATTTATTCTTTTGCCAACTCTTGTGTATCATGAGCCTAGAATTCATATAAGTCTATATCAATCCCACAATCACTTTAAATATACGATCCTTATCAATTAACATTGGAATTATATCAATGAAAACCATTTTATTTGAAGGATCGTATATGTAATATACCCCTGTTTCCTTGGGGTATCTTATAAATATACACTTAGTGCCTAAGGATGCCAGTTTTTTTCCTAGAATATACATAACAAATGATTTGTATCACCAAACTCCTACACATGATAACAAGATTTTATTTATGTACCAAAGTTCATATGGAATACAATTTTCTATTTTAGTTAGCTTTTATTTTAGAATGTATGTTATTTTCTATAATTTGTATCCCCAAATGGATAATATAAGACTCACATGACTCATCATTGATCTCACCATGTCTAATAAGGTGTATTTACTCTATTCATTTACATTGTTCCATTATTCTATATATGAAGATGTGAATTGGGATAGAATCCCAAACTCATAGAAATAATAAATAAATTCTTGATTAAAATATTCTATACCACATATGAGTGGAGTTTCTTAATCTTCTTACCAAGATGGTTCTAAACTTCATTATTATATTCCTTGAATATCCCAATGTAATTGAAATATACCTAATTAAGTAGGAATATCCATATCTATTAAAATAATCAGTAAAAATAATAAAATAAGGGTACTCACCCATTTATTAAAATAGAAATGGACTACACACATCGGTATAATACAACCTAGGGAGCTTAGTATCCATTTCACCTTTTCCAATAAATAGATATTTGATCATTTTTCTTTATAAAAACTCATTCCATACACTTAGTATTTATATTTAAAAGGAATCTAAACATCTATTTTTGTGTAATATAGTCAAAACAATTCATTTACAAGACCTATCCACTAATTCTATGGTTAGGTGTGGTTTGAATAAAATAAAATATTCTCATTATCAATAACTATTACTTGGTTTGTGTATTCTAATACATGAAGACTATTATTTAAATATGACTTAACATAAAAAATGATTTAATTATAAAAGAAGAAATTCTCATTACTAAATTTAAAAATGTATGCATTTGCATAAAGTTTGGATACAGATATAATGTTTTTGGAAATGGATGAAAAATGATAACAATATTTCAAAACCAAGATCATTCCCATCGGAAACGTGAGGTGGTAGGCCCCAATAGGTACTGAAGCTAGTCTGGCTTTGTTGGATTCTCATAGATCTACCTCCCCTTATTAAATTTCCTAGAATCTACTTTGTTTCTAAATTTGAATATATATGTTAGAACCACATGTTGTATCTAATACATGATTAGTAATAATATTTAAATTTCACATGATAATAAATGCACCTGAAGCTTCCACTTTCTTCTTTATATACTATATTTCTTTATTCATGTGGTATTTCTTTCTATATAAAAAACTAATAGGATCTTATTCACAAATAATCTTATTGATCTTTCTATTATTGGAAGGTTTTTATAAAGAAAATTTTGAATTATTTCTCATCACATTCCATTTCCTTTTATTGAACATAAGGATAGAAGGATTTTAATGCTTCATATACTTATGAACATGGTGAAGTAAGTGAGAAGATCTGGGAGAGACTTCTCTATATTGTTCATGTTGAAATTAAAAAAAATCTAGAGAATATCTGAGGGATTAATGAAATGATGAGATTGGTTCAATGTTATTCAAGTAGTTTAAACCTTAGAAAATATATGTTCTTAATGTAGCTGATGATTTTTACAACACTAGGCCTATAGGGAACACCTTCTATATGTTTTATCTGAAATAACACCTTGGATATCACAAACTGCTCTTGCCTATATCTCTCATGATATAGACCATGGAGATGTTAGATCACGCTGTAAGAAACCATGTATTCTTGTCACTTCATGAGTTTATTAGACATGAATGTAATCATTAATCACTAAATGTTGACTAGATCACTTAGTTTTTTATCATAGACAATGAAATTTTCATCACACACCTCCTTAGCAGGTGGATCAGATAGTGAGGATTCTAACATATAATATTTCCATCCATGGTGCAACACTACTTATAGGCAGCTAAACCATTCTTAGAAAGTACTTCCAGTAAGGGGATGGTCTTTCTCCAAAATTTATCATAGGTATAACTTTGTTATTGAAATTACCATTATTATATAGTAATAAAATAGCATATTATTATAACATTTCTTGATTATAATATTATGAGTCTCTAATAATTTTTAATTTATTAAGTCTCCCACTATTTTAACAAATATCAATAACCCTCACCCTTGAACTATAAATGTATCATAACTAATAAATTATATAGTAAATGATCCATGTTTCCATTACTATAATTAAAATAGAGACCATGAAAATTATAAGAATGTATTAAGGTAATTGGTATTCCTAAGTGAAAATTGGAAGCTCCTTGAATTGTTGATTGGACTCCCCAATCCTGAAATCATGACCTGAATTTTTTCAACACTTACCTCCAAATTTATATTGTACAAATGGAGGACATTAAAACCAATACATATTCGGTTATGTCAACCCACTATATTAGTTAGGCCTTTCTGATAATTAAAATTTCCCCTGACAACAACCAAAATGACACATTAACAATAGATACATCATAATTCAGATAATGGAAGGCTTAATGACTTAATATTAACTTGGGAGATTTTTTTATTATGTGTAAAATTTATTATTTCATCTTTAACATGTTTTGTTAATATATAGTGGATTGTAATTTAGTGATTTACCATATTCTGATAAAATAGTTATAAAAACCCCATTTACTTTAATTATATCATTTCATATTAGTTCAATTTTTTATTTGATATTGGTCTTGCATCCATAAAATAAATCATGAATACGACAAAAATAAAATAAACAAATAAATGACATGATCCAGAGATTCAACTAAGGGTTGATTTATTCAGTTGATAGTAAATCAACCTATGAGCCTAGGGAAAAACTCCTTGTTCCAATCTTAGTATGAGTTTCCACATTCCACCTATGCACCTATGCATTGTATGTATTATTCTCACCTTGAGTACCTATTGAACAGCCTCCATGTTCCTTCAGATGGCCCTTTTATTACATATGTTTTATAACTCACATGTGGGTGATGAGAACCAAAGTATTGATTAAGGGGGGTTACATAAAACATACTCACACACACATTTTCTACATAATAAAGGAGGTATGGATGAAACATAGGCCCTCATATTTAATTTAATAATAATTAATTTCAAAACCCATCTAATAAATTTAATTTAAATAAAACTAAAACATGCATTAGTCTTGTAAAATATCATGGTCAGTCATACACATGTAATGAATACCCATTTAAAATAACTTGATAAAATTCATTTCAATTCATTCATTGATAAGAAATAATGTTCTAGAGTTAATCTGATTAATTCTCTAAGTAATCATTTAATTTATTTTATCTTATTTCATCCAATCATCCAAAATTTATCATATGATGTTTTTTAAAGAATGTATGTATTTTTAATTTCATTAAAAACTCAATAAAATAGCACACATCTTATAATTGGAACTACTCGTCTGTTACCTGTCTATACTACTTGGTATGGTTTTAATTGTATACAATGCACTCATATGATATTTGGTGTACATACAATATGTAATAATGTCATAGAGTATATTTCCAAATTATATCCACATATAACACAATAAAATTATTTTTATTGTACAATTTAATTTGTTGAGACTTTAGTAGGCAATGACACTACATAATTCATAGTATCAAATATTATGCATAATTAATTTAACATTTAATAAAATATAGAAACAAACGACTGGAATTTAATATCATTATAATGACTCGTCGAACTCATGTTGATAAAGTTTAATTGAGTAATTAATTAAATTTTATATTTCCATATGAATAGTAAATTATGAAATGTTTTCAGGACAATCGCATGGTGGGTAATTCACTTCACTGGATATCTACAGTACACACCTGGGGACTTGGTGTGTACTTATCATGGACACTATTTAAATACATGATGTGTAGAAAGAATACATGGTGTGTACATCAAGATATATAGTTGTTAGTTTGTACACATCATGTATTAAATAAATATAATATATTAATTACACAACGCGGTTTAACCTTGTTTTTTTCACCTTAAAAAAGTGGAGTACATGGCATGTATGAAATATACATGATGGATATGACAGAAATGTCATGTTACACCAATGATGGTCAAGTAATTTTGATATTAATGCACACAGTGTGTAATAATTATATGATGACCCGAAATCCATGTGTGTGTCCTTCTGAAATGAAAAATGATACCTAACATGTAATAACAGAGTACATAAAATGTTGACTTTTATTATCCAGCCAGAATTATTGGAACCCCTAGAGGGTTTCTTCAAATAAAATCTTCATTAATTATTAATCGATCATGGTAATATGGGTGAGAAAAAAAGGTAAATAATATATTTTAACGACAGATCAAGATTTAATTAAATCATTAAATGAATTTTAACTTTTAAAGGTGAAAAAATAAAAAATAAAATAAATAATTATAAATTTAAATGTGGCCACTCTGATACCACATGATGGTTCCAAATGTAGTGGAATCAATAATTGGGGCTAATCCTAAATAATAAATCATTGGATTCAATGGAACTATCAAATATTTTTCAAGATGTAAATTTCATGGCCAATGAAATTTTTCTAAATAATATTGAAGGAGAAGGTCACAAAAACCAAGAGAATATCTCTTTGAAGATAAATTTATAATTAATTTGATTATATCATAAGAAATAACACCTTATTAATGGAATCTTTCTTTGAAGTATATGTTGGTCATCTAAAACCCTTATCATCCAACTATCATTCCACTTGTAGGATCTATGTTTATAATCCCTCTAGTGGTGATCCACATGTTCTCTAATGATCTAAAAACAATGCTGATATATTTCTATATGATATCAAGGAAGATCGATCGTCTTATGGGGTTCATCTTGATCGTTGTAAAAATTCATTCCATCTTAGAGAATCATCCTTGAAATATCATTCTTGAGATGATGAAAGAATGGAAATCTCTATATCATTCTTTGGTCTTGGGAGAGATCTCGATAGTTCATTGTGCATAATGATTGCCAAATTCGTTCAATCTCGACATAATAAACATAATTGTCTATTTATAGAGATTGAGTTAGGGTTAAAATATAATTAAATTACACACTATCCTTTAAATAATATATTAAAACTTATGACCTCATTACATGTAATAATAATAATATTATTATTATTAGTTTCTCATTTTGTGCGCTTATTGGAACAATAATAAATATTTTTTTTCCAACTTCCAAATTAATATTTATCATCATAAACAATACTGGTCATTATGTAATCCTTGAAAATTATAAATAAATATTTTATATCTTTTTAATAATGAATTGCATAAAATTTAATATTTATTTAATTTATGTGATCAATAAAACATAAATAAAATTATTCCTTGGACTTGCGAATAATATTTATTCTACTAATTTAATTCAAATATAGTGTAATTGAGATTAATAGAAAACATTTATTGTGTGTCCCTCTAGGATTATTTGTTATTGGAATTAGGCGAGCTTGTCGAATGTATAATATTACTATCTAGTAATGGGTCAAGGAAGCAAATATAAATAAGTTGATGTCTTAATGTTACCAACCACATATTAATGATCATTGAGTAATATAATCTCTATGTCATAATATCTCATTAATTTGGCTAGACACCCATATCATCAACCATATTCTCCATACGTCGTTCTCCGAATGACTAAAATAAACTCATCATTACACTATGTCCATGGAATTTAATGAAATGGTTCTATTTCAATAAAAGTGACAATATATCAACTTCCAGCAATATAGAAGGGACAAATCATTCCTTAACTTATTCATTAATAATACATCATTTCTGAAACAACCAATATTCCAAACTTCAACATGAACTGTTATCATATTTTTTTATGGTAATACATCTAACTGAGTGATTAATGAAATGAATTAATAGTAATATTAAATTCCAAGGACCATTACACATGCTCGCAGATATGAATATTCAAATACATACAAACATGTGGAATTTCTATTAGTGAGCCTGTTCTGATAATCTCTCGTCTTGGAGATTACCAAGTGTGAACTCCATGAGAAGAATTATCATCTACCTATGAGTGATCGCACCTAATAGTAAACGTGATATATTACCTACTAGAGAACATTATCTAACTGTAGAATTTTTTTAAGAATATCATCATGTAATTTCATGATTTTCATCAAAGCGAGAAATTGTTATGCCCTTTTAATGCGACAGATACTCTAGGAAATTATTATATTAAACACATGAAGAACCATAAGGGATCTATGATAATATATTTAAATTAATTTTCATTTATTTTAATATACATGTGTTACAAATTACAAAAACAAATCTATAACACAAACTCCAACACATAATAAATTAATACTCAATTTTGAGTTGTCGTTTTATGCTTCAAAAATATGATATCTTCAAAAATTGTTTTTATTAAATTTTCTAAAAGATGTTATAATTTATTTTTACCATTTTTATATTGAAAATTTTAAAAAATGAATATAATTTACAAAATCAACATGTCAATATTAAATTAGGTTGATTTTATAGAAATTTTACATAAAGATTTATTTTTTACTGAATAATGAAAAATAAAAATATTTATAAAACAATAATTTCTATTCTTTAAATCAAATAATTTAAAAGCCTCCTTCAATTTTTGTTTTATTTTTAAAGTTATATAAGATCTATTTTATTATATATAATCTAAATAATTCTCTATAAATCAAATTTAAATTTTATTTTGGTGAATATTATAATTTTTTTCTTAAAAACATTTTTTTTAAACTATTTTCATGAAAAAAATGGGTATTTGTGACAGGGGATTTGCGATGGGGAAGGGTCCCAACACAAAGTCTATTGGGAGGGACTATTTACGATGGGACCCTCTACTCGTCAAAACTAATTAGTTATTTGGGAAGGGTAGATGATACTCTTCGCAAAATGTTTGGTGCGAGTTGTGTGCCAAACCATAGGTAGGGTATTTGCGACGGGTATAAGATCCCATCGCAAATACCCTACGACGTTTTTTTTATTTGTGATAATATTTTTCTCTCATCGCAAATAGTATGTCAGAAAGTTGGTATTTTCAAAGGGACTCATCTCAGATACCTTTTTAATCACGAACCCTAATTAATAGGGGTCAGTATTTTCGACAGAACCCAGCAGAAATACTATTATTTGCAACGGAAATTCCATCACAAATAATCAAACCTATATATACCCTCATATGTTTTCCCTCTCATTCCACTCCTTTCTCTACTCCTCTCTCCCTCTCTACTTACATTTTCTCTCTCAAAATTTTTCTATATTAAAAAAATTTAATATGAGCAATATCCGCGGCTTATATCCTCTGAGAAACTCAATTTTAATGTATTTATCTATTTCTTTTATACTTTAGTTAATTAATTTTCTTTGAATTTAGTTATAATTATTATTAATTATATAAAATTAAATTAAATTAGAATTAGATCGTTTTATTTTTCATTATTTTTTTTATGAATACGTGTGATTAATAATAATTAATATTAATTAATAGTTTTATTAATTATTTTCAATTAGTAGTTATTATTATTAATTATAATATTGTTAATAATCATTAATAATAAGTCATAATTAGTAATAATTAGTTATAATTTCTAAAAATTAATGTTAATAAGTAGTAAATTGAAATAAATATTTATAAATAATAATAAATATTCCTAATTAGTCATAATTTTTTATAATTGATTATAATTAAAAAAAACTGTAATAATTAGTATAATTAGTAATAATCAGTAATAAATATGATTAATTAGAAATAATTATGAATAATTAGGAATAATTAGTAATAATTAAGAATAATTTGGAGTAATTAATAATAATTAGGAATAATTAAGAACAAAAAGTAATAAATAGTAATAAATGTTTGAAATAGTGGGTGTCCTAAGCCCAATTATTCAGTGCTTTTGATTACCATATCACCTATATTGTTATCTATACATGATTTCTTCTTAACATTATAGTGTAGACTTTTCTCCATCCACTATATAAATAGAAATGTCCAAATATTAATTGTCGCATCAAAAGGTTATAGCAGTTCCCGAGATATAATGAAAACCTAAAGATGTTATGAAATTAATCATAAATATATGATCTATGGTCATGATACATCTTAATGATTGGACATAGTATATGTTTGACTATCAGTTGCATGGGGCTCATAAACCTTGATACTTCTTCTCATAAAGTTCACACATGGGGATCACTTGTAGTGAATTCATGAGGACTGACCCTCCAATAGGAACACAGATGTTTCGGGTGTCATTGGATGTTCTTATCTATGATCATGTGTAATAGTCTCCTGACTTGATATTATTACCAATGTATGTCATTTGATTGTGTACTTTGACGTAAGACAAATACCATGGAAATGATTTCATGGCGAGGTAGTTTGTGTTGGGTGCATCATTAGTGGCATGGAATTGGTTTAATGGTCAAGAAAGTATTTGTTTCTTCCAGATTATGGATGTAATATAACTATGGCCATGTCGATATGGATGGAAGTACCTTTATAAGACCTTGGAAATGGCTATCATGGGTAAATTTGTCTGGTTACATCAACAAATAATAAAGCAAGAAAAGGCGATGACATGAGAGTGTGTCCTGCCTTATGAGATATTACTGACAAAGAGATTATATTATATAGTGCGTGTTTGTAGGATGGTTGTCGCTGGTTTGACAATATTTATCTCTTTAGGGGCCATGATTGGTTTCTAGATCCCACTCTTGGATTGTGAATACTATTCATTGCTTTCGAGATAAGGGCCTAGAGGGTCACACACAATACCTTATTCAAGAATCTTCCATATTCAGTTGAATTGGAGTTTTGGACATGGTGGGCCCCGCCACTATGTTCCAAGATTTTTCCAAGAAAAACCGATCACCAATTCAATAAATAAATTCATATTATTCGAGTTTAGAAAAATTAATGTTGAATTTATTTATTAAATATATTTATGGGTTTTAAGTAAATACATGAAAAATATTAATTGATGAATATTAAATTATTCAAGGTTCAATTAATATTTATGGGAGTGGTGAGTCGAGTTAATGACATAATTATTATCACGTAATATATTTTAATATATTACAAGTGATTGATAATAATATTAATGACTCATACAAGTACTCATAAAATGTTGTTGATAGTCCGTTAAGTATTTAGGGGTCGTGTTGGCATTTTCAGGTAATTAATTATCCACTATAAATAGTAGAGTGGAGTAGATTTCTAATCATTATTCATGGATCTTCTATCTCCTCTCTTATCTCTCATGATCTAGAGAGAGGCTCTAGATCAAAAGGATCATTGATCAAGCTCTCTCTCAGGAATCACTAGTGAAGTGATGTGGTGGTCATTGTAGCATTTAAGGCATCGTCACAATTACGCACTAGCACTCGGATTACGATGAAAGACACTCCCGTGGATTCCTTGAAGCATGTGTGGAAAATCTAGTGGAATTAGACTTCAGATTCTTCGAGCAGTAATCGCCAATGACGAGCAGATGTCATGTGTATCTTCATATCTAAACCAGGTATTTCACAATTTTTTTTTTTTTTAAAATCATCCATGCATGGTCCTCAGCTAATATCCGACAGCTGTTCACCGACGTCGACAAGTTTATGTCGATCGTCGGTGGAAAATTTTTAAAACCTCGCCTTTTTGGGGCTTCCATTGCATGCTCGGTTCCAACAAGTGGTATCAAAGGGACACATGATGATTTTAAGTCAAATAAAATAATTAAATTTGCATTAAAATATTAAGAGGAAATCGATACAGTTCCAACACCACAAACCGTGTTTTAATCCGATATCGGATGACCTCAGTGCGGTCATCCAAAGTTTTAAGTTTGGATTAAAACTTGTAGTTTAAAAAAGTTCAAAATTAACGAACTATTTTTATCTAAATAAGTTCACACCAGAATATTATTTTCTGATGATCCCTATTAATTAAATTTGTCATAATAATTTTCTTATAATTATAATAGTTTTATTAAAATAATAATTTTATTATTATTATATTATATTATAATAATATATTATTATTATAATGTAAAAGCCTATATATTAGGCTGGAGAAAACCATAAAAAAGGGCACAAGAACCGCCTCCCCCACCAGGCACCACCCTGGTGCCCCTCCCCACGACGACCTCTCGGCGTTTTTTCCTACAACGTTGCGGCACAAGGGTGTGCCAACCAGGTCCATGGTCTCCCTCCCGCTATGACCCACAGTAGTAGGTTAGGCTGGCCATCGCCGTCCAACACTTGAGGCCCCCCAACCACCGGTCCTTCTCCCTCTCCCGAAACCTCCTCTTCTCCACTGCACACAACCACCCAAGGAAGTGTTGACATCCCGCCTCGACCTTGGCTGACCAGGCCTCTCTGCATCTGGCTTCCTCTCCCTTTTTCACTGCAGTAGACCTGCACCGCCTCAACTATCCCCCTTGCACCCACAGGCCCTCCTCACTGGATACGCAATTCTCTGCCACCCTACTCACGAAGTCCATCTCCCATCCACCTCATCTGTGGTCTTCCTGTGGAGCATCCGCCCACACCCATGGTCAGCCAGCACCAAGGCCTCTAGCCACGGCAATCAGCACCACCTTCGGTGCTGCTCGGTACCCAAGTCGTGGTCGTGGCCTCTCTGCCCTCGGCTTTTTCCCTACTAGAGCTAGTAGTGGCCCACTAGCTAGCTCCTTTCCCCACACAGCTAGCTACCTCCGGCTAGCGCCTCCCTGCTTGAGGCCCCGACTACATCCAACCAGACCGGCCCTCGCCAGAACCCATAGTGTGGAACACACCACCACCTCTAGATAGCCTGCACCACCACGATATTTCCATGTTCCAGCTGCCGCCCAGTCCTCCTAGCGGGAAGGTATCTTTCATAGCCATGAAATAGGTACGGGCAGGTCAGTCCATCCTGAAACTGGCTTCGGCGGACCTTCCAGGCCTAGAATGCCCTTGCACGAGGTTGATACTGCCCGGAATAGGCCTACACAGGTTCACCCCGAACCGCATAGTCCATGCACAAAGTTTTAAGGGCCTGGGTGTTTTAATTTATTCAAAATTAATTAAAATATTTAATTTAATTTCAATTGTGAATTAAATAAATTAAAAATTAATTTTGGTTATTAAAATTTTAATGCCTTGTAATTAAGTTAATTTTTAGTTTCTAAAATTAAATTAATTAAATGGGACCGAATTATGTAAATTTTGAATTAAAATTAATGTGAAATTTTAAGTCAATATATAAATCCCTCAAAAATTAGTTTAATGCAAGTTTAATTTTTTATTTTAGCATTTATCTATTATACGCGGGTTTAATGCATACGCTGATCATGAGCTGGAGACCGACCAATGCATGTCTAGTACTTATTTATTTTATTTAATTTATGTATTTAATTTTTGCATGTCAGTTTGTAATCATTATTTTAATTAAATAAAAGATGATATGTGTGTAGTCTCAAGGTTCATCATATGTATAAGGGTCTGTGCACCCATTCTCAGAGTTCTATTTTATACCCCAAGACCCCCTTGCCTACATGTGAGTACTAATGTATAATGGTAATAGGAAGAATGATGCACTTCACACCAAGTGATGGCGACGTACCAGATAAGAGTTGGATGTATTGGATGAGAAGACATTGATATTCAAGTTGCAAGCCACGCGAGAAAAGGTACTTACCCCTACAGTTTTGTTTGGATTGTTATTCACTCAACTGATCAACCAATAGTGCCGGCTCATGATTATATTTTTCATTTTATTTTTGCATGGTTTATTGTTTTTTGAATGTGTAGCTAGAGTGCGCTCACATAGTTTAATAATAAAAAAGCATGCAAGAAAAAATGAAAATTTGACGCGATGAAATTTATATTTCATGCATGATCAATTGTGAGTGTGATCACATAGTATGTGCTTATAAAAATAGAAAATGATTTATTTTTTCACATTAAAAATAATAAAACCCTCAAAAATATATTAAGTCACAACAACCTTCTGTTATTAAAATTTGGACAAAACCAGTTGTTTGAGGTGATGTTCATGCCATAGTTAAGGGTACCTCTTACTACTGGGGATTATTTATAAGAATGATGGGTTAAATTAAATAAAATTGAAGCAAAGAAATAGTCATAGCTAGCTTGTTTTAATTTTAGAGGCAAGTGTTGTGTAAATCAAGTTTTGATTTCAAGAAGCTAGGACTTCACTCAACAGATCAAGGAACCACAAGTTAAAGCGGTCGGTTAGCCAAAATCCAACCTAGAACCCTCTAAGTAGTGTCATAGACGTAGCTTGTAGACTATGAGGGGTGGTTCCAGGATCCATGCCACTAGAATACTCTAATGACTTAGTATTCTGATTCAAGCATAGAGGGTTCCTAGAATCCAATAAAATAGTGGGAGAAGTCAAATGATTTAATTAATTATTTAATCAAAAAAAATTAACCGGTAATCCAGATAAAAGGCACTAATATTATAAAATTCATTTTTATAGAAAATGGAAACATATACCACAAGTATGAAAACTGCGATATTTTATTGGGCAAAGTAAATGTTCTCATTGACACAAGTAAACATGATTAGTACAAGCATGTGCGCATAGTATTATGATATTGGAAACTCAGGGTGCCAGTATCCCAAATACTGTTAACTACCTCAAGAAGCGAGGGTGAAAATTTCTTACAGGAGACTAATGAACAAATCATATGATAGTTATATCATCATGTTTTCATCAACGTCTTGCGTTAGTTGTGGTCGCTACACCAGAACATGGATGATAACATGAATTCTCATCTCAGGGATGTTTTCAAGGAGAAAGAGAAGAAATTATATGAATAAGGTGATCTTACACCGGCATTTGTAAATTGAAAGATTGATCATGATATTTAGATGGATCCCTTTCTCATATCATTTTCAACCCCATTACTCAAGTTTCATTTTAAGTCACAAAATGAACAAGTATCGAGCAAACACTTCATTACCATTCCAGGTAAGGTTCTCCAAGTGAATAATAATTCAAATATAGTTTTATTTTTAATTTTTATGGTGAATAAATTGAAAGACAATGTGGAAAGTTCAAATGTATTTAATGCTAATGACTCATTCGCGACGTCCTTCAAATAATGAGGTTTTAACAAAGGTTATTGCATTTTATATTATAAAATAAACAATTGAAGTTCAGTTGTAATAACCTGATTTAAAGGAGAAAGTTTTCGCTTCTACATCAGGTGTATTCATCAATGTAATGTTTCCTTTTTACTACTTTGGTATTAAATAAAATATTCTGGTGACATATGTGTATTCTAATATGATAACCAAGTTAGTATAGAAACCTTAATAGAAGTCAGGTGTATTCTCCAAGTGGCTATGGAAGGGTGATACCTAGGCCTGTGGTGAGAACTACACAACTTCTTTAATTTCCATGTGAAATATTTGTGTTGAACTGTTATTGAGTAAAACCAAAAACATTAATCTCATGTGTCCTTAGACACAAGGAGACATTCTTTCAGGTTCTGGAATGAATGTTGTTTTGGTAAACTCAATCACTAGTTCAGTAATACATGAATCAAGGGAAATTAGTGGAAATATAAATGTAAGACTTATACCCAATTGTGACATGATAATTCTTTGTCAAGTAAAACTAAAAGTGGACATCATGAATATACGATTTATTATATTTAGGATCGGCACAACTAAATACTTTTGGTATTATCAATGACTTTAGTTTAGAAAAACGAGCCTTTAGAAATAAAGGTGTGTCACAAAGCTTTTGTAAATAGTTCAACAAGTATGCATGAACTATTAAAAGTATGAGCTAGAGGTATATATACATCATAAGATTCCTTAAGTAATTAAGGAATAATAAAGTGAATTATATGCATGGTTAAGAGATATAAGTTGCTTCAGGTTGGGATACCGAATAATATCATGACCAAGAATTCAAAAATCATGATAATGTGGCATGAAGTAATTATTAAATGAACATTACCTTATCGACATCATGACATTGATGTTAATGAGGAGGATTGATGATGATGTCTTACATATCAATATTGATCAAGAAACATGTAGGATGGAGCAATTCCTAAATGCAAATATTGTACATTAAAATATTGATGTAAGTAATATCAATGTTGAAACTAGCAAAAATATCCATTATATCTTATGAAATGCTTTGAAAATAATGGTGATATCCCATAAGCATATTCCAACTAAAAGGACAAATGGATATCATATGAGTCATAGTATAATTTAAATCCATTATGTCACAATGACATGTGTTTGGATGCAAATAGTTTTTTCAGACATAAACAAACTTTAATCAAGAAAAATACATTTTCCATTTAGTGTAATAATCCTAACAGTTTTTTAAGATGTTACATAAATCCCTAAGATAGAAAAATAGGTAATCTAGAAATAGACTACACTTCTATATAAGGGTTTACATCTCTATTAGAGATTGTGGGAGCTATATTGACTTGTTTTTAGTCAATGCTCAAAATGCACAAATAGTTGTCATAGGAACTGGTTCAACAAGCGCGTGTGGAACAGAGTATATTCCAAAGACACATACTGCGTAGGAAGGATAAAACCATGGTGATGTTTTTTTTATATTAACCGCGGTTGGTGATCTATTACTCAATATGAATAATATTTCCTACAACGAATTAGTGTCTGGAAATTAGCTAAAATTGATAAGACCAACTAAAATTTAATTAATAGATTCCATGTATCAAAGTAAAAAAGGGGATTATTGTTTTGAATACTGTAGTGGGAATTCAAGTGAATTGATACATGAATGGTACAAGTGTAGTACCAATATGGTTAGATTGGTTTCACCAAGTTGTTATGCCTAAATTTGTTATAATTTAATTTATAATTGCTAATATCTATGATCAAATTATATAGCATTGGATGTCATGACCACCAATCATGGATTTTTTTCTATACGACTTAACCAAAAAGGGATGGTGACATCACAAAATGCTAATGAAGGTTGCAAGTTACTGAAATCTGGTTTAGGATTAAAGAAAGCAACATTATCATAGAATATACATTTGCAAAAAAAATGATTTCCATGTGTCTACTAGAGGTTAGTGGGAGAGATAATGTTTTCCAAGTGAAGTATGTTCAGAAACATATGAAAAACAGATAGTTCTTACAGTTTTTTTAGACCAAGATGAAATTTATTCTCTATTGATTGACTTAAAGTAGCAAACTACGTTCTAGGGAACATGATCTACTAAGGTAGATCTATAGGTTTTTTGGTCCTAGTCAATCGTACATATAGTGAAATTGTATTGAAAATAAAAGTTGGAACAATTAAATGGATAAATTGGTGCCAATGTCACAGGGCATAATCTCTCCATGTTGACACATTCATGACATGGGAAGAGATAAATGGGGTGAGTTTAAATCCATACATCGAAGCAATGGATCAATCACGTATCCCATGATATGTAAAAGAACCGATATTTCCTAGGTATGTTTTACAATAGGAAAATATCAGTTATATCTAGGATCACTATAAGGGATGCAGTCAAAACCATCTAATTGTACTTCGGCAAGTACAAAAAATATTTACCTGGTAAGTGCAGAAGAAAGAATACTAGATTTTGGGGATACAAACTAGTCTTCCATAGATCAATGTGATCTATTATCATAGTTAGGCTAAAGACGATAAGCAATTCAAGCTAATATCAGTAAATGGTAGCCATACCTTCAAAGATCGAGTACAGTGCAGCTTCTCAAGCAGCTAAGAAAGAGATATGCAACAATTTTTTCTAGTTCTTGGAATCGCACCTATTGAGAAAAGTATTGTCATAATTAAAATTATGATATTCTTACTGGCCATGATGTCATGATATGACAGTGGAAAAGTGGGATATACTCAGGATACCATCTCTTGAGAAGTTTTACTTTAAGAGATAATGTCACTATAGAATAATAGCCATGCGGTGGAACCCTGGAAGTCTCAGTAGCTAAAGCCATTACTCAGCAGAAACCTCATATTTATCATGTGAGTAGCTAACAAGTTAGGTTAGAAAGTTGGCTCTAGTGCAAGTGGGAGTGTTTAAATAGTGGGTGTCCTAGACCCAACTTTTCAGTTCTTTTGATTACCATATCATGTATACAGTTAGATATACATGATTTTATCTTACCATTATAGTGTAGACTTTTCTGCAGCCACTATTTAAATGTTAATGTGCAAAGATTAATTATCATATCGAAAGGTTATAGCAGTTCCCAGGCTATAATGAGAACCTCAATATAATATGACATTAATCGTAAATATATGTTCCCTGGTCTAGATACATCTTACTGATTAGACACATTAGATGTTTGAAAATCAGGTGCAGGGGGCTCATAAGAATTGAGAATTCTTCTCATTAAGTTTGCACTTGGTGTTCTCCTGTAGTGAGATCATGAGGACTGACCCGCCAATGGGAACACCACAAGTTTCAGGTGTCATTGGATGTTCCTATATACAATCATGTCAAATGGTCTCCTAACTTGAGATCATTACCAATGTATGTCATTTCATTGTGTACATTGATGCAAGACGAAAACCATGGAAATGATATCATGGAGAGTTAGTTTGTGTTGCGTACATCATTGGTGGCTTGGCATTGGTTGAATGGTCAAGAAAGGATTTGTCGCTTCCGGGTTATGGAAGTAATATATCTCAGGTTATGTTGATATGGATGGAAGTACCTTTATAAGACCATGGACATGGCAGTCAAGGGAAAATTCATCTAGTTACTTCAAAAAATATTAAAGCAAGAAAGGGTGATGACACGAGAGTGCATCCTACTTTATGAGATATTACTGACAAAGAGATTATATTACAGAGTGTGTGTTCGAAGGTTGGTTTTTGCTGCTGTGACAATCATTATCTCTTCAGGGGCCACGATGGGTTGTTAGATCTAGCTCTTGGTTGGTGAATACTCATCACTACTATCGAGATAAGGGCCTAGAGGGTCCCACATAATAGCGTATTCAATAATCTTCCTTGTTTAGTTGAATAAGAGTTTTGGACATGGTGGGCCCCGCCATTAGGGTCTGAGATTTTTCCCATGAAAAACGATCACCAATTCAATAAATAAATTCATTTTATTCATGTTTAGAATAATGAATGTTGAGTTTATTTTTTAAATTTATTTTTGAGTTTTAAGTAAATACATGAAAAATATTAATTGACGAATATTAAATTATTCAAGGTTCAATTAATATTTAGGGGAGCAACGAGTCGACTTAATGACTTAATTATTATCACGTAATATATTTTAATATATTATAAGTGAGTGATAATAATAATAATGACTCAGACAAGTATTCATAAAATGTCGTTGATGGTGCGTTAAGTATTCAGGGGTCGTGTTGGCATATCTGTGTAATTAATTAACCATTATAAATATTAGAGGAGATGAGATTTCTAATCACTATTCATGGTGTTTCTCTCTTCTCTCTTCTCTCCCATGATTTGGAGAGAGGGGCTCTGGATCCAAGGAGCATGGATCGAGCTCTCTCTTAGGCATCACTAGCGAAGTGATGTAGTGGTCGTTAGAGCATCGAAGGCATCATCGCAATTCCTTGCTAGCACCCGAATTACGAAGAACGGCGCTCCTGCGGATTCCTTGAAGCATGTGTGTATGATCTAGATGAATTCGACTTCGGATTCTTCGAGCAGCGATCACTAACGACGAGCAGACGTCATGCGCGGCTTCAGATCTAAACCAGGTATTCTACAGTTTTTTTGTGCTTAAAATCCTCCATGTGTGGTCCTATGCTAATGCCGGGCTCTTGTGCACCGACATCGACAAGATTATGTCGATCGTCGGTGGAAATTTTTTAAAAACCCACTTGTTTGGGGCTTCTGTTGCACACCCAGTTCCAATAATAAATAGTAATAATTAGTAATAATTAATAATAATTATGAATTATTAGTAATAAATAGTAATAATTAGGGATAATTAGTAATAATTATGATTAATTAGGATTAATTGGTAATAATTAAAAATAATTATGATTAATTAATAATAATTATGGTTAATTACTAATAATTAGGATTAATTAGTAATAATTTGGTATAATTAGTTATATTTAGGATTAATTAGTAATAATTAAGATTAGTTAGTAAAAATTAGCAATAAATAGTAATAATTAGTAATAAATAGCCATAATTATTAATAAATAGTAATAAATAGTAACAAAGAGTAATAGTTAGTAATAAACAGTAATAAATATTAACAAATAGGAATAAATAGCAATATTTATTAATAAATAGGGATAATTAGGAATAATTAGTAATAATTAGTAATAATTAGTAATAATTAGTAATAATTATTAATAAAGAGGATTAATTAGTAATAAAGAGGATTAATTAGTAATAAATATGATTAATTAGTAATAAACATGATTAATTAGTAATAATTAGGACTAATTAGTAATAATTAGGATTAATTTGTAATAATTAGGTTAAATTATTCATAATTTGGATTAAATAGTATTAATTATGATTAATTATTAATAATTAGCAATAATTAGTAATAATTATTCATAAATAGTAATAATTAGTAATAAATAGTAATAATTTGTAATAATTTGTAATAATTTGTAATAATTAATAATAAATACGAATAAATGGTAATAATTAGGAATGAATGGTAATAATTAAGAGTGATTAGAAATAATTAGTAATAAATAGTAATAATCCGTAATAATTAGTATTAATTAGTAATAATTAGAGTTAATTAGTAGTAACTAGTGATAATTTGGATTAATTAGTAATAATTAAGATTAATTACTAATAATTAGGCTTACTTAGTAATAATTAGGATTAATTGGTAATAATTAGGATTAATGAAAAATAATTAAGATTAATTTGGATTAGTTAGTAATAATTAGGATTAAATAGTAATAATTATGATTACTTAGTAATAATTAGGATTAATTAGTAATAATTAAGATTAATTGGTAATAATTAGGATGAATTGGTAACTATTAGGATGAATTGGTAATAATTAAGATTAATTGGTAATAAGTAGGATTAATTAGTAATAAAAAGGATAATTTAGTAATAATTAGGATTAATTAGGGTTAATTAGTAATAATTAGGATTAATTAGTAAAAATTAGTGTTAAGTAATAGTAATTAGTAATAATAAAGATTAATTAGTAATAATTTGGATTAATTAGTAATAATTAAGAATAATTTGTAATAATTAGGAATAATTTGTAATAATTAGGAATAATTAGTAATAATTAGGAAGAATTAAGAATAACTAGCAATAATTTGGAAAAATTAGAAATAATTTGGAATAATTTTCAATAATTAGGATTAATTATCAATAATTAAGATTAATTGGAAATAATTTTGATTAATTTTTAATAATTAGGAATAATTTCCAATAATTAAGATTAATTAGTATTAATTAGAATTAATTAGTAATAAGTAATCATAATTAGTAATAATTAGTAATATTTTTTAATAATAAGGGATAATTAGTAATAATTATTAGTAATTAGTAATAATCAGAAGTAATTAGTAACAGTTAGTAATAATTTGGATTAATTATGAATAATTTGGAATAATTTGGAATAATTCACAATAATTCGTAATAAATTCATAATAAATTGGCATAATTTCCAGCAAATTAACAACATTCATTTTTCTCAATGGATTATCTTCTTAAAACATTCTCTCATTGAAATCACTATGAAAAATCTACTATAATGTATGAATATCGATTTTTATATTCATGAGAATTAATATGTGTATGTTAGAGTAGATTTTTCATACTAATTTCTATGGGAAAAAGTTACAAGGAGATGAGCTGTCGGTCCAAAGAGTCTCTTTTGATTGATGAATCATCTTCTGGAAAATTTCTTTGAGTGAAATCACTATGAAAAATCTACTCCGATGTTCAGATATCTATTTTCGTTTTCACATGAATGAATATTCACATGTCAGAGCATATTTTTTAAAATGATTTCTTTTATAGAAAGTTGCAAAAAGATTAGTCGCCATGCAAAAGAGCTTCCACCAATCCACTAAAAATTATATCGCTTGTAATTAGTGGTAATTTGTATAAATTAGGTATAATTACTAATAATATGAGGTAATTAGTATAAATTGTTATAAATTAGTGTAGATTAGTATATTTTTTTGAAAAAAATTATAAACAGCTATGAAATAATAGAAATTATTATAAATTATTAGAAAAGTGAATTTAAATTTCTTTTATTTTTTTGATAGCGTTTTTCTTATATCAAATTATTCAAAAATTTAATTATATTATATTTTTTAAAGAAATATGGAACAGGGAATTTGAAAATAGTCATTATTAGATGATCGTTCTTGGTTAAATCTATATAATTGTAACACCCCAAGCTTCCACGGTACGTTTCCTTTCGAATAATGCAATGGCGTGCATTGTACGCAACTTCAAGATTTTAACACACCATAACCAATCAAACTAGCCGTTATGAATAGTAATACCAACTTTTTGAAATTTTATAAATTCTATCTCTCAAAATGGACTTCATTTTTGGATTTGAAATATCAAAATTATCCTAGGGTGAAATTTTGGTACTTTTCGGATAACTTTCATATTTTGATGAATAGTGAAAATTACTAAATTTTAATTAAAAACAACTTTTTTAATCAAAATAATTAATAGTGATAAATTATGAATTTGAGGGTTTTAAATTATATTTAGAATTTATTTTTACCATGTAATAAAATGTGGGTCATTGAACATAATTTCACATTTAAACCAGACATAAACAAGTGCCAATCTTTTGATAGTTATTATCTCTTAAAAACACGCTTTTTGTTTTAACAACGGGAATTAATTTTAAATTAATTTCTGCCACTTCTGTGTATTGAATTTGGAAAAATGGATTCCATATTTGGAATCAGGATGTTCAAATTGTGTAAGTAGGTAACTTTTATTTTTATACATTTTGGATAATTACTTCGGTAAATATTTTATTTACCATGGTTAAAGGGTAAATCCGGTAATCAAGGGTTAAAAAATAATATTATAATAATACTAAATTACCCTAAAACGTGTTTTAACCCTATTAGTTGATACATGGTCGACCATGGGCATCTTTGGGTCTATTTTGGGACCCCATGGATCCACTTGTAAGTGATAATGACACTTTATTTTAATTAAGTTAAAATAAATACAAAAATGACACAGGCATATATCTTTTAGAAAAAAAATTGTTACATAGGGTTATATATGTTGGATTTTAGACTATAAATATTAATTATAAAGATAAAAATATTTCCTACATAATTATATTTTATTTATAATTTTTAGACATTAAATAAGTTAATTTATTTATGACACAATGGTGATGCAGTAATTACCATAATAGTGAAAAATTAGAATAATTGATATTATAAATACCCAAATAAATATAATTTGAGACTTTTATTGAATTACACTAATTTTCTAGGTTAATATGACATATTAGGATTGATTTAATTAACTTTTTTAGAAGTAATCATTCTGTTATGTGTTTCACAAAAATCAACTATTGAATAGTGTCAAAATTGACATAAAAGAGTTTTTAAAACAAATATTATATTATTAATTGATATTAAATTCCTAAAAATCTAAGGTTCGGCCAAGAGACATATATTATGATATGTATACCATTAATGGACCACTTGGGGGTATCTTGGATGTATATATTAAGTTTATTAACCATATAATATAAAAATACAAAGAGACATTGTAAAAGTGAAACTAATTAACTAAGAGTTAATACTTAACGATAAGGTTAATATAATGACCCAAACCTGTCTAAATTATATTTATTGAGTTGTTTTCGACCCATCCCCACCTTAAAATTTAAATAATAAACTTTGGAGCCATTAGAAACCGAATATGAATTTATTATAAATTAATATTTCTAGCTTTTCCAAAGGTTCCCCTCACCCCTCTTATAAAAGGGCACTCCTCCTTCTCATTTATTCACACCTTCAAAGCCTTTTGGTTCGGCCAACCCCTGCCCAAATACTCTCTAAACTTCCCTAACTAAAACCTAGAGGCCTTAGTTTGATCATAAAGCCAACCTAAAGATCCATTTTGATCAAATCAAAAGGAAGAACCCAAAGAAGAGGTAATGTTTTCACCACCCCTTTTCAAGTTCCTTTCTTCTTCCACTTCTTCTTTCATTGTTATTACCATTATAAAATTATAACTCCAGTATCATATATATACTGTAATGTTATTATAAATATGGTACAACCATATTCAGTATTCTATCCATCCTTTGAATAACATGTCACCATACGTGTGTACGTACGGCTTACCGTCTCTACGTTGTGGTGTAATTGTTATTCAATATATTATTATTTGGATGGGTATAATAATGATGTGTAACTCATGTAAATAATAAATATAACATGATAATAATTCTTTATATATGATATACCATCCAATTATATATTATTTTAATATCAAAAGAATGATATTGTCGCTCGTGCGTACGTACGGACTACCGTCTCCACGAACGCGGTGAGATTCATTCTCCATCATATCCATTCAAGTATAATTATAATTTGATGATTTAAAAATAGTATCTAAGGACTTGATATCATTATGGATATGAATAATATACATCCCATTAATAATGAATATGGCTCACATAACAAAGAATATAAAGTAAAATGAACCCGTTAACACCCGAAATGACGATAATTCTAAGATATTATTAACAAATCAATGTTAAAAGATCATATATGATATCATATTAAAGTAAATGATTCTTGTATAATTCAATAACAATAACTTCACCATTATACAAGAGGTAAACCTACCGTTGACTAAGGAAAAAGTACAAAGTAAGGGGTTTCTTATCTCACTTTTAATTCTGTGAGAATTCCATTGATCACCACTTAATTATTGCATGTGGTGTATGTGTACTGCCCATGATTGTATTCATTGTGTAATATACTTTAATTTATGGGTATTTACATCATAATGTTATGATACTTCTTTCATGGGTGTATGTTTCATAAGTTACCAAATCGATAAGGGAATTTGAAATTTCAATTTCCATTTATTCGGCTTTACGCATACTTCATTGATTATTTTACTCCAAGATTATGTGTGGAATCACTATTCATTTGATTATGTCATAATTTACACTCCCTGTTCTGTGGATATACTTTTGATACACATAATCACTCCATTGATAATTTCTCAAGTCATCTATATGAATTTGATAAGAGTAATTATAACTCATTCTCCATTTGTTGAGTTAAACATCCAATTCATTGGTGTTGTTTTTACAAGATTATGTGTGAATGTCCTTTTATTGTTTTACACTAAATATCCAATCATATTTAGTGTATTTATATTTGTCACACATAACTATGTCGTTGATTTATCCTTAACCTAAGGATACGACCTTTATGAGAGATTTCATCTCAATTTACATTCCATTGAGACTTCTTCGTTGTTATACACCAAATCACTTTTATATGGTGTATATAATGTACTTTGACATAGTATATCATGAATTCCTTTATTCTCATGATATTACAATGTTTTGATTACCTCAATTATTTTTATTCAACTGTCTCTCTTTTGGTTATAAACTCTAACCAAAATACCATTTTAAAATGCTTTAAAGACTTATTCTTCTAAATCTTGCTCATTAATGTCCATGTTTTAAAAATGATTTTAAGGATTTATTTATATGGTCATTAAAGTTTTAAAATTGAAACTCCTTTTAAAAGTTTCAAAGTGGTATGGGACACTTTGATTCAAAAATCTATTTTTAAATGGCTTCTTGACAAATAGTGTGACTTTTAAATGATTTCAAGAAAAAGGGGGATATTTCTCTCAAATAGTTTTGATGATTATTTTCAACTATGTCAACATCCTTCATTATTATTGATTGAGGTTAATGTGATACAATACAATCTTCCATATTGTATCGAATGAGTTATGTTTGACCGTGGATGTGTTATTTTTATACCATTCACGGTTTGTGGTTAAAGTATTGACATTTCGTATGCTAGTTTTAATACGAATGTTTTTGTTATGTTTAAACCTGTTCATATGAGGAATGCATTGGACTTAATAAGTGACGGGTGGAGCCCGCTATAGCTCCTCGATGCATCGGTAGGTCTCATGAGACAAACTAGTGTCTTGGCACAAGGCCTTGGCAAAATCTTATTTGTAGTCTTGGCACGAGGCCTTGGCAATGTGGTTATGATAGTCTGGCATTATGCATTCCATCATTATGAAAGTGGTTATTGATATTTCATGTGATTATTCGATTAGTAGAATATCCATGTGAATAAGTAAATGGCATTATTTCATTTTATTTTTTCCATACTATGTTGATCTTCAAGTTTAAAAGGCTTTTGTTTTAGTTATACATTACCTTAAATGTTTATTCTTATTTATGAAAGTTTCCGCTATATAGTTATCCTTACAGGGCATTTGAGATCACCCCTTTTCTATGTCTTATTTTTTCCAGGAAGTGAAGAAGTAAATTATGAATGACCTGCAGGGATATTATGTGGGGATATGAATGTGGAATATGGAGACAATATGTGGTTTTAGTAGTTTTTCACTTTATGATGTCATGTAAAACTTTATGAATATATATAGTGTTTCCAAGGCTACTAAAACGATCAGTCTTTAGAGATTTGATCCTTCTTATGATCATGCCAATGTTATGTAATAATGCACCGACCCTAGGTAACTAGGGTCGGGGCGTTACAGTTGGTATCAGAGGAAGTTTAGTACAAACCTTGGAAGCTAGATTAAGATAAACTCTGATTAGAGCACGTAGACCTAAGATGAACTTTGAGGATTAGTATAGAAGAACTTCCTAGAATTTTGGTATTGTAGAGATTTTGTGAGTTTTCCGAGCAATACATCCTTGTTTGGATACGAGCAGGTAGAGGCGGCTCTGGCACAGATGTACCTAGGGTTAAAACCCGAAAACACCGCTTTGAGCTAGACTCGAACGGGAACTGGTGCACGACAACGGGCATTGCTGCACTCTTGGTTACAACACTCCTGGGGGATATGCTTAGGATATTTTACATTTTCTTTACAAACCGATTTAAGTAATATATATATAAGATGAGATTAAATGACCTTGGTTAATCCTAATATGTTTTAAATTGAGAATATGGTGACATTTTAATCTCTAAATGATTTTACGACTACTGTTACTCACACAATGCTTTCTGGTTGTAGTCAATGGCTGGATTCCAAGGAAGTCATAGTGACTTTGAGAATGATGTACAAGGTGGGAACGGTGGTGGAAATGAGAAACAAAATGGAATGTTGATAGGCGTAAAAGATATCTTCTTTATGCCAAATCAGTTTTCCAAAAATATGATCAACAACATATATATTAACCAACTCCCAGACTCAACAAGGAAGAGAAAGGTGATAAATGATAAGAGCTCCAGCAATGGAGACCATGGAGAAAAGAACCCTCAATTTTCATCATGCAGGAAATGTGGAAGGAGACACCCAGGAAAGTGTCTCAATGGGACAACGAAATGCTTTACGTGCGGGAAGGAAGGACATAAAGTGAAGAATTGCCGAAGAAAAATGAAGAGTACTATGGAAGAAGATAAAAATGGTCCCAAGAGTCCATTTACAGTCATTTTCCGTAATTGTAGGGGACCTGGCCATTACCTGAGTGAATTTTGTATTCTATAGGATATTTTCTTGGTCAAAGAAGAAGCTATGTGGAAATAAATGGTTGGAGAAATGTTTAAAAAGTATTAGTGCTCCATGTTGATGGGTTTACTTTGGAATAATTTTCTCTTGTATTTGTATCCCCGCAGTTTGCCATGTGAGAATGATATTTGAGGAAGAATTGTCTCTTCTCTTGTGGATATAGGTATAAATAACCATTTGGTTTTATATGATCATTGGGGTTTGAGAAAATTATAAGTTATTATAATTTGGGATGAAAATGCAAGGTATGATATAACATTTGTGGTTAAATTATGTTATTTTGATGAATTTATCTCATTTTGGTAATATTATAAAATATAGTTTTTGAAAATGGACAACACGTAGACCGTGTGACAACCCGTCGCGTCGGACAAAGCTGTGCGAATCGAACCCACAACCAAAGTGCGATTGGGATTTATCGCCTACCACTGGACTAAGTGAAGTCCCTGGTTAGTGTGACTATTTTCTTTAGTTAAATGATTTTATTGATCAATAATATGTTGATTTGGGTTCTTATGTCTTATCAAATGAATACCCTTAGTATAGGAAAATGATTTGGTGATTAAGTGAAAAATGTTATTTTGGAAGATGTTCACTTTGTTGGGAACACTATATGTCCAAGGAAAATAGAATACTATGGGATGTCATTAGAGGAGTAATGGTGGATTTTTATCTATGTTTTTATTGTGGATCTATAGTGATTTGGGTTATTTATGGAAATGATTAACCTATAATAAAGAATATGTGATTAGGTTAATTACTTTTAAGTATGTGACTTTAAAAGTAGATGATGTCATTTGGAGATAAAATTTAACATGGAACACTACATTCTTATAAGTTTTGGGTTTCAATATTAGTTTGGATTATATTGAAGGATTTTAAGGAGAATTTATTATTTAATGGTATTTATTTAACTTTGGGGTATTGTTGGTTTAATTTTAGAAATTAAGATTAGTATTTTTTTTCTCTAATGGAATATACATTTGGGGGATCATCAGATCTTATACTAACCATTTTGGTTTTGATTAATCTCTAAAGACAAGTTAAATATATAGTTTATCCTACATGGATCATGTATTTCTATAGAAGTTTATTCTAGCTCTTTTATTGTGACCAACTCTTCTTGAATACTCATTGTTCAAAAAAAATAAGTTAGTGGTAAAAATTTATTAAATAATGAAACTCTACTTAAAAATTAAGTATATCTCTTTATGTTTTTAGTCAATATCATAAATCAATTCCTCATCCTTATGTAATGTAACTTAAAACAAAAAAAATGGTTTCCGTTTACTTTTCTACTAGGAGACTAATGGTCGTTTGTCCCAACACAAGTTTGTGGTTTTCTTATTGTTAACTTTCTCTTGATAATGATTTCTATACCTCTCCATCAGAACTTGACACTTAGTTTATCATCCATATCCATGTTTTCCTACATGGAATCCGAGTATGGGTTATCTAGGATGACCTTTATACCTCTCTTTCTTTCTTTTAAAGTGATAGTTTTATTGACTCTTTTTCCGATGTGGGACTTTCCATTATATTCCCAAGCACAATTTTAAAAATTTTGAGGACACAATTTATTGAAGGAGGGGAGAATGTAACACCCCAAGCTTCCACGGTACGTTTCCTTTCGAATAATGCAATGGTGTGCATTGTACGCAACTTCGAGATTTTAACACACCATAACCAATAAAACTAGTTGTTATGAATAGTAATACCTAATTTTTGAAATTTTATAAATTCTATCTCTCAAAATGGAATTAATTTTTGGATTCGGAATATCGAAATTAGCCTAGGGTGAAATTTTGGTACTTTTCAGATAACTTTCATATTTTGATGAATAGTGAAAATTACTAAATTTTAATTAAAAACAACTTTTTTAATCAAAATAATTAATAGTGATAAATTATGAATTTGAGTGGTTTTAAAGTATATTTAGGATATATTTTTACCATGTAATACAATGTGGGTCATTGAACATAATTTTACATTTAAACCAAACATAAACAAGTGCCAATCTTTTGATAGTTATTATCTCTAAAAAACACGTTTTTTGTTTTAACTACGGGAATTAATTTTAAATTAATTTCTGCCACTTCTGTGTTTTGAATTTAGAAAAATGGATTCAATATTTGGAATCATGATGTTAAAATTGTGTAAATAGGTAACTTTTATTTTTATACATTTTGGATAATTACTTCGGTAAATATTTTATTTACCATGGTTAAAGGGTAAATACGGTAAACAAGGGTTAAAAAATAATATTATAATAATACTAAATTACCCTAAAACGTGTCTTCACCCTATTGGTTGATACATGGTCGACCATGGGCATCTTTGGGTCTATTTTGGGACCCCATGGATCCACTTGTAAGTGATAATGACACTTTATTTTAATTAAGTTAAAATAAATACAAAAATGACAGAAGCATATATCTTTTAGAAAAAAAATTATTACATAGGGTTATATATGTTGGATTTTAGAATATAAATATTAATTAGAAATATAAAACTATTTCCTACATAATTATATTTTATTTATAATTTTTAGACATTAAATAAGTAAATTTATTTATGACACAATGGTGATGCAGTAATAACCATAATAGTGAAAAATTAGAATAATTAATATTATAAATACCCAAATAAATATAATTTGAGACTTTTATTGAATTAAACTAATTTTCTAGGTTAATATGACATATTAGGATTGATTTAATTAAATTTTTCTGAAGTAATCATTCTGTTATGTGTTTCACAAAAATCAACTATTGAATAGTGTCAAAATTGACATAAAAGAGTTTTTAAAACAAATATTATATTATTAATTGATATTAAATTCCTAAAAATCTAAGGTTCGGCCAAGAGACTTATATCATGATAGGTATATCATTAATGGGCCACTTGGGTGTCTCTTGGATGTATATAGTAAGTTTATTAACCATATAATAAAAAAATACAAAGAGACACTGTAAAAGTGAAACTAATTAACTAAGAGTTAATACTTAAAGATAAGGTTAATATAATGACCCAAAACTGTCTAAATTATATTTTTTGAGTTGTTTTCGACCCATACCCTCCTTAAAATTTAAATAATAAACTTTGTATCCATTAGAAACTGAATATGAATTTATTATAAATTAATATTTCTAGCTTTTCCAAAGGTGCCCCTCACCCCTCTTATAAAAGGTCACTCCTCCTTCTCGTTTCTTCACACCTTCAAAGCCTTTTGGTTCGGCCAACCCCTGCCCAAATACTCTCTAAACTTCCCTCACTACAACCTAGAGTCCTTAGTTTGATCATAAAGCCAACCTAAGGATCCCTTTTGATCAAATCAAAAGGAAGAACCCGAAGAAGAGGTAATGTTTTCACCACCCCTTTTCAAGTTCCTTTCTTCTTCCACTTCTTCTTTCTTTGTTATTACCATTATAAAATAATAACTCCAGTATCATATATATACTATGATGTTATTATAAATATGGTAAAACCATATTCAGTATTCTATCCGTCCTTTGAATAACATTTCACCATACGTGCGTACGTACGGCTTACCGTCTCCACGTCGTGGTGTAGTTCTTATTCAATATATTATTATTTGGATGGGTATAATAATGATGTGTAACTCATGTAAATAATAAATATAACATGATAATGATTCTGTATATATGATATACCATCCAATTATATATTATTTTAATATCAAAAGAATGATATTGTCGCTCGTGCGTACGTACGGACTACCATCTCGACGAACGCGATGAGATTCATTCTCCATCGTATCCATTCAAGTATAATTATAATTTGATGATTTAAAAATAGTATCTAAGGACTTGATATCATTCTGGATATGAATAATATACATCCCATTAATAATGAATATGGCTCACATAACAAAGAATATAAAGTAAAATGAACCCGTTAACACCCGAAATGACGATAATTCTAAGATATTATTAACAAATCAATGTTAAAAGATCATATATGATATCATATTAAAGTAAATTATTCTTGTATAATTCAATAACAATTATTTCACCATTATACAGGAGGTAAAACTACCATCGACCAAGGAAAAAGTACAATGTAAGGGGTTTCTTATCTCACTTTTAATTCCGTGAGAATTCCATTAATCACCACTTAATAATTGCATGTGGTGTATGTGTACTGCCCATGATTGTATTCATTGTGTAATATACTTTAATTTATGGGTATTTACATCATCATGGTATGATACTTCTTTCATGGGTGTATGTTTCATAAGTTACCAAATCGATAAGGGAATTTTAAATTTCAATTTCCATTTATTCGGCTTTACGCATACTTCATTGATTATTTTACTCCAAGATTATGTGTGGAATAACTATTCATTTGATTATGTCATAATTTTCACTCCCCTTTCTGTGGATATACTTTTGATACACATAATCACTCCATTGATAATTTCTCAAGTCATCGATAAGAATTTGATAAGAGTAATTTTAACTCATTCTCCATTTGTTGAGTTAAACATCCAATTCATTGGTGTTGTTTTTACATGATTATGTGTGAATGTCCTTTGATTGTTTTACACTAAATATCCAATCATATTTAGTGTATTTATATTTTTCACACATAACTATGTCGTTGATTTATCCTTAACCTAAGGATATGACCTTTATGAGAGATTTCATCTCAATTTACATTCCATTGAGACTTCTTCATTGTTATACACCAAATCACTTTTATATGGTGTATATAATGTACTTTGACATAGTATATCATGAATTCCTTTATTCTCATGATATTACAATGTTTTTATTACCTCAATTATTTTTATTCAAGTGTCTCTCTTTTGGTTAGAAACTCTAACCAAAATACCATTTTAAAATGTTTTAAAGACTTATTCTTCTAAATCTTGCTCATTAATGTCCATGTTTTAAAAATGGTTTTAAGGATTTATTTATATGGACATTAAATTTTTAAAACTAAAACTCCTTTTAAAAGTTTAAAAGTGGTATGGGACACTTTTATTCAAAAATCTACTTTTAAATGGCTTCTTGACAAATAGTGTGACTTTTAAATGATTTCAAGAAAAAGGGGGATATTTCTCTCAAATAGTTTTGATGATTATTTTCATCTATGTCAACATCCTTCATTATTCTTTATTGAGGTTAATGTGATACAATACAATCTTCCATATTTTATCGAATGAGTTATGTTTGACTGTGGATGTGTTATTTTTATACCATTCATGGTTTGTGGTTAAAGTATTGACATTTCGTATGCTAGTTTTAATATGAATGTTTTTGTTATGTTTAAACCTGTTCATATGAGGAATGAATTGGACTTAATAAGTGACGGGTGGAGCCCTCTATAGCTCCTCGATGCATCGGTAGGTCTCATGAGACAAACTAGTGTCTTGGCACAAGGCCTTGGCAAAATCTTATTTGTAGTCTTGGCACGAGGCCTTGGCTATGTGGTTATGATAGTCTGGCATTATGCATTCCATCGTTATAAAAGTGGTTATTGATATTGCATGTGATTATTAGATTAGTAGAATATCCATGTGAATAAGTAAATGGCATTATTTCATTTTATTTTTGCCATACTATGTTGAACTTCAAGTTTAAAAGTCTTTTGTTTTAGTTATACATTACCTTAAATGTTTATTTTTATTTATGAAAGTTTCCGCTATATTGTTATCCTTACTGGGCATTTGAGCTCACCCCTTTTCTATGTTTTATTTTTCCCAGGAAGTGAAGAAGTAAATTATGAATACCTGTAGGGATATTATGTGGGGATATGAATGTGGAATATGGAGACAGTATGTTGTTTTAGTAGTTTTTCACTTTATGATGTAATGTAAAACTTTATGAATATATCTAGTGTTTCCAAGGATACTAAACCAATCAGTCTTTCGAGATTTGATCCATCTTGTGATCATGCCAATGTTATGTAATAATGCATCGACTCTTGGTAACTAGGGTCGGGGCGTTACAATAAGGATCCAAACAGTTCTAGTTTAAATCCTATATATATTGAAAGTGTTGAAGTTTTCTTATCATTTGCATTATCAAAACAAAAAAAAATTAGAAGGGACAATTAAGTTTCCTTATAAAAAATGTGCTCTAAGGATGTTTAACAAATTTGAAAATTTAAGAAGTCATCTAATAAATTTTTTTTTCAATCAGTTTATGTTTTTTGGTATCAATATGGAAAATTCATTTCTAGAGAAGATACTAATAATTTGTTTCTGGATCCAACACAGTTTTAAAATTTAGTACATGATGTGACAGGTCTGTCTTTTCAACAAACTAAAACTCAGGATGATAATGATTTAAGTCTTGTGTTGTAACCATCTCAATTTTATGAGTTATTGAGGTCTGTTGAGGAAGCATTATATCCTAGATGTAAGATAAGAAAGTTTGAAGCGATTGTAGAATTTATGGATATTTAATCAGATAATGGATGTCTAATAGTTGTTTTTATTCAATATTCTCTTTGGTTAAAACACTATTACATAAAAGAAATGTGTTGCCTAAAACATTCTATAAGAGAGTGAGGTTGGTTCATAATATGGGTCTTTTTTATCAGAAGATTCATGTATGTTAAAAAGATTGCATCATATAATTTTTTAATTTTAGTAATATTAATATTATTATTTCATTAATATTGATAATATTAATATTATTTTATTATTATTAGAGAGATATTATTTATTTTATTAATATTAGTAATATTATTATTATTTTTTAATATTATTTTATTATTATTTTATAATATTATTTTATTTTTATTAATAATATTATTTTATTCAATTTTTTTAAGATGTTTGTGATGGGACCATTTATGATGAGGTCCCCTTTGCAAATACTTTTTTTAAATAATCTCAAGGAAATTATTTGTGATGGACCATCGCAAATGGTTTTTATAAATAATCTCAATGAACTATTTGCGATAGGTCCACGTCTCATTCCAAATATTTTTTTTGTGATGGCTCATCATAACAAAATCTGTTTACAAAGCCCCTTTATTCCACTGGTCATTTGGGACGGGGTCCCATCATAAATGACCCATCATAAATAGGCCAATTTCTAGTAGTGTTTTCCTTATGTTTTATGCATTTATATTAAAATTTATTTTTAAAACATATAGAAATTTAATATTGAAAAATAGATTCCATATTTGGAATCAAGTGGTTCAAATCTTTTAAATAGGTCAATTTAATTTTTAGTTATAATGAATATTAACCATGAGAAAATTTTAGAAACACAGTAAAGGGTAAAATAGGTTAATTAAAGTTAAAACTATGGGATAAAGTCCCAAAATCAATCCAAAAATTTCCTTTATTTCATTGGATGGGAGTAAATAGAAAATAGATATCCTTTTTTAAATATACAGAATTTTTCTGTTATTTTTGTTTGATACTCACATTTATATTATTTTAAATTAAGAAAATTAAAAAATGTCACACTCTTTATTTTAATATCTCTAATATATTTCCATTGGAATAACAAGAATCTATAGTTAGAACATGGAATTTGATTTGTCTGATTTTGGGGTAATAATATTTTATGTTTTGAATAATACAAAATTAATCATAATAATATTTGTATATAAGTTTTTTAAAACAATATTTTTTATTTATTAACAAATCTTTATTTGTTTTATTTTAATTTCTCATATATTTATTAAGTGTTACATTTAATATGTTAAACATTGATTATATCACAATATTTATTTCATTAAAATTTTCTATATTATATGTTTTGATTATTCATAACATGTTATATAAGTTTCATTATGAGTCCCTAGGATAAATAAGTATTTTGGGACTTTAAAATATCATTTTACATGATTTTTACTATTCCAACATATATAGCATCCCGCCTTTTTATAACATAAACTTTCATTACATTACACAAAACTGAGGATCTTTAAGGTTTAGTGTCTTGGAAAGGGTGAGCAGAAGGCCCAGTAAGGGAAACAAGAGAAACATTTTACATGTGAACTTGAGATACTTCAATAAGGTCATGAAAAGAACTTTAAGGCATGAAAATGAAACCATGAGGCATATCATAATAAAAATAAAATTTTTCATAACTTGAAGATGTGGCTACAACATTTAATATTGAAAATCATTTCATTTCACCAAGGTCCATCCCCAAGGTTTCATTAAAAATTACCAAGGTTATTCACCGAGCCGTCGTTAAAAATGGTCATCTCTAGAGATTAAGTCATTACCCAATGCATTGGAGCGCTATCAGGGCGCACCCTTAAATTTGCCTTTATTATCATGTGATCCACATATATCATCATCAAAAATTTCATAAATAACCCATATAGCATAAAATAAATGGGTTTCATTTCATAATCATAACGTTTTAGAAACTGCTTTAAAGACATGATCTTTACGTCACTTTAAAACCCACAGAAAAAGAAGGTGGGTCTCATGTATGTAAATCCCAGAATTTAAAATAGAACATTTTGGTATATATGTGAATACCCCTTTAGAAGAAAGAGCTTTGAGTATTCACTTAATAATATAAAAGAACTTTAGAAAAAGAGAGAGACATTTTGAGACGGAAATTCGGCAGCATAACGGCTATGTTACAAGGTTTTAGAAGACATTAAAAAGAGAGGGAAAATGGGTCAAACATTCATAAATGACACATAAAACAGTATATGTACAGAATAAGAAGGATACATGATCATGGTAATGAAATTTCAAGGACATACCATTTGAAATGAAAAACATGGAAGGAAGACAAAAATTAGTTTTCTCTTATGAAAGTTCGGCAGCCTAACGGCGTTACTTAAACTTCAACAAAAATGATTTGAAAAGATCAAATAGGGTCTATCATCATGTGAACATAAGAGTTCAGTATGATAGATATAGAGATAATGCCCCAACATAATTAAAAAGGAACTTTAAAGACTTGACATGAAAGTAGAACTTTGAAAAGAATGAGAAGGGTGAAAGAATCCCCTAAAAAATTCGGCAGCCTAACGGCGCCACTTAAAACTTCAAAATACTGAATTGAAGAGATCAAATGGGGTATCTCATAATATGATCATAAAAGATCAGTATGATAAATTTAGAGATCATACCCCAACATAATAAAAAGGAACTTGAAATACTTTACATGAAAATATATCTTGAAAAATGAGAAGGGAGAAAGAATCTGTTACAAAAATTTCGGCAGCCTAACGGCGCCACTTAAAACTTCAAAAAACGAAATAATGAGAGTAAGAGGAGATATCTCATTATATGAACATGAAAAGGGCAGTAAGAGGAGTATAAAATAACATCCTCCAACATAAGAACATGGAGCATAAAAGGAATGACATAAAAGAGATTACTTGAAATGAAAGAGAGGTCGGATCCCTTACCTTAAAACGTAACTCTTAAAACTCAAAGGTTGGGACCTTGAGGGCTTGGGGGCACCTTGGGAGGACTCCTTGGGAGGTAATGAGACCAGAACTTAGTTGGGGAAGAGTGGGGAGTCGAATGGATGAGAGGATGGCTTGGTATTTATAGGGAAAGTGAGGGGACAAGGCATTAATGGCCAAGGGACACCTCATTAGTGATTTTGGCAAAACCATGGGCTTGCCCATGGTATTTGCCCATGGTATTGGCCAATTGGGACACCTCATACCTTATATTACTATTCATAAGTCGACCATATTGATTACATACTTAATACATCATTTAATGATGTCATTAAACACCCGTAACTTAAAAATTGTATTTTCACTATTCATCGAAATTTCAACTTTCTAAGAATAATCCCAAAATTTCACCTTAACCAAATATCAACACTCTGATTACAAATATGAACTCCATTTTATAAAAATAATTTTCTAAATATTTTTAATTTAATTTTTAAATAAAAACACTATTCACCGAAAATTTATTTTTTCAGAAAAAACCCCAAAAATTACCATAGCATAATATCGGTGCTTTGAGTTCAAAAATGAAATCCGTTTTATAAAAATAATTTTCTAAATATTTTAAATTAAATTTTTAATTAAAAAACACTATTCACTAGAGAAAACTAATACTTGAATAATAATTTATGAAACCATTATTTAACCATTTTATTGAATCACATTACTTAATCAAGGTGCCTAGATTATATTAATACTTTCTTTAAGTGAGATTACTAATCCATTTGGACACATTACTAATCCTAATCATAAAATCACTATTCATAATTTACTATTCATCAAAAACTAAGTTGATCTTATTAGACTCTAAATTTAGTACTGAACATAATTGTAGAAGACCATTTTTTGAAAATCATTACACATTTTTAATTATTTAAGGTTTACATAAACATTTTTAAAATATCCTTTTTCTAAAATTCATCAAAAATATGCATACTATATTTATCCGATCATTTAAAAATTCATAAACTTCATCATAAGAAGAAATCCCAATTTTTATTTAAAACAAAGGATTACACAAGGCAGTTACGGTCTCCTTACATAGCCCCTTATCACACCAGCATAGGACCTAAGTGTAAGGTGTGCTAAGGTGAGAGAATCTGAGGGAGGCTCGACTAACATCGCACGAGTAGTAATTTCTATCAGTTTGAACTTCTCGCAAAGGCGATTACATTCTAGCTTCACACGATGAAGTTCGTCTTGGGTTTGGTCCAGAGCAAAGCCCAGTGGTGCTACCTCCTTCCCAAGTTCTGTTAGATGGGCATCGATCGGTCCAAGACTACTGGGTGAGGCCATCGAATCTTCTTTCTATAATAATTAACCAAGATTAATTGTATTTAGAGACAATAATCAAAACGTTTAGTTTCCAAGGGTCATATTGACCAATGGTCATATAACAGTCAAAACCCAAAGGTCTCATTTTAACTATACTCATGTTATCAAATGAAACATTTTTGTTGAGTATAAAAAATAAAATAACACATAAAATTAGGAAATAGGATTTATTCAAAATTTCGGGTCGTTACAATCTTCCCCCCTTAAGAGATTGCGTCCTCGCAATTTTTAAAATTGGGTTTTGAAATTTCATTGAAAGTCCCACATCGGAAAAGAAGTCAGTAAAACTATTACTTCAAAAGATAGAAAGGGAAGTACAAAGGTCACCCGAGTTATCCCACACTAGGATTCTATGTAGGAAAACATGGATATGGAGGAGAAAACAAAGGGTCAAGTTCTGAGGGAGAGTGATAGAGAACATGATTAGGAGAAAGTTAACCATAAGAAAATTCCAAACTTATGATGTGTGTAAACGGTCTTTGATTACCTAGTAGGAAATGTAAACCCACAATGTTTTTGTTTTACGTTCCTTTTCATAATTTTGAGGAATTCATTTAAAACATAAAACAAAAACATAAGAAAATATACCTATCTTCATGTAGAGTTTCATCCTTTAATAAGTTTCTACCCAAAACTAATCTTTTCTCCAAACGATGAGCATTCAAAACTACTTGGTCTCATCAAAACACAAGAATCATCTTCTAGAGAATCACATAATCCACAAAAGATTAACTATCTATTTCTTCTATCTTTAAACATTATCCCAAAAGTAGAAAGGGTAAGGTAAAACTATTATTCAAAAAAAGAAAGAATCCCATAGGAATAGAAACTACTTGTAAATCTTCAAAGTTCCATGGTACTACCCAAAGTTCATCATAGACCATTCCATAAATAACGGTCTTTAAGATTCCTCAAAATAAACCAAACTAATATTGAAACCCAAATACAAGAAGGATTTGATAACATAGACTTCCAAAATAAACTTCATTGTTCATCACCAAACAACATCAACCACTCCGAACATCTTATAAAAAAAGTATCTAACCTAAACATATTTTACCCAAGATAGGTTAATCATTCCCATAAGTAACCTAAATTACTATAAGTCCACCTTAAATTCATTGATTCTTCAAAATATAAGTCAACCTTACATATCAATGAAAATATCGTAGTAATCTATTTACCTCGATCATATAGGGTCCCCAAAATAGTGAACGTCTTCCAAAATAATAATCATATTTTAATCCCCTAATCATCCCTGTCATATTAATATGACAATCATCACATTTCCTATCACATTGGTTGTTGGGACATGTTCTTCCATTTCCCACCATTAACTAAGAAGAGAAAGCATAATTAGGGTCTTAAGTACTTAGCCAATAATCATGAAAAGGAACTGAAAGCATATAAGGATAACTTGTAGAAGAAAAGTATACCCTAACTTGTGATCCCCTAGGTTCCCATCTAGGTTATCCATGATCATATATTCTTATGTGCATCTTTATTTTATTTTATCTTTGTTCCTTTAACAATGGTTCATACTAAGCTTATGAATTTACCAAAGCATATCCCCCGGGAGTGTCGTAACCAAGAGTGCAGCAAGGCCCATTGTCGTGTACCAGTTCCCATTCGAGTCTAGCTCAAAGCGGTGTTTTCGGGTTTTACCCCTATGTACATCTGTGCCAGAGCCACCTCTACCTGCTCGTATCCAGACAGGGATGTATTTTCTTGGCAACCCATTACTCAATACTTACTAAAATACCAGGAAGATTTCCTATATTTAAACTTTTCTATATGGTTATTCCTAGAGTTTTCATATCCTAATTTCCACAAATAACTAAACCATCCTTTGATACCAACTATAGCATCCTGCCTTTTTATAACATAAACTTTCATTACATTACACAAAACTGAGGATATTTAAGGTTTAGTGTCTTGGAAACCAGGAACTTAAAACATGAAAACATAAAACATTCTTCTTAAACACTTGAAATGATTCTCCTCATGTTCATCCTAGGTTCATTACTGCATCTCATAACCTGGGGACATACATCAAAATAAAGGGTGAGCAGAAGGCCCAGTAAGGGAAACAAGAGAAACATTTTACATGTGAACTTGAGATACTTCAATAAGGTCATGAAAAGAACTTTAAGGCATGAAAATGAAACCATGAGGCATATCATAATAAAAATAAAATTTTTCATAACTTGAAGATGTGGCTAAAACATTTAATATTGACAATCGTTTCGTTTCACCAAGGTCCATCCCCAAGGTGTCGTTAAAAATTACCAAGTTTATTCACCAAGGCGTCGTTAAAAATGGTCATCTCTAGAGATTAAGTCATTACTCAATGCATTGGAGCGCTATCAGGGAGCACCCTTAAATTTGCCTTTATTATCATGTGAACCACATATATCATCATCAAACATTTCATAAATAACCCATATAGCATAAAATAAATGGGTTTCATTTCATAATCACAACGTTTTAGAAACTGCTTTAAAGACATGATCTTTACGTCACTTTAAAACCCACAGAAAAGGAAGGTGGGTCTCATGTATGTAAATACCAGAATTTAAAATAGAACATTTTGGTATATATGTGAATACCCCTTTAGAAGAAAGAGCTTTGAGTATTCACTTAATAATATAAAAGAACTTTAGAAAAAGAGAGAGAGATTTTGAGACGGAAATTCTGCAGCATAACGGCTATGTTACGAGGTTTTAGAAGACATTAAAAAGAGAGGGAAAATGGGTCAAACATTCATAAATGACACATAAAATATTATATGTACAGAATAAGAAGGATACATGATCGTGGTAATGAAATTTCAAGGACAGACCATTTGAAATGCAAAACATGGAAGGAAGACAAAAATTAGATTTCTCTTATGAATGTTCGGCAGCCTAACGGCCTTACTTAAACTTCAACAAAAATGATTTGAAAAGATCAAATAGGGTCTCTCATCATGTGAACATAAGAGTTCAGTATGATAGATATGGAGATAATTCCCCAACATAATTAAAAATGAACTTTAAATACTTGACATCAAAGTAGAACTTTGAAAAGAATGAGAAGGGTGAAAGAATCCCCTAAAAAATTCGGCAGCCTAACGGCGCCACTTAAAACTTCAAAATACTGAATTGAAGAGATAAAATGGGGTATCTCATCATATGATCATAAAAGATAAGTATGATAAATTTAGTGATCATACCCCAACATAATAAAAAGGAACTTGAAATACTTTACATGAAAATGGATCTTGAAAAATGAGAAGGGAGAAAGAATCTGTTACAAAAATTTCGGCAGCCTAACGACGCCACTTAAAACTTCAAAAAACGAAATAATGATAGTAAGAGGGGATCTCTCATTATATGAACATGAAAAGGGCAGTAATAAGAGTATAAAAGAACATCCTCCAACATAAGAACATGGAGCATAAAAGGAATGACATAAAAGAGATTACTTGAAATGAAAGAGAGAGGTCGGATCCCTTACCTTAAAACGTAACTCTTAAAACTCAAAGGTTGGGATCTTGAGGGCTTGGGGGCATCTTGGGAGGACTCCTTGGGAGGTAATGAGACCAGAACTTTGTTGGGGAAGAGTGGGGAGTCGAATGGATGAGAGGATGGCTTGGTATTTATAGGGAAAGTGAGGGGACAAGGCATTAATGGCCAAGGGACACCTCATTAGTGGTTTTGGAAAAACCATGGGTTTTCCCATGGTATTTACCCATGGTATTGGCCACTTGGGACACCTCATACCTTATATTACTATTCATAAGTCGACCACATTGATTACATACTTAATACATCATTTAATGATGTCATTAAACACCCATAACTTAAAAACTGTATTTTCACTATTCATCGAAATTTCAACTTTCTCAGAATAATCCCAAAATTTCACCTTAACCAAATATCAACGCTTTGATAACAAATATGAACTCCATTTTATAAAAATAATTTTCTAAATATTTTTAATTTAATTTTTAAATAAAAACACTATTCACTGAAAATTTATTTTTTCAGAAAAAACCCCAAAAATTTCCATAGCATAATATCGGTGCTCTGAGTTCAAAAATTAAATCCATTTTATAAAAATAGTTTTCTAAATATTTTTAATTAAATTTTTAATTAAAAAACACTATTCACCCGAAAGAACTAATACTTGAATAATAATTTATGAAACCGTTATTTAACCATTTTATTGAATCACATTACTTAATCAAGGTGCCTAGATTATATTAATACTTTCTTAAAGTGAGATTACTAATCCATTTGGACACATTACTAATCCTAATCATAAAATCACTATTCATAATTTACTATTCATCAAAAATTATGTTGATCTTATTAGACTCTAAATTTAGTACTGAACATAATTGTAGAAGACCATTTTTTGAATATCATTACACATTTTTAATTATTTAAGGTTTACATAAACATTTTTAAAATATCCTTTTTCTAAAATTCATCAAAAATATGCATACTATATTTATCCGGTCATTTAAAAATTCATAAACTTCATCATAAGAAGAAATCCCAATTTTTATTTAAAACAAAGGATTACACAAGGCAGTTACGGTCTCCTTACATAGCCCCTTATCACACCAGCATAGGACCTAAGTGTAATGTGTGCTAAGGTGAGAGAATCTGAGGGAGGCTCGGCTAACATCACACGAGTAGTAATTTCTATCAGTTTGAACTTCTCGCAAAGGCGATTCCGTTCTAGCTTCACATGATGAAGTTCGGCTTGGGTTTGGTCCAGAGCAAAGCCCGGTGGTGCTACCTCCTTCCCAAGTTCTGTTAGATGGGCTTCGATCGGTCCAAGACTACTGGGTGAGGCCATCGAATCTTCTTTCTATAATAATTAACCAAGATTACTTGTATTTAGAGACAATAATCAAAACGTTTAGTTTCCAAGGGTCATATTGACCAATGGTCATATAATAGTCAAAACCCAATGGTCTCATATTAACTATACTCATGTTATCAAATGAAACATTTTTGTTGAGTATAAAAAATAAAATAACACATAAAATTAGGAAATAGGATTTATTCAAAATTTCGGGTCGTTACAACATAGCCCTTTTATTGTTCACCAAATAGCTGATTTGTGAACAACATTGCTAATTTTCCATATTTAGTTAACCTCTATTTTCCTACCGTATCTTGATCTAATGAAATAAAAAATTGATTTATTCTTACTTTATTAGAAAGATAAAATAATTATATACATTTAATTAGAATATAATAAATATATAATCTATCATTATCATGTCTAATATTAGGTACTAATTCACTATATGTTTTCAGTTTTAATTCTACAGTGTTTCGGAACTAATTTTCTATATTTTTTAATGATAACCTCATGTATAGAGATCTGATTAAGTTGACTTTTGATTCCTTAGAAATATAATAAAAATATCTATATATATGTCAATAGGATTGAAA
This sequence comes from Viscum album, assembly GCA_963277665.1. Classification (NCBI taxonomy): domain Eukaryota; kingdom Viridiplantae; phylum Streptophyta; class Magnoliopsida; order Santalales; family Viscaceae; genus Viscum; species Viscum album. The sequence goes on from OY728162.1 coordinate 1,158,877,281, forward strand.
GATGATTATTCTTTTTTAAATGTCTTTTTTATATCTAAAATTTGTAATTTTCTCTATTTATAGATTTTAGAAATTCAGATACATGAATCTCTTACGTAGATTCATATACATGAATTGCCTACATGAATTGTTTATGTAGACTTGGATACATGAATCACCTATATACATCACTTACATAGATTCAGATAAATCTATTCTCTTTTGTGAAAATTCATTTTGAAATTTTCTTATGTGGTGAGTTTTAGCTACTTTGAGAAAAATGGCTATGTGAACAAACTTCTATGCAAATTTTCCTTCCCAATTCAATGAAATTATACAAGTTATTTTAAAATATGGAAATTTTCTCTATTTTATATATTATTTTATATTCCAATTTTCTTCATGTTCATTACATATATTTAAATTGATCTAATGAATTTATAAATTCATATTAATTATGTAGAACATATATGAAGTGTTTTTCATTGTTTTAAACATGTTTATATGAAGATCATAGGGTGTTTTATTATAACACATAAAACATACATCTTGAAACTCAAGAAATAATTTTTATTATTTTATGTTGATTTATTAAATTCTATTTTTTAAAATTGATAATAGTTAATATTAAACTCATTCAGACATGTTTTAATATTTTCAATAAAGTGTTATTAAGTTTTGAAAGCCTATGCATGTTTACTACTTATTTTAAATGGATTGTTTTTTAAATTTGAATTTTATATAGAGAATTTTGATTTTCATGGTTTATTTCATCAACCTATTATTATGTATATATTTTAAATTATTCAATTGAATGATTTCAAATTGATTTGAATGAAACTTCATTGTTTTAAATTTTAATCATGAGTTTAGTGATTATTATGCAATGATAATATCTTTCTCACTTTTATCTCTCTATCTCTCTCCAATAATATAGTTCTATATTTTTTAAATTTTTAATTAACTAACCTCTCTTGACTATGTTGAGGTTATTGGATTTAAAAAGTAGCTCAAGCCTTACTACTATTAGGTAGGCAAGTGACATAATTTTGGTATAATAGTTTTTAGATAAGATATTTCATATTTTTAAGTGATATAGTTATAAGAGTGTGATGGTGTTGATACAATAAAGTGTTTTAATTTTTCATGTGATGTAAATTTCTCACTATTGTTGTAAGAACACTCAAGTGGTAAAAAATAACTTCTTCGACTTCTTCTTCTTCCTTGGTGATACAATCAAGTTAATCCAACTTGAGAACTAGCACCCGTGTTTTCTTCTTTTCCTGTCTATATTATTCTAGTTTTTTAAGTTAGTAACAATTATTCACATCTCTTACATGACTTCACATTCTCTTTATAATTTTACATAAAAACCATTTTTTATCTTTGGGTTGTGACTCTTGGATTCTATTGTCAAGACCATTCGGGTTATGACTCATGGTATCTAAATCTATGTTTTTCGTTATGTAGTGAATACCTATACAAAACTTAGGTTTCTTTTAGTTATACTTCTACTATAAAAAGTAGTTTGTAATCGCATTATGATTCCCCTTTAAAAATTAGGTTTTGCACAACGCATCTCTTGTCGGGTAGAGAGATATAAGAGTGGACTAGGACTAATTTTGATTGAACCAGAATAAAAATCTCAGTGTTCTTTATTTATTTTTCTACTCATCATTAACTTTGTTAATTAACATGGATAAATAATTTTGATAATTAATCAATCTATTTTAAATTTCAGATCTTCTCTATTCACCCCCCCACCATCTAAAAAAGTTGTCTTAACCTATCCAAACTAAAAATAGGTATCAAAGGGTTAACCCTTTTAGGATATTTTATTTTAGATTTTTCATTAATATTTTATTATGTTGGCATTTCCCAAGACCTCACATTCTTAGGACAAGAACTACATGATTGAAGGAATAAATGAAAATAATGAATGAGTTCCTTATAAAAAGACCTCACTTTTATGGAAATGACTATGGTTACTATAAATTTAGAATATAGGCACACCTCAAACAACTATGCATATAAAACTAGTAAATCATGGCTAAATCGTATAAAATATAATAAGATAACTTGAATACTCTTACAGGAAATGATCCATATAAATATATTTTAAATTAAATGTGGTAAATATTTTATATTGTTCTATTGACATAAGTGTGTTTAGTCATATGACTTCATGTAAGACATTTAATGAGATCTGGAAGATTATAGAAGTTACTGACCTTGGCTTAGAAAATCTAATTAGAACCAAACTCTGAATGCTTTGATTGGAGTCGCAAAATTTTAATATGGGTAAAGATGAAATCATCAATCAAATGTTCCACTAATTAAAAATAATTTTGAAATGAATTAATTATATTGGATAAATTTGGAGAAACTTGTACATATTGAAAGATTTCTAATAGCACTACCTATGAAATGGAATGAAAAGATAGTTGGGATTGATGAAAGTAATAATTTTGAAGAATAAACGTTTTATGAACTCATCAGATCAATTTTTCAATATGAACTTATGTAGAAGAATATTTTGCAAGAAGAGACTTCAATTAAGAAATGTATTACATTAAAATAACATATAAATGTTTCACATAACTCTTCTTAATATGAGGTATAAGAAAGTGACAATATAGAAAATTTTAATATAATAAAATGTATTAATAATTTGGTAATGAAAAAAAATCTAGAAGTGAACATGTAAAGATCAAAATAATGATCAAAAATAAATGAAGGTTACAACATATAGAACAAATATGGCCTTTTATGAATTTAGAAAGAAGGGGCATATCAGACCTGTTTATCCAAAATTGAAACAAAAAGGTAGATATAAGAATTATAATAAAGAATTAAAATGTTATTTTCAAGATGGATGGATTTTCACTAAAGGATATAATTCATGTGATGAATCAAGAAGTGTTAAAGATTTAGTCAACCTTTTTTTGATGGTGAAAAACCAAATGAATTAAGTAATTGTTCTAATTCTATTTATTATTCTCATAGTGATGGTTATAACTGTAATGTCCCGGATCCGGGTGCCACTCCACAGGTGCCCCGAACTCGGTTGGTCACATGACCTCAAGCACATTTCCCCAAACACCAGAGGTTGCCGACTAGCAGTGAGGGCCCAGGTCTGATAGTGGGGAAACTATGCCCTTATTTGTCAAAGTGTAGTGCAGCGGAATACAAGATAAAATATACAAAAACAACAGAATCAATAAACCATACACAACTGATATGAAAAACTATAGTAAAAGATAACCAACTGCTATATAGATAATGATTAAACATGTCTCTAGTCCTAAGAAAATATCCATAACATGTTACACAACAGTACAATATGATACAATGGAAAGTACAGGTACATCGTAACAAAAGAGAACATCCGGCAGCATCATGAGCCTGAGTTCGATCCCATGCTCCCCTACACCTCAGAAACACTCAAGTACCTATATAGGGACCATTTAACCTATCCACACCTACAACAATATAGTTTGTTTGGGATGAAGACGTTACCCAAATAGGGTGTGAGAAATGAATCCTAGTAGGCACCCCCCAAAGGTCTGTGTCCAACTGTCAGTGTAAATGTGGAACAATGATGTGCATTAGTAAATGCAATAAACTAATAAGTAATCAAAAGTAACTAAATGTACCACTTATATTCCCATTTTTAATATTCATTTAATCATTCAATATAAGGAAACCACCACAGTGAATTTATAAGTAAACAGTCATTGTCATCAGGCACGTAAACCCTTTCCCTCAGGTAAATAGAATCCAAACCCATAGGAATCTGCCCACATGCATATCGAATAATGCCCACAGGCGTACGAGGTGTCGCCCATAGGCACTGAATCTGCTGCCCATAGGCACGAAAGAAGTTTCCCTCAGGCTGAACAGAGCACTTCCCACAAGCTAATCACAACACTGCCCTCAGGCTAAACAAGTAACTAGGTCATTCCCAACATATAAAAAAGCAATTTATATACAATTCCTCTCAAGGTAATTTAATACATGATAAAATTTATTGTATACCCTCGGGTAACCTGGCCAAATTTCTAAATAGAGGAACGCACCCCAGGGGTGGTCCTGGATCCATGCAGTGATCCCAAACAGTAGTTTTACAATTTCATTAAATTACCCATGAAATTCTAGGTATTTAATACATCCAAGGCCTCATCCACAAGACACCCCAACATGGTTTCATTTCACATTGTTACACAAAAACACACAACAGTTGGAATTTAAACACTAGACCACCTTCCTCGATATCCCCTGATCGATATACGTGAACGACGATCCTCAAAATTCCCGAGAACGACGTAGATCTGAGGTAAATGATTTATCATTAAAATGTAAATAACTTCCTTTAGAGGAATAATTGGCATGATCTACTCAAGGAGAAGGAATAACTCACCTGTGTGGTTCCAAGGAGATCGACGGTGCAGAAAACGGGTTCCCGATGTGCGTTCGGGAGGTCCTCCAAGCTCTAGCCATCTCTCCCAAGATCTCCTCCGGTTCTAAGCATCCACTATGAACATAGGAGGATAATTCCCATTTTAAGTGAAAAAATAGACTACACGATGTGTACTATTTTGAACACGGTGTGTAATTTTCATTTTTTTTAACTGTTCATTCAGTGACTTCTTTCCACCGCGGCACTATTCATCTGTCGACATGAGTACACGGTGTGTATTCATGATTACATGGAATCTGCTATTGCTCATCTCCCTCCACCTTACTGTTTGCCTGCTGACTGACTACACGACCTGTAAATACCCACTAAATGGCATGTTTTCTGTTTTTACACCCATCATCGTCGACCGACCTACACGCCCTGTGTACTCATTCCACACGGCAAAAATACACAGTGTGTAGTCACGAAATTTAGGATTTCCTCCCATTTTCCATATTTTATCAAAAATACATAAGGAAAAGAGAGAATAAGAAACATGTACCTCATGAATAAGAACCGGTTTCTTACAAACTTCCCCCCTTAAATCAATTCGTTACCGAATTTTTCTTCCAAGGGTGGTGAAGATAAAGCTCAAAACAACTCTGGGCACTATGCACTTACGTCAGTCTCCCACTCCCAGGTTTCATCCTGCACTCGTCCATGCTGCCATAGAACCCATACGAGAGGAATTGACCGGCCTCAGAGAACCTTTTTACTCATATCCACAATACGAAACAAATTCTCCTCAAAGGATGCATCTATTTGAATCTCAACCTCCTCTCGCTGAAAGACATGAAATGGTTCTGAATGATAGCGGTGCAACTGAGATACATGGAAGACTTCATTCATGGACCAGTACCTCTATGGTAACTGAAACCGATAGGAAACCAGCCCAACTCTCTCCAAAAACTCAAATGTCCCCACATACCTTGGTGAAAGTTTACCCTCTATCCTAATCCGTCTATGTCCCAACCTCGGTGAAACACACAAGAACACCTGATACACAACCACGAACTCCAAGTGTTATCTACGGCGATCAGCATAAGATTTATGATGAGACTGTACGGTAGCCATCCGCTTCTGAATCAATTGGACCTGCTCAGAAGTCTCCTACACGAGATGAGGTCCTAGTAAAGCTGCCTCACCTACCTCCACCCAGCACACAGGTGATCGGCATGGCCTACCATATAAAGCCTTGTAAGGTGCCATCTCAATATTCACCTAATAACTATTATTGTAGGGAAACTCAACTAGGGGTATATGATTCTCCCAAGATCCCCCAAAGTCCAAGACGCATGCACGCAGCATGTCCTCTTGCACCTGTATCGTACGCTCTGACTGACCATCGGGCTGAGGGTGGTAAGATGTGATCAGATGCACCTGTGTACCTAGTACCCTCTGAAAACTCTTCCAGAAATGAGACGTAAAATGGGCATCCCTATTTGAAATGATAGAATGAGGAACCCCATGAAGATTTAAAACCTCTCTGATATATAGCTTTCCAATCTTGTCAACATTGAAGGTCTCCTTGATTGGAAAAACGTGATCTACCTTCGTGAGTCTTTCCACAACAACCCACACAACATCATTGCCTCAAGGTGACCTCGGCAACCCAGTCACAAAGTCCATCGCGACATCATCCCATTTCCACTTTGGAATGGGTAACTGCTGTAATAGTACATCTAGCCTCTGATTCTCCACCTTCACCTGTTGATAGGTGGAACATCTCATAACAAAACCAGATACTTCTCTATTCATACCCGGCCACTAGTACTGACGTCTCAAGTCACGGTACATCTTGGTAACTCCAGGATGAACTGCCCAAGCTGAAGCCTGAAACTCCCACATCAACTCCTCACGTACATCCCCTGAAACCCACACTCGTCCATGGAAATGTAGTACCTCATCATCACCTATCGTCGACCCTGGAGGAGGGTCCTCACATGCCACCGACTCCGTGAGAACTAGACCTTCTGAATCAGATAACTGTCTCATCCTTACTCTATCCAGGAGGGTAGAATTCATAGCTAAATATAAAAGATAGGTTTTCCCCTAACTATCGTGCACCTTCAAATGCATCTTATAGAACAAAGCCATAAGCTGCCACTCACCACTGGCCTCATGAACTTCCTGTATCTGAGTCTTCCTGCTCAGTGCATCAGCAACTACGTTACCCTTATCAGGTGTATAGGCAAGTTCAAAATCGAAGGACTATAGGTACTCAACCCACCTTCACTTTCTCAGATTCAAGTCACGCTGAGGAAAGATATATTTGAGACTTTTATGGTCGGTGAAAACCACATAATTCTCTCCCAAGAGATAATGTCTCCAACAGAGCAACACATGCACAACTGCAACCAACTTGAGGTCATGCGTCGGGTAATTCCTCTCATGTGGCCTCAACTGCCAAGACCCATATGCAACAACTCAATCTCCCTGCATCAACACAGCTCCCAGCCCAATACCTAATGCATCATAGTAAACTGTATAGCCCTTCCCCTACTCTGGGAGTATCAAGATTGGTGTTGATGTAAACCTTCCCTTCAGCTCTTGAAAGGTTGTCTTGAAAGCTTCGGTCCAAACAAACTTCACACCCTTATTATTCAAACCCATCAACGACACTATTAAGCAGGAGAAGTCCTATATAAAACACCTGTAGTAACCAACCATCCCCAAGAAACTCTGTATCTCAAACACATTCTTAGGCTGCTCCCAGGAAACTACTTCTCTCACCTTCTTCTGGGTCTACTGCAACTCCTGCCTCTAAGATGATATGACTCAGGAAGTGAATCTGGTCCATCCAAAAGTGTCACTTTGAGAGCTTAGCATATAGTCGATGCTCTCTCAGTGTACTCAGCATGATATCAAGATGGGTGGAATGGTCATGTTGAGTGTGAGAGTACAACAAGATATCATCCACGAATACTACCAAAAAAGAATCTAGATAAGGATGGAACACACGATTCATCAGAGCCATGAAAACTACTGGTGCGTTCGTGAGTCCGAACGGCATAACCAAGTACTCATATAGATCATACCTACTCTGAAAGGTTGTGAGTGGTATGTTTAATGGTATCACGTGTAGCTGATGATATCTTGATCTCAATTCAATATTCGAAATAACTCATGCACCACAAATTTGATCAAAAATATCATCAATCCATTGTAAGGGATATCGGTTCTTGACTGTAAAATGGTTTATCTTTTGATAATCCACACAGAGTCTGAGGGTACTATCCGCCTTCATCACAAAAAGGACCAGAGAACCCCAAGGAGAATTATTGGTTCAGATAAAACCTATTGACTGTAACTCCTCTAACTGTCTCTTGAGATCCTTTAACTCAGGTGTAGCCATATTATAAGGAGGAATGGATACTGGTGATGCTCCTAGTATAAGATCAATAGATAAATCCACCTCAAACTTTGGAGGTAAACCTGAAAATTCGTCCGGGAAGACATCCCTGAAACGATCAACCACTGGAAGGAAGTCCTTCTGAAAAATTCCTTGTTCATCCAGATATAAACTTGTAATATGGGCTATGACTCCACCTCTCCCACGATGCTCTGGTCCAGCTCGAATCTCTTGAACATCCCACTCGCCCTTGTATAGAAACTCTCCACCCTCTGGTGATGTGAAACGCACCCTACGATGATATCAGTCTACAATGGGTCGAAAGGGAACCAACCATTTTATCCCAATTATGACATCATAGATCGTCATCTCCAAGACATAGAGGTCCTAAAGGAAGTCACACCCACCAACCTAATGGGGGAACTCCTTACACTGATGCACACCAGCCGTTCTAGTCCCCAACGGAGTGTCTAGCATCATAATATCCGAAGAAAAAGAAACACAGATCCCAAGTCTCCCCACAACAGGCACAGATATAAAACTATGTGTAGCACCCATATCGAAAAGTATTGAAGATACAATAGAAGATACTAGAATAGTACCTCTAACAGTAGAAGGTCTAGGATCCAGCTTCTGTTGGGTCTATTACACTGCATATTCCTGCCCAGTGTCGCGGCCCTACGACACAGCTTGGATACCCTAAGCTATCCCACCCTGCTGCCTCTGAGACCCTGGTGTTTGGCTACCACGGGCACGACCACCATCTCTTCCTACACGCCCTGACGTATTCCATTTCCCCGACTGGTAAGAAGATTCTGGTCCTACTCCCGCATGCGAAGTCTGCACAGAATCCCTCTCACTAGTCACTGGTGGAAACGCCCAGCAAAAGCGTTGTAGATGCCCCATCCTGCCGCAAGCTCGGCATTCCACTAGGTCACGTGGACACTGTGGTCTCTTGTGCCCCTCCTTACCACACTGGTAGCACATGACCTAGCCACCTAAAAAATTCCTCTGGCTAGTACTTCCACCATGAGAGAAATCCATCTTTCTCTTCCTCTTACCTGTAGATATAGTACCAGAAACTGGTGTCGAACCACCCTAGCCCACACTATTAGCTTCCTGTAGATTATGCTCGGTAATCAATGCCCGGTTCACAATAACATGTACAGTAGGCAACATGAAAACATTCACCAGTACATGGATGTCATATCAAGACCATCCTCAAAGTTTCTAGCCCTCAATGTCTCATCACCCACCAGAACCGGTGCAAAACGCTAAAGCTTAGTGAAACAAGCAGAATAATCCATCACCGACATAGCACCATGCTTCATGAACTCTTGGGATCTATCTGCCCTTAGCATCTCTAGTAAGAAGAATTCAAATCAATCTGTCTATAAAACTTCCCATTCCATGTCTCTGTGATGCTCTGACTGGGTGGTAACATCCCACCACCTCTTGGCGGAATCAGGCAGCATATAAGTCGTGAGCTTGACCCTCCACCCTGGAGGCATCTCAAGATGCTCGAAAATAGTCTACAATGAATCCATCCAAGACTCCACACCCTGGGGTCCACCATCCCTAGAAAACGTAGGTGGATGTTGCTGCTAGAAGATATGAGTTATCTCAGACATAGATGTGGCAACCAGCAGTACTCCCTGAAAGGTATGCATGAACCGCATGAAGCCTTCACGGAACTGCGCATCCGTGCCTGTGTCCAGTATAACAACCAGCGCCGCATCTGGCTCTACTAGAAGATCCACTGTTTGTAACGCCACGACCCCAGTTACCCAGAGTCGGTGCATTATTTTAATACATTGGCATGATTACAAGGAATCAAGTCCCGAAGGACCGATCGGTTTAGCAGTCTTGGAAAATAGATTATATACATGAATGTTACATTACACTTTATAACATAAAACACAACATATTTAATCCTTTATGAACTTTTTTATTCCCTTTGCTTAAACCTTCATATCAATCACAATACACTTCTTGGAATCCTGGGAAAAATAAAACATTGAAAGGGGTGAGCTCAAATGCTCAGTAAGGGTAAGTAATACAGTGGAAAATGACATAAATATTATGCATGGTAAATAATTGAAACTGCATGCCCTTACTAATAAAAAACATGAATACTTTTATGGAAAGAATATGAAATGAGTAAATAATTCCATAATAAAACATAATCATGGGTATTATACTAGTCGAATGACTACATGAACCATCAATATTATTTCCATAATGAGGGAATGTATAATTCCAGACATTCTGAAACATTTTGTCAATCCTCGGCCAAGACGTCTAAAATGATTAAGGCCTCGGCCAAAACCATAAATCAAATTGGGAAAGGGCCCCGGACAATTCCACATTTAGTTGTCTCATGAGACCTACCAATGCATCGAGGAGCTATAGCGGGCTCCACCCGTTACTTACTAAGTCCAATACATTCCTCATATGAAAAGTTTTAAACATATCATAAACATTCGTATTAAAACTAGCATAAAAAATGTCAATACATTAACCATAAACCATGAATGGTATAAAAATATCACATCCACAGTCAAACATATCACAAAAACTTCATTACAATATGGATGTTTTGTATCATAATAAATCAATTTCAAAAAAACTTAAATTCCATCAAAGGTTGTTGACGTAGATGAAATCCAAACTATTTGAGAGAAATATCTCTTTTTTGTTTGAAATAATTTAAAGGTCACATAATTATAAAATAAAACCTTTATCTTGAAAATATCCTTATAATATTTTAAGGGAAGCTTTGATGATATTACAACGGTGGAAAATAGCCGCACCCACCGTATAAGTTAAAAAAAAGACATTCTTACCTTAATTCTGTCGAAAAGGTTAAAAAGGACCTTGTTTGGAAAACGACGAAAAGATTCCTTTATAAACTTATTATAAAAAGTAAAACAAGGGTATAAATGACTTTAACCCATATTCTGTAAAATAGTAAGAATGATTTGAAATACATTTTTGAGAAACATGGATGTGGATGATAAAGAGGTCCCAGTACATAATTACGTATAAACAACCTCGGATAATGAAGAGATTGTGAAATAAGCCCTTACCTTGTACATTTCCTTGGTTGATGGTCAGTTAACCTTCTATATAATGGTGAAATAATTTTTATTGAATTATACAATAATCATATATATTATCATGATATCACATATGATCTTTTAACATTGCTTTGTTAATAAAATCTTAGTATTACCGTCGTTTTGGGTGTTAACTTACCCGTTTTATTTTTTATAAGTCATGTTTGTTATGGATAGGTTGTATCATACCCATATCCAAAATGATATTGAGTCCTTAAATATTATTTTTCATCATCTAATAAAATTTAGTCTTGAATGGATACGATGGGGAATGAATCTCATCGCGTTTGTGGAGACGGTAATCCGTACGTACGCACGAGAGACAATATCATTATTTTGATATTAAAATAATATATAATTGGATGTTATATCATATAGAAAGAATAATTATCATGTTATATTTATTATTTACAAGAATTATACATCATTATTATACCCATATAAATAATACTATATTGAATAACAATTACACCACAGCGTGGAGACGGTAGGTCGTACGTGTGCACGTATGGTGACATGTCATTCAAGGGATGGATAGAATAATGAATTTATTTGTTCCATAATTATAATAACATCACAATATATATAAGGTATTGGAGTTATTATTTTAGAATGGAAATAACAAGGAAATAATAAGTTGAAGAAGAAAGGAACTTTAAAGAGGGTTGTGAAGACGTTACTTCGTCTTCGGGTTCTTCCTTTTGATTTGATCAAAACGGCTCCATAGGTGGATTTCTGATCAAACTAAGGCCTCTAAGATTAATTGAGTGAAGTTGGGAGGATATTTGGGCGGGGGTTGGCTGAGCCAAATGTCTTTGAATGTGTTAATTAATGATAATGGGGAGTTCCCTTTTATAAGAGGGGTGAGGGGCTCTTTAGGAAAAACATAAAGTATTATTTTATAATAAAATAATTTTCGGTTACTAATGGATAAAAAGTGGATTATTCAAAGTCTAAGGTGGGGATGGGTCGAAATAATTTCAACCAATATATTTTAGACAGGTTTGGGTCATTATATTAACCTTATCTTTTAGTTTTAACTCTTGGTTAATTAGTTTAACACTTACCATGTCACATTGTATTTTTATAATATATAGTTAATAAACGTACAATATATATCCAAGCGACCCCCAAGTGGTCCATTAATGATACACCAATAATTATATAAGTACTTTGGACGAACCTTAGGTTTTTAGGAATATAATACAAATTAATAATATATTATTTGTTTTAAAAACTCATTTATGTCAATTTTGACACTACTCAATAATTGATTTTTGCTAAAGTCTTAAAAACATTATTAATTCGAACCAAATTAATTTAAGAAATATTAAAATGTCATATTAACCAATAAAATTCGTTTTTCTAATCAAAACTTTCAAATTAATTTATTTTAACACTTATAATACAAATTATTTTAATTCTTTCATTAATAAGGAAAATACTGCATCATTATTGGGTCATATATATTTTTACTTTTTCAAAGTCTAAAAATTTTAAATAAAATATCATTATGTATGAAATCATTTTATATTTTTAATTAATATTTATAATCTAAAATATAATATATATAACACTATGGAAAAATTGATTTTCTAAAAGATATAAGCTTATGTCATTTTTGTATTTAAGTTATCTTAATTAAATAAAGTGTCCCTATCACCTACAAGTGGCTCCATGGGGTCCCAAAAATCGACCCAAAGATGACCAGGGTCGGACATGTATCCACCAATAAGGTTAGGACACGTTTTAGGGTAATTTATTATTATTATAATATTATTTTTTAACCCTTATTTACCGGATTTACCTTTTAACCATGGTAAATAAAATATTTACCGAAATAATTATTCAAAGTGTCTAAAAATAAAAGATAGCTATTTAAGCACTTTTGAAATCCTTATTCCAAATATGGAATCCATTTTTCAAAATTCAAAACACAGAAGTGGCAGAAATTAATTTAAAATTAATTCCCGCTGTCAAAACAAAAAGCGTGTTTTTAGGATATAATAACTATCAAAAGATTGACACTTATTTATGTCCGGTTTAATTGTGAAATTATGTCCAATGAACAACATTGTATTAAATGGTAAAAATATATTCTAAATATACTTTAAAACCACTCAAATTCATAATTTATCACTATTAATTATTTTGATTAAAAAAGTTTTTTTTAATTAAAATTTAGTAATTTTAACTATTCATAAAAATATAAAAGTTGTCCGAAAAGTACCAAAATTTCACCCTAGGCTAAATTCGATATTCTGAATCCAAAAATGAAGTCAATTTTGAGAGGTAAAATTTATAAAATTTCAAAAAGTAGTTATTAATATTCATAACGACTAGTTTGATTGGTTGTAGTGTGTGTTAGAACTCGAAGTTGCGTACAACACACGCTACTGTATTATTCAAAGAGAAGCATACCAAAGAAGGTTGGGGTGTTATATTGTAAATTTCTGATGCCCCCATTATAAAGAATAAATTTATTTAGTCAAATTGAATATATGAAAGTTTTAAAATATTGGATTTAAAAATGGTTCACCATTAAAAGTCGGTAAAACTGCATTTTTTGAAAAATACTTCTTTTATCTGAAAAAAATGAATTTGTTCTTACATTATGTCTAAGAAACTCATAATATGGATTATAAAATTATAAGAATTATAAAAAGTTCAAAATTTAGTTAATACTATTCATAACCTCTTTCGAACGGCTTGTTTGGTAAGTCATGGTGCGCTTGAACTCGGTGTTGCGTGTAGTGCAAGTTATTGAATTATTTTGAAGTAGTAACACACTATGAAATCTTGGGGTGTTATATTCTTCCCTCCTTCATTAAATTTCTTTCTCGCAATTTGATATTGTTTTTCCAAAATAAAGGTTGAAAATAGAAAATATCTTTGTGGGAAAACTCACATCGGAAATTTGGTTAATAAAATTTAGTCTTAAAAAGATGAAAAGAGAAATGAAAGGGTCGCCACAAAATTATGATCTCGATTAGGAGAACATTGGTGGAAATTAGAGACATATAATTGGAGGAAAAACATAAATATTTATAGGTAGTGATTGAGGTCATTAATCACAAACAAGTTTAAAATTGAGGTCCTTAAATTCATCAATCTATGATGATTTAAAATACCATCGGTTCAACAAAACATAAGGTATTAGGATAAAACATTTTTGGTTTTAAGATACCTTCAATAAAGTATAAGAATTAATTTATTCATAGAATAATAGGAGGATAAAAATATATACTTAACAAGTAGAGTTCCATCCTTTAACTAATTTCTACCAGAAACTCATCTTTCACTCTAAAAGATAATATAACTTAAAAAATAATCTATTTATCCTATTCATTTGGGGTTAAAAAATGAATTTATAATTCATCTACTAGACCTTCTTAACATAAACTACTTTATTTAATCCAGGACATCTCGTGGGCCAGTGGTAGGTGATACACCCTTGTTTCCCTTCAGTTGTGGGTTCAAGTCTCACGGCCTTGCCGGACGCGACGGGTTGTCGCCCGACCTCTGGGTTGTCCTTTTTATAACAATACAAAAATAATCTTCAAAAATGATTTAACCTTAACAATTGTATCAAATGTCAAATATAATCCATTCTAACCTTTAGACTTATCCAAATTACATCTGTCCAAACTCACAGTCCAAAATTTGTAAGGAAGGTAAATATAATGAAAGTATTTTTTTTATGTAATAACATGTGAATACCTTCATAATGTATTATTTTAAAATATAGTAGCACTCTGAATTACCATAAAACCTTATTTATTACATTCATTCTCCCTTATTCTTTATAAAATACTAGATATATTCCTTATATCCAAAAAATTTTAATATTCCAACAATGATGAAATAAACAAACCATTAATCAGTGCCAAGGTAGTTAAGAATATCCAATATAATTTATCCAAATCAACCATCTCTTATTCCAAAATTACTACCTCGGTATCAAGACCATATTAAGGATTACCTTACATTCAACCATGTATTTTAAAAAAAATTACTTGTTGTTGAGTTACTTTTCATAGTACCATATAATATCAAATCCTCAATGAAATAGCACTGCAGTACAATCCTTATTTATATCCATAATTCATAAAACTAGTACATCATTGATACAACACTCAAATGAAATAATTCATTAATAACAGCATACGAACACTATTCATTCCTCTTCATCTGTGGTAGTATCATAACTTTATTATTATCCAATAGTGTCATTTGGGGCATACTCTAATGATTTGAACATTTATTCACGTAGTGTCCCCACTCTTTGCAGATGAAGAATTGTACATTTAAAAACTTTTTCTTACCCTCCTAATCACAAACATGGTGTCCTTTTTCCCCACACTTATAACAAATACTCATTCCTTTCAGGCAAGTTCTAGGGTGTTTCTTCCCATAGTTATCACATATGGGAAAATTCTTCTTTTCCTTTTTCCCTTTATCCATTTTTCTCTCTTCCGTCCTTTTCATCTCTTACTTCCCTTCAAAACCATAAGACTCAGAGAACTCTTTACTTATCTTATCAACACTTGATACTATTTCTTCATATGATGATAATATGTGGGAGACTATTTCCTATCTAAATGATGTCTTAATATAATGAAATATACGATCCTTCATACTCTTTGGATCATACGTATTGTTGGAGTTCACATTCTTTCTAATGGGCACCATTTCTATACAATAGCATAAACTAGGTCAGTTTATGAATTGCAATGAGTAATTCCAAACATGTAAAATACCTAACATAAATTGAATAGTTTATGGATATAATCCATAATCACAAAAAAAAATTCTTTAAGGAGGTATATACTCATAAACCCTTCATAGCGGTTTGTAAAGAAAATGAGAATTATCATAATCATATCCCCAGGGAGTGTCATAACCAAGAGTGCAGCAAGACCCGTTGTCGTGCACCAGTTCTCATTTGATTCTAGTTCAAAGTGGTGTTTTCAGGTTTTACCCCTAGGTACATCTGTGACAGAGCCGCCTCTACCTGCTCGTATCCAGATAGGGATGTATTTCTCGGAAAACTCACAAAATCTCTACAATACCAAAATTCTAGGAAGTTCTTCTATAATAATCCTCAAAGTCTATCTTAGGGTAATGTGCTCTAATTAGAGTTTATCTAAATCTAGTTTCCAAGGATATTGATAAACTTCCTCTCATACCAACTGTAATGCCCCGACCCCAGTTACCCAGAGTCGGTGCATTATTTTAATACATTGGCATGATTACAAGGAATCAAGTCCCGAAGGACCAATCAATTTAGCAGTCTTGGAAAATATATTACATACATGAATGTTACATTACACTTTATAACATAAAACACAACATATGTAATCTGTTATTAACTCCATTATTCCCTTGGCTTAACCCTGCATATCAATCACAATACACTTCTTGGAATCCTCGGAAAAATAAAACATTGAAATGGGTGAGCTCAAACGCTCAGTAAGGGTAAGTAATATAGTGGAAAATGACATAAATATTATGCATGGTAAATAATTGAAACCACATTCCATTACCAATAATAAACATGAATAATTTTATGGAAATAATATGAGATGAGTAAATAATTCCATAATAAAACATAATCATGGGTATTCTACTAGTCGAATGACCACATGAACCATCAATATGATTTCCATAATGAGGGAATGTATAATGCCGGACATTCTGAAACATTTTGTCAAGGCCTCGGCCAAGACGTCTAAAATGATTAAGGCCTCGAAAAAAAACATAAATCAAATTGGGAAAGGGCCTTGGACAATTCCACGTCTAGTTGTCTCATGAGACCTACCGATGCATCGAGGAGCTATAACGGGCTCCACCCGTCACTTACTAAGTCCAATACATTCCTCATATGAAAAGGTTTAAACATATCATAAAAATTCGTATTAAAACTAGCATACGAAATGTCAATAATTTAACCATAAACCATGAATGGTATAAAAATAGAACATCCACAGTCAAAAATATCACTTAAACTTCATTACAATATGGAATTTTTGTATCATAATAAAAAAATTTCAAATAAACTTAAAATCCATCAAAGGTTGTTGACGTAGATGAAATCAAAACTATTTGAGAGAAATATCTCTTTTTTGTTTGAAAGCATGTAAAGGTCACATAATTATAAAAAAACCTTTACTTTGAAAATATCCTTATAAGCTTGTAAGGGAAGCTTTTATGATCTTATAACGGCAGAAAATAGCCGCATCCGCCGTATAAGTTAAAAAAAGACATTCTTACCTTAATTCTGTCGAAAAGGTTAAAAAGGACCCTGTTTGGAAAATGATGGAAAGATGCCTTTATAAATATCTTATAAAAATTCAAAAAAAAGGTATAAATTACTTTAACCCATATTTTTTAAAATAGTAAGAATGATTGGAAATACATTTTTGAGAAACATGGATGTGGATGATAAAGAGGTCCTAGTAGATAATTACGTATAAACAACCTCAGATAATGAAGAGATTGTGAAATAAACCCTTACCTTGTATTTTTCCTTGGTTTATGGTAGGTTAACCTTTTTTATAATAGTGAAATAATTGTTATTTAATTATAAAATAATCATATATATTAATATGATATCATATATGATCTTTTAACATCGTTTTGTTAATAAAATCTTAGTATTATCGTCGTTTTGGGTGTTAACTTACCTATTTTCTATTATATAAGACGTGTCTGTTATGGATAGTTTGTACCATACTCATATCCAGAATGATATTAAGTCCTTAAATATTATTTTTAATCTTCCAATAAAATTTAGTCTTTAATGGATACGATGGGGAATGAATCTCATCGCGTTCGTGGAGACGGTAATCCGTACGTACACACGAGCGACAATATCATTCTTTTGATATTAAAATAATATATAATTGGATGGTATATCATATAGATATAATAATTATCATGTTATATTTATTGTTTACATGAATTATACATCATTATTATACCCATCTAAATAATAGTATATTGAATAACAATTGGACCACAACGTGGAGACGGTAGGTCATACGTATGCACGTATGGTGACATGTCATTCAAGGGGTGGATAGAATAATAAATTTGTTTGTTACATAATTATAATAACATCACAGTATATAGAAGGTACTGGAGTTATTATTTTATAATGGAAATAACAAGGAAATAAGATGTTGAAGAAGGAAGGAACTTTAAAGAGGGTGGTGAAGACGTTACCTCTTCTTCGGGTTCTTCCTTTTGATTTGATCAAAAGGGCTCCTTAGGTTGGATTTCTGATCAAACTAAGGCCTCTAGGATGAATTTAGGGAAGTTGGGAGGATATTTTTGCAGGGTTTGGCCGAGCCAAATGGCTTTGAAGATGTGAATTAATGAGAAGGGGGAGTGCCCTTTTATAAGAGGGGTGAGGGGCTCTTTAGGAAAAACTTAAAGTATTATTTTATAATAAAATCATTTTCGGTTTCTAATGGATCCAAAGTGGATTATTTAAAGTATAAAGTGGGTATGGGTCGAAATACTTTCAACAAATAGATTTTAGACAGGTTTGGGTCATTATATTGACCTTATCTTTTAGTTTTAACTCTTGGTTAATTAGTTTAACACTTACCATGTCACATTGTATTTTTATAATATATAGTTAATAAACATACTATATACATCCAAGAGACCCCCAAGTGGTCCATTAATGATACAAAAATAATGATATAAGTCCTTTGGCCGAACATTAGGTTTTTAGGAATAGAATATAAATTAATAATATAATATTTGTTTTAAAAACTCATTTATGTCAATTTTGACACTACTCAATAATTGATTTTTGTTAAAGTCTTAAAAACTTTATTAATTAGAAAAAAATTCATTTAATAAATCCTAAAATGTCATATTAACCAATAAAATTCGTTTATGTCATCAAAACTTTCAAATTATATTTATTTTAACATTTATAATACCAGTTATTTTATTCTTTCATTAATAAGGAAAGTACCGCATCATTATTGTGTCATATATATTTTTACTTTTTAAATGTATAAAAATTATAAATAAAATATAATTTTGTAGAAATATTTTTATCTTTCTAATGAATACTTATAATCTAAAATATAACATATATAACCCTATGTAAAAATTGTATTTCTAAAAGATATAAGTTTATGTCATTTTTGTATTTACTTTATCTTAATTAAAATAAAGTGTCCCTATCACTTACAAGTGGCTCCATGGGGTCCCAAAAATCGACCCCAAGATGCCCATGGTCGGACAGGTATCCACCAATAAGGTTAGGACACGTTTTAGGGTAATTTATTATTATTATAATATTATTTTTTAACCCTTATTTACTGGATTTACCCTTTAACCATAGTAAATAAAATATTTACTGAAGTAATTATTCAAAATGTTTAAAAATAAAAGTTACCTATTTACACAATTTGGACATCCTGATTCCAAATATGGAATCTATTTTTTCAAATTCAAAACACAGAAGTAGCATAAATTAATTTAAAATTAATTTCCGCTGTCAAAACAAAAAGCGTGTTTTTAAGATATAATAACTATCAAAAGATTGACACTTGTTTATTTCCGGTTTAATTGTGAAATTATGTCCAATGACCAACATTGTATTAAATGGTAAAACTATATTCTAAATATACTTTAAAACCACTCAAATTCATAATTTATCACTATTAATTATTTTGATTTAAAAAGTTGTTTTTAATTAAAATTTATTAATTTTTACTATTCATCAAAATATAAAAGTTATCCGAAAAGTACCAAAATTTCACCCTAGGCTAAATTCGATATTCCGAATCAAAAAATGAAGTCCATTTTGAGAGAAAAAATTTATAAAATTTCAAAAAGTAGGAATTACTATTCATAACGGGTAGTTTGATTGGTTGTAGTGTGTGTTAGAACTCGAAGTTGCGTACAACACACGCTACTGTATTATTCAAAGAGAAGCATACCGAGGAAGCTTGGGGTGTTAAATTGTAAATTTTTGATGTCCCCATTATAAATAATAAATTTATTTAGTCAAATTGAATATATAAATGTTTTAAAATATTGGATTTAAAAAGGGTTTACCATTAAAAGTCGGTAAAAGTGCAATTTTTGAAAAATACTTCTTTTATCTGAAAAAAAATGAATTTTTTCTTACATTATGTCTAATAAACTCATAATATGGATTCTAAAATTATAAGCATTATATAAAGTTCAAAATTTATTTAATACTATTTATAACCTCTTTCGAACGGCTTGTTTGGTATGTCATGGTGCGCTTGAACTCGGTGTTGCGGGTAGTGAAAGTTATTTAATTATTTTGAAGAAGTAACACACTATGAAATCTGGGGGTGTTACACCGGTAGCCCATGGCCTAAAATCTCTGGAGTATAATCGTTGTCGCTCTCTTGGTGAAAAACGCGTGGTCATCTCAGTGGCATGACTCTACAAGGTCGAACGTACACCATAGATCAAGATTATCAAAGACCAAAAACAAGGAGACAGATAAGGAAAGTTTTCAAATTTTACAAAACTTGAATACACGGTGTGTATAAATACTACATGAAGTTTTCTCACATCCGTTCACATGGGTGTGTACTCCAGCTTAAACTGGCCAAGTAACACCCTAAACACAAGGCGTGCCTTCTAAATACACGGCGTGTACTTGAATCCTCTTTCCCTGCCCGAGTCCTTCTACATGGCTAAGCCACACAAATCACTTTGAACAAGACTACACGGTGTGTATGGAATCTACACGGCATGTATGGTTTAATTTCCAACTGCCTATCTCATTCGTGACATGGCATGTATACCCAGTCCATACTAAACGGTGTGTTAGAAAAAAGACACGACGTGTACAAAAAGCCCCATACCGACCCATGTTGCTCGCTACATGGCCGGCTACTCGGCCGATACTACAGGGCATGTTCTAGGAGGACACGGCGTGTACTAGGGAGGATGAAACCGACCCATGTTGTTAGTTACATGGTCGGGTACCAGGGTCAGTCTACACAGTGTGTTCAAGGAAGACACGACGTGTATGTCTTAAGGTTTCCTCTATCTGTGTTGTTCGCTACACAGGCAGACACTAGGTAACTACTACATGGCGTGTACAAGTGGTACATGGAGTGTTTGTCCCAAAACCATTCCCTACCCTATGTCCCCACCCACACGGTCTATGACACGGGAAGAGACTACACAGCGTGTACTAAGGGTATACAGCGTGTACTTAAAATTTTCATTTCTTCCCAAACATAAGAACACAAGGCGTGTGTCCATAGAACTACACGGCGTGTATCTTGGGTTCTCCAGATAGTAAGCCTCATATACTACTTTGTAACCCAGAAAATACTGAAAAACAACACCGAAGTGCCAAATTCCGATCCGCAAGGGCCCATACTCCTCGTGAATCAAAGTTTGGAATCTTACCCATGTTATAACAAGTAAAACAGGTTAATGATCACCCAAATTCCAGTTACTGTGGGACCATACTCCCCAAAAACCAATGTTTGGCTTCCATTATATGAGAAATCTCACAAAACAATACCCTATCAACTAGAAGGTATTTGTCAAAGAAGTTATCACAACAACATGCTTTTCTAGCACAACAACTATCACAACAACAAGAAAATTTTTAATGCACCTACATGGCATGGAACAATGCATGGCATGTGATTTCTAGCATGTGCCTAAATAGTGCATGATATGGAATACCCTAATCTCATCGGGTTGCAACTAAATAGAACCCGTGGGTAACATATAAATAGGACAATCATAAGTGTGTCACCCAATGGTAAAAATCAAATCAACTGTAAAATATGAAAAATCAGAATAATTTCAAAAATACGAGGTATACTGGCTTTCCCTTGTACACGGGTTAGCTACTCTCGGACATAGTTTATTACCAAATACCATGTATGTCCTATCACAGAGTAAGGATCCAAATAGTAATTCAATGAAAATAACTCCTCTAATACCAATTTGTAACGTCCCAGATCCAGGTGCCAATCCATGGGTCCCCCGAACCCGGTTAGTCACATGACCTCAAGTGCATTTTCCTAAACGCCAGAGGCTGCTGACTAGCAATGAGGGTCTAGGTCTGATAGTGGGAAAACTATTCCCTCATTTGTCAAAGTGTAGCATAGCGGAATACAAGATAAAACATACAACAACAACAGAAGAAATAAACCATACCCAACTAATATGAACAACTATAGTAAAAGATAACCAACTGCTATATAGATAATGATTAAACATGTCTCTAATCCTAAGAAAATAGCTAGAAAATGTTACACAACAATACAATATGATACAAAGGAAAGTACAGGTACAACAGAACAAAACAGAACAGCCGGCAGCATCGCGAGCCTGAGCTCGGTCCGATGCTCCCCTACACCTCCGCAACACTCAAGTACCGATATAGGGACCCTTACCTTTATCCACACCTGTATAAATATAGTTTTTTTTTGCTGAAGACTTGACCCAAACAGGGTGTGAGAAATGAATCCCAGTAGGCACCTACCAAAGGTATGTGCCCAACTATCAGTGTAAATGTGCAACAGTAGTGTGCAGTAGTAAATGAAATAAACTAAGAAGTACTAAAAAGTAACTAAATGTACCCGTTATTTTTTCATTTTTAATATTCATTTAATCATTCAATATAAGGAAACCACCACAGTGAATTTCTAAGTAAACAGTCAGTGTCCTCATGCATGTAAACCCTTACCCTCAGGTAAAGAGAATCCAAACCCACAGGAATCTGTCCATAGGAATATCGAATAATGCCCACAGGCATATGAGGTGTCACCCATAGGCCTAGAATCTACTGCCCACATGCATGAAAGAAGTTTCCCTCAGGCTGAATAGAGCACTACCCACAGGCTAATCACAACACTGCCCTTAGGCTAAATATGTAACCAGGCCATGACCAACATATAAACAAGCAATTTATATACAATTCCTCTTAAGGAAATTTAAGACATGCAAAAATTTACGGTATACCCTTGGGTAACCTGGCCAAATGGCTAAACAGAGGAACGCACCCCAGGGGTGGTCCTGGATCCATGCAGTGAACCCAAATAGCAGTTTTACAATTTCATTAAATTACCCATGCAATTCTTGGTATTTAAAATAGCCATGTCCTCAGCTACACGGCACCCCAACATGGGTTCGTTGCACATTGGTACAGAAAAACGCACAATAGTTGGAATTTAAACATTATACCACCTATCGCGATCGCCCTTGATCGATATACATGAATGACTCTCCTCGAAATGCCTGAGAATGACGTAGATATAAGGTAAAAGAATTCTCATTCAGATTTAAATAACTTCCTTTAGAGTAATAATTGGAAAGATCTATGCAAGGATAAGGAAGAACTCACCCGTGCGGTTCCAAGGAGATCAATGCTGCAGAAAACGGGCTCCCGGTGTGCGGTCGGGAGGTCCTCCAAGCTCCTTCTATCTCTTCCAAGCTCTCCTCTGGTTCTAAGCTTCCTCTATGAACAGAAGAGGCTACTTTCCATTTTAAGCGAAAAAAATAGACTTCACGGCATGTACTATTGGGTATACGACCTGTAATTTTCATTTTTTTTTACTATTCCTTCAGTGGCATATTTCCACCGTGGAACTGTTCATCTGTCGACATGAGTTCACTGCATGTATTCATGATTACACGGTGTGTACTCTCACTCATCTCATACCGCCTTACTGTTTTTCTGCCTACTGACTACACGGTGTGTAAATACCCATTACACGGCATGTAGTCATTTTTTACACCCATCATCGTCGACCAGCATACACCTCCTATGTACTCATTCCACACAGCCAAAATACAAGGCATGTGGAAAAGTACATGGCGTGTAGTCACGAAGTTTAGGATTTCCACCCATTTTCCTTATTTTCTCAACAACACTTAAGGAAAAGAGAGAAGAAGAAACCCATACCTCAATAATAAGAACCCGGTTCTTACAATAACATTGATGAGTTATATAATGAAAATTAAAAAGGTATAAATATGTGTTTTAAAAGTTAATGAATTATATAAATATTTAAATGAAAAAAGCAAGAAACTTTTCAGGGAAAGTAATAAAGTTAATAATAAAAATGACACTCTCATGTAATAAATATGAAATTAGGTTTCATGTTCTGAAGGAAAGATCTATGATTATTTTTAGTCTATTCAAAAGGTGAATTATAATCTTAAAAAGGAATTTGTAATATTAAAATTGGCATTATATACATTTTTTCAAGGAATGTAAAAAATATAAAAATCTGGTATCCATGATAAAATCAAATATAGATAAAACTGGTTTTGGTTATAATTTACATATTACTATATTATACAAGTCTACTTTTGTAAAAATATCTTCTTAAAAGGTTTATTTTTTTACATGTTTTAAATCTTATATTAAAGGAAATTATGTTGATGAATTTTTTCTTATATATCCTCAATCTCATGGTTATACCAATTTTTTATTTCAAAAGATATATATTCTATATTACCTTATAATAAATGTTTTAAATATGTTTGGGTACCTAATAATTCTATTTCTAACCCAGTTGGACGCAAAATTTCATGTGTACCAAAACATTTCTCTTCATGGTTTATATTTTTAGGATAACTTCCTTAAGAACCTCAAATATATATGGTATATAATAACCCTAACTCTAGTACCCTAGATCTGGTGGTTTTAATATTATGCAGGCATATTATACAAAAGATATCATCCTGATAGACTTTTTATTCTAGATGTCTTGAAGAACCAGATACATAAATGTATCACATTCTTCATCAAGAATAAAACATAAAACATAACAAAAAAAAGTGTTCAGAATCCTTGAAACTCATTCAAAGAAATATTCTTCATATCCTAGGGAAAGAAAATAAAATAAGGGTAATCTCAAATTCTTAGTGAGGGTTACCTATAGTGAAATCTATCATGTGTATGTAAATTATAATCAAAATTTAATGGTAAATAATTAAAAAATCATGTCATTTAATCAATAACTTGAGAACAAAATAAGGAATAATAAATAAGTCCAATTTTATAAATGGAAATGCATTACATTTAATTAATAAAATGAGAATGAAATGTATTCATGGATAATATCAATGTGAAAATCTCAGGTATAATAATAACAACTCAATGATGGAAATTATTAATATTGGATGTCATGATCTCATGTATGATGATACTTATACTGTCAATAAATTTTACAAAACAGTTTAAAACTATAGGTAAAACCAATTTAATTTGGCCAGCTAATTTATCTCATAATACCTATCGATTCATCAAACATATATTTATAATCAGGATCCACCCATAACTACATGTCTAGAGAAATTCTCATATACTGAATGATTAATTCTATTTAATAACAATATTCTTTATCAAAAAATATTTATATTATGTAAAGAACATGGATTTATCAAGATTTTCCTAGTTAATAAAATAACATTCATAATAAAACAATGTATGTACTAATGGTATATAGTTTTGGAAATAATCATATCTATGATACAAGGAATATTGATATTTAATAGAAATTTAAGGTCCAATGAAAAATGATCTCAAGAAAATGAATGCTTCAAGAGAAACTAAATTACCACATAATCAATGAGAGATAATATATATTTTGAAGTAAATTCATGTCTTTTATAGGAATAAAGAGAATGGAATAGGAATATTAAAATAATCATTAATAAAATAGTTTTTTTTTAAAACCATTTAAATTTTGTATAAGAATATAAATTATGTAAAATGGTTATGGTGGTAGGGAGTTTGTTATTGTTTATTACGTTAAAAACATTTCTTTTGACTTTGTGTAAAAGAGAAAAAAATTGATTTCAAAAAACTATAATGACTCTTCTTTTCCTAGTTTTATTTTTTAGAAAATTCTTCAAAAAATAACAAGACCAGTCTCTAAGACAAAATACAATTTTGAGGCCCACAGTTCCCGAAACAATCCATTGAAAAATGTTATGTTTTTAAATAACATGTGTGAGTAGTTTTCTTGAAAAAAGTGGAATAAATATTAGACAGGTGCCCAAATTAGAAATATGAGGGCATTATTGCATTCATAATGCCAGGTTTACCCTAGGCACGACTTATCTTTAGTTGGTGCAGGTCTTCAGTGAGAAAACCCAAAAATGGCATAACTGTAAATAAAATAATAAAATAAAATAATTTTATTTTTCAAATCTTTATAACTCATAAATGGTAACACTGATTAAAAATCTGAGAGTATCTTTGAGCTCATGAGGGTGTGTTTTCTTTAAGCAGACTGTAACCTTGACCATCATGGGTTGAGGGTAAAAGTTAATTTTTGGAATTTTTTTAAAGAAGAATAAAATAAACATAAATAAGTTTATTTTATTTCTTTTTAACATTTCACTATGTAGAGATGCAGTGACGCAGTGATAGAGTAACCTATTCTCCTTTCATAAATGAAGTAGCATGGTGACACTGTTTCAAAGAGAAACAGAAACGCTGAATGTGATTACTCCATTAATGGATAATCAGAGTTAAGAAAATCAATGGATGACTCGAGAGTTATCTCTGAACCTATAGAGAACATCCATTGGTGGGTGACAAACGACGATGAACAAAGGATTTCCAACAATGATAGATCGTGGAATCTCTCAATGGATCTCCAATGATGATCAGACCTCAATGTCGACCGATCCTGTTTTCTAGATACAGGTTCTTAATATAGGATTCTTCTATTTTACCCATTCATGATATTCCACAATAGATACAGACCAATTAACTAAACAATTGTCCCACAGATCGATCATTGTTGTGGGATGTGATTAATCTTGCAGGGTTTCAATGGGAGATTATCTTAGTGATTCTTGGTTAACCATTCTAATAGAAATGAACCCTGATCGGCATGAACATTGATCACGGTCCATTCATCTTTGATGATTTGTGTTTTTCTCCTTATTTTCTTTGTTTATCATGGGTGTTCTTCATTTTTCCCATGACTCGACATTTGGTGATCGATTGATCATTGCACAACCAGTCCTTAGCGCAATGATCTGATATCGTGGATCCGAGATGAAATTGGCATGATAGAGGTGTGATGAAGATGGTGGTGAATGGATCAAGGCGGTGCAGAAGATATCACATGTGAACGGATTCACACCATAAAGGGACCATGGCGTGATTTAGAACCCCTAATGATGAAGAAGGTGACACAAGGACTTTGTAATGTCTTCCGGAAAGAAGAACGAACCACCAGAGTGCATCTAGAAGCACGTCATGGCAGAGAAGGGGGCCCAGGGCATCCGTTGTAGGTAGTGATCAAAGGGATCTGGTGATGACTGATGGGAGTTCGGCGGACACAGCTGGTGAGCTACATCATGGGCTGGAGGCCATGTTCCAACTGGACCACAGTGGTGACCCACAGTTCCTACCGCATTCCGGGTAGAGAATACCGGCCCACTCCAACGGGCCAGGTTTGACAAGCGGGCCAACCTCGAGTTGGGCCCAACCCCTCGAGTTGATTTTCTCTAGTGGGACGGGCCCTATAGGATGGTCCTAGAAGGTTGGGTCGACCCACCAAGTCGGGTCAGACCCAGTGGGCCGGTTCATGTCATGTCGGTCTAACCGGGTCAGACCGAACTCAGACCCCACTGACCCCTTTTCATTAAAACATCCTTATCTTACAAACTGTAAGTCTGATTGATGAGTCGTATATGGCATTGGGACACTTTTGAGGTGGTCCTTCTGATATGTTTTAGTGGGGTTTTAGTTGGACCAACAGGGGCTGATGGCATTCTCTTTGTTTTCCCTATGAGGGATCAATGAAATATATTGATCTCGTCATATGGGGTGATAGTAGAGATTGAGATGATACCCTTGGGATTCTTTATGAAGGTATAATATAGGATCTCATTATTTTCATAGAGAGTGGCCCATGTTCTAAAGTGAGTTGGCTTAGTGATAATCTTGCTGACCCAACAGGGCTAAGTGACGAGCAGATCTTGGTGACCCAGCAGGCTGAAATGACTCTGCGGATCTCAGTGCCCTAGCAAGTCTATATAGAGCATGTACCACCCAAGAGGCATGGTCGGTCCTCACTTCTCTTGATGGTACCTTATATAGATTTAGCAGCATGGGTGTTACCAATATTTACACAGGCACCCATCCTTTATCTAGGATGATAATTCTAGTAGGACCAGGGTGTCTCTAGTGAGCCATAGATGTAAGACCCCCTATCTGTGTGTTGATATATTTCCCTCCTTGGTGACTTGACCTAATCAGTGTACTTCATGAAGTTCTCAGGGTGTTCTCTTTTGGAAGGGCCCAAAAAAGAAGGACCTCTTGTATGGGTCTCTGATGACTTCATAGCTCAAGGAGAGAGTTCCCTTGAAACTAGTGTTCCTTGAGAAGAATCATGTGATGAAGCATTGTTTGTGACATTGAAACACATTATCTTAGTAAGGCTTGAAATCTCAAGGAAATTATGTGTCTTATCAAGACCATATGTTCTCTCGAATAATTTTGGTAGACTTGTTCTACATGGTTACTATCAAATAGCTCAAGGAGTGGGATCTCCCATAATCGAGCATGCTACAAGCAGAACCATACGACTAGAAGTGGGTGAGATATTGCATCTTTTAATCCATTATGAGTATAATTGGGTGTTCTTGTTATATGTTTTGTTGACATATACATGTGTTGATCTGACTATACCTTCATGGTGGTGTTTCCTTTGTGGTCTTTTACATTTGGGTTTTTAGGGTCCCCAACTGAGTATTGCTTTACTCACTCAAGCACAGGCTTTTCCCACACGTGTCATGACTTTTGTAGATAGATGATGATTTGGTGGAGTACAATTTGGAGCAAGATGAGGACTGGGACATTATGGTGCCTTGTAAAATCAGACGAGCTAAGGTATTTACAGTATCTTCTTATGGCATATTCAGTGCCCTTATTATAGGTCAGACTTTACAGTTGTCTTTTTAGTGGGATTATGTTTCTATTCCAGTTTCATATTACTTCCTTACATTCTTCATTACTCTATTGTTGGTTTGTAGTGGTATGCATGAATTTTCTTTACATAGTGTTTTTAATCTCCAGCCAGATGTGGGGTGGATTTTGGTGCGTGTGTATAGGATCTTTGGAAAATTCCTCTCATTTGTGGGATATGCCTACTCGGTGCTAGTCTTCAGCCCTTGGACTATCGGAGTTAGTCTTTGTGTTGTCACGGCACAGGCCCCGGGGGATGGGTCATGAAAAATTTGTATCAGAGGAGGTCGGTTTCACATTGGGACTGAGAGTCTGTAAAATTGGTTTGGTAAAATAGTGTTAAGTGTTTTGAGTTTGGCTTTTAGTTCAGGGACTAAAGTCTTAGTGTAACGGCTGACGTATCCGTACACCAAGACTCTGGGCACCTATTTTCAATCTCGATACACCAAAAAACTATATATATGTAAATAAAGGTACATGCATCATATAGGAATGGTTTTTTTTTTCCATGTCCTTATTGAGTCATTTCACTAGGAATACTCTTTTAATTAATATACATATTATTCTCTTCAAGAAGTGTTTATAGTGCCAGCCAGCAAGGTTTCCATGGATAGATTGAAATTTTGGACCAAAGATCGATAAGGCCTCCCTAATGGGAGAAAGGCACAGGGCATTTTTTCTTCAGGATGGTTAGTATGTGACAGTTTCTACTTATTATTAGTTAGTTGACCCACCTTCAGTGGTTCAGGTTAATGTAGCTTTCCTGACTGAGTCATGGATGGATCTTTTCTCAGTAGATGATGAAGCGCAAGACTCGAACCTGTATCATAGGCTTTTTAGGTAGTGATCACCCAGGAATCAGGTTCAATAGAACTTACAGATAGCAGGTTCACAATGTAATCCATAAAACCATAGGTTTTGTCAGAGGTTTTGGGGATGTGCTAGTTCCTAGAAGAAAAGGATTTTCTATGCTTTTTTTAAGGGAAATCCCATGTGAAATTGCCTCGTTGTTCATACAATAGTTAGAGAGGTGGTTGATGAACCTCAAAATAAGAGGTAGTAGTGATATAAGATGGATTTTTTAGGCAGTGAACATGGGAGGAGAGCTGGGGAAGCAGTAGGACGTGACGTGTTACCACCACCACCACTAGGTGGTCTATACCGAAATCTGGTATCTGGACGGTAGGGGTAGAGATAGTTGCAATCTATCAAGGATTATAACCCTAAGACTCTAGGTATTATTTGAGGTTTGATCTATTTCTTTCTACTTTAGTTGCAATATTGATAGACACTTGTACTAGTGATTTCCTTTCCTCCCACATTTCTTGTTTGATACCTAGAGGTTCCAGTTCAACCGTTTGTTGGGTCGTAGAGGATGGCAAGAGGGGGGTGAATTTCCTTTTCAAAAATAATTAACAATTTAAAACAATTATCAATGCAGTGGAAATAAAAAAGGCAAGACACAATTTGATAATGAAGTTCGGCTTAATTCCCAAGCCTACGTCTCCGATCCCAACAAGAACCATTGAGAGATTAATTACGTCAGCTTTCTTTTTAATGGTTGTAGCAAGAAACCCACTAGCCGTTTTAAGGTAGGCTAGAACACCTTCGTATAGCTTGATTTTTTTATTATGGTTGTAGAAAGAAACCCACTAGCCGTTTTAAGGTAGGCTAGAACACCTTCGTACAGCTTGCTTTTTTATTATGGTTGTAGCAAGAAACCCAATGAAGAACTAAACAAATAAAATAGTGCAAACACACGGAAGCCTTGAGCACCAGAAGTGTGAGAGCAGCTGATGGAGAGGGAGCTCAAGATTCAAGGATGGCAATGGATCACAAGAGGCCTTGGAGATTTGTCATTAGAGTGTCAAAACATCAAAATATATTTTTGGTTATGTTCCCGGAATCCATGGTTTCTTATTTATAGGAGAAATACCCATAAACACTTCAATATGGCCGTTGGAGGGCTTCCGGAGCCGTTGGGGGTCAAAATTACAAGTCTGGTCAAAGCCCAATGGCTAGTTTGACTGGGCACACCGGCTGGCCGGTGGTGTCTCACCAGCTGGCTAGTGATCCACCGGCTGGCTGGTGCTGAGCTCCCGGCTGGACGGTGGTCCAGACAGAGCAGACTTTCTGTCTGGGTTCCACCGGCTAGCCGGTGGTCATCCACCAGTTGGCCGGTGTAACCAGGCAGTGGGCAAGCCTACTGCCTGGGTCCTCCGGCTGGCCGGTGGGCAAGAACCGGTTGGCCGGTGCCCATACCGGCTGGCCGGTGCGCTAACACCGGCTGACCGGTGGCTCTGGCAGAAAGCAATGCTTCTGCCAGAGACCACCGGCTGGCCGGTGGACTCAGAGAGTCCACTATCAGCCTTCTTGGCCCAACTCCTGGGCAACCTTTTTCCTAGCATCAAAACACCTGAAAACAAGTTAGAACACAATGAGAGTGATTGTGATCATTAAAATCCAAGAGAGAGGGGTACAACAATCTCCCCCTATTTTGATGATCGCAATCACAAAAGAGAAAGCTTTTAAAAAGGATATGCCAATTTAAAACTTAAATAAACAATTTTGGACATGAAAATATATTAGAGATCAAAAAATTGAAGAGATGTACCATGTATTGAAAATGATGTTAATCTAAATAGAATGAGTCATTTTGAAATTGTAACCATAGGTCATTTTTTGTTTTTTTTAAAAGGAACAAAATCAATAACTTTCCGGTTTTTAAAAAAAAATTGAACTTTTAAAAAGAGCACTTTAATCAATTGAAATATGAAACTAGTAAACAGAGAAATTTCTCCCCCTTTGGGATTATCAAAATAGGAGGGAAAAAGAAAAAAATGAGAAGTAATTAGATAAACAAAAAAATTAAATATTTAATAGTGCTCATTGACGAATCATTCCTAACTCCCCCTTAATAAAATCAAAACGTTCAACCGGGAGCGGTTTGGTAAAAATATCAGCTAATTGGAAATCAGTAGAAATGAAGTCCAAAGTGATATCCCCTTTTTGAAAATGGTCACGAAGGAAATGATGCCTTAATTCTATATTCTTTGTTCTAGAGTGTTGTATTGGATTCTTAGAAATACTAATGGCACTAGTGTTGTCACACCGAATAGGGACATGATCGTAGGAAATTCCATAATCCAAGAGAGTGTGCTGCATCCAAATAATTTGGGCACAACAATTCCCAGCGGCTACGTACTCGGCCTCGGCAGTAGAAAGAGCAACACAGTTTTGCTTCTTGCTACTCCACGATACAAGGGACTTGCCTAGCAGATGACAGGTTCCACTAGTACTCTTTCGATCTAATTGACATCCGCCAAAATCAGCATCCGAATATGAAGAAATTTCGAAAGAAGTATTAGAAGGATAAAATAAACCAATGTTTTTGGATCCTCTTAAATACCTAAAAATCCTTTTAACCGATTTAAAATGAGATTCTTTGGGATTGGCTTGAAAACGAGCACAAAGGCAAACACTGAACATGATGTCAGGACGGGTTGCAGTTAGGTAAAGTAGACTCCCGATCATACTCCTATAAAGCTTGTTATCAACCGGTTTCCCGACTTCATCTAACGTAAGCTTACAAGAAGTACTCATGGGGGTACTAATTTCCTTTACTTGATCCATACCAAAACGACTTAAGAGCTCGTTTGTGTATTTTCCTTGGCTTAGAAAAATACCTTTTGAATTTTGAAAGATTTGAAAACCGAGAAAAAATTTCAATTCCCCCATAAAGCTCATTTCAAATTCTTTTCTCATTAAATCTGAAAAATCAGTACAAAGTGATTCTTTGGTAGAACCAAAGATAACATCATCGATGTAGATTTGGACGATTAAAAGATCTTTTGAAGTGTGTTTTAAAAAGAGGGTACAATCAGCTTGACTAATTTTAAAATCATTTTCTAAAAGGAATTTTGTTAACCGCTCATACCAAGCCCGAGGGGCTTGCTTTAAGCCATATAGAGCCTTGGTTAATTTAAAAACATGATTTGGAAATTTTGGATCTTCAAAACCGGGAGGTTGTTCAACAAATATTTTTTCTGAAATAAAACCATTTAAAAAGGCGCTTTTAACATCCATTTGAAAAATTTTGAAATTTAAGTGGGCGGCGAAAGCCAACAAGATCCTAATGGATTCCAATCTAGCAACGGGCGCAAAGGTTTCACCATAATCAATTCCTTCTTCTTGATTATAGCCCTTAGCTACTAGGCGAGCCTTGTTCCGGGTTATATTTCCTTGATCATCAAGTTTGTTCCTAAAAACCCATTTAGTGCCAATAATTGGATGATCATTGGGTCTTTCAACAAGAGTCCAAACATCATTTCTAGAGAATTGATTTAGTTCATCTTGCATTGCAAGAACCCAATTCTCATCATTAATGGAATCATTAATAGTTTGAGGCTCTAGGTGAGAAATGAAGGCTTGATGTTCAACCTCATTGAGGATTGATCTTCTAGTTTGAGTACCGGCTTGAAGATCACCTATAACATTTTCTAATGGATGGTCTCTAGAAGGTTTCCAAACCTTAGGCAAGGTGGAAGGCAAAGAAGGTGAAGAAGGTTCATGATCATCATCCTCATTGAGAGGAGAAGAGGAATCATTTAATTCAAGTTTATCAAGCTTATCTTCAACATATTCAATGACCGGATGGGGTTTTGGAAGATTTTCATCAAACTTGACATGAGATGATTCTTTGATGGTTTTTGAACGTTTGTTGAAGACACGATAGGCTTTTCTTGAGTTGGAGTACCCAAGAAAAATACCTTCATCAGATTTGACATCAAATTTCCCAAGGTTATCTTTTGTGTTAAGGATAAAGCATTTACAACCAAACACTTTAAAATAACCAACTTTGGGCAATTTTCCTTTCCAAAGTTTATAGGGGGTTTTCTTAAGAATGGGTCTTACAAGGACTCTATTGATAGTATAACAAGCAGTGTTAACTGCCTCGGCCCAGAAAAATTGAGGGAGGTTGAATTCACTAAGTAGGGTTCGAGCAATTTCTTGGAGAGTTCGGTTTCTCCTTTCAACCACTCCATTTTGTTGTGGAGTCCTAGGGGCAGAGAAGGTGTGATTGTATCCTTGAGAGGAACACAATTCATCGAATTCTTTGTTCTCGAATTCACCTCCATTGTCACTGCGGAGCGATATAATTTTATATCCTTTTTCGTTTTCTACTTTCCTAGAGAATTTCAAAAAGGTTCTACAAGCATCATTTTTATGAGCTAAAAAGAAAACCCAAGTGAAACAAGAAAAGTCATCTACTAGGACAACGGTATAGGATTTTCCACCTAGACTTGCTACAGGGGTAGGACCAAAAAGATCAAGATGTAGGAGCTCAAGAGATTTTGAAGTGGACACTTCCTTCTTAGATTTGAAAGAAGACTTGTGTTGCTTACCAAGTTGGCATGGCTCACAAATCAAATCTTTCTTAAACTTAAGTTTAGGAAGGTCACAGATGAGCTTGTTCTTATTAAGCTTTAGAAGTGAATGGGAGCTACAATGCCCCAACCTTCTATGCCAAAGCCAAGACTCATTGTCAAGAGCACTTAAACATATAACATTTTGGCTAGCTAAAGACTGTAAATCAATAATGTAAACATTTTGAAAACGGGAAGCAGAAAATATCAATTTGTTTTGAAAATCAAACACATTGCATAAATCATTTTGAAAATTCACCGAAAAACCACTGTCACAAAGTTGACTAATGCTAATTAGATTATGTTTTAAACCTTTAACAAATAAAACATCTTTAATTAAAGAGGTGCTACCAAATCCAATGGTACCTATTCCGACGATCTTTCTTTTTGAATTGTCACCGAAGGTGACGTATCCTCCATCGAATTCTTCAAGGGAGTTGAACTTGGAGGGATCGCCACACATGTGCCTCGAGCATCCGCTGTCGAGATACCACGAGCCTTTAGAAGTCCTACTTCTTTGGCGTTTATCCTACAAAATCAAGAGAGAATAGATTTTGGTACCCATATAAGTTTGGGTCCGGAAAGATTAGATAAAAGAGACTTTTGAACCCAAATTTTTCTAGAGGGTTGCCATCTAAAATACTCATCCGAGTAGGTAATGGTTTTGGGGCTTCCATACCTTTCATTTTTACAATCACATTCATAAATCATGTGCCCGGTCTTTTTACAATAATTACAAAATTTATATTGAGATCTCCCCTTACAAAAGTAGTGGGTGATCTAGAAGAAGTGGATTGTTTGTTAAAGCCAAGTCCATGTGTTGTTCTAGCCAAACGCTGAGAACCTAGTAATTTGGTCAAATTTTGTTCACCTTGGGTGAACTTGGCAAGAGACTCCCTTAGATCTTTGATGGTTGAATTCAAAGAATCAACATTTGGAATATCTTGGATCTTAAGGGTAAGTTCCTCATTCTTTTTGAAAAGTTGTTCTTTTTCAGAAATGAGAATTTTATTTTTCTTTTTCAAAGCCATAAATTTAGAGGTAAGTTCGTGAAAACCTTCCTCTAATTGATCTCTCGCATTTTGAAGATCTTCATAGGACATGTCATTATTGAAAGAGGAAGATGAGGAAGAGGAGTCAGAAGAAGATACCTCATCAAATGCCATTAGGCATTGTTCACCTTCATCGCTTGAGTCGCTTGAAGACATGGAGTCATCACTTGCACTCCATGTGGGTACTTTGAAAGCCTTCTTGTTTTTCTTTTCTTTTACCCTTTTCTTCAAATGGAGCACTCTGGTTTGATGTGGCCTTTCTTTCCACATTCAAAGCATGTAACTTCATTCTCTGCTTTGGGCTCTTCCTTTCGTGCCCTTCGAAAGTTCTTCTTTTTATTCATGAATTTGCTCATTTTTCTTGCTAGTTGAGCAATCTCGGATTCGCTATCAGCGGAGGAGCTTTCTTCCTTTGCTTTGAAAGCAATGTTATTTTTCTCCTTGAAGGTTTTACCTTCTTTATCGGCTTGCCTCTTCATGGTGATCTCGTAGGTCATGAGTGATCCAATGAGCTCTTCAACCGGCATTTTCTTGACATCTTTTGCTTCTTGAATTGTGGTCACCTTTGGTGCCCATGAACTTGGTAGGACCCAAAGAATCTTCTTGACCATCATTTCTGCAGAAACATCCTCACCAAGAGATTTTCTTCCATTGCAAACGTCAGTAAAACGAGTAAACATTTCAGTAATTGATTCATGTGGGTGCATGGTGAAACTTTCAAAATCTTGGCGATACATGTCTAATCTAGTGTCTTTGACTTTGTTAGTGCCCTCATGGGTTACTTCTAAAAGTTTCCAAATTTCATTAGAAGAGGAGGAAGTAGAAACACGGTTGAATTCATTACGGTCTAGCCCACAATGAAGAGCATTCATGGCTTTGCCATCAAGCTCAAAATTGGCAATGTCTTCGGGGGTCCATTTGGACTCATCCTTGTTAGATAAAGTATAGCCTTGCATTACAATCCTATAGATAGGATAACCAATGCTTCTAAGAAAAGTAATCATGCGAGTTTTCCAATAAGTGTAATCGGTTCCATCAAAGAATGGAGCCTGAGTCATAGAATACCCTTCGGGAGCATGCGAGGAATTAGCCATCACTAAGGATCTTAAGTTTGTAATCGGTTAAGGTATTACACAAACGCGTCCTCTGATACCAAATGTTGGGTCGTAGAGGATGGCAAGAGGGGGGGTGAATTGCCTTTTCAAAAATAAATAACAATTTAAAACAATTATCAATGCAGCGGAAATAAAAAAGGCAAGACACAATTTGATAACGAAGTTCGGCTTAATTCCCAAGCCTACGTCTCCACTCCCTACAAGAATCGTTGAGAGATTAATTACGTCAGCTTTCTTTTTAATGGTTGTAGCAAGAAACCCACTAGCCGTTTTAAGGTAGGCTAGAACACCTTTGTACAACTTGCTTTTTTTATTATGGTTGTAGCAAGAAACCCACTAGCCGTTTTAAGGTAGGCTAGAACACCTTCGTACAGCTTGATTTTTTATTATGGTTGTAGCAAGAAACCCAATGAAGAACTAAACAAATAAAATAATACAAACACACGGAAGCCTTGAGCGCCAAAAGTGTGAGAGCAGCTGATGGAGAGGGAGCTCAAGCTTCAAGGATGGCAATGGATCACAAGAGGCCTTGGAGATTTGTCGTTAGAGCGTCAAAACAACAAAATATATTTTTTGTTATGTTCCCGGCATCCATGGTTTCTTATTTATAGGAGAAATACCCATAAACACTTCAATATGGCCGTTGGAGGGCTTCTGGAGCCGTTGGGGGTCAAAAGTACAAGTCTGGTCAAAGCCCAACGGCTAGTTTGACTGGGCACACCGGCGGGCCGGTGGTGTCTCACCAGCTGGCTGGTGGTCCACCGGCTGGCTGGTGCTGAGCTCCCGGCTGGCCGGTGGTCCAGACAGAGCAGGCTTTCTGTCTGGGTTCCACCGGCTAGCCGGTGGTCATCCACCGGTTGGCCGGTGTCACCAGGCAGTGGGCAAGCCTACTGCTTGGGTCCTCCGGCTGGCCGGTGGGCAAGAACCGGTTGGCCGGTGCCCATACCGGCTGGCCGGTGCGCTAACATCGGCTGACTGGTGGCTCTGGCAGAAAGCAATGCTTCTGCCAGAGACCACCGGCTAGCCGGTGGGAATCCACCGATTGGCCGGTGGACTCAGAGAGTCCACTATCAGCCTTCTTGGGTCAACTCCTGGGAAACCTTTTTCCTAGCATCAAAACACTTGAAAACAAGTTAGAACATGATGAGAGTGATTGTGATCATTAAAATCCAAGAGAGATGGGTACAACACCATTGACTTGATCCTCACGTTTAGAGACACTTACTGGAGGAGACCCAATGACCATGCACTAGTGTCTACAGTGTGACCTGACTCTCGGATGTGAGAGTTTTATTTTGGCTCTCTTGGTTGTGTCATCGAGGCCTTACGATGTCATTCTCAGTATGAACTAAATCCACAGTTTATGCTCAAATTGACTGTTTCTTTGAAATGTATGTGGGTAGTCTGTGATTATGGAACTAGATTTCCCTTTATCAGAAGAGGGGAAGTCCATGAAGCTCTTGATGAACTCATGCAGAGGATGGTGTAGATGATTTCTATTCAGTTGGCTAGTCCGACCCTTGGTGTAGTGGCTATTATGAGTCCTTATTTTTTGAGTGGTGGAAGTGTATAAGGGTGTATTCCTTGAAGATATTCTATGTTTACCTCTCTATCAAGAGTTAGACATCATCATTAGTCTACACCCCAATGTGGCCCAATATTTATGTCAATTTATCGAATTTCTCTTAAAGAGCTCTATGATCTAGGGGTGTAGATAGTGGACATGCAGAGGAAGGGATTAGTAAGAACGAATGTTTAACCTTGGGTAGCCCCAGGTGATCTTCGTTGATGACATCTTAGTGTACTCAGCATTCTAGTAGGATCACCTAAGACACTTGAGGATGGTCTTGAACCCACTTCAAGAGCACCAGCTACATGAAAATCTCTTTAAGTGTTTGTCTTGGATTCGATAGGTCTTTTGTTTTTAGGAAAATTCACCTCATAGGCTGGAGTTGCAGTGAATCCAGTGAGAGTTGAGATGGATTTTGATGATTAGAACAACAGGACTCGTAATCTTGAGTTAGCAGTGGAAGTCTTTGCATTGAACATGTGGTGATACTACCTAATAGGTGAGTAATACATCACCTGCTTCAACCTCTAGGTTCTCAATTATATTTTCTCTTATAAGGATTGTGTTTTGAGATAGAGGTGACACCTAGAGTTCCTATAGAACTATGACTTAGAGTTTTTCTATAATCCAAGGAAGAAGAATAAAGAACCATATGCTCCCAATAAAAATTTAGTTAGTAGTTACTGAGTGGGGCATTGGAGTGGCTGGCCTCATTGTGGTTATCCTTCATGGATGGAGATAGAGAAACTTATCTTCAATAATTGGTTATTATCCATCCACTCTTAAATGAATTTGTGAGGAACAACTTAGTGATACCTACTGTGAGTCTTTGAAAGCTCATTTTTCAGAGGGAATACCCCTGATGGACATTCTAAAGGTGTGGTGCATGCCGTTATTTTCAAAAAATGTGCAGTTTTAGCAATGATGCCTATAGTGGTGAGATGCATTGGGATATTCATGTGGGTGTCAAGTTGGACACTGGGGATGATGGAACAGGTTGAAGCAAGGATTTACTGTTTAAATAAAAGATGAATGTGTGTTTGAATAAGTTTCATGGGTTATCAACTATCTATGTCAAGCCCCTTTTTCTTGGTAGGGTGTGTTCCTTCTCTTTGTTGGGGTACTAGGAAGGAAGTGGGAAGGGATATAGATGGAAATCGTGATAGGTTTACCACATATATCTAGGAGAAATGATACTGTCAGGGTGATTGTGAACCGATTCACAAAGTCATCTCACTTCCTAACTACCCCAAGAACAGAGTTTAGTAGAGGTCTTGGGATGGATTTATGAGCAAGATGAATTTTTAGAGAATGTGCAGGTCATCTAAATGTGGATGAAGAATGCATTGGTCCATCCAAAGTACTATGATGGTAGACGATGAACACCTTTGGAGTTTAAGGAAAGAGACCATGTCTTCCTCAGGGTCTCACCTCGACAATGGTTACAGATATTTTTGTCGTGGCGGCAAGCTATCATTGAGGTTAATTGTCCCTCTTTCAGGTGATTTGTAGGGTTAGAAAGGTATCAAACTACTTGGATATACCCCGTAGTAAGACTAGGTACCCAACATCTTCCACATGTCTCGAAAGAGGATATTTGTGCATAAATGTTTTTCATATCATAATTTGGGGTGAGTTGGATGTCAACGTTGGGGTGTTCTGGGTTAAATTTTCAATGAAGATTGAGGATCCTTCATAGACGATATTTTCCCTTGGTTCATGTCTGGAGGCAGTATGGGGATCTTAAGAGGAACACATTGGAGTGGGAGGATCAAATTCGTGCTCATATCTCTCACCTTATGTTCGAGTAAACCTTGTTTGTATTTTTAAGGATGTAAATCATTAAGGTGGGGAGAATGTAACATCTCATTTTTCATGATTCTATTTTTTAGAAAATTCTTGGGATTATTATGAGACCATGCACTGAGACTTCATGTAATTCTGAGGCCCAGAGTGCCCGAAATGATCCATTCAAAATGTGAAGTTTTTAAATAGTGTGCATGAGTAGTCCTTAATAAAAAATAGAATAAATATTAAATGGGAACCCGAATCAGAAATATGAGGGAACCTTTTCATTCAGGATGGTGTGTTTACCCTAGGTGCAACTTAACATTAGTCAGTGTGGGTCTCCAATGAGAAAACTTGAAAGTGGAATAACCGTAAATAAAATTATTAAATAAAATTATTTTATTTTTCAAATACTTATACCTCATAAACGGTAAATTTGATTGGAAATAAAAGTGTATCATTGAGCTAATGAGGGTGTTCTTTCCTTAGGTGGATACTAACCTTGACCGACTTGGGTTAAGGTTACAAGTTAATTTTTTGACTTTTTAAAGGAGAATAAAATAAACATAAAGAAGTTTATTTTATTTTCTTTTAAAATTTCACAGTGTGGTGATACTGCGATGTAGAGATGGAGAAACCCATTCTCCTATCATAAATGAATCAGCATGGAAGTGTTGTTTCTCTGCAAAAGAAAAATGATGAAATAAGATTCCTCGTTTAATGGATAATCAAATTTATGAAATCAAGGGATGAATCGAGAGTTTTCTCTGAACCTCTGGATAATTTCCATTGGCAAGCGATGAAAAATGAAGAATGATGGATCGCCGACAATGATGGATCATGGATTCTCTCAATGGATTTCCAATGATGATAGAACCCCAATGTCGACTGATCCTGTTTTCTAGGTAGGGTTTGTTATTCTTTAGAATCTTCCCATTTTCCCAGTTCTTCATATTCGATGATAGATGAGTAACAATTAAAAAAAAATTGGCCCATGGATTGATCATTGTTCTGGGATGGGATTACTCTTATAGGGTTTTGACATGATATTATCTTGGATAATCTTGGTATATCGTTATAATGACAATGAACCCTGATCGACACAAACATCGATCGAGGTCTATTAATCTTTTTTGTTTAGTGCTTATCTACCTCCATTCATTGTTTGACATGGTCATTATTTGTTTATCCCATGACTCAACATTTGGCAATCTATCGATCATTGTACAACTTATCCTTTTCACAACGATCTGATTTCATGGATCCAGGATGGAATCGACACCACAGAAGTGTGATGACAACAGTGGTGAATAGATTGAGGTGGTGTGGGAGATATCGTACACGAACAGTTCTCACTAGAAAGGGATCGTGGCATGATTTTGAAATCCTAGTGATAAATAACTCAACCGGAGGACTCCAAAAAAATCATATTCAAGAACAGACCACCGGAGAGCATCAGGTGTCCCACGGAAGACCTCGCTAGTGCACCGACGCTGGTGGCTTCATGTGGGATGCGGTGTGTGCCACAGCGGTGAATGAGGCCCATAGAATTCACTTCGTGCGGTGATCATAGGCCATCAGCAATGGCTTTTGGTGGTTCGGTGAATGTGGTTGGAAGCTGTTGTCCAGCTGGAGGCCACATTCGAGCTGGACCGCTGTGGTGACCTGCGACAACGGCATCGGGTGGGACGGGGCACCTGCCGCGTCATGGGCGAAGAATACCATTAAACTCTAGTATGTCGGGTTAGACAGGCAGGCCAGTCTCGGGCCTGGCTACTCCAATGGTTCGGGCTAGCGTAGCGGATTGGGCTAGGCCCAGCAGGCCGGGACGACCCACCGAGTCAGGTTGAACTCAGCAGGCCAGACAGACCCAGGCCAGGTCGGATCCAACGGACTGAGCTAGACCCGAGTTGGTTCAGTGGACTTGGTTCGAGCTGCTAGATCTCGGGTTGGGTCGGGTCAGGTCGATCTAACCCGGTTGGACCGAACTCGGACCCCACCAGCCCCTTTTCACTAAAACATCCATATATTTCAAACCTTAAGTCTGATTTATGATCCGTTTATAGAGTTGGGACCCTTGCGATGAGGAGATAATTTCAAGATAGATAAGTGGGGGTATTATTTTGACCATCATGGGATGTTTTCAGTCTACTTGTCTTTAATTTTATGGATGAATGTAGGATCTTGATCATGTCATAGCGGGTGACATTAGAGATTGAGATGATACCCTTGGGCTTCTCTATGAACGTACGATGTAGGATACCATTTCTATCATAGAGAGTGGCCCCTATTCTAAAGTGATTTGGATCAGATAGGATCTTGGTGACCTATAAATCCTATGTGATGAGTGGATCTAGGTGACCTAGAAGGCCAAAATGACTTTGTGTGTCTTAGTGCCCGAGCGGGTCTATATGGAGCATGTATTATACCAAGAGGCTCGATCGTTCCTCACTTATCTTTTTAGTACCTAAGATAGGGTTTGTGTCATGGGTGTGACCAATATATACATGGGAACCCATCCTTTATCTATGGTGATAATTCCTGTAGGGCCAAGATGTCCCACAGTGAGACCTGGGTGCAGGACCCCCT
Organism: Viscum album; assembly: GCA_963277665.1. Classification (NCBI taxonomy): domain Eukaryota; kingdom Viridiplantae; phylum Streptophyta; class Magnoliopsida; order Santalales; family Viscaceae; genus Viscum; species Viscum album. Next base: position 1,158,919,710 of record OY728162.1, read on the forward strand.
ATCTATATATTGAGATCTTTCCTTCCATCGTGACTTGAACAGATCAGTGTACATCGTGTAGTTATTAGTGTGTTCTATTTAGGTGGGGACCAAAGTATATGTACTTCTTGTGAGGGTCTATAATGACTTCATAACTCAAGGAGAAATTTCCCTTGGAATGAGTGTTCCTTGAGAAGAATCCTATGACCAAGGATAGTCTATGATATTGAGTCTCCTTATCATAGTGAGACCGGACGTCTCAAGAAAACTTCATGGTGTATCAAGACCAAATGTTCTCTTGGATAATTTTGGTATACTGGTTCTATGTGGTTACTATCAGATATCTCTATGACTGGGATCTCCTGGAATCGAGTGTTCTGCAAGCGGAACCATTTGTCTGGAAGTGGATGAGACTTTGCATCTTGGAATACTTTATGAGTATACAAGGATGTTCTTCTTATATGTGTGGTCGACATATATCTATGTTGAGATATCATTACCTTTTTGGGGGTGTTTCATTTTTGGTTTTTACTTTGTGGTTTTCGGGGTCCCCTACTAAGTATTGTTTTACTCACCCCTATATAGGCTTTGGTTGCACGTGTCGTGTCTTGTAAAAATGATCGACACTTTAGTGGAGTCCGAAGAGAAGAAGGACCAGGACCGGGAATGGACAGTGCCTTGTCAGATCAGATGATCCAAGGTATTTCTGGAAGCTTCCAATATTATATTCAGTGCCCTTGTTTCTGGTCATACATTACAATTGTCTTTTTAGTAGGCTTGTGTTTCTGGCCCGGTTTCACTATACTTCTTTACTTTCTACATTACTCTTTTGTTTATTTTAATTGGTATGAATGCATTTTATTTACTCAATGTGTTTACTCTCTATCTAAATGTTTCTTGGTGTTAGGTGCATGTGTACATGATCTTATTCAAATTCCACCCATTTGTGGGATATGCCTAATCGGTGCTAGTCTCTAACCCCTGGCATATCAGAGGTAGGTATGGTGTTGTCACGACACAGGCCCCGAGGGATGGTTCTTGATAAAAAAAGTATAAATATTCATTTCAAAAACATTTTAAAATTAAATGAAAACTTAAAATTTTCTAAATAAATCATTTGAGTGAAGAAAATTACTTTTTTAAACTAATTTGGAAAACATGGACATGGATGAAAAATATAACTGATCGAAAGACAAATGAAATTGTATTCTCTTTTAAACATTCTTCTTGAAGAAGTAACATGAACTGTAGTAATAAATCATCATCAATAAGTATATATACATGTTAAATACATAAAAGGTTCAGTATATACACCACTTATAAATAAATAAGTTTATAATTTCAAATAAATCCCAATGGAGTTGGAATTGAGATGAAATTCCTTACCTCACGCTTTTATTTAGTTTTGCATCCTTTGATATCATGTATATTGATTTTAAACATGTTATAAATTTAAAATAAATAAATATTTATATTTATAATTTCACATATTATCTTTTTAAAACATCTTATCCCTAGTTTGTTAATGATCATTCATTGTTACTATTGTTTCGGGTGTTAATTTCCTTGTTTTATCACACATGTTTTGTCGTGAAAGTTATGATTATTGAGTATAGTATATTATTCTATAAAATATAAAATTTTATTCATGATATAAATATCATATATATTAATTATACAAATATTTATATTCATCCATGAAATTTAGATATCGAAATATGAAATGCATCATTCAAGGAGATGGTAGGTCGTACGTACGGATGAACGCTATTTTCATTTTTTGATGGATATAATTGAAGAAAGGTAGATAATAATTCACATTTTGAGAATTATTATGATTTCATATATATCACATATATTCATTAAATTTATCTTTTACTACCTCCCATGTAAATTATAAGTTAAAAATTAATGACATCGCTTCGTGAGGCGGTAGTCCGTCGTACATACAAGTGACTTTATCATATACCCCAAAGAATGAAAAGTAAAAAAGGTAAATGAGATGATATAATTATAGAAGTATAATTATGTTAAAAATGATTATATATATATATTAAATTCATAATTATATCTAACCTTGATAGGTGTTGATGGAAAACAAGGCATATCAGTTCACGAGGCAGTAGTATGTCGTACACTCAATTGATGGTTTCATTTCCCATTTGAGGGAGGAAGAGATGAATAGAGATCACCCCCTTAACATAATAACATATTAGTATATTAAATATTATGATTTTATTAAATAATCATGGTTTAATAATATTTTAATGAAGTGGAACAATAAATAAAACAGAAATGTTTGGTTAAGAACGATACCTCTTCTTAAGACAACCTCTTTAAGTTTGCAAAAAAAATCCTTCTTAGGTCTGATTTATGATAAAAAAATGACTATAGTATGTTTTTAATGGAATAAGGTATTTTATTTTTGTAGTTTTTGGCTAAACCAAATGTATTTTTATGTTTGAGTAGGATATTAGAGGGGTGGCCGTTTATAAGTGGGGAGATGACACACTTGGAATTTTTGTAAAAAATAATTATACCCATGATTTTCACATGTCACAAGGATAAAAAATGTCCCATTATCAAACCTTATATTATATAAATTTTAAATATGCGTAGAAATAGGGATTAGAAAATATTTAGGTCATTTTTAAAAATTATCTTCTTAGATTAACCCCCCGGTAAAAACATTTTTACCTTAACCATTGTAAAATTGTTGTCGTTTTCACTATTCATGATGCTCAAAAATTAATTCAATATTATTATAAAATATTAATTATTATGATTCAAAATAAGTATTCCATTTTAACAAATCCAATTCATATAAGTGTAAGAATTTAAATTATAATTAAACCTGCAAACCCGACGAAAAAATGGTTTTCCAAAAGAAAAGTTTTTAAAGGCATAATAAGTTTTATATCAAAACTGAATATATAATTAATTATAATGACATATATTTGATTAAATAAAATATAATTTAGCATTTTTTGTTTTAAAATAATTTTAAAATAAAATGGGACTTTAAAATTCTTTAAACGGAAAGGAATTTTTTAATAAAAAAATTCAATACTTTTCAATATTATTTGAAAAATTAATATTTTCAAACAATTATTTAAAATTCACATTAATATAATTTTCAAATTTTGATTTTAAAATTAAATTTAATTATTTCAAATATATTTCCTAAAATTGGTAAAAAAATATTTTTATCACAAGTGTGCAAAATGTGACAATTCTATTTTTTAGAAAAATAAATTATTTCAGAAAGCATTTCTTTTACTTTCAAATTCTTTTTATTTTCATTTAAAAAATTGATAACCAATAAATTTATTTTATACATATTTAAACTATATAATTTTCATAATTTATTTATTCATATTCATACTCATCGATTTATGGCTAGGTTATGATGGTATACTATATTATAGTTCATTTAGACTCAAGGTTGTGTGTACCACAAGCTATAAAAGTAATAAAATTAATTTAAAAAGGAGTATACTTTATAGTATTAGGGTGTTACATTCTTCCATCCTACAAAAAAATAATCCATGAAATTTTCATGATAATTACCTTCTAAAAAATGAGGGTAGTTCCTCGTTATAGCATCATATGGTTCCCATGTTACTTCCACCATTTTATGATTTCACCAAATTACCTTTAATAGTTATGTTATCAAGTTCCTCAACACTTTATATCTAGTATTAATAATTTCTATATACTCTTTAAAGAAAGATAGATCATATTATAATTCTATTTCTGCTGAGGTGGTCGCATGTGTTGGGTCTAGAATGTGCTTCCTTAATAATGACATATGGAACACATCATTTACTTTTGAGAGACTTGATGGCATTACAAAATGGTAATCTATAAATTTAATTCATTCCTTAATTTTAAAGGGAAAAATGTACCTAGGATATTGTTTTCCTTTCTTACCAAACCTTAAGACACCCTTTGAAGGAGGTACTTTCAAGAAAACATGATCTCCCACTTGAAATTACAAATATTTCCTTCAGTTATCATCATAACTCATGTACTTGCATTGAGATACTTTAATATAATATTGAATAGTCATTACTTCTATTTTTGACTCTTAAAAAAATTATGGGCCTAATATTTTCCTTTCATTAACCTCATCCCAAAGAGTTTGAGTATGAAATATATTCTATATAATGCTATATACAGTGCCATTTGAATAATTGAAAGGAAACTATTATTATAGGAAAAATCCACCAAAGGTAAGTATAGATCACGCATACCTTGAAAGTCAAGTGATCATGATTTAAATATGTATTTTGATTTTTGAATATTCCTTATATTTTATCCATAGGTTTGATGATGGTAAGCGTTGCTCAAATGAATCTTAGTACCAAGTGCCTTCTAAAGACTCTTCCAGAATATCGATGTAAATTGGTGACCATGATTAGACACAGTTGAAATTTGTTCACCATTATGTCTTAAAACATTATTAATATAGATTTATTCATTTAAATCAAGAGGTAAATCTTTCCTTAAATCAAGGATATGTGAAAATTTAGTAAGGCCATCAACTATAACACATATATCTTCATTATTTATGGGAGTATTTAGTAATCCAGTAATGAAGTGCATAGTAATTTCATCCCATTAACACATAGAAATAGGAAAAGGTTTTATGAATCCTTTAGTATTCTATCTCTCAACCTTAACCTATGGACAAACCAATCACACTATAACATAATTATCAATTTCTTGCTTCAGGTTATCCCATAAAAAATGTTCCCTCAAATCCCTTTACATCTTGGTGGTACCTAGGTGCATAGATAAATTAGATCAATGATCATCATCCAAAAATTCCCATTTTTTATTAGTTATGTATGGAAAACATAATCTCTTTATAAATTTTATATCACCATATTCAAAAATTAAGTCTTCTAATTTATCATCATTCATGGCATTAAATTTCTTCAAAATATTATCATCATCAGGTTGAGAACATTTTATTGTATCCAATAAAGATGGTTCAATAATCATTTGAAAAAAGAGAGATGTCTCACCTTTATTTATAATTCATATATCCATCTTTACCAGATCCATGAACATATAATCTCTCTCAATCCTCATTTTTTGTTAGAAATCCATGATTTTTCTTGACTAATAAATTTGTGACCTGATTTTTCTTCTTCGTGTGGTAGTCTATTGAGAAATCGTAATATTTGAGTAAATCAATCCATCTCCTTTGCCTAATATTGAGATATTTATTTGGAAATATGTATTAATGGATCTTATGATCTTTGTATAACTCACATATTTCACAATATTTATAATGTATCCATATCCTTAACACAAATATTACAGTTTCCAACTCAAGATCATGGGATGGATAGTTCTATTAATTAGTCTTTAACTAAATTAATATATATATCATAATTTTATCATTTTGTATAAGGTAAAAATCAACTACCTTCTTTAATGAATCACTATATATCACAAACCCATTATTTTTATATGGTAGATTCAAAATCATATCATTTACCAATCTCTTCTTTAATTCATCATAACATTCTTCAAATTACATTTTCCATGTGAAGATAACTCGTTTACATGTAATATTGGTTAATGGGTTATCCAATATAGAAACATTATGAATGAATCATTGATAATAACCTTCCAACCTGTTGAACCCTCTGGGAGAATTACTTGAACTCATATTTTGATAATCCCAATTATGATCAATTATAGTTTAATAATCCATATATTAATTAATGGTTGATAACTTATTTCAGTATTTCTGTATACTATTCACATATTCATATAATAAAATATCTATATTATCATCAGCGAATTCGGTTACTGGATGGATATATATTCTAACTTAACCCATTATGCCAATAGAATGCTTAAACAGACAAGTGGTCACCATTACAGAACAAAGCTACTGATGTGTAAAGTCCAATGGTACGACAAGTCTACCATTACGTGAAGGTCACTGATACAGAAAAGTCACCATTATACAAGCCTACCAATATAGACAAGTCACTGTTATGCAAGCCTACCGTTACAGACACGTTGTCGAAGGAAGTCTACCGATACACCAAGGAAGCTACCTGTACATGAAGGCTACCGTTACACGAAAGGTCACTGGTACATTAAGACTACCGCTACCGATCAAGTCTACCGACAGACATAAAGTCTATCGATAGAGAGGTTACCGATACAAGAGGTTACCGATACAAAGACCTACCGTGACACAAGGCTACCGATATCCAAAGCTACTGTTCCAGAGAATCTGACGCTGCCCTGATTTCTTTATCTTTATTTAATCTAACCAACGGTCATATTAGGTATATTATAATGCTCTGTCATTTATTTAATAAAGGTTTTTGGATGTCAGGGAACCGTACCTCGTACCTCCAAAAAGAAATCATTTCTTTTGCCAGAGCTTGTGCCATAAATACAAGAAGTCCCTATTACTGCAAGATATACAAGTGAAATACAGAAGTGATCTACAAGTGACATACACAAGAAGAGATCATACAGATATACATGAATGACCAAGAAGACACAATAAGCTCATACACACTCATGCTCACTCAAGAAGAGCTTTGTACATTCACAAGGACTTTGAAGAACTTCATCGACTACTTTTTCACTGTCTCTTGAACCTTGATGTCAAGAAGACGACAGTCTGTTTTCCAGACAAAAAACTAGAAGAAGACTCAGAACCATTTCTAATCAATTCGAAGGAGTCCAGAGCTACACTGCAATCACTAGAGCCATTCTAAACTTTATATCTTGCTCAGTGATTTATTCTTTACATTACGAGCAGTGTGTGTCATCAGTTTTAATTTACACACACACTATCTCCTGAACCTTAACTAGAGGATCTGTAAATCCTCATTCAAACTCCTTAAATCTTCTTTTTCCCACTTTGGATAGTGTTAGAGGTCGTGTGTGACCTGGACAGCTGTATTTTCTGTTGTTTTTGTTTCCCACGTAGAACTGTGGTAGAGGTCTTTGACCTGGACAGTTGTAAAATGTTGTGAACCCTGATCCAGGGTGTGGATCAAATCTAAATCGTTGAGAGGACTAAGTCTCATCTTGAGACTAAACCTCTTGGTTATATCTGATGTTCTTTATTTAGTTTTATTTAAAACCTTTTATTCTGCTGCTAAGTGCTTTAAAATTTAAACTATTTTTCAAAGTTACTCTGATAATTGAATTAGCAAGTGTTTTCATTATTTTTAAATCATTAGGTTAGTTTCAAAAGCTAATCTGATCTTCTGATTAGATTAATTGGGAATTAATCAATCCCTTGAGAACCTAACTGAAAGTTTGCTTTAGTTCAAATTCACTACAATTCAATTAGTATTTTAAATTGGGGGATTTTTGTAAAGGATTTTAAACAGAAATTTTAATTGGAACTCAATTCACCCCCCCCCCCCTCTTGAGTTTCCACTCCTACCAACATTTGGTATCAGAGGTTTAAAATATTTTCTGAAGAACTCTGTTTTTCAACTGTGATTTTAGTTGTATTTTAAAGTTCTTAAAATTTCTGATATTTCTCAATTTTTATCTCCTTAAATTTTTTTGTTTTAACCTAGTTATCATGGATAACAGACTTGAAGGTGTTGCTACTAATAGACCACCATTTTTCAATGGAAAAAACTATTCTTAGTGAAATATTATGATGAAAATTCATTTAGAAAGCATGGGTTTGGATATTTGGACTGTCATAGAATCAGAATATAAAATTCTCACTCCTGTTAGATCTACATGGAATGAAGCTACTAAGACAGCTTACAATAATAATTATAAAGCTATGAATGCTTTGTATTGTGATTTAGGAGATGAGGAATTTAATAGAATATCTTCTTGTAAGACTACATATGATATTTGGGATACTTTAATTGTTTCTCATGAAGGGATAACTAATGTTAAGGAAATGAGATTGAACACCTATACTATTAAATATGATAATTTTAAGATGAATCCTGATGAACCCATTTCTGATATGTATCTCAGGTTTAACGAAATTGTCAATACAATGATCTCACAGGGAAAGGATGTTCCATCAAAGGAGTAGATCATGAGAATTTTGAGATTCCTACCTGAAAGATGGAGGGGCACTTCTGTTTCAATCAGAGAATCTTGTGATATTGGTGAGCTGCCAGTGAAAGAACTTATTGGTAAGTTGATGATGTATGAAGAAGAACTTAAGGTAAAAAAATAAGAAGAAGATGAACCAAAAAGGAAGTCATTTGCCTTCAAGACATATACTTCAAAGAATAAGGATAAGGAGAAACTTCAAGCTGTAAGTGATAGCTCAAGCTGTGAAGAAAGTGAAAGTGCATCTGACAGTGATGCAGAAATGGCTCACATAGCCATAAGATTTAAGAAGTTTTATAGGAAGAATAAGTTTTTCAGAAAATCAAATTACAAAGGTATGTATGACAACAAGGGACACTGGAAAAAGGACTGGAAGAAATCTGACAAATCTGATGAAGTTGTCTGCTATGAATGCAAAAGAAAATGTCATATAAAAGCGGACTGTCCAAAGCTAAAATATAATAAGAAATATGAGTATAAGGATAATAAGTATAAGAAATCCATGAAGGATATGTGGAGTGCTCCTGAGGATAGCTCCAGTGAATCTGAAGCTTCTGATTCTGAAAACAGAAATAAGGCAAACATGTGTTTTATGACAAACACTTCCGATGTAACATCTAAAACTCCTACTTTAAATTCATATTATTATGGAGATGATTCTGATTCTGAAAATATGTCAAAATCTGAACTATTTGAATATTGTGATATGTTGGAAGAAACCTGTAATGAGCTGAAAGACAAATACAAAGGTTTAAAGAAACAGTATGCCTTACCTATTAAACATAAATCTGATCTTGACAAAGAAGTGGAAAAGAATGCTCAGTTGCTTAAAGAAAACACTGAACTGAAATTGTCAAATGACCAACTTAGGAAGGATTTAGAAAAGTTCACGAATGGGAAAGATACTATTACTCAAATGCTAGGTAAGAATATTGCACCTAGATATACTACTGGTATAGGATACCAACCTGGAAAAAGAAAAATTACCAAAACAAGATTTATTCCTAAATCTGGAAAGAATGTAGATAGTTCTAGTTCTGGAAGTTCATATGCTTCAACTAGTTATATTCATAGTTACAGATCTAATAAGGTTTATCTATCTAAATCTGTTGATTCTGCAAATCTTATGAGACCCATAAGACAAATGTGGATACCTAAAGTTTTATTGGCTAATCTGTCTCGACCCAAGAAAATCTGGGTACCAAAGTCGTTTACTATCTAAATCTGTTTTGTAGAGAACATGCTTTAAGAGCTCGGGTAGAAAGACTTGGTAATTGGACAGTGAATGTTCAAGACATATGTCAGTATACTTCTCATGCTTTAAAATCTTAGTTAGAGTTGATGGAGGTTTTGTCACTTTTGGTGATAATTCTAAGGAAAAAATCATCGGCTTAGGCCAAATTGGTAACACTGACTCAGTATTAATTTCTAAAGTTCTATTTGTTGATGGGCTTATGTATAATTTACTAAGTATTTCTTAGTTATGTGATGATGGTTTTTATGATAAATTTTAAAATGATTCTTGCAATGTTTTTAATTCTAAAAATGCTTTAGTATTTTCTGCCTTGCGAAATGAAAATTTCTATGCTGTTGATTTAAAATCTTTAGCTATGCAAAATATTACTTTTTTAAATGCTTTTCATAAAGAGTCTTGGCTTTGGCATAGAATATTAGGACACTACAATGTACATTCACTTAGAAAACTTACTAGGAAGAACTTAGTTAGAGACCTACCAAAACTTGAATTCCCAACAGATAAAGTTTGTAATCCCTGTCAAAAGGGAAAGCAACATAAAGTTTCTTTTAAATCAAAGAAAAAAGTTTCAACTTCTCAACCTCTCGAGTTGGTTCACATGGATTTGTTTGGACCTTCTAGATTTTCTAGTTTAAATGGGAAGCACTATGTCTATGTTCTAGTAGATGACTATTCTAGGTATACTTGGGTATATTTTCTAGCTCAAAAAAGTGAAGCTTGTTCTTACTTTGTTAAATATTCCAAGTCTGTAGAGAACATTAGTGGACTTAAGATTAAAAACTTAAGAATTGATCATGGTCATGAGTTTGAAAATCATGAGTTTGAATCCTACTACTCACACAATGGCTATAGTCACAATTTCTCTGCCACTAGGATACATTAGCAAAATGGTGTAGTAGAAAGGAGGAATAGAACCCTTCAGAAAATTTCTAGAACCATGCTCAATGAGTATGACCTACCTGTTTATTTTTGGGTTGAAGCTGTCAATATAGCTTTTTATATTATCAATAGAGTCTTGATCAGACCTGTTCTTAAGAAAACCCCTTATGAGTTGTGGAACCATAGGAAACCTAAGGTTAAATACTTCAGAGTTTTTGGTTGAAAAGTCTTTATTCTTAATACCAAAGATAATCTTGACAAGTTTGCATCCAAGAGTGATGAAGGAATTTTCCTAGGTTACTCTATTTCTAGTAAACCCTATAGAGTTTTCAATAAGAGAACCAAATGTGTGGAGGAATCTGTTCACATCAAATTAGATGAAACTAATCCACATGAACCTAAGACCTCTCTTGAAAATCTTGAAGATGATCTCTCTATTTTGAACCTTAATGACAAAGACAGTGGACCTGTAGTTAAAACATCCAGTTTTGGAAATTTTCCAGAACTTACTTCTATTGATTCCCAACCTATTGATGAACCTAAAATCTCTAGACCTACCTTTTCGAGACCAACTAGGACTCTAAAGAACCATCCTTTAGATGTTGTTGTAGGTAATCTAGATAGAGGAACACAGACTAGATATTATCTAAGAAATCAAGTTGAACATAAAGCTTTCCTTTCAAAGTTAGAACCTAAAAATATCAATGATGCTATCAATGATGAATTTTTGGTAATGTCTATGCAAGAATAACTAAATAAACTTGAAAGAAATAAAGTCTGGAAATTAGTAGAAAGACCTAAAGACACTTTAACCATAGGCACAAAGTGGGTGTTTAGAAACAAAGTTGATGAATCTGGAAACATCGTTAGAAACAAATCTAGACTAGTTGCACAAGGTTATAATCAAGAAGAAGGAATTGACTATGAGGAAACCTTTTCACCTGTAGCTAGATTAGAGGCAATTAGGATCTTGCTTGCCTTTGCATCACATCTGAATTTCAAGTTATATCAAATGGATGTGAAAAGTGCTTTTCTAAATGGTTTTATTGTTGAAAATGTTTTTGTGGAACAACCACCTGGTTTCTCAAATCCTCACTTTCAAAATAAAGTTTTTAAACTTTCTAAAGCTTTATATGGTTTAAAACAAGCTCCAAGAGCTTGGTATGAAAGACTTACAAATTTTCTTATTTCAAAAGGATTTACAAAAGGAATTGTTGATCCCACTCTTTTTATAAAAAGGATTTCAAAAGATGTTTTAATAGTACAGATATATGTTGATGATATTATTTTTGGATCTTCTAAAAACTCTCTATGTACTGAATTTTCAAAGTTTATGCAAAATGAGTTTGAAATGAGCTTAATGGGAGATCTTAAGTACTTTTTTGGATTTCAAATCTTTCAAACTGAAGAGGGTATTATTTTAAATCAAAGTAAATATACTAAGGATTTATTAAAACGTTTTGGTTTGGATAGTATTAAGGGGATCTATACACCTATAAGTACCACCGGTAAATTAAATATTGATGAAAATGGGAAACTAGTAGATCAAACTAATTATAGAGGTATGATTGGAAGTTTACTTTATCTCACTACTAGTCGACCTGATATTATGTTTAGTGTATGTATGTGTGCTAGATTTCAAGCTAACCCTAAAGAGTCACACTTACTTGCTGTTAAAAGGATTTTCAAATATCTTAAATGTACTGCTAATTTGGGACTGTTTTGCCCAAAAGTACAATCATGTGATTTAATATGTTATTCGGATGCTGACTTTTCTGGATGCAAGTTAGACAAAAAGAGCACATCTGGAACATGTCATTTACTTGGAAAGTCCCTAGTATCATGGTGTAGTAAGAAACAGAACTCGGTTGCGTTATCTACTACTGAAGCAGAGTATATAGCTGCTTGTAGTTGTTGTGCACAGATTCTGTGGATGAAACACAATTTATTGGACTATGGATTTGATTTTAAACATGTTTCAATTAACTGTGATAACACTAGTGTGATCAACATCTCTAAGAACCCTGTGTCTCACTCTAGAACCAAACACATTGATGTTAGACACCACTTTCTAAGAGATCATTATCAAAGAGGTGATATAAATCTTGAATTTATAGGCACTGAACTCTAATTAGTTGATATATTCACTAAGCCTTTAAGTTAAGAAAGATTAAGTTTCATTAGACACAAATTAGGAATGATAACTTACTCTTAAAACCGTTAGGAAAAACCTCACTATTAGGATAAACCTCACCGTTAGGAAATACCTCACCGTTAGGATAAACCTCACCGTTAGGAAAAATCTCACCGTTAGGATAAACCTCACCATTAGATAAACAACACCGTTAGATAAACCTCACTGTTAGGATAGACCTCACCGTTTAAGGACACCTCACCGGTACATCTCTCGCACTTTTTTAAATTTTCGTATTAAGGCCGAGACTTCGAAACTTTTTTTTTAATATGAAATTTATTTTATATGTGAATCATAAATGATATTAAACCCGACTCTAGACATCACTCAATCACCACAAACCCGTCTGTTCAAATCCCTCCTACCTAAACCTTTCAAGCTCGCAAAACCATAAGCCTCAGAATCGGAAATGGCCCATGTGAAGCGACCCTCAGTGGATGAAGGGAGTGATGTGCCGCAAGCTAAGAATCAGAAAGTAACTAATGCTGGTGCTAGTGGAATCAGTAGAGGTGTTTCTCGAAGGAATCCTGTGAATCTGTATTTATCGAAGCAATAAATTGTAGTGGAAAAGGATTTATGTGCGGAATGTCTGTTGGAAAGTAAGTCCTTGATTCTGAAGATCTTACAAGAGCAAGGATGGCTCGAATGTTTCATGAACAATAATGGACCGTATTATCTAGTAATGGTAAAAGGGTTCAATGAGTTTGTCTATTTTGAAAATTCAGAAGAGGAGAATATGATGATTTCCTTTGTGAATGGTCAAAAGTTTTCGTTTTCATCTGTTGAATGGGCTGAGAACCTTAGAGTTCCTCATAGAGGTGATTATGGATTTTATTCAAAATCCATACCTACTACTAATGACTTTTTCAAATATGAGGATGCCTTGTTAGAATTGACAGGAAATGGAACTCCTAGAAAGATCATTGCTGCAGAGATGGCAGGGGAGGATAAACTACTTTTTAAGTTCATTCAGCATGTGATTAGTCCAAGAAGAGGAGATTTTGCTACCCTCATATTTCAGGATATTTATTTGTTATATCTGTTAAAGCATGGAGTAAAGGTGAATTTGTGCAGATTGCTAATGATTCAGATTGAGGATATGACTAGACCGAAGTCTAAGTCCAATGCACTATTCTTTTCTATATTGATTTCTATTCTATTAAAGGCAAAGGAGGTAGCTGGACCTCAGGATGAAACTGTCGTGGTTAAGGATAATTTTTGCATCACCAGGACTGTTTGTAAATATATGAAAGTTAGATGGAACCCTTGGAAGAATTCATGGGTTAATGATAAAGGAAAAGTCTATGAAAAGTACACTTTTGTGGACCATCCTTCTAGACCAAAGGATGTGAGGGATCCTGGTCTTGGACCAGATGAGCCAGAACCGGTCTACAGTGATAATGAGGCTGAAACTGAGGAGGAAGAGACGTCATTTGAGGAAGGAGGAGACCCAGATTTACCTCCTAGTCCTGTGCATCAAAATATTTCCTATGGAGCAGCTAGCCCTCCAAAAGAACTACCAAGGAGAGAAACTGTTTTGAAGGACAGTGATACTGAGACCACATAAGAAGAAGAAGAAGAAGCATATCAGTATGTTGTTAAGGACACCTCTGAAGAGGATGATGCAACCGAATCTGATCATTTTGTTAATGGAGAAAAGGAGGCTGCTGCTGAAGCATATGATGAGGAAAATGAAGAAGAAAAGCTCAGTTTGAGCCCTCTGATTGATAATATAGACAAGATTGTGCCTGATTAGGAAGTAGAAGTGGCATCTACTACCATTCATGAGAGAGTCATTGATGACTCAGAAAAGGATAGGACTAATCCCACTGTTGAACTATCAGAGAAAATGGTTGTTGCATCTGCTGAAGTTGCAGAGGAGGCTGTAGAGTTACCTCGAGCAGAAAAACAAAATTATCCAAATATTCCTTGAATACATTATTCACTAGATCCATAAAGAAAGAGGATGAATTTTTCAATCCAAATGGAATTACTATAAACATTTAATGTCTATACCTCATTTATAGTGTTAAATTTTTAATATATTTCTTATTTACACACAATTGATAATATCCAAAATGAAGGTCAGGATTTGAAAAATATTAAGCTATGTGATGTTGATCAAATAATAAATTAATGTGAGTTGGAGGATAATTTTTCATTATCATAATAGCATTTATTTCCCTATAATAAATGAAAAACCTCATGGATTCATATTTATTCTTAATGAAGATAATAGGGGCACCCCATGGTGAAATAATAGGGTTAGTAAAACCCCTTTCATAGAACTCCTCTATTTGTCTCTTAGACTCCACCAATTCAACAATGGGAATTCTATAGGGATTCTTTGATAAAGATCTTTTATCAGGGACTAAATTAATAGAAAATTAAACATCACACTCTAATGTATGTCTAGGTAAATCCTTAAGAAATTAATCAATGTATTCACATACTATAGGTACACACTCAATTTGAAGACTTCCTTTTTCATCCATATATTGTGTCTTATATTCATCCATAAGAGTCTTATTCATAATATCTACTGGGGTTAGATCTATATATGAATAAAATAATGAGGTATTCACTCTAATGATAAGGAATTCCACATCTTCCTCACAAATTGTAATTTCCATCTCTTTAAAATGAAATTTTAAATCAAATTTTTAAATCCAATCCATAATAAGAGTTATATAAAATTTGACCATAGGTATGACAATAAATATAGAAAACATGGCATGTTTATGTGTCATAATGGAAACTGTATGACAAATCCTCACTGTATTGACACTTATACTAGATTTTTCACTTATAAATCCCTTAATAATGTGATAGGGGAATACTTAATTTCTTGGAAAACATGGAAGATATAAAATATTTTGAAGATCTAGAATAAAATTAAGAATTTTCTAAATTTTAGGCTATTATTAAAGTTCCTTCCACCACATTTTTAGGAAAATAAACCTTGGGTTTAATGATCGTATAAGATTAGCCTTATTCCCTTATCATCTTTTGCATAAAGTTACCTTGATTCTTGGGATATTGGTTTGAATAATTCCACATTTATTTATAGTTTAAGAACTATTTAATAGTTATTCCTTTATTCTCTTTTCATTCATTATCCTAATGACAATTTTCATTAACCTTATAAAAAACTCACATTCCCTTCAATTATTTACCAAGATAATTATTTTCGTAGTTTTCACAACATGTAAATTTCATCATTTTATTCTTATTCTTTAACGTATTCCCTTTTTTATAGTTCTCATCCAAAATCTTATATTATGGATTTCACTTGAACATATGGGATCTAGAATGTTCCTTGTCAATTTAGATGGACCATGAAACTAATTCCTTATATGATGAAACGGGTTGAGAAAAAAGATCCCTTTAGATACTTTGCTGAATACCTTTAAATAAAGGGTCAATATTTCATTCCATATTGCATATGTAATCCATAACATACCTTGATTGTCTTTTAATGGTATCCTCATACTCTAAAACAATTTATTATTCTTTTTTATATAATATAAGTAATATTCTCTTCATTTTAGTTCATCTATCATGAGAAAATATTTTTCAAAATAATGTTTATTTAAAATCTCTCTATTCTATGAGTTCTATTTTTTATTCCTCCTTAATATTCTAGATAAATAATCATCATTGATCAACATATCCTTTGAGATAATATACTGCAAGTATAAAATTTTCCCTCTCATCACATCCTAGATACATAAATATATTTTTAAGGGTTTTGACCAATTGCTCAGATACCATAGGATTAGTAGTCCCACTAAATGATGGTAGATTCTATTGCATGAAGTGATCCATGATAGGAGAATCAAACTATGAAAAAACATGTCTCTCTATTTGGGAAAGCTTATTTATTATAACCTGAGTTTTTTTTTCTAATATTGACATAATATATTCATTTCCAATACCAATTATATTGACTTTCTAAAGAGGATGATCTTTAAACTAGCCATGAGTGTTGATGCCTTTCTTTATTCCATATTCAATTTCTAAATAATAGAATACACTAGATTATCTCATTATTAATTTTAAGTCATAATATATAAGTTTAAATCTTATGAAACACTTAATATAAATTGAAAATTATTTCATTATTAATCTCAAAATTATAAACATGGTTTCTTTGTAAATATCTTTAAATCATAGAAATATTATCCTATATTTTTTAACAGTCAGTAATAAAAATGTGAATTAACCCAAACATATACTTCGGGGTAGTCAAAACAAGTGCACAGTAAAGTCTGATGTCATACACTTGGAAATTATTGAGTTAATCCCAACATTCCCTTCTTGGAATTATTACCGTTAAGTACAAATATTCTATAACAATGTCCACTTATATTCTCCGGATAGGGATTTATTTCTAGGTAAACCTCATAATTTATTATATACCAAAAATGGCATGATATTTTTCTAAAATTAGGAATATCCTCAAATTCTATCATAGGGTTATGTTCCTTAATCTGTGTTTTATTAAATATAGTTACCAAGGTTTCCACTAAACTTCCTTTGATTACAACTATAAAAACATTAACTCTAGTAGCCTCGAGCAGATTGTTATTTTATTAAATTGGAATAAGATACAAAGGATCTCATCTCAAAGGACTGATCAGTTTAGTAGTCATAAAGAACTAGATATATACATGAATCCCATTTTACATCGTGAATAAATCATACAACAAAACAAAAGAAAATTTTTGGTATCCTTGAAACTCATTAAATGAAATTTTCCATATATCATGGGTAAAAGTAACAAAATAATGGTGGGATAAATGCTTAGTAAGGGTTATATATAGTTGAAAATATCAATATTAGGTAAATCATAATCAACATGGAAAAATAATTAACTGAAAATAAATTTCATTTAATCAAATACCTGAGCATGAAATAAGTAATAATCAATATGTTAAGGTAAATAATTGAAAACACATGTTGTTTAATTAATAACTTGATAATGAAATGCATTCATGGATAATATCAATGTGACAATCACATAGATAGTAATAATAATTGAGTTCTAAATAAATGAAATGATTTATATTTGACATCATGACCTTATGCATCATGGTACCTCCATTATCAAGACCTTTCACAAGGCAGTTTAAAACTATGGGTAAAAACCTATTTAATTTGGTCAATTGATTTGTCTCATGAGACCTGTCTATGCATTGAGGGGTTATCTTAACTGGGCCACACCCATAACTATGTGTACAAATAATTACTTATACATTGAATGATTAATTCAATTTAAAAACAATAATACTTATTAAAAAATAATCACATTGAGTGAAGAACATGAATTTATCAAGATTTTCCCTAGTCAATAAAATAACTTTCATAATAAAACAACATATGTACTAATATTATAGGGTTTATGAAATAATATTATCTATGTTACAAATAATATGGAAATTTAAAATAAATTTAATGTACAAAAAAAATGATCTCATGAAATTGATTATTTCAAGAGAAAGTAAATGACCACAAAATCTATTAGAGATAATATATATTTTGAGGTAAATTTATGTTTTTTGGAGGAATAAATGTAATGGCAGGGAAATATTAAAAAAAAATTCATAAAATATTTTTCCATGTAAAACCATTAAAAACTTGTATAATAAGATAGATTTTGTAAAATGTATATATTGGAGGAGAGTCTCTTATCGTCTTATGCGTTAGAAATATTCATTTTCAGTTTGTGTAAAGGTAATTGAAAACAAACTTTTTTGAAGAAAGTATAAATATTAATTTAAAAACATTTTCAAAAGTTTTGGATTACATAAAATGACTTTAATAAATAATTTTGGTAAATAAAATTTCTTTTATAAAATAATTTGGACAACATGGATATGAAATAAATATATAACTAATCGAAAGAGAAATATGATATACTTATCATTTAAACATATATTTTGAACAAATAACATGAATTGAATCATAAATAATCATGAATAAGTATATATAAATATTTAATACCTCAAATGGGTAGTATATACACCATATATAAATAAATAGGTGAATGGTTTCAAAATAAGTCCCAAAGGATTGGAAATTGGTCTAAAATCCCTTACCTCATGCTTCCTTTTAGTTGTGTGTATTTTAACCTATTGTGTAATGTTTTTAAAAAAGTTATTAATTTATAAAATAATAATATTAAAATGTATAATATCATATATGATCTTTTTATAACATATTATCACTTGTTCATTAAAAATATTTCATTATTACTGTTGTTTTGGGTGTTAATTGTCTTATATTCTGACTGAAAATTATATTTTTTTATTTTCAAGATACCCACTTTATGGTTGAATGGTAACCACAACAGAACAAAATATAGGACCAAGATTTTAATTTTAAATTCAAAAATATCTCATCATCACACCTTTGTTGATGTCTTGCCTTACACCACACACCCACCTTGCATCGAACACCCACCTCGAGTTGTATACCATGACACCAATCAACCCCATAGTCACATCAGATCACCCGAAAAACCATCCATCAGAATCTACCATCACTGATGAAAATCAACTTCTATCCACCGCGAGGACACCATTGTTTCCACCGTTCATTAAAAAACATCATACCCAAACTCCATCACCAGCGAATACCCAACTCACTGTCATCATCATCATGACATCGACATCATCCAATATTACCACCATCGTCACCATCCCATCATCACACTGGTCACTAGAAATCATTAGATTCCTTTGTATCCATATTAAAAAAACAACACCATGTAATCATAACCCAAAAATAGCCAAAACATTAGTACATACTGTCAAGAACCAAATTTGGTTTCCATCCAATCGACGCCCAACCCTGTCCGTAGCAAGACCTGAACGGTGTTCTCAATCCCGACGAGATGGCACAAGTTCCCGAGTATCAAAATGAGAATTTATGGAACAATTTACCATAAATAATAAACACAAAACAACTAATGAGATAAATAAATTAAAACTAAAAATAGAAAACCAAATAGTCCCTTAAACTATGATTAGATTTAAAGATTACAACTTCAACCAAAAACCCAAAACGAAACTACAAAAATATGAAAAACCACAACTCCATCTCAAACCTTTGTGCAACATGAGGAGATACATCCCCAATACACCAACACAAACCTACACAAGAAAACCAGTAAAAACCCAGACCATCGTTGCTGAGACTAGTTCCTCGACTTGAAATACACAAGGAACAAGATCTACATACACACAAATGTGCATGTAGGGTGTGAGCCAAGAGCCTAGAAGGATGCCACCCAATAAAAATATTATATGCCACAACATCAAAGTGATAATTTAACATGATCATTAAAACTCTTACTTTTAAAACACTAATAAGGAAAACATTTACAAGATACAAATTTAACGGAAAACATCAAGAAAAAAATTCACAAAAAATACTTTAAAGTGGAATAAAAAAAATCCTAAAGAATACACACACACTCAAGTGGTCATCCATACGCTGATGGGAGGCACCACGTCTTGAATTGTATAGCACTATGGGTAAATACCATAAGGTTCATCTAGCTCAAGTGGGACCTACCAACCTCATACCTCAGTGAAAATGTGGTATAGAAACCATGAAAACGTGTGTTCTCATGCACGATCCATTAGTATGGTACGTCCTCATAACCCTAGTTGTATCCAACAATAATCTATATATTTATTTAGTGTTGTAATTGTAAGTCCTGCTAAGTGAAGATGAGACAAGCCACTTCTACATCTCTAGCGCACTAGTTCTAGTCCTCCCACCTAGATACTTTGGGTTTCTCTTATGCTAGAGTTAAAGATCACATGAACACATAGACACCACTACATTCATACAAAGGCCAGAAATTTCATTGAAATAACCATTGTTTCCAAACAACCCACTTTCCATTTTAACACACTCTAGAAAATACACTATCAAATAATTTTTCCATCACTTACAAGATACCAAAATTTACTTTTTATAACACAAGAAAAACAACCCATAAAAATTAACCCAAAACAGTAGGTGAAGCCCCTTCATTAAACCAATCATACTTTAAACTATTTTTAAAACATGTTTTTCACCTTTCAAACATTTCCCAATTTGTACACCAAATGTATAACAAAGATAACATGATCAAAATGATCCTTTTTTCCGTTGGAAATTCCCTTCTAAACAAACATACCTCAAATGCCCTTAAAAAACAATTCACACCTTCCAAACAAACTTTAAAACCCATTTGAGAAACATTACACCAAAAAAACATAATGAAATAGCCATTTCCTTAGTTAAAAATTCATTTCTAACATATAAACACACAAATCATTTCAAAACACCATACACACCACATAATTAATCCAGAGAATGCATTTATAAGCTTAAAAACACATTAAATTAATCTAAAGATGTTAGGGAATATAACCATTAAAAAGTTAATGGATAAAAATTAATTAAACACCTCAAACCATCAATTAAACACTTATAAGAAATACCACATCAAGACCCAAATTAAAGACATGACATTTTCTAAAAGAAAACGGTATTTCATCACACACGCATGTCAAAAAATTTCTAAAACCCATTTCGCATCACCCAATTTTACCATAGACCATTTTAAACATAATTAAATAAAAAAATTAAATCATATAATAATTTTAAGTTATGTAACCACCTACCTCAGTTTAAGAAGAGTTCATAATGTCAATGCGCAAAAATCCATCACATGGAAACTACACCTCAAATGAAAGAATTAGACCCTAAAAATAAGGTACCAAATCAATTTCATCAAAATAGGACCAACCAAAACCTAAAACCCTAACTGTAAATATACCAAATAGAAGAAACAACCAATTAAGGTAGAACACACCTATGGCGAGGGATTGGGAATCCAATCGAGCAAGATGGGGGTTCTGGTGGTGAGTCTCGGCGGAAAAATCCAACTGAAAATGGGAGATCAAAGTGAGGGGAGGGATTTGTGGACGATGGGGTAGGCACAGGTCATATGGGAGGTGTGCAGATGATTCAAGGGATTGGTGCGTAGCTGATTTTTGGATGTAAGGAGGAGTGTCGGCCGACCAACTAGAAGAGGAAGAGGATGAGGAGGTGCCAGCAAATAAGGAGGAGAGAGAAGGCCGCAGGTAGGGTTTGGAAGAGGGTGTGGCACAAAGATGGGGAGGGAGTCGGTCCGACCACCGTGGATGATTCAGAGCAAGGGGAGGCTGGCTGGAGCGGGCTGGGGACCACACCTCTGCTACACTGTGAATAGGGAAGGGGGAAAGTGGGGATGTGTGGTGCGCATGGAGGGGGGCGACACCCCCTAGGGTTTCAACCATTCTTTTTTATACATATAATAATAACTATTACAATAATAATAATAATAATAATAAATTTTTGCATTTCATTTCAAAACATGATAATGTTAATAACAATTTAATAATAATTATATTAATAACAGTTTTAGAGATAATAATATTATTACAAACTTTTAATAATGATAATATTATTATCTAAAAAGTATTATTATTACTTTTATTATGTTTTAAATATTTTCCTCATTTTACTCTCATTAAAATTTTATTATTTTAAGTAGTGGAAATCGCAGGGCCACCTGGGCCAACTACACAGTTACTGTCAACCGTGTGGTGCCCGTGCACCGGTCTAAAACCCAAAAAAACTATTAAACTTCGAATATTTCAAATTGGGACCTAATCTCAACTTTTACCAAATTATGTGAGACTGTGAGAAGAATAAAATAAAATAGCATTCTAGGTTTGTGTGTGGTACATACTGAATCACTTAATCAAAATGTGAAATGAAAGAAACGTTAACTAGAAACAACACCATCGTGAACCACTAACGTCTTCTGCCATAACCAAAATAGTGCAAAACCAAACTAGAAAACACCATCATAACCTTTACCAATAATTTCATGAATAGATATATTACCAAATAAAAGAATCAAAATGACCTTCACAAAAAACCAAAACATACAAAGTGAGGGGCATCGTTGTCTTCCAAACCCAACCTCCCAAAACATTTGTGTAACCACTACTTCAGATCCAAATTATAGAGAATCCAAGGGGATTGAGTTTAGGGTATGGATTTTTGTAGATTAGGGATATAAAAATTGGTAGAATTGTGATATTTATAATAGAATCCAAAACCAATATTGAGCCATCATATAAGATCTTGAAGAACCGATGATCACTAAACCACTTAACCAAAAACCATTGGGTTACCATCACTCCTAATCTAAACTAGAGAGGAGCGGTGGAAAACAAGATCAAAGTAGGAATGTAGTAGATAGAGGATTCAATGGAGATTTCCTTTAGTAGAACCAAAAAAATACTTCTTGGAGATGAACACCAAGATAGTCTCACAACCAAGAAAGAAGAAAAGATAGACATCGTCAAGAATGAAAAATGAATCGCAGAGCTGGAAGAATATTGGAGGAGGTGAAAAATATGAAGACTAAATTGCGGTGATCAAATGAACCATTGACCCTAGGAGGAGGGTTTCATGGAGGAAACCCTAGATGGGGTGGATCAGGCGAGTTGGAGATCCTGGAGAGAAGGGTTCCATCCTATGAAATATGATTTCCTTATCTTCTCACTCATGTATTATCGTGAAATTTCATTTTCTTTAGGATAGTATTTAGTTTTATCTTATATAAAATATTAATAATGATATAAATATAATATATATTCATTATAAAAACATATATAGATTCATCCATAAAATTTATAGATAGAAATATTAAATTTAATGTTCATTAAGATGGTAGGTTGTATGTATGCATGAACGTTGTTTTCATTTTTCGATGGACAGATTGAAAGAATGGTAAATAATATTTCACTATTATAGAGTTATTATAATTTCATATATATCACATTTATTAATTTAATTTATCCTTATTACCACCCATGTAAAGTATAAGTGAAAAACAAATCACATCGCTTCATGAGGTGGTAGTCCATCATACACACGAGCGACGTTATCACATCCCCCAAGGAACGGAAAGTAAGAAGGTATATGTGATAATATATTTTGAGATTTATAATTATGTTAAAATTTTCAAATATATATATATATAATAAATCATTGTATCCAATAATGAGAGGTGTTTATGGAAAATGAGAAACAATAGTTTGTGAGGTGGTAGTCAGTCGTACATATGATCGATTGTTTTATTTCCCATTAGAGAGTGGAGGATATGGATATAGTTCATTAAATTATCATAAATATATATAATAATATTCAATATACTAAGGTTTAAATAATCATGGTCAAATTATATTTTATAGAGGTGGAAAAACAACTAAAATAGAAACACTTAGTTAAAAGGGGTACTTCTTCTTCGGACAGCCTCTTTAGGTTTACATAAAAAGCCATTCTAGGAAGGATTTCTGATCAAACTAAGGCCTCTAGAATGTTGGGATAGAATTAAAGAAGGTATTTGGGTAGGTATTTTCTGAACCAAATGGGTTTTTAAGTGTAAAGATGAGATAATATAGGGTTTCATTTTATTGTTTCGGCAGATGAAACACTTGGATTTTTTGAAAAGAATGATTTATACACACATTTATCACATGCCACATGTAATAACTTGGATTTTAAATGAAGAAAATTATGTTTGACAGGGTATATGACACTAAACACAAATATTATAAGATAATTTTAAACCCTAACATATTAAGATATATTTATTTCTAAAAAAATTAATCTCTTCAATTTCTTGTGTTATATGCAACCCGGAGAATTTTATTCTCAATAGTGTGCAAGACACACACCACAGAGCTTAAACTTCACACAAAATATATAACATAGAAATTAAATTTGTGGGTATGAATAAAATTAAATAATTTAATAAAAATATATATGTATATATTAATTTCTTACTTAATATAAATTATTGACAAATTCTTAAAAAATAATCAATAAATTTTTAGTAAAATAATCTTATTCTTTAAAAATATCTTTTCATCAAATATATTTTTTGTTTTTTATTTTGTAAGAAAGTATTATATATTAATTTTTGAAACTTTTTATAATTTATTTGATAAAATAAAATTCATTTTTCAAATCATAATATCAAAATTAACTTATGTTTAAATTTTGGGATTTTCTGTAAAATATTAATTTTTCAATGAATAATGAATTTCATAAATTTTCTAAAAATTTATTTAATTTCGAATAAATTAAATGATTTAAGAGTACCATTACATTTTGAATATTATTTTAGTTAAAATATTTTTTTTAATTAACTTAATTACCTTTGAATCAACTTTATATTGGTTTTTAGTATAAGTTTGTTTTTTGGTGTAAAAATGTGGTTTTTCTTAAAACTATTTTATAATGCATAATGTTCCTTCATTTTAATTAATGAAGATAATATATAATGAGAAATTTTTTAAATTAAATGTTTATATTATATATCGATAATAATTAATTTAGGTTATTTAAATTATTATTATTATTCATAGAGACAATATAAAATAAACTTTTTCATGAAAACCACACTTCCAGAAAACCGGCTTTTTCATCGCATCTATGGGTTTTTTTAGTGAAATTTTGAAAATTATATGTATTTAATTGCATAAAATTGATTCCATATTTTTAATAATTATAATATATAATACATAATAAGTTTAACTTAATTTTTTACCATAATTATTAGTGAAAATAGTTAAACATTTATTACCACAATTACAGTTAAAATGGGGTATTACGCATTACATGTGCTTGTGTTAAACTTTATTTTCCAAAAAAAATAGGATTTTTATTTAATAAATTGGATTTATTATTTTTAATAATTATTTATAAAATATATAAAAAGTCTCATTTTATTTTTTTTAAATGATAAATTTCCAAGGTTAAAAAAAACTAGTTATCATAGTGAAAATTAAAATGGTAAAAGTGGGTAAAACAGAAAGGATGTAAAATAACATGCATAAAAAATTTATTTTGTTTCAATTGGAGTTGTTTATAGACCATATTATCTCTATCGTAAATTATCTATCAATTTTGGATCCACCTGAGGTGAGACTCACCTCACATTATTGAATACTTTTGACTATTTACAAAAATGTCACTCCTCCTCAATTATAAATGCCACCATCTATCCTCTATTCTTCAAACCATAAAAAATTTCATCATCAAATACCTACCCAAATACGTTCAAAAAAACCCTTATATCATCCTAGAATATGTAGTTTTTTCATAAATCCACTCTATGAAGGCTTTTGGTTTAAACCTAAGGATGATACTATTATAACAGGTAGCGTTCTTCAACAAGCCTTTTTATTTTATTTATTACTCTACATCCTTAAATTATCATTAAAACTGGATTATATAATAACTTAAATATATTACATATGATGATAGGTTATTATGTTAATGGAATAACCTTAACCAATCTCTTCTTCCATCAAGTGGGCTACGAAATCATCATTCGTGTATATGGCAGACTACCGCCTCGAGAACTAATTCCATTTGTTTTTCCATTACCACCTTTCACGATAGGGTATGATAATGGATATAAAGTATATATATGATATATATATAACATAATTATAACCTTTTTTCATTATATCATATTACCTTTTTTACTTATCATTTTGTAGGTGATACAATAACATCGATCGTGTGTACAGTGAACTACCGCCTCTCGAAGCGATGTGATTAATTTTTCACTATCACAATACATTGAAGTAATAAGGGTAAATATAATGACTATATGTGATATAAATGAAATATTTATTATATTCATGAAATATTTATCATTAGAAAAAAAAATATATCATTTTTTCTTACCTTTTCACTCACTAAAAAAGTGATAACGTCGTTCGTGTATGTGTGGACTGCCGCCATTACTAAGCGATGTGACTCTATTTTCATCAACACACCATAAGGATGATATATATTAGTATATTTAAAGAAATAATTATTTATATATTATATTATATTAATTATATAAAGATAAAATATTACTTACCTTCTTTCCATAATGATTTTTTAAAAATAGAAATGTTACCCATGCGTACATACGTCTTACCATCTCTATGATCATAACATACTTAATTTATCAAAACCAATATTCATGATAGATATTAAAAGTACAATTGATGTATAAATAATATAATTATTTGATGATTTTTATTCTGGATATTTTTAAATAATTACCTCTTTGAACATGGTCAACCTACCAAAATCATTTTTGATGCATAAGCCGAATATAGTCAAAACATCTAATGTTAACATAATTAATTAAGTATTCATATATAACATGAAAATAAGTGAAATAAAAAATAATAAAAAACTTTAAAAAGGTTCTCAAGAAAGTAAATAATAAACATATGTTTATTATTGATTAATATAAAGAACATATGTTACAAATCAAACTGGAGGTAAGGGACTTTGTCTCGATTTCCTTTCATTGAGGAACATTTTGATGTTTATAAGGTTTATATACATCCCATTTGTCATGTTATATCATAAATTCATATATTATCATGGTATTTAATTTTTTAAATGTTTTTATTTTATGGGTCGTACGATTCAAGTGTTTCCCAAGTGATAAGGGGCTTTTCTTTTACAAAAATATACTTTTAATGTTTTACTTCCAACACTTTCTATTCAATGTCCATGTTTTTAAAATGATTTTATAAGATTTTTATATAGAAATAAAATACATATAAATAAAACATTATATCTCTTCTAATCTATTTCAATAGTTTTCAAAAGGAATATTTTTACATGTTTTATACATAACTTTTTTGATAAATGACAAAAGGAATGTTCTCATTTTAACATGTACAAAAATAACGAATTTTTTCACCACCATGAGCATTGTCTGATTTCCATCTTACTTTGAAATATTTTATATTTTATTAAGAGAAAAACCCTTTTTCCTTTCTTTATATAATTTTGGTATTGAAAATGGTGTTTTAAAAGTAAAAGGTATTTTGGAATTAAAATGGGCCTTTAAAAGAAAATGGTATTTTGATATCCAAAAGTTATTTTCTTTAATGATTTAAATTTTAATTCAAAAACCTTATAATAGATAACTGAAATCATAAAAAAAATTATTGTTTATAAGGTACTTGATATTATAAATGAGAAATGGGTGCACCCAGATAGCACTGAGCGAGGCCATTACAACTTATACTATGGGTGCACCCATATAGCATCAGTTGAGGCCATTATAGCTTAAATGATGGGTGTTCCCAGATATCACTCCAATGTATTGGGTAATGTTTCCTTCCATAAGAGGTAAACAAAAGAAATTTACTAAATGGTTTCTCTTATGGATTTAACTAGTCTTTAATTACTTCTTATAGAGGTTTAAAATAGTTATTAATATGATACTATAATTTTACTAAATGGGTTATTAATTGCTTGATATGGTTTTTTAAAGTCTCACTTTGAGGAAATAGTGCATTTGTTTTCCATGTGAATTTTTTTTATTTCATTTTCTCAAATAACTTTAAGGATAATGGTAAACATTATATGAGTTTTCATGTTTTCACAACATTAATGGTTTTCTTTCATTTTATATCCATTATTGAGATTATTGTACCCATTACATGTTTTTTTAAAATCATAGTATTTAAGGATGGGTAATGGAAAGGAAGAGGTCAAGTTGAACTTCATGAATATTTATCATGGAATGAAATATTGTTTTGTCTCAAAAATTTTATTTAGTGGGAAAAAGGATGTTGTTCATAAATTTCCACTTTGTATTATATGTTTTGGTTGTGTATGATTTATATCCAAATTATTAAAATTGTAAACCTGAAAATATTATCAAAATGTAAGAGAATTAATTCATGAAAAAGACTCAAGATTATTTATTATTAAAGGCTGGGTCCTTATAGTTGGTATCAAAGGATGATTTAGATAATTTTTAAGTTTATGATAATTATAAAAGAATACCCTTGAAATATTTTACTTTTTGGTAAATTTGAAATGATATACCATTTAAATATTTCCATGTTTCTTAATATAAATTATTTATATTTAGAATGCTTCTCTATATATGAAATATGGAAGTTTTAGTGGTATGGAACTGAGAGGAAAATATCATTCCAAATTAGTATCTCGAGATACTTGGAATTATAATAGAACTATTTTTATATAGTGATAGCTTAGTAAACATAAGTTATTAATGGTGTTGGTATCCATGCTAGAGAGGAACTCGGTATACTATAAAGGAACATGTATATTGTGGATTATTTCATGAGTAAACATCCCCTATCATTTAGTGGATCATCATACCTAGTGGTGGCTGGAGGATGTATAAATACCCTGTAAAATATATTTGAAGTCATGAGAAGTTTAGAACATCCATATATACCCCTTATCATTTATCATTTTGATGGTGAAACTCATTGATCGAGTTATTTGAATAAGAATACTCGAGATAAATATGATCTTGATTCAATGTAATGGGAGAAATTTAATAATCTATTCCTTGAGAAACATTTCCATAAGGTTGTTCATATTAGGATGGAGAATAAATTCTTGGAATTGAAGAAAAAGGATAAAGATTCAATGGGATTATATGAATAAAACTTTACAATATAGTCTAGGTATGATCTGGATTTTATTTGGTAAAATGATAATAAAATTAATCAGTTTTACTCAATATTGAAACCAATTCTACAAAGAGATATATCTACACGATTATATAAAATGTATAAGAACATGGTTTGTTGTGTTGAGAAATTTGATATGGATCATATTGGCGCATATGTTCCTCGAGATGAAAATTGAAATAAAAGTTTAAGTTGGAAGGAAATGAAGAGTCATCCAGCTAATAATTCTGGACGTAAGCCCCCAAAATATTCCATGTGTGGAAAATGACATTTCAAGGAATGTTTAAAAGGATTTGGATTTTTTTGGTGTGTCCAGTTTGGTCACAGGGCTCGTGACTATAAAGAAAAGAGTCCTAATAAAATGTGGTAACATATATCCATCCAATGGTGAGGTTTTTAAATTTAAATGAGTTGGTTCATTATGCTAACATGTGCCTAAAGTTAGTTGTATAGAATGGAAATCATCATGATCATAAATAGAAAGCTATAGAAAAGTCATTTTCTACAACTACAGTTGACATTGGGCCATCTAGTGAAGTGGTGATAGCTCTAGAGAGGTTTTTATTTTTCAAAGGATAATTATAAATTCATAGATTTAAGTTTTATATTTTTGGTTTTAAGTTATTTTATCTTAAATTTATTAGTATTATTTTGAGAGACATTTTTTGGGTATATTTATATGTAAGGATTTGGTTTTATGTGAAGTATGCCTTTACTTTTTTAAAACATTAGTTTTAAGGTATTGAAATACTTTAGGGTTTATATGATCTTTGATTATTAAGGCTATTCTTAAGTATTTTCATTATATTTCATGGAAAATTATAAGGGTGAAATTTTATTAAAAAGTGAGCTTAAAGTTTAGGCGATAACCAATCATTACAAGAAAATATGTGGGTCTTGAACCAAAAACTAATGGTCAACAAGGGTGAAATTCCTAGAACTATCCTATGTTATGTCCAGGTTAGTATGAAATCATTATTTTAAATTAAATGGTTTGAAATATTGTAATGCCTTGAAAATCTATAGTAAAAACCTTGTATTATACGACACACGACACCAAGCACATAAGGTAATATAATATATGAATACATTATAATATATTTATTATATTAATTATACTCTATATATATAAATGCATGAAATATTGAGTTCGATTTCATTACACACAAGAGTTATATTCCTATATAGCCTTCACTACATGCAAGAGTGACCTTCTGTAGTGTCTTGGGTTACACAAAAGATCGTGTTTTACCGAACAATAATATCTTATTAAAATACTATTATTTAATATAATATGATATAACATAGAAGTTATATTAGCAGTTATGAATAGTATTAACTAACTTATTAAAATTTATGGTTTATATAAAAATAAATCAATTTATTGTTTTCTAATTAAATACAAATGAAAATAAGATCCAGTTGGATACAAAAAGAAATATTATTATTTTTATGCTTCTAAAAGAGTTTTATATTAATAAACATAATAAATTACAATTATTTAATGATATTAATGAAATATATGTGTTATATATTGAATAAAATATTTTTTATATTCATCCATTTTATTTGATTTACATAAAATAAGAACACACTCTAGTTTACACATAAAACCTATATTTTTATAAAGGCAATTTTACCGCCTTTTAATAGAAACCAAATTTTAAATATAAATTTTTAAAATTTAATTGATTTAAAATGTCAAAATAAACTTCATCGTTGAATTAACAATATAATAATTAGGTTAGGGTGAATTTTTGATATTTTTATGAAACATTTCATTTTTTAATGAATGGTTAAAAATACGGAATTTTAGTTCAAAACATCTTTTTAAAATAATTTATTTATAAGTTTAAATTATAATTTTAATTGGGTTTAAAATTTAATTAGATAATATTTTTATCATTTAATACAATTTATTTCAATTTAATCAATTTCACTTTGAAATCTATTATAGAAAATAGAAAACTTTCAAACGTTTTTACTATAAAAACATGCATTGTTTTCCCAACTGTGGGATTAAATTTAAATTATTTTCTGCCACTTCAATGATTTTAATTTGAAAAATTTGATTTCATATTTGGGATTATAATAATTTATAATTTCAAATAAGTTTAAATTTGATTTTGACCAAAATTATTACTGAATGTGAATAAAATTAATTAAAATTATTAAGGTAAAATTAAGCTTAATAAAGGGTTAAACATTTAACTTAAAGGGCCAAAATTACCTATAAAAATTTCTAAACCCCATTTTCTATCCATGTATCACCCATAAAAATTCCATTATTTTTTTGTGATATTTCTTATGACATTTTTTAGGTAATAACATGTATACACCTAACTTCTTTCCTAAAAATCCAAGTGAGTCATCTTCCATCCCAATAAAAGGCAACCACTTATCCCCATTCCTCACACCTCTAAAAATACTTAGGTTCAGCCAAGATCTGCCTAAATAGATTACCTAAATACCTCCTATTACCCTTGAATCCTCTCTTTGGTCATAAATCCTTCCATGGAAGCCTTTTGGTATAAACCATAAGAAGTTACCCAATTAAGAGGTAACATCTTCTCTCAATATTTTTAGTTTTATTTCCATTATCCACCCCCGATACTCAAATTATTTCTTTAGTTTATAAAAAATTGTTTTCCTAAATATAATAGTATGTTTTTATGCTATGTTTTTTACCTAAACTTACACAGACCACCATCTAATGGGTAACGAGCCTACTGATTCTGGGTACGGTGAACTACTACCTCATGAAATGATGAATGTTCATTTTCCCTTTCCACCTATAATGGTGGAAATTATGATAGAAACACTATTTATATATGATATTTATAATTCCTTTATGCTTATTTAATTTTTATTTATGACATTCCTTTATTATTTCCATCTTGTGTAAATATGATAATTTCGTTTGAGGAAGCGTGGACTACCGCTCACTCAAAGCGATGTGATTCATCTGCACGATCAATGGAATATATAAAGGAAAATTATAATTAATAATAGGTTAAAAATACTCTATATATGATATTAATCACATAATTAATTTTTTTAAATACATATATATCATTTTCTTTATTACGCTTTTACGCACTTAAAAAGTGATAATGTTATTTGTGGATGTTTGGACTACCACCACCTCAACATGAGGTGATTCCTTTTTCATATAAAGAATTATATATATATAAGTATATATGATAAAATAATATGGTATTTATTATATAATGGTAATTATAGAAATATTTTCTGTTAATTACCTTCTTTCCATAACGATCATTGAATAATGGGAATGTTACTTATGTGTACGTATGACCTACCATCTCCATGATTGAAATGTTCATTAGTTTATCATAACCATATTTAATGATTGGTTTTAAAAATATAATTGATTTATAAATATGATAAATATTACATGACTATTATTCTAGAAATATTATATAATGAATCCTTTTTACCATTGTTCACCTACCAAAGTTTTTTTGACACATAAACTGAATTTGGTAAAAACACCCGACGTAAATTTAATTGTTTGAATATTTGTATAAAAAATAGTAAAAATGGAAATAAAAGTAATTATAAACATGAAAACTATTCTCAAGAAAGTATAAAATTAACCTAATTTTATTATACAATAAGTTAAATGATGTTCACCCAAAAAGAAACTCAAGGTAAGGGATTTTTATCTCTCTTTTCTTTTTATAAGGCATACTTTATTGTTGTGCACATTGTTTCTTATATATGGTTTAGACACTACCACATTAACATATAGTATCAAAAATTATATTATTATCATGGTGTTTAAATGTTTTATTTAATGATTATTACCTTTGGTTTCTCCAATTAATTTGTTACCACATTGGTATGGGATTCTCATCTCACTTTTTACATTCATTAAATAAATATCATGTTCACCACTCACTTCATTTGTTTGGTATACCTACTAACAATTTTGATATATTATATCATGATTTCCATTTATTTAATGATATTGATTTTTTAAATTGATTATTAATTTTTAATTGATCCCATGATTTAAAATCTACTCATGTATTAAGGGATTATTGTCTCACTTTTCTTTCTACGAGGAATACATTATTATTATCCACCTAATTTATCATATAAGGTGCAAAAACTTCTACATTGACATATAATATCATGAATTATATTATATTTGTGGTATTTAAATATTTTATTTAATTATTATGTAATGTCTTGAAATTTATGTATAATTTTTTTATTATATGGAAATATTTTGAGACCGTGAAATTTGACGACACGTGATTCTGAGGCCCGAAGTTCCTAGAATGGTCCGTCAAAAATTGTTGAGCTATAAATATCACATGTGAGAAATTTTCCTAAAAAAGGTAGAATAACTCTAAAACAAGTGCCCATATCAGAAATATGAGGACACTGTTGCATTCAGGATAGCGGGTTTACCCTAGGTGCGACTTGAGTTTAGTCGCCGTAGGCCTACATTGAGAAAACCCAAAATGCCATAACCATAAATAAAATTATTAAATAAAATTATTTTATTTTTTAAATACTTATAACTCATGAATGGTGATTTGGATTAAAAATCTGGGACCACTACTGAACTCATGAGGGTATGATTTCCTTAGGCAGATACTAACATTGGTCAGCACGAGCCACTAGTGGAAGTTAGTTTTTGGTCGTAAATAAAATAATTAAGTGAAAATTATTTTATTATAAAATCCTTATCTTCAAAATGGTAACTCGTATTGAGAATCCATGAGTATCATTGATATCGTGAGGGGGTGTTCCCCTTAGGTGGAGCCTAACCTCGAGTGGTGCAGGTCAAGGGTGACTGTTAATAATTTTCTGAACTTTTTTTAAGTTACATTCAGTAAACGCGTGGGTAGAATTTTCTATATTTTGAACTGGTTCTCAGATTAAAAATCTGAAAGCATGGTTGAATTTGGAACACTGGGATTTTCCTAGAAACAACTTAACTTCGGCCGTCGAGGGTCGAGCAGAAAAGGTAATTTTTGGACTTTTCGAGAAAAATAATAAAAGAATTATTTTATTCTTTTTTCTTCATTGCTTGGTGGGAGGATATGGTGTGGGGCAGCGATGATGAGGAGATGGGTAACATTAATGAAACACATGTATGACCTATATTTCGCAACGTAACAATGAATTTAATGGTGCAAAACTGTGACGCTGTTTCATAAATGAAATAGCGTAATGACACGATGTCACGTCATTATGGAAACGATGTAGTGTGGTTCTATAAATATTTATAAGTCTCTAGAAATATAATGGGAAGGATTTGGAGGATTCTCAGGAGAAGCTCTGACGCACTTCCACCCTAGAAAATAACGGCGAACGACGAGGAACGCCTTTTGAAGGTCAGAATAGGGAAGCGTCGTCGACGTTGTAGACCCTTGATGATGAATATGCGCTAACGAACATCATTAAAGGTAGAGGTTTATATTCATTGATGTTCCCCCTCTCCCTGTTATTTAAAAATATAATGAACGCGGACCAACCGACTAACAGGTTGATCCACATCTCGTCAAATCAAGTGGGTGGTTGTTGCGGGATCTTAAACTCAGGGATTATGCTTCCTTTTGTTATTATTAATTTTCCTCATATTTAAAATGCTCATGTGGAGAGCGTGGGCCAAAAACAACAAATCCCGGATCCTCCGCTGAACTTGTCCTTGGTAAGCTTTTCATGGTGGAGTAACAAACGCAACGACAAGGCATTTTGAGGGCTGCAAAACGGTGGCGGCATTACGGTGGCCCGCAGAAACAATCGCCATCATGCCATGATGGCGGCTGCCAGAGGAGACATGCAGCAACCATCCATGGGAAGTGGGAAGGTGGTGTTCCATTGTTCTTTGCGGTGGCTAGAGGTGGTCGACCTGATCCAGTCACGCGGGAGATGGACGGCGCCCGTAGGTACCGTCGCTGGCAGCATCCGTGGCTAGCAGGCCATGGCTGGAAGGGGGTGGTGCTGCACCGTGTCACACTGGTCGAGACCAGTTGGCCACCTGTAAGACCCCATCAGGAAGAAACTTCACCATGTCCATGGGGCCAGCTAGCATACGTGGTCCGCCTTCAGGCAGACTGGGTCGGACGAGGGCCAGCCGAACGGGCCAGACACACCCATGAGTTGGGTCGGACATGTGGCATAGTGGGCCATCGCGGGTGGGCCGAGCACCACTGGACGAGCCAGGCCAACTGTGGAATGGGCCCACACACCAGTCGGGCGAACCCCAATGGGCTAGACCCAGTGAACCAGGCCGACCCTTAACGGCCCGGACTCGGTTGGGGTCAGGTAGACCTCGGGACCCATTGTGTCGGGCCGGAATGACTAAGTTGGACCTGGCCTAGACCCAACCGGCCCCCGAATAAAGAAACTCATGTTACTGATGAAATGGGTTTCAGTTTTATACTCCATTATTGGAGCTAGAACCCTTTTTGGGAAGCGGTCCTTTTGGCATATTCTGGCGGGTCCGACCAAGCCGGGCCAGACCGAGGTGTGATCACCCCTGTTTCATGGAAATGGGTGTAACTAATAGACCAAGAGTCTAATCATTGTTATGTCTATGGCGTAAGGACCCTTGTGACAAGGTGGTCCTTTGGAGATACTCTAAGGGAGTTTTGATGGAGTTTTACGTGTGGCCTGGGTTGGATCAGACAAAAATCCAACCGGGCATTTTTTTACAAAAGTGCCCATATCTCGCAAACCGAGCGTCCGGTCGATGCGTCGTCTGTCACATTGGGACCCCTATGACGGGGCGGTCCCTTGGGTATGATTTTTACAATACTTCTTAGTAGTTGAAATATGACCGATGGCTTGAGGAGCATTGTCTTCTGGAGATCAGGTGAGCTTCTTGCGGGAATCCAGTGGCTGGCTGTGACATGAAGAAGAAGAAGAGCGACCAATATAGGTCAGCATCAGAAACTCTAGAGTGGGATGATCTAGAAGTATGACTAATAATCCCTACCTCTGTACCAGTGACCAATAAGGGTCAGAACCAATGACCAATATGGGTCAGAACCAACGACCAATCAGGTCAGCACCAACAACCAATACAGGTTAGCATCGAGCAACCAATATGGGTCAACACAAGCGACCAATACGGGCTAGCATCTCACGACTAATATGGGTCAGCAGTAGAGTTACTATAGATGGGATGATCTGGCTTTACGACTAATCATCCCTATCCCAGTAACATTGAAGTTATACCATTAGAGTGATCTGTCTCTTTTTCTTTGTGCTTCATGATTTAGATCATGCTTGATATATTACCTTTGTGGTATTTCTTATGGTGTTTTCCTTTAAGGAATACTAAGAGACCTTCGTGGGTCTCGGGGTCCCCTACTGGGTATTTTTATACTCACCCATGAACACGCTCTGCCTGCACGTGTGTGTCTGGTGAAGACTACTGATGCTCCGAGGCGGACTTGGGAGGTTCGGGACTTGGTGGAGCTTGGTGCGATGGGAGCAGTTGAGATCCTCTTCTTTGACTTCAGACTTACAGCTGCAACCCCCATGTAGAGCTCTAGGGAATATGAAACAGCTATTTACTTTTCTTCAGTTTCTAGGGCTTGTATTCCAGGCCACTATTTTCAATTTATAATTATACTTTTGGTTTTACTTTACTCTCGTGGTTGCACCATACTTTTGTTGGTGGTTTACTTTAGTTTCCCTTTTTGAGTTTGTACGTATCTATGAGGAAATGCCTTCCCTGTTCGGGAAAAGCCTTCAGGTTCTTGTCACCAACCCCTGGCCTATGGAAGGTGAGCATGGGGTATTCATGTCCGGGCCCAATGGGATGGGTCGTGACAAAGTGGTATTAGAGGGTGGTCGGTTCTACGAGAAGAACTAAGAGTCTACTTTTAATGAGGCAATGGTTTAAAGTGTCTTGCATTCTATTTTTAATCCGAGGAGCACAGTGTTGGTGTGGCGGCAGACGTATCCATACTCCAGGACCTTGAAATATGTTTTCTAACTTAGTACATGAAAACACCAGTTACAAGTGTTTTGAAAAGTTTTCTTGATCTTTCTTGAGTCAGCTCACACGGTATAACTTGTTGACCATGGCGCATCTGTTTTTTACAGGCTTCCTCCATGAAGACAACTAGACAGAATACTAGTTAGAGGTCGTGACAGTGGCCCACCAAGTGACGTGGTGTCAGTATAGGGACCACTCATAGTGAAGGCACCTATTGGTTGTGTACCAGTAGCACCACCACTCGTTGGGAAGAGATGCTACCAGTGGATCATGCACACTATTTGAGCACATTACAAGAGTTCTAAAGATAGAGGCCTTTGAGGTTTTGAGGCCTGATGGTCCCCCACTCAGTAGAGGACTTGATTGAGGTGGTTTCACGGGTCTTTTTCATAGTAGAGACACCCTCCGAGTAAAATTCAATCCTGGCCGCTAGCCTTCTTCAAGGCTCGACAGGACGATGGTGTAGCTTGATGCTCCATGTACTTGAGATATGACCCTCACCTGACCAGAATTTTAGAGCCTTTTAAGGGTAGAGTTCGTGCAAGAGACACTATGCTATGTGCGTATTCAAGAGCTACTACATCTATAGCAGGGCAGCCAGACTGTGGCTTAGTACTCAACAATATTTACTGACCTCTCCCGGTACTCCACCAACATGTTATGGGACCCTTACATCAGGGAATGGACCTTTGAGTAGGGGCTCTGATGAGAGATCATAGTTGCGATAGTTTCTCTCAGCATCCCAATGCAGGCTGGGCTGCTAGAGTGAGCTTTGCTGATAGAGAGCTTCCTTTCCGAGAAGGCATAGATAGTGAGAGCCCATGTCGAATGACTGGTAGAAAATTCATCTGTAGCCGTTAGTAGACAGACGACGCATATTCCCAAGCAGGGTAGACCTTCGGGAGGGCAACCCGGAGACGCATGGTTAGAGGTGTGAGGCTCGAGAGGCAGAGGGATCCGCCAATGAGGAATGGTCTATTTTTCCTACATGTAGGGGCCACTGAGGTAGTGGCAGCTACAGGAACATGAGAATCAGCTAGGCGGAGGATGAGGCAGGGGAGTAGGACATGCAGCAGAATGTGGTCAGGTTCACTATATGGCATCCCGCCTTTTTATTACATAACTTTTCATTACATTTTACAAACAGAGGATCTTTAAAGTCTAGTGTCTTGAAAATCAGGAACATAATACATGAAAACAACATAAAACATTATTCTAAACCACTTGTATGGCTTCATCATAGGTTAATTTTATGTACAATTACTGCATCTCATATACTAGAGACATACATCAATGAAAAGGGTGAGTATAAGGCTCAGTAAGGAAAACAAGTCAAACAGTTGACATGTGATCTTGAACAATATTAATAAGAACATTATAATAGTCATAAAGGCCTGATAAATGAAGGAATAGGAATATCATAATAAAAATAAGATGAATCATAACATGAATATGTGGCTACAACATTTCATTTATACATTCATGAACATATCACCAAGGTTTATCCCCGAGGTGTCATAAAAATTACCAAGGTTATTCACCAAGGTATCGTGAAACTTGTCATCTCTAGAGATTAATTCTTTACCCAATGCATTGGAGCACTATTAGGGAGCACCCTTAATATGTCTTTACTTTCATGTGAGTCACATATATCATAATCAAACATTTCATAAATAACCCATAGAGAATAAAATAAATGGGTTTCATTTCAAAATCGTGACGTTTTAAAAGTTCTTAAAAATAAGATAATTATATCATTTATAACTCACGGAAAGGGAGTGAGGGTTATATGTATGTCAATTCCAGAATCAAATATATAAACTTCATATATTTATGAACACCCATAGAAACGAAATAGTTCTATGTATTCAAATAAATAAATAGGGGAATTTCTTGAGAGAAAGAGATAGTGATTTTGAGACAAAATTTCTGTAGCATAACGGCTATATAACATGGTTTTAGAAAATATTGAAAAGAGAGGGGAAAAAGGGTCACCCACTCATAAATAATTCATAATAAATTATGGTTACCTAATAATATAATGGTATAGATATTTTAATGACACACCACATGAAAAGGAAACATGAAAGAAGATAGAAGATGTGATTTCTTTTACGAGAAATTCGGCAGCCTTACGGCGTCACTTAAAAATTCAGAAAACAAATTGATGAGATAAGAAAGGGTATCTAATCATTTGGGAATATAATAGACAGTAATAAGAACAAATAAAATCATACCATAAACATATATAGATGGAAAATATAAGACACAACATAAAGGAAGTCATGACATAGAAAGAGGAGGGTGAAAGGATCCCTTACCTTGAAGAGTAACTTCGAAAGCTTGAAGGTCAGGACCTTGGGGGGATTGAGAGAACCTTGGGAGAACTCCATGGTAGGTAAGGAGACCATAAATTCATTGAGGATGATTTTGGAATGAAATGAATGAGGGAAATGGCTTGGTATTTATATGAAAAGTGAGTGAATAAATTATTAATTTCCAAGGGACACCTCATCGGTGGTATTTGCAAAACCATGGGCTTGACCATGGTATTTTCCCATGGTATTGGCCACTTGGGAAACCTCAAAGCATATCTCACTATTCATAAGTCGACCAGAAAGCATACATCATTATTACATCATTAATGATGTCACTAACCACCCGAAACTCAAAACTGCATTTTTACTATTCACTGATAATTCATCTTTTTCAAAAAAAATACCAAAAATTCACCTTAACCTAATATCAATGGTCTGAATTCAAAAATGAATTCCATTTTATGAAAATAATTTTATAAATATTTTTAGTTTAATTTTTAAATAAAATTATTATTTATTCCAAAAATACCCCTTTAAAACTATAACTCATTTTGTAACACCTTCAAAAGTAATCAAGGTATTATAAAAATATTTTATACCCATAAGACAACAAAGTAAAAATTTATGATTAAATTTTATGAAAATAAATTTCTATTTTAAATTATTAAATTAATTAAAAAATTGTAAAAAAAATATTTATGACATACAAAAATACCAAAACTTAAACTATGATCATTTTTTCACTTTTAAGATGTCTAAAATGTATTTATACATTCATGGGTGAAGTTTCTAATTTTTTTGTCAAATTACTATTCATTACTATTCATATGGGTATGTTACTATTCCTACTTTACTATTCACCAAAAACCATGTTAATCTTATTAGACTCTAAATTTCTCATTGATCGCAACTGTACAAGACCATTTTTTGAAAATCATTTCACATTGTTAATTATTTAATGAATACAAAAATATTTTAAAATACCCCCTTTTTCCTAAATACGCATCCTATATTTATCCGGATATTTGAAATTCACAAAATTTTCCATAAGAAAAAATAACAATTTTATTTATATAAAAGGATTACACAAAGAAGCTAAGGTCTCATTACATGTCCCCTTATAACACCAGCATAGGACCTAAGTGTAAGGTGTGCTATGGTGATAGAATCTTGGGGTGGCTCGGACAACATTACCCAAGTGGTGATTTCTATCAGCTTGAACTTCTCCCTTAGGCGATTCCATTCAAGCTTCATACGTTGAAGTTTGGATTGGGAATGGTCCAGAGTGAAGCCCAGTCATGCTGCCTCCTTCCCAAGCTCCGACAGATGGGCTTCATATGGCACCAGTCTACTAGATGAGGCCATTAAATCTTCTTTCTGCATTAATTAACAAGAAAATGGTATTTCTAAAAACACAATGTTAAGATTATAGTCTCCAACGGTCATATTGACCAACGATCATATTGACCAACAGTTATATAACAGTCGAAACCCAACGGTCTCATTTTAATTATACCCTCTTCATTAATTAAAAGATATATTTTTACTGAGTATAAAATAAAATATCACACAAAATTAGGAAACAAATATAATTAAAAAGTTCAGGTCATCACATTCTTCCCCCCTTATGAAATTTTGTCCCTAAAATTTTATCTTGTATCCTCTGATGGGAAAAGGTGTAGGTACTTCTGTCTCATTGACTCCTCTGGTTCTCACGTGGCTTCTTCACATTTGTGGTTCCTCCACAACACCTTAACAAGGTGGGTGGTCTTGTTGCGTAGAACCTTGTCTCTATGATCCAAGATCTCCATCGTATTCTCTTCATAAGAGAGGTCATGTTCCAGCTGTAACGCTTTTGGATTTAGTACATGTGAAGGGTCAGTTGTGTACTTCCTCAAGAGGTATACATGGAAGACATCATGAATATGGGCTAGATTTGAAGGAAGTACAAGTCGGTAGGCCACTTCTCCCACACAATCAATGATTTCATAGGGGCCAATGTACCTGTGGATGAGCTTCCCTTTCTTCCCAAACCTCATGACTCTCTTCAAAGGTGAAATCCGAAGAAAGACTTTGTCACTAACATCGAACTCCAAGTCCCTTCGACGGTTGTTGGCATAGCTCTTTTTCCGACTCTGAGCAGCCTTAATGTGTTGTTGGATGGCATGGCCCTTTTCCGTCATATCTTGCACAATATCAGGTCCAAGAAGATTTCTCTCACCAGCTTCAACCCAACAAGTAGGATTTCTAAATCGCTTCCCATATAGATCTTCATAGGGTTTCATTTGAATGCTCAAGTGGAAGCTATTGTTGTAAGAGAGCTCAACTAAAGAGAGATGTTGATCCCGTCCACCTTTAAATTACATTGAGCAAGTTCTCAACATTTCCTCAAGTGTTTGAATAGTGCTTTCAGACTGGCCATCAGTTTGGGGGTGATAGGTCATACTGAAATTCAATTACGTGCTCAGAGCTTGTTTAAGACTTCTCCATAATTTTGATGTGAACCATAGATCACGATCAGATGTGATAGAAAGTGGAAATCCATGCAGCCTTACCACTTTCTTTACATAAATTCTGGAAAGTTGATCTAGAGATAAATCTTCTCGAATAGAGATAAAATTTTCATTCTTGATGAGATGGTCCACAATAACCCATATTGCATTATTTCCTTTGGAAGTTCTTGGGAGACCAGTGACGAAGTCCATAGTGATATTGTCCCACTTCCATACTGGTATAGGTAGTGGTTTTAATAACCCTTTAGGAATTTGATGCTCTACCTTCACTTACTGACATACCAGGCACCTTGAAGTGTAATCAGCAATCTCCCATTTCATATTATCCCACCAAAAATGATCACGAAGGTCTATATACATTTTTATACTACCAGTATCTGTAGAGAAAGTAAAGCTATGAGATTCATCCATCATCTCCTTCTTTATTTTCAGAATAGATGGAACACATAGTCTTGTATGAAATTTCAGTACACCGTCTTGATCAGTATTGAACTCAGGAAACTTCCCATCCTTCACAGCCTCAAACTTCTTCTATAACAAAGGATCTTCTTTATGAGCATTCTTGATCTTCTCTAGTAGTGATGGTTGAGAAATCATTTGGGTTAGGGTTTATAATTTCCCTTCCTTTATGATTCCCATGTCCAGTTTTACTAGATAATTGATCAAAGTATATCTTTGAATCCTCATAATGTAAATAACAACTGGGTCTTTTCTGCTTAATGCATCAGCGACTTTTTTTGCTCTTCCGGGGTGATAATGAATTCAACAATCATAGTCATTAAGGAGTTCCAACCATCTAATTTGTCTCATGTTCAATTCCTTTTGTGTGAAAATATACTTCAAACTTTGATGGTCCATGTATATGGCACATTTCTCCCCATAAAGATAGTGCATCCATATCTTCAGAGAAAAAACAACCGCAGCCATCTCCAGATCATGCGTAGGATAGTTTTTCTCATGAGTCTTCAACTGTCGAGATGCATAAGCAATAACCATGTCATTTTGCATGAGGACTCACCCAATACCTTTCAGAGATGCATCACTAAAAATAACGAATCCTTCTCCACTTGAGGGTAGAGTTAACACAGGTGCAGTAACTAATATCTTCTTCAGCTCTTGGAAACTTTCCTCACACTCCTTTGTCCAGATGAACTTGACCCCTTTTCGAGTTAACTTGGTTAATGGATTAGAAATTCATGAAAAGATTTTCACAAACCTCCTATAATATCCTTCTAATCCAAGGAAACTATGAATCTCAGTTATTATTGTAGGCTGAGGCCACTCCTCTACAACTTTTGTCTATGCAGGGTCAAATGTGATTCCTTCATTGGTAACAATGTTCCCTAAGAAAGAAACTTGTTGTAACCAGAATTCACATTTACTGAACTTTCCAAAAATCCTTTCCTTACATATAGTTTTCAAAATAACCCTTAGATATTCCTCATGCTCCTCACAACTTTTGGAATATATCAGAATATCATCAATAAAAACTACCATGAAGTTATCAAGGTAGTCCTTAAAGACTCTATTCATCAAATCCATAAAAATAGCAAGTGCGTTGGTTAGTCTAAAAGGCATAACATCAAAATCATAATGCCCGTATCTTGATCAGAAGGAAGTTTTTGGAATATCTTCTTTATTCACCCTCAATTGATGATAACCAGATCGAAGATCAATCTTAGAGAATAATTGAGCCCCAAGAATTTTGTCAAATAAGTCATCAATTCTTAGAAGAGGGTATTTTTTCTTTACTGTGATTCTGTTCAATTCTCTATAATCAATGCATAGCTACATCGATCCATCCTTTTTCTTCACAAAGAGAACAGGTGCTCCCTAAGGAGACACACTCGGTCGGATAAACCCCTTCTCCAAAAGATCTTGGAGTTGTTTCTTAAATTCCTACAGATCCACATTTTCCATCCTATATGGGGTCTTTGATATTGGATGATATCCAAGTATGAGTTCAATTGATAACTCTACCTCTCTTTCTGGGGGAGGTCCAGGAAACTCTTCAGGAAATACATCAATGTATTCCTGGACGATGGGTACATTTTCTATCATCAAACTCTCATTTCCTTCTTCTTATTCACCGATCAATTCTATAAATAAGGATATAGGTGGTTCTTCTAGAAAAATATCAGGTTGAGATATCTCTCCTTGGAAGATTACTGTAGGTTTTCCATTCAAGATTACTGATATTTCCTTACTTCTACATTTGATCTTAGCATTATACTTTGAGAGACAGTCCATCCCTAGTATAATGTCGAATTCCAGCATGGGAATAACTACTAGATTTGTGATAATATTGTGCCCACTAAAGTAAATACTAGAGTTTCTAAACACTGATGATTCTTGGATAATCCCTCCAAGAGTCTTGACTGATAACTCTACTTTTATCAAGTCGGGGGTTGATTATAAATTCTTTGAAAACTTGGAGTAAATAAAGGAATACGTAGAACCAGAATCAAAAAAAGTACTTGCCAGATTTGAGAGAACAACAATAGTACTTACTACAACATTATTTGGAGATACAACTTCAGCTGTCATGACAGAAAAATCACAACCTTTCTCTCTTGACCTTTTCTGATTCTGATGGTGGTTCCCCTCCACTGCCCTCGAATTTGGACAGTGATTGGAAAAATTCCCATGTTTTCCACACTTAATGCACTGGACATTAGGTAGGGTCCGCACAGTCTTCCCCTTGTCATTAGTGTTTTGAAGTTGAGGTTTCACCTCACTACGTCAATTCATCGCAATATGTCCATCTCTTCCACACTTGTAGAATTTACCGCTCCCGAGAAGGCAGTTCCCTTAATGCTTCTTCCCACATTTATTACATGTGGTACGTTGCACTTGCTTTCCTTTTCTTCCTTTATCAATGCTCCTCCCTAAGCTGGGATCCATTGATCTCTTTTTGTAATTATATTTATGAGACCACTACGTCTCACCAAACTCCAGTTTGACTTTCATCGAACTTCACAAAATCTCCTCATAGCAGTCATAATCTCAGTTGGCTAGATTCTTCCGCAGATGAGGTCTCAGTCCACCAAAGAATCTATCAACCTTACCATTTGGATCCATGACAAAGCTAGAGGTGTAATGTGAAAGTCAAATGAAGTTCATCTCATAACTTTCGATAGATG
Organism: Viscum album; assembly: GCA_963277665.1. NCBI lineage: Eukaryota > Viridiplantae > Streptophyta > Magnoliopsida > Santalales > Viscaceae > Viscum > Viscum album. Next base: position 1,158,964,673 of record OY728162.1, read on the forward strand.
TTTTCTCCATCTACTTTAACTTGATAAACTCCTTCACCATTCTTGTTCTCATAGAACGAGGGAAATACTTATTGAAAGAAGATCCCGCTGAACTTTTCCCACTCCATAGCTTCAACCACGAATCTTTTCCTAGTGTTTTTAATCAGCTCCCACCACTGATCAGCTTCTCCTTCTAAGCGATAGACAGTTAGGATGACCTTCTTTTGCTCTGAACAGTGGAGCATAGAAAATATCTTCTCTATAGAGCTGATCCACTGTTCAGCAATCAATGGGTCAGTTGATCCACTGAAGGTTGGTGGTCGTTGCTGGATAAAGGACTCAACAGAAGTTTTTCCCTTCGCAGTGAGATTAGACTCTCAGCTTGATTCAAGTTATTTCCCATAACTTGAGTCAGTTGGTTCATCATTTGCATGAATGTTTCCATTCTGGCTTCCATCGGAGGGCCTTCAGTGCATGGTCCATTGTGGTCACCATTTGCATGGTACCTCCTATTTCCCGCCACTTCTAAAAGAATAAAACCTTAATGTGAAACTTATTTTATTTATGAATCTTATAACTATAAAGGATTTATGTATTAAAATTTCTTTAAACAATTACATTTCTCTATAAATCTTTCATAATGATTCATAAAAAAATTATAATTAACCAAACATATCCCACGGGAGTGTTGTAAACAAGAGTGTAGAAAGGACCATTGTCGTGCACCAATTCCCATTGAGTCTAGCTCAAAGTGGTTTTTTTGGGTTTTACCCCTATGTACATATGTTTCAGAGCCGCCTCTACCTGCTCGTATCCAGACAGATATGTATTTGCTTGATAAACCACTTATTTAATACTCACCAAAATACCAGGAAGTTTTCCTATATTTAAACTTTTTTATAGGGTTATTCCTAAAGTTTTAATATCCTAATTTCCATAAATAACTAAACTATCCTTTGATATCAACTATGGAAACCCACCTTTTTATTACATAACTTTTCATTACATTTTACAAACAGAGGATCTTTAATGTCTCGTGTCTGGGAAATCAGGAACATAATACATGAAAACAACATAAATCATTCTTCTAAACCACTTTTAAGGCTTCATCATAGGTTCATACTATGTACAATTACTTCATCTCATATCCTGGATACATACATCAAAGAAAAGGGTGAGTATAAGTCTCAGTAAGGAAAAAAGTGAAATAGTTGACATGTGATCTTGAAAAATATTAATAAGAACATGATAAAAGTCATAAAGACCTGAGAAATGGAATAATAGGAATATCATAATAAAAATAACTTGAATCATAACATTAATATGTGGCTACAACATTTCATTTAGATATTCATGAACATATCACAAAGGTTTATCCCCGAGGTGTCATAAAAATTACCAAGGTTATTCACCAAGGTATCATGAAACTTGTCATCTCTAGAGATTAATTATTTACCTAATGAATTGGAGTGAAATCAGGGCACACCCTTAATATGTCTTTAATTTCATGTGATCCACATAGATCATAATCAAACATTTCATAAGTAACCCATAGGGAATAAAAGAAATGTGTTTCATTTCAAAATCGTGATGTTTTAAAAGTTCTTAAAAATAAGATCATTAAATCATTTATAACCCATGGAAAGTGAGTGAGGGTTATATGTATGTCAATTCCAGAATAAAATATATCATATTTATATATTTATTAACACCCATAGAAACGAAATAGGTCTGGGTATTCACATAAATAAACAAGGGAATTTCTTGAGAGAAAGAGAGAGATTTTGAGATGAAATTTCTGCAGCATAACGTCTATATAACATGGTTTTAGAAAACATTTAAAAGAGCGAGGACAAGGGTTTCCCACTCATAAATAATTCATAATACGGTATGGGTAATGAATAATATCATGGTATGGATATTTTAATGACACACCACATGAAAAGTAAACATGAAATAAAAGAGAAGATGTGATTTCTTTTACGAGAAATTCGGCAACCTAACGGCGTCACTTAAAAATTCAGAAAACATATTGATGAGAGAAAAAATGGTCTCTCATAATTTGGACATAAAATAGATAGTAATAAAAATATATAAGAACATACCCTCAAAATAAATAGATGCAAAATATAAGACACAACATAAAGGAAGTCATGACTTAGAAAGAGTAGGGTGAAAGGATCCCTTACCTTGAAGAGTAACTTCGAAAGATTGAAGGTCAGGACCTTGGGAGGCTTGAGGGAACCTTGTGAGGACTCCTTGGGTGGTAGGGAGACCATAACTTTGTTTATGATGATTTTGGAATGAAATGAATGAGGTAAATCGCTTGGTATTTATAGGAAAAGTGAGTGAATAAATTATTAATTTCCAAGGGACACCTCATCAGTGGTATTTGAAAAACCATGGGCTTGCCCATGGTATTGCCCCATGTTATTGGCCACTTGGGACACCTCATAGAATATCGCACTATTCATAAGTCTACCAGAAATCTTACATCATTATTACATCATTAATAATGTCACTAAACACCCGAAACTAAAAACTGCATTTTTACTATTCATCGATAATTCAACTGTTTCAGAAAAATCCCAAAAATTCACCCTAAACTAATATCAATGCTCTGAATTCAAAAATGAATTCCATTTTATGAAAATAATTTTCTAAATATTTTTAATTTAATTTTTAAATAAAATCATTATTTATTCCAAAAATACAACTTTAAAACTATAACTCATTTTGTAACACCTTAAATAGTAATAAAGGTATTATAAAAATATCATATACCCATAAGACAACAAAGTAACAATTTATGATTAAATTTTATGAAAATAAATTTCCATTTTAAATTTTTAAATTAATTAAAAAATTGTAAATAAAATATTTATGACTTACAAAAATTCCAAAACTTAAACTATGATCATTTTTTCACTTTTAAGATGTCTAAAATGTATTTATACATTCATGGGTGAAGTTTCTAATTTTTTTGACAAATTACTATTCATTACTATTCATATGGGTATGGTATTATTCCTACTTTACTATTCAGCAAAAACCAAGTTGATCTTATTAGACTCTAAATTTCTCACTGATCATAACTGTAGAATACCATTTTTTGAAAATCATTTCACATTATTAATTATTTAATGAATACAAAAATATTTTAAAATACCCCCTTTTTCCTAAATACACATCCTATATTTATCAGGATATTTTAAATTCACAAAGTTTTCCATAAGAAGAAATAACAATATTATTTATATTAAAGGATTACAAAAAGTAGCTAAGGTCTCTTTACAATGCCCCTTATAACACCAGCATAGGACCTAAGTATAAGGTGTGCTACCTCCTTCCCATGCTCCGACAGATGGGATTCATATGGCTCAAGTCTACTAGATGAGGACATTAAATCTTCTTCCTGTATTAATTAACCAAGAAAATCATATTTATAAAAACTCAATGTTAAGATTATAGTTTCCAACGGTCATATTGACAAATGGTCATATTGAACAATGGTCATATAACAGTCAAAACCCAACAATATCATTTTTATTATACCCACTTCATTAATTAAAGGATGTAGTTTTGTTGAGTATAAAATAAAATATCACACAAAATTATGAAACAAATATAATTAAAAAGTTCGAGTAGTTACACACCATCCACTACCACCACCACCACCCCAAGGTGGTCCACCACAAGCTCAAGGAGCAGGTGGATGGGGATAAGCCCAGCTTCAGGCAGTTGAGGCTCACAATTGTGATGTCCCTGAGATGATACGAGGTACGATCTGTATATTCTATACTTTAGCAGTAGTGATTATCGACACAGGTGCTAAAAAAAAAATTCCCCACAAACATTGTTCGGAACTCTGAGATTCTGACTGAGCTTTTAACTCGACCTTTGTGTTTGGGTACTTCTATGAGAGGAGATTCAGCATTCACACATTGGTGCTGACAGTGTGGTCTTACTCTAGGAGAAGATACTTTCATATGGGATATTCTAGTAGTGACATTAAAGCCCTACGACGTCATTCTAGGAATGGACTGGCTATCAGCAGTTCATGCACAGATTGACTGCTTGAGATGTACAGTGTGATGTACGCATAGAGATGGAGGTCAATTTTCCTTTGTTGGTGAGAAGGAAAACAGAGCATCCCAAGATGGACTTTCTCTCAGGAGGGTGTAGCCTATTACATATCAGCTCGCTTTCATGACTTTCAACATAGTGGATGAGGTGAGTCTACAGTTTCTAGTGTTGGTGGACGAGTATGAGGACATCTTTCTAGGAGCTGTCCAAGGACTACCTCCTCGTAGAGAGGTGGACTTCCATTTTGACTTATACCCAGGAAACACACTGATATCTACTCCAACATATCAGATGGCCCCTACGGAGCTCTGGTAGCTGAGGGTATAGTTGGAGGACTTACAGATGGAAGGTCCACTTCTTGGGACACGTTATCTTAGAGGCTAGAGTTGCAGAAGATCCAGCGAATATCAAGGTGGTACTTTCTTGGGAGCCACCCAGGGGTGTTACTAGGGTGCGAAGAATCCTTGGATTATCAGGTTATTATTGATTGTTTGAACCTGATTTCTCCAAAGTAACAGCACCTAGGACTACCTTGATAAAGAATGGGAAACCCTTTATTTGGTCAGAGACATGCAAGTAGAGATTTAAATAGTTGAGGTAGGGCTTGACCAGCACTCTCATCCTGAGGTTTCCGGATGAGGTCACTGTCTACGTGGTTTACTATGATACATCAGGGACCAGACTCAGTTGCATACTGATGCAGGATAGTGTAGTGATTGCTTATGGATCCTGACATTTGAGGCCTCGTGAGTATAATTATGTGACTCACGACTTGGAGTTGGCAGTAGTGGTCTTCGCACTAAATATGTGGATACACTACTTAATGGGTGAGAGGTTCATTGTTTACTCAGACCACAAGAGTCTCAAATGTATCTTCACACTGAAAGATCTAAATCTGAGACAGTGACATTGAATACAGTTCCTCCAGGACTATGACTTTGAGATAGTCTATACTCTTGGGAAGGGGAACGTAGTGGCAGATGCACTTAGATGGAGATCGAGTTTGCAGCTAATAAATGAGGCTATAGAGTAGTTATCCTTACTTAAGATATCCCACGTGGATATATATGAGACATTCTACCTCTAGTCAGTGGTATTTTCCCCTCTACTCCTTTAGCGAGTCAGGGAGGCACAACTCAGAGACAGAAGCTGCGAGACTACACGTGCTCAGATACCCTCAGGCCATGCACCTGATGGATATTCTAAAGGTGGGGATAATGCTTGCAAAGACTCGTAAAATTCAAGGAAAATTTTTGCTTAATTGTCTTTGGGATTTTACATGATCTCAGTTTCTGACGGCACTAGATTCCGAGGCCTGGTGTGCCCGGAATTTCTATCCGAAGTTTAGCTCGGGTACGTTCAGTGAACGAATGAGCGGGAATTTCTAACTTTTGAACCGGTGCTCGGAATCGAATTCTGAGGGCACCGATGGAACCATAGCGCCGGTAATTGCTTATGAACGCCATTTCCGGAGTTGCGTTTTCACGAGAGAAGATGATAAAAATTGTGGAAGTTTAATTTATAATTAAACTACAATTTTTATTTTTCTTTTAATGGTTTAAGGCTTTGGGTGGAAGTTGGGTAACTACCCAACTTTCCAAGGGAGGTTATGAGGGTGGTGGGGCCCACACGAACCCCACCCCTTCATATTCTTCAACCCCCCTCAACTCACCTTTTAATTTTGATAACTTAAGTATTAATAACTTATGTTATTAATGGTGTGAGTTTAATGTGTGTGTGGGTTTGAAATTCAAACTCATGTCTAGTTAATAAATTAAGTGAGGGCTTAATTTATTTTGGGTTAATTCTTGTGGTGGAGTCTTGGGGAAAAAAAGGCTAAGGATTGAGGAACTTCTTCATCTTCGACGAAGAACGCGAAGAACACATTGGTCTCCGATGAAGAACGCCGAGTCCTCGGAAACTGACTACGCGATGTCGTATATCGCGACGGTTCTTCTGCGACGTCTTCTTCCACGACGTCTCCTTCCGCAACATCTCCTTCCTTGATGTCTTTTTCCACGACGAATCCTCGTTCGATGAACCACCGTTTAAGCTACGCTCGAAATAGGGGTTTGTTTATATAATTTTTGATTCGTGAATACTGCATTGATGTTCTTCGTGTAATAAGACCAAATGCTATCGATTAACGAGAGGGGGGGCCGGACCGCACAAACACGGACGACCTACCTCCTTTATCCTTGTTGGTTCTTTTGTGGATTGGAACGGAATGGTGTGGTGCCGACAAACCATGCGGAATCGTGCGGTAAAGAATGTGTGGCATCGTCGCATCGCGCCGTGAAATCGAACAAGGATGCAACGCCGTCGGGCCGCGTCGAAGAGAACCGAAGACACCGCGGCCGGAGCGGGGCCACGGCGGAGGGGCGCGGCGCCGTCGTGCAGCACCGGACGAACCAAGCTGAGGTTGGTTCCTGGCCGCGGCTGAGCAGGGTGACCGGCGGCCGGTTCCGGGCCGCCGGTGTCGGAGCAGGGAGGGGACCGGCCGTCACAGGTCCAGTGGTGGCAGAAACCGGCCGGCCAGCAAGCGGCCCCCATTAAGGGGGGCCGCGGTTACAAATCGCGGGGGGCAGCCCCCCCCCCCCCCCCCTGCTAAACCAAACGGCTCGGCCGTTCGGCCGAGCCAGCTGGCACCGCGCGCCGGACCGCCAGGCCGGCAGCTGGGCCGAGCCTGGCCACCAGGCCGGGCCGCGCCCAGCCGGGCCGACACAGACCCGGGTCGGGTCGACCCGGTTCGGGCCGACCCAGGGGGTCTCGGTCCGGGTCGGTCCGGGCCCGAAACCCCCGTTTTCGGAACCTTTTTTGTCTTTTTCCCATATCTCAGACTACGGACTTCCGATCGACGCGCCGTCAGTGGCGATGTGATCCTTAGATCAGACGGTCATTTTGGTATATCACGCTCAAGGTTTCGGAATACTTTGGGTTCGGCCAGGTTGGTTCGTACACGAAACCAACCGGGCCCTCGGAGCGGAAACGCTCATATCTTAAGCTCCGGACGTCCGATTGACGTGCCATCGACTTTGTTGGATTCCTCTTAGTGAGACGGATCTTTTGGCTTACTCCGCCCGAGGTTTGGATGCAGGTGGAGTACGGTCGGGTTGGTTTTGCATTAAAACCCAACCGGGCCCCTGGGACGAAAAAGCCAATAACTCTCAGACCGGGCGTCCGATTGACGCGCCGTCTGGGACGTTGAGTTCCTGTTGACGATACGGAACTTTTGGATACATCAAATCTGGACTATGTGTCAGTTGATGTATCAGCCTCTCGGCTCGTGGAGCGGACCCTCTCGAACGAGCTTGTTGTGTGCGGGAACCCTAGAGCTGGCTGCGTTTGTGACTGTGATGATGACGACTGTGCAGAGATCCTCAGTGGATTCGACGGCGACGACTACAGTGCTCAGCGATCCTTTGTGGGTCAGTGCTACCGATCCTGTGTGGGTTCGATCCTGTGTGGGTCAGCGCTCAGCGGTCTTGTGTGGGCCTGCGCCTACAGATCCTGTGTGGGTCCGATCCTGTGAGGGTCTTTGCGGGGGTCAGTTACCTATCGATCCTGTGTGGGTCAGATCCTTTGTGGGTCATTGCGGGGGTTAGTTACCTATCGATCCTGTGTGGGTCAGATCCTTTGTGGGTCATTTTAGGGGTTAGTATCTATCGATCCTTTGTGGGTCCGACGGCTTAGATGATTCAGTGGCAATATCTGATCATCTCTATCGTCGTACGAAGAAGTACACCTGTGTGAGCTGAATCTTGTTTTACCTTCCTATGTTGATTGTGTTGTGCTATCCTGTGTGGATTTACGTTTTTCTTTCCTGTGTGGACTGGGTTGTACTTGGGTTCGTATGTTGGAGCCGAACGACAATTGATGACTTAGGTATATGTATGGGCATATACCTAAGCAGTGTCGGATGTTACTTCATGATTGTATCATTAATTTGTGGATTATCCTTTGTGGATTCTGGGAGACCTTCGGGGGTCTGGGGGTCCCTACTGAGTAGCTTATACTCACCCCTGCACGGGCTATGCCCGCACTACATTGTGTTGGTTGCAGACAATGGACAGCGCTGATCGTGGTTGAGGCTTGCAGAGCAGGACGGTACCTGGAGGTGGACCACTGGACGGGACGTACTCGGAGTGGTCGGTTGGACCTGAGGAGCAAAGGAGGCTATCTGTACCCACCCTTCAGGTGGGATTTCCAATGGACAGCTCGACGTTGTGGATTTACTTTCAGTTGTTGTTTTCTCTTTCGAGTTGTACTTTACTTTCAGTTTGGGTTTGTATACTGGCCCACTTACTTTCCGCACTTACTGTTGTATCAGCTTTTACTTAGTGTTAACTTCTTCTACTTGCTTGCTCTGTGGTGTTTGTTACTTTACAAAGGCAATGCCTTCCCTTTTTATCGAGAATTTATGCCTTGGTGCTAGTCGCCAGCCCCTGGCCTATGGAAGGCGGGCTTGGGGTAGTCACGGCACGGGCCCCGAGGATTGGTCGTGACAAATTGGTATCAGAGGAGTTCGGTTCTACCACAGAACTTGGGACTCTGATCTTTTTCTATGTGAAGCAATAGTGTTAAGCCTATTGAGTGTGGTTATCAGTCCAGGAAGTCCAGTGTTGGTGCGGCGGCCGACGTATCCGTACACTAGGACCCTGACTTCTGATTTCCAACTTAATGCACGAAAACATTGATTGCATGTGTGTTTCAAGTTTTCTAAGTGATTACTTGTGTCAGCTCACCAGGTATACTGTTGACCATGGCGCACCTATTTCTTTTCAGGATGGCCCCACGACGGCAGCCAGCTAGGGTTCCAAGAGTTGAGCGTGACGACAGCCCACCGAGTGATGAGGCCTCGGTGCAGGGCCCTTTGACAGCTGAGGTACTGGCGGTACCTTTACCCGCCGAGCCACTGATGCTTCCAGCCCCAGCCGCTGACGATGCACGTCGCCTTAGTGCACTGCATGAGTTCCGGCCCCAGCGACCGCCCAGGTTCCGCGGGGAGACGAACCCCCAGGCAGCCGAGGACTGGCTGGATGCAGTGGTACGAGTTTTTTGGTTAGTGAGGACACCAGCAGACCTCATGGTGATCCTCGCAGCGAGCCTACTACACGCGGCAGCGGGCCGATGGTGGAGCTTGATGCTCCAAGTGCACGTTGAGGCATCTCTTCTCTGGACGGACTTTGAGAGCCTCTTCCGCTCGTAGTTAGTCCCAGCCACCCTCCGTGTGGTGCGCATCCAGGAGCTTCTTCAGCTGCGGCAGGGCAGCTTGACAGTCGCCCAGTACTCGGCGAGATTTACCGATCTCTCGTGCTACTCGACCGACATGGAACGAGACCCATTATTCTAGGCCCGGACCTTTGAGCAGGGATTGAGGCATGAGATCGTGGCATCGCTGATCTCCCTCAGCATTCCGACTCAGGCAGGAGTACTAGAGCGAGCTCTTCTCATCGAGAGTTTTCTTGCTGAGTCTACACCAGCGGCGAGACCTACCACAGGGCGACACGTGGCGGAGTCTTCTGCAGTCGGCAGTAGACAGATGTCGCAGAGGTCCAAGCAGGCCAGGCCAACGGGCGGACGACCACAGGATACTGACTTGGAGGTGCGGGGCACAAGCAGCAGAACCAGTCTTATGAGTGGAAGACAGTGCTATGCATGCGGCGGACAGGGCCACATGGCTTGTGACTGCCCGACCCGCCATGCAGAGGAGCAGCAAACGGTTGAGGAACCACCTAGGCAGAGTCAGAGGTTCGACCGTGGCGGTCCGCAAGGAGCTGGTGGACGAGGCCAAGGAGCTGGTCGAGCGGCAGGTGGTGGATGATGTTTTGAGGCTCTACCACCACCACCACCAGGAGGTCCACCCCAACCTCAGGGGAGAGCACAGCTTCATGCTGCTGAAGCTTACGATCATGGAGCTCCGGAAGCGGGTGGACTAGTGCGGGACTAGCTCCAGGCATAGATGCCTTCGCCCATAATTCCTCTAGCTTCGTAGTTTGTATTTCCTTGTGTCCTTGTACTTTGAGTTGAAGTAATAAAAGACACTTGCAATGGTGACGTTTTCTTTCTTGTCTTTTGTTTATTATTACTAAGAGATGCCGGTTAAAAACTGTTGACTTGACCCTCACTTGGGAGATTCTTACTGGAGGAGACCCAGTGACCACACATTGATGCCGACAGTGGGACTCAACCCTTGAGGCGAGAGTAACGGTCGGATCTCTTGGTTGCAGCGTCGAGGCCTTACAACGTCATCCATGCCATGAATTAACTAATCATGACAGGATTGACTGTATTAGGCAAAGAACTTGGTTCATCCAGGGGATGAGACCGGATTTCTCTTTTCGGCAAAGGAGAAATCTTTGCAGCTTTGAAGAATGTTAAGGAGGAAGGGGAAACCCTTCGTGTGGTCAGACAGATGTCAGCAGAGCTTCCAGGAGCTGAGACATAGATTGACCAGTGCCCCTATCTTGAGGTTTCCAGAGGAGGGAGTAGGGTACGTAGTCTACTGCGATGCATCAGGGATCGGACTTGGATGTGTCCTGATACAGGAGCGGGCAGTGATCGCCTTTGGATCATGTCAGTTGAGGCCGCATGAGCAGAACTACGCTACCCATGACCTGGAGTTAGCAGTAGTGGTCTTCGCTCTGAAGACATGGCGAAACTTTCTGATGGGAGAGCGCTTTACAGTTTCTTTTCTGACCATTCAGACTCTTGAGGACATGCTTCACGCATGTGTCCTCGACTTTGGTCGCATCTGGGAGGACCACCTACCCTTGGTGGAGTTTTCGTACAACAACAGTTACCACTACACCATCGGGATGGCACCATACGAGGCGTTGTACGGTCGACCTTGCAAATCTCCTTTGTGCTGGACAGACCCTGGGAAGTCAGCACTTGTGGGACTGGAGATGGTCCAGCCCACGACAGAGAAGGTCCAGGTCATCCAGGAACGGATGAGGACAGCTCAGAGCCGGCAAAAGTCTTATGCTGACAGGAGGCGGAGGCCACTAGAGTTCGAGGATGGCGACCACGACTTCTTGCGTGTCTCACCTCGACGTGGATTACGGAGATTTGGCCGAGGCGGCAAGTTGTCTCCATGCTTCATCGCACCCTTCTAGGTACTCAGTAGGATTGTCGAGGTGACTTATCGCCTGGCTCTACCACCTCAGTTTCACAGAGTGCATGACATCTTCCACGTATCTCAGCTGAAGAGATACGTGCACGACCCGACGCATATCTTTGACCATGGGGAGCTAGACGTTGATGATGGGACGACTTTTACGGAGGTCCCAGTGGATATCGAGGATCGACAAGAGCGGGTCCTACGTGGATGGTCGATTCCTCTTGTGCGCATCAGATGGCAGCACGGGAATCTCCAGGAGAGCACTTGGGAGCAGGAGGATCAGATGCGTGCTCAGTACCCACTTTTTGTTTCCTAGTCTTCGATGTATCTTTACGGGGACGTAAAGCCCTAATGTGGGAGTAATGTAAAGACCCGTAAAATTAAAGGAAATTTTTTTATTAATTTTCTTTGGGATTTTACATGAATGCAGTTTCTGACGGCACTGGATTCCGAGGCCTAGTGTGCCCGGAATTTCTATCCGAAGTTTAGCTCGGGTACGTTCAGTGAACGAACGAGCGGGAATTTCTAACTTTTGAACCAGTGCTCGGAATTGAATTCTGAGGGAACTGATGGAACCATAGCGCCAGTAATTTCTTATGAATTCAATTTCCAGAGTTGTGTTTTCACGAGAGAAGATGATAAAAAATTGTGGAAGTTTAATTTATAATTAAACTACAATTTTTATTTTTCTTTTAATGGTTTAAGGCTTTGGGTGGAAGTTGGGTAACTACCCAACTTCCCAAGGGAGGTTATGAGGGTGGTGGGGCCCACACAAACCCCACCCCTTCATATTCTTCAACCCCCCTCAACTCACCTTTTAATTTTGATAACTTAAGTATTAATAACTTATGTTATTAATGGTGTGAGTTTAATGTGTGTGTGGGTTTGAAATTCAAACTCATGTCTAGTTAATAAATTAAGTGAGGGATTAATTTATTTTGGGTTAGTTTCTTATGGTGGAGTCTTGGGGAGAAAAAGGCTAAGGATTGAGGAACTTCTTCATCTTCGACGAAGAACGCGAAGAACACATCGGTCTCCGACGAAGAACGCCGAGTCCTCGGAAACCGACTACGCGATGCCGTATACCGCGACGGTTCTTCCACGACGTATTCTTCCGCGACGTCTCCTTCCGCAACATCTCCTTCCTTGACATCTTTTTCTGTGACGAATCCTCATTCGACGAACCACCGTTTAAGCTACGCTCGAGGTAGGGGTTTGTTTATTTAATTTTTGATTCGTGAATACTACTTTGACGTTCTTCGTGTAATAAGACCAAATGCTATCGATTAATGAGAGGGGGGCCGACCACACAAACACGGCCGACCCACCTCCTTTATCCTTGTTGGTTATTTTGTGGAATGGAATGGAATGGTGTGGTGCCGACGCACCACGCGGAATCGTGCGGTAAAGAATGTGTGGCGCCGTCGCGTCGCGCCGTGAAATCGAACAAGGATGCGACGCCGTCGCGCCGCGTTGACGAGAACCGAAGACACCGCGACCAGAGCGGGGCCGCGGTGGAGGGGCCGCGGCAGAGGGGCGCAGCACCGTCACACCGCGCCGGACGAACCAAGTCGAGGTTGGTTCCGGGCCACGGCTGAGCAAGGTGATCGGTGGCCGGTTCCGGGCTGCCGGTGTCGGAGCAGGGAGGGGACAGGCCGTCGCCGGTCCCGTGGTGGTAGAAACTGGCCGGCCGGGGCGGGCGGGCCGGATAGGAGAACAGTCAGGGGTTCAAACCCCCGGCCATCCAGCAAGCGGCCCCTATTAAGGGGGGCCTAGGTTACAAATCGCGGGGGGGCAGCCCCCCCCCCCCCCCCCCCCCCGCTAAACCGAACGGCTCGGCCGTTCGGTCGAGCCAGCTGGCGCCGCGCGCCAGTGCGCCAGACCGCCAGGCCGGCAGCTGGGCCGGGCTACGCCGCGCCCAGCCGTGTCGGGTCGCGCCCAATCGGGCCAACCCGGACCCAGGTCGGGTTGACCCGGTTCGGGCCGATCCAGGGGGTCTTGGTCCGGGTCAGTCCGGGCCCGAAACCCCCGTTTTTGGAACCTTTTTGGTCTTTTTCTCATATCTCAGGCTACGGACCTCCGATCGACACGCCGTCAGCAGAGATGCAATCCTTGAATCGAGACAGTCGTTTCGGTATATCGTGCTCAAGGTTTCGGAATACTTTGGGTTTGGCCGGGTTGGTTCGTACACAAAACCAACCCGGCCCTCGGAGCGGAAACGCTCATATCTTAAGCTCCGGACGTCCGATTGACGTGTTGTCGACTTTGTTGGATTCCTCTTAGTGAGACGGATCTTTTGGCTTACTCCGACCAAGGTTTGGATGTAGGCAGAGTATGATTGGGTTGGTTTTTCCTTAAAAACCAATCGGGCCCCTCGGACGAAAAAGCCAATAACTCTCAGACCGGGCGTCCGATTGACGCGCCGTCTGCGACGTTGAGTTCCTGTTGACGATATGAAACTTTTGGATACATCAACTCTGGACTATATGTCAGTTGATGTATCAGCCTCTCAGCTCGTGGAGCGGACCCTCCCGAACGATCTTGCTGTGTGCGGGAACCCTAGAGCTGGCTGGGTTTGCGACTATGACGATGACGACTGTGCAGAGATCCTCAGTGGATTCGATGGTGACGACTACAGCACTCAGCGATCCTTTGTGGATCAGTGCTACCGATCCTGTGTGGGTCTGATCCTATGTGGGTCAGCGCTCAGCGGTCTTGTGTGGTCCAGTGCCTACAGATCCTGTGTGGGTACGATCCTGTGTGGGTCTTTGCGGGGGTTAGTTACCTATCGATCCTATGTGGGTCAGATCCTTTGTGGGTCATTACGGGGGTTAGTTACCTATCGATCTTGTGTGGGTCAGCTCCTTTGTGGGTCATTGCGGGGGTTAGTACCTATCGATCCTTTATGGGTCCGACGTCTTAGATGATTCAGTGGCAATATCTGATCATCTCTATCGTCATACGAAGAAGTATACATGTGTGAGCTGAATCCTGTTTTACTTTCCTATGTGGATTTTGTTGTGCTATCCTGTGTGGATTTACATTTTTATTTCCTGTGTGGACTGGGTTGTACTTGGGTTCAGATGTTGGAGCCGAATGAGAATTGATGACTTAGGTATATGTATGGGCATATACCTAAGCAGTGTCGGATGTTACTTCGTGATTGTATCATTCCTTTGTGGATTATCCTTTGTGGATTCTGGGAGACCTTCGGGGGTCTCGGGGTCCCTACTGAGTAGCTTATACTCACCCCTGCACGGGCTATGCCAGCACTATGTTTTGTTGGTTGCAGACGACAGACAGCGCTGATCGTGGTTGAGGCTTGCGGAGCAAGACAGTACCTGGAGGTGGACCACTAGACGGGACGTACTCGGAGCGGTCGGTTGGACCCGAGGAGAAGAGGAGGCTATCTATACCCACCCTTCAGGTGGGATTTCCAGTGGACAGCTCGACGTTGCGGATTTACTTTTAGTTTCTGTTTTCCCTTTCGAGTTGTACTTTACTTTCAGTTTGGGTTTGTATACTTACCCACTTACTTTCCACACTTAATGTTGTATCAGCTTTTACTTAGTGTTTACTTCTTCTTCTTGCTCGCTCTGTGGTGTTTGTTACTTTACAAAGGCAATGCCTTCCCTTTTTATCGAGAATTTACGCCTTGGTGCTAGTCACTAGCCCCTGGCCTATGGAAGGCAGGCTTGGGGTAGTCACAGCACGGGCCCTGAGGACGGTTCGTGACAATGCTATCTTTTTCAGAAGATGTACAGTTGTACTAGTGGCGTAACGAGAGGAGGTACCAAGGGAGTTTCATAAATCCCCCTTGGCAGTATATCCAGGTGTGATAAACTTGTACGGGGACTTCTGGTGTCAGAAATGGTGGCTAGGGATGTAGACTACACAAATCCTATAGAATTCTTATGCCAACAGGATACGAAGACCCTTAGAGCATGAGGAGAGTGACCATGTCTTCATAAGGGTCTCACCCCTACATGTTCTGTGAAGATTTAGCGAGGGTAGAAATCTATCTTCGAGTTTCATGATACCTTTACAGATTTTTAGCAGAGTTAGAGAGGTGGTGTACCGCCAAACTCCCCCCCCCCCCACAGATGCGATGGGTGCATAATGTTTCCCATGTGCTGAAAATGAGGACATACATGCATGATTTATCACATGTTATCAACTAGGGAAAGATGGACTTTGATGATGGGGTGACTTTTATGGAGTTCCTGGTGGAGATAGAGAATCGAAAGGAGTGGTTCCTTCATTGGCGGTTGATTCATCTGGTGTGAGTCCGTTGGTAGCATGAGAATATCCAAGAGAGCCCAAGGGAGCATGAGGCTCAGATTCCGGCTTAGTACCCACATTTTTTTTATTTTCCCTTATTTTGGATTTCTGGGACATAAATCCTTAAGGTGGGGAGAATGTAGTATAGTTGAATGTTCGTATAATTTTTTTTATTATATGGAAATATTTTGAGATTGTGAAATCTGACGGCATGTGATTCCGAGGCTCGAAGTTCCCAGAATGGTCAGTCAAAAATTGTTGAGTTTTAAATATCTCATGTGAGGAGTTTTACTAAAAAGTAGAATAAATATTAAACGGGTACCCGGATCAGATTTTCTAGGACACCATTGTATTTAGGATGGTGGGTTTACCCTAGGCATGACTTAAGTTGAGTCGGTGCAGGACTCCAGTGAGAAAACCCAAAAATGGCATAACTATAAATAAAATTATTAAATAAACTTGCTTTATTTTTCAAATTCTTATAACTCACAAATGGTGACTCGGATTAAAAATATGAGACCATGGATGACCTTTTTAGGGTATGATTTCCTTAGGGAGATACTAACATTGTCCGGTGTGGGCCACCAGTGGAAGTTAGTTTTTGGCCGTAAATAAAAATAATTAAGTGACAAATATTTTATTGTAAAATTTTTAACTTTTTAATGGTAACTCGGATTGAGAATATGAGAGTACTGTTTAGATCATGAGCTAATGTTCCCCTTAGGCAGAGCCTAACCTCATGTGGCGCGGGTTTAGGGAGTCTGTTAATAATTTTTCTGAACTTTTTTTAAGTTACGTTCAGTAAACACGCGAGCGGAATTTTATATCCTTTGAACTGGTCCTCGAATTAAAAATCTGAGGACACTGTTGAATCTAGAACATCAGGATTCACCTAGAAACAACTTAACTTTGGCCGGTGAAGTCCGATCAGAAAATTTAATTTTTGGACTTTTCAAGAAAAATTATAAAATAATTTAAAAGAATTATTTTATTATTTTATCTCTATTTCTTGGAAAGTGGTGATGCTGCAGGGTAGAAATGATGCGGTAATGGGGCACTTTAATGAAACACATGGATGACCTATATTCCGCAATGTAACTATGAATTTAATGGTGCAAAACAGCAATGTTGTTTCATAAATAAAACAGCCTAACGATGCGACGTCACGTCATTATGGAAATGTTGTATCATGGTTCTATAAATATCTTGACATGTTGGAAAAAATAAGGGGAAGGATTTGGTGGATTCTCAGGTGAAGCTCTAACGCACTTCCACCCTAGAAAAGAACGATGAACGATGAAGAATGCCTTTTGAATGTCAGAACTGAGAAGCATTTTCGACACCGTAGACCCTCGAGAATGAACAGGCGCCAATGAACTTCATAAAAGGTTGGGGTTATGTGGTTTTATGTTCCCTCTCTCCTCATTTTTGAAAAATATAATGAACACGGACCAACTGACTAATGGGTTGATCTGTGTCTTGTCAAATCATGCGGGTGGTTGTTGCGGGATCTTGAACTCTGGGATTATTCTTCCTTTTGTTATTATTAATTTTTCCTCATGTTTAAAATGCTAATGCGGAGGGCGTGGTCTGAAACCAACAAGGCCTAGACCCTCTGCTAAACTTGTACCTGGTGTGTTCTTTGTGGTGGAGCAACAAACGCGACGGTTAGGCATTTGAGGGCAGCAAAACGACAGCGACTTTCCAGTGGCCCACGAAAAAAACCGATTGCATGCCATGTCAATGGTGGTCAGAAAAGACATATGGAAACTGGTCGTAGGTAGTGGGAAGGTGGTGTGCCATCACGCTCCATGGTGCCCAGAAGAAGCTATCCCGAGCCTACCGTGCTGGAGATAGGTGGCGCCCGTAGGCACCGCTGGCTGTAGGAAGGGAAGGCACTCTGCTGCGCTGTGCCCCGTCGACTGGGACCGGTCAGCCTCATGGCTGACCCCATCCAGAAGAAATGTCCCTATATCCGCGGGGCCAACTAGAAAATGTGGTTCGCCCTTAGGCAGACCTGGCCGGACCTGCGGCCCAGCTGGCCCGCGTGGGTGGGTGGGGCCCCACCCGGTGGGTCGGGACAACCGCGGCCAGGGCCCATGAACCAGTAGGGCCGTCCCCGACTATCAGACCCAGTGAACTGGCCCGAACCTTAATGGGCCGCACTTAGGCGGGGTCTGTTAGACCCCAGGACTCGTTGCATCGGGCCGGCCTGACCGAGTCGAACCGGGCCCAGACCCAACCGGCCCCGAATAAAAAAATGCTCATAACTGATGAACCGGGTGTCCATTTGACATGTTGTCAGTGGTTTTGGGACCCCTTTTGGGAAGCAGTCCCTTTGGCATATTCTAGCATGCCTGACCGAGTCGGGTCGGAGCGGGGTGTGATCGCCCCCATTTCACAGAAAGGGGTGTAACTAATAGACCGGGTGTCCGATTGACGCGCCATCTGTGGCATAAGGACCCTTATGACTAGGAGTTCCTTTGGAGATAATCTAAGTGAGTTTCTAAGGAGTTTAACATGCTACCTGGGTTGAATCAGACTTGAATCTAACCGGCCCCTTTTTACAAAAGTGTCCATATCTCACAGACCGGGCGTCCGGTTGACGCACTGTCTGCCACGTTGGGACCCCTATGACGGGGCGGTACCTTGGGTATGATTTTTGTTGGACTTCGTACCTATTGAAATATGACTTATGACATGAGGAGCAGAGTCTTCCTGAGATTAGACGGTCTTCATTCAAGAATCCATTGGCTGGTTGTGACATGAATAAGAAAAGCGAGCAATACGAGTCAACGTCAGAATCTCCAAAGTGGGATGATCTAGTTGTATGAATAATCATCCCTACCTATGTACCAGCGACCAATATGGGTCAGAACCAGCGACCAATACAGGTCAGCATCAAGTGACAAATATGGGTCAGCACCAGTGACCAATACGGGTCAGCATCGAGCGACCAATACGGGTTAGCACAGTTGACCAATACGGGTCAGCAACAGCAACCAATACGGGTCAGCATCTAGTGACCAATATGGGCCAACAGTAGAGTCACTATGGATAGGATGATCTGGCTTTATGAATATTCATCCTTATCCAAGTAACCTTGATGTTATACCATTAGAGTGAGTTGCCTCTTTTTGCTTGTGCTTCATGATTTAGATCATGATTGAGATATTGACTTTGTGGTATTTCTTATGGTGTTTTTCTTTGTGGATTACTGAGAGACCTTCAGGGGTCTCAGGGTCCCCTAATGGGTATTGTTATACACACCCCTTCCTGGGCTCTTCCCACACGTGTGGGTCTGGTGCAGACTACTAACACTCCGAGGCAGACTTGGGAGGCTTGGGACATTGTGGAGCATGGTGCGATGGAAGCAATCGAGATACTTTTCTTAGACTTTAGACTTACAGCTGCTACCCTCCAGATAGAAATCTAGGGTATATGCGATAGTTGTTTACTTTCCTTCAGTTTCTAGGGCTTGTATTCCATCACATTGTTTTCAGTTTACAGTTGTACTTGTGGTTTTACTTTACTCTTAGGGTTATGCCATAATTTTTTGTTGGTTTTTTACTTCAGTTTCCCTTTTTGAGTGTTTACATATCTCTTAATGCCTTCCCAATTTGGTAAAATTCTTCAGGTGCAAGTCACTAACCCCTAGCCAATGGAAGTTGGGCTTAGGGTAGTCACATCTGGGCCCCGTGGGATGGGTCATGATATATTATTACATTTGGGTTTTATAATTAATTTTTTTACCACATTGGTAAGGGATTTCATCTCAATTTACATTCTATTGAGAATTAGTTTTTGTTATGCACCAAGTTTCTTTTATACGGTGTATATACTACCCTTTTACTTGATATATCATGAATCTACATACTCTAATGATATTATAACTATTAATTAATTTTATTCCTTCATGAGGATTATGATTTAAAATGTTTTAAAATGGTATGGTACCCTTTTTAATGATTAAATATTATTTTCCTCCAAAATGTTTTAGAATATATTTTATTAATATTTATATTCATCAATGAAAAAAACCATTTATTTTACTTCACTTGGGGTATGTTGAGTTAATACCATCCTAAATCATCCTATGGATGGATTATGATCTATTTGTGAAAATATATTATTCATATTCAATTCCTTTATTCCTTTTGGTCTACATAAAATATTCAATTTCCTACGATCATTTGACATTGAACTTCCCCTAAATATATATATTGTTTTTCATGGATTTGATTACTACCTCAATTATATATTATTTTTCATATGGTGTTTACTTTGAAAGTTATTTGATTATTTGGGGAAATATTGAGAAACTCATATCCTTTATTAAATATGGTTATTTTCTGAGGATCTAGGTTTATTTAAATGCTTTAGACATGAACTATATGGGTTAGGTAATGTTTAATGAAAGACCTATGAGTTGGAGACTAGTTAATGCAAGATCTACTGGTTAGTAACCGGTTAATGAAATCCCCTCAATGTATCGGTAGTCTCATGGGATAAATTAGTTTCACTAATTAGAAAGGTTTAAATTGTCTGTTGATGGTAAAGGTATCAGGTTCCTAGAAAACATGACATCCAATAATTAATCATTTAATTTCTTGAGATTTTGTTTATTATTACTCATCTATTAGATTTTTTTGAAAAATATATGGATACATTTCATTTCAGTTCATTGATTAGATGGAACGTGTTTCAATTTCTTACCTTTCCATATATATTTTTCCTTATCTAGTTATTTTAATAGAATGTGTTCAGTTTTTTACCTTTCTATATTGATTTTTTCTTATATAGTTTTTTGAATGGAATGTGTTACCATTTATTACCTTTATATATTTTTTATGCACTTCCTTCTCAATTTTTTTGATTATATGGTATGTGTGTTCTATTATTTACCATTCCATAATTATTTATCTCATTAATTCATTCTTTGTTCTGTTATAATTTAACCTTAGGGATCATTTGAGCTCACCCATATTATGATTCCTTCCCCAGGAATCCAAGAAGCTAATATGAATGATATTTCAGGATTTACTTGATGGGTTAGAGTTATCTGTGAAGTTATTGATATTAAAATAAAAAAAATAATGTTATAATTAGTATATTATTTTGTACTAAAAAGTGCATGTGTGTATATGGTTTAACAAGACTATGAAATTTTTCAGTTCTTTGGGGATTGATTCCTTGTAATCATGCCAATGTAATTAGTAGCAGACACTGGCTCAGAGCTATCTGAGGTTTGTTCACTACAAATATGATGATAAATTTTATTTTCTAAATATTTTGGATGTAAAATTGATTTAGTGATTAGGTGATTAATGATTATTTCAAAAGAGTATCAATATAACTTTTTAAAAAATCATACCTTATTCTAACCATTTTAGTTGTGGTTATTTTCTAAAGATATGAGGAATATCTAGTTATCATTTTGGGAATTATGTGGTCTCTTATAAGTTGATTTTAGTTATTCAGACATGAAAAAATCATCTTGGATACTCCCCATTGGACAAAAGATGAGAGTGTTTTGGAAATTGATTAATTTAAAAAATTCTAAAATAAAATTAAGAATGTTTCCTTATTCTTTTAGTTAATATGATAAATTAATTCCTAAACTATAAGAAAAATATCTTTAAAATTAAAATTTTATCCTATTATGTTGATTTATGAGAATCAAATGGTCTTTGAACACATAAAATATTTATGGTTTTGAGGTCCTTAAATTTTTATTGATCATTAATTTTCTTGTGGTCAATGATATTTATCACTCTACACAATTTTTTGGACATTATTAATTTCATCCATGTACAAATATTCACTTCCCACCTATGTTTTCCTACCTGTAAACCTAGTTATACGGTATTCTAGATGACCTGTTTACTTCCTTTTATATCTTATCAAAAGGATGTTTTATTAAAACTTTTTATGACTTGGGTTTACAAAAAAGTATTTTCAAATATCCAACCTTTGATTATTAAGATAAAATTAAAATTGTGAGGATAAAATTTGTTAAATGGGGGAGCATTTAACACACCAAGATTTTAAAAGATGAAAATTATGTTTAACAGTGTATATTATACAAAACTCGAAGATTAGAAGAGAATGTATCACCGTAATAAATTAAGATATATTTATTTCTAAATAAATTTAATTTCTTAAATAGATTACAGTACATGAAACCCTAATATTTTTATTCTTGATAGCATGCAAGATGTGCAAATCCGATCTTAAACGACACGTGAAATATATAAATTTTATAAAATAACTGTTAAATTAGTGGGTATAAATAATATTAGCTAATTTATGAAATATATATATATATATATTTAAATTTATACTCAATATAAATTACTGATAAATTCTTAGTAAATAATCAATTAATTTTTAGTAAAGAAATTTTATTCTAAAATAATATGATTTCATCAAAAATGACTCTTGTTTCTTTTTCTGTAAAGAAATATTATAATTATTTTTTTATCTTTTAGAAAATTTATATGATAAAATTAACTTAATTTTTTGATAACATAATATCAAAATTAACTTAGGGTGAAATTTTGGGTTTTTTATTAAAATATTTATTTTTCAATCAATACTGAAAATACATATTTTTCTACAAATATAATTTCTTTTTAATAAATTAATAGATTTAAAAATACCATTATGTTTTGAATATGATTTAAAGTCACATAAGTAGTTTTAATTTATATTTAATCAAATTAATTACTATTAATCATCATTGTATTGGTTTTTAGTGTAATTTTGTTTTTGGGTTTAAAAAATGATGTTTTTAAAAACTATTTTGAAATGAATAATATTTATCCATATTAATTTATTAAGATAATACCTAATGATAAATATTTAAAATTAAATTTTAATATTATATATCAATAATAATAAATTTATATTCATAAAAGTATTATTATTAGTCATAGAGTTAATATAAAATCATATTTTTCATGAAAAATCCACTTCTTGAAAACAAACTAGTTCATCGTGTCTATGGGTTTTATTTTAAATTTAATTTTTACACTTATGTGAATTGAATTTGGTAAAATTGATTCCATATTTTTTTTAATTATAATTTTTATTTTCTAAAAATTTAAACTTAATCTTTTACCATAATGATTATTGTAACATATTGAAAATTAATTATCGTGATTAAAGTTAAAATAGGGTTTTTCACATTGCATGTGCTTATATTAAAATTAATTTTCCACAAACATAGGATTTTTATATAATAAATTTGATTTAATATTTAGAATAAATAGGTATAAATTATTTAATAAGGCTAATCTTAATTTAGGTTAAACTATAAATTACCTACATTAAAAAAACATGTTACTATGGTGAAAATTAAAATGGTAAAAGTGAGTAAAACATAAAGGATGGTGAATAACATTTATAAAACATGTGTTTTCTTATTTTGGAGTTTTTAATAGAACTTATAATCTCATAACTACATTATATTACAATTTTTGAGCCATATTAGGGGATATTGACCTCCCATTATTGAATACTTTTGAGAATTTACAAACATGACACTCTTCCTCAGTTATAAAAGGTCACCCCATATCCTCTATTATTAACACTATAAAACCTATTTGTTTAGAAAAATACCATAACAAATCCCTTCCAAAAGTCCCTATTATAATTCTATAATCCTTATTTTTTTCATAAATCTATCTTAGGATGGATTTTGGTGAAACCTAAGAAGGTTAGTCGAAAAAGATGTAACGTTCTTGAATGAGTGTTTTTTTATTTCTTCCTCAACCACATTAAATTAAAATTAAAACAAGAATATATAATAAAATCAGTATATTAAATATTATTATATTTTATTATGTCAATTTAATAACCTTAATCCTTCTCCTCTTCCATAAAATGGGTAATAAAATCATCAGTCTTGTGTACGGTGGACTACCACCACGCGAATCGATTTCATTCAATTTTTAATTACCATCTCTCACAGTTGGGTATGATGATGGATCTAAAGTATATATAATATAATTATACCTCTAGAGTAATTATATCATATTACCTTTTTTTACTTTACATTCCATAGAGGATGTGGTAACGTTTCTCATGTGTATAGCAGACAATCGCCTCATAAAGCGATATGATTCGTTTTTCACTGACAATTTACAGGGAAAGAAATAAGGGAAAATATAATGAATATATGTGAAATAAGATAAATAATTATGATATTAAATAAATATTTTCCATTATTAAAATATAATAAATCATTTTCCTTCTTACATTTTCACTCACTGAACAAGTGATAACGTCGTTTGTGTACGTGTAGACTACCACCTTCAAGAAGCGATGTGACTCTCTTTTCACAACCATGAAACATGGATGATATATGTAAAAGAATTTAACAAATTATAAGGTATATATTATATTATGATCATATTGGGAAGATAAAATATTACTTACCACATTTTCATAATGATTGTTGAGAAATGAAAATGTTACTCATGCGTACCTTTGGCTTACTGTCTCCATGATAGTAACATAATTAATTTCTAAAACACAACATTAACAGTCAATCCTAAAATTATAATTGATTTATAAATATTATTATTAAATCATGATTATTATTCTATATATTTTTAAATAATGACCACTTTGACCATAGTCAACCTACCAAATTCATTTTTGACACAAAATACGAATATGGTCAAAACATATAGCATTAACCTAATTGATTAAGTATTCATATATAGCATGGTAATAAGTAAAATAAAAACAATAATAGAATTGAAAAATTTTATAAGGAAAGTAAATAATTAACATAATTTTATTATTCGTGAATATAAAGAATGTACATGAAAAATCAAACCTATGGTAAAGGACTTCATATCAATTTCCTTTTATTGGGACATATTTTGAAGTTATGCGCCTATATTATTTTATAAGGTGTATATAAAGTCTCTATTAAACATTATTTCATGAATTTAATTATTATCATGATATTTAATTATTTTCAATGTTATTTTTCCATGGGTATTATGATTCTAGCATTTCCCAAGTGATAAAGGGGATTTTCTTTTAAATAAATCATATTTTAAAGATTTCCTTTTAACACCTTCTCATCCATGTACATGATTTTAAAATGAATTTATAAAAGTTTTTATATGGGAAAAAATATTTATAAAGAAAATTTTAGGCCAATTTTACTTTATTTAAAATTTTATCAAAAGGAATATTTTTAATGGGCTTTGTATGTAATTTTTGACAAATGAAAAAAAAGAATGTTCTAATTTTAACATGTGTGGAAACAACTTCATTTCACTAAACCATGAAAATTATTTTATTTCTAGATTTATTTAATATATTTTATCTTTTCCACAAAGAAAAACCATTTTTCCTTTTTTTTGTATTTTGTTATTGAAAATTGTTTTTCAAAAGAAAAGGGTATTTTGGAATTAAAATGTGTCTTTAAAAGCAAGGGTTATTTTGATATCCAAAAGTTATTTGTTTACATGTTTAAAAGTTTTTTTAAAATGTTTTATGATGGAAATGTGAAATCATAAAAATATTTTATTCATGATATGGTACATGGTAATTATTCATGAGAAATGGTTGCACACAGATAGCATCAGGTGATCATGTTACGACTTATATGATTGGATCACCCATATAGCATCAGGTGATCCCTTTATACCATAAATGATGAATGCAACTAGATAGAACTCCAATATATTCTTTAATTTTCCTTATCTTAATATGCAATAATGAGGGTATTAGAAATGGGTTTCTATTGTGGATTTAACTAGGCTCTAGTTACTCCTAACATGGATTTAAAACAGGTTATGAATGTGATGCTCTGAGTTACCTAAAATGGATTTATTTTCTTGATATGTTTTATAAGGATTACATTGAGAAAATAGTGTGTATGTTTTTCATGTGAAAATGTTTTATTTTATATACCCAACGAACTTTGAAGATAAAGTTAACTTTATATGGGTTTTTATGTTTTCACTGGACTAAGGATTTTATTTCTTTTTATATCCTTTGCTAATATTTGTGTGATTATCCAACATTTATTTTAATTATTTTCCATAGTATTTAATGACTTTTATGGTAATGGAATAAATCAAGTTGAAATTCATGAATATTTTTCATGAAATGAAATCATGTTTTGTCTAAAAATTTTTATATGGTGGAAAAAATGGATGCTAATCGGAATTTTACACTTTGAATTATATTGTTTGGGTATTTATGATTTATCCCCTAATTCTCTGAAACTGTAACACCCCCGAAAATCAAACCTCGTGTTTTGATAGTTTTATGTCTACTTTTTGTTTTAATTTCAAAACAACTAAACAAAACTTGTTTTTTATGAGAAAATAATAATATGGTTTTAATTTATATTAGAATGTAACTGAGTAAAACACAAAAATGGACACAAGGCTTTTTATAATAAAAAATAACACAGTAGTGTTTACAATGTTTCAAGAACACAAGGAACCATCCTACCCAAAAACACCTAATAAAATCCCTATCATAACTATGGGAAGTCCCCCTACAATGACAACAATACACTGTAAATAAAGTGGATCCTTTGGTTTGTAAAAACTAAGAACAAGACCACCAAGATCATATAAATCATGCTGAGCATCAACGGTATGGCAAGAACCATCTTCTCCTTCTTCTTCTTCTTCTTCTCCTTCTTCTTCTTCTTCTTTTTCATGATTTTAGGACACCCTAAGACAAGGTTTTATATGGCATATGCTCGACCGTTACCTTGGGTGACCATTGGAAATCCAATGGCTATAAATATAGTTGTTGACCTTGTGGTGTTTTAACTAATGAACAATTAAGTACAACTTAGTTTCCAAAAATTTACGTTATGAATTGGGAAATATAAGATAACCTTTAACTATGGTATAATGTTTCTAATTACACTTAAGTTTTGAAATATTATAAGAAATTAAAAAACACTTTGCAAATATTTCAATTATATTGTGAAGATTTCCAGTTCTTAAACAGTGTTATAAGTTATGTTTAATTTCATCAAATTAAATTATGTTTTTGATTAAACTAAGATTTCTATAATACTAGTATAGGAACTATCATGTATGTTTTTTAAATCTCAATTTAATAAATATTATGTTAAAAAGTTTAGTGTTTATTAATAATTTTATAAACACTTTTAATTAAGACGAAGTCTAATTTGTATTCTTTTACCTTTTAATGTTTAAATAAAAGCCATGTTTAAAGAAGATAATTTTTATATGGTTTTAATGAATGTATTTTATTCTTAAGACCTTATTAATTTTAAAAGTTAGTTTTTTATAATAAAAATGGAAAGCTAGGGCTATCCCATTTAAGGATGGGCCAAGGGAGGTAGCTCACTTGTAGTGGCTGAGCCTAGCCCTCAGCCCATGCCAAGGTCGGCCCAAGATCTGGAATAGGTTCCCCGAAGGGCGCACGAGAGCAGGAGCACATGAGTGTGCTATGGTGAGTACAGGGTCACGGCGATGCAAGGGTAGGCTGAAGCCTTCGGGGGAAGGCAGGAGCCCGTGTGTAAGGCTCCATGGTGTGTGATGTGTTATTAGAATTTTTACGGGAGCCATAGGATTATAAAGAGTAGCTGAAACCCCTGACGATTCGATGTGGGATAAGGATTTTCAGGCAAAACGAGATCTGGGCTGTTGGATCGCATCGTGGGAAATCTAAGTCGTCGATCTCAACCCCGCGATCAACCCTTAGCAACCGTGTTTCGCTCCGCGATTTACGTGGACCGTTCGATTTGACGCAATCTAATCACAACCGTTCAAGGTTTTTAAAACGCTGTGATGATCATTAGCCGTGCGATCTTGCCTCAAATAAATCTGAGCCATCTATCACTTTTATAAACCGAAGACGTATCCCGACTGTTGGATCAACCCCGGATCAAATCCTGATCATCCGTTTTTCTCCTGGTTTTTCCCCACTGCGTCGTCTTCTTCCTCCCCAGGGCGTGCATTGCACCAAACCCTATACTCATTTGCACTATTTCTTTTTTCTTCTTTCTTCAACCTAGACACACGGGTGGACCCTTCTTGTCCCCCTTTTCCATAAGTCTTCCCCGACCAATTAATGAACCAGTTTGACTCAGTACTTCTCAACATTTGCATTAAAATCTTTGTTTTTTTATAGTTTGTAAACCGGTTTCACTTGGGAACCTCACGGGTCTTCTGCTCTCGAACCTCTAGCAAGCTTCAGCCAAGTCTTCCTAGAGTTCTCTTTCTCCTTGGACCGATGTAAGGGTTTTTACACTTTTCCATTCTCCTTAAAAATCCCATATATACATGGTTTATATATATATATATAATCCTCCGTTTTAGTTAAGAAACCTTTCCTTAAACAAAATCTAAATATTTTGTTTGAGTTCAAGAGGTTTTACAAACATAGGGGAGTATTTTAATACAAGAAAAAAATATAATTTATGTACTATATATATACACTTACATGCGTTTGTTGTAAATTTAATTTATGAATGTATGAGTGAATGTATAGTCATATAGATTGGGTAGAAATCCTCAAATATCTGATTCTAGGTCCTTCGGATCTATGGGTTATACAAACATGAAGAAATTACTCCTTTCCTCGTGCAATATATATATATATATATATATATATATATATATAAATACCTTTTGTGATTATATATGTATATATGGTCACATATTTTATAACCTAACATGGTTTGGTTTTTTTAATAATGGTGTAATAAATATATTTTAAGTAGCTATTACTAATGAAAAATTATTAAACATAGTTCAATATTGGGAACTCATATATATATATATATATATATATATAGTTTATATATACGGTTATAGTTTCAAATACTCTAATTTTATGAATGGATTATTGGAATTTAATTAATTAAGTGATGTAATTAATACTTGTAAGACTTGAATTAATGTCAGTCTCTATACAAGCCAAACCAAGAGGTAGTTACGTAAAATCATATGTTCTAATACATAAAGTAAATCAAACTTGTTTAAGTTAACGTATTATTAATGATATGATCCTTGTTATGATTTTATTTTTTCAAAGATATTGTATGATTGACCTTGTTGTGTTTTATGATTAAATAGAAGATAAACTCTTGACCAAGATATATTTAAAGGACCAAAAGTTGTGTTAAACCATGCAATCATGTTAAGCTCACCTAATGTTTTTTCAACTGCGGTGATTGTTGTTAGTTGAGTCATGATGTAATTTAATTGTTTGATCACTGACACTTCTTATCAGCATATTAAATAACATGTATCTTCATTTATGGAACAGGGTTTTTTTTTAATTAAATAGTTATCATTTTAACACCTAATATGGAAAACCCCTTCTCGACCACTATTTATTGTGATTTAGTAATTATCTATTGTGCAAAGAATGTGTAATGAACCATGTATGCTTTCAATAAACTCTTACCGCCTTATCTTCAACGTTATCAGTCATATTATGTGTTTATGGATTAAATGGTTTCATTTTCCATTCTAAAGTTTCACTCAATGATGCATGCATGTAGCATAACATGATAATAAGATAATAAATTAAATTATTCAGAGTGGTATGGGACACATTGAATACATGACCTGATCTGACATATGAGAATTGTATTGGACTAGTATGTTCCAGGTTGGAGACCTGTAAATGTAATCCCTTGGGGTTGGAGACCGGTAAAAGTAACCTCTTCGGGTTGGAGACCGGTAAATTTAAGCTCTCCGGGTTGGGGTCCAGTCATAGTTAGCCCCTAGGTTTTAGCACAAGGCCTTGACACAGATGTTAGTCATTATACATTTCCCTCATTATTTTTATGATAATTATGTAACCAAATGGATATTTGACTAGTAGAATATCCATGGTTAAGAGCCAGTACATATGATTATCAGGAAAGTAAAAGATCATGGCATGACATATGTTTAGCACTCAGTGAATTAGTTTTCTGTGTATAAAAACTAAGTTATTACCTTTATGTGAAACTCTGATTATTCTTTTAATTGGTGCTTACACATTCATATGTCATACAGGTTTTAAATGTAATTTATTTGTTACTCCAAATGAGACTGCCTACTTGAATCTTGTATCCTTGTAATCCTATTAGCATGTTCTGTTAATTGATCATTTTTATAATATGTTATATATGTTACATATCTTCTTGGAGAAAAATGTTTTATGAAAAGTTTTAAAGAATGTTTTCAAATGATATATTGGTTTATTTTTAAACCCCTTACTGGGCATTCATATTCTCACCCTATGTTTTGATTTAATTTTTTCAGGTTTTCAGTTTGATTTAGAGAAGTATGATAGAAGTGGTTGGATTCTCAAAACCTGAACTGAATTCAATCCTCTCTATATGGGACATGATGTTTAATTTATCAAGGCATGTTTTCATTAAAATGTACACATCATGTTCCTAAGGCACCGACTCCTGGTGTTCAGGGTCCGGGTCCTTATAGTTGATATCAGATGGAGGTTTAGATAACTCTAGAAAACCAGAACTTAAACCAAGAGAATTTTACTTAGGTATTACTAAATATGAGGATTTTCCTAATTTTCATATGAAAGGATGGACTCACATCTTATCACTTCCTACCAATATACTAGAGACCATCTTGGTCAAATCATGTGAGAGATAGTACCGACCTTTCGCAAACTTATGAGAAACGTGCAAGCAATTTTACGAAGTGTCAAATAGTCTGAGCATTCTCTATTCCTGTCAAGAGAATGGCTATATTTACCATGGTATAGAAAATGCTCAGCTTGTTGTGTATAGACGAAGGGGAAAGTACCATGAAGGTCTTTTCCTATGTTTTACCCAATCCTGAGACTGCATGGCCAAGATGAGGTTTCATGATGTTTCCTTGGAATGGGACCTATGCACAACTTACATATACCAGATCCTGAGCATCTGTATTTATTACCATGTCGAGATCATTAACATTTTCATATAGGAGTCAACCCAACGAGTTCTCAGAGTAATTGTCCATTCAGACATTTCTGAACTCTCCACCTCTCAAGCCTCTCTTTGGAAGCCTGAGTTCACACGGCATGAGTTTAGCCCATACTGTCTGAAGTGTGTTTGGGCTAGAGAAATAGAAGAACTGAACACCAACATGGGTATTTATCTATCCCTACCTAAGGATTCTCCATGATGGCTGTTGTGGTGAAGTTTTAAGGGAGTCTTTTAGCTAGGTTGTGTGAAAGGAATTACGAGGATGCAATTATTTGATGGGAGAGATAATTTAACACCCCCCAAAACTCGAACCTAATGTTTTGATAGGTTCATGTTTACTTTTTTGTTTCAATTTTATAACAACTAAACAAAACATGTTTTTCATGAGAATGTAATAATATGGTTTTAATTTATATTAGAATGTAACCGAGTAAAACACTCAAATGGAAACAAGGCTTTTTATAATAAAAAAGAACACAGTAGTGTTTACAATGTGTCAAGAACACAAGGAACCATCCTACCCAAAACACCTAATCAAAACCCTATCAGAACTATGGGAATTACCCCTAAAAGGAAAAAAATACATGGTAAATAAAGTAGATCCTTTGGGATAGTAAAATCAAAGAACATCACAACTGTGATCATATAAACCATGCTGGGCATCAACAGTATGGCAAGAACCATCTTCTCATTCTTATCTTTCTTCTTCTTATTCTTCTTCTTCTTCTTGAGTTTAGGACACCCTGTGGCAAGGTTTTATATGGAATAAACTCAACCATTACCATGGGTGACTGTTGGAAATCCAATGGCTATAACTATAGTTGTTAACCTTGTGGTGTTTTAACTAAAGAACAACTAAGTACAACTTAGTTTTCCAAAATTTACATTATGAATTGGGAATTATAAGATAACCTTTAACTACGGTATAATGTTTTTAATTACACTTAAGTTTTGAAATATGATAAGGAATTAAAAAACACTTTGCAAATATTTTAATTATATTGTGAAGATTTCAAGTTCTTAAATAGTGTTATAAGTTATGTTTAATTTATTAAAATTAAATTATGTTTTTTATTAAACTAAGCTTTCTATAATACTATTATAGGAACTATCATGTATTTTTATTAAATCTCAATTTAATAAATCTTATGTTAAAAAGTTTAGTGTTTATTAATAATTTTAGAAATACTTTTAATTAAGACTAAGTTTAATTTTTATTCTTTGACGTTCTAATGTTTAAATAAGAGCCATGTTTAAAAGAGATAATTTTTATATGGTTATAATGAATGTATTGTTATTTACTTAAGACCTTATAAATTTTATAAGTTAGTTTTTTATAAAAAAAACGGGCCAGCTAGGGCCATCCCATTTAAGGATGGGTTAAGAGAGGAAGCTCACATGTAGTGGCTGAGTCTAGCCCTCAGCCCAAGCCAAGGTTGGCCCAAGCTCTGGCATAGGTTCCCCGAAGGGTGCACGGGAGTAGGAGCACATGAGTGTGTCGTGGTGGTTGCAGGGTCACGATGAGGCAAGGGTAGGCCGAATCCTACGGGGGAAGGTGTGAGCCCGTGTGTAAGGCTCCCTGGTGTGTGCTTTGTTATTGGTAGTGTTTCGGGAGGCATAGTCTTATAAAGAGTCACTAAAACCCTTGCCGATTCTATATGGGACAAGGATTTTCGGGCGAAAAAAGATCTGGGTCATCAGATCGCGTCATGCGTGATCCTGAACATTGATCTCAACCCCACAATCGACCCTCAGCAACCATGTTTCGCTCTGTGATTTACGTGGACCATTCGATCGGGCGTGATCTAATCATGATCGTTCCATGTTTTTAAAACACTGCGACGATCGTGAGCCGCCCGATCTTGCCTCAGATGAATCCAAGCTATCCATTACTTTTATAAACCGTGTATGTATCCCAACCATTGGATCAACCCCAGATAAAATCATGACCATCTGTTTTTCTCTTGGTTTTTTCCCGCTGCATCGTCTTCTTCCTCCCCACGGCGTGCGCTACACCGAACCCTATACACATTTGCACCATTTCTTTTTTTCTTCTTTCTTCAACCTAGATATCTAGGTGGACCCTCCTTTTCACACTTTTCTATAAGTCTTCCCTGGAAAATTAATGAACCAGTTGGACTCAGATCTTCTCAATGGTTTCATTAAAATCTTTGTTTTCTTATAGTTTGTAAACTGGTTAAACCTAGGAACCTCGCGGGTCTTCTTCTCTCGAAACTCTAGCAAGATTTAGCCAAGTCTTCCTCGAGTTCTCATTCTCCTCAGACCAATGTAAGGTTTTTTACACTTTTCATTTCTCATGAAAAATACCATATATACACGGTTTATATATATATACATATAATCCTACAGTTTAGTTAATTAACCTTTCCTTAAACCAAATCTAAATATTTTGGATGAGTTCAAGAGGTTGTAAAAACATAGGGGAGTATTTTAATACAACTAAAAACATAATTTATGTACTATATATATATATATACACTTACATGCATTTGTTATAAATTTTATTTATGAATGTATGAATGAAAGTATAGTCATATAGATTGGGTGGAAATCCTCAAATAGAAGATTCTAGGTCCTTTGGATCTTCGGGTTATTTAAAATTGATGAAATTACTCCATTCCTTATGAAATATATATATAAATACCATTTATGACTATATATGTATATAAAGTCACAAATGTTATAACCTAACATGGTTTGTTTTTTTAATGATGGTGTAATAAATATTTTTTAAGTAGCTATTACTAATGAAAAATTGTTAAACTTAGTTCAATATTGGGAACTCATATATATATAATTAGTATATATATACGGTTATAGTTTTAAATACCCTAATTTTATGAATGGATTATTGGAATTTAATTAATTAAGTGATGTAATTAATAATTGTAAGACTTGAATTAATTTCAGTCTCTATACAATCAAAACCAATAGGTAGATACGTAAAAGCGTATGTACTAACCCATAAATTAAGTCAAACTTATTTAAGTTAAATAATTCTTAATGATATGAGCCTTGTTATTTTGGAAATATTTAAAACTACTCAATTGAATGATTTCAAAATTGTTTGAATCATTATTCATTGATTTTAATTTTAGTCATCAGTTGAGACATTATTATGAAATGATAATATATTTCTCTCTTTTCTCTCTATCTCTCTCTCTTCGATAATCCATTTTTATCATTTTTGAATTTTGAATTCTCTAAAATCTCTCGATTGGGTTGAGTTTATTTGTTTTATAATGGGGTTTGAGTTGTGATGTTTTATGGTAGGTAAGTGACCAAATTTTGATATGATAATTTTTCAATGAGATATTTCATATTTTAAAGTGATACAGTTTGATGAG
Organism: Viscum album; assembly: GCA_963277665.1. NCBI lineage: Eukaryota > Viridiplantae > Streptophyta > Magnoliopsida > Santalales > Viscaceae > Viscum > Viscum album. The sequence goes on from OY728162.1 coordinate 1,158,998,469, forward strand.
TGTGATTGTGTTAAAACCGTTAAGTGTTATATATTATGCATATGTTGAACATTTATCCTTATTTCTCAACGGTCTCTCAAGGGATAAAAAAATCCTATGAATTTTTCTTCTACCTTGATGAGATAATCAAGATGATCCAACTCAAGAACTAGTGCCTGTATTTTTTATTCTTCTATCTATTTTGTTACGGTTTCTTGAGTATGTAACACTTCTTCCCATCTCTCGTGTGCTTTCACTTTCTCTTTATTCTTTTACATACAAGATCATTTTCTGTCTTCTAGTTTTGAATACTATATTATAAATTCAAGACCATTTTGGTTATGAATCCCAGAACCAAAATTCGGGGTTTTAATTGGGTTATAAATCCTCATATAAAATTCAGGTGTCTTTTTATGCTTCCACTAGAAAAATTAGTTTGTAATAAGGTTTTTATTCCCCTTTAAAAATCACATAGTGCACAAGGTATCTCTTATAGGGTAGAGAGGTATAAGAGTGCACTATGTCTGATTTGTAATGAACCACTGTGAAAACACCTATGTTTATTTTTTTATTTTTCTTATACTAATTAAACCTGTTATTTTACTATGAAAATTAATTTAGATAATTAATCCATATCTTTAAATTTTTTAATCTATCATATTTACATCCCCCTCTAAACCATCTATCTTCACCTATCTGAACAAACATTTATGATAAGTTAAAAATTTTGTTTATAATATGAGTACATTATCTCTGTTGTAATAAATTATTTTTAATTTTTAGGGATTATATAATTATATTAAATGCTTACATAATGCTTGTACACTGCAAGTGAAAGCAGTAAAAAATGTTAAATGATTTTAAAAATAATAAAATTAATATTTTTTTGATTATTTTTCATACACCAAGTATGTAATAGTTAATTTGAATTTATAAATGTTGATAAATTCATTTATATTTGTATCCCATTTCAGTCTTGACGTCATTGATATAAAATTAAATGAATAGTACCAAAAATTTATTTAATGATATTTTATGATAAATGTTTTTTATTAAATGATTAAAAAATATTAAAAGATTAAAATTGGGATTAGAAATGGTCAAAAAAATTTATCTATATACCGTTTTTTAACCACTTGTCTCTTTAAAAGTAAATTTTTGAGCCTTAATGTCTAAAACATGTGTTACCTAGTTAGGGTGAAATAGGGTTAATGGGGGGGTTAAACTAAAAGTTAAGGTTTACGATTTAGCATAAAATGTATAAATTTTATTATTTGAAGGTATTTTTACCTTATCATATCCAATAATTTAAATTGTGTATATTTGGTTCCACTTTACATGATTATTATTTATATTATATTTAAATTTTTTTACTAATTCAAACATTGTCCTTTCCCGCACTTATAAAAAGGTGCCTAATCTCTTACCTTATTGAAAATATTTGAGAATTATAGCTTGGATAAAACCTACTCAAATAACATAATTTATTCATTCTATTTTTATTAGATCTTTTAGTATTCCCCTAAGACCATCCTAAGATGGATTAAAAAGTCATCCAAAGGAGGATTTCCAAAGATGAGGTATAACTATTAATCGAGTTCATTAGTTTTATTTCTTCTTATACCTTCTTTAATTATGTCATGATAATGTAGTTATAATAATATATGTATCTCCAATATGCTAATTTTTTATTATTCTTATGGTATAACACTCATTCAAATTCTTCTGTATCCAATGTAAAATGCAAACATCACTTATGTGTACGTGTGAACTACCACCTCCACAAAGCGATGTTTATCGTTTATCAAAACCACCTCACAAGGCTGGTTATTATGATACATTTAATGAATATATATGATATTCATAAAATAATTATTATTTTTTAAATATAATATATTTCATTCCTTCTTATCCTTCAACCATTAAAGAAGTCGCTCGTGTGTATGTATGGACTACCACCTCCATGAATCAATTTGATTCATTTTTCATGTCTATAATTCACAGATGATTATAAAATTTTAATTAATCTATAAAAAGTATAATTATTTCATGATTAATATTTTAGATATGATGGAACCATAACCCCTTTCACCATGGTCAACCTACCGATGATTTTTTGTGATTATGAACCGAACATCCTCAAAACATCTAATATAAACATAACTGGTTTAAAATATATAAGGCTTGGTAATAAATTAAATAAAATGAATAATAATAGGATAATACACATGAAAATGGTTCTTAATCAATTATAAAATTAATATAAGTTTATTATATCTGAGATAAATAACATACGTGGCGAGCCAGACTTGAGGTAGAGGATTTCTTAACTCAATATCCTTTCATTGGGTTATAACAATTCTTCAATGACATTATTATTCCATGATTATGTGTGAATTTAAATCTATATTTTTTATTCTATATTTATAATTTTTCATGTGTATTTACATAAGTTCACAAAATCACTTCAAGGATTAATTATCACATTAAATATATGGTCTTTGCAATGGTTTTTTTGTCTTAATCTCGTTTTCTTAAGAAGCATTTCATATCATGCACAATGATAAATTTTTATGGTGTAATTATATACCCATAAAATAATTTTAACATATTACATCATATAATTCCATATATATACATATCCATATCATATTATTTCTTTCAATTACTTTTGATTCAAAATCTACCAGATCAGTAAAGGCTTTAGGTTAAAATGTCATTTCTTTTCGAGATTGTTTATGTTCAATATTACTTTAGGAGAAATTATATGATAAAAATTTAATAAACCAAATATTTATTCTTATCCTTTATTAATTTCTATAAATTATTGGTTTTCCTTTCATTTTCCTCTCTCTAAGTACACAAAAGTATGAAATAGATTTTTTAAAGAAAATCGACATTATTTTTCTATTTGATACGGAATATTTTTATTACATATAAATATTTTCTTTAAAATGTTTTCAATAATTTTTTTACTATTCTACATTGATTGATTAAATTTATATTTACCCATGTTTTACTTTCTATAAAAAAAATTAAAATTAATCTTCATATCATTTTTTGAAAGTTGAATGTTTATCTAAAGCTATTAAAAAAAAAATATTTTTTAATGATTAAAACAAAAATTAATTTCCCCACCTTCATGACTATTATTTTAGTTGAATCCTACTTTACAAGATCCCATAGTTCCTTTCAATGAAAATTTTTTTATACTATTCTATAATTTTTTTGATTTTAAATAATTGATTTCAAAATGAAGTGGGAATTTTTCTCAACAAATGATCCAGTGGTCTTTTAAAAATATTTAATTATATGTAAACATCCATTGATAAATACTATACTTTACTGGGGATATAATATAATGATATCATCCAGAATAATTATCTGCATGGATTATCATCATTTTTAATATATAAAGTGTTGGTATTTTGTCTGATATTTATTATAATATGAATAGTTATTGATTACTGAAGACTATTGATTAAGTTGTGTTGTTATTTCATGTCATGACCCGTCCCCCGGGGCCCATGTCGTGACTACCCAAAGCTCACCTCCTGAAATATAGGGGTTGGTGACTAGTGCCAAAGGCATCAACCTGCAAGTGGGAGGCATTTTCCTAAGTACCTGTACAAACACACACACACCAATCCACATCCCAACACTCTAAAAAGGGGAAACAAGTACCACTAAAACAAAGCTGAGTGCAAGTAAAACATAATGTAAGTGGGCCCGAATACAATCCCAACTAGGAACTAAAAACAAAACGTATAAAAAAGAATATTTGATGTCCATCTTCTATAAACCCCACCTAATCGAGAGAGTGGTGAAGCTACTAGAAGATGATGTAGTATGTCTTGTCTGCCTGATCCTACTGGGCCCCGCCTAGTCCTAGGCCACCAATTCCACCGTCAAATCGTTCATCAGTCTCGTCTCCCTAAGTACCCCTTTCTAAAAAACGGTCATCTCTACTAAACACAACACATGTGGGAGAATCTCGTGAAGGGGTAAGTAACACAATACTCCATAGGGACCCATAAACAAAAAGGAAATAACACACAACAATTCCTCAAAGTAAAGCACAAAACACAAGATAGCTCACACCAGGTATATTCTCAGGTAGTAACAGTAACATCATTAGTCACAGACATTTTACTCTTAGGACATTGAATAACTCCTCCTCTATAGAGTACAGTGGGACAATCAGGTCACACAAAGATTTTTTCCACTAACCTTGGACTTTTGTGGTACTCATCCTTGATTAATACTGTGGGTATGCTCAGTCACATAGAGCCGCTCCCCACCGTGTGGCTACTGGGTCACACAGAGTCACTTCCCACCTTGGCCAAATTGAGGTACTCCTCCTATCAATTATTATGGGTATGCTAGTTCACACAAAGCCTCTCCCCACCATGGTCCTATAGGGTCACACAGAGCCACTTCCCATGAGGTCGTTGTCGAGCAGTCTTTATGTCTCAACCAACCGCTGGGTTCTATACGTAGCGCGCTTAGGAGAACCACTAATCAATCCATTTTTCGCTTATTTAAGTTAATTAAAGTCACCATAAAGTTTTCTAAAATATCTTCCTCTTCGAGAGGGTCCCAACTCCACAAACGGAATGTCAATCGGACGTACGGTTTGCAAGATATGGACGTTTTAGTAAATAAGGGACTGGTTGTGATGGGGCCCGGTTAGACCCGATCAGACCGACTTGAACAACCCATTTCGAGGGTTCCATATACCTTGGTTCATTTTTATAGACTTTAAATGACATGTTATTGGATCGAGGTCGGTCTATTTTGGCCTGGGCAGTGGACCAGACATAATAGGCCTTGCTGGACCCAACCCGATTTGGATGAGTGTCTAGTCTGCCAAGTCACCCAGAAACCTGGTCTAGTCCGGCCTAGCCCAAAGGGGTGAGGGTCGGCTCATTGGTTTGGGTCTGTCCTACTAAGATCGGGTTTGACCATTGGGCAATGGGACCGGCTCGACGTGATGGGGGCGCGGCCCGCTGGTCTGAAGATCGGCCGCATTAGCGGCCAGTGAGGTGCGCCTGGGACACAGCAAACCACCGCGTCCCTCCCTGTCTGAGCACAGCCCGCATGGTGTTGGCTGCTCCTCCACGTGTGTATGGTCGGTGATAATCGTCCTCCCTCCACATCACCCACATACTTGGTCTGTGGGTTGACCTTGGTCAACGTGGTGCCATGTTGGTGTCGCGGGTCTCCAGCACCGCGGCCCGATCAGTCGTGGCTTCCGCCACACCGGCGCACCACTCCGCCTAGCCACTGCACAGCCGACATCCTACTCCTTCCATCCAGCACACGGATGGCATGTACCCCCTTCATGTTCTGCCTCTTCCATCATCGATGTTCCGATAGATCCTTCATTAAACCACTAGACGTGCTCTAGTGGTCCGTTCTTCACGCCGCCTATGCCTACGGCCTCTGGGGAGAATCCTCTTTATCACGAAGCCTTCAAAGCCACCTTTCCATCACTTCAGACAAATCGTTCACCAGGAGCGCACAAACAAATGGGTCTGAGACTTTTTTCATGTCATCCCGCACCCTCCAAGTTATAATTTTTAAAGATGGTGGAGGTTTGGGGAGTCTATGTTCAATAGTTACATGCCATGATTTGAACCCTGAAAATAAAACCCCGAGAATGAAACACCCTCCCACAAAAATGCACGAATCACGGGCCAACCTGTTCATGGGTTCTCCTAGGTTCATCATTTCTATAAAAGTATAGGGAAGAACAAAAAGTCAAAAACTCCTACCTTTTTAAAGTTCTTTGTTGCACATTCACCCTCTTGGGGTTAATACATCAGCATCTCTTCTCAGCTCTGATCTTAAAAATATGTGACGAAGAAGATGATGTTTCGCCAGCATTCTTTATTTTTTATTGGGGTGGAATTCCATCAGAGGCTCGCCATAGAATCCTCAAAAAAATTCACCCATACTTCCTCAGCACATCAAACTATAAATAAAATCACATCACAACATTCCTATTATGATGCGATTTTGTGTCGTTATGACATTTTATTTATGAAACAATGTCGTTATTACGCGTCATTAAACAGTTGTTACGCTATGAGTTCAATGATCCATTAATGGTATTCATTGATGTGAATCATCTTCACCCTATCGCCTCCCCGCATCATTGTTGTCCACCACTCAAATGTGGGGAAAAAAATAAAATAATTATTTTAAATTAATCTATTATTTTTATTGAAAAATTATCAGAAATAACTTTTCTGCTCGGCCATTTTCGGCTGAAGTTAAGTCATTTCTAGGCGAATCTCATCATTCTGAATTCATCGGTGCCCTTATATATTCAATATGAGTGATGGTTAAAAAGATATAAAATCCCACTCGCACATTTACTGAACATACCTTAAAAAAAGTTCAAAATTCCATTCTGGGCTCTCAGGACTTCATAATCACGTGCCATAAAATTTTACGGTCTCAAAAATAATTCCATATAAGTAAAATAAAAAAATTACATAGAAAAAATCAGAGATGTTATATTCTATCCACATTAGGTATTTACATCCCTGATTTCTAAAACAACAACTAAATAGCAATATGGGGGTACTAAGAACGAAGCTGAGCCTCCCCCTCCCATGTCCTCTCCTAGATATTCTCTTACTTCCATCAGATGCACACTAGAGGAATCAACCATCAGTTAGGACTTTCTCCTATTGATCCTCTATCTCTACTAGGAACTCTTCAAACGTCACCACGTCATCAATATCTAGCTCTCCCTACATGATGATGTGTGATGGATCATGCACGTATCTCCTTAGTAATGAAACATGGAAAACAACATGCACCCAATGCATCATTGGTAGAATAGCTAAAAGGTACACCACCTTGCCAACTCTGCTCAGGATTTGAAAAGGACCGATGAACCTTGGAGATAGCTTAATTCCCCGACCAAATCTTCACAATCCTTATCAGGGTGAGACCCAAAGGAAGAAATGATCTCCCTCATTAAACTCCACGGGTCTCCAGCTCTTATTGTCATATGACTTGTTCCTGCTCTGTGTAGTCCTCATCCACTCCTGGATGATCTGCACCTTCTCAGTGGTATCCCGTACCAACTCTGGACCCATGAGTGCCAACTCCCATGGGTTTTTCCTGTATATGGTTGATCAGCATGGCCACCCATACAAAACCTCAAATAGTCCCATGCCAATGGTGGGGTGATAGTTATTGTTTTATGTAAACTCCACCACTAGAAGGTGTTCTTCCCAACTACAACCAAAGTCAAGAATGCAAGCATGAAGCATGTCCTCCAAGGTATATATAGTCCACCCTATCTGACCATCTGATTGGGGAAGAAAAGCTATGCTCAAATGCAGTTGTGTCCTGAATGCGTCCTATAATACCTTCCACAACTGGGATGTAAAGCGAGTGTCACAATCTGAGACGGTCGTTGAAGTCACCCCATGAGGTTGCACTATCTCCTAGACGTAGAGGTGTCCCAAGCCCTCTACCATTCCCTTCTCCCAAATGGGTAGGAAGTGAGCCAACATGGTGAGTCGGTCAACAAACACCCAAATAGAGTCGTGACCTCTAGACATACTTGGTAACCCCTTCTTGAAGTTCATCGACATACCATCCCATTTTCACTCTGGTACCTTGAGTGGCTGAGTCAAGCTTGCTGGAACCTGGTGCTCAACCTTCACTTATTGACAAGTGAGGCATTGTGAAATGACATCAGCCAATGATTTCTTCATCCTTGGACACTAGTACTGATGCTAGAGGTCTTGGTATATATTTTCCACTCCAAGATGTACCGTCAGAGGGGATGTATGTAACTCCCTCAACACCTCCTCCCACAACACCACTAGTACTAAGGTGAACCCTTTGAAACGGATGATGTGCTCTCAACCTTCAAAAAATCCTTCAGGATCACATCCTGAGAATATCTGAGCACATCGGGCCTCATATTCAACATCCCCAAGTTGTGCCTACCACACTTTCTGAACAAGTGGGGGAGTGATTGTCATGGACTGGAGGTAAACATCTTCCCCATAATCTACGAGGGATATCTGCATCGCAGCTAACTACTATGTCGCCTCACTCGGTAGCAACAACCCAGTCCTCCTACTGAGCGTGTCTTCCATAATGTTCCTCTTTTAATGAGTATAGAATATCTCAACATCATAGTCCTCGAGGAACTCTTGCCATCACCATTGTATCAGGTTCATGTCCCTCTAAGAGAAGATATACCTGAGACACTTGTCGTCATAGTAAATGGTGAACCACTCACCCATAAAGGAGTGCTACCGCGTCTTCAAGGAAAAGACCACTCATAACAACTCCAACTTGGGGGGGTCGCGTAGTTTTGGTCATGTTGTCTCAACTTTCATGAGCTGTAGGTGATCACTGCTCGCTCCTACATCAAAATAGAACCCATTATGGTCCCTTATGCAACGCAGTAAACTACATATCCCACACCCTCTTCGGTTAGTCTCAAGATGGGGGCACTAATCAGTCTCTGCCTCAACTCTTGGAAACTATGTTGTCATTTCTTCGTCGACACGAAGGGTTTTACCTTCCATTTCTAAGATAAAAAGGGTTCTTCTACTCTAGAGAAATCGGGCACGAACCTCTGATAGTAACCAGCCAGCCCCAAGAAGCTCTGCATCTATGTCATGCTCCTAGGTGACTCCCAAGAAATCACTACCTCTATATTCACTGGGCCTACAACAACTTTACCCTCAAAGATGACATGTCCCATAAATTGGACCTCCCATATCCAAAACTAACACTTCAAGAGCTTTCCATAAATCTGGTTCTCTCAATGTGTATCCAAAACTATCTGCGGGTGTGTAGTGTGCTTCTCCTACAATGCTGAATACACCAAGATGTCATTGAAGAAGACCATATTGAACTGGTTGTCGTATGGATATAAGATCCTATTCATGGGGTCTATGAAAACTACTGGGCATTTTTTACATCGAAAGGAATCACTAGAAACTCATAGTGGTCGTAAAAGCATCGGAAGGCCATCTTCAGTACTTCCTCGTC